>OX438916.1:4228899-5648238 GCA_949316265.1 Diarsia mendica
AATTTTGTCATATGACGGAGAAAGGGGGGCATGAGTCCTGGGTTTAAGAGTCACTGTTTTACGATATGACTGGGATGGAGGAGAGGATTTGACCATATTGGCATAGTTGCGGGAAACTGTGGGGATAATTTTGCACGCCTCAGCATAAGGGATGATTTTCTCAGCCATGACTGTCTTAATTGCCTTCTGCCTGCCATGCTCAGGACATGACTGGCTATCGGCAAAGTGGTTCCCCGAACAAAGCACACAGAAGGCCTCACCCTCTGAAATATTACAGCCATCACCCGGGTGATCGTGACCACACTTGTTACAGCGTGGTTTAGACCTGCACAGGTTTGCCACATGTCCAAATCTGCAACACTTGCGGCATTGGATTGTTGGGTATATATATTGTTTCACAGGGAGAGATGTGTAGCAACAGAATATCCTACTTGGCAGCACCTGTCCATCAAAGGTCAGGACACACGTTTCTGTGGGTTTCCACTCATTAACCCCGTCTCTTTGTACTTTACGATTAATACGTCGAACTTTTAAGATTTGTCCACACCCTATGGGTACTGACAAATACGACATAGCTTCTTCTTCTGTGAGTTCTGAAGGAACGCCAGTAACAACACCCATCCTTGTGATATTAAATGTAGGGATTGATGCACTATAACAATATTTTGACAATAAACTATTAACTAAGAAAGAGTTAGCATCCTGAGGGGAAGCAAACTCCACCGAAACCCTGTTTCTACCGACTCTGTTGACACCACCACGAACAATGTTACCGATGTTGTTGTTCATAAGGAACTTTCCGAAATTAACTGGGTGAAGGGTAGTGCCAGCATTTGGCTGTGTCTCTATGCGTGAAACATGGACAATGTATGGGGCCTTATCCATAACGGAGTATTTGATTCGTCCGACTTGGTTTTTTTGTTGTTTGTTCGGCAAAGACGGAGACAAGATTACATCTTCAACAGGACGTTTGCGTGGGTTTTGTTGGGGTTGGGAACTTACTGATACATCCATCGCTGAAACGTTACCAACAACATCCGCTAATTGCGATAGTGGGCTGAGCGAGTACTGATGATCCAAAGTAGAAGAACATGGAATATCGGGAGGGACCTTATCGGGGGGCTTGTTTTTTTCCATGTTTAGTAAAAAAAGATAACAAAAGGGGACTTAAATTAAAACAGTCACAATACAAACCTGGTTACGAACACAAGGACAACACAAATATACAATAACAAGTCACTAAAATGTCGAAAAACACATAAAAACAGCAAAAAAAATTCAAAACACACGTGCTATCCAACAAACACCGTGGCCGAATCTCCAACCAAGAAGAATATAATATATTCATGCATCCCTAGTTCCCGTGCAAAAACCCGTCAAATGTCACATTGACAGACTTTGTTACGTTCGAAAACGTATGGCACGAGTCTTTTCAAAGTTTTTTTTTACCTCTGACTTAGACCTAATGGCTTTAAGAATAAAGGCCAATGTGATGCAAAAATTAACAATGAATGAACGTAATTCAGAGTCGCTGATAATGAAAATGAAGTCATAAATTATTTATTTCATTTTGGTTTCTTATTTCTTTCGGTTATGGAAATCGATTCAATTATTTACCTTGCCTATGGTTAAATCTTATACACTTCAACAAAAATCACGCATGATTTTTTACGAAATGATTTGGCACAAAAAACGTTTGTGCAAAAGTAGCGCAAACAAACCCCCGATAACCCTTTTGTGCTTCTTTTATCGCAAAACTGCTACATCGATAAAAATGAAACAGTAACAACATAAGCTGGGAGTACACACGGCTACACATAAAGCTATACAAAACCAGTTAATCTTGGCCTCACTTTACTAGATCTTTTCGCACAATGAACGATCAGATTATACTGGTTTTGTATAGCTTGATGTGTAGCCGTGTGTACCTCCAAGCGGTGAAGGTGGTAACAGTAGGTATAAGGCCCGTTTGTACCACCATGTATGACACAAAAATAGAAATGATAAAGAAATATCCATAATTTTCCTCGGCATCATCTTGGATTTACATTTTCGTAATCAGCGACCCCGAAAACCATGAAAACGACACCTATGACGGAAAACCCAAAAACTTTCCTGGCGTCATCTTGGATTTTAATTTTGACCTCATTTTCGAAGTCAGTGACCCCAAAAACCATGAAAACGATACCAATGACGGAAAAACCGAAAAATTTCCTGGCCGCCATCTTGGATTTTCATTTTGACCTCATTTTCGTAATCAGCGACCCCAAAAACCATGAAAACGACACCCATGACGGAAAAACCTAATATTTTCCTAGCCGCCATCTTGGATTTTTATTTTGAGCTCATTTTCGTAATCAGCGACCCCAAAAACCATGAAAACGACACTCCGTTTCTAATCATTTTATTAGAATATTCTGCAGATTGGATGTCCCACAAAGCAGGTCTCTTTTCCACCTCATCGATGAATAGCTCGGTGTCGAAGCGATCCATTGTCACCATCCGATACGCGCGGCTTCCGCAGAGCAACTGAACGCGCTCTAGGTACGTCAAGTAAATAGATCCGTGCGGCGACCGCGCGAATTCGTTTTCTAGCGGTTGAGTGGCGGTAGCCGCGCGAATTGGCAATCCGCGCGGACAGGTATGAACGAATTATAGGCGATAATGTACCTAAATAAGATCCGCGCGATTTCCATCCGCACGGATTCCGCCATGTCTGAACTAGCTCTGAAGGAACCAGCATTCCTTAGAGATATTGCTCGACAATGTTGTGAAAGCCAAGTCAAAAACTTTTAAACAAAAAATAAAAGTCAAAATCATAACCCTCCTTTGGCTTTGCCGTAGTCGGGTAAAAAAATAAAAGCGACTTTTGTTTGTTTGATTTCATGTTTTTGCCACCGACTTCAGAAACAGATTTTTCTTCTAAAGTTTATTTTTCACCTTTTTTGTGTTTTTTTTTTGAAGTCGGTTTTATTTTTTGTTAAAAAGTTTTTATTTTTCACTTTTTAGTGGTTCACGTAAGTTCACATGTTCATGAGTCATAATGTGGACAATGTATTTTTTTTTTTTAGTTTTGTTGATTTTTCAAAAACCACTTGTTTGATTTCGATAATTTTTCAAATCGGTTTGCAAGTGACGGAGTTATGCCCGAACAAAAATAAAAAATAAAATATTTATACATCCGAATTGAGATTCCCTTCTTTTTTTAGAAGTCGGTTAATAACCATGACACCAAGTTACACACTAACCTTACGGATAAGAAGAAATACTCCTGAAATAAAGGAATACAAACAAACATGAACAAAACAAAACATTTAATCAACTTATAACTTAAACATTGCACACGTTAATCTTGGTTAATCTTGAACACGGCTTTAGCGACGGATCCCTTCTTGAGATCCTCCATGGCTGCCTCGTACTCCGACAGTTTGTAGGTCTTCACTCCTAGCTTGTGGTAGTCCAGATACCTGTGCAGAAGATAACATTATCATAATGAGGAGTGAAGCAAGCGGTGTTCGTGGACGGCGAGGGTTACATTCAAGTTGGTCGTAGCTACATAGGGTAAGGCGAGCACCGAATAGTACACCCACAATTTGCCAATTATGTTTAACTCGTGTACCAGGGGCGACCATAATTATTTGTCATGAACCGAACCTAAATCTAGACTCCGTGGCTGCTACTGCCCGACGCGGGAATCAGACCCAGGACCGCTGAATCTTGCACAGCAGTCGCATTTGCGAATACGAGTACTAGGCCAACGAGCCAGTTTTGGTAGTCAAAGACACCAAAATTAGAATTACTTGAGGGTCTTGTATAATAAATCTAAAGGATATACAACTGATGGGTGGATAATGATCATCATCAGCCTATAATGTTCCCCTTGCAAGGACTTAGGCCTTCTCTCTAGGAGAGGGATGGGCTATAATCCACCATGCGGGCGCCCAGGGCGGGTTGGTAGATGTCACACGTCTTCGAATTTTTGGATCTAAGACATGCCGATTTCCTCACGATGTTTTCCTTCACCGTTTTGAGAGCAGTGGTGATGAAATAAATTACACAAAGTAATGCACCTGACTGGGTTCGAAACCACGACTCACTTTTCGTAAGTCGGGGCCGCCACCACGGGCCATCACAGCTTTTTCTGTGGATAATATTCATTCATAATGTAGCAGATGGAGCCAAAGAACCCTTACCTGGATCCCATAGCCTTGAGCCAGCTGATGGCGTTGGGGAAACTGAACGGGTTGATCTTGACACCGATGATGGTCAACTCCTTGTTGTAGATGTCGAACGGGTTCAAGCTGAAACAGATGAAATATAGATTAGTTTGATTTGAAAGGAGAATTATAATTGTAATCATGCAAATAGTGGGTTTAAAATCTAGTTCTAACCTGTCCAATTACTTAAACTAGTTTAATTAGCTTATTATGTTCCCACTGCTGGGGCATTGGCCTCCTCTCTATAAGAGGGAATGGGCTATAATCAACCACGCGGGCCCAGTGCGGGTTGGTAGAAGTCACATGTCTTCCAATGTTTTGGTTCTAAGACATGCCGGTTTCCTCGCGATGTTTTCCTTCACCATTTTGAGAGCAGTGGTGACGAAATAAATTACACAAAGTAATTTGCCTGTCTGGGTTCGAAACGTTTTTAAAAAGATAAAGTTTTGGACCGATACCTCAAAGTGCAGATGCAGTTGCAGTTTATCCATACTTGCTTTATCTTGACAATTCTAACAGAGGTATCGTTACACTAGAACATAATCACTTACGTGGTGG
The DNA here is from genome assembly GCA_949316265.1 of Diarsia mendica. NCBI lineage: Eukaryota > Metazoa > Arthropoda > Insecta > Lepidoptera > Noctuidae > Diarsia > Diarsia mendica. Next base: position 4,233,675 of record OX438916.1, read on the forward strand.
TATGTGAGGGAGGACAGCAACCGAACAGGATATACTTGCCGCCTTCCTTCATGTAGTGGAAGCTGATCTCCATCACCTTGCCCACTCCTGGAAACAAGATTTAGTAAGAAGAGATTATAGAAAAAACTTAGAAGATCTTCTTCTAAATTATGATGACTTTACAATACAATTTTAGTAATTGATGCCAAAAGATGTGAAGTTAATCTTAAAGGAAGATCAAAGGAACGTCAGATGACAAGTAAAGAATGATATTGCAGGAAAAGAGGAGTCTGATGTTTTAAGTTATTTAAAAAAAAAAACATTTGTTCATTTTAATTTTTGTATGTTTATTTTTATATGCCCTGTGTCTGTACCAATAAATGTTATTTCTTTCTTTCTTTCTTTCTTTTGATAAGATAACGTCATCATCTCATGCGCCTCCTGATCAGAAGGTCTAAGTAGCAAAGTGTCCAACAGCGCAAAATGTCTAATGAGCAGTAAGTCTACTTAGCAAAATGTCCATGTAGCAAAACGTCCAACTATCAGATGGTTTGTATAGCAGAACGTCTATTTAGCTAATCGTCAGATTCTCAAAATGTCTGGATACTCAGGCACAAAATTCAACACACACATTTCATCGGGAGAGAAATGGACACGGCATTACAATATAATGTACATAAAGACTAATGTTTAATACCAAATACAAAAGAGAGCTGCAAAAGCTTGAAGGTCAAAGTAAGTCAGTCCCTTTGAATTTTTGGTAAAACTTGGCCATATTATTATCAAAAGGATATTAGGTAAATTAATACAGGGGAGTTTGTGCGCCGAATTTCTTAATAACATTGTATTCTGATACCAACCCATACCACATTTTTCAAACAAAAACTTTTTTACAAAAAATTAAACCGACTTCGACAAAAATAAAACACAAAAAAGTGAAAAATAAAAAATCAGCTTCTGAAGTCGGTGACTTTTGTTTGTTTGATTTCATGTTTTTGCCACCGACTTCTGAAGCTGATTTTTTATTTTTCACTTTTTTGTGTTTTATTTTTGTCGAAGTCGGTTTAATTTTTTGTAAAAAAGTTTTTATTTTTCACTTTTTAGTGGTTCACATCTGCTTACCCCTTCACAACGTACCGGCGTGATGTTATGTTATGAACTGGTCAATAGACAGTCATGAGATTTCAGCAATCCCAGTCCATTTGCTATCATTAATTGAGGAGTTCCGTTGCCTATCTCCGAAGTTCTTCATCACCTTTGTAGTGAGTACAGGCGTGATATTATGTTGTGTGATGGCGTAAACAATGCTTAGATATGCTATAGCAACAATCGCGGTGAATCTGCTGTTATTTATTGAAGAGTTCCCCCGATTTCTACAAGATCCCATCATCAGATATTGAAATGGTGACAATGGGACCACACGGGAAGCACCAGCTTTCAAATGAAAAAAGAATCAAGAAAATCAGTTCACCCAGTCGCAAGTTATGCGCGAACAAACATAAAAAAAAAAAAAAAAAATACAGTCGAATTGATAACCTCCTCCTTTTTTTGAAGTCGGTTAAAAATGTATCCAGTAATTCTGATATCAACCCTGTGTACCTACACAACTGTTCGGACTTTTTGCGATGTAGTCATTTTGCGACTTAGGTATTTTGAGATTTAGACGTTACGAGTTGTGGACTAAAAGCGATGTAGTAATTTTGCGACTTAGGTATTTTGAGATTTAGACATTTTGAGATTTGGACTATGAGCGACGTGGTCTATTTGCAATCCAGTCATTCTGATACCAACCCGAAGAGGCTATTGAAGAGTTATTTTAACCCAGACTTTTTTATTAAATAAATTTATTTATTTATTTACGCACACAAAAAAAAATATATATGTAATTTACAAATGACTTTTAGTTTCTATCATGAGTGTACACATTTTAAAAATGACGATTTGCTAAATAGATACCTATTCTGTTAAACAGACCATTAGTTGGACGTTTTGCTACATGGACAATTTGCTAAGTAGACTTACTGCTCATTAGACATTTTGCGCTGTTGGACATTTTGCTACTTAGACCTTCTGATCAGGAGGCATCTCATCAGATACCTCAGGATAACGAGTAATAAAGAAGTATGGAAGAAGAAGACATAAGTACTGCTCCGCCTCCAAATGTTTTGGGATAAAAGCAAAACAATGATGATGATGATGATGATGATGTGAAGTTAATCTTTACATCTTTTGACAATAACGAGGACGTAAGTTTGGGCTTATTCCACAAATCCCCCCTGAAAATCCCCCTTGAGGGGGAAAAAATTATCACCACTTACTGTGACCGATTAAAGATATGGGAGATTTTTGCAATTTTTTTAAAGGGTTGGTGATGAAAAAATTTAACTACATGGAGAAGACCAGAACTATGGAAATAGGATAAAATATGTGAAAGATGATAAAATGACTAAAAAGAACCACAGCGTTGACACCTAATACAGATACTTCTCTATACAACACCTTCCTACAGAAGAACATTGGGATAAGGGTAAAGAATGAATGAACAGAAATAAAATGATACCTGTGCAGTCAATGATGACATCGTAGGTGATCTTCTCCTTAGCCAACACGTCAGGGGTCACCAGCCTGTAGCCGGTTTCTGAAAGAATGAAACAAGCCTTGTTAATTTTAGACATAATCATTACAAAGTTTATTAACCACTGACACGTCCGTGGATAGTAAACTATCCAAAACCAAATAAAGCGTTGTAGAACGTCCCGGATAGTTAAGTATCCACAGTGTCAAGTTTTCTAAATCCGACATCTAGCGAAAATATACTGTACTTTTTGTAACTTTTGTTCATGAAGTCGATTGCTGACGAACTAGTCTACACAGCAAAAGTCCGGACGAATAAATAAAAAAATATTTTATTTACAACATTTAAAAACTACTATTTACAGAACTAAGATAATAATAAAATATATATACAAGTATCAAAAAGGGGAAGTAATTACAGGGCGTCAAAAAATTCGTCCACACCGCTGTCAACAGGAAAAGTGCCCAGAAGGCTGGCAGCATTGCCACGTTGGATGGCAATGCTGATTCTTTGCCCAAAAAATATTATAAAAAAATGTTTAACTTCAGTGAACTCCGGAGTTCGTTTTGTGAACAAGTGTTTTTGGACTGCGAGTGCACATGATTATGTCTTAAGTACTTAAGTTTTATTGAATGTTTCTCAGATTATTATATTATATGTCAAAATAAACTAGATAATTAAAGCTTTTTAACTACGTATGCATAACATACATTTAAGTTTAAAACGCACTTCTGATTTTTCGTATTCCCGTGCGTACCTACCTACATATACCACTTGCTTCGTTGAAGGAAAACATGTTTTCCTGCCTGACAGATATTAAATTCTAAGCTAAAAACTCTGACACCAAGCTAGGCAGACGTTTAAAAAAGAAGATTAGTAAATCTGCTATTGTTTGTAATCTTCTAATTTAATAATTGTTCTAAAGACTGAGGCTAACGTCTATGAATTATTATTGTATCGGTAAATGATTATATATGCCCACTGCTAACAGAGTTTCTTCTTTAAATTGTGTCGTCCATAATAATTATTTTCAACGAAATCTTACCCAATCTCTTGACGATGTCCAGCCTGGTGGGGTTCATCTCGGAGACTGTTACCTCCCTGTGGCCATGGTGGTGCAGGGTGGTGATCCAAAGGTTACCTGGTAATAAGAAAAGCTCGTTAAAATGTACTACAAACTTCATTGGAAAAGGAATTGCATGAACATTATAATCCACAGTCACACTTGAGGACTTCCAAAGACTAACCCTTCGTGGATCGCAAGTGTTCTTACTACGCTTTGACAGTTCTGTTTAATGTAAAAGCTTGCGAGGGACGCAGATAAGTTCCCGGTTAATGAAATTCCTAGTTGCTACTGAGAAACTGATGGACAAATAATTGGCCGGCTTTCAAATCGATCAGGACCTCTCAGTAAAAGCTCTTGTAACTACTACATCTAAGATTCAGCAACCTAACCTAGCAGATAAAATCACAAATGCGCTTGATTTTGAACCAACAGCCTTCGTAAATAAAAACTCTTTTACATTTTATCGGTCCATTAATCATGTGCTGAACTTACCAATGATACCAGCTCCAAGAATTAGGATCTTCTCTCCCACTTTGAGGGGGGAGGCGCGGTCGAAGCCGTGGGAGACGCAGGAGTAGGGCTCGCAGAGACCAGCTGGAATCAAGACATGATCATTTAGTAAGTACAAGTCAAATGCCTTATGGAGGGCATCCGAACAGTCGATGGGTCATATCAGCGTTGAAAGTTCCGATAGCAACAATTTATACTGGCCAATGTTCTTGAATCTTTCGAAAGTTACATTGAAAAATACTATATAGGCTTTTTTCAACGGTAGCCATAATCTCCTGAGGATGTCTCGTGGAGGGGTGAAATACACATCGGATTTGCGAACTTATCAATAGTCTCATATGGATACCCCATGTTGTATAGGTTTGGTTTGGCTCATCTGCTGTCTCAGCTTCTCACAGTTATGTTGGTTATGTGTTCCAGTCTAACCGGATGCAGCTGAATACCAGTATTTTACATGGAGTGACTGCCTATCTGACCTCCACAACCCAGTTAGTACTGGGTAATACGATACTCTTTGGTAAGACTGGTTGTCAGACTTTCAGGCCACTGACTACCTAAAATGACTGCCAAAGATCAGTATATGGCAGCCGGGACCAACGGCTTAAGGTGATTTCCAAGGCACAGAGGAAACTCGGTCACCCATCCGCGGTCCCAAACGCGACTTAACCTGAAGATTGGTCCAAGTGGCAGTTATTATAAAGCCACGAGCTCCTCGCACAAAGATCTCTACCAAATAGATATACTTTCAGTGAAATGCATACCCTGTTCAGTGGTGATGCCATCAGGCAACGCGAACACCAAGTTCTGAGGAGCCTTGATGTACTGCGCCCAGCCTCCGTCAGCCCAGGTGCCGATGTTGCTCATGTTGATGCCAGCGGTCAGACAGTACTGGTACAAACCCTTGCGGCAGAAGTCGCAGAGAAGACAGGACCTGGGGAGATTTAAAGATAATTGTAATTATAGTGAGTCAATATAGCCATTTACAACTCCGCCCCTAAGATGACCCACTGAACAATACGAGTCCATAATATTTGACAAGCACGCCTCTCCATTCCTAAAATACTGTGTCGAAGTCCCAGAGAAGGAATTTAACTGTCTTGGATCCCGCAACGATAATTTCGTTGCGGGATCCAAGATAGGCAGTCAGAAAATAATAGCAGAGGAGTAGGAAAAACACAATTTCCACTAGGTAGACCCTTACCTGTTGGGGTCAATGACGACCTTCTGTCCGACCTTGAAGATGGACTTCTTGCCGACTGCGTAGACCTCACCAGAAGACTCGTGTCCGAGGGGAATGGGACGCTCTTTGATAGCGGGGAACTCTCCCTGGAAACAACCATTTTTATTATGTTATTGATATGATAAATGCTTGAAGAAGGGTTAGGTTAAAGGTGTTGCCCCCAAGTAGCAGGAAGATTATTATTTGAATTGTTAGGCAGAGGTATAGTTAACTAGGAGTTGCCAGCGGCTTCGCCCGCTACAACTCGAAAATTATCCCACGGGAAGATAAAATCGGGATAAAAACTATCCTATCTAGCCTATAAAGAAAGAAAGAAAGAAAGAAAAAAATGTTTATTTGACGTCAGTACATCAAGCACACACACATTAATAATAAACAAAAAAAATAAAAAAGATTACAAAAATGGAAATACTATGTGCTGTGTGCCTCACGGCTGCGCCAAAAGGGTCAAAAGGGTCAAAAGGGTCTATCCTATCTATATAGCTATAGACAAAATTGTTTTTTTTTATTTTAGTGCATTTTAAATACTACTGTTAGCCTGTGTCATCTCACTGAGGCAATTACCCCATGAGCTTCAAATATAATCCAAAGCCAATGTGAACCGTCGTTGGTCCTGTTCGGCTCGTCCCGCCATCGTCATCTCCTGCGAGGTCTACCGCGTCAATTTCTGGCTGTGTCAGGGCTCTACAACACGGTTACTTTGGCCCATAGCTACGGCATCATCATAACCTTTTCCCAACTATGTTGGAGTCGGCTTCCAGTCTAACCAGATGCAGCGACTTCCTATCTGACCTCTACAACCCAGTTCATACTGGGTAATACGATACCTAGCTTTTGGTAAGACTGTTTGTCAGACTTTCAGGTCACTGACTACCTGGAACGACTGCCAACGATCTATGTATGGCAGCCGGGACCAACAGCTTAACGTGCTTTCCGAGGTACGGAGGAAACTCGGTATGAATGGGTGGTCATCCATCCACAGATCAACTTATTGATCGACCCGAGTGGCAGTTATTATTAGGCCACGAGTTCCTCAGACGGCAGATATTCTAATACACGTATTGTTATTAAAATGACGTCTACCTTTTATAAAAATAATGTTAATTATTACCTGAATAATGTGCAGATCAGTTCCGCAGATGCCGGAGTAGTGGACCTTCACAATCACATCATCATCATTAATGATCTGCGGGATAGGAAAGTTCTTCTGGAAGCTGAGGGAAAGCTTGCTGCCGTCAAATACTACTGCTTCCATGTTGATTGTTTTACTGCAACAAAAAAATATAATCACTACATAATACGTCTTATTCTAAAGCAAAATCCTTCGTCGAGTCTGTCTGTTGCCGATAAATTCTAAAACTGCTGCACCGATTTTCATGCTGTTTTCACCAATGGATAGAGTGAAGGTTTAAGTAGGTATAGGTATATTTTGTCAATTAATTTTTGACAGCCACGCGGGCTAAGCCGTGGGCAAAGCTAGTGTGTTATTAAATCCAGGGCTGGAGGACTGTTTGAAAGAGATACCGCCGCCGAAGAACACAAAGGGCTAAGAAGGAACATGCAATGGGTGGTTTGTATTTAGTACAAGTTTGATATACCTCTAAAAAATATACCTCTTGAAATTGCTTAGCTGAGACATTCCGTTGGAAGGCCTCCCACTAGGTGGACCGATGATCTGGTGAAGGTTGCGGGGATCCGCTAGATTAGAGACGCAAGAGACCGGGAACTGGGACACTAACGGGAATAGGTACTTCTACCTTAACTGTTATTCTGTGTATATTTACCCGAGTCTGTCACCGAATCCGGAACTAATACGTGCCGCCAACACCGCCGCTACTGAACGAATGATAATGACCGTCAGAAATTCAGAATGAACTTGAACTTTTATCAATCGCGATAAGTCATTGATTACTAGCGAACTACTAGAGGCCGCCTCGACTTGGCACAGGTGCAATTTACTAGCGAAGAAGAATGAACAAATACGCTTTATAACAAAATGTTATCTGTCTGTCTGTATATATGTTATGGACCAAGTGATAAATTGGGCAGTATACATAATGCCCGGTCATTATGAAAAATGCCCAATATGAAAGTGCAATTTGATAATAATTATTCAAATAATCAAATTGACTGGGCATTATACATATTGCCCATCACCTTTTGGGCAGAGTAATACAAACACATTGAATTACTATTTTTTTATTGTTATTGTCATTTAACTTAAAATAAACTAAATATTAAACAACTTAAATAATCGGTTTGTAGGGTACCGAACACGTAACTAGGAAAACTTGGATGCAAGAGCGAGCGAAGCGAGCTCGGGACTTGGGGCACCCCGACACGGACAGGTTAGGTTAGAAGGGGATGGCGGGGTCGATTGAGCGAGCGAAGCGAGCGAATAGACCCCGCCATCCCCTTCGTGGTTTTTTTTTTTAAAAACCATAAAAACAATAGCGCTTGAAGTCCGCCGCACGAGCCGCACGCTGAATGGCGGTCTCTGATTGGTCAAAGCGTGTCACGCCACGCGTACTTCCCTCCCCGCCCTCGCACCGCGTCAAATATAGCTTTATTATCAAATTGCCCAATTGTCATGTAGCAATATAATAATGACCGTGCAATGTGATAAATAATGACGTTAAGATAGTAATTAATCACTTAGCCCGATAAAGCTAGACATTATTCATAATGCTCGTGCATTATTAATAATGCCCGCATTAATTACCTGGTCCATAACATATATAAAAGCCAAAGCTGACTGACTGATGATCAACGCACCGGCTAAACGCAGGGTGCTTTTCCACCAGAGATGTGCATGCAGCTACGCTGCGAAGATGTAATAGCTAAGCTGTGAAACTATGTGACCGTTTCCACTGATGCTATGCTATGTTGCGACAGTAGGGAAGATAGCATAGCAACACATAGAACGCATCCATCGCACACATCCATAGCACGCATCTTTCCATATAAAAAAGCTTAGCTGTCCGTTTCCACCAGTGCTAAGCTATTGCACCAATGAATATGATTGGTGGATATCAAACGCATCCATAGCAACGTAACATAGCACATTTCTGGTGGAAAAGCACCCTTAGGACTAGAAACTTAAAATTTCGCACACTTATTTCTCTACGTAGGCATCCACTAACAAAGAATTTTTCAAAATTCAACCCCCAAGGGGGTGAAAAGGAAGGGCAAAGTTTGTATAGAAAATCGATAGTTTGACGCGGGCGAAGCCGCGGGCAAAAGCTAGTCTTTCATACAAATCTAGTCCTGAGTTCTGGCCAGTTAAATAAATCAGCCTATAACGTTCCCTCGGCTGGGACACAGGCCTCCTCTCTATGAGAGGGAATGAGGTATAATCCACCACGCGTGCCTAGTCCGGGTTGGTGAGATGCTGGTAACTTCACTATGTTTTCGTTCACTGTTTTAAAAGCAGTCGTGATAAAATAATGCACTTGGCTGAGATCGAACCCGTGATTTACTGCTCGTAAGTCGGGGTGGCCACCTCTGGACCACCGCTACACTCTGTTATGAAAACAAAGATTCTTCATACTTACGGCAATAGGGGATCGGACAAAAAAAAACTAATTAGTCCGTCAGATAGATTTCCAAAAATTATTGGACACGTATTTTTTCTTTTTTCACGTAAACTTAAAATAAAGACGATACAGTGCTTCGAAAACTCGTGTGACGTCATATGATAGTACATTTTGACGACACAAGTGACGTTTCAAGCCCCACTCCAAGATCTTTGACGCGTTTTATCTTCGTCATTTTTTATTGATTTGATAAAACAAAAAACACGTATTCAATATTTTTCGATAATCTAACTTACGGACTAAACAGAATCATATTATTTTGACCCAGTCCTTCCATTGTTTCTTTTAATATACACTGATACGACCTAGCGATCGAAAGGTATCGATACGAATGTATAGATAACTAGAGACCCTCCCCTGTTTCGTATTTTTAACTGACTTCAAAAAGGAGTTTACAAAACATAGAGATTCCTAAACATCCATGAGGTTTTTCAAACAATTTTTCTTGTTTTTTTTGCTACCAAGAAAAAACTAAATGCGATAGTTTTCTTCTACATAAGGTGAAGGCGACAAGGTAGCCCGCGAAATTTGAATTTTCTTACATACATTTCGTTACATAGTAACCCCCCGAGGGGGGGGGGGGGGGGGGGGAAATTCGTCGGCGACTCATAGTTTTTTTTTATGAATTTTTGAAAATCGTAATATTTATGATCAAAATTTGCATTTTTAACCGTCGATTTATGTGGCGGGGAGGGGTGGAGCAGAAGGGGGGTTAGGGTGCTACCCCCATGTATCATCCCCACCCCGCGGAACCCCAAGGTTATGAAAATTTCATAACCTTGGGGTTCCGCGGGGTGGGGAATATTGACTCGGATAGGTTAGGTTAGAATAATAATATAAAATGGTTATTTCGTTTTTTATATTATTATTCTAACCTAACCTATCCGAGTCAATATTCTATTTCACGACTTTCAATTTATCGCCATGACGCGCGCTCGCTTCGCTCGCATATTATATAACACTAATATCTTCTGTCCCCGAAGTGCCGGGCCTCCGCCGGCCTCCTTCGTCGGCCTACGGCCCGGTGCCCATGCCGCCCATAAAGTATAATGTCGCGAACTCGCGAGACGATCGTATTATAATTTTGGTTAATTGATTTGGTGAGTATTTATTCATTTTGGTAGGCAAAAAGAATATAAATACAACACGTACAATTATTCTGATGAGTGTCTAATTATTTTGAAACTTAAAACGTTGTTCTTTAGGCACCTCAGTATGGAGTAGGTTTATTTTATTTGAAGTTAAAATATTTTATTTAGTACTCTACTGTACTTTAATCTAGGGTCTAAAAATGTTTTTTGGTGAGCATTTAAATTGTAGCCGTCAAAAACTCACAAAATGGTTTTTTTTTTTTTGGTTTTTTCACTGAACATTTCAGTGACCGACCCATAGTCACACTAAACTACCACACCAGTGTGACTATGGTTAATTTTATTTTATGCATGTATGAGTGATGTGACCAAAAGCTACGATACAGACTGTGGCTACAGATCAGGTTAAATTATCCATAGTCATACTATTGTGATACGGCTGATCCGTAGTCACACTAGTATGACTATGACTATGATTTTAAAAGAGTGTCCATGAAGTTTCTTGCCATTCTTCTCATGAGACCAACGCTTTGGAATGGGCAACTACAGTACAATCACGAGTTATTATGCCTTGTGACTGGGACTGTAGCTTAGTTTATTTAGCTTCAGTAGTTTACTGCCGCACTCGGAGAGCTTCAGTGGTTGCTTGGGACGTCGCTTGGTAAAGGTTTTTGGCAGTTTTGTCATACAAAAGTATGTCAAGCCTTTGCTGGGTGGCGGCTTGAGTAATCGTTGGATATCTCTGAGTGCCGCAGTTAGTTTAATTCGACTATTCAAAAGTGCCTGTAACGGCCTACTTGAAATAAATGCTTTGAATTTTGAATTTTGAATTATGGATAATTTAACCTGATCCGTAGCCACACTGGTGTGACTACGCTGCCGTCGTAAGAAAAAGGGGCACAACTAACATTTTTACAAAAAATGAGTTATATACATATTTGGAATCAGAAAAAAAAGGCGCATCTGCTAAATTTTTCGTAGAATTTTCTCATCAAGGAATTCGGAGATACAGTAGGCTCAAAAGGCACAAATTACACTAATATTCATGTTTTATAGAACGAAAAGGCACATTTATTTACCATTATATTGAAAAGGCACAAATACGTAGATGTGACTATTACTTCATACAGATTTTAACTAAAATCTACTTTGAAAAGGCACACTTAACTTACAGAACCAACATAACATAAAGAAAAGGCTCAAATGCCCAGATGTGCCCTGTCTACTTAATTAATGATCCATGCATGTCTCAATTAATTTACGTATAAAAGGCACAAATAACCAGTTGTGCCTTTTCTTTAAATTATTTAGGATTAGGGGTTAGGAAAAAAAGTCAGGGTTTGATTGAAACGCGCCAGTTGTGCCTGCGACGTCGAAGTGACTCTACGCTTGTCCTTATGGCTATTGATGCTATTGAGTTCCTCAGGGGTCTGTTCTCTCCGCGACACTTTTCCTGCTGCACATCAATGACCTCCTTGTTCCTGGCATTGTTGGGTACACAGATGACAGCACTGTCCTGGAGAGTTATACAACCAGCGCAAAAGCGATGAAGTACGTTCATTGAGAGAGGCCATGGTAGAGCGAACGAATTCAGCCTTAAGTCTTGTCTCCAAGTGGGGTAACGAGAATCTGGTTGATTTACCACCTAAACGCAATTGTGTCTATTCACCGCCAAAAGGAGTCCGTTTAATCTGGCCCCTACTTTCCGGAGTATGTCTGTACAAGTTACCGACAGTCTCGAGCTTCTTCAGCTGAACTTCGGCGCCTACATTGAATCGAAAGCTCAAACTGCGGCAAAAAAGCTGGGTATCCTAAATAAGGTTGAGCGGTACATACTTCAACACAGCTTTCAGTATTACATAAAGCTCAAGTCCGGTATGCATGGAGTATTGCTGTCCCCTTTGGGATGGCTCAGCCAAATACCAACTTGCCACACTTGACTCTGTAGAGCGCAGAGCCAGGAGGCTAATTGGCAACGATAAGCTGTTTGCCAAGCTACATAGCCCCGCCGCAAAGTTGCATGTCTGTCGGTCTTCTACAGACTGTACTTCGGAGAGTGTGCGCAGGAGCTTCCACCATCCTTCTTCCATCGGGAGACTAGACGTACTGCAAGTTATCACCCATACCTTGTCGATGTTCCACACATTCGAACAAAGCACTTTGCTAATTCTTTTATTAAGCGCATGCGACCTGTGTGTTCCACCTGCGTCGGTTTTCCCAAGTTCATATAACCCCAATCTATTGTCGCGAGTAAACAGGCTTCTTCTGGGTGAGCTCGTTCCATCGTCGACCTCATCTCTGCCCTTTTTTTTTTTTTGGTGGGTGGAAAATCATCGAATGACCCCCCCCCCCGCTCTTGGGCAGAGCGAAGGGGAGTGTCAGACTTCTACTGACTAAAAACCGAACCCATGTTCCTACTTTGCCCTTGCGCTGAGGCCACGTAATCTAGTACAAAAATCCGCGGCCCCGACGGGACCTCATCTCTGCACTTAGGGCAAGACAAAATAATAAAAATAAATTACGGGGACTTATAAGCTATTTCCTGTAAACGAACAATATTATAAAGAATAAGCTCTAATAGAGTAGCTTAATAAAGGATATGTTTTATTATATAGTTTATTAATCTTTCTTCACATGATTATTTGTTTTTTTTTATAGAAAACCTTAAGTCAATTTACATTATAAAGGCGCAATTAGACAAAATGTGCCCATTATTTTAGACTCAATAACCAATTTGCTGCAATATTAAAAAGAAAGGTCACATTTGGTTATTTATGCCTTTTCTTTGTAGTAAGTGGTATTTTTCAAGTATTTTTTTTTTAAGTTGAAAGGAATAATTTGAATTTATTTAATAACTACATTATATAAAAACTAAAAAAAAAAATAGTACTAACCTTCACTCATATATCATCAGTATTTTTTTTTCTTTTAAGCAATACATTTCCACACTATGAAGCAGAATATGGTAAAAACTTTAATCCCAATTATCTCAATTTTACCAAAATGCTAGTTGTGCCCCTCTCCCGTACGACGGCAGTACGGCTGATCCGTAGTCACCAGTGTGACTACGGATAAATATAATGAACCATAGTCACACTGGTGTGGTAGTTTAGTGTGACTATGGGTCGGTCATGAACATTTCACACATTTGTTATACTCTGTGGCAAAATAGTCTGTGGCAAAATAGTCTGTGGTTTGAACCAAAATAGCCTATGGTATGATGAAATGTCATAAAATGTCGTGTTTTCAATACAATTCCATCAATAATTTGACAATTAATATCTCCGAAACTCTTCGTCCCCGACGGATGAAACTTTGCAAATCGTCTTCTTATATTAGTAGGAACCTACAATAAAAATTACAACATCCTAGGTTCATGCAGGCATTTTAGTGACTACCCGAAGCTGATAAGCAATAATTGCGTACCTATAACGGTGTTATTCTGAACTGATAATATAACCTTCAAGCTATCACTGATTAGAGTGTTATCATGTTTATAAGCTTATCTTAAAATGGTAGGTATCATTTATTAGTAAACTTCATATTTTGTTGACTGACGAATTTTATATTATTGCATTCTCAGTTGCATTGTTATCAATGATATTATAATAAAAAGAGGAATATCATTGATTGTTATAGCATAATATTAATATAGCATAGTTACTTGTAAAAATGTTTTATTTTGCTTTGCAAATAAATTTTATCTCGAGTTTTTGATCTCTCTCCGGTCGTGTCGGATTGCCGTCCCATCGGACTAGGGTAAATACGCCAAACACCGGCCCCCCTCCAATCTTCGGCCGTCTGCACATTTTCAGGTTGCGTTTATTCAAAAGGTAATTAAGTAGCAATTTTGCCATTCGAATTGCATCCTTAATTCATACTCTATAAGTACAAACCGTTACTATCCGATTATGTCACTTGCTCTCCGCACACCGAGCGTCAGTAGCGATCGGGCCGTCGAATCGTCAAATTCGTAGTTAAAGTAGCTTACTTGCTGCGAATACCTACGCTTCGGGGATTGATATTACAACGGTAAGACGTTTCTGTTTTTGGTTTTAAGCTTTGTTATTACTGAAAAGGTATTTTTACTACGTTTTGATAAAGTTTTTTCAACGTTTTGCGTATTGTTTTAATGTAGAAATAGGGGGCCGCCATTAGAATACCAGTTTCGACAAAAAATCGGAATCTCGGCCGGGGCCGACATAAAGTAAATTGCAGTCTGTTTTATGAATTCCAATACTACTATATCCATTGGTTTATTAGTAAAATTTCCAAAGCTTATAGGTTAATAAATCTATTTTACGTTTAATCGCCAAATACCGGCCGGGGTGATAATAGTTGAATCTCGAGAAATAAGGTACACGAAACAGGGGCCGACTTTAGAAATATTAAAGATCGTAATGTCGGCCAGCCTCAAAATTGAGCGCTACTATACAGGCTGATAACTTTTGTATTTTTACCCGACTGCGGCGAAGCCCAAAAGGAGGGTTATTAAATTATTGTGTAGGTACTGGATAGTCATTTTTAATGTATTTATCAAACTTATTTTCTCAAAATTGAATATGTATTATTACAGTAATAATAATACATATGAAAATATTATATAATTTATTAATATTTTATAGAGGTTAAGTTTGGATGTAAGGCCTGCGCTCAACATAAATAGCGTCGGGCGCGGACATGGCGCATGTGGCGCTATGGCGAGTCATAGCGCCACATGCGCCACATCCACACACACACATCCACAACACAATCCTCAATTTAAAAAATAATTTACAATGAAACAAATAATGTATACTTAGTGTGATATTTACTCCTGCCAAAATAAATCATATTATTAATATTTTTATTTGTTTTAATTCAAAACACCCTATACCTGGCCGACATTTGGGGAAATTGGGACCGACCATTGGGCCGTGAGCGGCCGGCTTTAGGGTTTTTTCTTTCTCGACGCATTTAAACCTTAATACTCTTTTCTTTTAGTAGAAAAGGCAACATTATGCCTATAAACATAAAATAGATTCATCAACCTGTCTAAAACCGCATTACAAGCTATCCTTTCCTTGCAAAGTGATGGAGCCAGAGTGATCCAAAGTTAGAAAATCCGTAAGGGGGCCGACGTTTAGCGTATTTACCCTATGAGAGAAAAGGAACAGAGAGTGCACTTGTGCCTGCGCACACACTTGTGCACTATAATAATTATCTCCTGCGCATCGGGCTAATCTACACTAAGATTGGCCGCCGTGACCGAAAACGGGACTATTATTATAATAATCTAAATCACGCGAGACACCATTATATACTGAATTAATCAACCTATACCTTACAGATTCCTGGATCCGTTCAGTCCAGTAGATACGTCTGAAGTCAGCCTCGAAGTCGGCGAATACAGCCCATCCTTTCGAATATAGATCCTTTTTTTTTTTTTTTTTTGGTGGGTGGAAAATCATCGAATGACCCCCCGCTCTTGGGCAGAGTGAAGGGGAGTGTCAGACTTCTACTGACTAAAAGCAGAAACCCATGTTCCTTCTTTGCCCTTGCGCCGAGGCCACGTAATCTAGTACAAAAATCCGCGGCCCCGACGGGCGTCGGCCCTTGCGGGCCCCTCCTTGCTGACATCTCTTTGAGGCGCGCGTGGAACACGAACGCGCCGCCGACACGGTCTGTTGCCGTCATGACGACGGCCGGACGGCGAGCTAGCCCATTAGGTACTCCCCGTCCACAGGCCCGCGTCTACGGTGGCCGGAAGCCATCACGTGGCCCCCGACGCCCGGAGCGCCTTCCGCGCCTTCCGCGGCGGCTGGGACGTTGAGAGGTTCTCTCCCTCTCTCGTTCCGCCACCTCCTTCGCTAGCATCACTGCTTCGCAGAAGGAGGCGACGGCGTCCCATTCCTCCTCGCCCCGGACCATGGCTTGCACCAGGGCCGGTCGCGAGAGGTCGCCGCCGCCGATCGCCGCTACGAGAACACGGCGGGGCTCCGCCCAAGCAGGGCACACCTCCACAGTGTGCTCCACCGTGTCCTCCGGTCGATCCTCGCAATGGAAGCATCCGGGCGTTTCCTCCCGCCTGATTCGGTGCAGGAACCTCCCGAAACATCCGTGTCCGGTGAGGACCTGAGTCAGACGGAAGGTGAGGACGCCGTGGCTCCTTTCTAGCCACTCCTCAAAGAGGGGACTTACCGCCACTATCGTGGCGTGCCCTGCACGGGGTTGCGACAGTCGCTGTCTCCATGCCGCCATGAGATCGCACCGGAGGTCTGTCCGCCGCGCAGCAATGTGCCGCGGCAGCAGAGTGACCCCCCGGTGTAGCGCCTCTGCGCGCCACTCATGTAGGCGCGCGAGGACTATCGCCTCCAGATCCCACGGTGGCAATCCGGCAAGGAGATTCGCTGCCTCGCGGGAGCGCGTGCGGTACCCGCGGACTAGCCTTACGGCCATGACCTTTTGGGGCGCGTTCAGGTAGTGGACGGCCCGCTTCTTCACGGCTCGCGCCCACACCGGGGCCCCGTAAAGGGCCATGTACCGCACGATCCCCGCATACAGCCTACGGCAGGAGGCGTTTGGCCCCCCCAGATTGGGCAAGAGCCACCTAAAGGCAGCCGCGGCCCGCTCCAGTCTGGGAGCCAAACGTCGGAAGTGCTCCACGAAGTTCCACCGGCTGTCGAGGACGAGTCCGAGGTACTTTATAGTACACTCGACGCCGATGGGAACCCCTCCCACCGTTAGCTGGGATCCCGACGGTGGCACATTCCCACGCCCATGGAAGCATATGGCCTCGGACTTGTGAAGCGCCACCTCGAGACCCAGCTGCCGGATCCTCTCCACGACTATCTCGAATATAGATCCTTATAGAAACTTATAACAAAACATACGGTTGTTGAAAAATCTGTGAAAAGCTTAATTAGCTGGGATTAAGCTATAATACACAATCTTTAATCTTATCAACGTGGCATCAATAAAATTCTATAAATGGCACAAACCCATCACTGACTGACTCATCAACGCCCAGCCCAAACCCTTAGACCTAAAAAGCTGAAATTTTGCACAGAGGTTCCCTTTATAATGTAGATCTAATAAATAAAGAGAGAAGTCCTGACTGACTGACTCATCAACGCCCAGCCCAAACCCTTAGACCTAAAAAGCTGAAATTTTGCACAGAGGTTCCCTTTATAATGTAGACAAGGAATAAGGAAGGATTTTTCGAAATTCAACCCCTAAGGGAGTTAAATAGGGGATGAAAATTTGTATAGAAAATCGTCATTTTTCGCGGGCGAAGCCGCTGGCAAAAGCTAGTATAATTATAAATATTAAAAGCTTTCTTTTCAATTCTGTACCTACATACATTTGTCACTAACTTACGTACTTAAATAAAAACATGCGTTCTCTAATACCATAATATTATTACGTAATAAATATCAATATCTATTATCATGTTTGTTATCAATAATCTATTTTATTATCTATCTATTTACATTTTTTCTCTCCCGATAAAATGGTAGTATTATTAATTTATTATTATTGACTTGACGGTTGGCCTCATACACAGCAAGCGCAAGCGCGATTGTTGAGTATGGGTTCGAGACCAGGGACGGACAAAAAATGCTGGAAGTAGATGGTATGATGCCTACCCCGTGGGTGGTAATTTTGCTCGGAAAGCACGCTTTGATCCCGCGCCTGATCTCTCTCCAGTCGTGTCAGATTGCCGTCTCATATAACTATGAGAGTAAAGGAACAGAGTGCATCTATGCCTGCGTAATCTTCGCTTAGATTGGCTACCGCAACCGAAAACGGTCTGAAAGACTATATTTATCACTACATACTTATAAAACAAAGTCCTCCGCCGCGTCTGTCTGTCGCTGTCGGTCTGTCTATCCGTTCACGATAAACTCAAAAACTACTACACCGATTTTCATGCTGTTTTCACCAATGGATAGAGCAAATTGCTTGATCAGTCAATTTAATTTATAAGAATGCCCAGTATTTTGCGAATGGGAAATCATCAAATGATCTCTACCACCTCTCATCCGATAGTAGAAGAATCGAATCGAAGCCGCATTCATTGAGTTGAGAATCATTTAAATTTACATACACCTACACATACTCACATTCACTCACACGCATACACATACATACACTACACTTACATATTATCTTTTTGCTTTTTTATATTGTATTCTACAAAATGTAAAACATACATAATATTTTCTTTACTTAACTTGTTTCACCTGGAACACTGTCGTCTCCACTCTTGGTGGTGGGCGCTAATGGCCGCGACACAGTATTCCATACTAATGCGGTTGTTAACAAGTTCAAACTTTTGGAAATCTGTTTTTTGTTGTATTTTTTTTTTTTTTTTAATTTTGAATCATATCGCAAATAATAATCTATCGAAACCAATCTAAAGTATCGAATATAAAAGCCAAGTCACAGGTCCATGGGCAGCATTAAAACTCTGACACCAGCCTCTAACTCCGTCGGGGCTGCGGGTTGTTCGAAAGAGATACCGCGGCCTGCATAAGGGCTAAGAAGGAACGTGGGTGGTTTTTAGTCGTAGTAGTATAATAAAATTAAAAATAATAAACAAAAAATGTACTAGTTTATTGGAACTCTTTGTAAGGGACAGGGACTGTTATTCCTTAATACAGGTTATTCTATCTATAACCTAGCTAGGGATAGCAGAACTTCACCCACTCGATTGTGTTTGACTTGGTACAAACTTATTATGTATCAAACTTATTATATAACTTTGTGTATGCCTCTTGTACTACAATCTCCTTTCTACGAAATAAAGTTTTTATTATTAAAAGAAGAATATAATAATCGTGCATTCCTAGTTCCCGCGCAAAAACCAGTCAAATGTCACATTGACAGACTTTGTTACGTTCGAGAACGTATGGCAGGAGTCTTTTCAAAGTTTTTTTTACCTCTGACATAAACCTTATGGCTTTAAGAATAAAGGTCATTGTGATGCAAAATTAACAATGAATGAACGTAATTCAGAGTCGCTGATACCGAAAATGAAGTCATAAATTATTTATTTCAATTCGGTCTTATAAATTTAATACAACTGGAATGACCAATATGGAAATCGATTAAATTATTTACCTTGCCTACGGTTAAATCTTATACATTTCAACAAAAATCACGCATGACTTTTTACGAAATGATTTGGAAATGATTTGGCACAAAAAACGTTTGTGCAAAAGTAGCGCAAACAAACCCCCGATAACCCTTTTGTGCTTCTTTTATCGCAAAGCCGCTACCTCGATAAAAATGAAACAGTAACAACATAAGCTGGGAGTACCTCCAAGCGGTGAAGGTGGTAACAGTTTATGGCCCGTTTGCACCACCATGTATGACACAAAAATAGAAATGATAAAGAAATATCCATAAATTTTCCTCGGCATCATCTTGGATTTACATTTTGCGCTCATTGTTGTAATCAGCGACCCCGAAAACCATGAAAACGACACCCATGACGGAAAAAACCAAAAATTTTCCTGGCCGCCATCTTGAATTTGAATTTTGAGCTCATTTTCGTAATCAGCTACCCCAAAAACTTTTTAACAAAAAATAAAACCGACTTTTGTTTGTTTGATTTTGTGATGTTTTTGCCACCAACTTCAGAAACTGATTTTTCTTCTATAGTTTATTTTTCACTTTTTGTGTTTTTTTTTTTAAGACGGTTTTATTTTTTGTTAAAAAGTTTTTATTTTTCACTTTTAGTGGTTCACACGTAAGTAAGTTCACATGTTCACGAGTCATAATGTGGACAATGTAATTTTTTTTTTTTGAGTTTTGTTGATTTTTCAAAAACCTTAAACCTTAAACCTAAAAAAATATGGGACCATTTGGGAAGTATACCCTTTTGAACAAAAAAATAATGTTTCAAATCGGTTAGCAAACCCGAACAAACATAAAAAAATATATTTATAAACATCCGAATTGAGATTCCCTTCTTTTTTTAGAAGTCTGTTAACAACTCTGACACCAAGTTACACACTAACCACCATATGATAAAAAAGAAATACAGGAAATAAAGGAATACAAACAAACATGAACAAAACAAAACATTTAATCAACTTATAACTTAAACATTGCACACGTTAATCTTGGTTAATCTTGAACACGGCTTTAGCGACGGATCCCTTCTTCAGATCCTCCATGGCTGCCTCGTACTCCGACAGTTTGTAGGTCTTCACTCCTAGCTTGTGGTAGTCCAGATACCTGTGCAGAAGATAACATTATCATAATAAGGAGTGAAGCAAGCGGTGTTCGTGGACGGCGAGGGTTACATTCAAGTTGGTCGTAGCTACATAGGGTAAGGCGAGCACCGAATAGTACACCCACAATTTGCAATTATGTTTAACTCTCGTGTACCAGGGGGCGACCATATTTGTCATGAACCGAACCTAAATCTAGACTCCGTGGCTGCTACCCAGGACCGCTGGATCTTGCACAGCAGTCGCATTTGCGAATTCGAGTACTAGGCCAACGAGCCAGTTTTGGTAGTCAAAGACACCAAAATTAGAATTACTTGAGCGTCTTGTATAATAAAGCTAAAGGGTATACGACTGATGGGTGGATAATGATCATCATCAGCCTATAATGTTCCCTCTGCAAGGACTTAGGCCTTCTCTCTAGGAGAGGGATGGGCTATAATCCACCATGCGGGCGCTTAAGGCGGGTTGGTAGATGTCACACGTCTTCGAATTTTTGGATCTAAGACATGCCGATTTCCCCACGATGGGTGTTTTCCTTCACCGTTTTGAGAGCAGTGGTGATGAAATAAATTACACAAAGTAATGCATCAGACTGGGTTCGAAACCACGACTCACTTTTCGTAAGTCGGGGCCGCCACCACGGGCCATCACAGCTTTTTCCGTGGATACTATTCATTCATAATGTAGCAGATGGATCCAAAGAACCCTTACCTGGATCCCATAGCCTTGAGCCAGCTGATGGCGCTGGGGAAACTGAACGGGTTGATCTTAACGCCAATGATGGTCAACTCCTTGTTGTAGATGTCGAACGGGTTCAAGCTGAAACAGATGAAATATAGATTAGTTTGAAAGGAGAATTGTAACCATGCAAATAGCGGGTTTAAAATCTAGTTCTAACCTGTCCAATTACTTAAACTAATATAATCAGCTTATTATGTTCCCACTGCTGGGACACAGGCCTTCTCTCTAGGAGATGGAATGGGCTATAATCCACCACGCGGGCCCAGTACGGGTTGGTAGATGTCACATGTCTTCCAATGTTTTGGTTCTAAGACATGCCGGTTTCCTCGCGATGTTTTCCTTCACCGTTTTGAGAGCAGTGGTGACGAAATAAATTACACAAAGTAATTTGCCCGTCTGGGGTCGAAACGTTATTAAAAAGATAAAGTTTTGGACCGATACCTCAAAGTGCAGATGCAGTTGCAGTTTATACATAGGTATAGCTCCCGACACGTAACTTGGCAAGGTTTTGAAATTCGAATTCAAAGTTCGCGCATCGTACAATGCACATGCATTTGAATGCACCAATCACACGCGCGGATGACGCTAGTACGCTACCTCATATCCCGCGCCCCGCTTGACTGCCAAAGAGACCTAAAAAATGACTTCTGCGCAACTAACGACTCTTGCCAAGTTACGTGTCGAGGACTATACTTGCTTTATTTTGACAATTCTAACAGAGGTATCGTTACACTAGAACATAATCACTTACGTGGTGGTATGTGAGGGGGGACAGCAACCGAACAGGATATACTTGCCGCCTTCCTTCATGTAGTGGAAGCTGATCTCCATCACCTTGCCCACTCCTGGAAACATAACATTTAGTAAGAAGAGATTTAGCAAAAATGTAGAAGATCTTCTTCTAAATTATGATGACTTATACAATTTTAGTAATTGATGCCAAAAGATGTGAAGCTAATCTTAATGGAAGATCAATGGAACGTCAGGTGGCAAGTAAAGAATGATATGGCAAGAAAAGAGGAGTGTGATAAGATAACGTCATCATCTCATCAGACAGCTCAGGATAACGAGTAATAGAGATTAGAGAAGTATGGAAGAAAAAGACATACTGCTCCGCCTCCAAATGTTTTAGGATAAGAGCAAAAGAATGATGATGTGAAGTCAATCTTTACATCTTTTGACAATAACGAGGACGCAAGTTTGTATACCCAATTATCACCACTTACTGTGACCGATTAAAGAGATGGGAGATTTTTGCAATTTTTTTAAAGGGTTTGGTGATGAAAAAATTTAACTACATGGAGAAGACCAGAACTATGGAAAAAAGTATAAAATATGTGAAAGATCATATGACTAAAAAGAACCACAGCGTTGACGCCTAATAGAGATCCTTCTCTATAAAACACCTTCCTACAGAAGAACATTGGGATAAGGGTAAATAATAAAAGAACAGAAATAAAATGTTACCTGTGCAGTCAATGATGACATCGTAGGTGATCTTCTCCTTAGCCAACACGTCAGGGGTCACCAGCCTGTAGCCGGTTTCTGAAAGAATGAAACAAACCTTGTTAATTTTAGACATAATCATTACAAAGTTTATTAACCACTGACACGTCCGTGGATAGTAAACTATCCAAAACCAAATAAAGCGTTGTAGTACGTCCCGGATAGTTAAGTATCCACAGTGTCAAGTTTTGTAAATCCGACATCTAGCGAAAATATATTGTACTTTTTGTAACTTTTGTTCATGAAGTCGATTGCTGACGAACTAGTCTACACAACAAAAGTCCGGACGAATAAATAAAAAAATATTTTATTTACAACATTTAAAAACTACTATTTACAGAACTAAGATAATAATAAAATATATATACAAGTATCAAAAAGGGGAAGTAATTACAGGGCGTCAAAAAATTCGTCCACACCGCTGTCAACAGGAAAAGTGCCCAGAAGGCTGGCAGCATTGCCACGTTGGATGGCAATGCTGATTCTTTGCCCAAAAAATATTATAAAAAAATGTTTAACTTCAGTGAACAAGTGTTGTTGGACTGCGAGTGCACATGATTATGTCTTAAGTACCTACTTAAGTTTTATTGAATGTTTCTCAGATTATTATATTATGTCAAAATAAACTAGATAATTAAAGCTTTTTAACTACGTATGCATAACATACATTTAAGCAGTGCCGGATTAACCATATAGCAAAAGTAGCAATTGCTACGGGCCCCGCGCAAACTGGGGCCCCGCGTATCCAACCACCACCTGGTTGTAATTTTATTTGAGTGAAACTTACATGACCTTATGTGGTATATTGAATTAACTTGATGCCACAAAACTGAAACATTACTCCTTTTCCGACAAAGACACTCCAAGTCAGACAATTAGTACAATTTTCGAGCTCGCTTCGCTCGCTAATACTTCCTTTCTCATATTTGTCTCCTTGGAAGATGGGTAGGTCTTCAGTGTGGGAAGGTTGTTGTCCCTTTGCAACATGGGGGGAAATGAATCTCTCTCTGGCAGATCAAGGGCCCCTGGATAGAATTAGCTACGGGCCCCGCGCTTGCTTAATCCGGCACTGCATTTAAGTTTAAAACGCACTTCTGATTTTTCGTATTCCCGTGCGTACCACCTACCTGCCTACATAAACCACTTGCTTCGTTGAAGGAAAACATGTTTTCCTGCCTGACAGATATTAAATTCTAAGCTAAAAACTCTGACACCAAGCTAGGCAGACGTTTAAAAAAGAAGATTAGTAAATCTGCTATTGTTTGTAATCTTCTAATTTAAAAATTGTTTTATAGACTGAGGCTAACGTCTATGAATTATTATTGTATCGGTAAATGATTATACCTATATGCCCACTGCTATCCTGGAAATAATATTTAATAACATTTCTTGAACTACAGAGTTTCTTCTTTAAATTGTGTCGTCCATAATATTTTCAACGAAATCTTACCCAATCTCTTGACGATGTCCAGCCTGGTGAGGTTCATCTCGGAGACTGTTACCTCCCTGTGTCCATGGTGGTGCAGGGTGGTGATCCAAAGGTTACCTGGTAATAAGAAAAGCTCGTTAAAATGTACTACAAAATTCATTGGAAAAGGAATTGTATGAACATTGTAATCCACAGTCACACCTGAGGACTTCAGATGACTAACCCTTCGTGGATCGCAAGTGTTCTTACTACGCTTTGACAGTTCTGTTTAACGTAAAAGCTAGCGAGGAACGCAGATTTGTTCCCGGTTAATGGAATAAATTCCTATTTGCTACTGAGAAACTGATGGACAAATTATTATTATTTTTTTTTTTTAATGCGCTTGATTTTGAACCAACAGCCTTCGTAAATAAAAACTCTTTTACATTTTTTCGGTCCTTAATCATGTGCTGAACTTACCAATGATACCAGCACCAAGAATGAGGATCTTCTCTCCTACTTTGAGGGGGGAGGCGCGGTCGAAGCCGTGGGAGACGCAGGAGTAGGGCTCGCAGAGACCAGCTGGAATCAAGACATCATTATTTAGTGAGTACAAGACAAATGCCTTAGGGATGCATCCAAACAGTCGATGGGTCATAATATTCTGAGATTGCCCCGTCATCATCATCATCAGCCTATAATGTTCCTACTGAAGGGACTGAAGCCTCCGCTCTAGGAGAGGGATGGGCTTAATAATCCACCACGCGGGCCCAGTACGGGTTGGTAGCCGTTATTGCCCCGTAGAGGCGTGAAATACACATCGGAATTGCGTTCAAGAAATCGATGACTTATCACTACTCTCTTATGGAAACCCCGTGTTGGTTTAGCTCATCTGCTGTTTCAGCTTCTCACAGTGATTTTGGGGTCGGCTTCCAGTCTAACCAGATGCATCTAAGTCTTGTAATTAAGCGGCAACCTATCTGAGATTTGGTTTGCATGTTGCATTAGTATTAGCACACCTTCTATCAATCAGCATCCAAACCTGATTGCATACTGCTTTAACTTAAAAACCAACCATAGGCGTCAATGTCTTGGGTCTAGCCACGCTGCTTGTTATTCGAAATAGGTATGGTAGTAATTCCCCGGACGAACTCCTTCACAAAGATCTCAAAAAGGTATCATCAGCTACCTAGCCTTTTCCCAACTGTGTTGGAGTCGGCTTCCAGTCTAATCGGAAGCAGTTGAATACCAACGACTGCCTATCTGACATCCACCACCCAATTAGTTTTGGGCACCATGGATACCAAAAAGTACTTAAGATTGTCAGATTTTCCGGCCACTCTACAAAATAGGTATAACTTCAGTGAAATCCATACCCTGTTCAGTGGTGATGCCATCAGGCAGCGCGAACACCAGGTTCTGAGGAGCCCTGACGTACTGCGCCCAGCCTCCGTCAGCCCAGATGCCGATGGTGCTGTTGATGCCAGCTGTCAGACAGTACTGGTATGAACCCTTGCGGCAGAAGTCGCAGAGGAGACAGGACCTGAGGAAATTAAAGGAAAACTGCAATTATGGTGATTCATTCATTTGAGGTAATACAACTCCGCCCCTATGATGACCCACTGATCAATACGAGTCCATACTATTAGACAAGCACGAAAGCCAGAATCAACAGTGGAGACCACCAGAAAAGCACCGAGAAAATATAACTGTCTTAGATCCCACAACTATAATTTCGTTGCGGGATCTAAGGGTGCTTTTCCACCAGAGATGTGCTATGCAGCTATGCTGCGAAGATGTAATAGCTAAGCTGTGAAACTATGTGACCGTTTTCACTGATGCTAAGCTATGTAGCTGTGTAAGTAAGATGTGCTATGAAGATGCGCAGCTCGTGCTATGCTATGTTTCGATAGTAGGGAACACTACTCGCGACGACCATAGCACGCCTCCATAGCACGCATCCATCACGCATCCATAGCCCACATCCATAGCACACATCCATAGCACACATCCATAGCACACATCCATAGCACGCATCTTTCTATATAAAAAACATAGCTTAGTTGAGTCCGTTTCCACCAGTGCTAAGCTATGTGCACCAATGAATATGATTGGTGGATAACAAACGTATCCATAGCAACGTAGCATAGCACATCTCTGGTGGAAAAGCACCCTAAGACAGGCAGTCAGAAAATAATAGCAGAGTTGTAGGAAAATAGAATTTCAACTAAGTAGACACTTACCGGTTAGGGTCAATGACGACCTTCTGTCCGACCTTGAAAATGGACTTCTTGCCAACTGCGTAGACCTCGCCAGAAGACTCGTGTCCAAGGGGAATGGGACGGTCTTTGATAGCGGGGAACTCTCCCTGGAAACAACCATTTTTATATTATTGATATGATTAGTATAAATACTTGAAAGGTTACGAAGATTATAGTTGAAGGATTAGACAATGGTATAGGTACTTATAGAACACCCAAATTTTGCCGGTTATGTTCAAGTTGAATGTAATTATGTCCAAGAACAATGTAAAAGGGAAGAGCCTATTGCCATTAACCGAGTTTTAATACAGACATAACTAATACGCAACTGTTTAAATATTGCACACCTTTAGTTCTGGTGAAAGTTTTCTCTTTATTGTAGAAATGACCTGATCCAGCAACTAAGTATCGTCTTCTCACGAGATTTCTCCTCAACTGTTAGTACTGTTGCAAAGGACTTCAATCATTCATCATCATTTCAGCCAAAAGACGTCCACTGCTGGACATAGGCCTCCCCCAGGCGTCGCCACATTGACCGGTCCCGTGCGTCTCTCATCCAGCGGGATCCTGCAACCTTGACCAGGTCATCGGTCCACCTAGTGGGAGGCCTTCCAACGCAACGTCTTCCGGTTCGCGGTCGCCATTCCAGAACTTTTCGGCCCCATCGGCCATCCGTTCTGCGAGCAATGTGCCCTGCCCATTGCCACTTAAGTCTGGCGATTCTTCGGGCTACGTCGTTAACCTTGGTTCTCATGCGGATGTCCTCATTTCTGATTCAATCACGCAAGGAAACTCCGAGCATAGCCCTCTCCATTGCCCTTTGGGTGACTTTGAGCTTTCTGATAAGGCCCATTGTGAGCGACCACGTTTCGGTCCCGTATGTAATCACTGGCAACACACACTGGTCATAGACTTTCGTCTTGAGACACTGGGGTAAGTTGGACGAGAAGATACAGCGCAACTTCAATATTGATAGACAAACATGACTTTCTTATTTTAGTGTATTTTAAATACTATAGTGAACTCATTGTAAATAACAGCTTATGTTTAAGGCTAGATACATGTAAAATATAGCCATGTAAACGTGTTATTTTTGTTATTAGTCCTTGTTAGAATAGTTTTATTCATTTTTAAGGCATATAAGAGCCTTATTGCTTATGTATTAACGTAAGAACCACTTTTATTTACCTTTTGTTTACTGTTTAGTGCATTTTAGTGCCTAACACATAAGATTTCAGTGTATAACTTGCTATGTACATCTAAAACATAGATAATCCGTACATGTAACCTAGATATATGAAATTTTGATATTGTATGTCCAACTACAACCTAATATGTACTAGATTTTACTATTTCCAAGTATGTAACTCGTTATTTCAATTTCTGTCTTATATAATAAATAATGCTGCACTCAATACATATACACACACACATGTGTAACATGAATAGGCGCCTCTCATTGGCTAATTGAAGTTGTCTCATTCTATCACTGCCGCGCGTAGCGCTAATGTGCAAAAAGTATAAATAGGGCCCAGCCAAAAATCTTGGTTCACTATTCGCTCGACCGCTGCTTGAAGACAACTTATAAGAAGAATCGCTGCTCCTACACTCCACATACACGCACACTCCACACGACTTTGTTTTAAACTGAAGAATTCGTCTTTCATTTATCTCCACATGAAGAAACATACAGTCCTAATGCTGAAGAAAAGTTAGGCACAGTTCCCCGCTGAAAAAGTCTGCGCCTTTCAATGGTCCTTCTCGACGGATCTCTGCAATCAAGCTTTGAAGAAAGAAAAATCAAGATTTCGTCATTCAAGAAAGAAAAATCAAGTTCTTCGCACGAATCTTGAAGAGAGAAACGTTCCTGTTTTAAGCAAGAAAGAAACAAGTACGCGCGAGTGTTAGTAGTCGGTCCTTGCCTAAACCGCTGCTAATTACTTGGAAGCAAAATTATCACTCGTACGTGGCCACCTAGCGGTGTTAAACGGCCTATATCGTACGGAGGCACATGTGGACGAACTGACGCCTCCACGCACCATCCCTGGTGTTTCAGTCAGACCCCGCCGGTACGGTGTTGGTACTCTCTGGGGCCACAAGTTGGCATGCAACGACGGACGTGGTTTTCCTCCCACGTTTCTGACGCACCCGTGAGACCCTTCGCCCACTGCCGGGAGGTTCCTACCTTCCTATCCCTCACGATCCTATTCTGTTCGGCATCCCCACGCTAGTAGTCCGAACAGGCAGTTAGGCAAAGTAGGCGTCACATCGGGAAGAACAATAAGTGAAAGTGAAGTGATAAAGTGATTTGAAAAAAAGAGTTAAATTCAGTGTTAATTCTAAGTAATTGGTAGGATTAGGGACCCTCTTGCGCGATGATGAATGACGCACGTGTATTGCGTTCAGGCAAAACTACGCCTCTCACAGACGCCACGCCGGTGTCCGGTCAGACAACGTCGACCGAAACAAATACGTGGAGTAAAGGCACCAGCATAGAGGACACGAGCGGTGACAGCAGCACGTCACGTATTAACGAGCGAATAGTCGAAAGTAGGTCCGCGCAAGTCGATTTAAATAATACTTTAGTTAGGAGTGCGCCGGGCACTGTAGTTAATGTCCCCACGACGGAAAGGGCGTGTAGTAGATTATCTATATTACAAGCTGAGCTAGAATTACATAATTCCGAGTTAGCACGAGCTCAGGCGGTATCCGCAGTTGCTAGGAGTCGTCTAGAAATAGCCAGGATCGAACTGGAAAGTTCTAACGACGCGGAGCGCCCGCCTAGGTTAGAAGAGTCGCGTGTTAAAAGCTGGATTTCGGAGCAATGTTTAGCAGAAAGGCCGGCTATCGTAGATAATACCCAAGTCCCGGGACAGGCCCCGCGATCACCCGCTAATTGTAGGAACGAACCACGCGTTGGAAACGACATGTCTAACAGTAGCAGCGACATGGCGATGCTGGCCAACGCGATAATGCAGGCGGTAAATTCCAATAAATCAGACTCCGCGGCACCCAAGTTTATCCACGAACTACCCCATTTTGACGGGGCGATTGCCGAGTGGATGGCTTTCAGATCAGTCTTTAATGACACAGTAGGCATGTTTTCTGACGTACAAAACGTAGCCCGCTTAAGAAAAGCACTAAAAGGTGCAGCCCGCGAAACTGTTAGGGCGTTATTATTCACGGTGTCGGATCCATATGAAGTCATGGACACGTTAGAGAGACGTTACGGCCGACCAGAGTTACTCGTCTTGTCAGAACTCGAAAGTATAAAACGCATGCCCCGCATGAGCGAAGACGGGCGCAATATTAGTAGTTTCGCGAACAAAATCGCTAATACAGTTGCGGCGATAAAAGCACTCAATCAACCGCAGTATTTATATTCACCTGAGTTAGTAAGTCGAGTTGTAGAAAAACTCAGCATAATTTTAAAGTACAAATGGTACGAGTTCCGAGCAGAGCGCTCCGGGGCGCCGGAGTTAGAGTTATTATCTCGATTCCTGAACATCATGGCCGACCAGTGCGGCGCTATGTTCGCTTATGACGCGGCGCGAGACGAACGGAAAAACCGCGGTAACAGGCCGCGCACGGTGAACACGGCTCGCGAACATCCACAGTCACGTCGAAACGATGACTCCGATTCCTCATCGGATGAGTCAGGAATCGAGGAAAAATCACGAAGTAAAACGGTCGCCACTGTTAATAAATCCAACTCTAAAAAACAGGCGCCGAAGACGCAAAAGCCACGCCCATCACGACCGAATAGCGAGTCGTCAGCAGAAGTCAACAAAATTAAAAAATGCGCATTTTGTGCTGGCAATCACGCCGCCGCGGAGTGTGCTGACTTCGTAAAATTAACTATTAAAGAACGATGGGACGCGGCCAAACGTGAAAAGCTGTGTTTTAGATGTTTAGGTAACTCACACATACGTACATTTAGGTGTAAATACGTAGCATGCGGAATAAACGGGTGCGAAGCATCGCATAATAAAATGTTGCACGGCAGTGGCAATACAACTCTGCCTACCCGCGGTAATGTAAGCTCGATAAATCATATACAAACCTCTAATACCTACCTAAAAATAGTCCCGGTCGAATTAAGCGGCCCAATAGGTTCTACGGCCACCTACGCCTTACTTGATGAAGGTTCAACCATGACGCTTGTTGAACGAGGCGTGGCCGACAGCGTTATACCTAGGGGTCGAAGCCAACTATTGTCTCTAGAGGGGGTGGGAGGTAATCGTATAGACGATGCAGAGTCATGTCACGTCAATTTATCGATCCGCGGTTTATGTAATCGAAACTTAGAAACTATGAGTGCAAACACCATAGAAAATTTAAATCTATCTCCACAGGAGGTAAGCAGGGACGTAGTGCGACAGTGTAGCCACCTAGCGGAGCTTGAAGATGAGCTGTGCTACGAGTTGGGAAAACCGACTATTTTAATAGGCCAGGACAACTGGCACTTAATCACGTCCAGACAACTTCGTGTCGGCCACAAAACCCAGCCCGTAGCATCGTTGACCAAGTTAGGTTGGGTGCTGCACGGGCAAGACGCACGTCCACGTAGTACCGTAGCGCTGGTTAACCACGTACGGCCCACTACAACAGATGACCCCGCGTTAGAACTTATTAGGAATTTTTTCAGTTTAGACTCGCTAGGAATAGAGCCACGACGGCCAACGTCTGACCCCGAGCAGCGCGCCCTAGCGGTCTTAGAAGGAACTTGTAAAAAAGTCAGCTGTAATAGGTTCGAAACGGGATTACTGTGGCGTACAGACGATGAGGTAATGCCAAATAATAAAAAACAAGCTCTCAGTCGCCTGTATAATCTAGAAAATAAACTAGATAAAAACCCAAACTTAAAAACCGAATATAGCAAGCAGGTTAATAACTTGTTGGAAGCGGGCTACGCCGAAAAAGTAGACACCCCAGCTGCATCGCCACGCAGCTGGTACTTACCGCACTTTTCAGTAGTGCATCCGCAGAAGGGTAAAGTACGTTTAGTGTTCGATGCAGCAGCTAAGTATGGGGGAAAAAGTCTAAATGACGCGTTATTAGCAGGCCCTGACCTACTCCAATCGCTATTCGGTGTGTTAGTCAGATTTAGGGAGGGTAAAATTGCAGTAGTAGCAGACATAAAAGAGATGTTTTTGCAGGTCAAAATCGCTATGCAGGACCGCGATAGTTTGCGATTTTTATGGAGGGGTGAAGATAGGGTAGGACCACCGCAGGAGTACCGAATGACGTCATTGATATTCGGGGCGGCATCCTCACCGTGTACCGCTATTTACGTAAAAAATAAAAACGCAGACGATCACGGTCAACAATATCCCGAAGTCGCGAGAGCCACGGTGCGTAATTTTTATATGGACGACTACCTAGGCGCGTTCGATAACGAAAGCGAGGCGAAGCGAGTGATAGACGCTATGTATAAGGTCCACTTGAACGCATCTTTCGAATTACGCGGTTGGGCATCGAACGTGCCGGCTGTTATAAGTGACGTCACAGATACGCGCTGTAGCGATTCGACTACGCTGGGAAAAAGCGATACGGAACGAACATTAGGTCTGATATGGAATCACGCACGCGATACGTTAGGTTTTAACGTGAATTTAAGAAGTACGCCCGCCAGCGTCATACAAGGCGACACTCTGCCTACCAAGCGACAGGTAACTAGCGCGGTCATGTCGGTTTTCGACCCACTAGGTTTAGTTTCGCCAATTACGATGATAGGTAAATGTCTTATACAAGAAGTATGGCGCAGTGGTATAGATTGGGACGACCCCATCACAACCGAGCATCACGTGACGTGGTTATCTTTTATTAAAAACTTACAACTTTTAAAGACGTTAGAAATAGATAGGTACGTACCTGCTACACCCCCTAACGAAGGGGAGTTACACGTTTTCTGTGACGCAAGTGAAAAAGTGTATTCAGCCGCGATTTATTTCGTAAGTACAAACTCTGACGGTACTAAAACATCACGACTGATAGCCGGTAAGGCCAAAGTGGCCCCGCTGAAACCTATATCTATTCCTCGCTTAGAGCTGCAGGCTGCAGTGTTAGGCAGTCGATTAGCTGAATCGGTCAAGCGCGAGTCGGATTATAAGACATTAAACTGCTTTTATTGGTCTGACTCTAGAACCGTATTAGCTTGGATTAAATCAGACCCGCGCACATTCAAGTCGTTTGTAGCTCATAGACTGGCTGAAATCGAGAGCCTAACTACTCCAGCCAACTGGCGATGGGTACCCAGTGCTGATAACGTCGCGGACGATGCGACCAAGGGAATTCCTATCGATTTCAACTCTAACCACAGATGGTTTTATGGACCCGAGTTCATAAGAGGCGACCCCGCATTATGGCCGCAGGAAAAGCGAGCCGCGGCGCCGCCACCCCCTTCAGGGGAAGAAAGAGTTCTTAAGCAAGTACATGTGATTATTAGGCATGACGTTAGCGATTATTTACCACAGTTAGAACGTTTTTCGAAATACACTCGATTAGTACGTGTTGCTGCCACCGTTCTGCTCGCCGCCGAGGTATTTAAAGCCAAAATGCTCAAAAGAATCACAAGTAAAGAACTGGCACCAAGCCATATAAAACTAGCTGAACTGCTGCTAGTAAGAAGGAGTCAATATAACTCGTTCGGCGAAGACATCACGACGATGGAGGCTGGGCGGCGACCACCGAAGAAGTCCCCGTTCTACAAGCTCTCCGTGAAGATCGACCGCAACGGAATCCTGTGTCTAGACAGCAGAATAACTGATAAGCAAAACCTGCCAGTCCTACATGCCAAAGAAGGTTTCACTCAGCTGTTGGTGCATCACACGCACTCAACTTTCAATCACGGAAACCACCAAACCGTAATGAATGAGCTGAGACAACGCTACCACATAATAGGACTGCGCGGCGTTATACGCTACATTTGCAACAAATGCCAATGGTGTCGGACCTATAGGGGAATCCCCTCAAAAATTCCCTTAGGCGACTTACCAGCTGAAAGGCTGGCCCAAAACCAACCGCCCTTCACAGCTACCGCGGTGGATTATTTTGGGCCCATGCATGTTAATGTCGGGCGAAAGCTACAGAAAAGGTGGTGCGCTTTATACACCTGCCTCACCACTCGAGCAGTGCACCTGGAGGTGGCCACATCTCTCTCGGCCTCCTCTATGATCATGAGCCTGCGCAGAATGATAGCTCGCCGCGGCACGCCAACTATAATATACAGCGACAACGCAACCAACTTCGTTGGCGCTGAAAAAGAAATTTATGAAGCCATGCAAGGCAATGACCAAGAATTGAGAGCTTTCGCGTCTGAAAAGCTGATCACCTGGAAGAAGATACCACCTGGTGCCCCAAACATGGGCGGCGCCTGGGAAAGAATGGTCAGATCGGTGAAAACAGCATTACGACTACGAGTCACTCTAAACGAAAGATTTCCTCCTGACGATATTTTACACACGTTATTATTAGAGGCTGAACACGTGGTAAATTCGAGGCCATTGACCCCTGTGAATCCCAACTTGGATGAAGAAGCGTTGACCCCAAATCACTTCCTTATTGGGCGCTCAAGTGGGATGTCACCTTTTGGTTCGTTTAAAGACGCACAGCTGACTTCACACTCCTGGAAAGCTGCTCAGGCATTAGCTGACGCCTTTTGGGCAAGGTGGACGGCAGAATATAAGCCTCTCCTGATGCCAAGATCTAGCACCAACCCTCAACATAATAACTTAAAGGTTGGCGACATCGTCATAATATGTGATGGCACAATGCCCAGAGGAGTGTGGCCTCGAGGTGAGATCATGAAAGTCTACCCAGGCCCAGATGGACGAGTACGAGTAACTGAGATACGAACAGCTGCTGGATTACTTCGTCGCCCAGCCTCTCGCCTCATCTTAATCCCTACAGCGGACTAAAACCTTATAAATTGTGCTCGCGCACGAGGGGGAGATTGTAAATAACAGCTTATGTTTAAGGCTAGATACATGTAAAATATAGCCATGTAAACGTGTTATTTTTGTTATTAGTCCTTGTTAGAATAGTTTTATTCATTTTTAAGGCATATAAGAGCCTTATTGCTTATGTATTAACGTAAGAACCACTTTTATTTACCTTTTGTTTACTGTTTAGTGCATTTTAGTGCCTAACACATAAGATTTCAGTGTATAACTTGCTATGTACATCTAAAACATAGATAATCCGTA
Organism: Diarsia mendica; assembly: GCA_949316265.1. Classification (NCBI taxonomy): domain Eukaryota; kingdom Metazoa; phylum Arthropoda; class Insecta; order Lepidoptera; family Noctuidae; genus Diarsia; species Diarsia mendica. Next base: position 4,268,078 of record OX438916.1, read on the forward strand.
CATGTAACCTAGATATATGAAATTTTGATATTGTATGTCCAACTACAACCTAATATGTACTAGATTTTACTATTTCCAAGTATGTAACTCGTTATTTCAATTTGTGTCTTATATAATAAATAATGCTGCACTCAATACATATACACACACACATGTGTAACATGAATAGGCGCCTCTCATTGGCTAATTGAAGTTGTCTCATTCTATCACTGCCGCGCGTAGCGCTAATGTGCAAAAAGTATAAATAGGGCCCAGCCAAAAATCTTGGTTCACTATTCGCTCGACCGCTGCTTGAAGACAACTTATAAGAAGAATCGCTGCTCCTACACTCCACATACACGCACACTCCACACGACTTTGTTTTAAACTGAAGAATTCGTCTTTCATTTATCTCCACATGAAGAAACATACAGTCCTAATGCTGAAGAAAAGTTAGGCACAGTTCCCCGCTGAAAAAGTCTGCGCCTTTCACTCATCTAACTTCGTGATAAAGGCATTTGTGCACTCGTTCAGCCCTATGATACCGCTCAAACCAAATATCACCGAATTAGGCGAATCACAGAATTAGATGAGTTCACCCTACTGATAGCCTGTGCCATCCCACTGCTGGACAACTACAAATCTCCAAATCAAGGGCCGATGTGGGCCATCGTTGGTTCTGTCCAGCTCGTCTCCTACGAGGACTGTCGCAACGCCTTCTGGCTGTGTCAGGGCTAGTACAACGTGGTTATTTTAAAATTTGGACCACAGCTCTTCGGGCATACGGCAGAATTTTAATAAAAAACGTTTATTACCTGGACGGGTTTATGAGAAGAGGAAGACCAAAGTAACGATAATTCTTAACACATTCCGTGTTAAGAATTATATTATGGTAAGGAGGTGTCTCATGAGATGACGAAAAATAGAGAGGTATAGTACCCGGCACGGTTCTTGAGCGCTCGGCGGAAGAGTGGGGATCGCTGTGCGCATCGTACACTTTATGGCCTAAAACACACACAAGCGACCGACGTAAGGCGCAGACACGGGGCAGACGCAGCGCAGGCGTGGCGCAGGCATGCGCCGCTTCAAAACGATTTCATACAAAATGTATGCAGGCGACGTTTTTGAATTATACTGAAGCGACGCGGCGCAGACAACGAAACGGTGTGAGGTTTGCACCGGAGCGAGATTTCAACAACCGATTGAATTCACGTTTCTTGCCTGTTCCACGCCTCTTCTGATATAATTCAAATCGCGTCTGCGCCGTATCTGTCCCACGTCTGCGCTGCGCCTGCCCCGTGCCTTCGCCTTACGTCGCTTGTGTGTGTTTTAGGCCTTAGACAAATAAAACGCACACCCGTTTATTAATTACTAGTGACCCGCCCCGGCTTTGCACGGGTGCAAAAAAGGTATTAGGGCGCAGTCAAAGGGGTACCGTAAAAACGACCTGTTTTTCGTCGCAGAGTTAGCCGTATTGCTACTTATTACAATTCCAAAAAAACTACAGTGTATAGTCAAATGTATAGGTAAAAGACTTATGCAAAAATATTTTCTAAAAGTAATCAAGAACCTCGAAAGAAAAAATCACAAAATCACAAAAAAATCACACGAAAAAACTTTTTCGTCTCGAAATGCTCAATATTTTGAGTGACAACTATTATATTTTTTTTTACTATCAGAAAGGAAATTTAACCAACTAAAGACATATGTAAAAATATTTTAACATTACAGCGTCTTTTTTTTTTAATAAATTAAATCTGCGAACTATCGTTCATTTTGGCAGTCACGAGAATCAAACGCATCGCCATTTTCAACCTTATTTGTTTAGGCGATGAGTTAAACGCGCGCTCAAGGTCGCGGGCAGGTAATGTCGCCTCTATCTATTAAAAAAACCGCATCAAAATCCGTTGCGTAGTTTTAAAGATTAAGGCATACAAAGGGACATAGGGACAGAGAAAGCGACTTTGTTTTATACTATGTAGTGATAGTGATTGGTCGTGAGGTAAGTGCAGCAGGAGTAAAGAATAAATCCCGAGTGACGGCTATGACGCGATGCGCTACGGGCCAATCACTGCACTTTCCCCGCCCCGCATCTCACTTCATACCACCAAAGGGACCCAATAACTCACTTTTGCGTCAGCGCTCAAGAATCGTGCCGATCATTATTTGGAAGAGGAAGACATGCTGCGCCGACCCCAAATGAATTGGGATAAGGGCGAGAGAATGATGATGTTTATTACCTGAATGATGTGCAGATCAGTTCCGCAGATACCGGAGTAGTGCACCTTGACAATCACATCATCGTCATTAATGATCTTTGGGATGGGATAGTTCTTCTGGAAGCTGAGAGAAAGCTTGCTGCCGTCAAATACTACTGCTTCCATGTTGAATGTTTAACTGTAACAAACGATTATAATATGTTATTAAATCAGGCGTTATAAACAACATTGCAGGGCTCGCAGGGGTAGGGCACGCCACGATAGTGGCGGTAAGTCCCCTCTTTGAGGAGTGGCAAGAGATGCGCCACGGCGCCCTCACCTTCCGTCTGTCGCAGGTCCTCACCGGACACGGATGTTTCGGGAGGTACCTGTACCGAATCAGGCGGGAGGAAACGCCCGGATGCTTCCACTGCGAGGATCGATAGGAGGACACGGTGGAGCACACTGTGGAGGTGTGCCCTGCTTGGGCAGAGCCCCGCCGTGTTCTCGTAGCGGCGATCGGCGGCGGCGACCTCTCGCGTCCGGCCCTGGTGCAAGCCATGGTGAGGAGCAATGGGACGACGTCGCCTCCTTCTGCGAAGCAGTAATGCTAGCGAAGGAGGTGGCGGAACGTGAGAGGGAAAGAACCTCTCGTCCCAGCCGCCGCGGGAGGCGCTCCGGGCGTCGGGGGCCACGTGATGGCTTCCGACCACCGTAGACGTGGGCCTGTGGACGGTGAGTAACGGGCTAGCTCGCCGTCCGGTCGTCTTATGACGATAACAGACCGTGTCGACGGCGGATTAGTGTTCCACGCGCGCCTCAAGGAGATGTCAGCAAAGAGGGGCGCAAGGGCCGACGCCTGTCGGGGCTGCGGATTATCGAAAGGGATAACGCGGCCTCGGCACAAGGGCAAAGAAGGAACATCGGTTGGTTTTTAGTCAGTAGAAGTCTGACACTCCCTTCCGCTCTGCCCAAGCGGGGAGGGTTATTTGATGATTTTCCACCCACCAAAAAAAAAAAAAAGGGGCTCGCAGAGGTCAACGCCTGCTGGGGCTGCAGAACTGTTTGAAAAGAGATATCGCGGCTCCGGAACAGAAAGGGCTTCGCGTATGCTTACGATGCTCAATGCGCTCGTGGAGACCAACCCTGGACTGGACTTGAGATTTAAAAAAGTACCGTTGGTTTTAGACGGAGCATGATAAACCGTACGTGTTACCTTATTAGAAAGAAACTCGTGCGTTTTACGAAGGAACATGGGTGGGTTTTAGTCAAAACAAGTTTGACATTCCCCATTCCCCCCAGTAATTTTTGGCAAGAATATTCGAATTTTTGTTTCTAGGACATGTTGGTTTTCTCACAATGTTTTCCTTCACCGTTTTGAGAACATTGGTGATGAAATAAGTGCACAAAGTAATGTGCACGCGCGTCATTATTATTTATTAAGACTACGCGACTAGCTATTTCCACATGACATAGTGGGGGGATCTAAGTGCTATCAAAAAATTTGGGTAGGACCGGACAAATCCTCTACTCCGGATGTTTTTACACTAAAACTTTGGTACTGGAATAAAATTAGTCTGTTATTGTAATCAACTAACTTTGATGTCGAAAAATATTACAACAAATTCTTATCCTATTTAACTGCCTTATGAGTTCAATTTCGAAAGAAATTAAATACTACAACCTTCCCCGAGAACAACTCTAATCCATAGGTGAAAACAGCATTCATGATACGCGAACAGGCAGACAGACGGCGGAGGACTTTGATTTTAAAAGGAGAAAGTTTTCTATTCGTGTGTATGAATGTATTTTTTTCATAATATTTTGTGAAGAGATTGAAAAGTAGCTCTTAATACTGTAAGTTGAGTCTACTTTGCACACAGACTGCTAGCACAAATAAATAGATCGATTATATACTTAATCACTTTTAATCACTTTTGATCAATCACAATAAATATTTAACAATTATAAACAGTATAAATGTTGTTGATACGACGAGGCGCGAGCGACAAGTGAGCTCAGCCCACTGAGCTCGGGGTTTATAAAGACTCTGCCTTCCGCCACCGAAGTGACGTCCAATGCGGGTAACGAGTGACTCGACAGCAACGTTCTAACGTCCGGTTCGGTGCAGGTGGCAGCACTGAGCCCACGGTGCGTCGCTTGACTCGTACTACAGGCGCTATGTTTGGTCGCCGGAAGTACTGGCGCCAACATCCGGCCCTCCTGAACTGTGTCTGTCCCTAGACACACCGTCATCTGTAATGTGAGAGTAAACATGTTAGCTTTGATGACTTTATAAGGTACAATGTTACGTTATGTTGAACGAGTTCCCACTACTGAGCTAATGAATAGTACATGCAAAAATGTGATCCCTGACTTCGAACCACCATGCTCAGACTCGCAGTCCACATGATAGCCGAAGCTTCCAGTTCATCCACTTTTATCTGCATGAACAAACATGTTAGCTTTGATGACTATAAAAGGTACAATGTTACGTTATGTTGAACGAGTTCCCACTACTGAGCTAATGAATAGTACATGCAAAAGTGTGATCCCTGACTTCGAACCACCATGCTCAGACTCGCAGTCCACATGATAGCCGAAGCTTCCAGTTCATCCACTTTTATCTGCATGAACCACATTTTCGCCCACAACAAGATCAAGGTCGAACCTCACTTGTTTTGTAGTGGAAACGCCATTACAATTGCAACATTTCTATTCAATTAGTTTTATTTTGTATAAGTGATTAGAACAAAATATTGTACAAGTCTCATTCTCATATTGGTAATGTTTTAAAACCATAATGTAAAGCTGTATTACAAAATAAACATTTTACCTTTTGATGTTTTATTAAATAAGTATTTTATACATACCAGCCACGCCAACATCCTCATCCCAATCGGTTATCTTAATCCACGGTTTCGTGTTTTCTACACAGGTAGTACGGTACCAGAATATTTCTTTCACTTCTCTCGCTCTAAAATTCGTCTTTATTACGAGCGTAGGCGACATAATGCGTTATAAGCTCTAGAGCATAAAGTAAAATCTTCGTCGAAGACCAAGGTAATCGGCACAGGTAATCGGCCCAACAGCCACAGGAATAACTTCAACTTCATAGAATAACCTCTTTAATTTAATTCGTTTCGTTAGTATTCTAAGAACAAGGGATTACTGCTTTTCATTACGAATACAAGGAAAGTTGATGGGAATTTAGGCTTCCCTCAATAACCTAAATCGCTTGATGGCAAAAGGCTTGCTCAAAATGTTTTTATATATAACTGAACAGTATGCGTAACGACATAAGTCAGGTGTTATGTCAAGTTACCTACTGAAAAAAAAAAGTTGATTGGCGGGAACCATAATTATTTTTACAATATTTACAAGTTGCTGTTTCATTTCATTTTAGGAAACCAATATTTATGTTTGATTCTTTCTAAAGTTTTGTCTACAGCGAATTGACCTATTTTGTCATGATTGTACAAAATTACTTGCCAGATACAATTTTTTGGTACAACCCATCTACGACCTATTTCAGTGCGACGGTAGATTTTATTTCCAAGCAATTCGTACTCGTTAAAACATTCCGATTCACATCGGCCTCTCCTGATAGTAAGATTTATCTCTTATTTTACATAGATTTGGGTCTTGTTCCTGAACACTCAAAAGCCACTCAGCTTCGGTGATGGACATTACAATTTGTTTAAATGAGGATTGAGACACCTTATGTTCAGTGACAGCGCCGTGACTTGTATTATGAGAACTACCTAATCGACCGTGAAGAAAAGACGCAAATTGGTCGCATGTATTTATACTTCCGGCATCCACCGACGCACTTATGTTAGGATCGTCGATGTTGCCCGTAATAATAGAAATAATGTCACGATCAGAAAAATTTACACTTAACTTGTCAATTTTACCTACATTTTTGTTGAAAGTAAAACTCATACAAATGTTGCTGAGCTGAAGGTTTACTATCAATGATTTCTTTCAGTAACGCAAACATGTTTCGTTTTGTTTGAAATGTGAACGATATTTTATCTCGCCATTGTTTCCATTTCCAACTAGCCCAACTTCACTCATTTTAAAAAAATGAGTCATACCAAGTTTTTGCCGTTCCTTTGAATTTATTGACAGCCTGGTAAAATATCACCTGATCCTTCCAATTAAATGTTTTAGTATGCAAATCAACAATATTGAGCCAATTGTCTACTTTATCCGTAAGGGGGTCAAATTCTGGTATCATTGAGTTCAACATCATACTATAGCAACCCGCTACTGGACTATCAACTGATTTTTGGCTTTTTTACGAATGGGTGAAGGCGTATAGCTTTTACTGGACTTACTGCTTGATGAGGATGATGATGATTTTGTAGGTTACCTCCTTTTCCGTTCCCGTTGACGGGCACGTGACTTTCGGCCTTTGTAGGCTTGAATTCGAAGCACTTCTGATGTAAGTTGAGTCTACTTTGCACACAGACTGCTAGCACAAATAAATAGATCGATTATATACTTAATCACTTTTAATCACTTTTGATCAATCACAATAAATATTTAACAATTATAAACAGTATAAATGTTGTTGATACGACGAGGCGCGAGCGACAAGTGAGCTCAGCCCACTGAGCTCGGGGTTTATAAAGACTCTGCCTTCCGCCACCGAAGTGACGTCCAATGCGGGTAACGAGTGACTCGACAGCAACGTTCTAACGTCCGGTTCGGTGCAGGTGGCAGCACTGAGCCCACGGTGCGTCGCTTGACTCGTACTACAGGCGCTATGTTTGGTCGCCGGAAGTACTGGCGCCAACAATACTTTGAATGTCTTAGCTTATATTATAACTAATGACATTTTGTTGCGTAAGTTAAGTGCCATAGGATTTACACCCAGTCTTCTTCTTCTGATTTCTGACTATCTCCGTGACCGTCAGCAATTTGTTCGCCTTGGCTCATACAACTCACATGCGTATCATACACGATCAGGCGTGAGTCAGGGTTCCATTTTAGGGCCCTTGCTCTTCTTAATTATGGTGAACGATCTGCCACAAATTATAAAACATGCAAAATGTCTACTTTACGCCGACGATCTGAAAATATATGCAACTGTTAACTCCGTGTCTGCAACTGTATGGCTCTCCAGCGTGATATCGATGCCTTGAGTGAATGGGCTGCCACCAACAAAATGGAATTTAACACATCCAAATGTCAAATTATGAGCTTTGGCCGCATGCGGAGTCCTATACAGTACGACTACGGAGTGAACAATGAGTCTATAGCCAGAGTATCCTCAGCCAAAGACCTCGGTGTAACGTTTGATAGCAAACTGACGTTCCATACACACATTATAGGTTTGGCTAAGGAATCTTTCCGACGCTTAGGTTTTGTTTTACGTAACTGTCAAGGTTTTAATAACCAGGCAGTTATTAAGCTTTTGTTCAACGCATTAGTTCGGTGCAAGCTTGAAACTAGCGCTTGTGTGTGGAATCCTCACGAGGTTACCTATATGCTCATGCTGGAAAAGGTGCAAAAAGCTTTTCTCAGGTACCTCTACAAACGAGTGTTTGGATACTATCCCTATATGTATCCTACTAAATTCCTTTTAGGATGTTTAAATTTTAATTCCCTTAAAGTTAGGCGGGCTGTTGACCAAATAACAACAGCGTATAAAATCATACATGGTCACACCGACGCCTCAGACTTACATGCGGAGCTGTGTCAATTATTTGTTCCAAATAATTATAATCGCTCTAGAAAGCACAAATTATTTAATGTCTCATTTTGTCGCACTGTAGCTCGGTCCACCTCCCCTTTAACGCGTATGCTAGCGATGCTCAACGCGCTCGTGGAGACCAACCCAGAATTGGATTCGTTTGCTGATGAATGGAAGACTATAATGTTAGAATGCTTGTGGTTTTGCGAGAAGACCGAATAAAAGGATTAGTTAATTTAGTGATAATGGCTTTTGCTGTACTAAATGTAATAAATAAATAAATAAATAACATGTCTGTAGTATTTTTACCTGTCTTTCACTCAATGGTATTTTTAGACAAATATTTATATTATTTTATAACACATTTGCTCGTAAAGGGCCTCTTATTTCACCAATTTCAATATCGTAATGTATGTCATTACGTACTAGTGCGTAATCGTAAAGTAAAACGCACGAGTTTCTTTCTAATAAGGTAACACGTACGGTTTATCATGCTCCGTCTAAAACCAACGGTACTTTTTTAAATCTTAAGAAAAAAAAAGCAAAGAAAGCAAATCAAAAAGTTTTTATGTCAGAAAAGTGGTCAATATTTTATGAATAAAATTAACTTTGGGAGATAAAATATAAAAAATAAACATTTAATTCTTTAATTTAATTCATTTTGACAGTAAATTACATCTGTAACAGAAACAAAAAAATATTAATTTACTTTATTAGTAATACTGGCTGTTTTTGTACCGTTGCCTTAAAAAAAAGCACTGATGCCCGCGCATCGCTAATTTGTGAACAAATAAAAGATTTATTCGTTTAAGAAAGTCCGAGTTTTATTTATTTCCTCGCAAATGTGTTATAAAACGTCGTATGACATACGTGCGCTTTGATAATTACCGCACTTATATCATAATGTACTATTACGAAACTAGTCTATCTAGTAGTTAAAAGGTAAACAAAACACGTTTAACTTTGCGCACGATTGAACAGTCTTTACATAATAATGATATGGTAAGATTTCCTTGTTTGTCGTGTTCCGACCTTGAAGGAAAATACTTTGCACAAAACACAACTCTAATTTTGTACGAATTAAAGTACAAAATCGCATAAAGTAAATACGGGAGTATATAACATTGCGCCTGTAATCCCCGAAGGGTAAGGCAGTTGTACAGACGGCTACACATCAAGCTATACATTTCCAGTTTACGCTGATCTTGCACTGTACGGAAATCCTATACAATACGAGACCAGCTTATACTGGAAATGTATAGCTTGATGTGTAGCCGTGTGTACCTAATAGTACACCCACATTTCACCAATTATTATGGGGCGAAAAATTATCCTTAAAACTTTCACAGACTTATTTCACTGCAGATATTATTAATCACTGGATTTACGTTTGAATTTTGTTCATTTTCATAGTTATTAAATAAGCATTGCAAATATATAAATAAATTAACGAGACGGTCAATTAAAAGGCCTCCCACTAGTGGAACCGATGACCTGGTGAAGGTTGTGGGGATACTGCTGGATGAGAGACGCACGGGACCGGTCAATGTGGCGACTCTTGGGGGAGGCCTATATCCAGCTGTGGACGTCTTTCAACCGAAATGATAATGATAATGATGATGCACACGAAATCTTTTTTTTTTAGACATTTGTAGACATTTAAGTGACATATATGTCAAAAAATATCGGGACAACGGGTATTTTTTTTATTTCTAATTAATTAAATGTTAGTCTGTAGTATTTACCCGAGTCTGTCACCGAATCCGGAACTGATACGTGCTGCCAACACCACGTCTACTGAACGAATGATAATGACCGTCAGAATGAACTTGAACTTTTATCAATCGCGATAAGTCATTTATAACTAGCGAACTACTAGAGGCCGCTTCGACTTGGCACGGGTACAATTTATAACTATCTAGCTTGGCGGCTTCACCCGCTACAACTCGAATATTATCCCACGAGAAGATAAAATCGGGATTAAAACTATCCTATATGTTAATCCAAGTTATAAACTATAATTATGTGTACCATATTTTATCCAAATCCGTTCAGTAGTTTTTACGTGAAAGAGTAACAAACATCCATTCTTAGTTACAAACTTTCGCGTTTATAATATTAGTATGATGAAGAAGATTACAATAAAACGCTTTGTATAACACAACATTTTCTTTCACACAAATCAAGTCCTAAGTTCCCGACAGTTAGATAAATCAGCCTATAATGTTCCCACGGCTGGGACACTGGCCTCCTCTCGGGAATGGGCTATAATCCACTACGCGGACCCAGTGCTGGTTGGGAGATGGTACACATTTTCGAATTTTTGGTTCCAGGACATGCTGGTTTCATCACTATGTTTTCGTTCACCGTTTTAGGAGCAATCGTGATAAAATAATAATATAAAGTAATGCACTTGGCTGAAATCGAACACGTAATTTACTGCTTGTAAGTCGGGGTCGCCACCTCTGGACCACCGCTACACTCTGTTACGAAAACAAATTGCTAAAGTGGTCGAGCAGTTAACTAATGATCCTTCATACTTACGGCAATTGTTTTTTATATAATTATTAAAAAAAAAAAAATTGAAACTATTTATTACATCATGCATTCAAATAATACAGCAACAATAACGCTCAATCTTTGGCTCAAGATTATGTGCGCTATTGGTTAAATAATATTAATTAATTAAAATAATATTAGATGGGTTACTCGCTAACAGTCTTTTGTCAGGAAGTGGGTCCACACATATGCCCTTCCTCTGTTATATAGATACCATCGGTGAAGTATGATTTTAATATATTTTTTATTTGTCGAGCCTTTTTGTTTTCTAGCTTCTGAGCTGTTTCCTGATACGCCCTGTAAGCGATCGAAAGGTATAGTTATATATACGTATAGGATCATTCTCAAAAAAGTGGCTCTGTAACCTGTCAGGCTGTTTTTACTGGAAATGTATGATTTTTTTAATGCTTTTTACAAAATTCTACACGATATTGTACTTAAAGAGACTTTTCACACAGAGGCTGAGTAATATTAAGCAAACTGAAGTGATATTCTTACAACAAAATAATATTGTAACATCTGTTTCTCACTAACCTGCCATGTCCAAATTAAAAGAGTTTACTTTGAATAAACATAAAAAAATAAATGCTTAAAATATGGGTTCAAAATTATTAAAATACTAGTCTGTATATTATTAAATTTATCTTTTTTTACACGGTACATTAATAATGAACATAATTTGCAAGTTATTCAAGTTCAAATCGTGTCCGGAGTGATTTTCTCCATAACCTGTGCTTGCACACTAACGCGCATCACACAAAAACTATTACTTACTCAACGTGCCACCACCGCGTAAAATAACCAAGCAGTATCGGACTAACTGCTGCCAAGGAAAAAAGTTTAGAAATTTGTGCCATTTTTTTTAGAAATAATGTCGAATCGGATCAATCTGAGTTTGTAACAGGTATGTTATCTTTAATCTGACTTCAATAGTTTTATTTGTGGTTTAACTACTTTGCGAGTATAAACGTTAGATTGTGTAGTTTACTGCCTTCTTATTGTTTTATAAGTATAAACTCCAAAACCTTCACCATTTTGTAGTTATCACATCAAAACCATATTATTTTCATTAACCTGTGCCTCTTTAACCTGTTTGGAAAGCACAGGTTATTGAGACTATTATCAGATTAAAGAGACTTTGCCTGTTATTGTTTATTATAACTGTCTTACTAGAAAAATTAAGAAACGATCTGGCGTGAAATGTGTGAATACTAGCTTAATATTTCATCATCATCATCAGCCATAAGACGTCCACTGCTGGACAAAGGCCTCTCATAGAACGCTATAAAGAACGACAGCCTGCCGTTTGCATCCACCGGTTGGCCGCGACTCTCACGATGTCGTCGGTCCACCTGGTGGGAGGCCTACCAACGCTGCGTCTTCCGGTTCATGGTCGCCACTCGAGAACCTTTCGTCCCCATCGGTTGTCTGTTCTTCGAGCGATGTGGCCTGCCCATTGCCACTTCAACTTGCATATTCTGCGAGCTATGTCGGTGACCCTGGTTCTTCGGCAAATTTCCTCATTCCGGATTTTATCGCACAAAGAAACTCCGAGCATAGCTCTTCTTCTTCTTCTTCTTTATGGGTTTTTGGTTTCCGCACTTAGTCCTTAAGGTGGACCATTGTACGTGAGCCGTGGCGGCTGATTATTCCAACCAGCCCACCTCCCTCCAGAAGCAGAGCATAGCTCTCTCCATGACTCGTTGCGTGACTCTGAGCTTCTCTAAGAGGCCAGCAGTTAAGGACCATGTCCCTGTGCCATAAGTCATTACTGGCAACACACACTGGTTATACATCCTCGCCCTAAGACACTGCGGAATTTTGGACGAAAAGATGTCGCGTAGTTTCCCGAACGCTGCCCATCCGAGTTGGATTCTTCGGGCGACCTCTTTGTCGAAGTTCGATCTACCCAGTTTAATAATTTGTCCCAGGTAAACATAACTATCGACAACTTCGAGAGTATCGCTCCCAACAGCTACCGGTACGGGTGGAACACGGCCATTCGACATAACTTTCGGCTTGTTCATGTTCATTTTAAGACCCACTTGTTGAGAAACGTTACTGAGGTCTCTGAGCTTTGTTCATATCCTCCAGCGATTCAGCCATGATGACTATATCATCGGCAAAACGAAGGTGAGTGATATATTCGCCGTTGATGTTGATGCCGAATCCGTCCCAGTTCAAGAGTTTGAAAACATCCTCCAATGCGTTCGTGAACAGTTTCGGTGAAATAACGTCTCCCTGCCTCTTTGCAATTGGATTGGTTTCGTGCTCTCGTCCTGTAATCGGATCGACATAGTGGCGTTTCTACATATACACTTCAGCACTTCGATATACGTATATTCGATACGGCACCGCTGAAGAGACTGTAACACCGCCCAGTTTTCGATCGAATCGAAGACTTTTTCATAGTCCACAAACGCTAGACATAATGACCGATTATACTCCTCAGTCTTCTGTATAATCTGGCGGAGCGTATGCATGTGGTCCATGGTGCTGAAGCCTTTTCGGAAACCGGCTTGTTCGGGAGGCTGGAAGTCATCAAACCTGCGTTCGAGACAGTTCGTAATGACCCTCGACAACAGCTTGTACACATGGTTCAGGAGTGAGATGGGTCTATTAGTCTTCAATAGGGTGTTGTCACCTTTTTTGAAGAAGAGCACCACCACACTCTTGTGCCATGCTTCTTGCGTAATACCTTCGAGTATGACGGAGTCAAACAGCTTCTGGAGGATTAAAAGTACTGGTTTTCCACCAGCTCGCAGAAGTTCTGCGGTGATTCCATCATCCCCCGGCGGCTTGTTGTTCTTAAGCTGTTGGAGGGCCATTCTAATCTCATACAGGCTGACGTCTGGGATATCCTCAGTGTAGTCTCGGGTCAGTTTCGCTCTGGAGTCCTGAGCTTAACTGACAACAGGCTATAGGGTCGAGGTGTACAACTGTCCATAAAACCTCTCTAGCTCTTTCAGGATCTCTGGCTTCGATGAGATGATACTGCCGTCCTCGATCTTCAGTTTTGTCATTTGGCTTTGCCCAATAGACGCATTCTTCGCGAATACTTTGGAGCCCTGGTTTCGTTCAATTGCATAGGACCGCAAGTCGTATTTTTTTTTTTTTTATGCGCCTATTGAGTTTACCGTATTCCGACATAATTATCTACTGAAGATTGCAGTTTCATCTCAGACCGGTCTTCCATCAACTGGATTGTGTTTGCCGAGAGCTTTTGAGGTTTTTTCCGGCGTGGGATATTGAAGAACTTCTACCCCACTGCATGGACAGTTTCCACCAACCCGTTGTTTAGGTCGTCCACTGTTTCGCATTCGGTTAGGCATTGGAAGCGATTATGCAGTTCGAGTTGAAAGCTTTCGGGATTTAGGATCTGGGCAGGATTAGGACGGAGTTAATAATAATAAAAACTGATTTTGCATGGTAAAAATTGTTTTATTTTTCATTTACCTGTTTGATTATCTTTAACCTGAAAGCTTTTCTCAGTAACCTGTACAATATCTCTTTAACCTGTAAGTTAGTTTTTTTAAATAGCTGTATTTCATCTATTCATGTAAAATTCTTATTCCCTTAGAACAATTCAACATAAGAGAGCCACCCAGAATGGATTTTTATAAAAAAAACTAAATAATTGATAAATTTTCTCAAATTGATAAATTTATTCGAGCGGTGCCACTTTTTTGAGAACGACCCGTATGTATAAATAACTAGAGACCCTCCCCTGTTTCGTATTTTTAACTGACTTCAAAAAGGAGGAGGTTATTAAATACGAGTTAACAAAACATTGAGATTCCAAAACATTAATGAGGGGGATTTCAAACAATTTTTCTTGTTTTTTTGCTACCCTAACCTTTTTAGTTTCCAATCAAAATGCAGCTGAATACCAGTATTTTATGTGGAGCGACTGCCTATCCAAGAATGAATCCTTACATAGTATAAAACAAAGTCGCTTTTTTGTCTGTTTGTTTGTTTGTAGGTACCTATGCTTAAATCTTTAAAACTACGCAACGGATTTTGATGCAGTTTTTTTTAATAGATAAGTAGAGTGATTCAAGAGGAAGGTTTTAGTATTTAATTTGAACGACACCCACGCGGGTGAAGCCGCGGGCATCAGCTAGTAAGGTATCTATGGAACTAGTATATTAGAGGAAGTTTAAAAGGTGCACTAGTTACAGAAAAGTTGAAATCCTGACAGGGAAAACGATTGTTAGTCTATACATGGAAGGGGGAGGGATGAATCGCATGTGACTAACTAAACTATAACCGCCTAATTAATAATAAAAATAGTTAAACCTGGTTTAACTTACGCTTGATTTATCTCGCATGCCGTCTCACTTCAAACATAATTATTCAAAAGAAAGTGACGGCATGCGAGATAAACCAAGCGTAAGTTAAACCAGGTTTAACTATTTTTTTTATAAGGCGGTAAATGTTTATGGATGGAGAAATAGAGAAAGATGAAGGTAACGATGGATGGACTGTGTAGGACAAGGGTGGGCAGATGATTATGACTGTCTATCTCACCCCCACGATAAGGTACCCCTTACCCCCAAACTAACTAGACTAGGCGTACTGCAGGTTATCACCCATATCTTGTCGATGTTCCACACACTCGTACGAAGCGTTTTGCTAAGACTTTCATTATTCGTACAGCCAAGGAGTGGAACACCCTGCCTGCGTCGGTTTTACCGAGTTCATATAACCCCAATCTATTTAAGTCGCGAGTAAATAGGGTTCTTCTGGGTAAGCTCGTTCCATCGTCGACCTCATCTCTGCCCTTAGGGCAAGATTGAGGTCAAGAGTAAGCCCATATTAAATAATAAAAAAAAAACTAGGCTGATAATCAGCCCTTTTCGAACGGTAAAATTTAATTACAAGAGACAGTCCCCCAAAACGCCCACCCTTCGACACTTCCTAGTGTTTTAGCTGTAAAGAATAAGTGGCGGAACAAACTCCCCTGCAACACATTTAAATTGCGTTAAAATTCGTAAAATAGTCACGGACGTTAATACACTTACATGGTCCATTTTACGAATGTTAACGCAATTCATGATCCTATTATGAACTGGTGCTAATACTGGTACTGGTACCTAAACTTGTTATTTTAGACCCCCAGGCCTCGTCTCTAATAGAGGGATGGGCTATAATAATCCACCACGCGTGCCCAGTGCGTGTTGGTAGATGTCACATGTCTTCGATTTTTTTGGATTTTTAAGACATGTGCCAGGTTCCTCACGAGGTTTTCCTTCACCGTTTTACACCTACTTTTTTATTGCCAGTTACTTACCTAATATTACGCGGTTTATCAAAGAGCATTATTTGACAATACGTGTTAGAAGCTGATAAGCAATTGCGTATAGCGGTGTTATTCTGAACTGATAATATAACCTTTGAGCTATCGTACTGATTAGAGTAAAAACATGTTTATAAGCTTATCTTAAAATACATATAATAGTAAACTTTATATGTTGTTGACTGACGAATTTTATATTATACCGTTGATAAGTAATAAATGTTTTGTTTTGCTTTGCAAATAAATTTTATCTCTAGTTTTTAAATCGAGGTTTATAAAATTAATAGGGGATCGGACAAAAAAAAACTAATTAGTCCGTCAGATAGATTTCCATAAAATATTGACCACATAATTTTTTATTTTTTCACGTAAACAAAAAATTGGGACGATACAGTGTTTCAAAAACTCGTGTGACGTCATAATTATGTTAGTACATTTTGTACCTTCAAGTGACGTTTCAAGCCCCACTACATGATCTTTGACGCGCTTAATCTTCATCAATTTTTATTGATTTGATAAAACAAAAAACACTTCCAATATTTTTCGTTAATCTAACTGACGGACTAAACAGAATCATATTTTTACAGTCCGATCCCCTATTAGCTAGGTTTGGAGCTTTAACCCTTACCCGAACTGATCCACGCGAGACACAATGACTTTTTAATTGTGTCTATATACTCGCCATACGATGAGTTAATACACTATCTTTCAAATATCTTATGACTAGATAAGATCTTATCAAAGTGGCCGCAAGAAACTACTATAGCCATGGCACAAAACTACCAAAACCGGAGTGATTCTGAAGATACGGGTTCGGCATTCGGCGGCGGAAGACGGAAGTTTGAAGAAAAATAAGAATTTTTGCTATAATTGTCCAACAACTGCCTTCGATCCCGCGTCTGATCACAGACGAACGCTCGATCCCGCGCCTGATCACAGACGAACGCTCGCGGACATTGTTATTCTCAAGATCAAGTCAGTAACAACCATTTAAGGGCGGAACCAGGATTTTTTTCTGAGGACATGATAAAAAAAACCGACTAAAAAAAGCCTAGAATAACTTTACTTTCGAAAGTCGGTGGCAAAAAAAAATGTGAAACTTGAATGAAACAAACAAAGTCACCGACATTTGATTTGTAAGTATGTACTGTGATGGAAACGCTATAACCTTCACCTTTCCTTTAAAAAATATACGTGCGTTCTAATACATGATAACATTACATAATTAATATCTAATAACATGTTATCAATAATCTATTTTATTATCTATCTACACTTGCGTGCAAAAAAATCGACCCACCCCGTACGCTTTCGTTTATAACACGATAAATAAAAATCTAAAATTAATTAATGAATACTTTTCACACTGTTTGTTTAATGTTAGTCTGAGATTACAATAGACTAGTTTTTACTGAAACACATTTTGGTTTATTGATTTTACAGGCTGAAAAACAAAAACGGTTTGAAAAGCTCAATTCTTTATTGAATAATTTTGAATGTAAAAATCAATAAAAGCGTTAAATTTCTCGAGAAAAGTTTGGTCAGTAGCTTGTATTCCCCCACGTGCTCTTATTGCAGCTTCCTTCCTGCTTTTCATTGACCTTTTTAATGTTTTTATGAGTTCTTGGGGTATAAATTCCCACTTCTCTTGAATGGCCACCTTTAGTTCTTGGAGGGTTTCTGGGGGCGGATTTCTGGCCCTGACCCTTCTCTTCAGCTCATTCCATAGATGTTCAATGGGATTAAGGTCAGGGCTCCTTACTGGCCACTCCATAACAAGAATTTCCACCTCACGTAGGTACTGGAAAACTATCGTAGCTGTATGTGGTCAGGCGTTGTCCTGCATTAACAAGAAACCATCGCCTATAAATCCGGCGTATGGCATGACAGGTTGTTCTAGCAACTCCTGGATGTATCGCTGTGCAGTCAGATTTCCTAGACGGGGTCCGGATACGAACCGAAGATCCGTTTTTCCTCTCAAAGAAATTCCTCCCCAAACAGTCCACGAACGTCCTCCAAAAGCCAATCGTTCTTCAATACAAACCTGTCCAAATCGTTCTCCCTCTCTTCGGTAAACTTTCCTGCGCCCATCATTTCCATTTAGACTGATTTTACACTCATCCGAGAACAGTACGGCCTTCCATTGTTCGAGTGACCAATCAACGTGAGCACGAGCAAATTGAAGCCACGCTTGGCGATGTGTGGGGGTTAATTTTGGACCATTAGCGGGTTTGTGGGGATGCAATCCGCTTTCTGCAAGTCTCCGTCGTACAGTCCATTCACTTACAGCTACACCGCCAACATTACAAACTTGCTGTTGCACCTGAACGCCAGTCAAATGTCAATTTCTTAAACTTGTAGACACCATAAATCGATCATCTCGTTCTGAAGTAGCCCGATTTCTTCCCGAACCTGATCGTATATTGAAGCTCCCAGTCTCTAAGAACCTTCTGTACACTCGTCTTACTGCTGATCGGCTTAGGTGAAGAAGTCTGGCCACGACGCGCTGATTCAATCCAGCCTGGATCAGTGCTAGAACTTGAGCGCACTCAGACGGAGTAGTATCCATTTTCACAGAGAGTAAAAACAATTAAACTCAAGCTAAATGGTCACTTAATCGGTAAAAATAACCAATTATTGAATAAACAATAAATTGATTAACTTTTAACACACTGCAATGTCACTAAGAATGCGTTATTAAAAATGAGAAATGAGGGTGTCCAAGTAAACGAGTCAATATCATCAACAACATCCCGTTTATTGAAGTGTATGGTATGTTAAAATTAAGTTTATTAAACATAGCTTCAAATTCCATTATTAGTTTTTGTTTGTATGATCTTAATTTTTATAAATTGCGTTCCAAATCGAAACTTACAGGGCGGGTCGATTTTTTTGCACGTAAGTGTATTTACATTTTTTCCTATAGAGATAATTGAAATATTAATATTGACTTGACTGGCCGGTTGGCCTCGTGGTCGCAAGCGCGATTGCTGATGAGCATGGGGCCCTGCGTTCGATTCAAGGGTCGGGCAAAAACTGCTGGAAGTTAGTAAGTATGATACCCCCGTGTCTCGGAATTTATCCCGCGCCTGATCTCTCTCCAGTTGTCTCAGATTGCAGTCTCATAGGACTATGAGAGTAAAGGAACAGAGTGCATCTATGCCTGCGCACATAGTTGCACACTTCTGCACCTCGCCATAGTCAATGGCTAATCGACGCTTAGATTGGCCGCCGTAACCGAAAATGGTCAAGAGGATTATGTCACTACATAATTATTATAAAACAAAGTCTGTCTGTCTGTCTGTTAGCGATAGACTCAAAAACTACTGCACCGATTTTCATGCTGTTCCACCAATGCATAGAATGGTTTCCGAGGAAGATTTTAAAATGTAATTTGTCAAGTTTACTGACATCCAATCCAAGCGGGTGAAATCGCGGACATCAACTAGTTATTAATAAAATAAACGTACTTACACCAAATAAATCTTACGCCGGCTTTTTCCCGTTTCCCAGTAAAAATATAAAGTACCTATTACATAATAAACATAAATGACATACCTATTGTTCGTTCGACGGCTGATATCTAAATAACTAACCCCAGCAAATACTTATGTTATAAACAACGTTATGTCACTATGATAAACTATACGAAAGTATTAAATAATATATAATATTGCGTAGAAGCGACAGCGCGCTTCGATCACTTACGGTCCGCTATTTGTTATTGACGTGACAAAGTCTAATAAATCGATGAAATTCGGAAATTCGGCTGCATACACGAAAAAGGATGACTCATCTCATTACGCTCATTGTTCCGTTACGCTCATTGTACGCTTGCCGCTTGTTTCAATTAAAATGATTCAATTTTATTCATAAAAAGTATGTAATCATTTCATCAATGTTTTGTTATGACGTTGTCACGTTAAACTATCGTCCGTAAACCGACTTTACAGACAACCAATTTATTTTTTAATGGGGCAAGCCTGCCACACTATTCCCAAATCACTGTAACTCCTGTAAGCCAGAATCAACAGTGACGACCACAAGAAAAATGCCGAGACAATGAAGCTCGACGAAGTTTATCGATGTATTTTAGAAAATAGCTGGTGATCACAATCGGCAAATCTCTCACTAATTAGCTTGGTAACAAAGACAGTGTGTACAAAAACGGTGTTAGCGAACTGTTAAAATTTGGGCCAATAAACGTTTTTTTTTTGGTCGACTCTATGCAAAAGAAGAAGTGTCACATCTGCTTTTTATTTTAATCTTTGCCGCCATGAGGTGATTATTATCTGGTGTAGGATAACCATATTAATAAGATCTGTTTCAATACTCTACTCAGTTTTAATTAATTTTAACAATAAAATTCTGAAGTAACTCGACATCTAGCTAAAACATGGCGTCCAGAAACTCCATCTCAATGACGCCACATGTTGGGTCGAAATACCAGTTTTTTTTTTAAAGACTTTTCCCCGCTCTTGGAATTTCTCCTGTATTGTGGGTGCGTTTACAAATATTCAAACTCACATACACGAATACCCAGACCCGGAACAACTTGACAACACGGTTGGTGCAGTGGCTAAGCGATTGGACTGCTGCGCTACGTGTCGCGGGTTCGATCCCCGCACGGAACAAGTATTTGTATGGCCTACAGATAGTTGTTCCGGGTCTGGGCGTGTTTGTGTCCTTTGTGTATGTGAGTTTCAATGTTTGTAAACGCACCCACGATACAGGAGAAATTCCTAGTGTGGGGCAACGTTTAAAAAAAACTATAGGTATGTAGGCCATACAAATATTTGTTCCGTGCGGGGATCGAACGAACCCGCGACTCGCAGCCAATCGCTCAGCCACTGCGCTAACCGTGCCGTCATCATTCTCTAAGACAAAGTTAATATTTTTCAACTTGTTTGTGAACTATCATTGCATATTATATAGATAGTCTTTATCTATCCCAATCCTGCATTAACTACTTTTCACAGTGACCCTACTAAAATTAATATGCAATAATAGAGTTTATCACTATTATGGTTCTGTTTACCTACTGATGTGTTATCTAAAACTACTCGCTAGTTTAGCCCGTAGGGATTATTATAACATAAAATAACATCACATGACTTGTTGTTTGTGTGAACCTTACCCTTTATAGAGCAGACGTATTCTTTAATCCTACTAATATTATAAAATATGGGAAAGTCTGTGAGAATAGATGGATATTTGTTACTCTTTGACGCAAAACTACTGAACGGATTTGTATGAAATTTTGCACACCGATAGTTTATAACCTGGATTAACACAGAATCTCGTACCATATCTCGACCATAATCAAACGCCACGGGGCGAAGCCACGGGCATAACTAGTATCAGCATAATATCTCGTCTTTCATCAGCCATCTATAGCTTTTTCAACAATGATTCCTCCATCTCTCTCTATGTTTTACTTCGAATCTTCGTTCGTTTACGTCGGTTTTAAATGGCTGTCTTTATTTAAATCTTCGCCTTACTCCTCGTCGCCCACGTCAAATGGTATAGGCCTTAGGCCTTAGCCCTTAGGCCTTAGCCCTTAGGCCTTAGCCCTTAGGCCTTAGCCCTTAGGCCTTAGCCCTTAGGCCTTAGCCCTTAGGCCTTAGCCCTTAGGCCTCGAGAATCACTCTATAAATTAGTGAAAACAGCATGAAAATCGGTGTAGTAGTTTATCGCGAATATAGACAGACCGACGCGGCGGAAGACTTTGTTTTTTAATATGTAGTGATGACTAGATAAAATGATGGATGAATAGGGATGTTTACTGACAAAAAAAAATATGATTCTAATTAGTCCTTCTGTTAGATTATAGAAAAATATTGGATACGTATTTTTTGTTTCATCAAATCAATAAAAATTGACGAAGATAAAACGCGTCAAAGATTTGAGTGGGAGGTTGTGACGTCACTGCTCGCTAAGAAATGCCATACTAATGTCTTAGAATATGACGTCACACGAGTTTTCAAAGCACTGTATCGTCTTCATTGTTTGTTTACGTGAAAAAAGAAAAAATATGTTTTGGAAATCTATCTGACGGACTAAATAGATTTTTTTAGTTAATGTGAGTTTGTGTTACTTACATGAATAAACAGAAGAAAAAGGAGTTGGAAATTGCGTTACTGTTGACAGAGGAGAGTGGAAGAACAAAACCACCAATAAAGAGATATTTGGAAGAAACCTACACTCAGGATTTTGTGGCCGAAGATTGAAGAAGAAGAAGAAGAAGCTAGTTTAGCAGACTGAAAACAAGCAAAAAAATAAATTGCCGCTTTTTACGGCGAGAGTGTTCATGGGGTCGAGAAGTGCAATAACAAACTTTCCGCACTTGTATCAAAATGGGCTCATTCCCATTAGTTCGATTCATTAGTTCGATCGTCGAACTAGTGAGATTTTTTTTTCTCATCTGTTCGACCGTCGAACTAGTGAGAACATTTTTTCTCATTTGTTCGACCGTCGAATTAATTAGATTTAAAAATAGTTCTACTACATTTTAATGTTTCACTAATTTCGTAATAAAATAAAAAACGCAAAATTATAGACTGTTGCTAGTCGTCCGCTAAGTGGATGAATCACCGTTTCGCGACAGTATCCTTTATGGGCGGCATGGGCACCGGGCCGTAGGCCGACGAAGGAGGCCGGCGGAGGCCCGGCACTTCGGGGACAGAAGATATTAATCTTATTTAATATGCGAGCGAAGCGAGCGCGGGTCATGGAGTACATGCGTTGCATGTATGAGTGTTATCTATTACGAATTAAATCTAATTAATTCGACGGTCGAACAAATGAGAAAAAAAGTTCTCACTAGTTCAACGGTCGAACAGATGAGAAAAAAAATTCTCACTAGTTCGACGATCGAACTAATGAATCGAACTAATGGGAATGAACGTCAAAATGTACGATAATCCAATTTTGTGAAAGGTTAGGTTAAAGGTTACATTACACATATTATGCGTCGCGGGCGAGTCCTATTGCTTTTAAATTAAATGGTATGTAAAACCACGGGACTCAGCTAGTATTTAAACAAGATAATTATAATATCGTTAGTTATTAGTTTACAGCCGTTTCAAAAGTGTGTATGCATCTATCTATCAGGAATTTTATTTCCGCATTTAGTCCGTAAAGTGGACCATTGTACGTGAGGTTTATGCATTATCGGGTACTTATTGATGCTGTATAAAATACTGTGATAGGTAGATGTCCTAGAAACAATGTGTGCTTCAGAATTCATCTGATCATCTGATGTGATCTGATAAGAAATCATGAGATTTATTTGGCAATACAAAAGTATAAAAACTAAACAGCGAACAAAAAGTGTGGCTCACCTTGCACTTAACTCACAATATTGTGTGGTGAGTGACAAAAAGGTCCAGTCCAGCAAACTGCCGACCATAGAAGTCTTATATGTTCGACTACTGATTAATTATATCTTTCTCTACTGCATTAGCAACTTTTCCTATCCCAGCTGTGGTGTAGGTATAGTGGAATCAAGTGGGAAGATGTAACACCAACGGGTTTCAGGAGAACTACCTCAATGAAACAGCAACGGAGTATGTTGTGGAGCTCTTCATAACCTGCCCTCTTAGCCCAAAAACATGCAGCCGTAGTGACTTTTGCGCTCCTACCGGCGAAGTGGTGAAAATGGCGAAGTTCTGGGGTTACAAAAAATGTAGTGGCCAGCAACACGAAAAAGACAATAAAAGTCTTAATTTTTTTTCTGCAAGTTACAGACTTACAACTACTGAAGTAGGATCCAACAGATGAGGCACTTCAAAAAAAAATCGCGTTATAACTTTACTCAGAGGTGTAACGTTCGTGGCGGTACGGAGGCTTAAAGCCAAAAATACCGCCCCGGGGCCCGATGGCTTGCCTGGCAAAGCCTGGGCCCTGGCCTCAGACCCAGAGGCTCTTGGGCCCCGACTGGAGAGGCTCTTTAGCGCGTGCATGGAAAGAGGCCAGTTCCCGCTTCGTTGGAAGACGGGGAAGCTGGTCCTCATCCAGAAGCCGGGGCGCCCTGCGGACTCGCCGTCTGCATACCGGCCCATTGTGCTGCTCGACGAGGTGGGCAAGCTCTTTGAAAGAGTAATTGCAAACCGCCTCGCCGAGCACCTTGAGGGAATGGGTCCGGATCTTGCGGATCAGCAGTTCGGCTTCCGCAAGAGGCGCTCGACGGTGGACGCCATCATGCGCGTGAGAGCCCTCACGACGGGGGATGCGGTCTCTCGGGGCGGTGTGGTCTTGGCGGTGTCTCTCGACATCGCTAACGCCTTCAACACCATGCCCTGGAGCTGCATCAGGGAGGCACTCCGGTATCACCGGGTGCCGGCCTACCTTCGTCGTGTAGTCGGGGACTACTTGTCTGACAGGACGGTAATCTACCCTGGTCAAAACGGAGAATGGAACCGGCGAGAGATGTCGTGCGGTGTTCCGCAGGGTTCGGTTCTGGGGCCGCCCCTGTGGAACATCGGTTACGACTGGGTGCTGCGTGCCGACCTCCCTGACGGCGTCAGCGTCGTCTGCTACGCGGACGATACGCTGGTGCTGGCACGGGGGGAGTCGCACGAGGCGGCGGCCGCGAATATGACACGCGGGGTTGAGATAGTCGTGGAGAGGATCCGGCAGCTGGGTCTCGAGGTGGCGCTTCACAAGTCCGAGGCCATGTGCTTCCATGGGCGTGGGAATGTGCCACCGTCGGGATCCCAGCTAACGGTGGGAGGGGTTCCCATCGGCGTCGAGTGTACTATAAAGTACCTCGGACTCGTCCTCGACAGCCGGTGGAACTTCGTGGAGCACTTCCGACGTTTGGCTCCCAGACTGGAGCGGGCCGCGGCTGCCTTTAGGTGGCTCTTGCCCAATCTGGGGGGGCCAAACGCCTCCTGCCGTAGGCTGTACGCGGGGATCGTGCGGTCCATGGCCCTTTACGGGGCCCCGGTGTGGGCACGTGCCGTGAGGAAGCGGGCCGTCCACTACCTGAACGCGCCCCAAAAGGTCATGGCCGTAAGGCTAGTCCGCGGGTACCGCACGATCTCCCGCGAGGCGGCGAATCTCCTTGCCGGATTGCCGCCGTGGGATCTGGAGGCGATAGTCCTCGCGCGCCTACACGAGTGGCGCGCGGAGGCGCTACACCGGGGGGTCACTCTGCTGCCGCGGCACATTGCTGCGCGGCGGACAGACCTCCGGTGCGATCTCATGGCGGCATGGAGACAGCGACTGTCGCAACCCCGTGCAGGGCACGCCACGCTAGTAGCGGTAAGTCCCCTCTTTGAGGAGTGGCTAGAGAGGAGCCACGGCGCCCTCACCTTCCGTCTGACGCAGGTCCTCACCGGACACGGATGTTTCGGGAGGTACCTGCACCGAATCAGGCGGGAGGAAACGCCCGGATGCTTCCACTGCGAGGATCGACCGGAGGACACGGTGGAGCACACTGTGGAGGTGTGCCCTGCTTGGGCGGAGCCCCGCCGTGTTCTCGTAGCGGCGATCGGCGGCGGTGACCTCTCGCGTCCGGCCCTGGTGCAAGCCATGGTCCGGGGCGAGGAGGAATGGGACGCCGTCGCCTCCTTCTGCGAAGCAGTGATGCTAGCGAAGGAGGTGGCGGAACGAGAGAGGGAGCGATCCTCTCAACGTCCCAGCCGCCGCGGAAGGCGCGGAAGGCGCTCCGGGCGTCGGGGGCCACGTGATGGCTTCCGGCCACCGTAGACGCGGGCCTGTGGACGGTGAGTAATGGGCTAGCTCGCCGTCCGGCCGTCGTCATGACGGCAACAGACCGTGTCGGCGGCGCGTTCGTGTTCCACGCGCGCCTCAAAGAGATGTCAGCAAGGAGGGGCCCGCAAGGGCCGACGCCCGTCGGGGCCGCGGTATTTGGTACTAGATTACGTGGCCTCGGCGCAAGGGCAAAGAAGGAACATGGGTTCGGTTTTTAGTCAGTAGAAGTCTGACACTCCCCTTCGCTCTGCCCAAGAGCGGGGGGGGTCATTCGATGATTTTCCACCCACCAAAAAAAAAAAAAAAAAAAAAAAAGGTGTAACGTTCGTGCACTTCGTGCTAATAGATACGGTGACAAAACACGATTTTGACTGAAGCGCATACCTACCTTTTCTAGTTTAACTATAATATAGTGTTTGTTTTAGATTATCGAGTGGAAAAGATAACATGGATTAGTACTTAGGAGTGTGGATAATGCTCTTTTAAGTACTTAGCCAGTTTATCTAACTCCTGAGTGGGTAAACACTTTTGGCAACAATACCTAGTAAATTAAATTTTCAATAAAAAAAACATGCTATTATTCCTTAACCATAGGTACCCATTTATTTATTTATTTCAAGTGAAGCTCGCTACGCTCAATCTTCATTGAAGGATTTCATTGAAATTGAAGGAAACGAGCTCGAATGATTGGAGCTTCTTGAAACGCAATAGATCTCTAACGATCCTCTTATCAATGGGATCGTAGGTATAATTGAAGTGTTCATAGGAAAGCGAGCGAAGCGACCTGAAATACTTAGAGCGTCCTGACCCGCGCCAAATAATAGCCGACGCATAGAAAAGCGTCCTTGAAAAATTCCACGTATCGAGGTCTGATTGAAGTGAATTATCGTTAAAGAAGGAGAGTAAGGAATGAGCTTTAAAAAAAATGTGTTATTTAGACCATGACAAATTAAAGCCGCGTTTCCACTAGGCAACATTTGCATATTTTGGGGGCCATAATAGCGAGTTCAAAAAAAATATTTTTTCCCGTCCCATCGAGTAGGGTATCAAAATGAAGGGTTTTAAAAGAAAATTACAAAAATGTATGACACTTATATGTTTAAAAGAAATTCAAAGTCACAAATCATATAATCAAACACAAAAACTAAATCATCTACAAAATTTTTTACGCGACCAACAAAATAACAAACTTCTACGAACCAAAAAGTTGGAAATAAAAAAAGAAGTTAAAAAACTAAAAAACCCGACTGAAAAAACTGAAAAGCAAAAAACAGGCACATTTAAAATTAAACAAAACTTGTAAGCAGGCGGGGTTCATTTGAATATTAAATTATGAAAAGAAAAAATGAAAGAAAATAGAATGGACCCCGTCTGCTTCCAAGTTTTGTTTAATTTAAAATGTGCTTGTCTTTTGCTTTTCAGTTTTTTCAGTCGGGTTTTTTAGTTTTTTAACTACTTTTTCATCATTGTCTGTCTGCTAAAGTGAGCAACTTAGACCCCCAAGTAAAGACCCTTAAGTAAAGAATTCACTAACATTTTACGAGCTAATCATCACGACCTCATCATCATGACTTTTAGGATCTTGATTTAATGATAACCTTATCTTGTGTTTCGTCTACGCGTAGAATAGGCATAATCAACAGTAATCAGTTGAGAATTTATTTGACTAGAAGGCTTACTAGATTTTTATGTAGATAGACAATGTTTAGATTCATTGTTAGCGAATAGTGTAGTAACACATGAGATAATGTTAGCGTAATCAATTAATCGACGGTTTTAGAGTATTATTTTACCTAGCCACAGATAGGTAAAATAATAGAGAAAGACTGAAAGACCAAGAAGCTATGGATGGACTGTGAAGGATATGGCTGGAAAGGAGGAGACTGCTGTGATGACCAGTGATAGAGATAAGTACCTGGAAGAAGAAGACATGTTTCGATGACCGCAATTAAATAAGGATAAGGCTAGGAGAATGATATTATGACAATTAATAAAAATTTGTGCCTGGAGGAGATATTCCACCATCTCCCTTCTTCCATCGAGAGACTAGGCGTACTGCAGGTTATCACCCATACCTTGTCGATGTTCCACACATTCGTACGAAGCGTTTTGCTAAGACTTTCATTATTCGTACAGCCAAGGAGTGGAACACCCTGCCTGCGTCGGTTTTACCGAGTTCATATAACCCCAATCTATTTAAGTCGCGAGTAAATAGGCTTCTTCTGGGTAAGCTCGTTCCATCGTCGACCTCATCTCTGCCCTTGGGGCAAGATTGAGGTTAAGAGTAAGCCCTGCATATTAAATTTAAAAAAAAAGAAGATAATTATATAGTCATCCGCCCTTTCATATACAGTCAGGTTCGCCGTTTATAGGGGAGCAAAGCTCACGTATTAAGGCGCAGTCAAAGGGGCACCGTAAAAACGACCTGTTTTTCGTCGCAGAGTTAGCCGTATTGCTACTTATTACAATTCCAAAAAAAATACAGTGTATAGTCAAATGTATAGGTAAAAGACTTATGCAAAAATATTTTCTAAAAGTAATCAAGAACCTCGAAAAAAAAAATCACAAAATCACAAAAAAATCACACGAAAAAACTTTTTCGTCTCGAAATGCTCAATATTTTGAGTGACAACTGTTATATTTTTTTTTACTATCAGAAAGGAAATTTAACCAACTAAAGACATATGTAAAAATATTTTAACATTACAGCGTATTTTTTTTTTAAATAAATTAAATCTGCGAACTATCGTTCATTTTGGCAGTCACGAGAAACAAACGCATCGCCATTTTCAACCTTATTTGTTTAGGCGATGAGTTAAGCGCGCGCTCAAGGTCGCGGGCAGGTGATGTCGCCTTAAGATCTCAAAAACGCCTGCATCGATTTTCATGCTGCTTTCACCAATGGATAGTGTTTCTCGAGGAAGGTTTTTTTCTAAATTCAACCCTTAAGGGAATCAAATAGGGGGGACAACAAGGGCCGACGGCCGTCGGGGCTGCGGGCTGTTCGAAAGAGATACCGCGGCCTCGGCACAAAGGGCTAAGAAGGAACATGGGTGGTTTTTAGTCAATAGGAGTCTGACACTCCCTTCCGCTCTGCCCACAGCGGGAGGGGTTATTGGATGATTTCCCACCCCAACAAAAAAAAGGGAGTCAAATAGGGGATGAAACTTTGTTGGGATATTATCCGACATGCACGCGGGCGAAGCCGCGGGCAAAAGCTAGTTTAAAATAAACATGGCATGTTTCATATTTATCTCGTAGCCAGGTTTAAAGATCATACAATTAGGTATGTAAGAGATAACATCTTTTTATCACGGTTTGAGTAAATAGGGTGAACTCACGGTGAACTTGATGTCTGGCGAAATGGTGAGAGTCAAAATGGCGGGTGTACCATAGCGAATCAAATTATACTACTTACCATAAAAATAGGTACCTAAGTAGTATAATTTGATTCGCTATGGTACACCCGCCATTTTGACTCTCACGCGAAATGTGGGTGTACACTGTACTATTAAAAGTACCTACACCTCTGCCTAGATCTTGAGGAATTACAGGCGTGATGTTATGTTGTAGGTACGTTTTTCATCATCTTTTCCAGCCCTTATCCTGGTTTATTTTGGGGTTGGTGCAGCATTTTAACCAACCGGATGGACTGTACGGGTACAATCGTGCTTACCTTTGTTTTTTGGGCGGTGGTAAAAATAATCAAATAACCCCTCCCGCTCTTAGGTAGAGCGAAAGGGAGTGTCAGACTTCCACTGACTAAAAACCTCCAATTTTCCTTCTTACCTAGCCCTTTATGTCGAGGCCGCGGTAACTCTTGCGAATAACCCGCAACCCCGACTGGGTTCGTGCTAACCTAATACCTACCTAGTTTATTTATTGAAAGCACAAACAGCATGAACCGAAAGAAATAGCCTAGGTCGATGAATCATGTAGGGTCTACCTAGCTAGTCTCTTGCCGCTTCCATGCGTCTATGTTTTGATGGCTCGTGAGTGCCTTTAGTGTTTCAGCAAACAAACAGTAAAACAGTCAAAAACAAATTTAGGACCCAACCGCATAGGTAAGCGATTATCATGAGGAGGGTGTTGTGAAACTATGAATAGGTACCTAACGTATTCCTTCATACTTATATCTTACCTATTTAGATATGCCGAAACCAAAAATCTAAATTAATGGCAATGTATACCATAATATAAATAGTCTTTGATGGCAATGAAAAGAAAAGCGATACGTTGTCTGAACATTATTTATTTTTTCATCACCTGCAATAAGTAAGTTAATGAAACTGCCATCTAGTAAGCATTTATAGAAACTATTTATAATGTCTAAGCGACATCTATTATTGAGTAGCAGAACTAATTTGTGCAGGTACTGTTTTACCGACATTTGTCGGTAAAACAAGACGCGGTTATGATTTGTTCATTCATTCATTTCATTTGTTCATTCGTTCAAAGTAACTGCTATTAAAGAAGAGAAGAGCTACAGAACAGACAGGACAAGACAATGAAAAATAAAATAAAATTGTAATCTAGTACTTTTTATTACTACTTATTAACAAGTTGATCAGTCTAGCTAGTGCAACCATATAAGCGGGTGTACGTATACCCGCTTATCTGGTTGCATTCTTATGACATTACTTTGATTAAAAGAAAAGTATATTGTAAAAAAACATGTCCAGTTGCGCTTTGCGTTATGCTTATGACTTTATGATTGACTGACTGACATGACTCAACAGAAGTTAAAAAAAGGCCGGATTATCCCTTCGTAAAGGGGTTCGAATTACATGGGTTGCTTATCCTCCGCCAATATATTTTTAGAGTTGCGGCCTTATAACTTTCTAAATTAAATGACTTGTGTAGGTACACAGTAACGAATAAAGTTTCATTTCATTTGACAGTATTCTTAATAATAATCTTAGGCAACCTTATCGTTATGATTTATCGATAAGTTGTTGCCCTCCTATAATGTAGCACCCCTCACCCCTATCCCAAGTGATTGCTGGCGTGATCTACCGGGTAACCGGGTAATAGCTGAATTACATACCTACAAAATGTAATAAAAATAAAACGTGTTTCTGACTTGATGCTTGAGACTGACGCACAATTTTAAATATCTTTTTTTTTTTCTATGACACTATTCCCATTGCTTGTCTGCATGAAGGTACTACGTAGCGATAATTATTTTATAGTCTTTGGGGTATAACTTCATGCTTGTTGTCTGTCTCTCTTTGAATGAGTGTGACCAGATGTAAAGATAAATATTTTATTAAACGTAACTTTATCAATTAAAAAAATGGAATATTGAAATTGTAATGTATTCTAAGAATCTATGCAATAACTTTAACATGGTTAACAATTTAATTTTCACCATTTAGATGTTTTACTTATGTTTGTATTTTTTTACGCGGCATTACAACCAACTTCGTGAACTTCGTCGTTTTCATTCATTCACATTCAAACAAACCATTCAAACGGAATAAAAAAAAAACTAAAGTTTTCTGTTGTTGTACGAGTAGTGATGCGTGTTCCCACAATGGAGTTTAAAAATTACGTTTATTTATCAGTTTTACTGTGCTTTACGACAATTGGTGAGTAAAAACTGTTAAATTAGACCTTGTTTTATTATTTCATCAAACTAAAATGGCGTAGTTTATCGTAATTTTTCTAATCCACGCCTTTTTGTTTTGTCCGATTTCAACTGTTTTGCGATTGTTGATTGACACACCCTAGAACGATCATTGATGATTTCAGAATGATTTTTATAATGTTACGAGTAAAATAATGAACTGCAAAGAGTTTCATTGATATATTGGTTTGCATTTCTTTCCGGCCAGTTTGCTATTGTGCTCGAATTTTGTAGATATTTTGAAAATCGGAAAACTTCCTCCTTTTGTTGTTCTCGTCAATATTGTGTTATATCTGTTAATTAAATATGTTTTTGTGCCTTTCATAAGATTACGTTACTGTTGGCCTCTGACCGTGGACTGGCTGATAAATTCATACCTAGCTATTCTTAGACATTTACCTTTAATTGAGATAAATCTTCTAATTAAATCAATTAGGACCTACCGGCTGCCTACCGGCAAATAACTTCATTTGATGAATAAGTAATATTATTTTATTCCAAAGGCTTTCGTCGTCAGTCAAAATTATTAGGATTTATAATTTTAAATATCTCGGTGCCATCTCAAGTCAGGGGTTCGTCATAAGGGCGCGATAGTAAGAATAATTTCCCTTTGTGCACCATGCCATGTTATCACAAAAGGCTGGGCAGCACTGTACCAACCTATTGTAGGTACAGCATTTCTCCGGGTGTTTTACATTCCCATGCAATGATCCTGGTATTGATTAAGTAAAAGTTTGGGGTAAAGCATTATTGGGTCTTTCATAATTAATTTCTTAACTCCTAGTTATGTTTATTGACTTAAGAGCAATAGAATGATGCAAGCCTACCTATGCTAACAAGCGGGCACAAAACTTAACTTTGTGAGTGGATATTCCTTAAGAAAAAACTCAACAACACTTTGTCCAACTTCACCTCAATGCTCTAAGGCAGCCATATTATCACATGAGGCTTTAATATAACTGCCAAAATGTGGGTGTACAGTCAAACAAGCTAATAAGTATACAGCCAGCTAACTTGCATTTACATTACACTACATAACTATACAGATACATTTAGAGACTGATGTCAAACAATACAATGCTTGAAATCAGTTGCTTAATTCGAAATGCTTTAAAAAAAATATTGCAATCAGTATTTTTAGTGTACAACCCATCTCTGATTGAATGTGAGTGTGGAGCCAACACAGAACATACCACACCTTCTCTCTTGCCCATTGTGCTCAACTTATTGCATATTCAGAGACTTAAACAAGCCAAACAAAAGAGCTGTCCAGGTTGCTACATACTGGCCGGACAAAATTTGAGTTGTCAAATCGAAAAGAAGAAGTGTACTAGAGTTATAAAAATTTCGACCTGTATATTTAATAACTTGTTTGACTGTACTATTAGGTACACCTATTTGTAATCTCTGTAGATTACAGGTGTAATGTTTTGTTATTATTTCATCAACCTAGTAACAACTAATAATGAATAATTCCAGCGTCAGCACAAAGAACACCGACTATATCGCACATCACCCAAGAACAGATCCGGGACATCGGAGGTCAGGTTGACTTGGATTGCTCTGTGCATTACGCTCAGGACTTCCCAGTCATTTGGGTAAGTGATGGAATAAAATATATTTGTTTATGTTAAAGCTTTTAGACGGTGAAGGAAAACATTGCGGGGAAACCGGCATGTCTTAGAACTAAAAAAAAATAAGATATGTGACATCTACCAACACGCACTTGGCCTGCGTTGTGGATGCCCGTCCCTCTTCTAGAGAGGAGGCCTGAGTCTCTGCAGTGGGAACGTTATAGGCTGATTTATTTTAGTCTATACATATGGGACTGGAACCAATAATTTTTTTGGGATCATGGTGTTGGTTGCATGGGGGAATAAGTTCGATTTGAGAGTCTATACCAACTTTTTTAATAAACATGTAGCATGTTTAGGTAAACTCTCTACCATTATGTCATAATAAAAATAAATATCAAAGGTATTATGACCTGTGTTATGACTTAATTGCATTTATTATCTTAGTATGAACTTTTAATTGTTTAGAACATAGACTATTTATAAAGTTTTTTATTCATTACTAGATTCATTTTTTACAAAGTACAAGTAGATCTGAAATAATAATATAAACACATGTTCAAGTATCAAATTGGGAAAAGAAATGGGGTGCCAAAAAATTCTTCTAGATTGCTGTCAATAGGAAAATAGCCCAGAAGGTTTGTTGGTGGTTGGTTGATGGAAGGTGGTTTGTAAAGTTAATTCTTCTCAAAAATAACTTGTATAAAAAACAATCCACTGATCAAACGTCTTGGCTTTCAAGTGTGGGAGTATTAGGGATCCACACAGAGTAGGCCGGCAGAAAAAGTAATATATAAGTTTCTGTTTACTCACATAATTCAGTTCACTGGGACAAGGTGAAAATTGCAAAAAACAGGTTTAACTGTGCTTACACCCAAATAAAAATGACTGCACTTGAAGATGAATCTCTTGTAACTAAAAGCATCTTTATTTAAACACTGATTTAGTACCCATACTGTACACAACCATCAATATACAAGTAGTTTGTTTTTAGAGATCCTTAATGGTCCAAAATACCCTCCTCATCAGAAGGTCTATACCTACCATGACCAGATCTATGTTGTTTTAAAAAACCTGAAACTTTTATCTTTTCTTTCATGTGATTATTGCCTATCCTGGTGTAAGAGTTTTTATGCCGTTCTTGGACCTCTGACTTGGGCCAACATGCCTTCAAGAAATATCATTTCAGGCATGCTGGTTTCTTCAGTGTTTTCTTTCACCGAAGCAAATGATAATACATTTATGTATGACAGACAATACGCACTTATATTCGAAAAACCAGAGGTCCGTGTCTTGGGTTGGAACTCGAGACCTATGGCATGTGTATACGAAGTAGGATCATTTCCAAAAAACTTAAAAGAGAATATAAATCTAGAGAACCATGTACCGTAATCGTATGACTTTAAGTACAAACAAAGCTTAAATTGCTCTTCATTGCTTCAAGGATGTCTATATTGTTTGTGTCCTGTATTGTTTTAGCAATTGTGTCTTAATTTTTTTTAACACATTACATTGTTTAAAGCGTCGATTTTTCGAGTTATCGTAGTGTAGAATTTTTATGGTGTTTAACGGGCTTAAATATTTGATTATAGGCTCGCCCCATATTACATGGGACTTAAATAGATTTGGCGAAATGTGCGTGTACTAATGGGTACACCTCTGCCTAACCCTTCAGGGATTACAGGCGTGATGTTATGTTATGTTATATTGGATTACTAGCTTATGCCCGCGACTTCGCCCGCGTGGATGTCGAAAATATCAAAAATGACTTTCATCCCCTGTTTCACACCCTTGGAGGTTGAATTTTGAAAAAACAATAACATCATGGTTCCTTCCCAGAAGTTCTATTTCTTGGCTGGATCTATAGGATGAAGGGATCCGCAATCGAAGAAAAGTTATATATATATATGGATAGAGCGGTTCTTGAGGAAGGTTTTAGTA
The DNA here is from genome assembly GCA_949316265.1 of Diarsia mendica. Taxonomy (NCBI): domain Eukaryota; kingdom Metazoa; phylum Arthropoda; class Insecta; order Lepidoptera; family Noctuidae; genus Diarsia; species Diarsia mendica. Next base: position 4,302,681 of record OX438916.1, read on the forward strand.
TATAATTTGACCGACATCTGAGCGGGCGAAGCCGCGGGCATCAGCTAGTTAGTACTAAGTGGGTTATGGAGGTCAAGTAGGCAGTCGCGCCATCTAAAATACTGGTATTCAGCTGCATCCGGTTAGACTGGAAGCCGACCCCAATATAGTTGGGAAAAGGTTAGGCAGTTGCTGGCTGATCTTCTTATCGTGTGGGCAGTAAACTAACGACCCGACACACCCTAGTGTCAGAGTTTCTAAACCGCCTCAAGGGCCGTTACATGGTTTGACGACCGCCGTTTGGCGGGACAACCGGCTTATACGTGCCTTCCGAAGCAAGGAATCATCTTTTTATCAGACAATCAGGTGATTCAAGCCTGCAATGTCCTAGCCAAACTGGAAACAACTTAACAAAGTATGCTTCCCGTGGGAATCGAGACCCACGACCACCGGGTCACAAGGCAAACGCCTCAACCACTTGACCACGGAGGCAGTTGACTGGCTGATGATGCAATCATCATCATCTTCCTACCCTTATTCCATTATATTTGGGGTCGGCGCAACACGTTTTTTTTTCCATTCTTCCCTGTTAGACGTCACGGTGGTATTCACTCCTTTCTCTTTCATATCATTCCTCATTTAATGTAATATTAATTGTAATATTTCTTCGACAGGTAAAATACGATCGCTACAAGACGGTGGAATCCATTCCTCTGTCAAGCAATGCTGGACTGATCATCAAGGACTCGCGGTTCTCTCTGAGATTCGACGATGCTACTGCTACTTTTACTCTTTCGGTAAGACCCACTGATATTTTAATCATTATTATTTCATAGTTTTGTCTTTGAACTCATTTTTAGGGTTCCATACCTCAAAAGGAAAAAACGGAACCCTTATAGGATCACTCGTGTGTCTGTCTGTCCGTCCGACCATTCTCCCCCTTATATTATTATCTCCGAAACTACTGAGCCTAAAATTCTGAAAAAAATACAGATATTAGTTCAACACTTATAGATTACAGGAAAACCTGTAAGAAGTCATGGTAAGGAACCCTTCATGTGCAAGTCCGACTTGCACTTGGCCAGTTTTTTAGTTACAATTATATTTTATGCCTTTTGTTTTAACACAAGCAGCAATTTTCCTGCATTTATAATGACTAGCTGACCCGACGAACTTTATTCCGCCTTAGAGGCAAAAAAAAACATAAAAAGTATCCTATGTCCTTCTCCTGGTTCTTAGCTACCTCCCTACCAATTTTCAGCTAAATCCGTCCAGCCGTTCTTGAGTTATAAATAGTGTAACTAACACGACTTTCTTTATATAGATTTACTAGCTGAACCCGCGCATGCGTTGCAATGCGTTTTTCCTACCTACCTATCTACTACCCTACCTACTACCCTACCTACTACCCTACCTACTACCCTACCTACTACCCTACCTACTACCCTACCTACTACCCTACCTACTACCCTACCTACTACCCTACCTACTACCCTACCTACTACCCTACCTACTACCCTACCTACTACCCTACCTACTACCCTACCTACTACCCTACCTACTACCCTACCTACTACCCTACCTACTACCCTACCTACTACCCTACCTACTACCCTACCTACTACCCTACCTACTACCCTACCTACTACCCTACCTAAAAAAAAAGAAAAAGTATCCTATGTCCTTCTCCTGGTTCGTAGCTACCTCCCTACCAATTTTCAGCTAAATCCGTCCAGCCGTTCTTGAGTTATAAATAGTGTAACTAACACGACTTTCTTTTATATATATATATAGATTGCCATTTCTTCTTCTTTGCGTGTCGATAGAGTCAAATATACCCGACTAAGTATAAAACCATATGCACAGCTTTTTCGTTGGATTCGTTTAAATCCTGGAAGGTGTAGGTTGGGCAAAAAAGGAGGTGGGGCATATCCTGCAGAGGGGGTTTACAGTGGCATTGTATTTGGAAAAGGGTTGCTTATACCCCATTTGGGCAGATTATTTATACAGCGGCCAACCAGGACCCACAAATGGATAAAAGATTTTCAGATCCCTGCAGTTTCTGTCCAGAAGGTCTACCATGACGTCTTAAAACAGTCCTAACTTATTCTTAATCCAGTGTGGAAAAGAGATGGCTAGACACCCTGTATAGTTCTGTCACATTTCCACACTGGATTAAGACTATGTTAGGACTGTTTTAAGACGTCATAGTACTAGTACTACCTGGAGGTAGTTGTTCTGCTGGATTGAGGAAGTGAGCAGGGGTGGGATGTCTTTCCAGTTTTCTTGGCAGTTATCTCGTTCTTGTTATCTCTTCTGCTTTGCTATTTCGCGAGGAAGAAGCTTCACCGGCGACTAGGTTTATTTTTAACCTAACTGCGGTACTCGAGAAATATTAAATGATTACTTAAACCGTCACTTAGTAAACTTGACATACTTTTGTATGCCAAAACTGTCAAAACCTTAATGATGGCCTAAGCAATCGTTAAAGCTCTCTGAGTGCGGCAGTTAGACGCTAAAAGGGATGTTATATTATTATGTGTTACTTGTGTATTTGTGTGGCATCATAGCTCATAAATTGATAAACCAATTTTGATTTTTAATTTTTTTTCTCTACCAACAGATCAAGGACATACAAGAGAACGATGCCGGCTGGTACCAGTGCCAAGTGCTAATGTCCATTAGTAATAAAATTACTGCTGAAGTGGAGCTACAAGTTCGAAGACCTCCTATCATCTCTGATAACTCGACGCGCTCGCTTGTTGCTAGCGAAGGAGAGAGTGAGTGCAAATGATAATAATAATATAATATAATAAAAAATAATGTATTTCTCTTTATCATCATAAACAGTACGACCTGGATACTGGTGTCTGTTTTAGGTACCCTCAGTCAGACGTTTCTCCTATGAAATAATTGTAATAGCAATTAAATGAACATACTCATTGATAAAAATTAAGAAATTAAATTAAAACAAATATAAAAACAATTTTAGAAAATTATTAGGTATAAGTTTTTCTTTTACTTACTCTGTCCCAGTCTTGGGCAAAGGCCTCCCTTAGTCCCTTCACTCCTTTCATGAACCCGCGCCCTCCTTCCAGTTCTAACGGAACCTGTCTGATGCCTCACTGTTTAAGGGCACTTGTTTCCTGCTATTTTGACCCACAGTTTGGCAGACATGTCCTACCCAGCCCATTTGAGTTGCGCAGCTTTTTTGAGCTACAACAGCTATTTTGGAGCACAGTATTGGCTTTCGAAAACGATCCGTTAATTTAATACTTAGTATACTGCAAATATAAGAGCGAGAGAGCTATGCTCGGAGTTTCTTTGTGCGACAAAATCCGAAATGAGGAAATCCGCCGAAGATCCAGGGTCACCGACATAGCTCTCAGAATATGCAAGTTGATGTGGCAATGGGCAGGCCACATCGATCGAAGAACCGACAACTGATGGGTAAGAAAGGTTCTCGATTGGCGACCATGAACCGGAAGACGCAGCGTTGGCAGGCCTCCCACCAGGTGGACCGACGACATCGTGCGTTTATGGCGTTCTATGGGGGAGGCCTTTGTCCAGAAGTGGACGTCTTATGGCTGATGATGATGATGACGATGATGATACTGCAAATAGAAAATCTAATAAACTAAATTTTTGTCATCAGCTGTCCAGATGGAATGCTATGCCGGTGGATTTCCTCTCCCAAAGATCTCTTGGCGTCGTGAAAACAACGCTATCCTGCCCACCGGTGGATCTATCTACAGGTAAACATCAAAATACTGTCTAGACTATGAGAGTAACACCCGTATTTATAAACAAGTCATTACTATTACTTGAGTAAATGTCATTGTTAAAGATACGATTTTTTCTCTGTAGTTTAGTAATTCCTTAATGTTAGAACTATCAAACGTTAGAATTCTTAGTTTTGCTTTCATTGACGGTTCTAACTTCGTTTAAATTCTTGCCCATTGCATAAAAATAATTGCATAAGTAATTACTTAAGTCCAAGTAATTACTTTGACTTGACTATAAATACGGGGGTTAAGTGTCACTTTCCATGAAGATGGCGCTTCATAGACGTATTCGTCATTATACGCTCAGTGTACGAGGCGCTCGCTGCTTTTTTTCTGGGACTGGCCCGCCACACTGTTCCCAAACCACTGTAACTCCTGTTAGCCAGAATCAACAGTGGCGACCACAAGAAAAGCGCCGAGACAATGAAGCTCGGCGAAGTCCCAGAGCAACGATTTTAACTGTCTTGGATCCCGCAACGAAATTAATCAGAAAAGAATAGGGAAGGAGTAGGAAAAACATAATTTCCACTTCCCTCCATATCAGCAAGAGACAGAACAGAACAAGGCCAATAGGCACACAGGGACGAACAGATACAATAGGGATAAGCCCAGTTGCCTAGCACCACGGATATTATTGTCATTAATACTGCTCACAGCTACGTCGCACTCGCGTCGCTGCATGCATTCTTGTAAAAATGGCGGGAACGGGTGCTAAAGTTCAGATATTTGAAAAAAATCCGGGTGTAATACGTCTCGTTCACAAGGTTCAGAACGCTGAGCAGCTCAAGCTGTTAACTGTAGCTACACCTCCGTTGAAAGTGACTCTAAAGTGACAGAACACCTGTGTCTGCACACACACTTTGTACTATAATATCTCCCGTGCCAATGGCTTATCTACGTTGAGATTAACCGCCTTGACCGAAAATGTACAAAATAGTTCTTCTATTAGATGTTAAACTATCACTTTCTTATCATTACAGAGGCAACATTCTGAAAATCGCAACAGTGCACAAGGAAGACCGCGGGACATACTATTGCGTGGCTGAAAACGGCGTGGGCAAAGGCGCTAGGAGGAATATCAACTTGGAAGTCGAGTTCGCGCCTGTAGTCACTGTTCCCAGACCGAGGTTGGCTCAGGTAGGTTTTGTCCACTGCTGGGCATAGAATAAGTAATGTTTAGGCAAGACACATACTACTGTGTAGCTGAAAACGGCGTGGGCAAAGGCGCTAGAAGGAATATCAACTTGGAAGTCGAGTTCGCGCCTGTAGTCACTGTTCCCAGACCGAGGTTGGCTCAGGTAGGTTTTGTCCACTGCTGGGCATAGAATAAGTAATGTTTAGGCAAGAGACATACTGCTGTGTAGCTGAAAACGGCGTGGGCAAAGGCGCTAGAAGGAATATCAACTTGGAAGTCGAGTTCGCGCCTGTAGTCACTGTTCCCAGACCGAGGTTGGCTCAGGTAGGTTTTGTCCACTGCTGGGCATAGAATAAGTAATGTTTAGGCAAGACACATACTACTGTGTAGCTGAAAACGGCGTGGGTAAATGCGCTAGAAGGAATATCAACTTGGAAGTCGAGTTCGCGCCTGTAGTCACTGTTCCCAGACCGAGGTTGGCTCAGGTAGGTTTTGTCCACTGCTGGGAATAGAATAAGTTTGGGCAAGGAATACCGTGATTCTGCTCTACAGAGATCTACACTAGGGAATGGGCAACTACAGGACGGCACGGTTGGCGCAGTGGCTAAGCGATTGGACTGCTGCGCTGTGTGTCGCGGGTTCGATCCCCGCACGGAACAATTATTTGTATGGCCTACAGATAGTTGTTTCGGGTCTGGGTATTTGTGTATGTGAATTTATATGTTTGTGAACGCACCCACGATACAGGAGAAATTCCTAGTGTAAGTACAGTCACAGTTGTTATGCCTTGTGACTGGGACTGTAACTTCTTTTTATTTTGTGTTTGCTTTGAGGGAGGATCCTCCGACCGGACGGGCAGTTAGCCCGCCGGACACAACACCCGTCCGGTCGGAGGATCCTCCCTTTTCTATGGGGGATGAGGAACATTACACCCTGTTCCTCTACCCCCCAAAGACTATTTAAAACTGCCTGTAACTAGCCTACTTGAAATAAATGCTTTGATTTTGACCACTAGACCAACGAGGTCCTTTGCTTCATTCATCCGATATAACCTACTTATTATGGCTTATTTTCGTTTTCCAGGCCCTACAGTACGACATGGATCTCGAATGCCACGTGGAAGCGTACCCGCCGCCCGCTATAACCTGGCTCAAAGACGAAGTGCAGCTGTCTAACAACCAGCATTACAGGTAAACTCCGAGGCAAATAACTTGACCCAAAATGGCGTCGTTCTGCGCAGGTTCTCTGCTTGATTTGTATGGGACGTCTAAAAAACGACTATTGCGCAGGTTCAACTTATATGCCGCGTAGTATATTTATCTTACAGCTTAATCTTAGTACAGGAATCACGTTTGGTAATTCTTCGAGCTATGTCGGTAACCTTGGTTCTCCTGAGGATGTCCTCTTTTCTGATTCGATTACGCAAGAAAACTCCGAGCATAGCTCTCTCCATTGCCCTTTAGGTGACTTTGAACTTTCTGAAAAGGCCCATTGAGAGCGACCACGTTTCGTTCCTGTAGGTAATCACTGGAAACAGACACTGGTCATAGACTGTCTACTTGAGACACTGTGGTAAGTTGAACGAGAAGATACTGCTCAGCTTCCCATGGTTGGTATATAATGCACATAATAACCTAATTTAAATACTATTAATCATCCCGGTTAAAATAAATAAAAGTCTATTAGGTACTTATAGATGTTTATTTTGTCAAAATAACAACTTCTTACAGAATTCGTGTGAAAATACAGTATGTAGGTTAAGGACAGCCCTCGTAGACTGATGTGGTGAATTCTGTATAATATCATACTAAGATGACCGGTTCAAGAACGTTAAGAGAATCCAATAAAGATTTGATTTATTTATTTCCTTATACGCAATGTATCGTTACCGTGGCAAAACGCACATTGTGGTCGGCAAGCGGGGTGACGAGTCGATGAACTCTGTACTTATAAATCACTATTAGCAATTCAGACAAGTGGTAACCGCTGGATTCGTAGTGACGCTTAAGGGTAAACAAGCCAGCGGCACGAACTAGTTGGTGGGCGGGGCTAAAATGCATGCTATTTCATCCGACATCACGAGCGAAATGCATAGAGCAAAAGAGACAACTAAAACGGGCGCGCGATTGTTTCTATGCAGACCTTTGGTAGTATGGATACCATGAAAAGTCCATTGAATGTATCTGTTCAAAATAAAATTATTTGGATTCTTTAATAACTAATCTATGTCTGTATGGTTTCACTTTTTTCATTTTCGTACTATATACGTAACTTATTTACACCCAAAGATGGTTAAAATTAGTGCTAAAATATGAAAGTTTCGACGCTCATAACTTCCAAACCAATTTTTTTTTCCAATTCTGCTTCCATAGAGACCTAGATAATGACAAGATCAGTTGATACAATTTTTAATTTTGAACCTACACCGTCAACCAGAGGAGTAATCACCATACTACGTTTGTATGGAAGAATGACTGGCTTGTGCCACCTTAACATCTTTCGATAAGTTCCATATAATGTTTTAGCATATCTTTATCTTCTTGAGTCGGGTTTGGGATTGCCTGAAGTTTATCAACCTCACTTCTCCAATATTGGTACAATATTTTTTTGCATGTGAGCTGCTCAGTAGCACCGGGGACTGAAATGCAAAAATATTTGGGTTAGACATCATCATCATCAGCCTATAATGTTCCCACTGCAGGGACACAGGCCTCCTCTCTAGGAGAGTGATGGGCTATAATCCACCACGCGGGCCCAGTGCGGATTGGTAGATGTCACATGTCTTCGAATGTTTTGGTTCTAAGACATGCCGGTTTCCTCACAATGTTTTCCTACACCGTTTTGAGAGCAGCGGTGATGAAATAAATTACACAAAGTAATGTGCCCAACCTCTGGGTTCGAACCCACGACCTACTGTTCGTAAGTCGCGGCCGCCACCGCTGCTCTAGACATAACGCCAGTAAACCACGAAGGGTTAGGTTAGTTAGCGCGGCCTCGACAGAAAGGGCTAAGAAGGAACATGGGTGGTTTTTAGTCAGTAGAAGTCTGACACTCTCTTTCGCTCTGCCCAAGAGCGGGACCCGCCAGAAAAAAAAGTTATTTTATAATGATCGTATTATTCTTGAAACAAACGATCAATTAAAACACTAGAAGGAAAATATCGCAAGGAAAGTTCTGAATGACTAAGAATAGCGGAAATCCAAAATTCGCAGTGACGAAGAAAACAAGTGCGTTTCGACTTCGTTAAACATATTTTTAGACCCTTTATTTGAGAGATCAACTTAATATTAAAACTTACCTATACTAATGTAAGAACAAAATACTAGTAGTATCAATATTATATTGAACAGCTTCATATTGCAAATAACACGGAAATATACTTCTGCACGCAAGTGTGGTTAGTTACTAACTAAAGGGAACTAACTTAGAATATAATTGAATTGCATGGTGTCACCTAATTGATGCAAAAAATGCAGCATGCAACGCTATAAGGAAAATGCGTCTAAACGGGTTATATTTTTCTTATTAACTTTTGCACACGGCTTCAAAATGTCGATTTTCCATGCAAACTTTGCCCCCCCTTTTTCGCTCCCTTGGGGGTTCAACTTTGACAAATCTTTCCTTAGTCCACTAAGTATACGTCATAAGAGGAGTACAGTCGAACAAGCTAATCAGTATACAACCAGCAAACTTGCATTTACTTTTAAGATTATACAGATACATTTAGAGACTGATGCGAAACGATACAGTGTTTGACATCAGTCGCTTAATGCGAAACACTTTATAAAACAAAATTACAATCAATATTTTCAGTGTTATAGAATTATAAAGATCTCTACCCTGTATACTTATTAGCTTGTTCGACTGTACGTGTGAGAAATTTTAAGTTTCTAACTCTGAAGGTTTGGCTTGTGCGTTGATCCTCAGTCAGTCAGCTTTGCGTTTTATGTCTTTAAGGTCCCATTAAAATAGGTGGACAAAATTTCAGAAATCATTCAGACCACCAAAATAAGGACGATGGTAAAAAAAAAATAAGAAAAACGCATTTAAGTACCTACTTTATTGGATGAATTTGTTCTAGAGAGAGCAATTTATTATTTTAAGTAAAAAAAAAACACTTCATTTAATGTTTTTTTTTGTTTAGATATCTTTGGTTGGACCTACTGACCGCTGTGTAAAAATTTGTCTACCTATTTTAATGGGACCTTATCTGTATAAATAAAAAGAGAAGTCCTGACTGACTGGCTCATCAACGCCCAGCCCAAACACTTGGACCTAGAAAGCTGAAATTTTGCACAGAGGTTCCCTTTATTATGTAGACAAGGAATAAGGAAGGATTTTTCGAAATTCAACCCCTAAGGGAGTTAAATAGGGGATGAAAGTTTGAATGGAAAATCGACATTTTCACGCGGGCGAAGCCGCTGGCAAAAGCTAGTATATAGATAAGAAGATGGATAGATTTGCTTCTACTTACGCAACTGAAGGATTAGGCAAAGGTATATAATCCTAATCCTAACTAATATTATAAATGCGAAAGTAACTCTGTCTGTCTGTCTGTCTTTGCTTCACGCCTAATATACTGAACCGATTTGTGTGAAATTTGGTACAGACATAGTTTGGAACTTGAAAAAGGACATAGGATAGTTTTCGCGAGATAAACCAAAAATCTGCCGGAAGTCACTATTTCACGCGAACGAAGTCGCGGGCAAAAGCTAGTAAATTAATAAACCCACATTTTGCCAGTTATTTATTTGGTAAACCAACAGTAGTTCATACTTGACATCACAGTGGGCCCTATCAGAATACCAGCGCTGCGGTATTTGTTTTCATTTATCGCAGCATCATGCTGAGATAGGAGCCTTTTTGGCCTCGCACAGGTTTTCTCCTAATTAGTTTTATATTCTTTTTTGTTATTATTATTTTTTGTAGTGCCTGTGCTTGTCCCAAATAAATATTTTTTCTTTCTTTCTTTCTTTCTTTACTTCATACAAAGCATTCATTACGATTATAATAATAACAGAAGTGCTGATATATGTAGTATGCCTATTATAATTATGTACACACAGTATTCACTAATGGACAACAAAATTAAGTTTTTAAAATCTCGTGTAAACGTATTATAAATGCGTAAATACTCAAGAAAATTGTTTTCCTGATAATCCATAAAGTTTTCTGTAACATCACCGGTAACCTAAAAACAACAGCTGACGTTCTAACAACGGATTAATACGGATAATTCAGGGGAAGTATCGGTTGGCGCGGTGGTTGAGTATATGACTTTTGCGCTGCGTGTCGCGGGTTCGATCACCGCACGGAACAAATATTTGTATGACCTACAGGCTACAGATGTTCCGGGTCTGAGTGTGTTCTAGTGTTGGGGTGGAAATTATTAAACAAAATATATAATGAAATAAAAATAAACTTTTATTTAATCGCTAGATTAGGTGTAATGCTTAACATCTTCTATCGATTCGCTCCATATAATACTTTATTAAATCTTTGTCTTCTTGAGTAGGGTTAGGGATTTCTCGAAGATCTTCAATTTCACTTCTCCAGTACGCGTACAAATATCTTCTGCATGTGACTTGAAGTACATGACCAGGGGCTGAAAAACAATTGATTTTGATATAGTATAAATATTTCTTGAAACAATGTTATTAGGTAATAATAATCATTTATTAAACAGATCATACAATCCAATTTGTTAGTAATACGTACACATCTTAAACACTAATGTTAATAGGCACACACATTTGGACAATTTTGATAATAATTTTATTACTAATAATGTCAAAACAATCAGCAATAATAATGTCAAAACCAGAAAATGTCAAAATTAAATGTCAAAAACAAACAATGTCAAAATTAAATAATGTCAAAATCAAACAATAGGGGATCGGACAGGGTCAAAATAATATGATTCTGTTTAGTCCGTAAGTTAGATTATCGAAAAATATTGAATACGTGTTTTTTGTTTTATCAAATCAATAAAAAATGACGAAGATAAAACGTGTCAAAGATCTTGGAGTGGGGCTTGAAACGTCACTTGTGTCGTCAAAATGTACTATCATATGACGTCACACGAGTTTTCGAAGCACTGTATCGTCTTCATTTTAAGTTTACGTGAAAAAAGAAAAAATACGTGTCCAATAATTTTTGGAAATCTATCTGACGGACTAATTAGTTTTTTTTTGTCCGATCCCCTATTGTCAAAATTACCACTAATCCTGTAAAAACCATTAGCAATATTACTTTACATTATGAAGGACCCCTCCAGATCCGTGAACAGTATTCCAGTGCCTCACAACCGGACAGTCAACCCTTTCCAATATGGTATTCAGAAGGCTGTTGGTGCTGCCCCGCACGCGGCGCATCAGGGAGGCCACTCTTTTCCGTACTATAGCCCTAAAGCAGTCAGTGCTGGCCTTAGCAAACATACCTGTTGCACTGCAAAAGCGAGGCAACCCCAACAGCATCCTAAAACCATTATTGTACGGGACCCGTAGGGCATTGAAAGATCTTTGCGTATAGCGGACCCACAGGCTACAGGTATAAAATGTCTGGCAGTAAACTTTAAAAAGAGAAATTTTAACTTCTTTTGTGCACCTTGCAAACCTGCAATATACCAGCTACCAACCTACAACCTACCTGCAATATATATACCTGTATTAGTGTGCTATGTATGCGTTTTTGTTTTATCAAATTAATGAGAATTGGCGAAAATAAAACGCGTCAAAGATCATGAGTGTGGGCTTTTGACGTCAGTTTCTGGTGAAAAATATATTGAAATGTGACGTCACACGAGTTTTTAATTTATTGTTTAATTGAAAAATGAAAAAAAAATGCCAATATTTTTTGGAAATTATCTGAAGGATTAATTTTTTTTTTCTCATCTACCCAAATCACGGATCCTGTAGGGCACAGCAAAAAGTCATTGATTAACAATTTTATAAGATGCCTTATTCCGGTATCGTAATTTCTTTCAATTCATGTAAAGATTTTTTTTTAAATTTTAATTCCTCCACGATAATTATAATAAATATATATATTTTCGAGAGCTGTCTTTAGTGATACAGAACTCCCTTGTCCTTACAATATTTTCAGATCTTCTTACAAACCTCCGTAACCCACCACAAAGTACGTACATTGTATCTTTGGTTTTCCTCTTAGTCATTCATTCACGTTAACTTTACTCGACATTAGTCATTAGTCATTTATTCATAAACAATAAATTGTATTTGAAATTACATGTTAATAAAATGAAAAACAAATTAAATAAAGAGAAAACAAAAAAATAAATGTAAGCAACAATACAAAATACAAACAAGCCTGTACATTTCAACGTACGTACGTACGTTTCATTTCATTTTAGTTATAGTATTTTAAATCATCGCATGTTCTTCGAATTCGCCTGTTTACATTCAATTTTTGCACAATAGGGGATCGGACAAAAAAAAACTAATTAGTCCGTCAGATCGATTTCCAAAAATTATTGGACACGTATTTTTCTTTTTCCACGTAAACTTAAAATGAAGACGATACAGTGCTTCGGAAACTCGTGTGACGTCATATGATAGTACATTTTGACGACAGTGTGCAGTGTGCGACAACGAAGTGACGTTTCAAGCCCCACTCCAAGATCTTTGACGCGTTTTATCTTCGTAATTTTTTATTGATTTGATAAAACAAAAAACACTTATTCAATATTTTTCGATAATCTAACTTACGGACTAAACAGAATCATATTATTATGACCCAGTCCGATCCCCTGTTATTCTGATGTATAAGTGACTTCATTAATTATTACTAACACAGTGGGCCTCTTTTTAGTCTGGGCGTCTAAACTCACCACTTTAGCAGATCATAATATGAATTGCGTTAAAATTCGTAAAATGGTCACAGACGCAGTTACTATTAAGTATTTTATGAAAGGTTCATTTTACGCTTTTTATCGTAATGTTCTACTAAAGTGGTCATTTTAGACGCCCATTTTAGGTCTCATAAACAAATAATTACATTTGGGGGAGGATGAGGAACACTGTGTAAAGCTCCTCATCCCCCATAGAAAAGGGAGGATCCTCCGACCGGACGGATGTTGTGTCCGGTGGGCTAACTGCCCGACATATGTAAGTCGGGAACTCCTGTATAGGCTTATGTCGCGGATAATGTTCATAGCTCGATGTAGGATTTTCTGTCGATCGTTGTTAGTACGCAGGTGTTGCGATAGATGTCGCTAGTCGCCACATACATATTGTCATATATTATTATTATTATAGATGTAGTAATAAACGAATCCTTCACGAAGCAAAAATTAACCTCAAATATGACTTTTATGATGAAAAATCGCATTTTGCGGTAAAACTCAACAAATTGTGCTGATAGATGTTTTGAATAATAAACGGGTCTAAAAACAAATAATAAAAGGAAAACTTGTGAACTTTGACGTCAAATATCTCCTGTAACTGAAGGTATTTTACCGAAAAAAAAAATCCTTACTATTAACTACCGAAATAAAAATCGCTGGTTCTTGGTAGTGAGAACAAAAGTGTTATAATTATGTCAATCAGAAATACATAAACAATAAGTATCAAAAAATAGACAAAAGGCATTGATATAATAAAACCCAAGATACACACTCCGCGTCTCAAAACCGTCCGCTTAAAATGAGTTCACAATGAACTCATTTCAAATAGTCTCGCGTCGCTCGCGTCTCTGCACGGTCGTCCAAATACTTTTTATATTGCTTTTTATAACTGCATTGTAAAAGGAATCTGCGTAAGGTTGAATTTGCCAAAAAAAAATATGTTTATAGTGACGATAACTACATGTAGTAGTGCGTGTATTGGTGAGTGTTTGGCGACAGCTTCGACTGTTTGTTTTGTTCGAGACTGTGCATCTAGGGTTTTATTATATCAATGACAAAAGGTATAAAAAAGAGGCTTAAAAACATAAAGCCTAGGGCAGACTTGCACACTTACAATGATGGGAAGTACAAGTGCCGCCTTTCGGCTTAAGCTCCTTTCGTTAAGGGTATTTTTACAACCTAATAAAATAAAAGAAAGAAAAAACAAGATAAAGAAAAGAAAGAAAGAAAAATGAAAAGAAAGAAATTAAAAAAAAAAGATAAAGAAAGAAAAGCAACTTTTAAGATTAAATAAAAATAAATTATTTAAAACTTACCGCTTCTAATGTAAGAACAAAATACTAGTAGTATCAATATTACATTAAAGAGCTTCATTTTGTCAATAACACGGTAATATACTTCTGCACTGAACTGTGGTTAGTTACTAACTAAAAGAAACTAACTTAGAATATAAGTATGTATAAATGAAAAGCATGATGTCACTTCATTGATTCAAAACCTGGCCAAGTGCAAGTCGGACTTGAAAAACCAGTAACGCTATAAGAAAAATAGCTCTAAACGGGTTATATTGTCCTTATTATTACTGATGCTTGCTTGTAATAACGTAACTGAACATCACGTCGTAATCTTCGTAGGGTGCAAACTTATTGCCAATAGGGTAGTTGACAAAAAATCTAATTAGTCCGTCAGATAGATTTCCAAAAAATATTGGACACATATTTCGCAGAAAAAAATGTGTTCAATATTTTTTGGAAATCTATCTGACGGACTAATAAGATTTTATTTGTCAACTACCCTATTCGATTCAAATAAGGTATTCATATTTTTCTCGCTGCCAAAGACTCGAGTAACAGTCGAGGATAAGATGAAAAAAAAATCATTTTTTTATACTAAAACTTTATTTCCTAATGAAAACAACTTAATTTACACCTACATACAGTTAATATTCGTTTTAGTGAGAATAATATCAATTATTTGTAACTACTAAAGATATATAGTGACAATGATTAAAAAGAGTAAGTATGCTTAGGTTTTGTCATGTGGAGAGGATGAGTGAAAGGCGACTAAAAAAAGATATTTACAAGGCAGATGTGAGTGGCAACGCCGGGTGGGGACGCTCTAGCTAGAAGGACATACACTGACATTATTTGTGAGGTTTATTAGACAGGTCAGGTTCATAGTACTCGCAACGGCGTGCGCATATGACCAGATTTTTAGAACCAGATGAATTTTACAATTAAGATGTTGTGTATTTAGTGAATTGTAAATGCAATTTTTGAACCGCAAAATGTGTGAATGCTCTTTTTCTTAACAATTCTTTAGTTTTTCTTCCAAAACTTTTAAATTGTCATCTTCTTCTTTAGTTCGGTTAGGTTTCTCCCGAAGTGCTAGAATCTGTCTTCTATAGTAATTCCACACAAATTCACTACACCCGCCATACCCGCCAAGGTTTTGAGTGAAATTTTGCCCGGTAACTGAAAAGAAAAAAATATATAATTAGAATAAATAACAGATAATTGTAACTTAACTTAACACAATAGGGGATCGGACTAAAAAAATCTAATTAGTCCGTCGGATAGATTTCCAAAAAATATTGACCACTCCATGATCTTTGACGCGTTTTATCTTCGTCAATTTTTATTGATTTGATAAAACAAAACACACGTATCCAATATGTTTCGATAATCTAACTGAGGGAATAAACAGAATCATATTTATTGGAGTCAGTCCGATTCCCTATTGTTTAAAGTCACCCAAAAGGCAATAGAAAGGGCTATCTACGCTCAGTGTTTGCTTGCGTGATCGAATTAGAAATGAAGACATCCGCAAAAGATCTAAGGTTCCCGACGCTCGTCAAAGACCATAGATTTGCCAATGTTAAGGGACATAGCTCGCAGAACGGATGGTTGATGGGGGACAAATGACGAGTAAAAAAGTCGGTTAACAAGATTGCTCTAGTATTATTTTTAAAGGAGAAAACAGGAAGAAACGTTTGTACGGGTAATCGCCGTTAGGCCCTCTTAATGTCCTTTTCGAGATACGGGTCTCGATATAACTCGAGAATTCTATATGTATATTAGTCCCTTCAAATCAAATCAAAATGTTTTATTTCACATACGCCTAAATGGGCATTTGTAAAAAGTCGACAAAAAGGCATAGCCAATTCTTTCCAGTTATAATTTTCCTGCGCCGCCACCCCTTCATGGGCCGATGTCAACAGTGCTTTCTATCTTCGGCGTGAAGACCCTGGCGTAGTGGTCACCTCGCCTACATCTCATTTTACTCCTGATTCTATTATAACCTGGTCGTATTAAAAATAAACTCACCTGTATAAACGAATGAGCAAAATGCAAATAGTATCATCATCACGCTAAACAACTTCATCTTGCTAAAACACAGAAATATACGTTCGCACTGTACTGCTGTTCGTAATCTATTATTTAATTTAAAATTAAACTTTAACTTCAATACAATACTTTGTTTACCATAAGGATACAGCCCCACAGAAAGCGATTGGCCATTGACCATTTTTTCAAATTCAAATATTTATTGCTCAACACAGTACATAATATTGCATTTATAGGTGTTAAGTGAATGCGCAGTTCACTGTGATGTACCAAATTAGGCATGCAAGATTTATTGTTAAAAATTATACACACATACACATTCATTCAAAAATAATATCAATTAATACCATAAACCGAGCAAAAGAAAATTGAAATCGAATTAATTACACAATGTCATAAATACATACATTGTAACTGTCATAGATTCAAAATAATAAGTAAGTAATGTCAAAAATTCAGATCAATAAGTACTTAAGTAAGTTTCGCTCGAGAAATACGTTCCTTGTCAAACTAGTCAATAGAAGTAGGTCCTATGTCTGTGAAAAAGGTTTCTGGAGGGACTAATTAAATTAGCTAGCGAAATTAGCGATTTTCAAATCAGTTATGGCCTGCCCGACTACTCTGAGAAGAAACAACAAACCAATCTTAGAAGTTTGACATAAAAAAAATCAATTATGATTTTGATAAAGCCATTGTTATTCAGGGTCATGTAAATTAGTGTCTAGGATGGACTTTTAAGGGAATAACTACTTAGATTTGAGTAGGCCCGCCTGTCAATTATTGTGTGGCTGAATTCATAACACAAGAAGCTCAATGACTCGACGAGTAATACCAAAGAATGAACATGTGGGTAGGCCGCATTTAAACCCGCTAAACGAAGCAGACCACTCGCTAGGCGACTCTTGCTTGTTACAAACACATACCAGAATGAGACAGGGCAGCAGGGCTTGTTAACGTTACCAAATTCACGATAAAAGTATCGGTAAGTAACGATATTTTCATAATGTTAATTTATTAACGTTATCACTGGTATCGGTAATTTGGTATCGGATCAGTTTATTAATGTTCCCTGGTAACGGTAAAAGTATCGATACTTTTACCGTTACAGTCACTTACCTTCCATTTCGGTTAACCCACGTAGGTAATTTTATATACTAAATGAACAGATAAACCGTTTGCGTTCGGTTTTGGGTGGCGACTAAACTCACAGCAAGTGGAAACAGAAAAAAAAGCTATTATGACGACATAAATGCGTCGTAAGAAAGAGATGAAAGAAAAATACCGTTACTTATAGGGTTAATTTGGTATCGGTATCAAGTATCGTTACCTGATAACACTATCATTTAACGGTAAATCATTGATAACGTTAAGTCAAATTACCGGTAAAAGTCCACCCAACTATCGATACCAGACTTAACGTTACCTATGAAATTAACGTTACCTTCGAATGAAGGAGGTAACGATACCTAATTTTTAACGGTATTCAAAGCCCTGCAGGGCAGTCATTCAGAAATCGGCTGTCGATCTATCAATCTATCCAACTACACAGTCGTTACTCGCCAATTCGTTGTTATTCCAGCTTCACCCGCTTTCCGCTAATTGTCGACTGTGGGACAGATGCCTTACCTGAGTTATCTAACATTATACGGAAAATGGTTAATTTTACCTTATTTGTATAAGCCTACACCTTATAATATTAAGAGTAATTTAAGTTTTAGTGAATGTTTTTGGTCATAGCGATCAATCTCAGTGGAGACGGTATTAAAGTGCACAATCGCTGGTGTAGTCTCTCTTCCTTCACTCTCATAGTCGTTTGTGACGACAATACCGTGGACAGATCAGGCACATTGTCTTTTTTATGTAAAGCCACTGTGGTGACTCGGCACTCTTGAATAACTCACTAAGGGCACCCCCTGTAAGACCTCGCGTTGCTGAGCCAGTAGTTAAAAAGTTGACCCTAAATAGTCTTATTCCGATCCAGCCTGTTACTTGGTGTCTTGGTATTTTAGCGTAGTCCTAAGCCTGTGCCTAAGCTGAGGGTCGTACCCCGCTGGGGGTTCCCTTAACCTTAAGGTGTAGTCGCTAAGATTTTAGATTTCGTTTTCAGACAGTATTATAACCCTCCATCCATATAACCTCCCATACCCAGGTTTCTCCTTCTTCCATATATCCATCCAAAGGTTGTCTTTAAAAGATCGCTTAAAGCGATAAGACCGCCCATTGTGTCACCCCTTGTAAAATGTTTTATTATTGTTTTTTCTGTAATTTGGTGTACATAATAAAGAGTATTCTATCTATCTATCTATCTATAACTGCCATACCTGGGTATGTCATCATCATTCTCTTGCCCTGACCTATCTCAATTTATTTGGGGTCGGCGCAACATATCTTCTTCTTCCTTACTTCTCTGTTTCTCGTCATCTCAGCAGTCACCTCTTTTCTAGCCATATAATCCTTCACACAGTCCTTCCATCGTTTCTTTGGTCTTCCTTTACTCTTATAACCATTCTTACCTAACCTGGGTAAGTATGTGATAAGTAAAAAAAAACATTATTTTTTCGGAAAAATCTTTATTAAATACACAATGAAAACAGCTTTTGATATTAGTTTGAGTGAGATTTACTTTAAAAAAAGAAGTAACCACTACATTGGTGAGGTTCATCAGAAAGGTCAGGTGCATAGTACTCGCAACCGGCGTGCGCATATGACCAGATTTTTAGAACCAGATGTACAATTAAGATGTTCTGTAAGAATTTAAAAATGAAATTTTTGATCAACAAAATGTGTGGATGCTGTTTCTTAACAATTCTTTACTGTATATTCCAACAGTTTTAACCTTTCATCTTCTTCTGAAGTTCGGTTATGATTTCTCCGAAGTGCTAGAATCTCTTTTCTATGGTATTGCCACACCACCTCAGGACACGAGGGATGGTACTGAGTGACATTCTCCTCGGCAACTAAAAAGCAAAAATATATGAGTTAGAATGGATAACAGAAAATCGTAACAAAACTAAGGTGTAAAGCCCCAAAGGGTAATGTAGAGCTCGTTGGTGCTGCAGGTTGTTCGAAAGAGATACCGCGGCTTTGACACAAATGGCTAAGAAGGAGCATGGGTGGTTTTTAGTCAGTAGAAGTCTGACGCCCAAATACTCAAACGTCACTCAATTATAAGTTGCACTTAAATCTCGTGCTGTCTTTGTTACTTTAACGCAGAGTAAACGTTAAAAGTAAAAGTTTAAGACAGAGATAGCACGAGTTTTGAGGGCTACTTATAATTGAGTGACGTTTGAGTATTTGGGCGTGACTCTCCCTACCGCTCTGTTGATGATTTACAAACCTCCAAAAGAAAAGGGGAATGGAAAGGGCTATGCTTGGAGTTACCTTGCGTGTTTGAATCGGAAATGAAGACATCGGCTAGAGAAGGTTACCGACGTAACCCGAAGACTCGCCAAACTTATGGGACAGTGAGCAGGGCACATAGCTCGCAGAACGGATGGGCAAATGACCATTGACCAGTAAAATTAAGTTGGTCTAGTTTTATTTACAACTAGCTTTTGCCAGCGGCTTAGCCCGCGTGAAAATGACGATTTTCCATACAAACTTTCATCCCCTATTTAACTCCCTTAGGGGTTGAATTTCGAAAAATCCTTTCTTATTCCTTGTCTACATTATAAAGGGAACCTCTGCAAAATTTCAGCTTTCTAGGTCCAAGGGTTTGGGCTGGGCGTTGATGAGTCAGTCAGTCAGTCAGGACTTCTCTTTTTATTTACATATAGAAGATGGAGGAAACAGGAAGATACGTTTGTGTCTTCCTGTTAACGTGCTTTATGGGACACGGGTCTCGACTCAACTCGAGAATTGGAAGTATATGCTAATGACTAGCCCTTCACTAATTCCTTCCAATTATTATTTTCCTGCGCCGATCGTCTCACCTTCTTGGGCCAAAGTCGACAGAGCCTTTTTTTTGGTGGATTGGAAATCTTCAAATGACTCCTCCCGTTCTGGGCAGAGCGGTAGGGAGTATCAGACTTCTACTTACTAAAACCACCCATGTTCCTTCTTAGCCTTTTTATGTCGAGGCCGCGGTATCTTTTGCGAACAACCCGCAGCCCCGACAGAGCCTTCCATCTTCAGCGCTCTATTGCGTGGACTGGAGACCCTTGCCCAGCGGTCACTGTACCCGCAGCTGACGTTACCCGACCGATACTATTATAACCTGGCTGTTCAAACTAGTTTTAAAAAATAAACTTACCTGTATAAACGAAGGAGCAAAATACAAGTAGTAACATCATTACGTAAAACAACTTCATTTTGAAAAGAACTCGGAAATATACGTTCGCACTGTACTGGTGTTCGTAATCAATTATTTAATTTAAAGTTAAGCTAAAGCTTCATTAAAATACTTTGTTTACCATAAGGGTACAGTCCCACAGAAAGCGATTAGCCATTGACCATGTTTTCGCTCGAGAAATACTTTTCCTGTAACTAGTCAATAGAGGTCCTCCTTTGTCTGTGAAAGAGTTGCATGGACGGTCAATTTGAATTAGCTGGTGAAAGTCGAAAGGTGTGGTTGTATTTAGTATAGTAATAGTTGATCGTTGCTTCCATGCTGCAGAGAAATCTCTTCATTTGCGACAATAGCAGTCAAAGTTAAAACTCGCACGCTTGACTCATTTGGCGAGACCCTAGAGACCCACCCCCGATCTACCCCACGTGGCTAGGCCTGTAGTTTAAAAGCAGCCCCTAAATAATAATACCACTCAGATCCAGTCTGTTCCCGTGCTGTCTTCCCCCAGCGAAACCCTAAGCCGTGTCTCGTAAACCCACAAGAGTTGCCCTTTCGGTGGACTCGCTTATTAAGACCTGACTGGTTAAGCAGACGACAACCTCCTAGGTTGAACTGCAAAATGCAATTAAAAAAAAAAAAAAAAACGCCGAGCTGACGGAACTATCCTAGTATACCTACATACCAAAACGCACACAGCGAAAAAACTATACGAATAACACACCATCTCCTTCTAACTCGCTTATCGCACTCTTTATAACTCGCTTGTCGCTTATCGCCGGCGATGGGACCAGTGTCTAACTGAGTTATCTAATATTATAGGGAAAATTGTTGTTTTTATCCTTATAAGCACTAGCCCTTTTTTTTTATTATAAATGGGCTTGCTCTTGACTTCAATCTTCCTTAATACATATTTAAAGTAATAATAATCTTCCTGACCGTTTTTGCCACGGTAGCCAATCTTCTTTGACCATACACGAACGTGTGAACGAACACACTACACAGTTCTTACCGTAGACAAACTTGTGAACGAACAAAGATGTACTTTCCCTTTCCTCACTCTCATAGTCCGTGACAGTCTAGTGATATGACCGAAGGGTTGCCAAGTCATAGATCTCGATTTCGAACCAAGATACGCTCTGATTTTTCGAAGTCATGTGCGTGTTGAAAACTAACATGAAGGAAAAGATGGTGAGAAAACCAGCACTCCTGAGAGATATTTCTCGACAGCATGTAAGGCCAAGTCAGAGGCCCATAAAAACTCTGTCATCTAGTTAGCTACTAACCACACGATAATAGTCCAATAGGACAGTAATCGAACGGAGAGAGATCGGGCGCAGGACCACAGCTATTTCCGAGGCATGACGGTATTCTACCACCAACTTCGAAACTCCGGGCTGCATCTAAAAATTCCAACGTAAAACTCAATAATGCTTGCACTCGATCTTCATATAGAAGAAGGAGACATGCTGTGCCGACCTCAAATAAATTAGGATTAAGTCCCTTTTTTACGGAAGAAACTCATCAAATGCTAGGGAATGTCAGACTCGTACTGACTAAAACCTACCCGTGTTCCTTCTTAGCCCTTTAGGTTCCGGGCTGCGGTATCTCTTCAGTCCCAGTAGTCCCACGTAATAGGCGCGACAACAGCAAAGTATGCTCTCAAACTGCGAGAACAGCCCTCATGAGCAAAAGTGTTTTTTGTATGGCTCCTAGCATATTTAATAAATTACCCAAAAGTTGGAGAGAACTGCCCTTGTCACATTTTAAAAATAAGCTGAGAAGTTTTTTAGTTACTAAAGTGTAGATAGATAGATAGATAGATGCATCGGGCTAGTGTCCGCAACTCCACGCCCGGAGCGTGTGTTTTGCGTGCGGGTGGGAATCTTACTCGATCCACCGAAGCTCCCCGAGAAAAGCCAGCAACCCCTTGATGTTACCGGCAATCTCGCGGAGAGTACCTGGGTTACCGAAGTACTTGGCCCTGTATGGGGCAACCCCTGGACAGTGCAGGAGCACGTGGACTGCTGTTTCTTCTTCCTCCATGCAGGCTCGACACAGAGGACTATCCGTGACACCTATAACAAAGAGGTGCTTGTTAAATGTACCGTGTCCAGTGATGGCGGCCGTCACTGTGCGTAGCTGCAGCTTAGTCAGCCGGAGCGCTTGTTTGGTGAGGCGGGCGTCGATGGCGGGAAGCGCCTCCTTGGCCTGCCTGCACTCGCCGTGGTCTAGCCATAGCTTGGCGTGAAGTTCTCTGGTACGTTTCCTTACCAGCGTACGAAGATAACCGAAAGGGAGCGGCACGATGGGTTCTGGTCCCACCGCCGCCATGCTTGAGCCTCTTCGAGCGAGCTCGTCCGCTGCATCGTTGCCTCGGGAGTCGCTATGTCCTTTAATCCATTGAATGGTTATATTGTTGAGGTTACCTACCCGGTTCAGGCGTTGGTGGCACTCGTATATTAGCCCGGAATTAACCGTGTGGCTCCTTAATGCCAGCAGCACCGCCATGCTGTCAGAGAGTATACGGATGGATTGATCCTTTACCTCCCGAGCCAAGATGGCTGATGCCGCCAGGGAGATGCCCATGCATTCTGCCTGAAAGACAGTGTTGTGGGCACCCAAAGGTACGGCTATGTGGATATTGAGATCCTCCGAGAAGACTCCGGCTCCAGTGCTAGTACCTGTTTTGGATCCATCCGTGAAGATCCGCAATTCTGCGGGGCTAAGTCCTAAAGGGACTTACTAAAGTGTATTACAATGTTGTAGATTTTTTAAATGAAAAGGACTTCTCTACTCCGACTTCAGATACATATTATTAGGAATACTAGTTAAGAATAACAATTAGATAATGTGATTTTTTAAATAATTAATTGACTATTGAATGATTCTATTTGACTGCATAATATTCTGGACATAATTTAATCTATTTATGTACTACCATAATAATTATCTTGACATCAATTATTATTTTATTTCTTTCGTATTTTTGTAATGTTTAGAATAACTTATTTATACCTGTAAAATTTGTACGCCGTTATTGGCAAAACATGGACGCTCACAACATAAATATTCAATACCTTGCATGTCTGATTACTCAGTTTATGTAAACGCATGTTTGACAAATAAATGATTCTTATTCTTATTCTTATCCCACAGTCCCAGCAGAGGATAAGGTCCCTAAAATTGACAATAACGACTACATTTCTATCGTTACAGAATCTCCCATTTCGCGACCGCCGACGAGTTTACCGACACAACTATAAGGGTCATCACGATTGAGAAACGCCAGTTCGGCACCTTTAAATGCAAGGCCCAGAACAAGCTGGGAACTGACGAGGGCCAGGTCGACTTAGTCGGTAAGTCACACCATCAATATTATAAGTGCAAGTAGGTACAGCCCTCGCCAAACTTTGTGGCCGCCCTGAGTATAGTCGCGAGTCCGAACTTGCGTGCGCATGGTACAGTCGAGTGGGAATACGTAATCAACCAAACAATTTTCGTTTTCTAACATTTTTAATACTTATTATATTATGGCCCTGCCCCCAAGCTCTTGTGCGTCCCGCTAATACCTGATTTTGTGTTCTGCGCAATGCAAGAGCCTAGTTTCGGGACGGTCACAAAGTTTGGCGCGAGCTGTACGTCAGTGGTAACTAAACCAGTATGAGCTGGCCTCTTATATCATCGTCCTAGCCTTTTCCAACACTGTTTGGTCAGCTTCCAGTGTAACCGGAATAACCGGATGCATCTGAATACCAGTATTTTTCATTGAGCTACTGCCTATCAATCTACGATACAATATAATACGATACACTTTGGTAAGACTGGTTGTCAAATTTTTTGGGGCACTGACGACCTGTCGACTGTCAAAGATTTACAAATGACACCTAGGACTGACTGCCTAACGTGATCTTTGAGGCACGGAGGAAACTCGGTATGAGGCGGTCTTCCATCCACAAACCAACTTAGGCAAGCACGGCTCCCGTCAGGGCTGCGAGATCCCATCGGGGCTACGGGTCCCGTAGAAAAAAGGCATGCACGGCTTAACCTAAAAGCCGACCCGAGCGGCAGGTATTAATAAGCCATGAGATCCTCCCGTTACCACTGGTCATATTAAATTGAAGCTCCATACTACGTTTGGCCAGCACGAGGTCCGAGAGTTACCACTGGTGTGCAATTACGTGTTATGGTCAGTGCCCAGCATTACCTGACCCCTCTTCTCACACTACTATTGCCCTCTTCTTCTTTATACGAGGGGTCATGTAAGGCTGGGTACTGACTGTACAAAACGAGAGATAGATATTATGTTTTTTTTTTTTGTCTGTTGAGTTGCATAAAGGGGTAAAGGGTTTTTGTTTATGGAATGTTTCGTTTTCGATATTCTTTGTTTTTTTTTTAAGTAAATACAGTCAAATTACTTTTTAAAACTTTTACAAAATATTTAAGTCGTTAGATCAATTAAAACTTCAAGTGTTTTTATTGTTGCTTTTTTTTTTGTTTTCTCACTCACAATTATATGTGGGACCATTCAATCTTCTCAATTTAAACACTTATTCCTAATTATGGAGCCCTTCTAATGACTTAAATATTTTGTCTTTTACAATACATTTTATTATGCATACCCAAAAATTTTTTTTTATACTTTTAATATGCTGCAATTGCCTGTACTTAATGTCAAAGTTATTTTACCTACGTACCTATATTTTATTAAAGCTTATGTTTATGTCGATCATGTTGCAAAATACGGGGTGAGATTAAATATTATCTACAAACAAAATATAGTCGATTTTAAAGTCGATCTGTGAACTGACTTACCTAGGTGAAATTGACCTCTGTTAAAAAATAACAAAATACACAACTTTCTAAATTAATTTAACTTTGGCTTTGGCCACTTTTTATTAAATATTCATTCAGTGGGATTAAATGAACTCAAGAGGGTTCTATTCCCGTTGGGGCTGCGGGTTGTTTGAAAGAGATACCTCGGCTTCACAAAGGGCTAAGAAGGAACATGGGTGGTTTTTTAGTGAAGTCTGACAGTACCTACCGCTTTGTCTAGAGCGAGAGGAGTCATTTTTGATTCGATTTCCCACCCTCCAAAAAATAGCAGTATTAATATTACAATCTTACTCCGTATGCCATGCATGCCCGCTACTCGCATGTAAAACAACCGTGTCCTCTCTAGAGTCTATAATCCCGGTGTGCCCGCCCGCCTGTGGCACCGCCCGTTATGGCGGCGCGTCGACCTTCGCACCGTCTGAAGCCACCTTAATGTCCTTGTTTGCTGTCTACGTGGTTTATGCTATGAGGAGGTAAGTTTTTAGCTTGTAAGTGCGTTCGGGGAAATTGTTTTTTACTGTGTTGTGGCGATTATGTTTTTATATCGTCCTAGAACCGTACCAACATGTCCTTAGCAGTACAAGAATAAGAAAGAAAGTTTTATTACTTTTAACTTAATTTAGTTAGGCAAAAAGAGTAGAAATTCTTGAATTCCCGACCCGGGAATCGAAACCAGGACTTGCTACGATCAAAAGGATGGACGGCATCAGAAGCATAAGGGTGTACAAATACATTGAGTTTTATACATCCGACCTTTATGCTTCTGATATCGATAACTGTCAGTCTACAAAATAAAATCACGCCCTAGTGAGAAACGGTTTTCCTGAATCAACAAATATGATATTTTGCATGTTTTTAATTTTGTTTTTGCTTCAATTTAATTTATTTTTGTAATTAAAGGTTGTTGTCTTACAATTTTCATAGTAAAGCTTACAAAAAATGTAATCAATTACTAAATAAATATTTTTAATTAAATTAAAGTAGATAATATCTATTAATATACTTTCGTGCACGCGTGTGTTTTTGCGATTGTGTCCTATTGGCAATGGTGTGATTTTTGGAGAAGGCAAGAGTTTAATCATTAAAACTCAACACACTACAGGAACTGAGAATCAAATGATTAATTGGCTATTTAACTACTGTTAAAAATTCACGAAAATTTAATTTAATTTCAAAGAACTAACAGAAATAACACGATGTGTGAAAAAAGTAAATAGAATCGATCAAGAAATGGCTTAGTTTTAACTGATTTCAAATGACGTGCTAGACAAAGATAGCGCCACAGAAATGTGACGTCACATTTCATACCGCCATAGTTACGTAGTACAAATGGCCGTTTCGCGCGACAGGGATGGAAAGTGCCCCTACCAAAAACTTCTAAAGCATGTAGCTACTCCATTTCTGTATCGATTTAATTTTATTATTTTTCACACATCGAGTTATTTCTGCTAGTATATAACTTTTTCGTGAAATTTTAACAGTAGTCAAATAGCCAATTGTAAGTATGCCAGTCTTCTTCTTTAGCGTGTAGTTAGTTCAATGAATTATTTATGATTTCAGAGTCGCCAATGCCAGACATTAACTACCCGGGGCTGCGCCCCGACCCGTTAGTTTACGGATCGGCCACAAGAACTAACACACAACATATCTTATACCTCCTGATCCTGACATATCTGTTAATAATACTGACTTAATCTTTGGCCGAAATAACGACTGCCGAATATGATAATAGGGGATCGGAATGACTCAAAAAATTATGATTCTGTTTAGTCCGTCAGTTGGATTATCGAAAAATATTGGATATTAGTGTTTTTTAGGGTTCCGTAGTCAACTAGGAACCCTTATAGTTTCGCCATGTCTGTCTGTCCGTCTGTCCGTCCTCGCTTAATCTCTGTGACCGTTAGCACTAGAAAGCTGAAATTTGGTACCAATATGTGTATCAGTCACGCCAACAAAGTGGTGAAATAAAAAAATCGAAAAATTTTTTTTATTAGGGTAGCCCCCCTATATGTAAAGTGGGAAGTGATTTTTTTTTTTAATTTCAACCCTAACGTGTGATATATTGTTGAAAAGGTATTTAAAAATGAATAGGGGTTTACTAAAATAATTTTTTGATAATGTCAATAATTTCGGAAATAATCGCTCCAAAAGTAAAAAACAATGCGTCCCCCCCCCCCTCTAACTTTTGAACCATAAGTTTAGAAAATATGAAAAAAATCTGAAAAGTAGAACTTTATAAGGACTTTCTAGGAAAATTATTTTGAACTTGGATGGAAACAACAGGTGGAAACAGCAGTTAACCAATATAATTTGGTCCCTGAATCGTATGAGCGGCTATACAATCCAGAGGTCAAGTTTCATTGGCCCGTAGAAGAAATTGTATAAATTTAATTATAGCATACCGTTTAGGTACGGAACCCTTCATGTGCGAGTCCGACTTGCACTTGGCCAGTTTTTTGTTTTATCAAATTTTATAAAAATTAACGAAAATAAAACGCGGCATAGAATATGAGTACATGAGCACATGATTGTGACGTCACTTGCAAGTAAAAAATGTACCTACCAAAATGTGTACGTCGCGTGACTTTTGCATTGACTTGACATTAGCATTGTGTCGTCATCTATTCTTTACGTGATAAAAGGAAAAATATGTGTTCAAATATTTTTTGGAAATCTATCTGACGGACTAATTAGATTTTTTTTGTCAACTACCCTATTATGTAAAACTGAAATCATACGTTCCCTCGAAGTAAAGTCTGAACATTAAATGAACTAGTATCTGGCCTTTTCCTAATGATGGTTGCCTTCCAGTTGAACAAAATGCAGCTGAAAAATAATAAAGAAATATCAGTCACACCAATAAACTCGAGTAAAGCGTTTGATTTCGGTATAAGCAACTCATCATCTTTTTTACATATTAACTAATTTCGGTTATTTATTTGACAGAATATTTCGGTCCCTCATATAAATCCAATATTTTTTTTTATATTACCGCTGATAGAATGTCTCTAGGCTCTGTCACTATTGTTAATTCTGAATTCTAGTATCATATTATATAGTTTTTTTGTAACAAAGTGTCTATGCCATCAAACTCTTATTTTTATCATGTTTAAAGCAGCTATATCACTAACTAACTATAACTTCATTTATTATGTAAAAATGAATTGTTTCAACTAAATGATATCTTATGAACACCGTTTTCGGTTAACAAATGCACAAAAGTGACGTTATTTAAAAAAAATAGTATGATAAGAGAATATCTGAAATAATTAATTCAAATTAAAATAAAACTATTAATGAAAATTCCAGACGCACAGTAATTTTATATCAATATACGGTTTTTGAAGTACCTAATTTCTAGGATAGCACAAAATGTAACCCGTTTTCGGTTAACAAATGAATCAATTTAAAAAAAGTCACTTAGCCGCACTCAGAGAGCTTTAATGATTACTTGGGCCATCCTTTAGTAAAGGTTTTGATACTTTAGTGAAGGTTTTGTATGTCAAATCTATATAAATAAAAAGAGAAGTCCTGACTGACTGACTCATCAACGCCCAGCCCTAACCCTTGGACCTAGAAAGCTGAAATTTTTCACAGAGGTTCCCTTTATAATGTAGACAAGGAATAAGGAAGGATTTTTCGAAATTCAAACCCCTAAGGGAGTTAAATAGGGGATGAAAGTTTGTATGTAAAATCGTCATTTTCACGCGGGCGAAGCCGCTGGCAAAAGCTAGTCTTTAATAAGTGACGGCTTATGTAATCATTAATACAGTAATACTTTCAAAAACGTCTTTAATGAAAATCATTTGACAATTGGCTTGGTAAAACACACAATCTAGTACTAATAAGACAAATAAATATCAAAAATAGTAGATTAGTAGCCAAGGGCTGTAAGGCATCAATTGCAGCCCGAGATATTTAGGCGCATGAGCGCAGCGAGGGCGCCAATAGTTCGAGGGTGCAATTGATGCTTACACCCGAGCTAACTACTCTGCTTTACATCTCGATTATGAGGTAAGAAGAAAAAAACCGGCATTACAAGAATAAAGTTTTCAAATATCTCTCTTTAGAACTTTCAGGCAAAATATTGTTAATTGCTGCTTCAGCTTCCATTTTCATTGAATCGGGAGTGCATCTTATATCTTCATCACTTGCAGAACTCATGTTTTTTTCCTAATTAGCACGTAATTATAAAAAAAATCCAAAAACAAACAATATTGAAAGTAAAGTTTTCTATTACCGCCTTTTTCATCTCTTTTTAAAGAACGATATTGAGCTTCGCCGTTCGATATTTAAAATTG
This sequence comes from Diarsia mendica, assembly GCA_949316265.1. Lineage (NCBI taxonomy): Eukaryota > Metazoa > Arthropoda > Insecta > Lepidoptera > Noctuidae > Diarsia > Diarsia mendica. The sequence goes on from OX438916.1 coordinate 4,332,213, forward strand.
ATGACTATTAAGCCTCCCCCACACAGGCGGTATACTCATACGAAGACAAGGCTGAATAGCGAAGCGACCTCTTTTGTCATTGGGCTGAATGCATGATGTCTATTGCCAGTACTATGATGGTTAGATGTACGCGAACTTTTTGAAAGAGTGAAGTGTTTTTTTTTTAATTACTTACCTCCCTAGGGCTTTTCTTGCGACATTAATGCCCTGGAGCGCTAATTGGTCACCTACAAGCCCCATTTGGGGGTAATAAGGACCTACTTACCGAATATGAGAGATGTAAATACTATTTTTAATCTCGACAATGGGCTTTTAAACTAATGAAACAAGGTTGACCTATTTTACTAACGAGCCTTTTGAATATGTAAGTATCTATTATGGCAGCTAGAACTACCCAGTTTTGTATACAGTGAATCAATGTAAAATTAATTAATAAGCAATGTTTGTACCTTTAATATTAATAGTATATTATGGTGAGAGACATCGACGCGCCAACCATGAATATAACTGCTAAAAACAACACGATGAAGCTACGGTCTAGCCACAAGGCTTCATAACCAGCCTATAATGTTCCAACTGCTGGGACACAGGCCTCCACTCTGAAATGGAGTGGGTTATAATCCACCACGCGGGCCCAGTGCGAGTTGGTAGATGACACATGTCTTAGAATTTTTAGTTCTAGAACTTGCTGGTTTCTTTGACCGTTTTGAGAGCAGTGGTGATGAAATAAATTACACAAAGTAATGCGCCTGCCTTGGTTTGAACCCAGGATTTACTGCTCTTCAGTCTAGGCCGCGAACACTGGCCGACGCAGTCTTCACAAGGCATTATAGACTTATAACTGTGAAAGGACTGAGCTCCCAGGTTATGGAGATGAAAGGGCAAGAACCCAAACAGACTATAAATTTGGTCGGTGATTCAAAATAAATTGCTGTTTTACACTTTTTTTACCTTTCGCATGACATTTCAGAATAAAACAAAAGTTTTTTATTTTTTTAACCAACGAAGAGTGTGTGAATTTATGGAAACAGTTCACGCGTCTATGTCTCTACACCCTGTATAATATAATGATAGAATAGTACCTGCAGATATTATGTGTCGTGTGTGTAACTTTTATAATATTTTTATACCGAACTTAACTTGGATTTTGATAGAGCTATGCGATGCTTCATATATTTTACTTTTCAAGCTACTGTTCCAACCCACTGCTGAACAAAGGCCTCCCCCTCATGACTTCCAGGGCCAATGTGGACACCTGCCGGCTTAGCATGACCACCGAAGAAACGGGTTTTGTCGACGGAAGAATCGACTAAATAACAGTTTGTAGCAAGGTTGCATGTCAAATTGTATGGAAAAATCTTTGTCTATTCTTGGTAGAATAGAGATAGAATCGCCATGCTACGGGGGCTGGTCGTTGGTTCTATCCAGGTCATCGTGCCATCTCCTTCGAATCATATTTTAATCAACATAAAATCTGACACTGACCTGCAAATTGCAAAAAACGTAAGAAAATTCGGATTTCGCGGGCTACCCTGGAGCATCGCCCTTAATATTTGACGCCTTATTAAAGACATAATTAAAAAGCCAGTGTTATAAATCTCCTGGAGATTTATTAGCGGCAGGAGGGAAGCCACCTAGAAAAGTAAAATACACCAATTTTGGTAATTGGCTTTACCAAACATAGCCATATTTCATTTATCTTTACCAAACCTCTGACATCGCATAGCCAAATCATATATTTTACATAAGAGTGTGCAATTATATATCGGCCATTTTATACAATATCCCAGCTTTCCTGCACTTTAACTTAATGATTTATATTGAACCTATATTTGTAAAGATAATTATGATTTTTGTCTAATACTGCATAAATGTTTTGTAGTTAATTAATATGAGTTTTTGCTTTGTATAAATTTGATAATTATGTATATTTTTTAATAATGAAATTAATAGAAAATTCAAAAATAACAATTTTATAATGGAATCTCGATCAAGCATTTTTAAATGTAAACTAACATAGTTTTGTGAAAGTGTTAATAAGTAAGTTAAAATGTTTCTTTTTTTTATTGTTTAGATTTGAATTTTACATTCCGAAACTTGTGTTGTTATGGAATTTGGATACTATATCATTATAACATTTCCATTTTTTTTATTTTTTATTATTGATAGGTTCGCGTTTGACCACTATCTCACCCGATGGAAAGTGATGATGCGGTCGACGATGGAGCACGCTTACCCAGAAGTAACCTATTCACTCTTGACTTAAAGACCCCTAGGTTATAGCTATCAGGAAATACAGATAAATTGGGGCAAATAAATGTGATTTCAGTTCATCAATCAACACTTGAAAAGAGTCATAGAATATTTGATTTATAGAATCAAAATGGGGTTGGTAGACTGACTGTCTAAAGCGTTGCTTATACGAAACCCGACCCGTGCGACTGATAATAAGTCCCGATTCCCTAAATAATGTAAGTATCCAAATTGTATAAAAATACTAATTAAGATCCAAGTCTTATAATAATTTCGACTAATATTACAATATTCCATCCAGTTGTAAGACTTTTTAATGTTAGTGAATATTTTTTTACACAATTCTTTAGGCAACTTTTTGGAGGTATTGCAAAACTTTTCTAATGTATTTTTTTTATATTATGTATTTTAAGATGATTTTAAAATGTATTTTTTGTTTCCTTGATGACAAACTAAAGCAAGTTATTTTTTTAATGATCACACAATGCACCAAAAAACATTGTTGTATTTTCAATGCTCGGCATTTCATCATCATCATCATCACCATCATTCTCTTGCCCTTATCCCAATTCATTTGGGGTCGGCGCAACATGTCATCTTCTTCCATACTTTCTCTGTTTCTCGTCATCTCATGAGACCTTTTTTTTCTCGGCGTTTATAATAATTAATTTTGCGTTTACGTGTCATCAAGAAACAACTGACTGACTTTTCAATGTGTTTGTTTCAAGCTTTTCCCTTTTTTAAGTAGTAAGAATAACTCTAAAGTTCTAAACGGTACAAATCGGTCCTTGTCTCACCGCCGACGAAGAAGCGATTAAATATAAGGCTTCTTTCGAACACAAAAAACGTATATAGTCCGGTTAAGCCTCCTTGGTTGAACAGTGAAAGATGAAACGTACAGCCAGTGCCCAGCATAAATTGACTCCCCTTCTCATACCACTTGCTCTTCTCTGCTTTGTTCGAGGGGTCATATAATGCTAGTCACTGACTGCAAAGAAGGTTCCGACGAGATACAAATATAAAGGTTGATCGCCAACTGTTCCCACCACCAGCTTAAACCCTGTGCTACTTGCTTATCGTCGGTGGCGGGACAGGTGTCTCGAGAGATACTGTACTTAGTACCGTTTAGAAACAGCTTAACCCATTGACCGCCACGGTCAAGTAAGACGACGAGCCAAAAAGTACCTTAAGTCGACAGACTTAGAGCACTAGTTTGCTTGTTCGGCTTGTCGTCTATACGTGACTGTGGCGCTAAAAAGGTTAAAAGTCTATTTATTGCGATACTGCTTCGCTATCAGTACTTTCCATACGTTTTAGGAACACTAGAACATGTGAAGGAGTCTAGGAAAGCACTTCTTAGATTCGAAGGTCCCCACGAGCACATTGAGTTTTGCTAGTAAGAATCAAATTAATTATTTAAAAAAAAACCGGAGTTATGAGAAAAAGAATTTCTACCTATATCGATGGCTCGTATTTTTTTTAAGAAATCTTGATTTATTAACCATTGATGTCCAATGCATGTCCTTTGATATATTATGTTATAACTACTACAAGTATGATTTTATCTTTCAATTCCGTATCGGTAACGAAGCAGTATTGTAAATGATTGATATTCAGACAAAGCTTATGTGTATTTATTAGACTTGCAAAGAATCTCAGTTTTTAGTTTGTATCCCAGTGTAAAGTGCAGTTATTTTGTTTGAATAAAGACAATTTTGAAAATACAACTGACTTTTTTAACCACCAAATACCTTCCTGGCCTCAACCCAACTATGGTGAAGTCAGATTAAGGCCCGGTTTCCAGCGGAGAAGAGCAGAGCGAAGAGATGTGCCAAATTCAACCAATCACAGGAAGGACGAAAGACCAGTGTGATTGGTTGAATTTGGCACATCTCTCTTTGGTAAGGTACTTTTTGGCTTGTCATCAATCAACAATTATGAGATCAATGATAGACCATTCTGACACTATTGAATAGCAGACTCGGGGACCAGATGTAAAAACTAATGTGATTGGCCGATTTCCGCACATCTCTCGTCTTCGCTCCTCTCCGCTTTGGTGGAAACCGGGCCTAAATCAACAGTTTTAAGAATTTCATAATCGCTGCGAGCTCAAAACATCACGACCGTGTGACCGAGCTATAGGTGTGGGTAGACTTGTAAATAGGTCGGTGGATGTCACCAGTATCGCGCTTGCGATTCATTCTTTGTCAAGACTCACAGGACAGACATGACACGATATCCAGTTCAATCGTTTGTGGGGCACTCCAGCCGGCTTAGCTCATGCTAAGCCGGCTGGAGTGTAAGGTGTTGCCACCGAAAAAACGGGTTTTGTTGACGGAATAATCGACAAAATCACAGATTGTAGCAACGTTTCACGTCAAATTGTATGGAAAAATCTTTGTCTATTCTTGGTAGAATAGAGATAGAAACGCCATTCTACGGGGGCAGGGCAGACTGATCTATGAATCGCCACCTGAACAAGTTTTCCTTGCTTCGGCCAACCTTTGGCTGAGGTCTATTCAAAGAAATCCAGGTCAGCCATGGCAATTCCTGTTCGGTAGAAGTATTTCTGCAACTCGCACAAATGGGTTGGGATAGGGAAACACTTTCTCGCCACATCGCATCGTGAGCCTTTTGTTAAGTGTGATAGTTACCCTTACCATTGTGCATTGGGTGTTCAAAGGTTTTTTTTCTTAGATTTTATTTATGACTTTAATTTTTATTTGTGTATTAAATTTTTCAATTTTAATATTATTTACGGTCGAACCAAGGTTACCGACGTAGCCCAAAGAATCGCCAGACTTAAGTGGCAATGGGCAGGGCACATTGCTCGCAGAACGGATGGCCGATGGGGCCGAAAAGTTCTGGAATGGCGACCGCGAACCGGAAGACGTTGCGTTGGAAGGCCTCCCACTAGGTGGACCGATGACCTGGTCAAGGTTGCGGGAACCTGCTGGATGAGAGACGCACGGGACCGGTCAATGTGGCGACACCTGGGGGAGGCCTATGTCCAGTAGTGGACGTCTTTTGGCTGAAATGATGATGATGATACGGTCGTCCTGCCCGGACAGCAGCGTCACCGGGTCCAAATGTGAATCTAAAACATTCTCGAATCCACTGGAACACACACAAAAAAATATCATCCAAATCGGTCCAGCCGTTTAGGAGGAGTTCAGTGACAAACACACGTACCTACAGTAGAATTATACCTATGTATAAAGATTAATAGGTAGAGCTATTAGCTTAAAAATTAAATATTATGCATACTGTACTTTTGTCATCCACTACAAATAAATAAATAAGAATGGAATAGAATAAGTTAGATTATAAGATAGTACGTAAATAACTATTAAAATATCTGAAAAAAAAATCACGAGAGTACCTACCTACCTAGTAGGTTGTTACGGTAGGTAGGTGTGAGTAAGGAGGAAGATAGGTAAAGTACCAAGTAGTAGGTACCTACCAACGTAGGAAAACGTGAAATACAAAGCATGTCAGTCGATATAAAATGCAGATTTTTTTTTTTAAGTATTTATTTTTGGATAATAATATTAATAATTACAATAAGTTTTACTTACAAAATACGGAATTGTATACATAATCACATTTCAATCCTTTTCACATTGTAATTTTTTTGAGGTATGAACTTTTCTTAGAGACATCCCATTTCGCATTCTATCCCTAGTTATTATGTTACCCTTTTTTTGAGGTTGAGAAATTACGTCTGGGCGGAGCAGAAGGCAGTGTCAGACTTTTACTGACTAAAACCCGCCCGTGTTCCTTCTAATGCCATTTGTTCTTGTTCGGGGCCGTGGTGATTCTTTTGAACAAATTCAGCCCGCCAAGGCCTGCCATGAATTTGTTCAAAAGACTATGGCGGGCTCCGTCTAAACTGTTTTATTTTTTATTTTTTTTTATTAGCCCATACTGTCCCACTGCTGGGCAAAGGCCTCCCTCATAGTCTTCCACTCTTCTCTCTGTGCGGTTTTCTCCGGCCAATCTCGCGCAAAAGCCTCAACTGTTATGTTAGGTACTTAAAATGAAATTTTTGTCTTTTTATTTTTCACGAATCTCATTAATTTATTCAAATTAAAACCTAAAATAAACTGTGATAACTAATAAGTCAATAACGACAATGGGGTGTCAATAATATATTGGATTGACCAAAATATAGTGTCCTTTACCCGATTACGGCGGTTCTCAAAAGGAGAGTAATGTATTTTGTTTTGTATACTGTTGTACTTAATTAATTAAATCTACACTTAAAACTTACTTAATCGATTTCTAATTAAAATACTTATAATAATGATAAGGTTTTGGTAACATTCGTTTTCGCACCTAACGTATTTGAGCTAGATATTTTATTTATTTTCACGTAGGTATGTAGTTAATAAATCATTTTCTATTCACTGTTCATTTTGAACTCTATTTTTTAACTTGAGACCACGTTTAGCAACTGTTTAAAAGGATTTTGAAAATGTTGAAGAAAACCCTTAACTAAAATTAGACAAAAAAAAACCTATTTTCGTGCAATCTCCGATTATTTTCCAACACCAGTGCATACCGTTTAAACCCTTTATAAAAAATAAAAATGCTGACTTTTATTTTTGGGAAAAAAAATGATACAGCCCAGATATTTTATCAGCACATCAAGCTAAATCTGCCTTCTTTCCTAATAGAATTTCAACTTTATCGGTAGAGTATTAGGTTCTAGTTTGAATGGGATTTGACAGTTCCCGGTAGCGACTACATCTCGTCTATGGTAACAAAACCAGTATAAGTTGGCCTGTTTTCTATTGAAACTACGTACAACGCTAGGCCAACTCAATGTTAAAATGTTACCACTGACGATTGGTCTACAGACTATGACTTATAATATTGAACTTTACAAAATAGCTACGCGGTCTCACATACTGTTGTAATATGTTGTTTATTTCATTTATATGTCTTTTAAGTTTAAAATCACCTTTTCTTATATTTACTGTACAAATTATTTAATAATAAAATCACCATAATAAAGATAGGATCCACCATAGAGCGTAGACCGCCAGGACGATGAAAATAAATCTTGCTATCTGATGTAGATAGTATAACCTGGAACAAAATAAGGGTAGAATTAAAAACTAGTTAAAAAACACAGTAACTGGGGCTCATATTCATTATTTCAGCCAAAAGCCGTACACTGCTGGACATAGGCCTCCCCCAGGTGTCGCCACATTGACCAGTCCGGCAAAATGTGAGTTAGGCCTCAGCCTCGAATTTTGCGGGCAGCGGGGCGGCGGCGGCGCGGGCGCGGCAGGTTCTTATGCGTACAATCAAATGGACCGGTTCTCGGAATACAGCGGCGCGGGAGCGGGCAACGAGCGGTGCACTCCATACAAGTCGCGCCGCCGCCGCCGCCGCCCCGCTGCCCGCAAAATTCGAGGCTGAGGCCTTATAGCCAAAATTAATTTTATTGTGTTCCACTCCTGATGGCTGAGCCCATTTAATTTCGCTTCTATTTTTTTGTAAGTCGGAATAATTATGATTTTTATGGAATCGCTTCCTTGTAGGTCTCAGGAATTTCTCAGCAGCATCTCTGGAGAATGCATTTGTGCCCGATTGATGGCAATAGGCTCGCCCCCTATTACCTACATGACACTTACACATAACTGGCAAAATGTGGGTATTATACTAATGGTACCTCTGCCTCACCGTTCGGAGGTTACAGGCGTGATGTTATGTTACTATTTAAGGACGAGCCTATTACCATCCATCTGATGGATACACCGCAAAACACTGCCATATTTGGTAATCGAACCTATGACATGCCTCTGATTTTTCAGATTCTTTGATGTGCCTTTCCATAATGATCACTTCGAAAGGCACGTATGCCGGTGGTCCTGGCTGACAAATGGCGGTCGTCAAACCATGTCAGAGGCCCTTTTTTTTTTTTTTGGTGTGTGGAAAAGTGTAAGACTTCTACTGACTAAAAACCGAACCCATGTTCCTTCTTTGTCCTTGCGCCGAGGCCACGTCATCTAGTACAAAAATCCGCGGCCCCGACGGGCATGTCAGAGGCCCTTGAGGCGGTTTAGAAACTCTGACACTAAGGTGAGTGATATTTCTTGACAGCATGTAAAGTCAAGTCAGAGGCCAATAGGTGGCCTAGAAACTCTGACATCAGGCTAGACACTACACGATTTGGCAGAGAATTTTATGTCCAACAATCAAAAGACATTTATTCAACCTAGACTTATAATCAGCACTTACTCATCATCAGCCTATTAATGTTCCCACTGCAGGGTCTCAGGCCTCCTCTGTTTGAGAGGACATGGGCTCTAATCTACCACGCGGGCCCAGTGCGGATTGGTAGATGTCACATGTCTTCGAATTTTTTGGTTCTAAGACATGCCGGTTTCCTCACGATGTTTTCCTTCACCGTTTTGAGAGCAGCGGTGATGAAATAAATTACACAAAGTAATGCGCCTGCCTGGGTTCGAACCCACGACCTACTGTACGTAAGTCGGGGCTGCCACCATTGGGCCACCGCTGCTCCACACGAGCACTTACTGAACGTCAAAAATTATTTACAAGAGACAGTCCCCCAAAACGCCCACCCTTCGACACTGGGAAGAAGAAGTGACGGCATAAACTCCCCGGCAACACATCTGTAGAAACGAAAATTATGTAAATAGACTCCAACATACCTTTTCCACTTAATCCTGGCCTGTGGTAGCGTGTCATCACTCTCCTTGAATAGGAACCTCCTAATGCCAGCCAGGTAGTCCTCGAAGTACTCCTCCCAGACTAAGTCCTTCATGCTGAACGGATATATCTGGAAACAGAAGGTACAATCTGAGTGTGACTTGCTTCGGTGAAGGAAAACATCGTGAGGCAACCAGCACGCCTGAGAAGTATTTCTTGACGGAATATAAGCTCAAAGGGCAATGGAGAGGGCTATGCTCGAAGTTTCCTTGCGTGATCGAATCAGAAACGAGGACATCCGCATGAGAACCAAGGTTACCGACGTAACCCGAAGAATCGCCAGACTTAAGTGGCAATGGGTAGGGCACATTGCTCTCAGAATGAATGGCCGATGGGGCAGAAAAGTTCTGGAATGGCGACTGCGAACCGGAAGACGTTGCGTTGTGCGGCCTCCCACTAAGTGGACCGATGACCTGGTGAAGGTTGCGGGGATCCGCTGGATGCGAGACGCACGGGACCGGTCAATGTGGCGACACTTGGGGACGCCTATGTCCAGCAGTGGACGTCTTTTGGCTAAAATGATAATGATGATGATGACGTGGTTCAATGGCTTGAAGACTATGATAGTGAGAGTAATGAGAGAGTGCACCTGTACTGATACTGTTAGCCTGCATCATTCCACTGCTGGGCAAATGCCTCTCCCCATTACTTCCAGTTGTTCTAAGGCCAACGTGTATCACTGGTCGCTACTCTTGTCAGATCGTCCCACCATCTTCTACGAGGTCCGCCGCGACGCGACGTCTTTTAGCTGTATCAGGGCTCCAGAAAGTTTACTTTAGACAACAGTTCATTTTTTTAATAGCGGTTAGGTTAGCCAACACATTTGAAACTAATAAAAGATATCTCTTTCAGACAGAGAGATATATTTTTTGGCTGAAATGATGATGAATGATGATGTATAGCCAAGTCAGATGCCAATGGGTGGCATAAAAACCTATGTCACCATTAGGCAGTAACTACACGATAAATAAAGAATGAGAGGATGTGTGTAAGGTTCAGTAGCTTCTGTCTATCCTTGGAACAAGGCGAGTTGAATGAGTTTATGTATGCTGTCGGGGCTCGGGTTGTTCGAATGAGATACCGCTGCCTCATACACAAAGGGGTAAGAAAGATAAGTGGGTGGTTTTAGTCAGTAGAAGTCTGACACTCCCTTGCGCTCCGCCCAGAGCGGGAGGAGTTGTTTGATGAATTCCAACCCTCCAAAAAAAATAAAAAAATTGAGGTAGAAACACTGATACCATAAATTCAGTAAATCATTCTGAATCACATAGAAATTTCCACATGTAGGTAATGCTTAAGCATACGCATAATCAGCCTATATTGGCTATATTGTTCCCACTGCTTGGACTCCAGGCCTCCTCTCTATGCAAGGGCACCACGCGGGCCCAGAACGGGTTGGTAGATTTCACACGTCTTCGAATTTTTATTTCTAGGACATAAATCCTCACAATGTTTTGAAATAAATTACATAAAGCATTCCGCCTGCCTGGGCTCGAACCCACAACTTATTGCCCGCTAGTCGAGGCTGCCACCGTGGCAATCGCTGCTCTCCCATCACTGGACATGTTGTGTCTAAGTCCTAAATCAAGGTCAAGGTCAACTTTTATGATTATGTAAGTACTGAAAAAGCAAGTCGAACTGGTCGGCCTAGAGAATAAACTGTGTCGCACTGTCGTGAGACCACAGTGAAATGCTTGAAACCGATCGTCCAATCAAACCAACAAATCTCTTCTGATTGGTCACGCGTCATCGCGCGAGTAGAACGCAGGGGCGGGGAACGGCACAGGTGAGTCGAGTTAAGGCGGGGTTACCCCGATAAACGTCGTCAACAATAGCGTTTTACTCGTACATGGAACGGATTTAAATTTTGAAAAAAATGTATTACATAGTTGACTCTTTGATCATGATATGTCGGGCATGCGATACACGATTACTTACACTTCACTGCATCCAATTAAATCGCAAAGACATGTCCAAATGATGGGTAAATAATCGTTTTACTTGAGTTATATTAGGCTTTGAAAAATGAAACTTATATCATAATAAAGGTCGTAAAAAATGTGTATTATCTCGGGTCACATAATGTATAATTTCTTTATCATTTTTCTCCAAGAAGAAAAAACAGTCAAAATTTCGGCATTATATCGCTCGCGCGGCAGGGCGGGGGACGAGGTCGTGCGTACATAAAAACAAAGTAGGGAAACCTCGCCTTAAGAGAGAACGCATCGTGTGGTCGTACGATCGAGCGTTGCCAGTTAGGACACCAATTGGACCATCGCACAATCATTTGCTTCGCACGACGATGAACGCATCCTTTGATCGTACGACTTGGCAATTAGGACGCCGCATATAAGAGTCTGTTTCACACTCGTTTCTGCTCCATCCAGGGAGACATTAAAGATGATTTCCCAGTCATTAAAAAAGTGACCGAGAGAAAATAGGCATTCGCTGTCAAAGCGTTCGATTTTATTCAAAAAAAAAATCCTATGGGTACAATGGTGGTCCACAGGAGTCTTACCTGTTTATCGGCTTCAGAAGTCTTCTCCCAAAGCTCTCTCGTCCGACTGTTGCTGAACTTAAGCTCTCGCGTGCAGAAGTACGACAGTACTGCCGAGAATTTGTGGATCTTACGGTATACCTTTAGCATCCTGGAAAAATAAATAAATTTAATGTAGCAACTGCAGGAACACAGGCCTCCTCTCTAGGAGAGGGATGGACTAAATAATCCACCACGCGGGCACATGCGGGTTGGTAGATGTAACTGTCTTAAACTTTTGTTGGTTATAAGACATGCCTTACGATGTTTTCCGTCACCGTTTAGAGAACAGTGGTGATGAAATAAATTACACAAAGTAATGCGACTGCCTGGGTTCGAAACCAGGACTTATTGTTCGTAAGTCAAGGCCGCCACCGCTGGGCCACCACTGCTCCATATTATAATATGGTAGCCATTAGAACACCCAATATGAATAACATTGTAACTTTAGTAACACGTTTGTGCAACTTATTTTGTCATACTCATAACTTATTGAGTGGTTTGTGTCATCGTCAGCCTTAATGTTCCCACTGCAGGGAATCAAGCCTCTCTAGGAGAGGGATGGGCTATAATCTACCACGCGGGCCCAGTGCGGGTTGGCAGATGTCACATGTCGTCGAGGTTTTGGTTCTAAGACATGCCGGATGCCGGTTTCCTCACGATGTTTTCCTTCACCGTTTTGAGAGCAGTGGTGATGAAATAAATTACACAAAGTAATGCATCTGACGGGGTTTGAACCCACGACTCACTGTTCGTAAGTCGGGGCCGCCACCACTAGGCCACCGCTGCTCACAGTTTAAATGTTTGCAAACGCACTCACATTACAGCTTTATTATTGTAATTTGTGTTTATATTATTATTCGTTATTTTATGCGTGCAATAAAGAATAAGAATTACAGTAGAAATTCTAAGTGTGTGCAAACTTCTTTAAAAATATAGGAATACTTACTTTGGCTTTCTTCCTATGCAGATAGCTAGGGCATCGACTAAAAAAGCAGGTACTAAATGTAAGAAGAACATATAGAATTTGTTCATCAGCGCCGATTTCGTCAGTCTTACTGATATGAACCTGGAAGAAGAAACATGGCGGTTAAGTGAATAGAGTAACTACTAAATACGTTTAAAAACGATAATAATAAGGACTATAATGCAAAAATATATGGAACTAAAAAATTAGGGAGGAAAACATATTGCGGGTTGTTCGAAACAGATACCACGGCCTCAACACAAAGGGCTAAGAAGGAACATGGGTGGTTTTAAAATAAGTAGAGTTCGTTTACGCCCTTTAGTAATGAGTTGTCATAGTCGACATGGAAGTCTTTAAAATACTCCAGATCCAGATTGGTCGCAGCAAGGAAAACCTACTGAGGTGGAGATTCATAAATTAATCTGCTCTGGAGTGTAAAGCGTGGTGCTGTTCCACAAACAATAGGGCACTTAATATCATGTCCTACGTGTCCTGTTGTTCACTAAACGAACTAATGGACGATACCGAAAGCACCAATCTAGTAGCTCAGTTCTGGACCGACACAATTTAGGTGGCCATCGACAAACTAAGAAGAAGTGTACCTAAATTAAAGTGCTTACCAAACGGCATCAGAGAACGGATAGTAGTGTATCCATTGCATATTCAGAGCCACGAAGCCGCCCCATGTTATCCTGTTCTCCACTGAGCTTACGTAGTTGAAGATTGGAGGCTCCAGCGGTGGTGAACTGGGGAAACCAGAGCAATAGAATAAGGTTAAGCTACTGCTGTGACTTAAGTGGCAAGCCCGCCTTACTATTTCCAAACCACAGTAACTCCTAGAAGCCAGAATCAACAGTGGCGACCACAAGAAAAGCGCCGAGGCAATGAAGCCCGACGAAGTCCCAGAGAAACGATTTTAACTGTCTTGGATCCCGCAACGAAATTAATCAGAAAATAATAGCGGAGGAGTAGGAAAAACATAATTTCCAGTTTCCTCCATATCAGCAGGAGACAGAACAGAACAAGGCCAATGGGCACACAGGGACGTATACAACTGGGATAAGCCCAGTTGCCTAGCACCACAGATGATATTGTCAATAATATTACTGGGTCCTAAGTTGTGACTTAAGTCGCAGTGGGCAGGGCACATTGCTCGCAGAACAGACGGCCGATGGGGCCGAAAAGTTCTGGAGTCGCGACCGCGAACTGAAAGACGTTGCGTTGGAAGGCCTCCCACTATTTGAACCGATGACCTGGTGAAGGTTGCGGGGATCTGCTGGATGTAAGACGCACGGGACCAGTCAATGTGGCGACACTTGGGGAGGTCTATGTCCAGAAATGATGAATGCTTGGTATTTGTAGCATTAACTCCGTCTATGTATCTCTCTTGTACATGAAGTTCAAATAAATAAGGTATTAGAAGGACGATTGAAGAGGTCCTTCACTTAGATACGCATACACATAACATCACCGTACCCAAGTCGTAATACTTTAATATTTTAGGATTCCTGTATGATTATATTTTTTTTTTTCTTTTATTGTTCATTTCCGTTGTTATTGCTAGTTCATCTTTTTTGTAATTCACCTTGTTTCTTTTGTACAATTTTTGTGTAACGTATTTTGATTTCTTCTTCTTCTTTATGGGTTTTAGGTTTCCGCACTTAATCCTTAAAGTGGACCATTGTGCGTGAGCCGTGGCGGCCGATTATTCCAACCAGCCCACCTCCCTCCAGAAGCAGATCAGGCTTCCCGGTCTCCTCAGGGCATCCGCAAGAGATCGTGGTGTTCCCAGGGTCTCCTCACGAATCTTGGTAACGCCTGTGCACTCGAGGAGCACATGCGCCACAGTTTCCTCCGCCTCCATGCATGCCCTGCACAGGGGACTGTCAGTGATTCCTAGGGTGTGAAAGTGTTTATTCAGTGAACAATGTCCGGTGATGGTCCCCGCCACCAGGCGCAGGCTATCTCTGTCCAGGCGCAGAAGGCGCCTGGTCAGTTTTATATCCAGGGATGGCATAGCCTCCTTGGATTGCCTGCAGCCTGGTGTCGAGCTCCACCATTTCTCTGCTTGTATTCGAGTATGTTCTTTTAACCAGCTTCTTAGCTGCTTGAAAGGGATGGGCACAATGGGTTCGGGTCCGTAAGGCCTTGTGCTGGATCCTCTTCTGGCAAGTTCGTCGGCCGCATCGTTTCCAAGCGATCCGCTGTGACCTCTAATCCATTGCAGCGTTACCTTGTTGTGATTTATTTCCGTTATTCGTTCCAGGGCTTTGTGGCATTCCAGTATCAGTCTCGACGTGAACTGATTACTCTTCAGTTCAGGGATTGAAGGACTGAGGCACTGTCGGAGAGTATTCGAATATTGGTATCCGTAACCTCCCTGGCCTCTATAGCGTGTGCCGCTTGGATGATACCTACACACTCTGCTTGGTAAACAGAGTTAAGTTTTCCAAGTGGTTTGGATATCTTGATGTTTAGGTCGTCGGAGAACACCCCGACGCCTGTCCCATAGTCGGTTTTTGATCCATCGGTGTAAATCCTTAGCTCATTTGTACCTGAGTAGTCACACCACTCCTCTATGAGCTCTATGTTGTAATGTTTTTGGAAGCAATGGGTCTTCAGGGTTCTGTCGATGGGTGATGCCATCATTGGCTGTTCCTTGATTGCATCTTCTCTGATGCGTGTGTGTTTGATTCTCGAGTCATTTCTTAGGATACCGGATACTTCGAGTCTGAAAGTCGCTAAGGCCGCCTCCTCTCTTATGACGAGATGCAGGGGAGGTAGCCCCAGCATCACCTGTAAGGCAGCAGTGGGGGAAGTTCTCATGCTGCCGGTGATTGCTACGCAGGCCAGCCTTTGTAGTTTCTCGAGATCCTTTTGGGTTGTACTTAGGTTGGTCCTAGGCCACCAAACTAAAGAGCCGTATGTGATGATTGGTCGGATAACTGTGGTGTATAGCCAGTAGGTTATTTTGGGGCTTAAGCCCCATTTTTTTCTTCAACAGTATTTTGATTTATTACCTTGTTAAACTTACTGTACCTACCTAGATTATAAGTGAATGATGTGGTCTCCTATAATTGGAAGCGCACACTTGTATTTGTCCCTCTTATGTATACTTGCATGTGATTGTGTAGTTTCTGTTGGAGATCCAATAAATAAATAAATAAAATCACGCCTGTAATTCCCGAAGGGTTAGGCAGAGGAGCCTAACGTCAGCACACATACATTTCACCAGTTATGTAATTTGTGCCCGGATGATGACTTTAGGCTTGTCTTCTAAGTATTACATGTGGCTTAAACAAAACTGACATAAAAAAAGGTGAGTTGAAGAAGGTATGTTGCGCCGGCTACGAATAAATTGGGATAAGGGCAAGGAGCATGATGATGATTTCCCTTAAGCTGTAAATACGAACCTTCCTTTATAAGCGTTGTGTACACTGCAGGCGGCTACCATCAGGCAGTTCACTACCGAGTCGACAGGCACGATGTCTGCTGATACCGCTTCGTCACACTGCACCGTCCGTAGGATACCCGTGGCTGGGAAGAATGGTTTTATAGTGGATAAGTAAGGTAAGAAAATAGGGTACTTAGTTGACAAAAAAAAAATCAAATTAGTCCGTCAGATAGATTTCCAAAAAATTTGGACACGTAATTTTTATTTTTTAAACAATTCATAAAGACGATACAGTGCTTCGAAAAGTCGCGCGACTTCATAGTTTGGTACATTTTTTTACCAGAAAGTGACGTCACCAGCCCCCACTCACGATTTTTGACTTATTTTCGTCAATTTTTATTAATTTGATAAAACAAAAAAACACGTACCTATCCTATATTTTTAGATAATCTAACAGCTACGGACTAAACAGAATCATATATTTTTTAGTCAGTCAACTACCTTAATATGAATTTAAGTAGGTAGTCCATGAGAAAAAAAAACATGTTTGCAGAAGCAGCCTATAATGTTCGCACTTCTAGGACACAGCTAGGCCTCCTCTTTATGAGAGGGAATGGGCTTATAATCCACCACGCAGGCCCTGTGCGGGTTGGTAGATGTCACATGTCTTCGAATTTTTGGTTCTAGGATATGCCGGTTTCCTCGCGATGTTTTCTTTCACCGTTTTGAGACCAGTGGTGATGAAATTCATCACACAAAGGAAAAAAACCCAAGCCACGGTTCATGGCAATAGTCTCACACCCCATTACATGGGACTTAGGTACAGTTTAGGAGCAGTGGTGGCGGCCCCGACTTACGAACAGTAGTGGATTCGAACCCAGTCAGGCGCATTATTTTGTGTAATTTATTTCATCACCACAGCTCTCAAAACTTTGAAGGAAAACATCGTGGGGAAACCGGCATGTCTTAGAAAAAAACTTTCAAAGACATTTGTTACATCTACCAATCCGCACTGGGCCCGCGTGGTGGATCCCATCCCTCTCCTTGAGAGGAGGCCTGAGTTCCTGCTGTGGGAACATTTTAGGCTGATGATGATAGGTTCAGTTTCGGGTGATGATATCTTATCGTTATTCATGCATAGCTTACCACTGCCAACGGTGACGCCTGTAGGTCCATACATGTTGTCTAACCATCCTCTCAAAGGTTCATTTGCTGTTGATATTACTGCAAAACAAATTGTATTTAAAATAGGCTATAAAACCTAACCGTAAATATCACTTTTACACGTGCGACGTTCTATGCTTCGCTTAAGGCAGTGGCGCCTCGGCGAGAAAACGACTAACTATCGGCGATTTTCTCTCTCAAACGAAAGAGAAAACGTGTACTTAAACGAAAGAGATGCATATATATATATACTCGTTTTGTCACTGAGCGATGAGCTTTCAAAAATAATCTCGCTCAGCGATGCTCGGTGAGCTACCACGGGCGAGTGTCGCTCGTCGCACTTGCACACTCGCTTTTAGCCCGGCGACAAAACTATCGAAACTACGCACTCGTTTCCCGCTGATCGCCAACTCGTATATAGTTTCTTCTAGTTCTACTCGTTTGTCGTTCATCGTCGGCGGTCGGACTAACGGACGATAGTTTAACGTGGCAACGTCATAACAAAACATTGACGAAATGATTGACCCATAGGTCATGAGTGGAAGAGAGATAACATGAGCGAACGAGATACAATGAACGTAACGGGACAATGAGTCATCCTTTTTCGTGCATGCTGCCGGCGTTCATCGATTTATTAGACGTTGTCACGTCAAAAGTGTTTTATATTTTTCAACGTTTCTTTGCACTAGTTTCGACTTACCTTCAGAATGGAAAAGGAGTTAGAAAGATGGTGTAAGAAGAAGAGACGATGGACGATGTGTGCCGACCCCAAATATCATGGGACAAGCAGAGGTAGTTCGACTTACCTATAGCCGGCCTGAATATACCTATAGGCATGCCTCCCGCGCTCACTCGCAATTCCTTCTCCGCTAAAGCTTTCGTAAATGTGTACGTGTTTGGCCAAGGTCCTAGGATCCTGAAAGTTTTGGAGGAATCATTTATATTAATCTGGTTGCGGCAATCCAACATCATTATCTGCCTAGCCTTTTCCCAACTATGTTGGGGTCGGCTTCCAGTCTAACCGGATGCAGCTGAATACCAGTATTTTACATGGAGCGACTACCTATCTGACCTTTGGTTTTGGCAATTCAACAGAGGGACTTAAAATAAGTGACAATCGCTACCAAAACGATTCATATTCTTAAAAGGTTTTCGGTGGTCTATAAAATGTTAATTCAAGAAAAGAGGAGGAACTCGTGGCTAAATAATTACAGTCACTCGGGTTGACCTTCAGGTTAAGCCGTGCTTACCTAGGTTGATCTGTGGATGGGTCACTACCAATTGCGTACCAAGTTTCTTCCGTGCCTCGAAAATTTCCAAAAGCCGTTGGTTCAGGCTCTCAGTTGAGTCAGTTGTACATTTTTGACAGTCGTTACAGGTAGATAGTAGTTTTACCAGGGGTATTACCTAGTAGTCCTAACTGGATTGTGGAGGTCAGATAGGAAGTCTCTCCATGAAAATACTGGTATTCAGCTGCATTCAGATAGACTAGAAGTTCACCCAAACACAGTCGGCAAAAAGCCAGCGAAATGATGAGAGCCACCTCTCATCATTTCGCTGCTACGGGTTGTTCGAAAGCCATACCACGGCCTTTGAAACATAAATGGCTAAGAAGGAACATGGCCGGTGTGTTTTAATCAGTAGAAGTCTGACACTCCCTTCCGTTCCCCCCAGAGCGGGAGGAGTCTTTTGATGATTTACTAAACATGTTTTTTGTGTCTCCTTGCATGTTCGTCATGTTTCTGAGACAAATAAATATTTCTTTATATTTAACTAGTGACCCGCCCGGCTTTGCACGGGTGCAAAAAAGATACTAAAACCTTCCTCTTGAATCACTCTATCTATTTAAAAAACCCGCATCAAAAACCGTTGCGTAGTTTTAAAGATATAAGCATACATAGGGACAGACAGCGGGAAGCGACTTTGTTTTATACTATGTAGGTAGTGATAGTGAAGTGATTAACTTACTTAGGCAACATTTTGTTGATCTGGTTATCAGATAGTTTATCAATCGTCTGTTGTAGCTGTTCGCAGTCAGCATCACATGGGTAGAACTTCTCCTCGACTTCGGAGAGGTGAGAGTTTGAGTAGGCCGTCGATATGTGCATTAGTACCTGGGAATAAGGTTTATTTTTCAGTGGATTAGTTAGATATTTCTACAGACTATGGTGAATACGTTAAGGTATTTCTGGAGCGTCTTTGTTTGATTTTGATTCTTGGTTCGTCGACAAAGGGCTTTGAATCATTTGATCAGCCAAACTTCTGCAAGTTTGTTAATTTTAAAGATAACGGCCACGCATTATACCCGTATTAATGAATAGCTGTCATCAATACAAACAGTATTATTATTTGGGACAAAATCTTTCAAAGTGTCACGTTTGCAAGATATCATCATCCATCCCTCACAGCCCGACTTGCTACCCATTGCTAGGCAGGGCTCTCTTTGCTTGGGCCAAGCTCCATGTTCTTGTGCTGAGATATAAGCCAGCAAAATGTATTTTCCAAGATATAAACTAGTTAATTACCTACAATCTTCGCCCCAAGCATAACATTGTTTATATACACAGACAACTATTGTACTAAGTAAAACCTTCTAAAGCGCCTGGATAACGTACTCCCTTTTTGTGCAAAATTGCGTTCTTCTCAGACATGTCAGTAAAATTTGAGTAAAATAGCGATAATTCTACTACTTACGTCCAATTTCTTCATATCCCTAGCCAGTCGGAGTAGATGCATAGGCGCCCTGACGTTTGTGACGAGGGCAGCTCGCAGGTGTTCGTCGAACTTCACTGTGGCCGCTGAGTGGAAGATAATGTTCACCTGGAATGACGAGGTAAACTGTTAGTTTTGAAAAGAAGCTGGTGAATGCTTGAGTCCGGCTCGCTGTGAGTGTAAAAATCTTGATTAATCTACTTTTTAGTTGGTCAGCACTTGAAAAGAGTATTACTTCATCTGGCTAGACTTATCCGAACTATGTGGGGGTCCGCTTCCAGTCTAACCGGATGCTGGTGAATAACAGCATATTACATGGAGCGA
The DNA here is from genome assembly GCA_949316265.1 of Diarsia mendica. NCBI lineage: Eukaryota > Metazoa > Arthropoda > Insecta > Lepidoptera > Noctuidae > Diarsia > Diarsia mendica. Next base: position 4,352,310 of record OX438916.1, read on the forward strand.
CTGCCTAGGTACCAAGTTAGTACTGGATAATACGATATTCCTTGGTAAGACTGGATCATTACGTATTTTATTTTTGGACCTATCTTTACTAGAGGGTTTTCAAATAATTCAACCAGTCATAAGCTACGCTTAATCTGTTAGTTTTCGTTGTTGCTACAAAAAGCTACGAGCATCAACTATTTTCTTGACCGAGCAACTAATCGATAGGTTTGGTCAGTATTGCTTCTTCATCAGCGGTGGAAGAAGCGCCTGACAATATTTACAAAGCCCTATTAAAATACATGGACAAATTTTAACACGGCGTTCAGTACGTCTAACCAAAGATATCAAACAAAAACAAAACTGAATAAAGTGATTTTATTTTGACCTAAAATAATAAATTGTTGGTACTCTAGAACAAACACATCCTTTTATGGGTAGGTACTTTAATGCGTTTACCATTGTCTTTATTTTGATGGTCCGAATGATTTCTTAAATGTTGTCCATCTATTTTTACATACATAAACTCACGCCCTTTTCACATGGGGGTACGCAGAACCCACAGAACGCTACTCGCAATGAACCTAACATTTTCATCTTGCCTCGTCCACATTCATACATCTGGTCCACCTATTTTAATGTGACCTTATATATAAACAACCATGAAACTTAGCATTACCTTCTCAGTGAGCATCTGTCTGTCAGTGAGTGTGAGGCCGAGTCCAGCTGCCTCGCAGTCAGCGGGCACCACCACGACCTTGTGCCGGAACTTCGGCACCTCTTCCTTAAGCCGGCTGAACACCTGGAATTAATATGAGGAAATTATGGACCTGTAATTTGGATGCAGCAGCGGTGGCCCAGTGGTGTCGGCCCCGACTTACGAACAGTAGGTCGTGGGTTCGAACCCAGGCAGGCGCATTACTTTGTGTAATTTATTTCATCACCGCTGCTCTCAAAACGGTGAAGGAAAACATCGTGAGGAAACCGGCATGTCTTAGAACCAAAAAAATTCGAAGACATGTGACATCTGCCAATCCGCACTGGGCCCGCGTGGTGGATTGTAGCCCATCCCTCTCCTAGAGAGGAGGCCTGAGTCCCTGCAGTGGGAACATTATAGGTTGATGATGAATTTGTATGATCTTCTTCTTTGTCATATTATTATGATTATTGCTTAACCTAGTGTATGAGTTTTTATGCCAATCATGATGATGAAGGGCATACAAAAGATGTTGCACAGCTGCTCTCTTTTTTTTGGAGGTTTGGAAATCATCCAATGACTCCTCCCGCTCTGGATAGAGCGGTAGGAAGTGTCAGACTTCTACCGACTAGAAACCACTCATGTTATTTCTTAGCCCTTTGTGTCGAGGCCGCGGTATATCTTTCGAACAACCCGCGGCCCCGACGGGATCATGGGCCGCTGAATTGGCTTTAGGTATATGCTGTCAAGAAATATCTCTTAGGAATGCTGGTGTCCTCGCTGTATTTAAGTACTTTCAATAGTGCCGCTACAATATCAAATTTAATTAATGGACAAGATTCACACGTTGTACCGACACGACATCTAGCTACCCACCTGTTGGTCATTGCGGGCAGATTACGATTTTGCTGACTGTTTCTCTACGTACCTGAGTATATTTAAATGATTTCGTACAAAGATAACAACACATTTAAGTTTATTTGTCAAAATATAAAAGTCCTGTCTCGCTGGTAGTGCAAATATTTGGTTCCTGCGTCAATACTCCTTGACCGAGATAAGTATTTGTTTATAACTTAAAGTTGTGAAGGTTATAATTTTAAACCTACTTAAAGTGTACCTAAAGGTGGTCTTTTTTATTGGGGGTTTGGAAATCGTAAAATTACCCCTCCCACTCTTGGCAGAGCGATAGGGAGTGTCAGACTTCCACTGACTAAAAAACACCCATGTTCCTTCTTAGCCCTGTATGTCGAGGCCGCGGTATCTTTGTGACCAACCCGCAACCCCGACGGGACCCGCAGCCCCGACGGGGTCTGCGGTAGTCTTTTTTTTTTTTGTTGGGTGGAAAATCATCGAATAACCCCCCCCCCCCCCCCGCTCTTGGGCAGAGCGAAGGGGAGTGCCAGACTTCTACTGACTAAAAACCAAACCCGTTATCCTTTCGATAATCCACAGCCCCGATGGGATCCACAGCACCGACGGGATCCACAGCCCCGACGGGATCCACAGCCCCGACGGGGTCTGCGGTAGCCTTGAATAAACATTAAAATAACCCTCCTTTTGGGCTTCGCGGCAGTCGGGTAAATACAGACTACGATGATAGGACCGTCAACAAAATTACAAATCACATAACATCACGACTGTAATCCCCCAAAGGTTAGTCAGAGACACACCCACTGATCGCGCCAGGACTCAGCCGAACCTTATCTCGGGCCCATGGGAGACAGGTCTCAGAACAGCCGCCGTCCTAACGTGATCAAATAGACGCGATACGCGCCTCCGAACAATATTACAATTTCTGAACTTACAGCTACCCTTACCTCATTTCTTCGAGCCGGTCTCACTTCCTTGACCCCTCGCAAGTTGTGTAACTGTGTATGTGTATAATGAGTGTATATGACCTTGCGATGGTTTGCTGGTAGTTCCGGACGATTCTTCCACGTCGCTGCAAGCCACGCCGTTAACGCGAGCCACCACACTCACTCCGTATTAGTCTAACCACAAAAGCCTCGGTGCTTTCCCAATAGCACTCCCGTGACAAGGCAAACCAATGATATTATCAATAACCCGTTCGACATTCACAGCGTCGCTAACCGTACTGCTTAACTAGTATAATTGGGTGCCGCGAAATGACTCCACAAGTCGATTTAATCAATGCGCGTGCGCTTTCACCCGTGATTCTATGGCTACTATAATATTCGTTCGACGCCCAGCACGTCTCAATACGAACTACTATTCACGCCGAGCCCAGCGCTCGACCTCTACCTCCGCCCCTTCGCCTCTGTCGCACCGAGGCGGAGAAAATCAAAAATCTGAAGGTAGATTATAAACAATCACCCCCCCCGGACCGACCCGTTGTCGGTCCGCTCAAACTCCCGGGAGTCGAGATAAAGTTGAAACTGCCCGTCTAAGGATCGAGTCCCTCACCTGGACGTCTGCGATCCTTGGAAACCCATCCTTGCCCGTAATCAGGTTAACAATGCGCCCCCGTCGCCAACACAACGGTGATAGGTTAGCATCCTTAACCAGAACGAGGTCTCCAACGCAGGGTGGGGTCGTCCTGTCCGTCCACTTAACGCGTTGCTGTAGAATATGCAAATACTCCAGCGACCATCGCTTCCAAAAATTTTGGCTCATTTGCCGTAACATCTGATACCGTGACAACCGGTACAACTTGACATCAGTATACGGATATTCCGGCAAGGCGTTAAGTGGTTGGCCAATCAAAAAATGACCTGGGGTCATGGCCTCAAGGTCATTCGGGTCAGCGCTCAACGGGCACAAAGGTCGCGAGTTTAAGACCGCCTCAATTCTGCAAAACACCGTTGACAACTCCTCAAAGGTGAGAATCGTTGAGCCGATGACCCGATACAAGTGAGTCTTGGAAGACTTGACTACTGCCTCGAAAATTCCACCCCAGTGGGGGCATCCAGGTGGACTAAAATACCACGAAATGCCCCGACTGGCGAGGCCCGTGCCAATCTCTCGCTCATTCTGACTTAAAAACAATACAATTTCCTTTAAGCACCGGTCGGCGCCCTTGAAGTTGGTACCACAGTCCGACCGAATCAGTGACGGTACTCCCCTTCTAGAAACAAATCGATCTAACGCCGCCAGAAAGGCCTCCGTAGAGAGATCGGCCACCAGTTCCAAATGAACGGCCTTGGTCGCCAGACACACGAAGACACACAGATATGCCTTAACCGACTTCGCGTTGCGAAGGTGCGATGTCTTGACCATGAAGGGCCCCGCGAAATCTGTCCCTACGCCAGCAAATGGCCGAGCCTCCGTGACTCGGTCGGCTGGGAGATCTCCCATTTGTGGCTGCATTGTGGCTGCCTTGAGTCGGTAACAAGGCAAGCAACGAAACACAACGCTCCGTATGATTCTGCGGGCCGATAAAATCCAAAATTCACGCTGCAAAATGCCCAGAAGGGTGTTACAGCCTGCGTGTGAATTCTTGGTGTGACGGTCCCTAACCAACAACTCCACCAAAGCTTCTGAATGAAGCACTTTCCCATGAACGTGACCGGCGCGATCCAACCGGTTGGATCGAACGTTCGTGCGATAGTCGAAAGGACCGATCGCTTGGTCCAGGTCTTCGACAGCAACTCGGCCTCACAACTGTATGTGAAGGCATCCTGACTCGGTCGATACTGGACCCCTAAAATGGCCAACGCATGAAGATTCTCCGAATCCTCAAACAAATGCGGGTCTTGTTGATACTCAGTTGGCAGTCCTGCCAGTACCTCTGGGCAGTTCGACAGCCATTTCCTGAGTTCATAGCCACCGGAGGCCATGAGCGCCACCAATTCATCCCTTAAGATGAGCGCCTGCTCAATACTGTCTGAGCCCGTACAAATGTCGTCTACATAGACGTCCCTATCAATGACAGCAGCCGCGCGGGGAAAGCGGAGCCGTTCTTGATCAGCCAGTTCTCGTAGCGTACGCATGGCTACATATGGGCTGGGCTTTAATCCGTACGTGTTTGTGTTGAGCTCGTACGTGACCATCGGTTCTTCTGGGCTCTCTCGCCACAATATCAGCTGGAACCGACGGTCGTCTGGATGAATCTCAGTTTGACGAAACATCATCCGTACGTCCGTAACGAAGACAACCTGGTGTCTCCTGAAGTCCGTGAGAATGTCTGCAATGTCTCTGGTCAGCTTAGGACCAGCATGGAGACATTGATTCAGGGACACCCCGCTAGACGTCTCCGCGCTCCCGTCGAACACGACCCTAATCTTTGAGTCAGGTGTCTTCAAAACAGCATGATGAGGCAACACATAATGCTCCTCATGACGATAGTCAACCCTGGACACCGACATGTGACCCAACGTCAGGTATTCGCGCATGAACTCCACATACTTCTGTCGGAAGTTGGAGTCCCGCTTCATGCGCCTTTCCATTGCCACTAACCGCTTTTCTGCCAGACTCCATGAGCTCCCCAGCGGAGGTCGAGTTGACAGAAATGGCAACCTTGTCATAAATCTACCCGATGGGAGGCGCACCGTGTTACATCGATAGAATGTTTCGCACTCCTCATCACGTGGGTTATTTCTAAGAGCGGTGGGTGGCTCTTCCGTTGCCCAGAACCGTTGCAGGACGTCGGATAACACGCTGCCATAATATATGGAGCTATAATCCGTTGAGTGCTGTGGTTCCCGTACTGGGCCCAATAACGCGTAACCACCTGCGGTACGCATGGCCACAACCCCGTTTGGTTGCAGCTCCCGTTTGCCGCTTCGGAGCAGCTTCCCGAGGACGTCAGACCCAAGCAAGACGTCCACCCGTCCGGGGATCGCGAAGTGGGGATCGGCTAACTCCAATCCATTGGTCAACCCTTTTACCGCAGACGGTAACCGAGTCTGAGGGAGGACCCCAACCACTTCGTCCAAAACGATCGCCGTGGCATTCACCCGCGTGACCGATGCCGTGTCACCCATCTCGAACAGGAATGTCGTCTGACCCCTGAGGTGAGGCACCCGATTGCCACCTATACCTACGGCGCCATCCCGTGATGGCTCTAATGTAAGGCCCAGCTTTTTCACTAAACAGCTGGACACAATACAACCTTGTGCCCCTGAATCTAACAGTGCTCGCACGTGCACCGGCTGTCCGTCAGTACCCCTGACAGTAATCCTAGCCGTCGGTAATAATACCGTTACTGTCGGGGTGGGCACCACTGACGAACAGGCTGCTAGTTGCTAATAGGAGGCACCTCCCTCCTCCCCTGCCGGAGGGGGAGTAAATACTGTCCCAGTATACGGGTCCCAACCCGGGTAGTAACCCTCCCGACCCATCGGTGACATCCGTGCCGGTCGGAAGTAGCCTACTGGCATCCTTCCGAACGGTGGCGGGCGCGCCGTCAGCCGAGGGCGTTCTGCGAGAGGCGGGGAGAAGCGACTACTCGGGGGTGGCAACATGCCCCCCAACGCATTCGAGTACGCCGCGTAACCCGTCTGTACTACCTCCGGGCCCCTGCCCGAGTCTCGGTGCCTATCCCCCCCCCGCGGGGGAGACGGCGGTATCGGGTTGTGCTCTGGATCAGCCCTTGGCCCACCCCCCCGAGGGGGCGGCGACCGCTGATTCCTGGCCGACCCACCCCCCCTAGGGGGGGGTGACCGACCACCCGAAGCTGGCTTAGGAGAGGGGGGGTGACCTCCCGGCGAGGCTCCGTGCACGTCCCTACTCTCCGCCAGGCATAGCAATTCGTGATGGGCTCCTCCGCAGGTTCCACAGTTAGTGGTCCTGTGGCACTCACGTACAAAGTGAGTCCCCAAGCAGCGGAAGCACAAATAGCGCTGCTTGACCACCCCTCTTCGTCTATGCACCCGCTGCGCCTTAAAGTCCGCGCATGCGGCGAGACCGTGCCCTTCCTTCCGACAGAAGGCGCACACTTCCGATTGGAGGGCGTGGTATTTCTTCCCCCCCCGACGGGGCTCAACCGGCTTGGGCCCGCTCGTACGTCGGGTTGACGGAGGAGGGTGCGACGTGGATGCCCCTTGGCAATCCGCCCGCCGGCACTCGCCTTCTAAAAACACCCTCAAGTCATCGTAACTTGGGAGGTGGTCCGTCGATTCGCCACCATGTGACTGCTCAAAGCGCGCCACCACGTCGATCGGCAACTTCCGTAAAACCCTATTGACGATGATATATTTATTGTCCCCTAACGACAACTTAAGTCGATCTAACGTGTTCACCGCAACCGTGACCGGATTAAGGATTTTCGCCCTTATTTCGTACACGTTAGACACCTTCGGGATTTCAAAAAACTTATCGATGAGGCCATCAACTATTAATCGCCGATTATCATATCGGTCGATTAATAGGCCCCATGCCGTCTCATAACTGGCGTCCGTAATCTCCAGGTGGGTCAAGATGTCGTGCGGCTCACCGTTAAGCCTACCCATTAATTGAGCCATCTTGTAGGCGGGCGAGAGATCCGTACGCGAATGCACGACACTATTAAAAATATCGCGGAATCGCGGCCAATCGGCATACTCGCCGCTAAACTCGGGTACATGTACTGGTGGCAACGGCGCCTGAATTCCTACGCCTGCTGGCCGACATGATTCCCTGACGTCACCCATGCGCGATCGCTCAATGTCGGCCGCCGCCTGGATTATGCTCATGGACATTTCCCCACACTGGTCCACATTGCCCCGTACCACCTGAGCATCCTTGTCCACCGACGACAGATCCGTCGATTCGAGACATGCTAAATACTCAGCGTGACACTTTAACACGGCGTCATATCGTTCGTCAACTTGCCGAGCGCGTGACAATAACGCATCTTCACGATCGGTGCGACCTACCAACGTAACAACCGATGAAAACCATCTCAATTCAGCTTCGATTCTGGCTGCGATAGTTTTCGTTACTGACGGAGCCATAGTACCAACTTCAATACGCGATTATGCAATAATAAATAACAATAACCAAAAAAAAATAACAATTATTGTATCCGGAACTAACAATAATAATATATTCGTTGAGTGAATAAATCTACGACGCTATGCCAACTCTTGAACTTATTCCTCTACGTGCTCTAGAGGTTATTCCTCTATGTCTCAAATGTTGACAATCATAACACGATTTGTGATGAGGTTATATTTGTGCGTAACCGAACGTAAATAACAAATTATTTTATCAACGAATATTCACATTCCATGTACTTATTATTAATAACGCCAAACTCAACTTGAGGCGTACACTGGTATGTAGGTCAATGTACTACTACCTACAAGTTGAATTTGTACATGAACACAATTTTTACAAAGTAAATTGGTACCAAGTACCTACTAATTTTTACAAAGTAGGTTTAAATAAACCAAGCTCTGCTACCAGATTTTGATCGCGCCAGGACTCAGCCGAACCTTATCTCGGGCCCATGGGAGACAGGTCTCAGAACAGCTGCCGTCCTAACGGGATCAAATAGACGCGATACGCGCCTCCGAACAATATTACAATTTCTGAACTTACAGCTACCCTTACCTCATTTCTTCGAGCCGGTCTCACTTCCTTGACCCCTCGCAAGTTGTGTAACTGTGTATGTGTATAATGAGTGTATATGACCTTGCGATGGTTTGCTGGTAGTTCCGGACGATTCTTCCACGTCGCTGCAAGCCACGCCGTTAACGCGAGCCACCACACTCACTCCGTATTAGTCTAACCACAAAAGCCTCGGTGCTTTCCCAATAGCACTCCCGTGACAAGGCAAACCAATGATATTATCAATAACCCGTTCGACATTCACAGCGTCGCTAACCGTACTGCTTAACTAGTATAATTGGGTGCCGCGAAATGACTCCACAAGTCGATTTAATCAATGCGCGTGCGCTTTCACCCGTGATTCTATGGCTACTATAATATTCGTTCGACGCCCAGCACGTCTCAATACGAACTACTATTCACGCCGAGCCCAGCGCTCGACCTCTACCTCCGCCCCTTCGCCTCTGTCGCACCGAGGCGGAGAAAATCAAAAATCTGAAGGTAGATTATAAACACCCACATTACGCAGTTTATCTTTAAGTTTTATATGTAATAGGGGCGAGCCTATTGCCATCAACCGGGCACAAATCCACACAACAAAACTGCTACTGAAAAGTTTCTGATGGAAAAACCAATTCTTTCCCGACCCGGGAATCGAACTTGACCTAGCTCACCAGTCACACTTGGTTCTAGGACATGTCAGTTTCTCACGATGTTTTCCTTCGCCATTTTGAGAGCAGTGGTTATGAAATAAACCAAGAGGAGCTCGTGGCTTAATAAGAACTGCCACTCGGGTCGATCTTTAGGTAAAGCTGTCCTTGCCTAGGCCGGTCTGTGGATGGGTTCTGCTTCTGACATCCAGTCTTACCAAAAGGTATCGTATTACCTAGTATTAACTGGGTTGTGGGGGTCAGATAGGCACTAGGCAGTCGCTCCATGTAAAATACTGGTATTCAGCTGCATCCGGTTAGACTGGAAGCCGACCCCAATATACTTGGGAAAAGGCTAGGCAGATGATGGTTATGAAATAAACTACTCTAGGCCGTCTTCGAACCCACAACCGTATTCGTAAACCGGGGCCGTGATCGCTCAACGATCAGGAAGTTACCTTCAAAATAAATAACTCGATATATTAATAAATTTATTGAAGACCCGTAATAATTTCTCCAAAAAAAGGCTTTTTTTAACGACTTCCGCTGCCCCGAAGGTGAGTTTAATCATAACTTTTGACGATTATCTGTGTTTCCTAAAAAGGAGCTCATCTTCGCTACCACGAAGGTCTGCCCTTAAATTGGCAAGGTCTAGGCCTTAACTGTCATGGCTGCCAATTTTATTGAACGAACTTGAACTTTGTAGGTTATTCATTTTGATGAAATTGATATGCAAAAGAAGATAGTAATTGTTTTATGAAAGAGATATTTTTCTTTTTATTTATGTTAGTAAATAGAGTATTGACTAACTAAAAAAAATATGAATCTGTTTAATCCGTCAGTTAGATTATCGAAAAATATTGGATACGTGTTTTTTTTTTTATCTAATTAATAAAACTTGACGAAAATAAACCTTGTCAAAGATCATGGAGTTTGACGTCATAGTCTGGTAAAAGTGGATCAAACAGTGTCGTTTCACGACTTTTCGAAGCACTGCAATCGTCTTCATTTTTTGTTTACGTGAAAAAAGAAAAAATACGTGTTCAATATTTTTTGGAAATCTATCTGACGGACTAATTCGATTTTTTGTCAACTACCCTATTATTGTACACACGGCTACACATCAAGCTATACAAAACCAGTATAATCTGATCGTTCATTGTGCGAAAAGATCTAGTAAAGTGAGGCCAAGATTAACTGGTTTTGTATAGCCGTGTGTACACATTTGTATGTATGTGCATAAACCTCTGTTGCATTACTTTCATAGTACAATCCGATGGCAATAAGACACAACCTTAAAACAAGTTTTCCAAAGAACTTACAGGATCATCAAAGATTTCTTCCATCCGCGTATAGATGTCCTTCCCTCTCTTCTGCCGCACCAAAAGGTACAGGTTCTCCACTCCTGGACAGCATCGGAGAAGCTTCTCCACCAAGATCTTACCCAGGAATCCTGAGGAAAGAAAAAGGGTAAGTAATTTTGGATATAAATAACAGCAGCGCTGTTACACTATGAAGTTAAATGTTAGTCTATTTCAACTTTATATACAGGGTGGTGGGACTGCGGGTTGTTCGCAAGAGATACCGCGGCCTCAGCACAAAGGGCTAAGAAGGTACATCGGTGGTTTTTAGTCGGTAGAAGTCTACCACTCCCTTTCCCACTTATGAGTTTAAACTAGGTGGGTATCCATTATGCAATAGTACATTGTTCACCGAGAGAAGAAAGTGACCGATTACCGTCGAGGGTGTCGTTTAAAGCCCGAAGCCGTAGGCAAGGGCTTTATAACACCCGAGATCGGGAATCGCACTTTCTCTCGAGTGATACATAGTGCTTTATAATACACCTACGAAGAAAATAAAAAAACTAAATTAAAATTCTAATTCAAATTCAAAATGGCGCCAATGGCGCGGTTTATCATGCTCCGTCTAAAACCAACGGTACTTTTTTAAATCTTAAGAAAAAAAACCGGCCAAGTGCGAGTCGGACTCGCGCACCGAGGGTTCCGTAAAAAAAATATATTTTGTGATGTAACTAAAAATTTATGGTTTTCGTAATTTTTCCTTTATCTATGCTATAAGACGTTGCTTCGTACCAAATTTCAAGATTCTGAGTTCACGGGAAGCACCCTGTAGGTTTTGATTCCCTTGCAAGTGTCGAAAATTTGCGGCATAAACGGCTGTATCTTTTGATTGCATTGGCTTAGAAGTTTGATTTTTTCACAGCTTCAAGGGACAGTAGACCTGAGTAATTGATATAAATTTCAGCTTCATACCTCCACGCGTTCCTGAGAAAAAGGGTCTTGACAGACGGACGGACGGACGGACAGACGGACAACAAAGTGATCCTATAAGGGTTCCGTTTTTTCCTTTTGAGGTACGGAACCCTAAAAAGCAAAGAAAGCAAATCAAAAAGTTTTTATGTCAGAAAAGTGGTCAATATTTTATGAATAAAATTAACTTTGGGAGATAAAATATAAAAAATAAAACATTTAATTCTTTAATTTAATTCATTTTGACAGTAAATTACATCTGTAACAGAAACAAAAAAATATTAATTTACTTTATTAGTAATACTGGCTGTTTTTGTACCGTTGCCTTAAAAAAAAAAGCACTGATGCCCGCGCATCGCTAATTTGTGAACAAATAAAAATTATTCCGCGCGCTTTTTCTTTTCGCTGTATTGTTTTTATTTGAAAATGTCGTCAAGTAATGATGAATTTATTAATTCGACACCGCCAGATGTCTCAGAGGCCGCGAAAAAGGCTACTCTAAGCCTATTGCCCGAAAAATCGACCGATAGATACTTACAAGCGTATCAAAATTTCATGTTATGGAAATATAATTATTATTAATATTTTATTTCCTCGCAAATGTGTTATAAAACGTCGTATGACATACGTGCGCTTTGATAATTACAGCCTCTGCTCTCTTGTAGCCCTCGCCTACGGCTCGGGCTAGCAATATCGCCTCGGCTGTAATTTTCAACTTACCGCACTTATATCATAATGTACTATTACTATATCCGGTAGTTTCTTTACAGGATATTATTTTTATTTTTAGAATTTTCTACTTGATGTAGATTGATAGGCTAGCACTGACGGGTTTAACAACTCCCGCAAATTCATTCCTATTCCTGAACTACCCCTTTTTTTCGAATGTGGGAAATCATCAAAATTTATACTCCTCCCGCTCTGGGCGGATCGGTAGGGAGTGTCAGACTTCTATTGACTAAAAACCACCCATGTTCCTTCTTAGCCCTTTGTGTCGGGGCCACGGTATCTCTTTCGAACAACACGCAACCCCGAAATTACCCCTTTTTTTTTGGTGGGTGGAAAATCATCAAATGAACCCTCCCGCTCTTAGGCAGAGCGAAGGGGAGTGTCAGACTTCTACTGACTGAAAACCGAACCCATGTTCCTTCTTTGCCCTTGCGCCGAGGCCACGTCATCTATTACAAAAATCCGCGGCCCCGACGGGACGGAAATTACCCCTTGAAAGGGGAAACCAGAGCTAAAAACAGGGTGTTTTTATTCCTTTTCCCAGCTGTTTGGTTCGCTTCCAATCTAACTATATAGATGCAGCTGATGCTGAATACGAGTATTTTACATGACGTGTCTGCCTATCTATATCTTCTTCTAATAAATAAAGAGAGAAGTCCTGACTGACTGACTGACTCATCAACGCCCAGCCCAAACCCTTGGACCTAGAAAGCTGAAATTTTGCACAGAGGTTCCCTTTATAATGTAGACAAGGAATAAGGAAGGATTTTTCGAAATTCAACCCCTAAGGGAGTTAAATAGGGGATGAAAGTTTGTATGGAAAATCGACATTTTCACGCGGGCGAAGCCGCTGGCAAAAGCTAGTCTAACATAAAAACGAACCCATAAAATAACATAAAAACATGCCTGTAATTCTCGATAGGTCAGACAGAAGTGTAGGCACCTAATAAGTGAACCCACATTTCGCCAATCATGTTTAAGCCCCATGTACTAGGGAGGAGGACCCTATTGCCATCAACCGGGCACAAATCCAGACTCTTTGGCAGCTAATGAAAATTACCAGATGGAAAAACCAAATAACACTATGCCCGACCCGGGAATCGAACCCAGGACCTCATACTCAACAGTCGCGCATTGACAATCTAGTATTTAAAACACAGTAGGACAATCTCACCTGTGGCACCAGTAATAAGAACATTCTTTCCGTTATAAAACCTCTGAATTTCAGTCATATTTTCATATTTATTGTTCATATTCTCGTCCACACCGTCAATGCACTGGGCACAATAGTTGATTTCCTTGTCATTATTTATTAAATTCTCGTTGATGACGTCACTGACAGATATCAGCTGAGTGGCGGCCATCTTGGATTTTGATTTTGTTCCCGCGGTTTTTTTTATTGCATTTTTCTGTAACAAAAATAAATTAATTGTTAGTTTCAGGTAGGTAAATAAAATAGATTATCATCGTCATCATCATCAGCCTTTAATGTTCCCACTGCAGGGATTCAGGCCTTCTCTCAAAGAGAGGGTCCACCACGCGGGCCCAGTGTGGGTTGGTAGATGTCACATGTCTTCGAATTTTAGTAGGAAAAAAAAATAGAATAAAATATCCTGAAACTATAACAATCTAAACTGAAAATGGTAAACATCCCGTTTTTTGTGTTAGTGACTTTGTCAGTTTGAAAACTTATAACAGACTAGTCCAATGTTATTTAACTGTATTTTTTTTTATTTTAGAATACGCGAATAATGCGTTTACAAACATTTAAACTCACATACACAAACCAAACACCCAGACTGACAACTATCTATAGGCCACATAAATATTTGTTCCGTCCGGGCATCTAACCCGAGACACGCAGCGCAGCAGTCCAATTGCTAACCCAGGTAACCATGCCGTATTTACGATACAACTCGGCCTACTCTAATATAATTTGAAATGTAGTCCAAGGACACACGTTAAACAACGTACAGTCACAAGCTATAGTATGTATACACTTTGCATATAACTCGGCCTACTCTAATAATATCTGAAATGTAGCCCAAGGACACACGCTAAACAACGTACCTACTAAGCACCTATCATTAAATCACCCTCATCATCTCCGCCCATATCAATTCCTATCACTCGTTCATCACCACTATTTGCAATGGCAACAAATTCCTATCACACTTCGCCCACTGTTATTCGGAACACGTAATCTATGATCAGGTCGACCCACTGACCCTCACCGTTAAGTTATATAACGCTTATATAATCAGTTCAAATATTTGGTTGCACCGGTTGAAACACGTGACATCGCCCGGTTTTTATTGCATTGTTAAGTGTTATTTATTTATTTATTTATTTATTTATTTATTTATTTATTTATTAGGCACACCAACGAAATATTTACAAGGATTGTCACAATTAATCGCAAGTCTTCTGTGCTGTGTAAATAGATCACTTACAGGCATGCACAACATTCACATTATAAGGTGAGAACAAAATTTAAATATAAAATATAAAAAACAACAATTCAAATACTACCTACATAATTAGCATTACATAATAAAATCGAATAAAAAAGAAACAAGCTAAATAGAATATTGAATTAATAAGATCATGTCACAAAAGATAGGTAATAATAAAAAAAGTAAAACAATCATCGTATGTAAAATAATGCTAAAATTGTGTTTTTGTGTTTAGATAGCATTTCTTAATTTTTTAAGCAGTTTTGTGAGTTTTAAAGGTCGATTCTTGAGGTTAAAAATGTTTTGGGTAACTTCTTCTATTGAGTGTGCCGATGGCAATTTAAATTGTGTCTGCCCCGAACTGAGCTACTAGTTAAGCACCTTTGGTAGTGTCTAGCAGTTCCTGTAGTCAACTGACAAATAACAGGACACGCAGGACACGATAATAAAATCTAATGAGTCAGGCAGATAAATTTTCCAAAATATAATGGTTACATACTTTTTCTTTTTGCACGTAAACAAAAGATGAAGACCATACATTGCTTCGAAAAGTAGTGTCAGTCAAGTCGAGTGACGTCACAAGGTTAGTACTTTTTTACCCAGAAAGTGACGTCACAAACCCCACTCATAATCTTTGAAACGTTTTATTTTCGTCAATTTTTATTGATGAAACAAAAAACACGTATCCAATATTTTTCGATAATCTAACAGACGGACTAATTAGATGTTTTTGGTGAAATACCCTATTGCTCCATCGTTTGTGGAACAGCACCACATTAATTTAGCACTCCAGTGCTGAGTCATATAATATGAATCTCTACCTCAGCAAGTTTTCCTTGCTGCAACTAACCTGAGCCGGAGTGTATTTAAAGACAATTCCAGCAGGGCTATTGCGTATCTTTTAATTACAGTGGCTAACATAAATTATAGTGTCCATAGATTAACTGTAAATTGGTTATGGTTTGGTACATTTTTTTCTTAAAAACTCACCATTTGACAGTTATTTGATAGACACCACAGATAGACACTATATTATGTTATCCACTGTCATTAAAAGATACGCAGGTCGGCCATGGTGACTCTTGTCTAAGTGGCAGATTTTCAGCAGGTAGAGCGACTGGGTTAGGCAAGAATGCACTACACCGTCGCTTTGCCTAACTTCCGTCATAATATTAAAGTGATGCAAGGTTCTTTTGGCGGCCATAGACAGAAATTACCTACGCCACAATCGTTCAATAAAAATCACAGACAATTTCTCAAGTGGTTAACAATGGCTCCTAACATTTGCATTTATGCGGCAAAAGAAGTCTAGTACAGACTACTGCTTGTCCATTCCCAACACGGAATCACTGTACCAGATCAGAATAAAATTATGTTACTGGGCAACAAGGTATCTCTAATCTCATCTGATGATGAGATAAGGCCGGTTGGCTGACTTTCGGCCTTTGACGAACTATAACGACTATTAAAGATCTTACAAACGGGACCAGTGTCCCGTTTGTTATTTGAAGATCTGCAATAGTCGTTAAAGCACCTAAAGTGCTTTCTAACTGTTTCACAGAACGATCAGCATCATCATTTTAAACATCCACTGCTGGACATAGACCTCCCCCAAGTGTCGCCACATTGACCGACCCCGTGCGTCTCGCAATCAGCGGATCCCCGCAACCTACACTATCTTGCAACTAACGCAACGTCTTCCTGTTCGCAGTCATCAGTCTAGAACTATTTTGCCCCATCGGCCATCCGTTCTGCGAGCAATGTGCCCTGCCCATTACCACTTAAGTTTGGCAACCTTGGTTCTCTTGCGGATGTCTTCGTTTTTCACGCAAGAAACCGACCAGCATGTTCCAAATAAATGAAACATTAATTATTTGCAATCAGAAATAATCACAAACAAAACTGACATTGTCCTACTGATATACTTTCTAAAACATAAGTCGAGTTGAATTGCTATAATGATACAAACTTGGTAAATACAAACAGTGATGTCAACCATTTCTTTTGCAATGATGCAGGTTAGACACAGAAGGATAACTCTGTATCGTGTTTGGAAATGTGCTTTGTTGGCCAATAAGTTACTGGTTCCACTTTGCATTTTATTACTAGTATGCAAGGTTGGGCTATACTGGTCTTCTCGCCCTTCGAGACCTCCTAATCTATCACAGTTTCGAATCATTATTTTCTGTTTACATCAATTTTGTGAATCCCACTTTTTTACATTTTCTCCTCGGATTTTTCGGAATCTGTATAATTAGTATAATTAGCATTTGCTTTGGTGAATGAAAACATCGTGAGGAAACCAGCATTTAGAGAGATATTTCTCTACTGCATGTAAAGCCATGTCGGAGGTATTTTTTGTTTTTTTTTTCCATATTATACGACTCTAACACCACCACTCTGCACGTTAGTACACACAAAAAAGAAAAAGAGTTTTTCATAAAACTATTAAGTAAGCCACTGATATAATCAACCGAACCTATTTCCCATTTAACTGGTTAAAAGATGAATGAACCAGTATTTTAAATACACCTTGTGCCCATCAAATACACACAATTCAGACTCTATTCAAAGACGTTTTTATCAAAACACCTAGTGAGTGAACCTTTTCCACATTATGTACCAGCACAGAGGTTCGATTCAATCATATGTCCATGTGACACAAAACGGGTCGACAGGCTCTGCCGGCTCCACTTAGTGAATCATTGAAGTTTGCCTAGATTTGAGGGTTCCGTACCTCAAAAGGAAAACAACGGAACCCATAGGATCACTTGTGTGTCTGTCTATCTGTCCGTCCGACCATTCCCCCGCCACTATCTCCGAAACTACTGAGCCTAAAATTTTGAAAAAAATACTGAAATTAGTCCAACACTTAGATTACAGGAAAACTTAAAGGAAGTCTATGGTGCTTAAATAATATGGAAAATCTCTCAATATTCACTACAATAGTACGGAACCCGAAACGGTTTTTTAATAAGTGTATGTATGAAATACTATAGTATAAGAACCGGTTGATATGTGAATATGTGATATGTTTTTTTTTGTAATCGGTTAATATATTTTTTTATCGTAATCTTGAATGTGGTGCAGCAGTATTGTCTGTTAAGCAATACGGCCGACGGAAAGTGTATGGGAGTATTTGCCACTTATTTTTAAGGATATTGCCTAAAATATACGTAAAAATCAGCTTGGAGAAAATACGTGAAGTAAGTAATTTTTGTGTGTAGGTACCTTGATGACCTGATACCTGAAAATTGGCCGACCAAGCAAGCTATATAGCTGGTAGTCAATCAAAATCAAAATTCATTTATTCAAACTAGGCTGATAATCAGCACTTTTCGAAGGTCAAAATTTACTTTACCTACTTTACTTTACTACAGTGAAATTTGGCTAACTGGGACATGGATAAGTGAGAAATCTCTATAACTGGAACTCATACTGGGGTCCCATGAAACAAATTGAATATCTGAGACACATTTAACCAGGTTTCACTGTATTTACATTTTTTATAAGACAGTCCCCCAAAAACGCCCACCCATCGGCACTTCCTAGTGTTTAGCTGGAAAGAAGAAGTGGCGGAACAAACTCCCCAGCACACATCTGTCTGTTTGGTTGGTTAGAAGAACCAGACTCGATACAATAGCAAGGTGTCAGTTAAATTTAAGATTTACTACAGACACAATCAGTAATAAACAAAAGTATATACAAATTACAAAGTAAGTGTAAACAATGTAAAAATAAAATAATAAATACATAACATTACAGTAAACTAATTTTGGAGAAAGAACACAAATAACAAACATTGTCTTGTGTTCAACTCAGCGACCAACTATTCTTATCATCTAAGTAGTCGTTAATAGAATAGTAAGCTTTTAAAAAAAGATTAGATTTAACTTTGGCTTTAAACTCATTAAATGGCAAGTCTAGAAAAGAAGATGGCAGTTTATTATAAAATGTAATCCCGAGCCCTACGAATGAATTGTGAACTTTGTGAAGCCGGTGAAAAGGAGCGCGTAGTTTATGCTTATTTCTAGTGTTAAAATTGTGGATATCACTGTTTTTAGTGTACAGGTGGATATTTTGTCTAATATATAAAATGTTGGCAAAGATGTACTGAGAAGCAACCGTGAGAATACCAATCTCCTTAAAAAAATCTCTTAGGGAAACTCGGGCACCCAGCTGATAAATTGCACGAACCGCTCGCTTCTGCAGAACAAATATATTTTGAATATCAGCAGCTTTGCCCCACAGCAGAATACCGTAGGACATAACGCTGTGAAAGTAACGTAACGTAGTAAAGTAAGTAAGTAGACTAACCGTGCTGTATCAACGTCAGTGAATTGTCTTACTTTTCTGACGGCGTATGCGGCTGAACTTAGCCTTCCCGCTAGGCTTGATATGTGTGAACCCCATTGTAATTTTGAATCCACTGTTATGCCCAGAAATACAGCAGAGTCGGCAGTTTCCAGCTCCTGACACGTAGCGTGTTCTTAGTTCATACTAACACTACTCAATCGTCCACATTTCCTTCGTCAGAAAATACGTGACGTCTGGTCCCTGGGATCTTGGACTACAAGCGTCTGTACCCCTTTAGTAGACCAGTGGTCACTATTATGGCTATTGGTGCTCTTAATATCGTTGCAAGATTATGTCATTCCTATATCTATGGCAGTAGTAATCAGTAGCACCGCTTTGAATGAATGTCAACACAATGTACACTTCGTTAGGGTGCGTTCACCATTGTTTAAAAACAAAGAAAGAAAGAAAATATATTTATTTGGCTCATACCACAAATGCACCAAAACAAAAAAACTTTTTTGCAAAAAAAAACCGACTTCAAAAACACAAAAAAGTGAAAAAAAAACAAAATCACAAAAAAGTGAAAAATGAACTTCAGAATAAAAATCAGCTTCTGGAAGTCGGTGACATAATTTGTTTGTTTGGTTTCGTTTTTTTGCCAAGTCGGTTAATAGCTACTTAAAATCTATTTATCAAAAATCAAATAATCTTCGTAATCCTTCGGAGATTACCATTGACACAGCAATATTTAGACAGCCTCGTTGGTCTAGTGGTCGAATGCACAACTGCCGTGCATAAGGACCTGTGTTCGATTCCCACGTCAGGCAAAGTGTTATGGCCGCGGATTTTAGTACTAGATGACGTGGCCTCGGCACAAGGGCAAAGAAGGAACATGGGTTCGGTTTTTAGTCAGTAGAAGTCTGACACTCCCCTTCGCTCTGCCCAAGAGCGGGGGGGGGGGGGGGGGGTCATTTCATGATTTTCCAACAACCAAAAAAAAAAGGTCAGGCAAAGTGTTAATGGGAGTTTTTATCAGGAATTTACCAGTAGCAGCCACGGTGTCTAGATGTATGCCTGGTTGGTGGTAATAGGCTCGCCCTATTGCATGGGAATTAAGCATAACTAACGAAGTGTGGATGTAGGTACTAATGGGTACCTTTGCCTAACCCTTCGAGGATTATTTTTTAATTTTTATTCTTCAACAAATTACATTTGTGTCGAACATTGGTTTTAACAATAAAGCATCATTTATTAATCAACATGAGGCTGAGAAAGACACAAATACTACATTCACATTGGTCCCAACATTATTAGTAATAATTACTTAAGAATTAAAATTATAATTTAACAAAATATTCATTAAAAATAACAATAAAAATTCACTACTATTAATATCATAAACGGGATATTTACCATGTTTGATTGTTGTTTCGAGTTCCCGATATTATTATTATTTATTATTATTGGTTTATCCGTGATCATGGTGCTTGTAACAGCGCCGAAATATCGGGAACTCGAAACAACAATCAAACATGGTAAATATCCCGTTTATGATATTAATAGTAGTGTCAGTGACCATGTCAGTTTAAAAACTAATAAAAATTCAAATAAAAAAAAAGTCAATGAATGTCAATATAACAGATTCAATATGTCAGATTACAGGCGTGATGTTAGGTTATTTTACATGGAGCAACTGCCTGTCTGACCTCCACAACCCAGTTAGTTACCCCTTGGTAAGACTGGAGGCTAGAAAATAGTTTATAGAGTAAAGTTTGTAAGTTTGGATGTAAGTAGTAATTGTTATAGATCTTCGAGAATTTTTTGCTGAGTGGTAACCTGCTTGTTGCAGTCACGACGTGCAAGCTGTCAAATTTTTATAGTTCCGACCTGTTAATGTTTATTTATAAATATTTGTTATACCACGTTGTTGTTTTTGCGGGACGGTCACTTGTATTTGATGGACCTATAAGTGCTGTTTATCTGCTTACCTACTTTGAATTTGGATTTTATATACCTATTTACGTTTTTTTTTTTATGCACCTCATGTATATGCGACTAATAATTAATGTTTTTTCTTTCTTAATCTCATTCCGAAAATAATTTCCCTAGTGGGAAATTATAGCAACTCATGTGTCATTGCGATAACTACGCGTTCCCTTGGGATAACTTGCGACCATAAGAGATATCACACTATCACACTAATATATAAAAAAAGGCGAAAGTTTGTGTGTGAGTGTGTATGTTTGTTACTTCTCGTCTAAACGGCTGGAGTGATTTTATTAAAATTTTGTATGGAGTTAGTTAACACATAGGATAGTTTTTATCCATAGTGGGATAATTTTCAAGTAGCAGCGGGCGAAGCCGCTGGTAACACCTAGGTAAACTTAACTCTCACCTTAGTGTATAGACCGTAAATACGCTACCGGTTGCTGGAATTTAATAATACTGTCACAAATTCACACTTTTTGGTACAAACTAGATACTAAACTTGACACTCTCTGAACGCCGTTTTAGCTCACAACAACACACTTTTTAATAATACATTAAATTCTAAAAAAGTAGATGTCGTGTCTAGGAAAATCACCATTTTTTTTTAAACTTTGCGTCACAGCCACACTAGTTATTTTTTTAGGAATTTCACTCTCCAATTTTTTTTTTTTTTTTTTTTTTTTTTTTTTATCACGTTTGAAGAAATTGAGGTCACCAAATTGTTTGCCGAGTAAGATCATTTTAAATACTTAGCGTAGATTGGAGGCCTTATCAATATATGTATTTACTAATTAGAGAATAATAATTATCCCACAGTGCACAGGTATGGATCTCTGTCCGATTGATGGCAATAGGCTGGCCCCCTTTTACATGGTACTGAAATCTATATCAATAATAAAAACTTTTTAACAAAAAATAAAACCGACTTAAAAAAAAAACACAAAAAAGTCAAAAATAAATCTGTTTCTTAAGTCGGTGACTTTTGTTTGTTTGATTTCATTTTTTTGCCACCGACTTCAGAAACAGATTTATTTTTGACTTTTTTGTTTTTTTTTTGAAGTCGGTTTTATTTTTTGTTAAAAAGTTTTTATTTTGCACTTTTCAGTGGTTCACATGTTCATGTGGACAATGTAGTTTTTTTTTTGAGTATTGTCGATTTTTCAAAAACCACTTGTCCGATTTCGAAAAAAAATATGGGACCATTTGGGAAGTATACTCTTTCCAACAAAAAAATAATATTTCAAATCGGTTAGCAAGTGACGGAGATATGCCTGAACAAACATAAAAAAAATACAAACATCCGAATTGAGAACCTCCTTCTTTTTTTAGAAGTCGGTTAAAAAGAGAAGTCCTGACTGACTGACTGACTCATCATCGCCCAGCCCAAACCGTTGGACCTAGAAAGCTGAAATTTTCAGAGGTTCCCTTTATATTGTAGACAAGGAATAAGGAAGTATTTTTCGAAATTCTACCCCTAAGGAACTTAAATACGGGACGAAAGTTAAATGGAAAATCGTCATTTTCACGCGAGTGAAGCCGCTGGCAAAAGCTAGTATATTATAAATGCCTAATTGGTCTAGCAACCGGCTGCAACCGCAACCGCGTGACAGGTGAGCACACAGGCTGAGCATGGTGTCCAGGGTTCGATTCTCAGGTTGAGCAAAGCGTTCTTTAGTCCATAAGCAATTTCTCAGTAGAAGTCACGGGTACTCTGGATTACGTACTTCGTGCACGGTTGATGACATTAGGCCCTATTTATTTATCACACGACTGTCCAAATAAAAGAATGTTATGTTTTAATACTTCAAACACAAAATACAGAGGCGGTGTCTGGTTGTTTTTAATTGGGACAAGCCCGCCACACTATTATCAAACCACTGAAACTCCTGTTAGCCAGAATCAATAGTGGCGACCACAAGAAAAGCGCCGAGACAATGAGCTCGACGAAGTCCCAGAGAAGCGATTTAACTGTCTTGGATCCCGCAACGAAATTAATCAGAAAGAAAAGAATAGCGGAGGAGTAGGAAAAAACATAATTTCTGTGTCTGGTTGTTGGCAACAGGCTAGCCCCGCATTCCATTAGGCTTACACATAACTGTCGAAATGTGGGTTTCACTACAAAGTACACCCCTACCTAACCCTTCGGGGATGAAAGCCTTGATCTTATGGTATGACAAATATGGAAAGAAAAAAAAACCTAACGGGCATGTAGATTATAATAAGTCTTAATTTTACTGCTGTACTCATGATTTTGTTTGACACGTTGGTTTTGAATGACAAACCGTGACGGTTTAAGTAATCATTAAAATATCTCTGTGTAACAGAGTTAAGTCTATTTTATTCTCGTGTCATATGGGCACAGCTTTACACAATATGATGTAAGAGAAATCCGTTATAAGGCAGCAGGAAAGTCTCGCGGAAGTGTAAGCCATCGGCATGTGACATCGTAGATGTAAAACTATGTTATTTCTTATGAACATGTGCTCATCTTGGTTAACGGTGCGCATGTATTTTTAAGACTAGGCTTTTTTGTGGAGGGTGGGATATCATCAAATGATTCCTGACAGACTCTTGGGTAGAGCGGTAGGGAGTGTCAGACTTCTACTGAATAAAAACCACCAATGTTCCTTCTTAGCCCTTTGTGTCGAAGCCGCGGTATCTCTTTTTGCCATTCGGCAACGGAATTCTAAAAACCCAATTAAACTGCCTTACCTGGGAAGTAAACTCACGATCTCATACGCAGCATTAGCTCTTGCGAGTACTAGACTATCGAAACTATTACAAACTGTTAGAGTTGCCTTCGTTTTAGATGTTGATTTTTTTGCATTGTGTCATGGGTCATTGACCTACTCAGTTAGTTAGTAGGTATATAATAATATAAGGTCCCATTAAAATAGGTGGACAAATTTTAACACAGCGTTCAGTAGGTCTAACCAAACATATCTAAATAAAAAAAAACATTGAATAAAGTGTTTTTTTTTTACTTATAATAATAAATTGACAGGCACTCTAGAACAAACTCATCCTATGATGATTGAATTATTATGGTCTGAATGATTTCTGAAATTTTGTCCACCTATTTTAATGGGACCTTAAAGATACAGTTTAAAATGGCAATAAAATGACTACCTCTTTGGTCTAGTAGTAACAAGTGCAACTGCTGAGTTTGAGATATTGAGTTTGATCCCCGGGTCGGGCAATGTGTTAATAACGAGTTTTTCCATCAGGAATTTCTCTGTACCACGGAGTTAGGATTTTTGCCCGGTTGATGTATGTCAACCAATATGCCAATATATTGTGCCCCGACTTACGAACAGTAGGTCGTGGGTTCGAACACAGGCAGGCACATTACTTCTTGTAATTTATTTCATCACCGCTGCTCTCAAAACGGTGAAGAAAAACATCGTGAGGAAACCGGCACGTCTTAGAACCAAAAAATTCGAAGACATGTGACATCTACCAATCCGCACTGGGCCCGCGTGGTAGATTATAGCCCATTCTCTCTCAAAGAGAGGAGGCCTGTGTCCCAGCAGTGGGAACATTAATAGGTTGTTGATGATGATGATGATGAGGTATTGTATGGGACTTAAACATAACTGTCATAATGTAGGTGTACTTGTCAAGAACACTTCCGTCCAATCGAGGATTGTAAGGCGTGTCTATCTATCTATTTAAGGCGGGGTTACCCCGATAAACGTCATCAACAATAGCGTTTTACTCGTACATGGAACGGATTTAAATTTTGAAAAAAATGTATTACATAGTTGACTCTTCGATAATGATATGTCGGGCATGCGATACACGATTACTTACACTTCACTGCATCCAATTAAATCGCAAAGACATGTCCAAATGATGGCTAAATAATCGTTTTACTTCAGTTATATTAGGCTTTGAAAAATGAAACTTATATCATAATAAAGGTCGTAAAAAATGTGTATTATCTCGGGTCACATAATGTATAATTTCTTTATCATTTTTCTCCAAGAGAGAAAAAACAGTCAAAATTTAGGCAATACATCGCTCGCGCGGCAGGGCGGGGGGCGAGGTCGTGCGTACATAAAAACAAAGTAGTGCAACCTCGCCTTAAATAAAAAGAGAAGTCCTGACTGACTGACTGACTCATCAACGCCCAGCTCAAACCCTTGGACCTGGAATGCTGAAATTTTGCACAGAGGTTCCCTGTATAACGTAGACAAGGAATAAGGAAGGATTTTTCGAAATTCAACCCCTAAGGGAGTTAAATAGAACCAAAACATTCGAAGACATGTGACATCTACGAACCCGCACTGGGCACGCGTGGTGGATTAATATATTAATTAATAGCCCATCCCCCTCATAAAGAGGAGGCCTGATTTCAGCAGTGAGAACATTATAGGCTGATGATGATGATGATATGTAAAGTGTTGAAACACTTAATGGGATATTGATAATAACAGGCCAACCGTATTGGTCCCCTAAAACAATACAACAAGTGTACTATACACATACATTATATCACGCCCAACTAAACAAAAACATGTCCCATACCACCACACACCATGCCCCATAAATACCACCATTAAAACCTCCTTATAATACCCCTTTATCACCAACCGGTCCTTTTACCAACATATTGTTCCCAAGTGCAAACTCAACTCGTATTACATATTATTATATCACACTAATATTATAAAGGCGAAAGTTTGTGTGCGAGTGTGTATGTTTGTTACTCTTTCACGCAAAAACTACTAAACGGATTTGGATAAAACTTGGTACAAAGATAGTTTATAACCTGGATTAACACGTAGAATAGTTTTTATCTTCCCGTGGGATAATTTTCGAGTTGTAGCGGGCGAAGCCACTGGCAACAGTTAGTATATAAATAGTTACGAAAGTACGTACGGTGAAATCCAGTGGCTTACATAATGGATACTATTGAACTTGAAATATATATAATTATGTTGTGCGTCGTATGTTTCGGCACAGAAAAGAGAGAGGTGAATTTGTAAACGGATTTTTCCTTGTTTGTTTGTTTTTGGAGCGGCCATCTTGGATTTTTTGACAGTTGTTTAGTTTGACATTTGAAAAACTCATCATCTGCCTAGCCTTTTCCCAAATTAAGTTGCGGTCGTCTTCCAGTCTAACCGTATGCAGCTGAGTACCAGTATTTTACTTGAAGCGACTGCTATCTGACCTAAAAAACCCAGTAACTGAATACTCGTAACGACTGTCTAAAACCTACAAAATGACAGTCGGGAGTACTTTGCTAGGCACGAGGGAAACTCGATATGTCATGTAATGATGGTGACCCACGGAACAAACTCAAGGCTTAACCTTGAGATAACGCGGCCTCGGCACAAGGGCGAAGAAGGAACATGGGTGGTTTTTAGTCAGTAGAAGTCTGACACTCCCTTCCGCTCTGCCCAAGAGCGGGAGGAGTTATTTGATGATTTCCCACGCCCCCAATCCAATAGAATAGATCGACCCGTCCGTCAATTATTATTTAATCACGAGATTCTCAATCAAAAAATAATTTTGAAAAACTATGGTCGTGGTTTTGTTGGTTTTATAGTCTTACTGTTTGTTTTTTGACAAATTATATAGGTACCTACTAAAACCTTCCTGGAAAACTACTCTATCTATTGGTGAAAACAGCATGAAGATCGGTGCAGTAATTTTTGAATTTATTACGAACAGACAGACAGACATACAGACGCGGCGGAGGTCTGTATTTTATTTTATAATTAGTGATACAGATTCACAGATCACCCCCAAATATATTCATAAAATGCTAATTATACACTGTGTAAACATTTAAATAAAATGCAAAAAATATTAGTAAAGCATTTAAATAAAATAAAATTAATAAATATTAATTAATGGGTTCTAAAAATAGATATCAGGTCAAAGTCAGATATATTCAGCAATAATTAATCGTTAGGAAGAACAATTTCGGGTAAAGAACTTTAGGTGAGCCAATATGGACCCATTTTTTTCATAGTGCCCCCAAGACGACACTCTGACCTGAATTTCATTCATTTTTTTTTTTTTTTTTAAACGTTGCCCCACACTAGGAATTTCTCCTGTATCGTGGGTGCTTGCACAAACATTTAAACTCACATACACAAATACCCAGACCCGGAACAACTATCTGTAGGTCTTACAAATATTTGTTCCGTGCGGGGATCGAACCCGCGACACGCAGCGCGGCAGTCCATTGCTTGAGCCACTGCGCTAACCGTGCCGTCGATTTCGTTTATTTCATTTCAAGAAAAAAATCAGTGAAACGACCTATAATCATTCTAAACAGTTGTACGAGTGAAAATATTATGGTAATTATGTTTAGGAATAAAAGCGTTATGATAAAAAACAGTAGGAGTTTAAATTATATTTACAATAATGATATTATGAATTACAATTTTCGGAAACATGAGTGTTATGAACATCGTCGGTAGCACTACAAATAGTATGAATGAAAAGTTTAGGATAAAAATTTTAGGAAGAGTGATCATTCGGATTACAAATCGTTAGGAAGAACAATTTCGGGTAAAAAACTTTAGGTGAGCCAATATGGACCCGTTTTATAAACTTAAACCTTCCCATTGGTGAAAAGTTGAAAACAACATGAGAATCGGTGGAGTAGTTTTTGAGTTTATTGCGAACAGACAGACATACATTTTGTAATTGTAGTGCCCAAGTCCTAGTACATTATGATACAATTATTACATTTCACACTCACTTACGCTTAGTATCGCAAGTCTGCATATTTGTAACTCATTAGGTATGCGGGTTGCGTTCCCGCCGCACAAGGTTAGTGAAATGGGGCGCCGCCGGTTCGATTCCGATCCGAGTCGCTCACTCACGAATATTTCGTGTGTTTGTGTCGGTCTGATTATTTTTCTTGTTATTTGAGTAATTACGGGTAAGTCTGACTACCAATCTTACCATGGGATATCGTACAACCTGCAGTAACCAGTAACTAGGGGTGGAGGTCAGATCCATGTAAGTAAAGTAATGGTATTCAACTGATCTAGTTAAACTGGAGGCTTTTCCCATTCATTTTGGTTTCCAGTTTGATCGAATGCAGCTGTGCAATATTTTACACGGAGCGATTGACTTCCTGCCCTCCGCAACCCAGTTAGATACCTACCGAGTAATACGATACCCCTTGGTAAGACTGCTTGCCAGACTTCGGACCACAGACATCCTCCAACGACTGTCATAGATCTACAAATGTCAGCCGGGAGCTTAACGTGTTTTTCGATGCACTGATGAGGAAACTCGGCAGGTATGTAATGTGTGGTCACCCATCCACATACTAAAAGCCTGCTTTCATAGCAGTTTTTTTACTACTGGCTTGGCTTTGACTTTGAGTAGTGTACCTACTTTATTAACAAAAAGGCTGAAACAGCCTTGTTCTTGACTAAACTCATATATACCTCCGGCTAATAAAATTACCTATAAACCCTAATAAGGATTACACCCACAGACGACTTTGGTTTTACGGATTTGAACATTTTTGTTCAAAATCAATGTCAAATTAGTAACTAGAACGGGAAACGGAAGTCTTGTCTCTGCCCTTAGGACAAGATTGAGGTCAAGAGCAAGCCCATTTCTAATAAAAAAAAACCTGTTTTATCATGAAATGACAATGTAATTTTGGATAAGAAGGCATCAGGACTGGGCTCGCGAGGCTAAGTTATAATACAGGGAGCCTAAACAGCCTGTAATATTCTAACAGTAGTTATTCATCTGCCTAGCCTTTTCCCAACTATGTTGGGGTCGGCTTCCAGTCTAACTGGATGCAGCTGAATACCAGTATTTTACATGGAGCGACTGCCTATCTGACCTCCACAACCCAGATATTACGAAGACTGGTTGTCAGACTTTCAGGTCACTGACTACCTGTAACGACTGCCAAAGATCTATATATGGCAGCTGGGACCAACAGCTTAATGTGCTTTCTGAAGAACGGAGGAAACTCGGTATGTAATGGGCGGTCACCCATCCACATACCAACCTAGGCAAGTATGACTTACCCTAGAGATCGACCCTAGTGGCAGTTATTATTAAGCCGCAAGTACACAAGCTAGTCTATACTTCTATACTAATATACTAATACTAATATACTAATACTAATAGAAAGAAGCCCTAACACAGCCGCAAGTTAAAGAAAATGGACAGGCTAAAATCATGTGGGAAATACCTATAAAGACTGATATTACCGTAACACATAATAGACCAGATTTAATATATGTAGACAAGACCAACAATAGCACATTTTTAATAGATATAGCAGTACCTTCAGACTACAACATAGGAGCTAAAGAAATAGAAAAATTAAGCAAATACCACCTTTTGAAGACAGAAATTCGGCGTTTATGGAATACTCAAACTACAGTTATCCCAATAGTAGTAGGAGCTACGGGCATTATTAGTAAAAGTTTACAAAGATACATAGACCAGCTGAGTACAACAATAGACATAACAATCCTACAAAAACAAGCATCCATACACACAAACACCATACTCAGTAAGGTATTGGGAGACACTGTTTTTGTTAATAGTACACCTCACACACAAGAGAGTACACCTCACACACAACAATCATCACACACAGTAGACTCTCTGCAATCATCCGTCAGTACCTCACACAATCACACCAAATACACAAAGTCATCCATCAACCACACAAAATACAATCCGCACGCGAAGAAGAAGATAGGGGGAAATAGATATCTTTTTTCCTGCGGGATGCGGGACGGGATATCTATTCCAAAACCGACGTAAGGTCGAGTATCGGAAAACCGAAACAGAAAAATATAATAATATTATGAAGAGGTAAAGTGTGTTTGTATATTTGTTAAATTGTAAGGGGTAATCTCGGGATCTACTGAACCGATTTTAAAAATTCTTTCACCAATAGAAAGCCACATTATTGCTGAGTGTCATAGGCTACTTTTTATCCCTGTATTCCCACGGGAACGGGATCTACGCGGGTGAAACCGCGGGACGTCCGCTAGTATTAAATTAAATAAAAAAACTACAATTCATTATAATACCTCTATACATAATATTATTTCAAAAGAATTATCTGATAATTAGCTAAATCTCAGAATCTTCACGCATGCGTTGTGGTATTTCTGAAACAATTGCAGTACACAATACCTTGCAATTATATGACTTATGTAATAATGATCAACTCAGGTAGTGCCCGTGAAGGGAATTCACGATTGTGACATGGTTTCGGACTGGATTCGGGTATATTCTAACTTCCTTAGCATGACCAGCCATCGGATATCATCAGCCTATAATGTTCCCACTGCAGGGACTCAGGCGTCCTCTCTAGGAGAGGGATGGGCTATAATCCACCACGCGGGCCCAGTGCGGGTTGGTAGATGTCACATGTCTTCGATTTTTTGGTTCTAAGACACACTTTTTTTTTTTTTAAAACGTTGCCCCACACTAGGAATTTCTGATGTATCGTGGGTGCGTTTACAAACAATGAAACTCACATACACAAACACGCCCAGACCCGAAGCAACTATCTGTAGGCCATACAAATACTTGTTCCGTGCGGGGATCGAACCCGCGACACGTAGCGCAGCAGTCCAATCGCTTAGCCATTGCGCCAACCGTGTCGTCAAACTACACTGGTTTCCTCACGATTATTTCCGTCACCGTTTTGAGAGCAGCGGTGATGAAATAAATTACACAAAGTAATGCGCCTGCCTGGGTTCGAACCCACGACTTAGTTTTCGTAAGTCGTGGCCTCCACCACTGGGCCAAGTAAGTAATTTTTTTTTTAACCTTTACTGTCCCACTGCTGGGCAAAAGCCTCCCCCATAGCCTTCCACTCATGCCTCTGTGCGGTTTTCTCCGTCCAATTGGGCAAAAACGCTTCTAGGTCGTCACGTCAGTAAGTAAATTACTTGAAGTTATTTCAATATATAAAGGAATCTTGGAATGTAATTTTATTATGGTCATCCATTCACGGACCTACCTCAGAAACATGGTTTAACCTTGAAAGTCGAACCGTGTGACCGTTATTATTTAATTTCAAGCAAGATCATCTCCTAAATTCTTCACCAAAACGATGAATAAAATTAAATCCACTTTCGGAATCCGATGTCCTCGTCTTCTATCACTATAGCCTGCATAGGTTACCCTGACCGCCGGTTACCACCGGTTAACCTCGCGGATTAATAATTCTAACTGACCTTCTCAAAAAACATTACTATTATTTTACCTGACTCGATTGTGTAAGAGATACACTTTCTACGCATCTGCCAAGGTTGCATCTGTTGACGAAATATATGACTAAGTATACGATATTTGGTTGACGAAGATAAAACGCGTCGAAGATCATGAGTGGCGGCTTGTGACGTCACTTTCCGGTAAAAAGTGGCCAAGTGTAAGTCGGACTTGCACATGAAGGGTTCCGTACCATTTTAGCAGATATTGAGACTTCCACACATTCGAACGAAGCGCTTTGCTGGGTCCTTTATTATGCGCACAGCCAAGGAGTGGAATTCCCTGCCTGCGTCGGTTTTTCCGAGTTCATATAACCCTAATCTGTTTAAGTCGCGAGTAAACAGGCTTCTACTGGGTAAGCTCGTTCCATCGTTGACATCATCTCTGCCCTTAGGGCAAGATTGAAGTCAAGAGCAAGCCCATTTATAATAAAAAAATAAAAAAAAACTTGTTATAGGTTTTCCTGTAATCTATAAGTGTTGAACTAATTTCTGTATTTTTAGTAAAATTTTAGGCTCAATAGTTTCGTAGTTATGGCCCCCTTAACAGTCGAACAGACAGATACACTTTCTACTCATATGCCAAGGTTGCATCTGCTGTCGAAACTGACTAAGTATGCGATGTTTGGGTAAAACCCAGAAAGAATTGTGTGCGATGATGCTCGTAAGAAAGGTTCTAATATTGGTCTAATTGTTTGAGCTATGTCGGCTCTTAAATTATGTCATAGAGAGTTTCTTGCGTAGATATTTGCGCTTGGGCATTGACATTTTTGAGACCATTAAAATTTATTGTGTTGTATATTTCATGCAAATAAAGAATCTTGAATCTTGACAACAATAAAAAAAATTGAAAATCGGTTTATTAATGACGGAGATATCCGATAACATACGTAGAAAAAAAAACAGACGAATTGAGAACCTCCTCCTTTTTAGAAGTCGGTTATTAAAATAATATTACGCCTGTGATCGCCGATGGGTTAAAAAAAAGGCAGAGGTTTACCTAATAGAGATTTTTCCTGACAAAAAAAATATGATTCTTTTTATTCCGTCTGTTCTGTATCGAAAAAAATATTGTGTTTTTTGTTTTATCAAATTAAGAAAAAATTACAAAGATATTATAAAACGCGTCAAAGATCATGGGTCGGGACTTGTGACATGCCCGTCGGAGCTGCGGGTTGTTCGAAAGAGATACCGCGGTTTCGGCACAAGGGCTAAGAAGGAACATGGGTGGTTTTTAGTCAGTAGAAGTCTCACACTCCCTTCCGCTATGAGCGGGACGCTCTTTGATGATTTCCCAAACCCGAAAAAAAGGCTTGTGACATCACTTTCCGGTAAAAAATGTACAGCAATGTGACGTCACACGAGTTTTCGAAGCATTTTTAATTTCTTGTTTAAGTGGATAAAAAAAATGTGTTCAATATTTTTTAGAAATCCATCTGACGGACTAATTAATTAGTTTTATTTTGTCAACTACCGCATTGTACACAAACAGCCAAATGGTCAATCATGGGACCTCTAGGGGCTCTAGGTCATACATCAAAATATACTTGATAGCCTTCTGAAGGGTCAAAAGTATGAGTGAAGGTTCATAGTACATAGTTTTGGGAAAAATTTACTACCTATAGCATAAAGCCATAAAATATCCTTGCGCGCTCGCCTCCTTCAATGTTACATATGGCCTATACTTCTTTACGGATGTGAAGCTTGGACAATAAAAGAGGATCTCCGGAAACGTATCGAAGCATTCGAAATGTGGGCCTATAGACGTATGTTGGCCATTAGCTGGACACATCGAGTGACCAACGTTGAAGTGCTACGTCGTGTTGGGAAGACACGCCAAATTAATGCAGACCATCAAAAAGAGGAAAGTTGCCTATCTGGGTCACGTATTAAGACACGACAGATACGAACTCTTGCAACCAATAATGATGGGCAAAGTGGCAGGCAAAAGAGCAGTGGGACGTAGGAAGAAATCCTGGCTGCGCAATATCCGGGAATGGACGGGAGTTAAGAGCGCTGCGGAACTTTTTAGACTGGCAAATTTTGGTCAATAACGCCAAATCGCTTTATGTGACACGTCACGTAGCCTATGTTCAGCGGAAAATTAAGACGGTTCTAACGATACCTCATATGTCGAGTTCCGATAAGTAGATTAGAAGCTATGAGGGAACAGATGAAGGTACACACATACATACATACAAACATACAAACATACATACATACATAGCCAGTCAAAATCATAACCCTCCTTTGGCTTTGCCGTAGTCGGATAAAAAGGAACATGGGTGGTTTTTATTTTTAGTCAGTAGAAGTCTGACACTCCCTTTCGCTCTGCCCAGAGCGGGAGGAGTCATTTGATGATTAACTTCAACTTAGAGTCTAAAACTTAATTATTAAACCAACGGATATGCATTGCGTGTGTACTTGCATAGATAATTACCAAATTATTTTAATTACCAATTAAGATTTTCTTAAGATTGTATCCATTTTATTTATATTCCTTAAAGTAGGTTACGAGTAGGTACTGCTCAAAAGTAGCCAGAGCAGCGGTGGCCCAGTGGTGGCGGCCTCGACTTACGAACAGTAAGTCGTGGGTTCGAACCCAGGCAGTCGCATCATCATCATCAGCCCACCACACCCACTGCAGGGACTCAGGCCTCCTCCCTAGGACAGGGATGGGCAATAATCCACCACGCGGGCCCAGTGCGGATTGGCAGATGTCACATATCTTCGATTTTTTTGGTTTTAAGACATGCCGGTTTCCTCAAAATGTTTTCCTTCGCCGTTTTGAGAGCAGTGCGGTGATGAAATAAATTACACAAAGTAATGCGCCTGCCTGGGTTCGAACCCACGACTGGTACTGTTCTTCGTAAGTCGAGGCCGCAACCACTGGGCCACCACTGCTCGCATTACGTTGTGTAATTAAATTCATCATCGCTGCTCTTAAAACGGTGTAGCAAAACATCGTGAGGAAACCCGCAAGTCGTAGAACCCAAAATCACTAGTATTTTACACTTGGTGTTACTCGAAAATTATCCCACGGGAAGATAAAATTGGGATAAAACTCTCCTATATGTGTTAATGCAGGTTATAAACTATATGTGTACGTAATTTTATCTAAATCCGTTCAGTAGTTTTTGCGTGAAAGAGTAACAAACATCCATCCATCCATACTTACAAACTTTCGCGTTTATATACTAGTGATATACTAGTGACCCGCCCCGGCTTTGCACGGGTGCAAAAAAATATTAAAACCTTCCTCTTGAATTACTCTATCTATTAAAAAAAACCGCATCAAAATCCGTTGCGTAGTTTTAAAGATACAAAGGGACATAGGGACAGAGAAAGCGACTTTGTTTTATACTATGTAGTGATTATTTAGTAGGATGAAGCGGCTGCCCATACAACCTCCACAACCCAAATACTGTTGGACTTTGGGTCACTGATGACTTTCAAAGTTATTCAAATAATAGCCGGGACTAATGTCTGACATCATGAATAAACTAGACTGACAAACTTCAAGACCTCATAAAGATTAATTTGCGAATTTCCTAATACCAGCAAAAAATCCTAATTACATTTTGCCCGACCCAGGTCTCAAACGCAGTATGCACTAACTCGAGGCAGTCAACTATCGAAATTGTGAAATGCATTTAAATAATAAATATCAAAGAAATAAAAAATATTCAATGTCAGAAGGTTTTTGACCATTTGATTTATTGAGCAATCTACAATGTCAAATATTATTGAAAGTAATGCCTTCGGAATTAGTGAGTTCATCTAATCATTCTTCACGGCTAAACTATCGAACTATCTAATTTATATAACGGGCATACAAGGACGTTTTATTAACATAAGCATTTGTTTTTTTTTTGTATGCAGGCCATGTTATCATTATTTATTAAAACTTTATGCACAACAAAATCGTAAAAAGGCGGACTTAATGCCTTGGGCATTTTCTACCAGTCTACCTTAGGGTGATGCAGAGACAATACATAGTAGGTGCAAAACAGAAAAATAAACATAATAGAAAAGATAAAATCATCATCTGCCTAGCCTTTTCCCAACTATGTTGGGGTCGGCTTCCAGTCTAACCTGATCCAGCTGAATACCAGTATTTTACATGGAGCGACTGCCTATCAGACCTCCACAACCCAGTTAATACTAGGTAATACAATACCCTTTGGTAAGACTGGTTGTCAGACTTTCAGGTTACTGACTACCTGTAACGACTGCCAAAGATCTATATATATGGCAGCCGGGACCAACACCTTAACGTGCTTTCCGAGGCACGGAGGAAACTCGGTATGTCGGGCGGTCACCCATCCACAGACCGACCTTGGCAAGCACAGCTTTACCTAAAGATCGACCCGAGTGGCAGTTCTTATTAAGCCACGAGCTCCTCCAGCCAGAAATGATAAAATATATGCCTAAATTATAAGAATAAATTCATATTATTCTCTTACTCTCATGATCTCATCCCAATTAATTTGGGCTCGGCGCAAAATACTTTTCTAATAGGTACTCGTCATCTAGAGCAGTGGTGGCCCAGTGGTGGCGGTACCGACTTACGAACAGTAAGTCGTAGGTTCCAACCCAGGTAGGCGCATTACTTTGTGTAACTTATATCATAACTTATATCTAGCTGCTCTCAAAACGGTGAAGGAAAACATCGTGAGGAAACCGGCATATCTTAGAACTAAAAATTCGAAGACATGTGAGATCTACCAACCCGCACTGGGCACGCGTGGTGGATTAAATAGCCCATCCCTCTCCTAGAGAGAAAGAAGAGCGAAAGTGATAATCAAAACAACTGTACATAGAGATCATAGCCGATAGCCCGGCTGAAAATAATTGGTCTCACTTATAGAGGTATTCTACTTACCCAGTGTCTCAGATATTCAAATCTGTCTCATGGGACCCCAGTATGAGTTCCAGTTATAGAGGTTTCTCACTTATCCAAGTCCCAGTTAACCAAGTTTCACTGTAGTAAAGTAAAGTAAATTTTGACCTTCGAAAAGTGCTGATTATCAGCCTAGTTTGAATAAATGAATTTTGATTTGATTTTATTTGAAAAAGCCTGAGTCCCTGCAGTGGAAACATTATAGGCTGATGATGATGACTCGTCATCTCAACAGTCACCTCCTTTCTAGCCATATCATCCTTCACACAGTCCATCCATCGTTTCTTTGATCTTCTTCTGCTCTTATACCCTCCACATTCATATTCAAAATGTTCCTCATGACATTTCTCCTCATCACATGCCCACAACATGTATCTGCGACAAATAAATACTTTTTACTATTACTGTCCACAGCTGGACAAAGGACTTTATTATGCATTCCGATCGATAATTTGGTTCAGATGGTGTTGTTATGAAACTATAACTGTAGGGTGCTTTCCTAACATAAGTAATGTCAATGCAGATGTAAAATGTCAGATTTAAACTTAAATGCAGAAAATGTCAATGAATGTTCAACGGGATGAATCTAAATAAAAATGCAAGTAGTCCGACTCAAACCATGTCTAATTGAACACTAAAATGTAATATACATAAAATGCATAGAATAATGCAATATGTCAGTGTCAATGCACTGCCAAATGTAGGTCGCGTCCAAAGTGCAAATGGGTGATTATTTGAACATGTGCATATCACGCGGCCCTCCCCAAATAACTACTTAGTTAGATATAAAGTTATGTTTTTTTTTATTTCACGTAAAACATAGTTCGAGCACTATATACAGATGTACATAATATATTCCTATTGTTTTAAACAACTAAGTTATGTTCATAAACGTTTCTCAAATCTCATCACCATTCGTGTCCCAATTTCCAAATGTTAGCAGTTCATGCTCTAAAAGTTATAAAAATACCCTGAAGATCGTATTTTTAAGAAGTAATTTAGATAGTACACAACATGCTTTACTAATTAGCAAAAATATACACATTAAAGAACACTTTTAGGTAATTTGTAACGACTTTGAAAATTGTCCCAACACTTTATACTCACTACCATTTGTTCACACTGTCGCAGGGTTTCTTTTTTCTGCGTAGTGTATTGCTATCTGTAAGAGTAACTCGGCGGTCGCGCTCAGTTCTGCGTCTCGACTCGTGCGGGTCACACGTCAAAAAGTGTTTTGGCGTCAACTCTAGCCTACCTTAATCGCCCAGAAATCGTGTTTGGCAAACAAAAATCTCCTTACCGTTCGAGTTTCCCCTGGCTTGTCTAACATTTTTATTTATCATTTTTATGTATTGTAATAGTCGCCATAGGAGACTCTTTGGTTTGATTATGTTCCCAATTTTTTAAGTTCAACAAAGAACGTATAATGTAAAAAAGTGTACAAATACCTAATTACCATTTATATAATTACCATTTTTCCCGTTCGTATTTTGGCGAACGGTAATGAGCAATTTGAAATGGTAATTAGTACCAGTTTAAGCGGACCTCTTATTATATTGAAACTCCTTACTCCGCTAGGCCAGCCCAAGATCGAATTGTTACTACCAACGCCTGATCGATTGTTGATCGTTCGGTGTGAACTGGCACTTCCGCAACAAAATAAACCTACAAACCTACCTAGAAAAAAAAGTACATAATTATAAAAACAGATAGAAAAAAAAAATAGAAATTTAAAAAAATATTATTGTTTAAAATTTAAATTTTATAAAATTAAATTTAAATTAAGTTTAAATTAAATTTAATTAAATATAAATTTAATTTAATTTATAAAAATTAAATAAAATATTATTTTTTAAATTTTATAAATTTCTTTCATCGAAACAGCAAATCTTTAGTATTTTTCTGTTTATCATTTGCCGATTAATGATTTTGCAGATCTTCTTAAGACCAAATTATTTTATTGTTTAGTACAGACGCCAGCACATCGAGCTACCCGAAACTGTCAAATTTTCTCAATCAACTTTGAACCTAATGCTTTAGCGATAAAGTTGAAAATCTATTTTAAATTTGACTGATTGCTGTAGCTTGATGTGCTGGCGTATGTACATGAGCAGTTTCTGGTCATGAAAGTGAGACTTATAAATATTTCTTAAGTTTTTATATAAGATCTCATCGAGTTGAAGAAATATCTTAGATGGAACTTATACGGCCTTATTAATAAAAAAAAGTTAAGCCTGCTTAAACTTACGCTTAGTTTATCTCGCATGCCGTCTCACTTCAAAAATATTCAAAAGAAAGGGACGGCATGCGAGATAAACCAAGCGTAAGTTTAAGCAGGCTTAACTTTTTTTTATTAATAAGGGGGTTAAGGTTTAAGCTCTATTTACACTGAGTTTGATTTTATTTGAATTACTAGACAGATAATGTTATTGATTTTTTGGAAAACCGGTTGATTTTTGAGTTATTTTTTTTATTCAATCACTTCGCTAAATAGCTAAGTTTGATGTCATATAATGTCACCTAAATCATTAATAAATATGTGATTCAAGTATATTGTTCATTTTATTTCTAATTACCAATCACGAAGCATAATTACCATTTTTTAAATGCTAATTACCGTACGTTTCATATCTCATCACCGTTCGACGAAAATTTTCAGCTGTAAATTCAGACCTATAGAGCAGTTCAAATACTGTGCGTTTGATTTATTTGGTTAAGCTACACTATAAACTTTAGGTTAAATCCATAAAAGTTCAAATTGGAAGCATTATTTGACCTTAATTTACGAAGCCTGAATATGCTTATCTTCAAATATTCACCCAAATACGCGAGCCTACTGGCTAACTTATTGTAATAAATATATTTTAAAACCCATGTACGTACACCGTACAATAACCAATAAATCTTTGGGTGTACTTGTTATGGGACACCTCTGGCTAGCTTCGGGATTACGATGCGTGATGTTTTGTTACAAATTACAAGAGCAGCCTTAGGGCTTCTTCACAATGCTGTGGGTTGTTCGGAAGAGATACCGCGGCCTCGACACAGTGCGGGTTGGTAGATGTCACATGTCTTCGATTTTTTTGGTTCTAAGACATGCCGGTTTCCTCACGATATTTTCATTCACCGTTTTGAGAGCAGCGGTGATGAAATAAATTACACAAAAGTAATGTGCCTGCTTGGGTTCGAACCCACGACCTACTGTTCGTAAGTCGGAGCCGCCGCTGCTCCACAACATTTTCCTCTATAAAATCTACTCATCGTGTTTTGGAAAAAAATAATTCATTTTTTAACCTTTAACCTACTTAAAAATGATGTAGTCTCAAATGCACCAAACCACAATAACATACTTCTTTAAAAACCACCCGTAACCGTTTAAAATCTATGTTACGCATGTCTTCCATACAAAAGACATCAACGCGCGACCATTGACCAACAAATATGTCTTGAATACTGCAACATACAGTTTCTTAAGAGAATGTTGGCTCCCTGCCATCTCCCTTGTTGTTGCAGCGTTAATATATGTTGTAGGTACACAGAAGAAACTATTTTGTATGTCAAATAACGTGAGATTTTTAGTTTGACCTACTTTTTATTTCTATAAAAAAACGACGAAAAATTAGGTCAAAGTTGTAACTTGCCCTAATTTGTTTTAGTTTTACTTAATGACCCAGTGACTGATTGACTGACATTCAATGTAACACACACTTAATCTTATTGCATAAAATAACAATTTATTACCTCATAAATAAAACATAAAAGATCGCATCACCATACTAATTAGCATGTCTTACAAAATGAACACTCAAACATCTAATTCTCAGAGTCAAGAATCAAGAATGATATTAAAAAAGTAGGTTAAGCTATCGCAACGAATTATCTAATACCGCGTAAATTGGGCAATATTAAACTTGGAATGACCATACACTACATGAGAAAAACAGATATCGTTGACCTACGTAATACTTAAACTTTCACATAACGACATAGGCCTAAAAAAAATAATTAAAAAAAAATGTTTTGACACTTACTTTGACAGTTGATAGCTCAAAAAGTCCCGACACACTTCACTTTTTTTTAAACACAGTACACTAAACTATTTAATTTTAAAATCAGAACACAGTTGTCAGTTGGAAAGCGCGAACAGTTTTATCCATGGCAAACCGACGACTATTGCAACTACCAAAATATAAGGCCGAAATGATAGTTATGTAACACGGTTACTTGTATTACATAAAAATTGCCGACGGCCACAGCTATATTATGCAAAGAGTAACTTTTTAGGTTATAAGATGAATCCTTAGCGGGCTTCACGGATACGCGAAAAAAAACTATTTTTATAAATTAAAAAACAAACTAAAACGTCGTTTAAAATTCGAATTTTGAAAAACCGCGAAGCCCGATTCGGATTGCGCGGTTAAACCTAAATATTTTTTTTAAATTACTTTTTAATATTAAATGTGAGGCACAGGTATTGTATTTGAAAGTGCGCTGTGGTATGAATGGAATTGCCGCGGCCCGAAGGTGTAGTAATTCAGTAAATTGCTGTCCCCCCTACAGTAAAAGTGGGGATGACAGAATGCCGCCATGCGATCACGAACGTCAGTGGCAAAAAAAAAACAAAGATCATTTTCGTCGCGTTGATGGAAAAAATCGATTGTAGCCAAGGTTAAAAATGGGATGGTTCAATTTAAAGAACGAGGTCAGTTGCCTGTGTTATGTAGCTGTGGTTAAGCAGCGACGGTTAGGTTGAGAAATGGATGGGTTGCTGAGAAAAATTATGCATGTTAATTTAGTGTGATTATTGCAACAGAAATGGTCTGTTGTGGTCGTAAAATGTTGAACTTTAAATAAAACGATGACCTTACATATTTTATCCGTTCTCTGTTTATTTTAGATAGTATCAAAATATGTAGATAATGTCAATGGCGCAGTGGCTAAGCGTTTTAGTTCTGCGCTCGGAAGACTTAGGTTCAATTCCCACCAAAAATATTACTCATCATCATCATCATTTCAGCCGAAAGATGTCCACTGCTGGACTTAGGCCTCCCCTAAGTGTCGCCACATTGACCGACCGGTCAATTTTATTGAAAACTAGCATGGATAGTATGGATAAAGTATGGATAGTTTCATTGGGTGTTCTAGCATATACCTACTGATAAACATTGCAAGGATTAAAATAATTATTGGTGGAGTGATCGCAAGAGCAACTGCTAGGCATGAGGTCCTAGGTTCGATCCCCAGGTCGAACAAAGTTTTCCCATCAGGAATTTCTCAGTAGCAACCACGGAGTCTGGATTTATGCCTATTAATGGAAATAGCTGCTCTTAAAACGGAGCTCGTGGCTTAATAAGAACTGCCACTCGGGTCGATCTTTAGGTAAAGCTGTGCTTGCC
Organism: Diarsia mendica; assembly: GCA_949316265.1. Lineage (NCBI taxonomy): Eukaryota > Metazoa > Arthropoda > Insecta > Lepidoptera > Noctuidae > Diarsia > Diarsia mendica. Next base: position 4,393,404 of record OX438916.1, read on the forward strand.
TAGGTCGGTCTGTGGATGGGTGACAGCCCGACATACCAAGTTTCCTCCGTACCTCGGAAACCACGTTAAGCTATTGGTCCCGGCTGCCATATATAAAGATCTTTGGCAGTCGTTACAGGTAGTCAGTGACCTGAAATTCTGACATCCAGTCTTACCAAAGGGTATCGTATTACCTAATTATTAACTGGGTTGTGGGGGTCAGATAGGCAGTCGTTCCATGTAAAATACTGGTATTCAGCTGCATCCGGTTAGACTGGAAACCGACCCCAATATAGTTGGGAAAAGGCTAGGCAGGTGATGAGTTGCTCTCATAACGGTGAAGGAAACCGGCATGTCTTAGAACCAAAAAATTCGAAGACATGTGGCATCTACCAACCCGCACTGGGCACGCGTGGTAGATTATAGCCCATCCCTCTCCTAGAGAGGAGGCCTGAGTCCCTGCAGTGGGAACATAGGCTACATACATAGGCTGATGAGCTGGCAAAACATGGGTATATGACTAAGTACACTACTATTTTACCCTCTCAGGAGTGATGTTATTAACCGAAATTGTGGTTTTTTACGTTAGTTAATTTTCCCAAAACAACTATGAACCTTCACTCATACTTTTGACCGTTCAGAAGGCTATCAAGTATATTTTGATTCATGTTTTTTTAAACGTAGGTTGTCGTGCCCGAGGTATATATTACCTAGAGGTCCCATGGAAGAGCACTGAGCTTTATTTCAAAACTAGCCGTGACCTTTTTGTTTTGAAGTGAGGTAAATTATCAAATTACTTCTTCCGCTCTGGGCAGAGCGGTAGGGAGTGTTAGACTTCTACCGTTTTATTACAAAAGGTAGATAAACCTGGTTTAACTTAGACTTGGTTTATCTCGCATGCTATCACTTTCTTTTGAATATTATTGAAGTGAGACGTCATGCGAGATAAACCAAGTCTAAGTTAAACCAGGTTTACCTACCTTTTGTAATAAGGCGGCTACTGAATAAAAATCACCCATGTTCCTTCTTAGCCCTTTGTGTCGAGGCCGTGGCATCTTTTTCGAACAACCCGCGGCCCGCAGCCCGCAGCATTGTTCCCCTGGATCGTCAACAGTACTTAAATAGTCGGCGAAAATATTTTACTATATAAGGTCCCATTAAAATAGGTGTACAAATTTTAACACAGCGTTCAGTAGGTCTAACCAAAGATATCTAAACAAAAAAAAACATTAATTAAAGTGATTTTTTTTTCTACTTATGGGTAAACAAGCCAACGGCACGAACTAGTTGGTGGGCGGGGCTAAATGCATGCTATTTCATCCGACATCACGAGCGAAATGCATGGAGCGAAAGAGACACAACTAAAACGGGCGCGCGATTGTTTCTATGCAGACCTTTGGTAGTATGGATACCATGAAAAATCTATTGAATGTATCTGTTCAAAATAAAATTATTTAAATTCTTTAATCTAATCTATGTCTGTATGGTTTCACTTTTTTCATTTTCGTACTATATACGTAACTTATTTACGCCCAAAGATGGTTAAAATTAGTGCTATAATATGAAAGTTTCGACGCTCATAACTTCCAAACCAATATTTTTTTTTCAATTCTGCTCCCATACAGACCTAGATAATGATAAGACCAGTTGATTCAATTTTTTATTTTGAACCTACACCATCAAACAGAGGAGTAATCACCATACTACGTTTGTATGGAAGAATGACTGGCTTGTTCAACCTTAAAATAATAAATTGCCGGCACTCTAAAACAAACTCATCCTTTATAAGTAGGTACTTAAATGCGTTTTCTTATTATTTTTTTTCCATCGTTCTTTTTTTGGTGGTCTGAATGATTCCTGAAATGTTATCCACCTATTTTAATGGGACCTTATATTAGACTGCCACGTTGGTCTAGCGGTCGCAAGCGCGACTGTTGATTCATGAGGTCCTGCGTTCGATTCTGGGTCGAACAAACAGTTTAGCTCCATTAGGATTTTTTCAATAGCAGCTGCGGAGTCTGGATTCGCGCCCGATTGATGTCATAGTTATTATTACATTGTACTAAACCATAACTGGAGAAATATGGGTGTGGCTTTATGCTTAAGTTATTTTTCCCCAAAACAACTATGAACCTTCACTCATACTTTTGACCGTTCAGAAGGCTATCAAGTATATTTTCATTCGTGTTTTTTTAATCGTAGGTTGTCGTGCCCGTGGTATTCATGACCTAGAGATCCCATAAGTGCACTCATGTGTGGAACTGTTGCCTTCATCTGCGTTTCCTTCCACATTTGACCATCAGCCATAATGTTCCCACTGCAGGGACTCAGGCCTCCTCTCTAGGAGAGGGATGGGCTATAATCCACCACGCGGGCCCAGTGCGGATTGGCAGATGTCACGTGTCTTTGAATTTTTTGGTTCTAAGACATGCCGGTTTCCTCACGATGTTTTCCTTCACCGTTTTGAGAGCAGCGGTGATGAAATAAATTACACAAAGTGCCTGGGTTCGAACCCACGACCTACTGTTCGTAAGTCGGGGCCGACACCACTGGGCCACCGGTGCTCCATCATTTTCTTGCCTTTTTCCCAATTCATTTGTGTTCGGCGCAGCATGTCTTCGTCTTCCATACTTCTCTGTTTCTCGTCATCTCATGAGACACCTCCTTTCTTACAATATCATTCTTAACACAGTCCATCCATCGTTTCTTCGGTCTTTCTCTACTCCTGTACCCTTCCATATTTATACTCAAAACCTTCCTCACAACATTTTCCTCATTCCTCCGCATCACATGCCCATACCACGACAACCGATTTCCACACAACTTTTTAGTCACCTCAGACTTCCTCTTGTCCAGCAGTGGACGTCTTTTGACTGAAATGATGAGATTTCCTCTTATGTACTCATTTCTTATTTTATCCATTCGCGTAACCTGGATTAACACATAGATATCTTTTTATCTCGGTAGTATGATCCCGAGCATAGTATGGTGGTAGAGGTAGTATATCTGAGAGCAATGGTGGCTCAGTGGTAGCGGCCCTGACTTACGAACAGTGAGTCGTGGTTTCGAACTCAGTCAGGCGCATTACTTTGTGTAATTTATTTCATCACCACTGTTCTCAAAACGGTGAAGGAAAACATCGTGAGGAAACCGGCATGTCTAAGAACCAAAAAATTCGAAGACATGTGACATCTACCAACCCGCGCTGGGCCCGCGTGGTGGATCATAGCCCATCCCTCTCCTAGATAGGAGGCCTGAGTCCCTGCAGTGGGAACATTATAGGCAGATGATGACGAGTATGATCCCGCGGAACAACGAACTCTATGCAGGCAAAGCTGCAGGCATAAACTAGTTATTACAATAATAATTCTTTTCAATTGACGCACAATAATAATTGACGTCTGTGAAAGGATATGACAATTGTGCAAATTGTTTACTTAAGTTCGACAAACATATTAAAATAACATTTGCAATATTATAGGAAGATTTCCGCAACGTATCATGCTGTTTGCCTACAATTACTAATGTTTAAATAGAGATTTGCTTGTTTTTTTTTATTATAAATAAACGATTATTTACCTACTAAAAGTATTTTTAGTTGGTAATTGTCTTGTTTAATGTTACTAAAAATAAATAACATTTATGGTTTAGGTACTAAGTCACCCGCCCCGGCTTCGCACGGGTGCAAAAAATACACAACCTTCCTCTTGAATCACTCTATCTATTAAAAACCCGCATCAAAATCTATTGGGGTTTAAAGATCTAAGCAAATAGGGACAGACATTGCGAAGTGACTTTGTTTTATACTATGTAGTGATAGTGATTTATAAGACGTGCGGTATGGTTATTTTGTTGATATTTCTTCTGTCCCTCTACAAATTTGTTTTTACATCAGAAGTTTTTTAGTAGCAGCCACGGAGTCTGCATTTGAGCCCGGTTGATGGTAAAAGGTTCACCCCCTTTTATCTACATGAGACTTCAACTATACATGCCTCAGCATAACCTATAGATGATTAAACGAACTTTAAAAGTGAAGTTCGATCACTATTATATGAGTCGCTTCATCCGAAGATATAAGTATAACCAGGTAGTCCCTTTAACCTACAGGCAACATCGCACGTTTTTTAAAGGGTAACTCAATCGATTCTAAAGTCGATTCAAAAAAAAAAAGTTTGACGTTTCCGGTTGTACCGTCTATACCGTGTCAGATCCAACCTTGTCTCATTCTTTAGAGTTTAGACACAAAGCTTTCATACTGGGTTTATAATCACAGGGGGCCAATTCTCGGTTTTAGAGATGGTGTCGAACTCGAGAAAAATTTCTAATGACGTCATTTTTTTGAGAAATTTTAAAAGTTGCTATTCTGGGGATGTCGAATTCGACATTTGTCGAAGGCTAACGTTCGAGTTCATCTCGAGTGCTTCTGAGCAGTAGAGATGTAATGTCGATTATATAGATACGTCATTTCTGAGTGAATTTGTTGAGTTTTGGATTGTACACTGTTTTCTTTTCTTTAGTTTTTAAATAAAATACGGCTTGGCATCTCATACTGGAAATTCGATTTATACTCTTTGATTTGTGCATTGTGTTTTCTTGAAACGACGACCTTCGCGCAGATAACAGACTCTGTAATATTTGTGTACCTACGATTGGACTTGAAACCACTGAAAGATGGACGAGTTTATTAGCATTTTTATCTCGGAGTTGTTGGAAAGTGGCGAGCAACTGGCCAATACACGGCGACAACAGCTATCCCGCCGTCGATATTTACGACTTGAGCGGAACAGAAGTCATTAAAAACTTCAGACTAAATAAAGATTTAATAAGGGTTCTAATACTTAGATCTATTGGCTCCTGTAATAAACTGGATACCACTAAAATAGACCCGAAAACGAAGGTAAATAATTGTTTGCTTCATAATTCTATTAGTCACTGACAGACAGTCAGCTGTCAAACTGATTATTTTTACACTAAACGTTTCGTTTTACTTTGGCTTTGCACGGGACTTATTCAAATTTAATATATAAATTATGTCCTAATTTTAAGTGTTTCTCATAATTATGTTTAAGTACTTGTTTGTTTGTGAAACTAATAAATACTTTTTCTTCCTTTCTTTCTTTATTTTATACTTAAATAATTAGGTTTAGTCAGCGTTTTAAAACAAAATCATTCATTCACTCATAGCTACCTAAAACGGAACGCGCGATTCTTCGTAATGGACGCTAGTATTATATTATCTGTGGTAATGGTAACATTAGCTTCACTCGAATCGACATTTTCGTGACATTTATTTCTATTTTGACTGAGAATACGGAATTCTGCTCAATTCGAAATTTTTTGGTAGAGGTAGAGATATTTTTGATAGACATAGAGATAGACTTACGAACTCGAACTCGAGATAAATCTCTAAAACCGAGAATTGGCCCCCTGGTTGGAAACTATGTGATTTATGTAAAGGGTTGGGAGGGACCTTATATCTTCGGATGAAGCGACTCATATAATTGTGATCGAACTTCACTTTTAAAGTTCGTTTAATCATCTATTATATTTCGTCGCTTCATCCTTCAGATATAAGTATAACCAGGTAGATATTCAGAGATAGAAACTTTGTGTCTTAGTGAACAGGTTTATGAAGAAAAGTGGTTTCTTAAGTTGAAACACGTGGATAGATTTGATCATAATAGCGTTTAATGTTAGATTACACAAAATATAAAGAAAAACAGTTTTACTTCTTAAATTACTTAAGCATTTTAAATAATCACATAATATTTATTAATTTGGAAAGGCAATCGCCCTAGCGAAACCGCTTTCATCTATAATTGGCCTGTTGTAGAAACGGGCAAAGGTTGTGGACGTGCTGGTCCAACCAGCGGTTTTCCTAATAGTATCTACACTTAACCCTGCAGCGTATGCAGCTGATGTAGCGGCATGTCGTGTACTATGCGCGCTGTATGTGCCCACGTCTACTCCGCTCTCTGACAGCACTTGCTTAATCCAGCGACTGATGGTCTGTGCTGTAGCTGCTCTATGTGGAGACTTATGGGTCAGCAGTAGACTTCCCGCGTTCGTAGTCCTCATATTTTTTGTTACAAAAATATAATCCTTGAGGACTGAAGCGGGGCATATTTTCAGATTTTCATTAAAAATTGGTAAATACAGTGTTGGTTGGTCGCGACCAGGGGCAGAGGTTTTAATAATGTCAGTTATGGCTATCTTAACACCGCTTTGAGTAATTATCACGTTTTCTAATTTTAATAATGATAGTGTTTGCACCCTGTGAGCTGTACTGAGTGCCAACAGAATAACTAACTTTTTTGTGATTCTTTCTAAACTTAATTCTAAATTTGGATACCAATTTGAAATACAGTTGAAAACTATTTGTGAATCCCAAGTGGATGTATATTTAGGTCGATTTGGCTTGAGTTTGTAAGCCCCTTTAAGTAATCGCCTTATATTGTCATCAGAACCGATTTTATCATTTAAAAATAAAGATAACGCTGAACGATGAGTGTTAAGAGAGCTATACGAACATCCATTACTGAATTGCTCTGTCAAGAAAGATAATATAAAAGGTATGCAATCATTGTAAATACTAGAATTGTGTAGGGCACAATAGTCCCACCATAGTTTCAAAGTGACGCTATACTGCTTGATAGTGCTGTCAGAAAGGGATGCCAACATTAGGTCGAGCGTCTCAACTGGTGTGCCGCGCCGCTCAAATGCCTTCCGCAAAGCCTGGCGGCACCCAGGGTAAGTTTGTTGTGAAGGGGATGATGATGTCTGAAATGGGATTGAAGTAAAAATTTGTTAGGGTTGAGATAAAGTATATGCAAATCAAGTAAGGTCTGGAGAAGAGGGAACCATGGCTGAGAGGGCCAGTGAGGGAAAACTAAGATACCAGTAGCTTCATCATCAATAATCTTACGTAAACATTTTAGAATAAGAGAAAATGGCGGGAATGCGTAAAAAAATCTTGACTGCCAATTTATGGTAAAAGCATCAACATTATATGCGTCTGGTTCTGGTCTCCAAGAGACAAACAGGTCGCATTTGGTATTGCTGCGAGAAGCGAATAGATCGATCTCGGGACAACCGAAGTTTTGTTTAATAAGCCTAAAGGCATTATTTGACAGCTCCCACTCTGTATCGGGGTTTACTTTTCTAGACTCGGCGTCCGCGCAGTTCTCTTTTGTATTGATATATGATGCAAAAAGAGAGATATTACGCTTCTCACACCATTGCCAAATAGATCTAGTAAGCTCATTTAAATGGGGGAATTGTATTCCGCCAAGACGATTTATGTAGCATAATGCTGTTGTGTTATCTACACGCAATAGTATTGCAGAGTGTTCGTCATCCTCCATAACGAAACTTTTTAATCCTAGAAAGGCAGCAAGGAGTTCTAAATAATTAATGTGGTGTTCCGATTCTGCAGCCGTCCATCTTCCGTTTACTTTTTTACCATTACAGACCGCACCCCATCCGGTTCTTGAAGCATCGGTGAAGATTTCTTTACCGTAGCTTAAAACTCTCATCGAATTATTTATTGTTAATATATTACTGCGCCACCAAAATAAATCTTGCAAAATTACGTTTGAAGGACTGATTTTCGCTTCGTAATTATTATTAAATTTTTGTAATGCTAAAAATTTCTGGCGTTCCAAAATTTTTGTGTATAAGTATCCATATTTAACTGCCGGGCAAGCTGCGATCAGAACACCAATCAATTGAGCAAATTCTCTAATAGTACACTTAGGAAGGCGGGTGAACTTGTCAACCAACTGTGCAATATTATTGCGTTTATCTATCGGCAATGAAATAGATAGTTCTCTTGTATCATACATGAACCCTAAGAACTTGCATACTTGCGATGGAGTTAATGACCTTTTTGTATAATTCATTACAAAACCTAAACAACGTAACTTAACATAACTTTAAAGTTTCGTGTACATTTTTTACACACTCGTCATAATTATCACCGATACATAATATATCATCAAGATAGATTACTGATTTATAACCGCATCCTCGAAGATGCGTCATAACCTCCTTCATGATTTTTGTAAACACTCTGGGTGCTACTGACAGGCCATAAGGCATCGCCGTGAACTCAAAAGTATTTACACTACCCGAGTTAGGATCTTTGTAAAGGAATCTCAAATATTTTCGATCAGAAACTGAAATAGGTACTAACAAATATGCTTCTGTTAGGTCAATAGTGGCCAGAAAGCCGCCCCGGGGAATAAGTTTCGCGGCGGTTCTGTAATCCTCCATTTTAAAATGTTCCTTCTTTATGAATTTATTTAATGGCTTTAAATTAAGAATAAACCTTTTGCCTCCATTAGCTTTTTGTGTTAAAAATGTATTTGATATGAACTGATTTTTCTCGGGTAAACACTGACTTATAGCTCCTAATTCGAGTAATTTACTAATGGCTTTAGAAATTTCCTGTCTTTCAATTAAAGATAGGTTTGATGGTGCTCTGTGTTGAGTCACCTCCTGACAAAAAGGTATTGAGTAGCCATGCTCTATCCATGAGAGAATGACTTCGTTATTAGTTATATTTGACCAGCAATGAACATAGAATTTAATTCTGCCTGCATGTACCTGTGCTAATGCGGAGGTGGAGCACGGGGCTTCGCCTGATTGTAGTTGACACTCTTCGCAGCTGTTGGAGCTGGGGGGTACGTCCGCCGTTGTGTCGACGACGACGGGTGTTTCCTCTGGCCTCCTCGCCTCCCCCTGTTCGACGAGTAACGAGGAGGTCCTGACCAGTTTCCCGGCACGACAGGACGACTTGAAGACGGCAGCGAAGCGCCAGCCTTCTGGTTCGATAGTGTCTTCCGTATCTGGGAGCCTTGTCTTTCAACGGCTTGACTGGCTTTGATTTTTTCGCTCAGTGTGGTTCCAAATAACGTCTCATCACGTTCGGCATCTTGAATTACGTGTAGGACATTCTTCTCTAGACTCGGGGTAATTAATTTGATTCTGTCCTTTGACAGGAAAAAATGTAAATCCGATAAAATACGACAACTGTCGCTCAAATATTTCAAAGCTGATATTTTGTCGTCGGATGTTAGCAATGTGTTCATTGCTTTATTTATTGCTGAAGTGCCCGTGCCCAATTGTTGTTGAAAGGTGCAAAGTTTCCTGTCACGGCCTCTAACTAGCTCGGACACGGCGGCTGATATTTCTGCATTAAGCTTAGGAGCTTGCAGTAATTTGCAATTGCCGGGCACAAGATAAGTTTTCGATAATTTTTCTCTGTCCTCTTTTGGTAATCCTTTTTTTAACAAAGGAGTCCATAGGTTGGCCAGACTATTGTGAATGTTTTCACCGAACTCGGGGGTATCCGATGTAGCTGCTCCTAAGGCAGATAAGAGCTCTGGATCCAGGCTTGTATCGGGTAAGACGTCAGACGTGGCGTCGGGCATCGAGATGGCCGGGGTGTCCGACGTCAAGGTGTCCGGTACATTTGCGTCTTGGCCGAACGCCGGCGGCGTACCTTCACATTGGGGCTCTGCTGGAGCCGCACCAGTTTCTAAAAATACAATTAAGTATTTTTATTTTTTGTCAATGAGGGTAGACAAATAAGAATTGGTGAGGAAAAAATTTAAGACCAATATTATCTCACGGATAATACGCTGTACATAATGTGCGTACCTATTAGGATTACGCGTTTTTGTACTAAGTTGTCACGAATGACTCACAATCAACTCGCAGTTGATCATGTTATCGCAATTGCCTCGCAGGCAATCCCGATTTACTTTTATATAAACAGCACAAAAGTATCACTTTTAAAATTTTCACTTTTAGAAATAAAAACGAAGGTAGGTAGGTACTAACCTGCATTAATTTCATCATCTGATGAGTCGATTATAGGTCGTCTTATTCGACATCGAGGTATTGGAGTCTCTTTACGTTTTTCTTTTATTTTCCTAATGTTTTGTTCGTAATAAAGTAACGATTCTTCTGCACTGCGCTTCGGCATTTTGCAGGATCGCATGCGCACGTTGCCTCGCACGAAAAAGGAATAAGACAAGGTTGGATCTGACACGGTATAGACGGTACAACCGGAAACGTCAAACTTTTTTTTTTTGAATCGACTTTAGAATCGATTGAGTTACCCTTTAAAAAACGTGCGATGTTGCCTGTAGGTTAAAGGGACTACCTGGTTATACTTATATCTGAAGGATGAATAGTCCGGGAGCCGACTGCAAGAAACCCTACCTCATAAAAAAATAGAAAATACCTACTCTGTAGAGGTAGCTGACTTTTAGTAGCTTCAACTGCTCTTGGTCGGCCGCGGCTTAACTTGGCAAATTTTGAGCAAATGAAAAAAAGATGGTGCAAAAATTCATCAAAAAAAACCTCATCGAAAAATAGAATGAAACTTGTATTGATAGGATAGAGACCTTTTGAGGACTGTAAAAAAAGTGGTCGGCCAAATCCTGCGTTGGCAGGTTCTTGTGTCCGACCGAATTTGTGGTACCACGTGACAGCTACATTTTACCTCATGGAAAAATTGAATGAAAAAAACGGATTATAATAGCTAAATTAAACCTGTTGACGTATGCCTTGGTCGGCCTCACCTTAGTCTGGCAGTTTTAGCAGTCCGACCACATTTATAAAAAAAAAAAAAAACAAGGTCCTAAATAAACAAGTGCGTGGAGGGCTAAATTATACAACAACGTTTTTAATTTGTTATTATTTATATTAATAATCACAACCACGCAAAATAGGCGCAAATAGAGTAGTCGAAAATAGCCTGTGTTACCATTTTTAATAATCATAATCATCTTCGGAGTCGAAGTCTGACGAACTATCCCCAGATTCCGACTTATCAATGGTTATGTCTTCGACTCGCAAAGGAGTCATGTGTCCTTCGAACCATTTGATTTTATACATTTCATCTGCTAATGTCCAGCCACAATGTGTTGCATCAAATTTGATGCAACTGGATTCTGCGGCACACTGCCACATTTAATTTACGAACGCCGTACGTAATTTTTTTTGTTTTAAGGTGCTCCAACATGGGGGTATATTGCCGGAATCAAAATTTTGTATTTTTTTCAAAAAATTTGCACGTTGTGACACTGTTGAATACTTTTTTTTGAACAACTGTACTCTCGCTTCGTTCACAGTTTTGCATACTTTCATTCCGTACATTTCGCATGTGTATTTTTGAATCAAGTCCGAGGTTTCGTCTATTTGGTTTGGGTTGTTTAATTTGAAAAATGCTTTCTGATATGATACATTCTTTTTCAATATTTCAAAGGGTCTCACTTTACCCTTCTCTTTAAAACTTGCCGTATAATCAGAGCCAGTGAAGGCATGAAATCCAGGTAATGATTTACTAAGGTCTTGTCCAAGACTTTCACACAATTTTGTGCAGTTAATCACCTCCGCTTTTGTAGCAGAGGTCAGCCAAACTTCTTTTTGGGGCATTTTGTGCAAATTGCCAATGATAATTATTAAAACATCAGTATCTGATGCTCGAATAAGTGCAGTATTTTTTACACTTTTATTTAAATGGAAAATGAGGCGTGTATTAGCCTCTTCGTGGGTGCACTCATAATCGGACTCTAAATTTTTTAACACTTTATTATCATTTGTGATAGAAAATGAAAAGCACTAGGGCATTCCCTGCATTAGCATTTATTGTTTGTTCTAGAACTAGATCAACAGGAGACCTTGACAGTTTTATGCTTGTCCTTTTGATTCCAAATGCTAAAATAAGTCAACAGTACTCTGCACCGTACCAAATTACTGGAGCAGAACAGAAAAGAGACCAAAATTTCTCCAAGTGTCTCAGTAATGTTTGCTTCAAAGAAGCATTTGTGGAATTTTTGTGCAGACATAGGGAATCAGAGTATTTAGCCCCAATAATATCGAAAAAAACGATTGATTCAAAGTGCTTTTCATTTTCTATCACAAATGATAATAAAGTGTTAAAAAAATTAGAGTCCGATTATGAGTGCACCCACGAAGAGGCTGATACACGCCTCATTTTTTATTTAAATAAAAGTGTAAAAAATACTGCACTTATTCGAGCATCAGATACTGATGTTTTAATAATTATCATTGGCAATTTGCACAAAATGCCCCAAAAAGAAGTTTGGCTGACCTCTGCTACAAAAGCGGAGGCGATTAACTGCACAAAATTGTGTGAAAGTCTTGGACAAGACCTTAGTAAATCATTACCCGGATTTCATGCCTTCACTGGCTCTGGTTATACGGCAAGTTTTAAAGGGAAGGGTAAAGTGAGACCCTTTGAAATATTGAAAAAGAATGTATCATATCAGAAAGCATTTTTCAATTTAAACAACCCAAACCAAATAGACGAAACCTCGGACTTGATTCAAAAATACACATGCGAAATGTACGGAATGAAAGTATGCAAAACTGTGAACGAAGCGAGAGTACAGTTGTTCAAAAAAAAGTATTCAACAGTGTCACAACGTGCAAATTTTTTGAAAAAAATACAAAATTTGGATTCCGGCAATATACCCCCATGTTGGAGCACCTTAAAACAAAAAAAATTACGTACGGCGTTCGTAAATTAAATGTGGCAGTGTGCCGCAGAATCCAGTTGCATCAAATTTGATGCAACACATTGTGGCTGGACATTAGCAGATGAAATGTATAAAATCAAATGGTTCGAAGGACACATGACTCCTTTGCGAGTCGAAGACATAACCATTGATAAGTCGGAATCTGGGGATAGTTCGTCAGACTTCGACTCCGAAGATGATTATGATTATTAAAAATGGTAACACAGGCTATTTTCGACTACTCTATTTGCGCCTATTTTGCGTGGTTGTGATTATTAATATAAATAATAACAAATTAAAAACGTTGTTGTATAATTTAGCCCTCCACGCACTTATTTATTTAGGACCTTGGTTTTTTTTTTTTTTATAAATGTGGTCGGACTGCTAAAACTGCCAGACTAAGGTGAGGCCGACCAAGGCATACGTCAACAGGTTTAATTAAGCTATTATAATCCGTTTTTTTCATTCAATTTTTCCATGAGGTAAAATGTAGCTGTCACGTGGTACCACAAATTCGGTCGGACACAAGAACCTGCCAACGCAGGATTTGGCCGACCACTTTTTTTACAGTCCTCAAAAGGTCTCTATCCTATCAATACAAGTTTCATTCTATTTTTCGATGAGGTTTTTTTTGATGAATTTTTGCACCATCTTTTTTTCATTTGCTCAAAATTTGCCAAGTTAAGCCGCGGCCGACCAAGAGCAGTTGAAGCTACTAAAAGTCAGCTACCTCTACAGAGTAGGTATTTTCTATTTTTTTATGAGGTAGGGTTTCTTGCAGTCGGCTCCCGGACTATTCTATCTAGGACTATTTAATTACATCTTGGATGTACCGATGTACCATTATTTCAAAGAAAAATGTGTTTTCTAAATATTCTAAATATTCTTCGATTTATAAGAAGTGTTTCGAAGAAATGTAGGGAACCCCTTTAAAATACGAGTAATTCTTGTATAAATATAATCTGAATCTCCGATACGGCTCTAACGATTTTCATAAGATTCGTTTTTTTTTTTTTTTTTTTTTTTTATTAAATTTAGTATGCAGGGGGTTTCGGGGGCGATGATTCCGATGATCCAAATAATTGGTTGTCTGTTACGTCGGCTTACGGACGATTGTTTAACGTGACAACGTCATAATAAAACATTGATGAAATGATTTCATACTTTATTTTATTGGAGGGTGGGAAATCATCAAATGAGCTCTAGGCGTAGTGGAAGGGAGTGAGACTTCTTAGCCCTTTGTGTCCGGGGCCGCGGTATCTCTTTCGAACAACCCGCAGCCCCGACAGGACTTGACGTAAGACCAAAAAAGCACCTACATACATACATGCAAGTCAAACACATAACCCTCCTTTTGGGTTTTGCCGCAGTCGGGTAAATACCTCAAATGGCACATGTTGGTTTAAGAGCTAAAAAAACCCAAAGATTACGTCTTCTCATAACTTTATTCGGGTCAAGTTCGCGCAAAAATATTGTTTCGCCGAACGTGCGTCTAAAAATATTATGAATCAACTTACTTTGCAAAAACCTAGAATTCGTTCAAGGATTTTTAAATAATCATTTTGTTGCCAATGGAAAACCCTAGTGTTCAGATGTCCTTTGGGAGCCGACTCCAACATAGTTGGGAAAAGGTTAATAATAACAGTGTAACTAACTACTAAAACAACTTTAAAAAAGGGAATTTCACCAACAAAAATCTAATTAGTCCGTCAGATAGATTTCCAAAAATAATGGACACGTATTTTTTCTTTTTTTACATAAACAAAAGATAAAGACGATACAGTGCTTAAGATAAAACAAAAAACACGTATCCAATATTTTTCGATAATCTAACAGACGTGAAATACCCTATTAGAATCAATTCTTTTTCCTTTTTTTTACTGCCAATTATGTCCCACTGCTGGGCAAAGACCTACACCATAGTCTTGCATATACGATTATACTACAAACTTCATCATTTTTTCATCATTTCAGCCAAAAGACGTCCACTGCTGGACATAGGCCCTACAAACTTAGTCCAGAAATTATTTTGTACAACTTTTTGTACAAAAACTGTTTCCATCTAAGTTCAAAATGATTTTCCTAGAAAGTCCTTATAAAGTTCTACTTTTCAGATTTTATTCATATTTTCTAAACTTATGGTTCAAAAGTTAGAGGAGGGGGACACATTGTTTTTTACTTTTGGAGCGATTATTTCCGAAATTATTGATATTATCAAAAAATGATTTTAGTAAACCCCTATTCATTTTTAAATACCTTTCCAACAATATATCACACGTTAGGTTTGAAATAAAAAAAAAATCACTTCCCACTTTACATATACGGGGGGCTTACCCACCAAAAAATATCTAATTAGTTCGTCAGATAGATTTCCAAAAATAATGGACACGCATTTTTTTCTTTTTTCACGATACAGTGCTTCGAAGTCTTGGTAAGTCGTGTAACGTCACAAGGTTAGTACTTTTTTACCCACAAAGTGACGTCACAAGTCCCCACTCGTGACTGATCTTTGACACGTTTTAATTTCGTCAACTTTAATAATATGATAAAAAAAAAAAACACGTGTCCAATATTTTTCGATAATCTAACAGACGTGAAATACAATATTAGAATCAATTCTATTTCCTTTTTTTACTACCAATTATGTCCCCCTGCTGGGCAAACGCCTCCCCGATAGTCCTCCATTCTTCTCTCCGTGCGTTTTTTCCGGTCAATCTTTCTTTATTTACTACTAGCTTTTGCCAGCGGCTTTGCCCGCGTGAAAATGACGATTTTTCATACAAACTTTGATCCCCTATTTAACTACCTTACGGGTTGAATTTCGAAAAATCCTTCCTTATTCCTTGTCTACATTATAAAGGGAACCTCTGTGCATAATTTCAGCTCCAATTTCCCTAGGGTTTGAGCTGGGCGTTCATGAGTCAGTCAGTCAGTCAGGACTTCTCTTTTTATTTATATACCTATATATTTTTTATAATCATTTATTTAACGACCTTATAGTACATAGGTTTTACTTAGATCTAAACTCACCAAACTTTTACGTTTGATGGCGACATCAACATCATTATATAGATGTATATTTACATTGACTGCACCATTGGTGTTGTGGTCGCCTACTGAGCTTGGGGTATGATTCCCAGGTCGTACAGAAACCTGTCGGGGCTGCGTGTTGTTTGAAAGAGATACCGCGGCCTCGGCACAAAGGGCTAAGAAGGAACATGGGTGGTTTTTAGTCTGTACAAGTCTGACAATCCCTACCGCACCCCAGAGCGGGAGGAGTCATTTCATGATTTCTCACCCTCCAAAAAAGAGGGTCGGGCAAAGAGTTCTTTTGGGTTTTTCTATCGAGAATTCCTCGTGCGACTTTTATTATGTAGCTACAAGGTTTTCAAGTCAAATAAAATGTATTACAGGAAAAAAAATAGCAGGCAATGAATGTGCAATGTTTAACTTAATAATTGCTAATTAACACCTTTGTGAATAACGAGACCTGATTTATTGACACACTAGCTTTTGCCAGCGGCTTCGCCCGCGTGAAAATGACGATTTTCTATACAAACTTTCATCCCCTATTTAACTCCCTTAGGGGTTGAATTTCGAAAAATCCTCCCTTATTCCTTGTCTCCATTATAAAGGGAACCTCTATGCAAAATTTCAGCTTTCTAGGTCCAAGGGTTTGGGCTGGGCGTTGATGAGTCAATCAGTCAGTCAGTCAGGACTTCTCTTTTTATTATTTATATATATAGATAGATAGAAAACACTAGCTGGGTATATTTACTTAGGAATTATATCTAGTCATTTTTCATCAGGACAAGCCTGCCACGCTATACCCAAACAACTGTAACTCCTGTTAGCCAGAATCAACAGTTGCGACCACAAGAAAAGCGCCGAGACAATGAAGCTCGACGAAGTCCCAGAGAAACGATTTTACTGTCATGGATCCCGCAACGAAATTAATCAGAAAAGAATAGCGGAGGAGTGGGGGTTATCATCATCTGCCTAGCCTTTATTCAACTATGTTGGGGTCGGCTTCCAGTCTAGCCACCATCATCATCATCATCAGCCTTTACTGTTCCACTGCAGGGATTCAGGCCTCCTCTCTAGGAGAGGGATGGGCTATAATCCACCACGCGGGCCCAGTGCGGATTGGTAGATGTCACATGTCTTCGAATTTTTTGGTTCTAAGACATGCCGGTTTTCTCACGATGTTTTCCTTCACCGTTTTGAGAGCAGTGGCGATGAAATAAATTACACAAAGTAGGAATGCACCTGACTGGGTTCGAACCCACGACTCACTGTTCGTAAGTCGAGGCCGCCACCACTGGGCCACCACTGCTCCACAGTCTAGCCGGATGCTGCTTAATTTCAATATTTACATAGAGCTAACTCCCATTACATAATTTTTTTTTTAACGTTGGCTATCTGTCTGTTTGTCAAAATCCAAACTAATATTATAAATGCGAAAATAACTCTGTCTGTCTGTCTGTCTTTGCTTCACGCCTAAACTACTGAACCGATTTGTGTGAAATTTGGTACAGACATAGTTTGGAACTTGAGAAAGGACATAGGATAGATTTTTTTTTTTTTCGCGAGATCGGGAACTATGTGGGTAAAACCAAAAATCTGCCGGAAGTCACTATTCCACGCGAACGAAGTCGCGGGCAAAAGCTAGTATATTATAAAAGGCAAAACTTATTGACTGAGGATCAACGCACAGGCCAATCCCTTAGTGCGTGTTTACGTACAGGCGGGGCGTCGCGCGCCGCGTGCTGCGTTTTTATTTCAAACACATGGCGATGTATGAAAAAGTTAACGATTTCAATCGTCGATTTTCGAGAAGCGATTTTTCGCTCGTTAGTTTAAAATGCAGCGTTTTTTGCGGTGGACCCATCTCTCAGTAAATTTATAAAAAAGCACGAGACGAGTCTTTTGCACGCGCCGCGTGACGCCCCGCGGCGTCTTCGTAAACGAGCCCTTAGGGCTAAGAAGGAACGCGGGTGGTTTTTAGCTTTCGCTCTGCCCAAGAGCGGCAGGGGTTATTTGATGATTTTCCACCCAAAAGAAAAAAAAGTGCTGGAAACTTAAAATTTCTCACACGTATTCCTCTTATGACGTGGGCATTCCACTAATGAAGGATTTTTCAATATTCAACCCCCGGGGGGTGAAATAAGTTGGCATGTAAAATATTATTTTTTGATAATTCCGGCATCACACGACAAGCCGCGGGCAACAGCTGGTACATACAAAAAAAAAACGATGATTTTTAATTTGCCTATGTTCAGCGGAAAATTAAGACGGTTCTAACGATACCTCATATGTCGAGTTCCGATAAGTAGATTAGAAGCTATGAGGGAACAGATGAAGATACTCACATACATACATACAAACATACATACTTACCTACATAGCCAGTCAAAATCATAACCCTCCTTTGGCTTTGCCGTAGTCGGGTAATAAATGAGATAAATTATGAAAACGGTCTCAATATTTCGCTCAGACAACGCTTGGCTAATAGCAATGCAGTCTAGACATTATATAAATAAGAAATCAATAAAGGTATTATTAAGATTAATTAATCGACGCTAAAATTATGTGGCGGGACTATTCTCCGAACGAAAAAAATAGTCTCCTTTTCTAACATTAAAATCAAATAACAAAAAAAACTATTCGTATTTGAAACATTCTAATTTTATTTCTATTATCTCTTGTGTCTCTATCCTTGTTCTAAACATGAGTAAACAAAAGTTTTCATGATGTTATATACTAAAACCGTTTTTTATTTTTTTACCAGTGTTTATTGAGCCCGAGCTACTCACCTATGCAACACGTTTTACAGAAACGTGCCAATAAAATGACACTAACTTGCAAAAGCTAATGACCACTTATAAATAATTTTGCAAAAGAATAATAACGCTCTACCGGTTATTTGTAAGACTTTTCAACACAAACCTGTAATTTTAAAAAGATAGCTAAATTCTTCGTAATCGCTGAAAAATTATAGTCATGGGTTTTCGCACTTTAGGGTCATGCTCCACCGCCGCCGCCGAGATGTCACATACAACATTACGACTTTACTCCCTAAATTTACTGGCAGAGGTGTAGGTAGACCTAATAATAATATAACACATGTATGTATCATCATGCTTCATCATCAGCCTATAATGTTCCCACTGCAGGGACTATAAGAGAGGGGGGTGGTGTAATCCACCAAACAGGCCCAATGCGGGTTGGTACTACGTCACATGTCTTTTTTTTTGGTTCTAAGACATGCCGTTTTCCTCACGATGTTTTCCTTCACCGTTTTGAGAGCAGCGGTGATGAATTAAATTACATAAAGACTTGCATTTGGCTGTGTTCGAACCCACGACTCACTGTTCGAAGTCGGGGCCCCCACTGGGCTACCGCTGCTCCATCATGCTTATTTCGACTAAAATAAAAAAATATTTCCGACTAGTACCTAGGTAATTGCAACTGATGTGCATGTATATCCAGAAGTATGGTTGTGGATGAGGCGTTTGCCTAGAAGAAACCGATTTACTCGAGCTTCGAAAAGATCTAAGTGGTTATAACTGGAAAAAATAATTTACTCGCTTCTCGCTAACCGCTGACTGTGGGACCTACCTTGTTTCTGAAATGTAAATACTGAGGCGAAGACAGGTATCCATAATATAATGTCACATGATTATTTTCTTGCTGTCATAAGGTTGAAATTACGATGGTTTAATCCTAATGGAGACGATTATTTTCATAAATAATCACTTGTGACTGAACAATCTTCAAAAAGTAGACAAAAAAATTGAATAGAATATGTATTTATTCGTTAATGGACAGCAGCAACACAAAAGAGCAGCACATACACAAACAAATAACAACAAACAGCTTAACAATTAATTAAACAGCTCAACTGCGCTGAGCATAAATACTGTTTTTATGGTTCCGTACTACAAAACTACTAAGTTTCCTATGGAATGTTAAACTATAAACGTCTTTTTTTGGAGGGGGTGGGAAATCTTTCTTTTTAATCTTTTTGACGGCACGGTGGGCGCAGTGGCTAAGCGATTGGACTGCTGCGCTGCGTGTCGCGGGTTCGATCCCCGCACGGAACAAATATTTGTATGGCCTGCAGATAGTTGTTTCGGGTCTGGGTATTTTTGTGTATGTGACTTTCTATGTTTGTGAACGCACCCACGATACAGGAGAAATTCCTAGAGTGGGGAAACGTTTTATAAAAAAAAACAGACTTCTACTAACTAAAAACCACCCATGTTCCTTCTCAGCCCTTGTGCCGAGGCCGCGGTATCTCTTTCTAACAACCTGCATCCCTGAGCCTGACGGTTACCATAAACGCCTTTCATAAAAGTAGCGGCAATCACAGGAAATGTCTTATGATGTTTTTTTTTTATTAATAAACAAGTAGGCGCAACTTGTTCTTTTCAAAAAAGTTTATGTCGAGTACTGAATCCACATAAACTTTTTTGAAAAGTTATTTTTAATCAATATTTTTTGCGAGTCTTGGGACTATGATATGACAACATTTAAATATACCTTTCTAAGATATGACACGGGAGGCTGCGGATTGTTCGAAAGAGATACCGCGGCCTCGGCACAAAGGGCTAAGGAGGAACATGGGTTGATTTTAGTCAGTAGAAGTCTGACACTCCCTACCGCTCTACCCAGAGCGGGAGGAGTCATTTGATGATTTCCCACCCCTCCCAAAAAAAAAATATGAACCGGGAAATTAGGACTTAGTTTGTACAAGGCACGCCGCCTGCTGTGATGTACGGATGGCCGACGCGTGCTTCCACTCATGTCCAGAGATCATCCGAGTTAGTCGGAAGTGAGAATGCCATGCCATCTCACCAGCCAACTCCTTCACCACGGATCTTACAGTGGCAATAGTGGCTTGCCCTGTGTCAACTAAGACCTTTAAAAATTAAAAGTTTACAAAAAAAATATTATAACCTAATCCTTTTTCGGATCGTGTTCGAAACCAAAATAGCTGACGTGGCCCAAAAGGCTGCCCAACTCAAATGGGACTGGGCAAGACATATCTGCCGTATGCCAGACCAACTGTGGGCCAAAGTCGCGGGAAACTGGTGCCCTGACTCAGTGAGACGGGGTCGCGGCAGGCCACGAAGGAGATGGCCGGACGAACTGGACAGGTTCCATAAATACTGGAAGGAGTACGCTCTGGTTCTTGAATAGTGGAAGGAGTGGGGGGAGGCCATTGCCAGGAGTGGGACAGAGCAGGCTAGAAAAATAAAAATAAACTTTTTTAAAGTACGCCAATCTCCACGGTCCTGTTCCAGCCTCATTCTGGTTTTCCCCCGATGGCAACTATGTCGACTGCCCATCTTTCCCCCGGACGACCCACATTATTTTTGCCAGTTCTTGGACGCCATTCGGTGTCAGCACTGTCAGCCTTACTCCAACTATCATTACTGCGCCTTGCTAGGTGTCCTGCTCAACTCTATTTGATTTGCGCAACGCGATTTCCAATATCGAAAGTCTTTGTACCTACGTCTTCAGATATCGGCGTTCGGAACTCGATAAAAATCATCATGAATTACAGAAACAGATGAAATATTTATGTTTTAAAATAATGAAAACGCATTAAGCAGCACAATACATTAATATTTTATTAGGTACTTTATTTTTCTATTCAGTTATTTATTTATTCCATTTTAACATATTACTTATTTTATAAACGAATGCATAAAAAGCATTTAAAAATATTTAAGTATTATTAGGTCTAGATTACAATTTTCCCAATTCAATTTCTTTAATTTTCAACTCCATATCCCAAATTTTTTCTTTAAACTCCATCTCTTTCAATTTAATCATTAAATCTTTCTCATGGATATCTTGCCGATATTTCAGCTCTTCTTCCAATATTTTAATTTTTAAGGAATCAATCTTATTTACACATGCATCTGGAATTAAGCAAAAAAAACTATTAATCCTAAAAAATAAAATAAAAAATATTAACTTTATTATTACAACACCTAGATGGCATGACATTCAAACTGCAAGAGAAACCGCGGCCTCGACATGAAGGGCTAAGAAGGAACACGGGTGGTTTTCAGTCAGTAGAAGTCTGACACTCCCTTTCGCTCTGCCCAAGAGCGGGTGGGTGGAAAGTCATCAAATAACCCACCGACCAAAAAAAAAAAGTTAGCTACCAGATGGTTACCTGATGATTAAACGCTTGTTTTAATTAAAACTATGGTTACCAATTACCAGTTGGATATTGCAGGCGTAACACACAGCACCCTTTTTTTTTCATTCGATGATTTACCACCAACAAAATAAAGGCGTAAAACCCAGCGCATCTAGGAGGTTAGGAGAGGGATGGGCTATAATCCACCACGCGGGCCCAGTGCGGGTTGTGAATAGCTATGCAGAATACGATATCAGTTTTTCAAATATTATTCGATTCTGATATTAGTTTCGGTCTATGACAGCATTTCTTCACCACTGCTCTCAAAACGGTGAAGGAAAACATCGTGAGGAAACCGGCATAATTATCCTAGAACCAAAAATTCGAAGACATGTGACATCTACCAATTCGCACAGGGCCCGCGTGGTGGATTATAGCCCATCCCTCTCCTAGAGAGGAGGCCTGAGTCCCTGCAGTGGGAACATTATAGGCTGATGATGGTGACAGCATAATTATCTGGTATTCAGTACTCTAGACTAGAAGATCCGGAAAGATGAATGCGAGACATACTTACCATCTGTTGGCTGTACCGAAGTAGTAGTAGCGGTGGTGGTGGTGGTCAGAACTCTCTTACGGAGGATCACTCTGATCTCTTGAAGTACTTTGTCTTCTTCATCTAGATATAGGTACATTTCTTTCAAGCGACATACTATTTCAGAATTGTCGTGTTGATCGGTTACCGTCAGACTTTGAGTAACATAGCAGCCATCTTCTTTGCATTCTGAAAGTGGAAGAACATTAAGCCATTATTTACTTTTGATGACAATTTTAGAAAAAAATTGACGATGAATGAATTGGGAATGAGTTACATTTTAAACATACTGAGTTAAAAAAAAATTAAAAGCTATAGAATATCTTTTCTAATGCCTAATGTTAATATTTTAGAAGGTTACTGCTTGAATGCATGTTACAAAAAAACCACCATGCTGAGTTATATTTAGAGTGGCTCAGGTAGCAGTTAACTAGTGGCTAAAATAGTAATATTTAGACGCTCGTTAATTGTGGCTAACTTAGTAATTTAGAAGGCAATGTAGATTGTTAGGAGCGAATAATGCTATTAAAAAGAAGCCGGTTTAATAAGCACCCAATAATAATACTTACGAGAATCTTTGAATTGTAGGTATAAAACTGGTCCTGGCTGAGGAACGCGAAGAGGGCCACATTTTAACTGCAATTTTTCACCATCATCAAACTCATAAATAATAACATTATGTCGATTCTCATCACCATAATCATAGAGTTCCATCACTGTACCGTTCGCTGGCAATTCCATGCGCAGTGGATGTTGTTCTGAAAATAATCGTGAGAATAAGTGGAGCAACAGCAAACGTTGAACAGGCTGCAGCTTTATAAAATTAGCGGCCCGCCATTGCCACTTCTTTTCCGTGCTTCCGGGACAAATATTGACCAACATGACTTGTGTACGGGTTCTGTTACCATCTGTGACCATAGGCCATAATCATAATCATCATTTATTGCATTCATGTAGTTTACAGGTTGTTACAAGCGTATAGGTTTCATACACGAACCCTGCTGATAAATGTACTTTCTAGGCTAGAATCTTGTGCTGAATTCACAGTAGTTATAGTCTGGATCTAATAAAATCATTAAACTAATTATCAGGTCTGGTCAGACTACCACTTTACTTACCAATAGGAAAATTTCCCATAGAAAATTTAATTCTGTTTAGTTCTGTACTTCGTCCTATATGATTATCAGAACAACACGCTAATATCTTGCTCTCTCCATTAAGACGAAACAAAATCTCAGCCTTCTTTGCTGGTATTAGTACTGAAATTGAAAAAAGAAGATTATCTACGGTCCTATTTATTTTTAAAACTTTCCGCATATAAAATAAAAATGTACAAAGGCGGACTTCCAAGTCTTTCAACCGCCATAAGGAGGGGCTTGCGGACGTCTAACTTAAGGTTGATGCGACAAGGTAGCTCGCTAAATTCGATTTATTTTAAGTTTTTTGCAATTTACTGATCAGCATCAGGTTGTATGTTAAATAAAATGGGACTATAAAAATCGCGTTTGTTGTATGGGAGTTGGGAGCCCACCTTAAATATTTATTTTATTTTGTTTTAAGTATTTGTTGTTAGCGGCAACAGAAATACTTAAGATACAGCCTGGCGTCAGACAGTAACCTTTGGATACGGAACCCTAAAAAGGCCTACATACTTTTGTATGGCTATCGATATAATGAATACTGCTTACCTGTCTTTTTGTAATCATTTACTTCACCGACGAAACCATCCACTGAGTCCGACACCACCAAAACCATGTCTGTTCGCTTGACTTCACACTCCACTTTTATGGGTAGATTACTTATATACTTGTATTCAATAATATAATCATTGTTTACGACATTTTTGAGTTTTGGCCGAAGAGTCATACCATTAATTTTGATGTGTACAATATCTGTAAAAGATAAAACCAGTCTTACCTAGAAATATCATATTACACAGTACTAACTAGGTTGTGGAGGTCAGATAGGCAGTCGCCCCATATAAAAAACTGATTTTCAGCTGCAGCCGGTTAGTCTGGAAACCGACCCACACAAAGTTGGAAAAAGGCGAGGCAGATGATGAGTTTTCGCTAGGCACCACGCCTGTCGAGTTTTCTGGCGTATTTTATTTGAAATGTTTACTTCTTGTGCTAGAGAATTGATTTAAATAATAATAATCAATACAAGCATGTGATTAAAAATTCAATATTGTATAATATTATTTTGTAAATGCATGGAAAAAAGGCTTTTATATTTTTTACTTCTGGCTAGACTTATTATTTCAGTATAAAAATTGGTTGTCTGTAAAGTCGGTTTACGGATGAAAGTTTAACGTGAGTCGTGACCACGTCATAACAAAACATTAACAAGCGTACAATGAGTGTAACGGGACAAATTCATCCTTTTTCATGCATGCAGCCGGCGTTCATCGATTTATTAGACGTTGTGACGTCAATAGAAAACAAATCAAACTTACTGAGTTCTGTCTGCATAACAAATCTCACCATTACTTTGGTGTAGTCACTTGTTTCCATTGCAGTACATATCACATGACTGTTATTGTGTCCAGAATGTAATGTTGTAGCAAAACCAATCGCTTGGTTCGATGATAGATTTCTACTGGTAAACTTATCTGAAAGAATATGAATATTTCGTTTTCTGTTGATATTTTTAATATACCAGCCTGCTATAACTTGAGGTTCTTAAAACTCAGTAGGTACACCTCTAAGTGATCAGTAGCAAAACGTCCCATTATTAAAGTATATTGCTGGGTATTTGTGTATGTGAGCTTATGTTTGTGAACGCACCCACGATACAGGAGAAATTTCTAGTGTGGGGCAACGTTTTATAAAAAAAAAACTAATTACTGTACCTAATGCTGAAAATAAAGTTCTTCGACTTGTTTAAGTTGCAATAAACATATAACTTCAAGCCTGTAATCCGTAAAGCAGTGTACCTATAGTATACTCGCATTAGTCCGTGTGGTTTAACTTGCAAGTAATAGGAAGTGAGCCTATTGCTATCATCCAAGCCCAAATCCAGACTCCAAGCTGCTGTACTGCAAAATTCTTGAGGGATTAACCCAATATCAGTTTACCATAATCGAACCCAGCAAAACCACTAGACAAACGTGGCATTAAAATACTTAGAAAACAGCCACGACACAAACGCTTTGTGAAGCAAAGCGAAATTTGTGTTGTGGCTGTTTTGATTTTCGACAATAACGCGTTCTGGTAACGAGGCACCCCAGAAAACCACTTCAATGTCTTGTTACATTTTGGTTGCCGTTTTTATCGTAGTCAGGTTTCATTTCAGAACCAAAATCGGTACAAAATAATAAATACATACCGCTCAGCGTGTCTGCCATCGGGTATTCCATCGTGAGGCTCGCTGTACCCAAGAAGTTGACGCAAGCGACATTGACGACATCCCCGTCTACGTATTGGTACTCGGCAGTGAAGTCCACGTCCTTCTCCAACAGGTCTGTGCGAACTGCTTTCAGAGCCATATTGTTCACGAAGATCGTCTGAGGCGGCTCTGTGGGGTAATTGTTCAGATTTAGATATGCCATCTAAAATCTTACATTCTATTAACTGCTGCCTTCCATTTTAAAAGCATCTTAATATTACTACATAGGTACTACTATCTCATCATCATCAGCCTATTGCAATCCACTGCTGGATATAGGCCTCTTTAATCTTACGCCACTCAGCTTGATTTTCGGCAACTCTCATCCAGTCAGCCAACCACCAGCCACTCTGCGACGATGATTGCTCCACCGAGCCTGAGGGCGTCCAACCTTACACTTGCCGATTCGTTGTCTCCACTCAAGAACACGTCTACTCCAACGGTCAACGGTTTTGCGGCTAATATGGCCGGCCCACTGCCACTTCAGCGTACTTATTCTGTGAGCTATGTCAACAACACGACCTTGGACCATTACAGTAGACGTGTTCTTGAGTGAGACGCCCTCAGGCTCGGTGGAGTGATGATATTCGCAGAGTGGCTGGAAGCGACTGGATGAGAGTTGCTGAAAATCGAGCTGAGCGGCGTAACATTAAGGAGGTCTATATCCAGCAATAGATTGCTACAGAATGATGATGAAGTTAAAAAAATAGAAGCTAATAAAATATCATTTTTTATTATTATTATTTGAGAAGTTACAAAATAGTTACAAAATAATCACCATGCTGGGTTGTACTTAGAGTGTTAGAGTGGCTTACATAGAAGACAACTAGTGGCTAAGATAGTATCATTCAGACGCTCGTTAATTGTGGCTCACTTAGGTAGTTATTTAGAAGGTTAAGTAGATTTCTGGAGACGAATAATGCTTTTAAAACGAAGTCTGTATCTAAAGGGTGTTTTTTTTAGAGGTATAGAACTTTGAAATGGAATAAAACAAAGATGATTTTTTTAAATTGAAATAAAATTTACTTTATTCGAAAGATAATCTTCTGGCATTATAATTTAAATATGACTTCAACATAATGACCGCCACGGCTGGCTCGCACGTAGTCTAATCTGGAGCACCAATTTTCGATGACTTTTTCCAACATTTGTGGCCGTATATCGGCAATAACGCGGCGAATGTTGTCCTCCAAGTGGTCAATCGTTTCGGGCTTATCGGCGTAGACTAGCGACTTCACATATCCCCACAGAAAATAGTCAAGCGGCGTTAAATAGCACGATCTTGGAGGCCAATTCACGGAATTCACGGGTCCGAAACGTGAAATTATGCGGTTACCAAACGTTTCCAAACGGTTACAAAATAAATTTGCACAATTTGCAAGCGTTGTTCAGGCGTCAGTCTATTCATGTTAAAATGCCAAACCAAAGTAAACATAAATCACTTGACAGCTGACAGAATGGCCGCCAGTTAAAAAAGTGTTGCCAACTTAAAGTTCTATACCTCTAAAAAAAACACACTGTATATCTTAGTACATACCTGTTTGTCTGACGTGTATTCGCATATAGCAGTCGGTCGCTAAATACGTGTGTCCTTCATACAGGACTGCTCGGAGTGGTCCTGTATGTGTGTTTGGCACTTGGTAGTTCTTAAGACTTAAAACCGTACAGTTCCATAGAGTAGCCATCCCTTTGTCTGCCTTAAACTATTATTAAAAAGACAATTATATAATAGATTTTGCAGACATTTTATTTACACAACATAAGATCATTATAATCAAAGCTTTGTAAGGTTAGGCAGAGTGTACCTAATATCCCAGGTACGGAGGAAACTCGGAATATCCTCAGCCATCCGCAGACTGACCTAGGCAAGAGTGGCTTAACCTTAAAATCGACCCGTGCTGCTGTTATTATTTAGACACGACTTCCTTCAATAAATAAAAATAAATTGATAAGGTTGATGATAAGTGGCGAAATGCTGTCCTATTTGACCCAAAGATTGACTGGTAGAATATGCCTCGTGGCAATAAATCCACCTATGTACCTACCACAGTTGTACATGTAGTTAAAATAAATAGATAAGTTAACCATGGAGTCTCTTGCCGGTTCTTCTCTATTAGAGAATGAAATCCGGACCATCCGTAATTGGAAAAATCACACATCACACACATTTCACATGTTTACTCGACTTCCAAATGCGGATTCGAAAATCGAATTCAGATTATCTGAAAAATAAGAAATTGTATCTCGGGGACTAGTACATTATCGCGTGAAAATTTGTGTTGTACCGCAAGAACAATGTTTGAATCTCAATCCGCATGAATTCTCCAATTCACAAGTCGGTGAAGTATTTTGTAAACCATCTAAACAGAATACAAGAAGTAATTTGCAGAAATATAGAAAACCGTATTAATCTTAAACTCGTAGAAGTGTCTGTTGAATCACATGAAATTACATCCAGAGAATAAGTCTACCGATCTAGAAAAATCATATGATTTGATTTTCTTATTAACACGAATATAAGAAACTACATAGTATAAATTAAAGTCGCTTTCTCTGTCCCTATGTCCCTTTGTATGCTTAAATCTTTAAAACTACGCAACGGATTTTGATGTGGTTTTTTTAATAGATAGAGTGATTCAAGAGCAAGGTTTTAGTATCTTAATTTTACCCGTGCAAAGCCGGGGCGGGTCACTAGTATGTTATATAAACATCCGAATTGTAAATACCTATATATTTTTTTTATGTTTGTTCGGGCATAACTCCGTCACTTGCAAACCGATTTGAAAAATTCTTTTTTTGTTGGAGGTATACTTCCCAGGTAGTCCCATGATCATCAAATCAGGTACTGATGATGGGATCCTGGAGAAATAAAGAGAACTCTTCAAATTTAATAGGCACACTTGAAGTGATTTGAGTAGTTTTTGGAAGAGTACTTTCTCGGAGTGAACCCATTTCAATTTGGTGAAGATCTGATGAAGAACTTCGGATATAGGCAACGGAACTCCTCAATAAATGATAGCAAATAGACTGGGATTGCTAAAATCTCATGTCTGTCTATTGTTTCCAGTTCATAACATAACATCACGCCCGGAACGCTGTGAAGGGTTACAGCACATGTGAACCACTAAAAAGTGAAAAATAAAAGCTTTTTAACAAAAAATAAAACTAAAAAATAAAAATAAATATTTTTTTTGTTAAAAAGTTTTTTGTTCGTCTATATTATCATACATACCACTGTCATCGTGGGCCGTGTTTTTATTAGTCTGCGATTTTATTCGTAGTCGGGTTTTAGTTTTTTATACTAAGTTTTTTTTTAAATTACTGTATTAATTTATTTATAGTTTAATTAGATATGTACTTACATTGTATGCTCTATGAGTGTATCCTTGTGTATAATGAATATAAGTTCGAGTGTTATCCAAGTAATCTTCGCAGCTGTAAAAGATTGGTACCATATTAGTCTTAGTATCGTGTAAAAACAGAATCTTTACTAATATTATAAAGCTGAAGAGTTTGTTTGTTTGGCTGAACGCGCTAATCTCAGGAACTACTGGCAGGAATTGAAAAAATATATTTGTGTTGGATAGTCTATTTGTCGATGAAGGCTTTATATTACACTAGCTTTTGCCGGCGGCTTCACAGGTGTTGAAAAATACTCCAACAAACTTTCATACCCTACTTAACTTCTAACAGGGGTTGATTTTTCAAAAAAAAAAATCTGGAGAATCACTCTATCCAGTGGTGAAACGGCGAACAGTTAAAATGAAGCATAGACGGAAACCGTATATGAATTAACTTTTAATTTGTGAGTAAAAACTGAAAAAAATAGAATAATCATTTAATTTGTGTTTATAAACTTGAAGTTAGTAGTCTGAGAAAGCGCCCATGATGTTCATAACACATCGGCAACGATTCGGCATGCTCAGAACAGGGTTGTCAATGTCTTGCTGCGGAATATTGTCCCATGTCCTTCTGAGGTGCGCAAAAAGTTGATCTTCTGTAGCCAAATTTTCAGGAACTTCCTTCAGAGCTCTTCTTTGCAGCATATCCCACGCATGCTCAATGGGATTTAGATCTGGCGATTGAGCAGGCCAGTCTAAGGCCCTAACATTATGTGTATGTAACCAAGCTGCTACCGTTCTCGCCGTGTGTGCCCGGGCATTGTCGTGCATGAGCAGGAAATCTTGCCCCATTTGTGTTCTGTGGGGCAAGATTACGGGCCCCAGCACCTGTTGGACGTATCGTTCTGCCGTCATATTGCCCCGCACCCAAACGAGATCCGTCCGTCCTCCAAGACGAATTCCTGCCCAAACCATAATTGTTCCTCCTTGGAATGGGTGAACTTCCTGAGGGTTCAGTAGCTCTACCATGAGTTTACACAGCCAAAACTCGCTAGCGTCTCCGTTAATTAGTTGTATGAAATATTGTACAGCGCCCCTAGCGGTCACTGAAATAATTAAAATTCATACCATGAGCACTATAGATTACGATAGGTTAAACACCTAACGTAATCTATTCGATAGTCACTAACGTTCTTCAGCTGTCACCATACAAAACGGTACCATGAGTCACTAATTTCACTAAACCTATCGAGTAAGACGCTTACTTTAGTAGTTACGTAGCTCACTAGCATTTTGGCGTGTGAAACATATGTTTACATTAAAATTAAATACGTTTTTGGGTCTAATATAGTCAAAATAATGTCTGCAAGTGGTTATTTAGTATGGAATATGTCAGTAATCGCTAAATTTGAAGACCAACGACTTGAATAACATGAATTTCAAACCAAAATGTTAGATACCAATTGGAAAATATAATTTTGAGGAAAGTTCAAACTTACCTTTCTATAAACTCTAACAACCATTAGAACTGTGTGACACTGGTCCTCATTGTATTAAATAATTTGTTTGAATCTAAAGTAAACTTTTAAACTACACAACGCAGCTCTGTCACTCAAGGTCAACTATCAAAATTACAAATTGAATACACGACAGTGACATATTATAAGGAATAAAAATTCAAAAACCACTTAACACTATGTGTAGTCTACTATCTGTCAACTTTTCAATTTCGTCGGTTTATTTGCGTAGATACCGTTCTCTCTTCTTATTAGTGGGAAAGAAAGAAACAAAACATGAGTAGAGTGAAGTTAGCTAGACGACACAATCTATCGAGCTTACCTTAGCGCCTGCGTAAGACTCCGTAAATCTCATGGTGCAAACATAATCGTAATCTATTTGATCCACGTTAGCACGCTTGCGAGTACAACGCTAGCGATTAAGTTTTCGATGACAACTCATGGTAGAGCTACTGTAGCTCTACCATGAGTTTACACAGCAAAAACTCGCTAGCGTCTCCGTAAATTAGTTGTATGAAATATTGTACAGCGCCCCTAGCGGTCACAGAAAGAATTAAAATTCATACCATGAGCACTATAGATTACGATAGGTTAAACACCTAGCGTAATCAATTCGATAGTCACTAACGTTCTTCAGCTGTCACCATACAAAACGGTACCATGAGTCACTAATTTCACTGAACCTATCGAGTAAGACGCTTACTTTAGTAGTTACGTAGCTCACTAGCCTTTTGGCGTGTGAAACATATGTTTACATTAAAATTATATACGTTTTTGAGTCTAAGATAGTCAAAATAATGTCTGCAAGTGGTTATTTAGCATGGAATATGTCAGTGGTCGCTAAATTTGAAGACCAACGACTTGAATAACATGAATTGCAAGCCAAAATGTTAGATACCAATTGGAAAATATAATTTTGAGGAAAGTTCAAACTTACCTTTCTATAAACTCTGTGACACTGGTCCTCATTGTATTAAATAATCTGTTTGAATCAATAGTAAACTTTTAAACTACACAACGCAGCTCTCACAAGCACGCAACACTCAAGGTCAACTATCAAAATTACAAATTGAATACACGACATTGACATATTATAAGGAATAAAAATTCAAAAACCACATACCACTATGTGTAGTCTACTATCTGTCAACTTTTCAATTTCGTCGGTTTATTTGTGTAGATACCGTTCTCTCTTCTTATTAGTAGGAAAGAAAGAAACAAAACATGAGTAGAGTGAAGTTAGCTAGACGACACAATCTATCGAGCTTACCTTAGCGCCTGCGTTAGACTCCGTAAATCTCATGGTGCAAACATAATCGTAATCTATTTGATCCACGTTAGCACGCTAGCGAGTACAACGCTAGTGATTAAGTTTTCGATGACAACTCATGGTAGAGCTACTGGAGACTGCTCCATCGTCCAGGAACTCGCCAAACACGCGTCCTTCGTGAATCTGGATGGAAGCCGAACCTGGATTCATCCGTGAACAGCACATTGGACCATTGCTCACGGCCCCAGTCCACGTGGTTCCGAACCCATTCTAATCGTCGTCCACGATTGCCTCTCCGTAAAGGTGGGACCCGGAGTGGTCTACGAGAGCGTAGATTGCTTTCATGCAGTCGCCTTCTTACAGTTTGGTCACTCACAAGCACTTGGTATTCCACTCGCAGCCTTTGGACCAATTGAGTCGCCGTTGCATTTGGTTGAGCTCGCGCAGTAATTTGCAAAAATCGGTCTTGTCTGGGGGTAGTGATGCGACTTGGCCCCCGGTGCCTCTCCGCTACTTCACCTGTGGCACGATAGCGTGTCCACAATCTTGAAATTACATTTTGATGGGTCCCTATGGCCTCAGCAACATTACGCTGAACAGATCCAGCTTCCAGCATTCCCACAGCTCGTAACATCTCCGCCCTCGTCAAATGTCGGCGTTGCATGGCTACAATACCTCAATTTTAACTTTATCTTTCGTTTAAAAATGAAAAAAAACTGTAACTAAACGTAATTCGTATTGTTTTCTAAATTTCGCACAAATGAAAATTCCCTCTCCTATACATCAAGACATTTTTATGCCACCGAAACAAAAGAATTTTCAAAAATTTGAATTTGGAATTAGTCTGAGATAAATTACAAACAAATCGGTGTATTAAAGATTCCAATGCGGCCAGTACTTTTCGAGTTATTTAATTGAGTATGAAATATCCCTAGACCGTGTTGAGGTGTGTATTAGTAGGGTAACTACAATGTGTGTCTGTGCAATGAGTACTTACATGAAATAATTGACGTAGTATTTAGATTGCACTATTATTTTGAATTCTTCTCCTTCAAGGACCGTGTATGTGATTGGGTTACTCGTATCATTGTGGTCACAAACTGATGGGAAACCATAGCTTTCATGTATCTTGGACCCGATTTTAAATTTAATTTCTCTGATGCTTAGCGAATCTGTAATAAAACGAATGTAAGTTTTTATATAATTAGGAATAATTAAATTATTATCAAACGTAATGTGACCGTTTTGGACTGTCAAGTCAAAGGTTCCGAGTTTGAACCCAAGACCTCTGATAAAACACACGTTAAAGAAAAAAATTGGTTGTCTGTAAAGTCGGTTTACGGACGACAGTTTTAACGTAACAACGTCCTAACAAAACATTGATTAAAATAGATGCGGCGCAAGCGTACAATGAGCGTAACGGGACAATGAGTCATCCTTTTTCGGTTTACCCTTGTTTCGCCGAACAACTTTTCATATAATGTTACTTGTTCGAACAACGTTTACGAAAATAATCATTTTTACCCACGACGGAACGGAGATGGTATATGCGTTTGGGGTGAGAGGTTGTTTGTTTGTTTGTTTTGTATAATATCGGTTAACATAATTTTCATTTCATCGAATATTTATTTGCGATAACAACGTTTGCGCTATTGATCAAAATGTATAATGTTCATGTCACTGTGAACTTAGCATCTCAAGTATTAGCATCTCAACAAATAACTTGAGTTCTGCTTGCATCCAGCATAGTTCCATAGTTCCTGATAGTTTATAACGATTGTTCAATTCATTTGCCCTGAAAAATCCAATTTTAAAAATGAGATGCCAACTTCACATTGACATCGCAGCATCTCATCATATTAAAGGTTTTTCATGATCAAGGAGTTGTTTTAAACATAGTTCTATACCTCCTGATTGATTGTAACAATAGTTCTGTTCCTTAACCGTCAAAATAGCAATTTTGAAAATGAGATGCTAACTTCCTACATGACGTCATAGCATCTCACAGTATTTTCAGTGTTTTAACAACAAGGAGTGGTATTAAGCATAGTTCTATATACCCTGATTAATTTTAAGCAGTGTTCCGCCAATTTGCCGCCAAAGTCGCGACGCGACGCGAGAAAAACCAAAAACCTTGTCAAGTTAGCTTTGGTTACAATTAACTGACAGTTCTGCCCAGCATCTCAGCCGTTTTCGTTACCTACGCTATAAATACGTCCAATACTGCAGTATTCCGCTTTCAAAACACACCACACTACACATTTTAGCGAGGAAAACCAAAAACCGTGTCAGGTTGGCTTTAGTTACATTTAACTGATAGTTCTGCCCAGCATCTCAGCCTTTTTGATTACTAATGTTATAAATACGCCTACTACTGCTGTATAACGCTTTCAGGACACACCACACTACAAGTTGTAGCGAAAAACATAAAACCAAAAAAAAAGTTTTGACCTTTTACTGACAGTTCTGCCCAGCATCTCAGCCGTTTTCATTACCTACGCTATAAATACGTCCAATGCTGCAGTACTCCGCTTTCAAAACACACCACACTACACATTCTAGCGAGAAAAACCAAAAACCGTGTCAGGTTGGCTTTAGTTACATTTAACTGATAGTTCTGCCCAGCATCTCAGCCGTTTTCATTACCTACGCTATAAATACGTCCAATACTGCAGTATTCCGCTTTCAAAACACACCACACTACACATTTTAGCGAGAAAAACCAAAAACCGTGTCAGGTTGGCTTTAGTTACATTTAACTGATAGTTCTGCCCAGCATCTCAGCCTTTTTGATTACCAATGTTATAAATACGCCTACTACTGCTGTATAACGCTTTCAGGACACACCACACTACAAGTTGTAGCGAAAAACTACAAGTTGTAGCGAAAAATTGCTGTGGTGTTTTGAAAGCGGAGTACTTTAGCATTGAACGTATTTATAGCGTAGGTAATGAAAACGGCTGAGATGTTGGGCAGAACTGTCAGTAAAAGGTCAAAACTTTTTTTTTGGTTTTATGTTTTTCGCTACAACTTGTAGTGTGGTGTGTCCTGAAAGCGTTATACAGCAGTAGTAGGCGTATTTATAACATTGGTAATCAAAAAGGCTGAGATGCTGGGCAGAACTATCAGTTAAATGTAACTAAAGCCAACCTGACACGGTTTTTGGTTTTTCTCGCTAAAATGTGTAGTGTGGTGTGTTTTGAAAGCGGAATACTGCAGTATTGGACGTATTTATAGCGTAGGTAATGAAAACGGCTGAGATGCTGGGCAGAACTGTCAGTAAAAGGTCAAAACTTTTTTTTTGGTTTTATGTTTTTCGCTACAACTTGTAGTGTGGTGTGTCCTGAAAGCGTTATACAGCAGTAGTAGGCGTATTTATAACATTGGTAATCAAAAAGGCTGAGATGCTGGGCAGAACTATCAGTTAAATGTAACTAAAGCCAACCTGACACGGTTTTTGGTTTTTCTCGCTAAAATGTGTAGTGTGGTATGTTTGGAAAGCGGAATACTGCAGTAATGGACGTATTTATAGCGTAGGTAACGAAAACAGCTGAGATGCTGGGCAGAACTGTCAGTAAAAGGTCAAAACTTTTTTTTTGGTTTTTTGTTTTTCGCTACAACTATTACTGTGGTGTGTCCTGAAAGCGTTATACAGCAGTAGTAGGCGTATTTATAACATTGGTAATCAAAAAGGCTGAGATGCTGGGCAGAACTATCAGTTAAATGTAACTAAAGCCAACCTGACACGGTTTTTGGTTTTTCTCGCTAGAATGTGTAGTGTGGTGTGTTTTGAAAGCGGAGTACTGCAGCATTGGACGTATTTATAGCGTAGGTAATGAAAACGGCTGAGATGCTGGGCAGAACTGTCAGTAAAAGGTCAAAACTTTTTTTTTGGTTTTATGTTTTTCGCTACAACTTGTAGTGTGGTGTGTCCTGAAAGCGTTATACAGCAGTAGTAGGCGTATTTATAACATTGGTAATCAAAAAGGCTGAGATGCTGGGCAGAACTATCAGTTAAATGTAACTAAAGCCAACCTGACACGGTTTTTGGTTTTCCTCGCTAAAATGTGTAGTGTGGTGTGTTTTGAAAGCGGAATACTGCAGTATTGGACGTATTTATAGCGTAGGTAATGAAAACGGCTGAGATGCTGGGCAGAACTGTCAGTAAAAGGTCAAAACTTTTTTTTTGGTTTTATGTTTTTCGCTACAACTTGTAGTGTGGTGTGTCCTGAAAGCGTTATACAGCAGTAGTAGGCGTATTTATAACATTGGTAATCAAAAAGGCTGAGATGCTGGGCAGAACTATCAGTTAAATGTAACTAAAGCCAACCTGACACGGTTTTTGGTTTTTCTCGCTAAAATGTGTAGTGTGGTGTGTTTTGAAAGCGGAATACTGCAGTATTGGACGTATTTATAGCGTAGGTAATGAAAACGGCTGAGATGCTGGGCAGAACTGTCAGTAAAAGGTCAAAACTTTTTTTTTGGTTTTATGTTTTTCGCTACAACTTGTAGTGTGGTGTGTCCTGAAAGCGTTATACAGCAGTAGTAGGCGTATTTATAACATTGGTAATCAAAAAGGCTGAGATGCTGGGCAGAACTATCAGTTAAATGTAACTAAAGCCAACCTGACACGGTTTTTGGTTTTTCTCGCTAAAATGTGTAGTGTGGTATGTTTGGAAAGCGGAATACTGCAGTAATGGACGTATTTATAGCGTAGGTAACGAAAACAGCTGAGATGCTGGGCAGAACTGTCAGTAAAAGGTCAAAACTTTTTTTTTGGTTTTTTGTTTTTCGCTACAACTATTACTGTGGTGTGTCCTGAAAGCGTTATACAGCAGTAGTAGGCGTATTTATAACATTGGTAATCAAAAAGGCTGAGATGCTGGGCAGAACTATCAGTTAAATGTAACTAAAGCCAACCTGACACGGTTTTTGGTTTTTCTCGCTAGAATGTGTAGTGTGGTGTGTTTTGAAAGCGGAGTACTGCAGCATTGGACGTATTTATAGCGTAGGTAATGAAAACGGCTGAGATGCTGGGCAGAACTGTCAGTAAAAGGTCAAAACTTTTTTTTTGGTTTTATGTTTTTCGCTACAACTTGTAGTGTGGTGTGTCCTGAAAGCGTTATACAGCAGTAGTAGGCGTATTTATAACATTGGTAATCAAAAAGGCTGAGATGCTGGGCAGAACTATCAGTTAAATGTAACTAAAGCCAACCTGACACGGTTTTTGGTTTTTCTCGCTAAAATGTGTAGTGTGGTGTGTTTTGAAAGCGGAATACTGCAGTATTGGACGTATTTATAGCGTAGGTAATGAAAACGGCTGAGATGCTGGGCAGAACTGTCAGTAAAAGGTCAAAACTTTTTTTTTGGTTTTATGTTTTTCGCTACAACTTGTAGTGTGGTGTGTCTTGAAAGCGTTATACAGCAGTAGAAGCCGTATTTATTGCATTGGTAATGAAAAAGGCTGAGATGCTGGGCAGAACTGTCAGTTAATTGTAACTAAAGCCAACCTGACACGGTTTTTGGTTTTTCTCGCTAAAATGTGTAGTGTGGTGTGTTTTGAAAGCGGAATACTGCAGTATTGGACGTATTTATAGCGTAGGTAATGAAAACGGCTGAGATGCTGGGCAGAACTGTCAGTAAAAGGTCAAAACTTTTTTTTTGGTTTTATGTTTTTCGCTACAACTTGTAGTGTGGTGTGTCCTGAAAGCGTTATACAGCAGTAGTAGGCGTATTTATAACATTGGTAATCAAAAAGGCTGAGATGCTGGGCAGAACTATCAGTTAAATGTAACTAAAGCCAACCTGACACGGTTTTTGGTTTTTCTCGCTAAAATGTGTAGTGTGGTATGTTTGGAAAGCGGAATACTGCAGTAATGGACGTATTTATAGCGTAGGTAACGAAAACGGCTGAGATGCTGGGCAGAACTGTCAGTAAAAGGTCAAAACTTTTTTTTTGGTTTTTTGTTTTTCGCTACAACTATTACTGTGGTGTGTCCTGAAAGCGTTATACAGCAGTAGTAGGCGTATTTATAACATTGGTAATCAAAAAGGCTGAGATGCTGGGCAGAACTATCAGTTAATTGTAACTAAAGCCAACCTGACACGGTTTTTGGTTTTTCTCGCTAAAATGTGTAGTGTGGTGTGTTTTGAAAGCGGACTACTGCAGCATTGGACGTATTTATAGCGTAGGTAACGAAAACGGCTGAGATGCTGGGCAGAACTGTCAGTTAATTGTAACCAAAGCTAACTTGACAAGGTTTTTGGTTTATCTCGCGTCGCGTCGCGACTTTGGCGGCAAATTGGCGGAACACTGCTTAAAATTAATCAGGGTATATAGAACTATGCTTAATACCACTCCTTGGTGTTAAAACACTGAAAATACTGTGAGATGCTATGACGTCATGTAGGAAGTTAGCATCTCATTTTCAAAATTGCTATTTTGACGGTTAAGGAACAGAACTATTGTTACAATCAATCAGGAGGTATAGAACTATGTTTAAAACAACTCCTTGATCCTGAAAAACCTTTAATATGATGAGATGCTGCGATGTCAATGTGAAGTTGGCATCTCATTTTTAAAATTGGATTTTTCAGGGCAAATGAATTGAACAATCGTTATAAACTATCAGGAACTATGGAACTATGCTGGATGCAAGCAGAACTCAAGTTATTTGTTGAGATGCTAATACTTGAGATGCTAAGTTCACAGTGACAATGTTCATTTGGGTTCACCCTTGTTTCGTCGAACAACTTTTGATCTAATGTTACTTGTTCGAACAACGTTTAAGAAAATAATCATTTTGTATAATATCGGTTAGCATAATTTTCATTTCATCGTATCAACTAATGTTTCACTAGACTAATAATAATTTAGTTTAGGTTCCCGCTAAGTTTTTTCTTCGTGTTCCTATAATACGACCGTCTCGCGACAGTATCCTTTATGGGCGGCATATATGGGCACCGGGCCCGGAGGCCCGGCACTTCGGGGACAGAAGATATTAGTGTTATTTAATATGCGAGCGCAGCGAGCGTGCGTCATGGAGTACATGCGTTGCATGTTCATACATGCAACGCATGTACTCCATGACGCACGCTCACACATGACGTCACTCATGTGACGTCATTATTATTATTCTTACTAGACATTGGGGTGATTCATCCACTTAGCGGACATGCAACGCATGTACTCCATGACGCGCGCTCGCTTCGCTCGCATATTAAATAACACTAATATCTTCGGTCCCCGAAGTGCCGGGCTTCCGCCGGCCTCCTTCGTCGGCCTACGGCCCGGTGCCCATGCCGCCCATAAAGGCTACTGTCGCGAGACGGTCGTATTACAGGAACACGAAGAAAAACCTTAGCGGGAACCTAAACTAAATTATTATTAGTCTAGTGAAACATTAGTTTAAATAAAATTAGTGCATTTGAAAATTCGATCAAATTATATTATTTCAAATAAAATTAGTGCATTTGAAAATTCGGTCAAAAGATATTTTTTTTTTTTTAAACGTTGCCCCACACTAGGAATTTCTCCTGTATCGTGGGTGCGTTCACAAACATTTAAGCTCACATGCACAAATACCCAGACCCGAAACAACTATCTGTAGGCCATACAAATATTTGTTCCGTGCGGGGATCGAGCCCGCGACACGCAGCGCAGCAGTCCAATCGCTCAGCCACTGCGCCAACTGTGCCGTCAATATTATTTCAAATAAATAAATATGCTAAATAAAAATCGACCAATTAATTATTCGGTCAAATGAATAATTATACGAACTGACTTTATATGGTAACTGAAATTAGTTGAAGTGATTTTCGACGAAACGTTGTTATACCAAACAAGGGTAAACCTCCTTTTTCGTGCATGCAGCCGGCGTTCATCGATTTATTAGACGTTGTTACTTCAAAAGAATATTATATCGTATCTTATCGGGTCCATGTTAAGTTATATAGCTTAGTGTGGAGTACATACCACAGGTACATACAGTGATTGCCTGAATAAAACAAGAGACAGCCAATAGGGCACCTAAATATTGGGGCTACGGGTTGTTCCAAAGAGATACCGAGGCCCCGAAACAAAAGGCTAAGAAGAAAAATGAGTGGTTTTTAGTCCGTAGAAGTCTGACAAACTACTCACTACTGTCACTCATGTCACTAGACGGTAGGTGAATCAATGACCATGGCTGGTGAAGGTGGCGCACGGGACCAGTCAATGGGGCGACACTAAGGGGAGGCCTATGTCCGGCAGTGGACGTCTTTCTGCTGGAATGATGATGACGATGATATATTGATATAAGTAGTAAGTAAAAACAGGTCTTACCATTGTCCGGGAGACTTGCTTCAGCTTTAAATATTATAAATATTAAAAATATGAATAAACGCCACATATTTTTAGTAAAAATAAAAATAGCTCGTCGATTAGTAGTTATTGTTATAATTCCTATAATGTAATGAGTTACCGTCAACAGGCTTCGCATTATAAATATATTCGATATATTTCTGAAATATTGTGACCATCATTTTGACTTTTTTAAGGATAACTGTTGTATTACATGCGGTACTAACGAATTTTTTTCCTCGGAGTTAAAGCTATCCTCTTTCCGCCTTATTAATAAAAAACTTTTTTGCAAAAAAAACAACCGACTTCAAAAACACCAAAAAGAGAAAAATAAACTTCAGAAGAAAAATCAGCTTCTGAAGTCGGTGACATTTGTTTGTTTGATTTTATTTTTTTGCCACCGACTTCAGAAGCTGATTTTTCTTCTGAAGTTTATTTTTCTCTTTTTGGTGTTTTTGAAGTCGGTTGTTTTTTTTGCAAAAAAGTTTTTTTTATTTTTTCATTTTTAGTTGTAATAGGTAGGTACCTATATTATATCCTATACAAATATTTACTATGCATTTAACATTAACTAAGAAACCTAACCCTTAACCTTCAAAATTCCCCTATTTTTGCTTTCAACTCTTAACCGTTGAGGAGTAGTATACCTTCCATTATCAGCTCATCAACATGAATAAAAGTGATGACTGCTAGATGCGAAAACTTGAATAGCGCCAGAAAAAGCACGAAACATGTCATACGTGTCTATGAAATTCATATAACAACTAAAAAAATGTGTACTGTACACATCTGCATACCCCCTCACAGCATACAGGCGTGATGTTACGTCATGATAATGGTATATTCAATAAACATCCAAGCGATTCCAGCAATTACGACAGATTTGCCGTCTATTTTTGAAGAGTTCCATTGTATATCTCCGAAGATCAGCACCAGATCTTCACCAAAAAAAAATGGGACCACCTCGGGAGTATACTCTTTCAAATAAAAAAAGAATTTTGAGAATCGGTCCACAAACGGGGGAGAAATCAGGTAACATACATAAAAAAAAAAAAAAAAAAAAAATATACATAGGGTGAGATGTCCAACAGTGAACCATGAAAAAGTTGCACATTCAAAGCTGAAGTGTTTCTAAACATAATAAAGATTTTTTTTTACTAAAGTACTTCTCATGTATCTGACTTCAATTTAGCATATTAATTTTAGACCCAAACGTAACAGGATAGGATATATTTAAGTTTTTTTTAAAGACGGGAAATGGCTCACTGAGTCCACCTCGTGGGACACTGTGAACCGCTGGCTAGGTCAACAGTGAACCAACACGTACACAGTGAACCATCCTATTTATTTTACAGTAAATTATGACTATTTATGCTACAAAACTAAAGGTAAAGCAATAAAACGTCTTTTATATGTTACCAAATAATCAACTTTATTAAATCTAAATATTTTTAACAATGTGTTTAAAATATTTAATGTTATAAAAAATGTTTGAACATTATATTTGTTGAATGCCGAGGCTCGAGCCAAGCTGCACGGTTCAGGTTTCTTGAGACTGAAATCCGTGTGTTTTTTTTTTGAATGACCATAACCACTCCTTTCCAGCAATATGTTTCTCTTCCCATGAAGAAGGAACTTTTATTTTATTAATAAATGCCATTTGGTAAGCTAGTCTTCGTGTATCTTTAGCAGTAAGCCCATAAAATTTTAGCGAACAATCTATAATGTATTCTTTTAATTCTTTTTCCTGGTTATGTGTAAAAACAGCATTTACTTCATAATTGGGTACTAAATTTGTGTTTTCGTCGGACTTAAATTTTTCTACGTATCTCCGTATAGTTGGGTAGGGTAATCCGCATTCTATTGCTGCTTTACGAATTGATAGTCCATTTTTTACAAGCATGATAGCCTGCAACATTTCTTCTTTTGTATGACCTCCAATTTTCCTTTGCGCTGTTTTAATTCTCCCCATGCTGAAACAATAACATTATAATACAATGTAATGTTTCAACTCAATATAAATTACGTATAAAATTCAAAACCTACCCACATATAGTAGCAATATAGTAGTGGTATTGAACAGTGAACCGGTTCACTGTTCAATCTACGTTCGTGGTTCACTGCGTACTACACCCACCATTCAATATTTAAGGTTATGTTAAAAACAAACAAAAAGAGTTACCGTAGTTATTTCAGTTTTATATGATACCCCAATAAACACCAGAATAAGTATAATAAATGTCACACAGAAAAACTATACATAACAGAAGTAATAAGAAAAGATAGTACTTACGTTTTATTTTGTTTTGTCGCCGTAAAGTATAATGCGGTCCGCCACACGGGCGTCTTTGGCGCTAGCTCGCTCGCGACTGGGGAGCGGGCGGCGCGGTTACAACTGAGTACTTTCGTGTCTACGACACGGTTTGGCACCGTCGCGTTTACTAAGTAGGAAGGGTGGCTCAATGTGTACCACTGGTTCACTGTTGGACATCTCACCCTACACACGAACATAGTAACCTCCTTTTTTGAAGTCGGTTAAAAATAGTTAAACCTGGTTTAACTTCAAAAATATTCAAAAGAAAGTGACGGTATGCGAGATAAACCAAGCGTAAGTTAAACCAGGTTGGTAACGCCAACACTGATTATATAGATTTAGGGCCGGTTTCACCACTTGCTGATAAGTCCCTGATAGCCTATCCGGAACTTATCTGCCAGATAAACTACAACTTTTGATAGCATTATCTGTCAGATAACTGTCAGATAACTATCTGACACTTTATCCGTAACCGGTGAAACTGGCCCTTACTCTTATACTATGAGGCAGTTTGTAATTTTGTATTTCCCGCTCCTTTTCCCACCTGTACATGCAGCGCTTTAGCATCATTCAAAAGGTGAACATGAGAATGAGAGAACGAGGACTGACAGCTGTCAGTTCGACGAAGAAATTGCACATGAAAGCACGTGTGTAACGGATCTCTCGAATCACCCCCGCACCACATGACGAGCCCTTTCGTCTGACCGCCGCGAAGAGACGAGGATCTTCTCGAGCCTTTCTCTGCAGTAAAGTTTTCAATACATTCCCGCTCCGCCAAGCGCTTTTTTGTGTTTGATTACCCAATGTATTATGAAGAAAAACTATATTCAAATATTGGTCGCGCGACCCGCGTACTCTGCTGTGTGCTGGTCGAAGGAGATTGGATCCCGCTGGCCTGCCCCTGGTAAGTGCTGCATGTCCCATCTCTTCCTCTCTTCTCCGCCTCGACTGCCATTTTTCTCCAAAACTACTAATCCGATTTTGATGCAGTTTTCAGTTATGGGTTCGGGTTTGATTGATGCATGTTCTTAGATAGGTGTTACGGTGACAACTCACCAGGGGGCGCTGCAGTAAACATTTTTTGTGCAAATCAAAGTTGCCATTTTTCTCCAAAACTACAAGTCCGATTTGATTCAATTTTCAGTTATGGGTTTAGGTTTGATTGGTGCATGTTCTTAGATAAGAAAATAAAAATAAAAGTAAAAAGTTTAAAATAAAAAGCAAAACTAAAAATTTTGAAAAAACCCACGACTGTTAGAAATTAATTGAAAAAAGGATAAAATAACATAATATAAAACACCCACCTTAAAAAACCCAAGAATGTCCGTCGGGGGCTGCCATTAAACAAGCGTAAGTTAAACCAGGTTTAACTATTTTTATTAATAAGGCGGTAATGTTTGAGAGGCATGCTTGTCTGTCACTACTCCAGGGCCCTGAGTCTTGAGATTGTTGATTTTGACAACACCAAACTTGTCAAAATCAACAATGTTAGACCATTCTGACACTATGGAATAGCAGACTCGGGGCCCTGAACCTTGTGGTCTCTTTGAGGCGCGCGTGGAACACGAACGCGCCGTCGACACGGCCTGTCGTCGTCATAAGACGGACGGACGGTGAGCTAGCCCGTTACTTGGGGTTGCCCCATACAGGGCCAAGTACTTCGGTAACCCAGGTACTCTCCGCGAGATTGCCGGTAACATCAAGGGGTTGCTGGCTTTTCTCGGGGA
The DNA here is from genome assembly GCA_949316265.1 of Diarsia mendica. NCBI lineage: Eukaryota > Metazoa > Arthropoda > Insecta > Lepidoptera > Noctuidae > Diarsia > Diarsia mendica. The sequence goes on from OX438916.1 coordinate 4,437,586, forward strand.
GCTTCGGTGGATCGAGTAAGATTCCCACCCCCACGCAAAACACACGCTCCGGGCGTGGAGTTGCGGACACTAGCCCGATGCATCTATCTATCTAGCCCGTTACTTACCGTCCACAGGCCCGCACCTACGGTGGCCAGACGCCATCACGAGGCCCCGACGCGGGGGAGCGTCTCCGCGGTGGCCCTCTCACGTTCAGCCACCTCCTTCCCTAGCATCACTGCTTCGCAGAAAGAGGCGACGGTGTGCCATTCCCTCTCGCCCCGGACAATGGCTTGCACCAGGGCCGGACGCGAGAGGTCGCCGCCGCCGATAGGTATTACGCCCTTAATTCTTAACATACAGACTTACTGTCTAGTTTGAAGCTGGCAAACAGTAGGTACTTTATAATTATTTACAGCTGCTCATATTGTCTTATATATTGTGAAATAATTTATAAGTATTAAAAAAAAAAAATGGTATTTTATATCCCATGCAATCCCATTTTATGGTCGCTGTAGCAGTAGTTATCAGATAAACTCAGGGAAAAACCGAACTGTCTATTTTCGGTATTCCTATACAGGCGCTGATTACAGAAGACTGAGGAGTAGCTATCAGTTGAACCCATTGAACCCAGGGAAAAACCGAACTGTCTATTATGGTTTTTCTGTATACTGGCGCTGATTAAAAAGAACTGCTTTGGATACACCGTCGATTTCCCTAACTTCACCTAGTCGCCTAATCTTCGCCTGAATTTATAAAATTCTCAATATCACCGAAATCTTAGAAGTAAGTTACAAAATAAACACCCACATTCAAATTTCTATTTAGTCATGGCAATATTTTGCTGATGGCAACCCAGCTAATGCGTTTAGTTTGGCGGTCATTACATCAGAAAGTGTCAGTGGTGTGAGGTGTTTGTTTTTTTTTTTTTTTGCCAAACTTCGCCTACTCGATAGTAATTTAGAAAATTGATCTTTAAGCACTTATAAAAAGATTCTGTTTCGTTTCTACTACATCGCTCTATAGCCAAAAAAAAATACTAGCCATAGACGTCTTAAAAAAAAGCGAGGAAACATAGGTAGGCGAAGTTAGGCCAACGGCCCGATCTTCGCCTACTGGCTTTGGCAAGGTATTTTTATCTCTAAATCGATGATTTTAAGAGTTACTTTAGCTTGTGATTATTAAGAAACCTTAATTATTCCATAAAATGTTAATAATTTGCCTGCAGTGGTAATATTTAAAAAAGTACGTTAAAAAAAGTGTCAAAACCCAGGCGAAGTTAGGGAAATCGACGGCAATTGATGATTACAATTAAAAAAATATAATTATTACATTGTATCAATCATACCTTCTGCGCATTGATGTAATCAATGTGAGGTATATTTTTGTGCACAGTTGCACACACACGCTCATGCACTCAAGCTCAAGAATTAGTTTGGTGGATTTAAAACTAAAACGTGGAGAGAAACGATAGATAGACTGCAATAAGAAAAATAATCACGCTAAAATAAAAATGATAACAAGCGACAATTCATTAAAAACCTCTTTAAAAACTTAAATTAAATGAATTTTATTCAATTTAATTTAAGTTTATTCAATTTTTGTTTAGTCGTCATCTTTGTGATTTCTGACGTAACGAAACGTATTTCTGTCATTGACGTCAATTTGACACTTCAGCTAGGAAATAGAAGCTTTTTGTTTCCATTTACGTTTATCTTCTAGTTCGTAATACTAGCGGTTTCTGATTGGTCGAAAAAATTATTACATGATTGACAGCCAATGAAATTTCTATAACGGAAAAGGTAGACAGTGACAGAGATAATCAGAGATTAATATACAAATTCTCGTAGAGAAAACGCACTGTAAGTCACTTATTGATCGTACGAAGTACGAATACGAAATATTATTTTGGAAATTCTTATCCTCTTTGTGTAACTCTAATATTGTACAGAATAAAATTTTATAACTATAAGCAGGTACGAAAATTCTATTTCCTCACACGCTTTTAAAAAGTTACCCATTATCACAAAAACATGAAAGAACATAGTGTCAACAAAAGAATTTCATGCAAAAAAACTTCAATTTCACCGACTTTCTCTCAAATTGTGTTATTTTTTCAGTAAGTGCGTTGCTTAAATATGCTGCCGCGACAATATTACAGCGAACAAGACTTGAGAAAACGTCAAATAGACACTCTAAAGATCTTCAATGACCATGTTATCGAAGTCAACGAAAATGCGGAGTATCGAGTCGAATTCGTCGCCGACGGTAAAAATATGAGCTTAACGGTATTATTGGGACCAGAATTTCCTAATGAAAAGCCTTCTATATTTGTAAATCCGCCCATACCTCATCCCTGGATCGGGGAGAATTCAAACCAAGTTATTGGTGCTCCAGGCTTGCTGAATTACACCTTGCATTCTGACTTGGGTCGTGTCGTTCAAGCTATTATAAGAGAGTTCCAGAAGGCAATGCCAAAGCTGTCAAATTCTGATGAGTCGAAAAGCAATGACGTCAGTCCGCAGTCAAATTATAGTGGGCAGTCTTTACTGTTCCCGGAGTTAAATGACTGCTGCATTGAGGAGCTACAGGAGATATTGCAGAATACTGATTTACAGGTGAGAATTTGTGACTAAATTAAAATATTATTATTATTTATTTTTTTATTATTTATTATTTTTTATTTATTATTATTTATTATTATTGTGATACATGTAACCAGTAGTGAAGTCTGGTAACCAGTCCTTCCAGAAGTCATCTCATTACAAAAAAAATACAATAGTTGCAGCCAGTTAAGATGTCAATAGTGTACAGACGGCTACACATCAAGCTATACATTTCCAGTTTACGCTGATCTCGCACTGTACGGAAATCTTTACTATGCGAGCCCAGCTTATACTGGAAATGTATAGCTTGATGTATAGCCGTCTTTACATTGTGTCGTGGGCTTGATTCTCACATGGAACAAATATTTGTATGGCCTACAGATAGTTGTTCGGGGTCTGGGTATTTGGGTGAATGTGAGTTTAAATATTTGTAAAGGCACCCACGGTACAGGAGATTTTTAAATAGTGTTTTTTATTTAAAAATAACTGACACTTGGCGAGAATTTTTATTTAAAAACAACTGGCCAAGTGCAAGTCGGACTTGCACATGAAGGTTTCCATACCATTGTAGTAGATATTGAGAGATTTTCCATGTTATTTTAGCACCATAGACTTCTTATAGGTTTTCCTGTCATCTTTATGTGTTGAACTAATTTCTGTATTTTTTTCAAAGGCTCAGTATTTTCGGAGATAAGGAAGGGGGGAATGGTCGGACAGACAGACACACAAGTGATAGGATCACTTGTCTTTACATTGTGTCGTGGGCTTGATTCTCACATGGAACAAATATTTGTATGGCCTACAGATAGTTGTTCGGGGTCTGGGTATTTGGGTGAATGTGAGTTTAAATATTTGTAAAGGCACCCACGGTACAGGAGATTTTTAAATAGTGTTTTTTATTTAAAAATAACTGACACTTGGCGAGAATTTTTATTTAAAAACAACTGGCCAAGTGCAAGTCGGACTTGCACATGAAGGTTTCCATACCATTGTAGTAGATATTGAGAGATTTTCCATGTTATTTTAGCACCATAGACTTCTTATAGGTTTTCCTGTCATCTTTATGTGTTGAACTAATTTCTGTATTTTTTTCAAAGGCTCAGTATTTTCGGAGATAAGGAAGGGGGGAATGGTCGGACAGACAGACACACAAGTGATCCTATACGGGTTCCGTTTTGTCCTTTTGAGGTACGGAACCCTAAAAATGCACTTCTAATAATATACTACCATTATAATTTCCAGGATAAAATAATCGAAGTCAACCCACAGCTTGTGGAACTGGATCTTGAAACCGAAGAGTTGATGAGCAGCATCGAGCTCATAGCGCAAGACAACATCGTTAAACAACAAGCATTGGATGATTTGAAGACTGAAGTTATTGACCGCATATCAACTATTGTGCAAATGAAGATGAATTTCGAAGAGTTAAATAGGTACGGTACCAACCCGCACTGGGCCCGAGTGGTGCACTATAGCCCATCGCTTTCCCAGAGAGGAGGCCCGAGTCCCTTTTTTTTGGGGGGGGGGAGGGAGTGTCGGACTTTTACTGACTAGAAACGGTTCCTTCTTCGTCCTTGTGCCGAGGCCGCGTTATCTCTTTCGAGAATCAGCAGCCCCGACGGGCGTCGGCCGTTGCGGGCCCATTCCATGTTGCTGACATCTCTTAGAGGCGCGCGTGGAACACGAACGCGCCGTCGACACGGTCTGTTGTCGTCATAAGACGACCGGACGGCGAGCTAGCCCGTTACTCACCGTCCACAGGCCCGCGTCTACGGTAGCCGAAAGCCATCACGTGGCCCCCGACACCCAGAGCGCCTCCCGCGGCGGCTGGGACGAGAGGTTCTCTCCCGTCTCACGTTCCGCCACCTCCTTTGCTAGCATCACTGCTTGGCAGAAGGGCCCATTCCTCCTCGCCCCGGACCATGGCTTGCACCAGAGCCGGACGCGAGAGGTCGCCGCCGCCGATCGCCGCTACAAGAATGGCGGGGCTCCGCCCAAGCAGCTCACACCTCCACAGTGTGCTCCACCGTGTCCTTCGGTCGATCCTCGCAGTAGGCCTGAGTCCCTGCAGTGGGAACATTATAGGATGATGATGAAATAGGTACTTCCAGGTGCTTCCAGGGTTACGGGTTCTTCAAAAAAGATACCGCGGGCAACACAAAGGGATATGAATGAACATGGATGGTTTATAGACAGTAGAAGTCTGACACTCCCTTCCGTTTTGACTAGAGCGGGAGGAGTCATTTGATGATTTCGAAAAAAGGTGTAATATTTGACCTGAAAATGAAACCATTCCAAATTGCATTCGGTTAATTCATATAAAAATTTGTCTTTTTAGAAAACATATGAAGCTAGCGGAGATGTATGATCCACATCGGATCAGGGATTGTCTGAAGGAAGCCGCGTTGAAGGCTGATGAGGAATCCGAGGTCATTGCAGAGCAGTTCTTGACAGGTCTGTAGAGTCACATTATTCAAAGTTCCAAAGCAGTTTTGACGGCACTGTTGGCGCAGTGGCTCAAGCAATGGACTGCCGCGCTGCGTGTCGCGGGTTCGATCCCCGCACGGAACAAATATCTGTAAGACCTACAGATTGTAGTTGGAGTTGTTCCGGGTCTGGGTATTTGTGTATGTGAGTTTAAATGTTTGTGAACGCACCCACGATACAGGAGAAATTCCTAGTGTGGGGCAACCCGGGCAACGTTTAAAAAAAAAAAAAAAATGTAAATCTACTTCTGTTGTTGACGGTACTAGCTGATGCCCGCAGCTTCGTCCGCGTGTATGTCGGTTAACGCGACCAAAAGTAGTCTGTTCATCCCCCTCTTTCAAACCCCTTTTCAGGCTCTAAGGTCTAGACTATCTGTGTACCAAATTTCATTTAAATCGGTTCAGTAATTTTAGCGTGAAAGCGCTACAGACAGTTACTTTCGCATTTATAATATAAAAGTAAGGATTTGCAACTCATGTCCCTAGGAAACTTATGGCGGAAAATCTCCTATTATTATCATTTTATATTGCTAAATCAATAATCACTAATCACCCAGCAATCTATGTTACATAAGAAAGTGTTTACAGAATTGTGTGAAGTCTCGGAGTCCTGTGCTAGACCTATGTTACAGAAGCCAGAGCCCTCTCCTAAAGAAAAAAAGTTACCTACCTCATTGGTCAGACTGGGACCTAGCTATGGACACACCGACTTCTGGTCTAAACAGACTTTCCCTATTTCCACACAGTAGTTTTATTTTACAATCATGAGTCACGACATCAATGGGGCATGATCTAAATAAAAATACACACAATGTACGAAGCTCAATATAATTTTGTTCTCCTTGCAGGTCAAATGCCAGTAGAGACCTTCGTGGCGAAATTCGCAGAGAAACGAGGCATTGGCCAAGCGAGACGGGCCCGGGAGGAAAGAATAGCCCACCAGTTGGCACAACTCGACAGAGCCACAACCAAAAGCTAGAAATAAAAAAAAACATTCCATTTGACAGCTGTCAATGTCAAAATTGCCGCCAATTTTTGTAAAGATGGCGTCTTTGTATTAAGCTTTGTTGTTGAATGTTGTCATGTGATTGGACAGTATTTATAATGTAATCTTTGCTAGGTATGGGTTAGTGCAATGTAATTTGAGAGGCTCAGCAGTCTTCCTATTTTGTGGCATTGCACTCAATGCAAGCCATTGGTGCTTTGCCTAATTTGTCTCCAGACCGTGTCGAATTGACGTCCCGCCCGACTATTTATCATCATAATTTTAGCCAAAAGAAGTCCACTGCTGGACATAGGCCTCCCCCAGGTGTCGCCACATTGACTGGTCCCGTGCGTCTCGCATCCAGCGGGTCCCGCAACCTTCACCAGGTCATCGGTGCATCTAGCTAGCGGGAGGCTTTCCAACGCAACGTCTTCCGGTTCCCGGTCGCCACTCCAGAACTTTTCTGCTCCATCCGTTCTGTGACCAAAAACTTAATAGTTATCGCGCACTTTAATAATTATCCTGCCGCGATGGCTAACTACCGTTGAAATTGGACATCACTAAAAAGGATTGAGAAGGATTATTATGACCAAATTGGATTAAAATTCAGAAATGCGCATTTTGACTGGATTCCCACCATTAGAAAGTGCTAGAAAAAAGTTAGAATCCTTGTAATAATATACCTATAAAAGTTAGAATCCTTGTTATATTAGTCTACCTCGTAACTGCTTCACTGCCCTAAGAATTACTCTTACAAACATCATGAAAAGACTATATCAAAGGGTTAGTTTTAATTTACTGGGACTTTTAACTGAGAGTGGCATAGTAATGACCAGGTTGACTATCACTACATAGTATAAAATAAAGTCACTTTCTCTGTCCCTATGTCCCTTTGTATGCTTAAATCTTTAAAACTACGCAACAGATTTTGATGCGGTTTTTAACCTTTTTAGCGCCACAGTCACGTATAGACAAGCCGAACAAGCAAAAAAGTGCCCTAAGTCGGTCGACTTAAGGTACTTTTTGGCTTGTCGTCTTACTTGACCGTGGCGGTCAATGGGTTAATAGATAGAGTGATTCAAGAGGAAGGTTTATATGTATAATAACACTAGCTGATGCCCGCGGCTTCACCCGCGTGGATGTCGTTCAAATTATATACTAAAACCTTCCTCTTGAATCACTCTATCTATTAAAAAAACCGCATCAAAATCCGTTGCTTAGGTAGTTTTAAAGATTTAAGCATACAAACAAACAAACAGACAAAAAAGCGACTTTGTTTTATACTATGTAAGGATACATTTGCACCCGTGCGAAGCCGGGGCAGGTCGCTAGTATTACAATAAATTATATTATGCCCCACGTATTTTAACATGTTTTTAAATGTAGACTGTGTAAATGTTAAAAGTAGAGACGTTTATCCTCAAGAATTCGCGATGGAATATTAGGATTTACGTAAGTGGGGAAAAGGATTTATGTATTACCTATCCTTGATTTTAGCTATTTTAGTGCACCCAAAATATACTGAACAATCTGTATTAATCTGTATTGAATTGAAATTGTAATATTCGATTAGCAATAGGTACATGTGGCTGGAATTAATGTGTTTTAACACCTATTTATTACTATTAATAAGATGTTTAATGTTTACATTTACACAACTTTGTGATAAATTATTATTAAAATTATTGTCATTGATTTTGTTTTTTGTTTACAACGCCATCTAGCGATGAATATCACAACGAGTCGACAGTTGCAATAGGGTACCTACATCACGGACTAAAAAAAATATGATTCTGTGTGGTCCGTCTGTTAGATTATCGAACAATATTTAATACGTGTTTTTTGTTTTATCAAATTAATAAAAAATTACGAAGATAAAACGCGTCAAAGATCATCAGTGGGGGGGGGCTTGTGACGTCACTTTTTGGTAAAAAAATTATTGATTTGTGACGTCACACGAGTTTTCGAAGCACTAGTAATTTAATATTATATTTGGAAACTCAGATCAAGTAAAAAACTTGATCTGAGTTTGGAAATTATCTGTAGGACAATTTTTTTTTTTGTGCGTTCCCGTATTGTTTATTTGCCAACAGCTACACCAGTCATCGTTATGTACCTAGGCGTATCAAGATTTGGCGAAGAGATGCATAAAATAGAATGCCGTGATTCGACTCGAAGATATCACGAAATATAGGAATTTGCTTTCTGTGGTTCGATGATAGCGCCCTCTAGCTTTGAGTAGCGGAACTCACGTTGATGCGCAAAGATTTGTATGATGGTATCGTATTTATCGAGGTGTAAGGGATACTACTGACTAGCCCCCGTCGGGGCTGCAGGTTGTTCGAAAGAGATACCACGGGCTAAGAAGGAACATGGGTGGTTTTTAGTCATTAGAAGTCTGACACTCCCTACAAAAGTATATATATCTATGCTCCCTACCGCTTTGCGCAGAGCGGTAGGAGTCATTCGATGATTTCCCACCATTCTAATAAAAGGCAGATAATATTTACGTGATAGTTCAGTCAGTACCTATTGTTTGTTTTCTAACAAAGTGTTGTATGCGAATTGAACGGAACTCAAAGAATGGATTTTCATTTGACAACAAACTGCAATATTTTCAAACATCTAAGTTTGCATTCCGTTTTCCCAACGCGTCATTGGTTTGCATTGAATCCCTAGTTTGTTGAAATGAACCGGTACCTAATCAATAACGCGCTGGTCGATAATAAGTAAAAGAACTGTGTTTTCACAGTTTTTTTAGGGTTCCGTACCTCAAAAGGTAAAAAAGGAACCCTTAGGCGCAGGCCACACATAAATGGCGTCGGGCGCGGGCGGCTTCCTATTCCATTCTTTATACCAAGTGCATAAAATAAAGCGCAATTTAGGATAAGACCCAAAAAAAGGAAAACCTCGTTCGTCTTAGCGGTAACTGTTGTGTATCAGGTCCTGGGGTTCGATTATCACGTCGGCCAAAGTGCTACATAATGGGTTTCTCAGTGGCAGCCACCGAGTGTGGCCCGATAGCTGGCAATAGATTTGCATCCTTTTACACGGGACATAAACATACATAACTGGTAAATGAGAGCAGCGGTGGGTGGCCCAGTGGTGTCGGCCCCGACTTACGAACAGTAGGTCGTGGGTTCGAACCCAGGCAGGCGCATTACTTTGTGTAATTTATTTCATCACCGCTGCTCTCAAAACGGTGAAGGAAAACATCGTGAGGAAACCGGCATGTCTTAGACCCAAAAAATTCGAAGATATTGACATCTGCCAATCCGCACTGGGCCTGCGTGGTGGATTATAGCCCATCCCTCTCCTAGAGAGGAGGCCTGAGTCCCTGCAGTGGGAACATTATAGGCTGATGATGATGATGATGAACTGGTAAATGTGGGGATAGGTACTATTAGAAACAATCGGGGCATAAATCTCCGAAAATTGCGTTACGTAATACTTGAACGTTCCCTAACCAGTATTTTGTTCGTTTCGTAAGGGGTGCAATAATAGTCGACTGCAAGTCGCTTCTTTTTTGGTATTTACTAAATTTTTTTGTTCCTTTGTTTAACCTAGTTTAAAAGTTGCACACGTTACAGAAAAGTTGAATGAAAGTTGAGGAGATATGAATCACGTGATGCGTGTGTGTGTGCAGCAGACTGCAGGGCGCGGGCCGCGTGGCGTTCTCGAATCAGCAGTCGTACCTACATCGCCGAAGAGTGTTGAATATAAGTCCTATTGATAGATTGGAGAGGGAGACAAAAAACCAAAGAAAAGATGGATGGCGTGTGTAAGGAATGATATGAAGGGAAAAGGAGTACCTAAATGATAGCTTGACGATTGATAGCGGAGAATGGAACAGAGAAAAACGTACGTGCTGTGACGAGCGCAAAATAACATGGCGTAAGGGCAGGAAGATGATTTTAAAGTCTAGTTATTGAATCTTGAATCGAGTATTGTTTAGCGAAAGACATCTCAATGCCGCAATGGTTCAGCGGTTAGCCGGCTGGAGTCAGGGTCACAGTTCTAATTTATTTACTTGTTCAACTTTTTGCTAGGACAGTAAGTAATATAGGTAGGTACAATATATTGTTCCTCCTTAGTTGTGCTGTCTGTATTAACAAGTGGTAGACATGGGTTCCAAACCGCACTTATACCTACATACATTATACCTACCTACTGCACTTTATATTGTGTTAACATTTAATAAATTTTTCATCCTTTGCTAAAATGCTAACAGGCCATGCCAGTACCGAAAAAGGGCTTGTCACATCTATTAGGTCCACCAACTAGCAAGCACTGGGTACTTGTAGTAAATTACGGAGGTGGCCTCTGTATATCATAATATTATGTATGTGGTCTCCCGGAGGCCGGATATTCCCATTGATGGGACACCCATCAGTGGGAATAGTTATGCATATTTATTGGACTAGCTCGTTGTTCCAGTTGTCATAAGCGTTGACTGTTGCTGAGCATGGGGTTCTGGGATTGATTTCCATTTTGGGACGGGCAACTTGTTGCTATAATTATTTTTTAATAAGTAATAGCCACGGATCTGTGCCCGATTGATGGCAATAAACACTCGCCCTTTATTACATGGGACTTCAAAAAACAACTGGCGAAATCTGGGTGTAAAGTTACACCTTCCTTCGTCTAATCTGACCCTTCGGAGATTGCAGGTGTGATGTTATGTAATTTGTAGTACCTACTAGCTGATACCCGCGTTTTTCGCCCGCGCGGCCAATGTTGGCTATCGCGACCAAAAGTAATCTTTACCTCCCCCTTTCAACCCTTTTTTCCTATATCCATATCAGGCTCTAGACTATGTGTGAACCAAATTTCGTTTAAATCGGTTCAGTAGTTTTGGTGTGAAAGCGGGACATACAGACAGACAGAGTTACTTTCGCATTTTGACGGCACGGTTGGCGCAGTGGCTAAGCGATTGGACTACTGCGCTGCGTGTCGCGGGTTCGATCCCCGCACGGAACAAATATTTGTATGGCCTGCAGATAGTTGTTTCGGGTCTGGGTATTTGTGTATGTGACTTTCTATGTTTGTGAACGCACCCACGATACAGAAGAAATTCCTAGTGTGGGACAACATTTAAAAAAAAAATAACAAAAACTCACAAACATACATACATACATGAACGCTAAAAACATAACACTCTTTTTTTTGGGGCAGTCGTGTAAAAAAATAACATTTATAATACCTATTATAAAGTAAGGAGTACCTGCAAACCGCAATAGCTCTCCGAAATAGGTTTAATGCTGTACGATTGACCAATCATAATCGTTTCCTTAGATTCTGTTGCAATTGCCGAGAAAGATCTTATTTGCGCACTGTTTTGTAATCATATAAGTGTTCCTTACATTATTGTGTAATTATCATTTGATGCGATAAAGGAAAATATCGTGAGGAAACTACTAACCAGCATGCCTGAGAGATACCTATAATTATTTTCTCTACAACATACCTCAATAATATTAATGCTGTCTTGACTTTTGTACGTTTTTTCACGGGTGACCACTGAAAACCAGCGCTGTGCGGTGGGTCCTCATTGCACAGCACCATGCTGAGTGGCAACCTGCTTGTCGCAGTCACGACGTGTAACTTTCGTTTGCTTTTTTTATTGTCTCATTTTATGCTCGTCATGTCAAATCAATATTTTTTCTTTTTTTCTTTCTTCTTTCAATATTCTCATTAAGAGAAAATAATATCTGGCTGCGGTAACGGTATCCCTGCAGGAAATCTTCATCTTCCTGCAGTTGTCCCATATTATTTGGGGTCAGCACAACGCGTGTTTACCCATTCTCCCCTTGCCGCTTCACTCCTTGCTCCCTTCCCTTCACGCTATTATTTGCTCCTTTTACCTTCTTATCATTCCTTCCACACTCCATCCATCTTTTCTTTGGTCTTCCTTTTCCTCCCCATTTATCAACATTATATTTGTTAGGGACCTAACTAAGGACTAGATTTAAAACGCAGTGGACTGTAATTTACGATATGTATAATCCAAAATAGGTACAATTAAAATGGTTGGTAAACAAAGAAATATGCGCGCGCGTCGTCTAGGGAGATCGGTAGCGAAGTGGGCCGGGGGCCCGCGTCCCGCACGCAGTGTTTCCACTTTAATGATTTCCTTTCCCCACGCCTCAATTGAGATTTCCCCTTTTCAGGACCTTTTTCCCCTCAAAAATTATTCTACTGTAGTTTTTTCACTAGAAAGTAGTAAAAATCTGCTCAACGGTGACTGTTGAATGGTCACTTATCATTGGGTCATAATAATTTATTATTCCACAATAATAGCTTAGTAGTCACTGTCACTGTCTTTTTCCAATGCTGCCGTATAGGCCAATGCTACAAGCGAATCCAAAAAAAATAGACTAAGCATTATTAAGTATAATTTCAACATTATTTCGTCTTATTATTTATAACCTGACCAGAAATATATAAAACATGCACTGATTTCGCCACTGTTTATACTATAACACTAGTTTATTCCATACAAAAATTAGTTCTGAAATTTTCCGCAATACATTCGGTTAGGCTTTATCTATGATTTACCTCGATTTTCCCTTTTTATCTCTTTCCCCTTTTTCTTCCCCTCGAGACTCTAATTTCCCCTCAAAAGGGAAATTTCCCCTCGTTGTGGAAACACTGCCCGCACGTCGCGCGCCGCTCCTCTCTCCGCCACCCGCCGTCGCCCGCCGCCATCCGACAGCAGCCGAACACCGCCGAGTGGTCGAAGGTGCCCGAACATCCTCCCCGGGTTGAAGGATTCAAGAGAGAGGAAGTGGGCAGACGTTGTTGTACGCCCGCAGCACCGTTCCTTTCTTCGTCTTCAGCTCCACCACCCGTGCAGCCCCGTCGCTGCCAGGGAAGACCTTGATGACCCGTCCCAGTGGCCACACCAAGGGCGGTTGGCCTTTCTCTTTAATGAGCGCTAGCGCTCCCGCTGAGAGTTGGCCGGTTGACGCTGTCCATTTTGTCTTTTGCTGGAGCAGAGAAACGTACCTATTCTATATGAAACCTGTTCCAGAAATGTTGCTTTATCTGCTCCACTCTTTGGTAGCGTTCCAGTCGCCCGATGTTGTGATCAGTCACCTGTGGATGCGGAACGGATATAAGTGGTCGTCCAATTATGAAATGTCCAGGGGTGAGGACGGATAAATCTAGAGGATCAATGGAAAGAGGGGTAAGAGGACGGGAATTTAAAACGGCCTCTATTTGAGTCAAACACGTGGCCATTTCCTCGTATGTAAAATGTGTTAGGCCTAAAAGTCTCTTCAGATGATGCTTAGTGGATTTGACAGCGGCTTCAGCAATACCGTTGAAGTGGGGGGAGTATGGAGGCGCAAAAGAAAATGTGATGCCTTGTTGAGCAACTTCAGACACGAGATTCGAGTCTTGTAAAAACTTACGTAGCTCATTGCAAGTACCTACGAAATTTGTCCCATTATCGGACAAGATGCTTTCGGGTTTACCACGACGCCAGCCATGTAGGCTTCCTTCGTTAGGTCTGTAACAAGCTCGATGTGAACAGCTTTAATGGCAAGGCAAACAAAAATGCATAGGTACGCCTTTATAAGCCTACATCCTCGCCCTTTGCGATCAGCAATCAGCACTGGCCCAGCATAATCCACACTACAATTTAGAAATGGGTGTTCTAAATATGTCCTTGAAGAGGGCAACTGACCCATTGTAGGTTGCACAGTTTGACACTTGTGTCTAAAACATTTGATGCATTTTTTAAAGATGCTTTTGGAAAGATTCCTACCCCCAAGAGGCCAATACATTTGACGTATGTTTGCTAAGAGCAGCTGGGGGCCGGCGTGTAAGCAGTCGAGATGATATTTTTGAAATATTATTTTAGTTATATGGTGCTTACCGCATAACAATACCGGGTGCTTGACATTATAATCATAAGGTGAGTTGTCAAGCCTTCCTCCTACGCGTATGAGACCATTGGTATCTGTAAAGGGACTCAAAGAAATAAGCCTATTTTTTCTTGGTAAGGATTTTCCTGATTCCAGTAAATGATACTCATTAGGAAACATATCTATTTGAGCGTGACGTAAAATAAAATTATTAGAATTTGTAAGTTCTTCACTGGAAAGGGAACCACTAATTTTATTATGTTTATGTTTTAAATTGTAGATGAATCTTAGTATGTAAGCAACGACTCTCTGTAAGCGATTATAATTAGAATATTTGTGAATGAGTGATTTAATGAGTGAATGATTATTATTTTTATGTGACAAATGATTTACAGTTAAATTATTGCATGATTGATGATGAGATGATTGATCAGAAAAGTGTGATGACACAACTTCCGGTAGATCTTGTTTCAAGTTTTCATTAGGCATTTTTGGCCAATTAGATTCATCATTTAACAAAAATTCAGGACCTGACCACCATAAGGAACACTCGCTGATAAGGTCAACCTTCAGCCCGCGAGAAACAAGATCCGCTGGATTTTCCTTCGACGGCACGTAGCTCCACGTGTGCCCTGTAGTGCATTCTTGTATTTCATTGATGCGATTTCGGACAAAAGGTTTTAATAAATTAGGTGCCATGGAAAGCCAACTCAACACTATTGTCGAATCGCACCAAAAATAGCATTTACTAACGGGTTTGGTGAAGGAATTTCGTACATTAAGAAACAGTCTTGCTCCCAATAATGCTCCACATAACTCAAGTCTAGGGATGGTTGTTGGCTTGATTGGTGCAACACGATTTTTAGACACCAACAGCTGTACCTTTACCGACCCATCCTTAGTGCTAGACTTTATATAAATACATGCACCGTAGGCTTTTTCGGATGCATCTGTAAACACATGAATCTCATTTATTGTGGAATTGTCACATGAAATCCACCGGGGTATTTTAAGGGTGTTTAAACATGGTAGACTATCTACGAACGTTAACCAGGAGGTATGTACATTAGCTGCTACTTGCTCGTCCCAGTCACACTTAGTCGCCCATAGACTCTGAATGATAATTTTAGCCTCGATAATGCAAGGACCTACCAGACCTAACGGATCAAATATTTGACTTATCACAGATAAAATGTGACGCTTTGTGATTGGTTTGCTGGTATCGACCGATATTGAAAACTCGAGAGAATCAGTTTTACATAGCCAATATAGGCCTAACGTTTTAGATGACACGTTGCTATCCTCACACAAGTTCAACCTATCAGAATGCCCTGAAACACCGGCTATTTCTGTTAAAATATCTAAACTATTAGATTGCCACTTTCTCAAGTGAAATTTAGCTGAAGCCAAAATTGATGCTACTTCTTTACCCATCTGGACCACTTCGGATACAGAGTCGCCACCACTCAGATAATCATCGACGTAAAAATCCCGTTCAATTGACGTTTTTACAATGTCATTAGAGGCGGTTGTTGCTAGACTGACTAAGCTCTTAGTAGCTAAATAAGGGGCGGAAGCTGTACCATAGGTAACAGTATTAAGAGTGTACGTTTGAAGAGGTAGCTTGGGGTCAGCACGAAAGATAATTTGTTGTAATTGACGTTGTGATGGTGTTACCAGAATGGCCCTATACATCTTCTCGATGTCACCAGAAATAACAAACTTATGCTGACGGAAACGCAGCAATATAGAAAATAGGTCATCTTGGACAGTGGGTTCCACCATTTGGATGTCATTAAACGACACTCCAGAAGTAGTCGCTGCTGATGCATCGAAGACTACCCTGAGCTTGGTTGTGGTACTGGTTTCTCGGATGACTCCATGATGTGGCAATATATACTCAATTTTGTTACCTGAATGAGGCTTCCTTGACGAGGTATTCAGACTCATATGCCCTAAGCTCACGTACTCCTCGATGAATGCAACATATCTATCCTTAAAGGCAGGATCACGTTGGAAACGACGTTCCAAAGATAAAAATCGACGTTTAGCCATTTCATATGACTCACCTAACTCACTGGGATCATTTTTAAGAGGCATTGTAACTATGAATTGCCCGTTTTGATCACGCACAGTGTTAACACGAAAACTTTCTTCGCAAGCTCGTTCTTCCCGTGACAAGGAATGGTCAGAAGACACGGATTCGAGCTCCCAAAACTTAGTTAGGCTATTATTTAAGTCGTTCATGGATAAATTACAAAAATGTGATTGAATATTTTTGGATGGACGTTTTCGAAGAGCCACAGAGCCTGATACTATCCATCCAAGCTTTGTCTCATGCAATTTGGGCTGGTTTTTGCCTAAATCTATAGATGTATTGCCTAAAATATTCCAAAATACTTCAGCACCAACTAGTATGTCAATCTCTGATGGAACATTAAATGACGGATCGGCCAGATTTAAATCTAACGGTATGGGAATCCTACTTATGTCGACAAAAGTAGACGGCAGTAATTTGGTAATTGTTGGTAAAATGAAGCACTTTATATCTGTCTTATAGCTGCCGCTGCACGATTCAATAGTTAGGTTGCAAGACTGTGTACTTAATGTAGTGTGACTGTTAATACCTGTCACCGTGGAACTCGTGCTACGTCGAGGAAGTCCTAGCTTATCGCTTAGTTTCTGCGTAATAAAATTTCACCGTTTTATACACCAACCGCCCACCGCCCTTGGTGTGGCCACTGGGACGGGTCATCAAGGTCTTCCCTGGCAGCGACGGGGCTGCACGGGTGGTGGAGCTGAAGACGAAGAAAGGAACGGTGCTGCGGGCGTACAACAACGTCTGCCCACTTCCTCTCTCTTGAATCCTTCAACCCGGGGAGGATGTTCGGGCACCTTCGACCACTCGGCGGTGTTCGGCTGCTGTCGGATGGCGGCGGGCGACGGCGGGTGGCGGAGAGAGGTGCGGCGCGCGACGTGCGGGACGCGGGCCCCCGGCCCACTTCGCTACCGATCTCCCTAGACGACGCGCGCGCATATTTCTTTGTTTACCAACCATTTTAATTGTACCTATTTTGGATTATACATATCGTAAATTACAGTCCACTGCGTTTTAAATCTAGTCCTTAGTTAGGTTCCTAACAAATGGTCAACAACAACGGTAACAAATGGGTTGGGTTGGTTTTTTTTTTTTTTTTTTTTTTTTTATCACTATTTTATACATGCGATTCCATTCCTCCTCATCATAATGCCTATACCACGACAGTCCCTTCCCTTTCAACTGTTACCCCTGCTTGAAATGTTTTTGTGAAAACTACAAGTGCAACATATTCAAAAAGCTCGGCAACTCTAATAAGACTCCTCTGTCTGTCTGTCCATCTGCCCATCATACAGGCTATCCCTGTGTCTACCCGTGACAGATGGTGTGTACCTACTATGGCCACTTTAATAACAAATATTTCATAATCAGTTAAAATAAAACGCGTTAAGTATTTTACTCGATTTTACTTTACTATTTTTACATATTGTAGTATTAAATATTGTACGGAGGGTCAGACGCAACATTTTATTATCGATAAGCACTTACACTTGCGTACTCGATAACAGAACAATACCAATCTAAATACAATGACTGCTAATCATAATCATTGCAATTAACGATTACTGTTCGGTGTCATAGATTCCCATTTTGTTTTATCATTTCTGTCGCATGATGAAATATCGAGGCGCTTGAGCGAATCAAACCAGTCGCTGCTAAGACGCGGGAAGTAATGGTCTAATCATGCTTCGAATAGTTGAACATTTAGATTTTTAATAAGGAAGAATAGTTTAGTGACCAGTGTTTCAGTGCTCCGAAGAAAAAGTAAAACCATAATCGAAATGGCGGGAACATTGTTTGTGTTTTTGTGCGTCGTTGTGTTAAGCAAAGGTATTGATATCAACAGCCTCAAGTTGGAACAGGTTTTAATACTAAGTCGTCATAATGTGCGTACACCGTTGACGGGCAAGCTAGAGTCGTATTCAACAAAACCGTGGCCGAAATGGAACGCTTCGGCGGGACTTTTGACAGAAAAAGGTGCTCGGTTAGAAGGATACATGGGACAGTATATAGCCGAATGGTTAGATAGTGAAGATTTTATAGAAGGATGTCCCAATCACGATGAGGTACTCATTTATGCAAACACTAAACCGCGGACGCTACACACGGCGGAGGCATTTGCAGACTCTGCCTTCCGATCTTGCAACATTTCAGTACAACATTACGAAAACTTGAACGTTTTTGATCCTTTATTCTTACCTATATTTCACAACACTTCGCCAGCATTGAAAAAACAGATCCGTAAAGAAATGGAGAATAAATTAAACGAAGTTGACCTCAGACAGTCATATTTAGAACTGAATAGAATATTGAATTTAAGAACTTCGGATATTTGCAAGAAAATGTACTTGTGTGAATTACATTTACTACCAAATGAAATTATAACGGTAGATGGCGAAGAACCTTACGTCAAAGGACCATTGTATATTGGAAATTCGGTCGTTGATTCTTTCATAATGAGTTACTATGAAGGACTACCGATATCAGAAGTCGCTTGGGGCCAAATCACGACTGAAGAAAAATGGCGACTCTTAACAAAAATTAGTAAACAAGAACAGAATGTCAGATTCAACTTAACAGTCGCAAAAGACATAGCTGGACCCCTCTTAAGATACATGTTCGACATTTTCAAAGACGGTTCACCGAAATTCACTTTACTCGTAGGACACGATTCGAATATGAATTCTGTGATTAGTGCATTAGGTTTCAAACCGTTTTATTTGCCGGATCAATTTGAGCCGTTCCCTATTGGCGGGAAAGTCATATTTCAAAAATGGAGTGATGTGTCTGGGCAGTATTTGAAGGTTGAATACGTTTATCCTACGACAAAACAATTGAGGGACGGTGAAAGACTGTCACTTTTGCAGCCCCCTCAAAAAGTTTTATTGGAATTAAATGACTGTAAAATCTCAGAAAGTGGTTATTGTCCTTGGAGGGAGTTTATGAAATTAAATGTCTATTCTTAGAATTTGTTTAATTTGTGTTACGTCTGTGGTGTGATACACTTTGACACCACACATGTATATATATTCTTATCTCATTTTGCCTACCAGAAACGTCAGTAAGTTTGACGAGACCGCGTCATCTTTTTTTAAATGCAGTTAGTTCCTTAAACAATTTCACAAATTATGTTGAGCAACAGCGCTCCTCAGTAAACGTCATGTCGTCATTCGAGCAAAAAAAAATAACTGGCCAAGTGCAAGTCGGACTTGCACATAAAGGGTTCTGTACCATGACTTCTTATAGGTTTTCCTGTAATCTATACGTGTTGAACTAATTACTGTATTTTTTTCAGAATTTTAGGCTCAGTGGTTTCGGAGATAAGGCTAACCTAACCTAACCTAACAATGTTATTTAGTTTTTTGTTATTCTATCTTACACGTCTTAGACTAGATGTTATGACAACAAGAATAGGGATTACACAAAAAAAAAACAACCGACTTCAAAAACACCAAAAAGTGAAAAATAAACTTCAAAAGAAAAATCAGCTTCTGAAGTCGGTGACATTATTTTGTTTGTTTGATTTGGATTTTTTTGCCACCGACTTCATAATTAGACTTCATTAAAAAAAAACATACCGATCGAATTGAGAACCTCCTCCTTTTTGGGAAGTCGGTTAAAAATCAGAGGTCATTAAGCAATGATAGGACTAAATCTATATATATATTATTTATATATATATAAATAAAAAAGAGAAGTCCTGACTGACTGACTGACTGACTCATCAACGCCCAGCCCAAACCCTTGGACCTAAAAAGCTGAAATTTTGCACAGAGGTTCCCTTTCTAATGTAGATAGGGAATAAGGAAGGATTTTTCGAAATTCAACCCCTAAGGGAGTTAAACAGGGGATGAAAGTTTGTATGGAAAATCGTCATTTACACGCGGGCGAAGCCGCTGGCAAAAGCTAGTAATATATATAATAAAGGTAATAGTCCTTTCATTGCCCATTTATCTCTGTTAAATCATAATACACACATCAACACGGTCTAGGGATATTTTTAAAAAAGCGAATTACTATCAATGTGTTAATTATTTATATGACATGTATATATTTAAAATATACGTTATTTAATATTCTACCATTTTTAAATAATGGTTAAGGTACTGATTAAAATTTCAGGATTTTATTTTTTTTTATCCTTTATTAAAAAGAACCAGGTTCTTAATAATTAATTACAATCTAGCCTACAAGACTAATAAGCAATTTTAATCTAACTTAACTTTTTACGTGGTAATTATTTTAAAACAGAATAGTGCTGATTGTATATAAACAAGTCCGTTCCACTTTCTTAGAGTCTAATATTATAATATAAACACTTTGTTCATGTGTTATATGAGTGTCATTGTCACCATTATTTCTACATTACACTTTACACTACACTAATTCAAAAGGTTTTGTTCGTTTTAGCCTTCGCACTATATTTATCTGGTCTAGCAGCTGAATTGCCTCGATGTTCACATGTTGGTGGAGTCGGTGTTCATGGGCCTCAGCAAATTTTTGGATTATTTTGGTGACGGGTTCCACTTTTAGGTCACGATGGAGGTCGTCATTTCTTATATACCAGGGCGCATTAACAATACTCCTGAGTACCTTATTCTGGAATGTTTGTATAACTTTGATGTTGGTCGGTTTAGTACAGCCCCACAGTTGGATGCCATATGTCCATATTGGCATTAGAATATGCTTATATAATAATATTTTATTATGTATCGATAGGCAGGAATTTCGTCCAATCAACCAATACATGTTTTTAAATCGCATGTCCAGTTCCTGTCTTTTCTTTTTAACGTGCGCTTTCCAGCGCAATTTCGCATCAAGCGTTATGCCAAGATATTTCGCTGTATTTGCGTATGGCACTTGTTGGCCATTTATGAAAATTGGGTGGTAATCACAATTCCTGTTGGTAAAATCAATGTGAAGTGACTTTGATTCATTCAATTTGATTTTCCATTTTTGTGCCCAGTCATGAACTTCATTTACAGCAATTTGTACCTTTCTGATTGCTTCCGCATGGCATGACCCTGTAGCCATAATGGCAGTGTCGTCCGCAAAGGTTGCAATGGTATTATTTTCCAGCTCTGGTATATCATACGTGTACAATAGGTAGAGGATTGGACCTAGCACGCTACCTTGAGGGACGCCAGCTTTAATATTTTTTAACTCAGAAAAGGCTCCCTCGTGCCTTACTCGAAACATTCTATCTGTAATATATGATTGCAAGATATCGGCAAAATCATTGGGCAGCATTAGTCTTAGCTTGTATATCAAACCCTTATGCCAAACTTTATCAAAAGCTTGTGCTACATCTAAAAAAACGGT
Organism: Diarsia mendica; assembly: GCA_949316265.1. NCBI lineage: Eukaryota > Metazoa > Arthropoda > Insecta > Lepidoptera > Noctuidae > Diarsia > Diarsia mendica. Next base: position 4,458,933 of record OX438916.1, read on the forward strand.
GGAGCAGACTTTTTTATCTTCAAGCGTTCTCTCGATGATGTTGGTAATTCTGTGTACTTGGTCTATTGTTGAGTGTTTCTCTCTGAAACCAAACTGATGGTCAGGGATCAGGTTTTTCTCGTTTATGATTGGTTTTAGGCGTTTTAAAAACAATTTTTCAAACAGCTTTGAAAGTATAGGCAACAGGGAAATGGGTCTGTATGATGATGCTTCGTGAGGTGGTTTACCAGGCTTTGCAATCATTATCACCTCAGCAACTTTCCATGGCTCAGGAACATGCTTAAGCACGAATGCAGCATTTATGAGCCTAGTAAGCTTAATTATGGCTTTATGCGGGAGCTGTTTCAGGATTTCTCCCGTAATAAGGTCATACCCTGGCGATTTCTTTAGGCTAATGATTTGAATTTCCTTTGCAACTTCTTTCGGGGTCACAAGCTTAATTCTTTGATCTTGCAGAATATTGGCAAACTGTAGGTTGTCCACAGACTCGTCATTTGGCTGAAAGGTTTCTTCCAAGTGATGTGCAAATCTTTGAGCTTTCTGTTCATTGCTTATGGCCCACTTTCCGTTATCATCTCTGATAGGGGGAATTGGTACAATTGGCCTTTTGAGTGACTTTGTCGCTTTCCAAAGAGAGTATTGGGTTGTATGGTCGCTGGTTAACTGACGCAGGTTAGTATCTAAAGCCTCATCTTGAAAGGTTTGTATCTTTCTCTTCAGTCTTTTGGTAAGGTTATTCAATACAGTTTTATCTTGCGGGAATCTAGTTTGCTGCCACCTTTTTCTTTGAGTCCTTTTTTCATATAATAGGTCTATGATTTCTTTTGGGTAGGTATTTCCTTTAAACTTCTTTATAAGCTGTGGTGTGTTGTTCCATGCACATTGTTGGATATTGATGTTAAACTGGTCTACTTCAAAATCGAGCTGATCTTTGCTTTTTAATGGAGTTTTTAGGTCAATAATATTTTGTAGCTCTAAGCTAAAACTTTCCCAATCTGTATACTTGTTAACTAACGTCAGGTGGTTTTCTCTTAGTAATATTTTGTGACTTAATTGTAATAATATCGGAGAGTGATCGGAGTTCATATGGTACCCCTCTTCCACATTCAGATAGTTGGTTGATATATTTTTGACTATGAAAAAGTCGATAAGGTCTGGTAGTTTCTGGTGGTCAGTCGGCCAGTAAGTAGGTTTTCCAGTACTTATGACCTCACAGTGCATGTCTTTCACTGCGCTTAGAAGCTGTCTGCCCTTAGTTGAAGTTAATCTCGATCCCCAATGAGTGTTCTTAGCGTTAAAGTCACCGCCTAGTATAAATCTCTGTCCGAGGAGTCTGAATAAGTGTATATATTGTTCTTTGTTTATCTTGTGTCTTGGGGGACAGTATACGGCCGCTACTGTTACATTAAATTTATTTGTTTTTACTGATATCGCCACAGCTTGCGTGTCTTGTTCCTCGTATTTACATTGTTCGTAGTGACAGATATTTTCTCTAATAATAACTGCGCTACCTCCTCGCGCCGTGTTGCTAGGGTGCAGCGAGTGATAAACCTTATAGCCTCTAAACTTTACAAAAGACTGTTTAGTGAAGTGCGTTTCAGAGATCAAACACACATCAATATTTTCTGTGTCTAGGACTACTTGCAACTCATGTTGTTGTTGCAGCAATCCGTTGGAATTCCACGCCATTATTTTTAGTGTGTTATTCATGACTGATTTGTATGGTGCTTGATTCTAATTTCTCTAGTCTCTTGTCAAATGAGGATATGCACTTCAAGATTTGGTTGAGCTTGTCTTCAAGACTTGATGGTTTCGTGCTTGGATTTACTGCTTGTGCGTATGAGACACTTTTGGATGTATGTGCATTTGCCACGGTTGTCTTTGCAAACGGTGCACTTTGTTTTGTTGCCTGTTTGTCGGTGTTTCTAACAATTTGCTTAGTGGCAGGGTTGTTAGGTGGACTATTTTTTGATTTTTTGTTCTTAATCATTTGCATCTCCTTGGCAACTAAACACCCCCTGTAGTTGGCTGGGTGAGGTAAGCCACAGTGAACACACTTAGGTTTTTCTTGCGCAGGTTTGCTGCAATCAGCTGTGAGGTGTTTACCTGTACATTTAACACACCTTGGCTCTTTTGAGCAATACTTTTGAGTATGACCATAAGCCTGGCATCTCTTACACTGGGGTATTATTTTTGACGTCTTAAGTGGGTTTATTTCAACTTTACACCCTAGAATATGTTTAATGCCGTATATTTTACTGACATCTTCATCATTTTTGAACGATAGAATAAACATGTTGAGCGGTTCTTTTGTTCTCCAGCTTAACTTGTTAATAGCATTTTCTATCTGAAATCCTTGCAAAGTTAAATCATCTTTAATCCGATCCGGTAGGCAGGAAGAATGCAATTTTTTCGCCACTACTCTTATTGGCCTGGTCTGCTTGTCCTCATATGAGTGCCATAAACAGTTATTTTCTGTTAAGCGACGAGCGATCACTCTGTAGGACTCTTCAGTTTTGGCATTTACTTTCACACTATTACCGCTCAACATTTTGGCGGTAAATGTTTCTACTGGCTGAGATTCAGTCAAAAAGTCGTAGAACGTTTGATAATTCTTAACACCGTCCACTACGATTGGAGGCGGTGCCAGAATTTTTTTAGTGGTTGCCTTCTCTTTGTTGTTGAGTTGCTGCTGCTGAATGCTAGTTGTAGCTTGTTGTGGTTGTGGTGGAGTAAGGGAAGTGTTCAACTTCCTTTTCTTCCTGTTTTTCACCCTAATCCACTCGGTCTCTTTGGCGAGTTCTTCCTCATCCGTGCAGTACTCAGCGTCACTTTTAGTAGGCTGAGCAGGTGTTATGGTCCCACTGGCCTGTTTATCTGAGGGTTCTTCTTTTTTTTGTACCTTTAAGCATTTTAATTGTCCTTGAAGATCTTGAACCTGTTCCTGCAAGCTTTGTATATGGCTGTTCAGTTGACGTACCATTTGTTGCAGGTTTTCTCTGTCCGATTTCTCCTGGATGTAACAGTCATACAACTGCTTCTCCAGATCAGTTTTGATTTTAATAGACTGTTGTGCAGCCATTATTTAGTTTTAAGGTGAGCGAGACACCTAAACAATTATAATAAACACTTCATGACGATTTCCGCACTTGTAACTGGGTCATCGCAGTGGCCCCGATAGATCGACGTACACCGCGACGACGGTGTTGTGATGCGTCTGCAAAATACTCTTAACTAGAGCACGCGCTCGCGATCGGTACGTCCGTTCACAGTAGCAGTGAAACACGCTATGATTGATCAGGATTTTATGGAAAAAAAATGAAGCATAGACGGAAACCGTATATGAATTAACTTTTAATTTGTGAGTAAAAACTGAAAAAAATAGAAAAATCATTTAATTTGTGTTTATAAACTTGAAGTTAGTAGTCTGAGAAAGCGCCCATGATGTTCATAACACATCGGCAACGATTCGGCATGCTCAGAACAAGGTTGTCAATGTCTTGCTGCGGAATATTGTCCCATGTCCTTCTGAGGTGCGCAAAAAGTTGATCTTCTGTAGCCAAATTTTCGGGAACTTCCTTCAGAGCTCTTCTTTGCAGCATATCCCACGCATGCTCAATGGGATTTAGATCTGGCGATTGAGCAGGCCAGTCTAAGGCCCTAACATTATGTGTATGTAACCAAGCTGCTACCGTTCTCGCCGTGTGTGCCCGGGCATTGTCGTGCATGAGCAGGAAATCTTGCCCCATTTGTGTTCTGTGAGGCAAGATTACGGGCCCCAGCACCTGTTGGACGTATCGTTCTTCCGTCATATTGCCCCGCACCCAAACGTGATCCGTCCGTCCTCCAAGACGAATTCCTGCCCAAACCATAATTGTTCCTCCTTGGTATGGGTGAACTTCCTGAGGGTTCTGGAGACGGCTCCATCGTCCAGGAACTCGCCAAACACGCGTCCTTCGTGAATCTGGATGGAAGCCAAACCTGGATTCATCCGTGAACAGCACATTGGACCACTGCTCACGGCCCTAGTCCACGTGGTTCCGAACCCATTCTAATCGTCGTCCACGATTGCCTCTCCGTAAAGGTGGGACCCGGAGTGGTCTACGAGAGCGTAGATTGCTTTCATGCAGTCGCCTTCTTACATCACTCACAAGCACTTGGTGTTCCACTCGCAGCCTTTGGACCAATTGAGTCGCCGTTGCATTTGGTTGAGCTCGCGCAGTAATTTGCAAAAATCGGTCTTGTCTGGGGGTAGTGATGCGACTTGGCCCCCGGTGCCTCTCCGCTACTTCACCTGTGGCACGATAGCGTGTCCACAATCTTGAAATTACATTTTGATGGGTCCCTATGGCCTCAGCAACATTACGCTGAACAGATCCAGCTTCCAGCATTCCCACAGCTCGTAACATCTCCGCCCTCATCAAATGTCGGCGTTGCATGGCTACAATACCTCAATTTTAACTTTATCTTACGTTTAAAAATGAAAAAAAACTGTAATTAAACGTAATTCGTATTGTTTTTTAAATTTCGCACAAATGAAAATTCCCTCTCCTATACATCAAGACATTTTTATGCCACCGAAACAAAAGAGTTTTCAAAAGGCCAAAGGCAGAATTCGTACCACCTATTTTTTTTTTGTTAAGTGATAGAATTTGTACCACTTATTAAGTCAATTAAACCATTCATTTTCATGTAACATTAGTATTTTTAGAAGTTCGGATTCATTAATTATATCAATCAAAAGATTTAAGTAGATAAACGTAATTAATCATAGACTAAACGTAGTTATGTTTTTAGAAGTTGCCATTTGTAAAATATCACGAGGCTCACAATGATAAATAATTATTTAAAAATAGAAATAACAGTAAATATAATTAACCAATTACACATTATACCTTAAAATGAATAATTATTGCATACAATCTTAATAATTAACTATTTAATGATAGGAATTATTTTCGACATCAATGTTTTTTTTTGTATTGGCAATTATTTTATTGACAGGACAGGAAAATCTTTCCGAGTCTCTGTTCGGTTCTTTACTGTTGTTTTGGATTGTTGTTTGTAACTGCATCTGAGCAATTTAGCAAATTATCTGGCCATTTTTACGTTGAGTCGAGCTACTGCTCCTCCGTACTCTATCTGTTGATAGTTTTTTCGCGAAAGGACGCTTTATTAATTGTGCTGTGTGTGTACGTGCTTCTAATTAATATGACGAGTTTGCAATGCATAAATTGCAACGTTCGCTTGTCCCGAATAAGAAGGCACGCTTTATCGGATGAGAGTGAAGATCTCGTCAATACTATTCGGCTGTGGACATATCCTAGAGATGTAAGTAGTTTCAAACATAACATTTTGCGTACGAGTGTGTCAGTTACGAAGTGATAACTTTTACGTGTTAAAAAGTAGTCCTTATCATTTAAACTACACGATATCAGGTTAAAAGTCCCATTACGTGCCGTCGATTTCAAGGGGGGCTGGGGTGGGGGGGGGAGGGGGGGGGAGGGGGCTACCCCCCAGTACAACTCCCATGTCTCGGAGCCCCATGGTTTCCGAGATATCCATGGTCAAAGTTTTGAGGTTAGAATAGCGCTAAAACGCGAAACGGGTACAAATTTTGTGTCGTTTGACAGGGGAAGGGTGAGGGGGTGGTGCCCACTGTGCCCTGGCACCACTCCCATGTAAAGGCGACGCACCATTCTTGAGAAAAAAACATTTTTTTGGAACCTAACCCCTTAAAGCCCAGTCGACGGAGCCCCGCTTCGCGGGGCTCCTACTTCTGGGTGGTTTTAAAAAAAAATAACCACGAAGGGGATGGCGGGGTCTATTCGCTCGCTTCGCTCGCTCAATCGACCCCGCCATCCCCTTCTAACCTAACCTGTCCGTGTCGGGGTGCCCCAAGTCCCGAGCTCGCTTCGCTCGCTCTTGCATCCAAGTCACTCATAGTACATCCGAAAATATTTAAATATTTAAAAATAAATTATATTTTATTCAAAAACACGACAAAAAAGTTACTAAAATTCACTTTTACCAATAACGAAACGTGAAATGTCAACTTTGACGTCTAACATGTCAATTTATCCAACCTCAAAATATACAAATGGCGTGTTATTGACCAATTTTAATGGAACTTTAAACAATTATATCTCGTAAACCGTGAATTTCTGGAGCTGGGCAATTTGCAAAAAGCCCTCTATTAGTGAGTACTATCTACAAAAAAAAAATGACATTCCTAATCAGCGGCACGTAATGGGACTTCTATCCCGATATCATACTAAAATAATATATTGTGTGTACAAAAACTAATCTAAACATTATTTGAAAAAATAACAAACACCATTGTGGTTGTATATGTACTTACTTAAATATTTACAGTTTGTCCTATTTAATGTACAAACACATAAGAGCTCATACGCCTTTATAGACAATTAAAAAGCCATTGTTATAAATCTCCTGGAGATTTACTATCAGACGGGAGGCCAACCGCTTGCCGGCTCTTCACCCAACGTATGGGTGAAACATTTCTAAGTGATCGTTTTGCATGTATTGTTTACTTGCCTAACACTTGGAGTGTCATAGTCATATAAAGCAATGTTGAGCCGTACTCAAAATCACTTCTTTATTTCCAGATAACACCTGCTGACCATGTTTGCCATGCATGCTGGCAGCTAGCTAGTCATCCCCGTTCTTCTGACAATATGCCGAGGAGACGCACAGGCCATCAAAGTGTTTGTGTTGTATGTGGACGATCCGTACTACGAATCAGTCGACGCAGGATTTTGATTGAAGGTGCAAATGAAGACGAACAAAGAATGGCTAACACAGTTGCTACTTGGATCCAACCACGAGAGGTATAACAACTCATACCTATTATAACTTTTATCAATTAGGTGTCTTGATTTGATGTATGATTGTGTTAAAACAATGTAAATTATTTCCCACTAATACCATGCAGTTTTAAATGCAACCTTTTCTTTATTTATATTTTTTTATTTCAGCTTCGTTCTGAGGATGAAGCTTGTGTGCCGTGTTGGCTAAGAGCTAGCAGAACTAGGGTTGTTTCACCAAATGAACATATTCAACCCATTGTACCTGATCATCTAGAGGGTGATCATTCTGATTTGATGTGTGCTGTATGTGGTCAGAGTCTATCCGACCCAACATCAGATCAAGAGTGGAATCCCGACAACACTGCTCGTTTGATGGAGCACCAGCAGGTATATATATGAAATAATATATTTATAGTAATTAGCTTATAAAAATGTGTCATGCAAAGGGCAATTAATATTTTATGTTGCTAAATCTGTGACAATCATGATGTTGGCTCTACTAACAACAAAAGGGTACTGGTTTTTCCATTGTCACATAGCCCTTCTCTCTCATATTAACACAACATAGATATTTTTGGTAAAGATTTTCTGTAAGGTGAAAACCAATCATTATGTCAAGAACTATTCTGTAGCTTGGTCATGTTGGGCGCAATTTATGTCTGTCAAACTTAGTGTTTAATTTGTGTTTCATCAATGTTATTTATTTACAGATGTCATCCATGAATGAAGTTTGTGGAGTTTGCTGGGGCCAAGCCCGAGATTTGAGCTTCTACATTCCAGAAGGACCACAAGAAAGACCCCAACATATTGTGTTGCCCAATATAAGAAGAGCGGCTGAAACACCAAGACACTGCATTTTCCAAGAGTGCATGGAACCAGAGAGAAATGTTGTGCCTGAAGAAACCAGGCAGGATGTATTGGCTAAGTATCAATATTTTATACCAAGAGGAGCTCGTATTTGCTCCTTACATAGACAGGAAGCAAATTATGCAAACCTGTATACTGCTGAGTATAGCCTTAATAGCTTTACTTCTACCCACATAGAGGAGATCATTTTTATATTGATGGAAGGGTTAAATAACATCTCTTATGAGAATATTCAAAACTACCCTGATAACCAAGTACACTACTTTATAGGCATAAATAAACAACAACATCAACAAATATTAGATGTAACACCCAGGCTTAGGAATCTGCATCGGGGTAGTTTTGCCTTAACAGCCTTATTATGTAAATTAAGGACTGGGGATTCAGGGGACAGATTGTCTTGTCTATTTCAAGTTCCGAGAAGGACCCTAGAGACATTAATGTCTGTAGCAAGAAATATTTTGATAACTGATTATGTTCCACAATTTCTTGGTTTTTCTCATTTAAGAAAAGGTTTATCATGTACCTATTAATATGTATAACGTACACTACATTCATCATGTAATCGTTAACAGAGCGATTCAGTAAGAAACCCGAGCATACAGTTTGGGCGGAATACTGAAACGTTCATACGATGTTCTGTCGTCCAAGATTCATCTGTACTAAACCCAGGCCTACAGCTCACGTAAGGTACGGAAGGTGCGACAAATATAAGAACAATAAAATAAATGTTAGATCCTACAAAAACAAAGTTGTTTTATTTAACCACACTCAAAACTCCATCAGCACTTCATCATTTAACATCAAACTATTGCAGACCGCTGCTGGACGCAGGTCTTTCCTAAAGCACCCTACTGAATAGGTACAATTCTCATGTCAATTTGCCAACTTATTGATAAAAACACTACAAAGATAGCACCAGCTATCTAGAACATATTATTATCCTTTTTCACCAAAAAAATGTTTATACTACTACACGTAATCCATACTAAGTAATATTATTGTTGAAGCAGGTGTTGTGATTTGGCAATGGAATGGCTTGTCAGGCGTGATCAACCAAATTAACTCTTCGATAGTATATATCCAGACTTTTATTTGTCAAAATACAAGCAGATATTACACGTCCATTTTATAGTTTTTAAGATGAATTAAGATTAATTAAATTGGACATTATTGGAGACGACACAAAACGTACACAGAGCCGTGAGCAGGAAGTAGTTGTCAAAAACAGTAGACAGGTGACAGCTTCAAATGTCATTTAAGGTATGGCTGCGTTTAAGCTGCGTTCATGTAGAGCTTACATAATTCCTAATAATTATAAATGCGAAAGTAACTCTGTCTGTCACTCTTTCACGCCTAAACGGCTGAACGGATTTTGATGAAAGGAGAAAACCAAACTCCATAGAAACTTGGGCCTGGCGTTACAGGGCTGAATTTTGGCCATTCATTAAAAAATCTAGGTAGGTTCCATGAGCCCAATTTTCACGTCTCCCAGTGATGGCCAAATTGATAATATCAGACAATGACATTTTAGGTTATTTAAATTATTTGAGATAATTAAGTTAAATAACATGATATTTTCGAGGCTTTGTTTCCTACGCAAGTCTAAAACCCCCATGCGCTGTGCTGTAACATAGCACTATGAGGTTTCAGGTAAGTAGATACCTACTTTCCTTAAAAAGTGCTTACGGGGGTGACTTTAGATTTATATTATTGATATCACTGAAAACATCAGCTGAAAACTATGTTTATTAGACAAGGCCCACTTACATAACTACTGGCTGATATTTGTTAGGATTATATCTGCTGGGGGATTTTTAATAGATTGTGATACCCAATAAATTAAAATGTAAATAAAACACATATTTATGTTAAATGGTTTTTTAATCATCTTCTTCATTATGATTATCATAGTATAATAACACAGTATCCAGAAACTGTGCAGGAGGCAATTGATTACCTTGGTGCCGTGCCCAACTAAGATACCATATTATGCTCATGGTATGGGCACAGCAACCAACCGTTCTTTTTCCTATGATACAGGTGCAGTAATATTGAATTATAGCATCCCTTCCACTTAGAGAGCTGTAGATTCATCCTACTACTAATATGCCTGGATTTCATCCTCCTCTTAACATCCAGGTTAAGTCCGATGTAGATAGCTCTTGCTGTAGGTCACCGTCCACCTCCCTACACACTTCTATGACATATGAGCCATTTTCTTTTCCTTTTCCTGAATGAAAATGCCGGGATGCTCTATTTGCTCATACCCAACACGAGTGACAGACAACACTTGAAGCGCCCACCTGAAAATAATTTATCTACATTAAAGTGTGCTTTTACACATGCGATGTGTTGTGTGTGTCCACTTTAAAAATACTGATCTAAAGAAATCCTGAGGAGTTCGGAGCTTGACCATTATCACACCATTATCAATGTTTTAGCATACCAAATAACATTTTTAATGACCTTTCAAAACCAAAAGCTAAACTAAAGAATGTTAATAAAGCATCAATAAAGCAAATATACTGACCGTGCGTGGTAGGATCAATTCTCTTATAACTTCGTGTATTCTGCGTTCTTGCACGGTACTAATCCTAAGTGTATGACAACAAACTCTTCTCAGAAGAGAATGTCCACAGTGAATACACACCCGTCGGTGTCCCATAGGTGTCTGTTCACTTTGTTCTGGTATATTTCCATCACTAGATATAGCATTGGCATGATTCCAGCAAGCCAGGCATATAAAGTCATTTTCATTTACCTGAAACAAACATTTGACTATTAGGGTCTAGCAAGACTAGCATTAGCATTTAGCAATAAACATCTGGGTATATTTGGGTAGACCTATGCCCCTCATTACAATCCCACTGCAGGGACACAGACCTCCACTCTGAGAGAGGGAATAATAGGTTGTAATTAACTATGAAGGTTCAGTCCGGTTTAGCGATGTGATGTCTTCAAATATGAATTTATTGCACATTATGCTATCATTAAAATACAACTATAAACAGACAACTGAACATGAGCGATAACACTACTTAGTTTGTTTACATTAAATAATTACATATGATTACAAAAACGTTATGTTAAATAGAAATATCGGATACTAACCGTTTGAGGCGCTACCCATTCTTGAACAATTGAAAGAATAATCTTCCAATCTTCGCCTTCCACATCATGAGGACCGCAATGAAGTATTATTTAATTATTTGACCGAATGACATGACAATTGACTTGACAGCCGTTGACATTGACACTTGCGTTTACTAGTGCATTCCGTGGTGCAGCCGATTTTATCGATTATTTATTTGGTTTTTTTACAGGTTCCGTTAAAAATCAATTATATGACAGATTTTGAATAAACATCTATTTTAATAAGTAAAAAAGTGATAATTCATAATGATAATGAATAATAAAGATAATGCAATGAAGTATTATTTAATTATTTGTAAGAATATCGATATCCACTAAGTCGATCTTATTCTTAGGGTACGCTCTATTGATATAATAACAGCGTTCGTGAAGTTAGTGACAAAAAATGAAACAAGTGTTGTAACGGTTTAAAAAGACACAACCTCAAAAATAAAACTGGTTATAACTTTAAGGTCCTAACTTCTAAAAATCTATGAATTTTAAAAGGGCTTGCCTATTGTATTGACTACCAATTAAAACAAAAAGTATCCCAAAACACGACATTTTATTAGCGGTACGAAACTCCCATACAAGGCTGCCGTTCACCTTTGAATTTGGAATTAGTTTGAGATAAATTTCAAACAAATCGGTGTATTAAAGATTCCAATGGGGCCAGTACTTTTCGAGTTATTTAATTGAGTATGAAATATCCCTAGACCGTGTTGATGTGTGTATATTTCTCAATAAAAAGAGGTTTCGGTCAAAACATGAGCCTTCTTACAAGACGTAGAACAGCACCGGCATTATCAAACTTGTTTAGAAAACAAGTTCTAAATGGGTGCAGGTATGATAAGTTGTTATTTCAACACAGGAATATTGATAGAAATAATGATGTTTGAACATTTTAGTATGTAAACTGGTCTACCCAAAACCCACCATTTTTTGTTTCAAAACTGTGTCAACGCTTTATGTACCTCCCATATAGCCATTTTTGGGAACATGACGTAACGGTTTCGACACCTAGTGTGTACACTGATTTATTCTCGACACATAATCTCGTCGCCGTTCCGTGTTAGAGTAGTCGCTGCAACTAAAATTGGGGACGAGTCGACACAGTAACATTCGGTTTCTAATTTACGTCGCGGTGTCTTAACATTGTTACCATATTTTAACCAGTTCCCACAAATCATTCATTCTATTGCTCTTATCCGTTCATTCGTTGACACTTGACATATTGACATTGACTCGTGAACTGACGTGAATTATAAAAAAAAAGAAACAACCATTTTATCACCTAGATACGTAAACAAAGAGTTTGTTTTTATTGATTATTATGGTTTCCAGTACTCAAATCTTAATGGGAAATTAAATCCATCGTGTAATTAGTGGGAAAGGTTGAAATTTATCGTCGCGCCACATTAATATCATAATTTAACCATTCCGACGAAAATACACATTGTTTTTGTTTTTTTTTTTTTGTGTTTTTTTTTTCATTTTTTATTATTTTTGTTTTTTTTTTTTTGTTTTTTTTTTATTTGTTTTTTTTGATGATTTTTATTTTCTATTCTCAAAAGCTTCTATTTGAATGCAATAATAAAGTGGAATATCTAATAACTAACTATTTTAGTCGTAATAAACCATACTAACGATAAATAAAGAAAAATATTTTTTGTTAATTGAAAAATATTCTCGTCACAACAAGTTACAAAGTTACGATAATATGTCGACATTGTGTGGACATGTTACGTAAAGTCGTCACAAAATTACAGATTTTTTAAAATGGTCTCCCTTTGATTTATTGTCCACAGTTTCCCAAAGTTTGCTAGACAAAATGCCATATTGCATTGTTTTAACTATAGACGGCTCTTCTCAATTAATATCTCTTGTACCAAGTACGTGGGTGAAAGATCCTCTATTGGCCGCGTACACACGGCTACACATCAAGCTATACAAAACCAGTAAATCTTGGCCTCACTTTACTAGATCTTATCGCACAATGAACGATCAGATTATACTGGTTTTGTATAGCTTGATGTGTAGCCGTGTGTACAAAAAACGGTCAACGGAATCGATACTTTTGCGGAAGGTCTCAAATTAGAAAACCTATATTCCATGATTATGTTTATATTAAGATTTTGTGATTTCGAAATAAAAATCGTTTCTTCTTATGTTTTCATTTTATTATTACCTTAGGGGCGTTGTCAATACAGGAATCAATACCATTTGGGAGTTGCAAAGCATACATAAAAGTTTACATTTCACATCTTGCAAATTGTATTCTCTTGATTCTTCTGCTTCATAATCAAGGGATACATAAACATTGATATGCGAAGAATTGAAAGGTCGCTCAAAAAAATCAAATTTGTTTTTGATATTCCTTCCAACGATTTTAATTTTGTCTTTCGCAGAAATTGCGTACCTACCTACATCATTTCAAATATGTCACTTATGTGTACAGGTTTTTTATTCTAAATAGCAAGCTTTCAAATGGATATGCACTTAGAGAAGGTAAAGAACCAAATCTAGAGACATCATTAACAATATGACATAAATCATCATAAATACATCCATCCTGACAACCTTTTGCATTTATAAATATTAGTAAGTAGGATAGGATTACTTTACTTGTACTTGTGACGTTATTTTGGTTCGTTTTCGTTAACTCTCCTGTAAAATGTTGAAGTCTATCGAAATCTACGTGATATTTTGGGTAGTTTACTCATTTTTAACCGACTTCCCAAAAAGGAGGAGGTTCTCAATTCGACTGGAAGTTAACACAAGGCAAGTTTGAGAATGACTGGATCAGGTGATTTCCATTTATCCAAGCTAGTGTTATAAGTATTCCAGAACATTGACGTAACGTTACTACACATGTTACCACTCAGTTACTACACATTGTTAACAATATTGTACACTAGTTACATACAATGCGCAAAGTGTTTAAAACGTGTGTACACAAATTTTTCTGTAACAACTCGACACAGCTACAACACAAAGTTACTAAAACTACTTACTGTCACTTTGTTACTAAACGGTTACGACACATATAAGTGCACCCCCACACAGTCGCAATATGTCGTATCAGTTACGAAACTGATGCGACTTGTTACACCTTTTACAAATCTGCGACCAAAAATGGCTATATGGGCTGTTTCTAGAAGATGAATAGGCATGCCAAAATAATCAAACCGTACCGATTTCAGACCTCTCTCATACAAAGGTCGACTTCGAGTCTTACCGGTTGCAGCTGAACACCAGTAATTTATTAACCGACTTCCCAAAAAGGAGGACGTTCTCAATTCGATCGGTATATATTTTTTTTTTCGATCAACAGCGACTGCCTAACTGACCTTTTTTTTGTTTTTTGTGGGGTGGGAAATCATCAAATCACTCCCTTCCAAGGAAGACTAAAAGCAACCCATGTTCCTTCTTAGCCCTTTGCGTCGAGGACGGGGTATCTCTTTCGAAGAACCCACAGCCCCGACAGGTGCATAACTGACCTTCTCAACCAAGTTATTAGGTGACACATCTAGGACAAGGTAGGTAGGTACTTAATTCTTTTATCTCTGAGATGAAAAACGTTCATAGACAGTGTGACGGTGACTGGACAGATGACATCAGAACACATAATAATACCAACCTATTTTTAAATATCCTATGATAACCTATGACCTATCTGCGATTGAAAGTCTCTAGGTACGTACGTACACAACAGGCCCGGACTGGCCATAGGGCAAATCTGGCAAACGGCCGGATGCCCGATGGGCCGGTGTGGCTGGATGCCCGATGGGCCGGTGTGTCTGGATGCCCGATGGGCCGCTGTGGCCGTTTGGCGGTCGACTTTCTTTCACATAATAATATTCAAGCTAAAACAACGCAATACATCGATTAAAATAAGTTAGTAGGTACGTAACAAATTGTAGCGTAGGTACTTTAAAGTAGTCATCATAGTCACTGTCATACTAAAATATATTTTTTGCCTCTGAGAACTCGTACTGCCGCTACTCTATCGCTAGAATCTTACTAATCCCGGATTCCCGGTTCATAATTTGAAATATTTTTATGATGGACGGGAAATCAGAAGTCTCTAAAATGCCCGGGCCGGTTTCGGGTCCCAGTCCGGCACCGATAGACAATGATTATTATATTAGTTCTTAGAGATTTGTTTGCCCATAAAAACTTAAGTGGTTTCGTTTTATCGTAAACTCAGATACGAAAGATATATTTGTGCTTACATAAATAGGAATACAGTGGTTTTAGACTAGCGAATTTTTAGCGCGTATAAGGTCGTATCGGTTTTACGCACGAAAGCGCACACCACTTTCTACGTTTCAAAAAAACAATTAATGCGTGTACTCATCTACTCATGCTCTTTTTGACAAAAAGCGTCAGATACTCGTACGAGTTGCGCGTATCTCACTCAGTTCCAACCTGTCCCCTTCTTAACCTCCACCTCCCCCAGTGACGTTCAAAGCCAGTAGCTCGCTTCTGGGCCGACACAGTTTAGATTGCCATCGTCGAAGATGAATTCACAAACAAAATCTGAATGTGTTTTGCCACTCAGAGAAGCTTAGACCCAGAAGAGGTTCAGGGTTTTTAATTGATAAGTACCCATATTTTAAAGGCCGCAAGTACCTACACGACCACGATTTTTGAGCTCGGCTCGACCAAAGCGAAGACTTCGAGCGAGATTCTTACGAGCTAGGGTCTATCCGATCCACCAAAGCTGTACCTACGGAGATGCACATTGACTTGTAAGGGACAAAAGGGTGTTTTTACAATTTTTCAACATCGAAATAAGAATTGCAAAGGCTAGGTATATTAAAATTAGTCTGAGGTATACAATAATGACGTTTTCTTAAAGCATGCGGTGTGAGTGATGCACTTTATTGACCATATCAATTTTATCTCGGGTTTAACAATTTTTTTAACTTGATACCTACCTAATGTTTTTACTATTTTAAACTAAATCTACCTCGATCTATGTTAAGATTGAACAGAGGATCACTCAATTCACATGCACAACATTGTGTACCTAGGTATGCTACGTCACGCCCATTTTTGCGACTTTCATACACGGCTCTCCGCACGCCGCTTTCGTTTTCTTCACGAGGATGACCTAAAGAAATATAAGTCATCTGATCTGCTGGAGAGCCAGATGACCGAGAGCTGAGCAGAGCTGAGTGGAGTGGAGACTCAGCGGAACCATTTCCACTAAAGCTAAGCGGAGAAGTGTAGGTAAATAAAATAACGACATTCTATAGGTGGCTGTTGTCTGTGTGTTCTCTGTTGTCTGTGTGTACGGACCCTATCACCGGGTATTCTTTTTAGTCAGTTACCCAAATTAACGCCATCTAGTGGCGAGTAGCGTAAAGATTACATTTGCACTAACGAGGTCAGTGAACTGTTACGGCATGGTCATGGTTCACAGTTGAAGAGGATCAAGAAAGCGGTTTATGATAACCTTTCTTTATCTTTATTTTTAATAAGTTACACTGAACTTTGATGAGAAGAAAATAACGATAAATTGCAGCCTACCAAGATCGGAGCATGACGTCGCCATCTAGCACAAGAGTTTAGAAGTACTTGTGCGTTGTTTATAAGGCAAGCTCAAGATTCGAACTATACAATGTTTTTTTTCCTGTTTTTAATATAATTGACCAAGTAATAATAACAATAACGATGCCGATGATAAGAAAATACAGAAAATTACTGTTATTTGTTTCATTTGTTTTTGTGTTCTAAAAGTTTGCCAACGAAGCTGTATTCATAAACAGCTTTTTGTGTTGTCAATGTCAATGTGACATTGTGTTGTGCTTGCATTTCATTGCAATTTTTTTATTTTTTTGTTTACCGAGATTTGTATGTACAATAATACTGTTTTTAGGTAGTTTTTTTGCTACACAACGAATAATTATGTAAAACATGACTATTGCACTGGTATGTATGAATGTAAGTGATCTAAAAAACATTGTTATGTTAATATTATCGTCTTATTCGTCGAACAGAGCAAAACCTTGTAATAACTTAGTTGCTAACTTGTTTACATATTGTAGCGTAGGTATACAGTGGCATAGATTATATAATTTACTTTCCCTTTGTGTTAATATTAATCATGTGACTCACATTCTAAAATATGGTTAGTTATTAGTATAACACAACAAACCAGTTGTGTTATGCCAATCATCTTCAAATCCTGTAATACCCAGTAAAAATGTATTTTAAATTATTTTTATTATCCTTATTAGTGTTAGAAGGTTACTGCGAAAAGAGTTTTAAACTACATCAAGTGTTGATACTTAGTAGGCATAATGTGCGCACTCCCTTGTCTAAAAACTTAGCTGATTTCACACCTAAGACATGGCCAGTTTGGAAGGAGAAAAGTGGCTATTTGACAGCCAAAGGTGCG
This sequence comes from Diarsia mendica, assembly GCA_949316265.1. Taxonomy (NCBI): domain Eukaryota; kingdom Metazoa; phylum Arthropoda; class Insecta; order Lepidoptera; family Noctuidae; genus Diarsia; species Diarsia mendica. Next base: position 4,476,174 of record OX438916.1, read on the forward strand.
TTATTGGAAGGATATATGGGCGAATATTTTACTTTGTGGCTCCAGAAACAAGGTTTGTTGAACAAAGAGTGTCCTGATGAAGAAAACTTTTTTGTCTATGCCAATACGGCCCAACGGACTATGGCTTCTGCTAAAGCCTTTGTCACAAAAGGTTTCCCAGGATGTAATGTAAAGATAAATCACGCTTTTGATATGAATGATCCAATTTTCAACCCTGTAATTCACAACACATCAGCTTTATTCAAATTGGAAGCAGCAGAACAAATGCGAATATTACTAAAATCTTTACATTTAAACAATTCATATGAAGACTTAGAACAAATGCTCAATTATCAACAGTCAGAATATTGTTTAAAAGAACACAAATGTGATTTCGTCAAGGATGTTAATAAAATCTTCGTTAATGTCGGATTTAAACCTAATTTAGAAGGGCCATTGAAAATTTCAAAATCGGTTATTGATTCTTTTATAATGGAGAACTATGCAGGTTTTCCTAAAAATGAGGTAGCGTGGGGACTACTAAGAAATAATGAACAATGGAATATGGTTTTAGATTTAAGTTACGGCTACCACAGTGTGATATTTAATACTACTTTAATTGCTAGAGATGTGGCTCGCCCATTGTTAACTTATATGAGAGATATGATTTTGTATAAACAATACAAAATTACTCTTTTAATGGGGCATGATGCAAACATTTATACAATACTTAAAAGCTTAGACATTAAACCATACAGCCTCAAAGATCAATATGAATTAACTCCTGCTGGCGGAAAATTGGTCTTCCAGAAATGGCTGGAAGAAAAATCTGGTATTTATTTCATGAAGGTTGATTACATATACCAGTGTACCAATCAAATGAGAGAGGGTAAAAGATTGTCTCTGGACAACCCTCCCGAGATTACCTCGTTGCAGTTGGAGGGTTGTAAAACAGATAAAAATGGCTTTTGTTTGTGGGATGATTTTATGGAAATACTAAATAGTTTGGTTGAATATTAATTTTAGATCAATTTCATGAATTTTTTGGCTTAATACTCATTTATAGGGACTAAAAATTAGGGCAACCAAACTGTGGGCGACCAATAACATTGACATCTGATATACTTAACTGTTTTTGGGGCATTAATTTTTGATGTTTAATTAATTTTTGATTAAAGGCTGGTTGTACTCCAAACTGATCAAGAAACCTGTGGTGTGTGTTTCAAAAGTATCCAATGCCAGTGGTAACCCAAACGTATTTCTGTATCATGCACAATCACTCTCTAAACTAAAGGGGATATACTTAATTTAATTTTTTGCCTTTCTAAAAGATACTTTTGTATCTATCTAGGCACTTAATGTATGAACTGATATAATTTTTTTATGATTATATTGTATTTTTTAATTATTATATTTTTTTTGGCTTTTTACATGTAAGTACTAAAAGTATTAAACCTGCTGAAGACTTTTAAAGAGATTTAACGTTTTGTTCATACTATGTCGGTTGTAGTGATAATAAATACTTAAATTCAAGTGATAGTTTTAATTTAAGCTTGTATTTTTATGGGGATTATGGCTGATTTTTCAGTCATCATTTTGAGAATAAAGGAAAAAAATATTATAAAAAAAAACCCTTAAAAATAATATGTAATAATTACCTATGTTTTTGTGATGTATCCAGTGAAGTCACATGAGGTTACCATTATACAGTAATCATAATATTTTAAGTTTAGAATGTAGTTACCATTTACTTAGACAATACATTTTTTTTCAAAAACAACAGCGTTTTAATTTTCTTCATATTAAAAATCATATTACAAATTAATGTAGGTAGTGTTGACTAAATCTGTCGTACTGTATGGAACGGTAGGTATGCTGGTCCACGTACACGTGCAGTTCGGACCGCGGGAAACACCACGCGCCGTTCCATCCCTTGCTCCGAACTGTACGTGTAGATGTGCGGATCTAACAGTCCGATCTGGCACCTCGACGCGAGTCCTTTCTCACAGTTTTACGCGCGCATCACGTATAAACGTAAATTACAAAAATGGCGGTTTGGAGCGTCGAAGCTATCACAGAGTTCATTCGTTTGTCTGTATTCCTTTTTACCCACACTCGTCGTTTTTTTCGGCTGTATAAGCTAACTACAAATTCAGCTAACGCGATGACCAACCGATCGTCCATTTTTCTTACTACTTTGTAAAAAAACTTTTAAAAGCTATAACGTTCCACGCGCCAGTCCAAACCGCAGTCCAAACTCTTGAAAATCAATTTACACGCACAGTTCGGAACGTTTGTCTAGTTATGTAAGTTTCGTCGGCAATCCAAACCGTGAATGCATTTTTAATCGTAATTAGCACAACAGTTTGATCCGCAGTCCAAACCGTACAGATCTAACTGCTGTTTGGAACGCAGTCCAAGATGCGCGAACTGTACGTGTGCAGGGCGCTATTGATGAAGATGGATGAAAAAAGTTTTTATTTTCGTTTTTTTTTATTAATTTGATTAAACAAAAAACACGTAAGTACTTAGGTATATTATTTATGGTTTAAGTAGGTAATCTAACAGACGGACTAAACAGAATCATATAGGTATTTTTTAGTCAGTAAACATCCCTGTTTTCCCCGATTTGTTTCCTTCGTCTAAAGGCTACAATAACAGGGATGCCACAAGGACGCTGCTGGGGTGTTGCGTTGACGCAATACTATGGGACCTGTGACCTCATTTATTGGCGAACAGTATAAGGTAAGTGGATTTTACTTACTTGTATTAAACGTATAATTATCCTACTAATATTGTAACGGGATAAAAATAATGACCACTAAAAATAACTACATAAATAGGTAGGTAACTATTATTAAATCATGCAATATCTAGTTAAGGTAAGTAGACGGATTTTTTGTGTAGTTACCCTCTATACAAAATTAATTATTGTTCTTTAATTGTGTGTGTTGCACATGTTCCAGGTTCAGGGTACCTACTAAAAAAATGAATAACCCCCCTCCCTTCCCCCTCAACTATGTTTCCGTCGCCGTTTTTGACTAGGTAATTTTACATGCAACGTAGGTAATCATAACCAGGGACTAAAAGCGGTTACGGTTAAAGGTTAAGATACCTCAAAAATATACCGGTACCGGTTTAAAATAAAGGTTGAGCTATACCGGTACCTTTTTAGATAAAGGTTGGGCTAAACCGTTATTTAACCCTTACACGATTTCGGTACCGAAATGCATGCCGCGGCGCGCGTGTGTGCGGTGGAAGACGGTAGAACTTGCGTATGTAGTTTATAATATAATAATGTGCAACAATCGGCAAGTGAACGACAGACAGAGTGGCGAGGCGGTGCGTCAAAGCAAACCCCTATTTATTAAGGTTTAGGTACCGCTACCGATACATTTATAACGGTTACGGTACTTCTACCGAAATATTCCGGTATGCATTTCCATACTCAGAATTTCACTACCGGAAAAAATAACGGTATCGCAATATTTCGGTAGGTAACCCTTATTTAACGGTATGACGTCATACCGAAATTTAAAGGTAGGTACCTACCGTAATTTTTGGGTAATTCAGTCCCTGATTCATAACTGGGAAAATGTGGGCTTATTATATACCTCTGCCTTATCCTTCAGTTACGAAAGTAGAAGCAAATATCTACAAAAGGCAAAGCTGACTGACCGAGGATCAACGAACAGGCCAAACCCTTTTTTTTTGGGGGCGTGGGGGAATCATCAATTGACTCCTCTCGCAGAGCGGTAGGGAGTGTCAGACTTCTACTGACTAAAAACCACCCATGTTCTTTCTTAGCCCTCGTGCCGAGACCGTGGTATCTCTTTCGAACAACCCGCAGCCCCGACGGGCACAGGTCAAACCCTTAGAGATAGAAACTTAAAATTTCGCACACGTATTCCGCTAAGGACGTAGGCATCCACTAAGGAAGGATTCTTCAAAATTCAATCCCCAAGGGGGTGAAAAAGACGTGCAAAGTTTGTCGAAAATCGACATTATTTTTATATTTCCGACAACCACGGAGCGAAGCCGCGTGCAAAATCTAGTAAGAATTATATATGTCGCAGGGATATGATAAAAACAGGCATTTGGTCAATTCCCTAAGGGATTTGATCAAATCACGGAGGATGTTAAAAAAACAACACGTTTTTATCATTTCCTTAAGCAAATCTAGTGATTTGACAAATTCCGCTAAAGAAATCTAGTGATTTGAACAAATTCCAAAATAGATTCTGTGATATGACAAAAATAACTTTTCTGTGGTAGGTACCTATTTCAAAGGTTTATTTTGAACCTACAATGCAATATTGATCTCAAATTATATTTTATGAACTAAATTATAAATTATGCTACCTATTTTAACACATGAATTATCAGCTGAACCAAATGTTGTATCAGAAAACGAAACATTTGGGAGAGTACAGAAAATTATTTGTATTGTTTGTGGACAAGAATCTACAGGAACAAATTCATGTGACATTTGCGGAAATTCCGTGCATGCAATATGTGGCATTATCTGTGGTTTATCCATTCAAATGTACGCATATGAATAGATAAACCACAGATAAAGTGCCTCAGAAACCGGGCATTAGTCATTCAGAACTTTCCATGCGATATTTTCCTTCTAGTGTTTTAATTAATCGCTTGTTTTATGAATAATACGATCATTATAAAATAACTTTTTTTTTCTGGCGGGTCCCGCTCTTGGGCAGAGCGAAAGGGAGTGTCAGACTTCTACTGACTAAAAACCACCCATATTCCTTCTTAGCCCTTTATGTTGAGGCCGCGCTATCTCTTGCGAACACTCCTTGAGATACCGTGACTCCGGGCACAAAGGGCTAAGAAGGAACATGGGTGTTTTTTAGTCAGTAGAAGTCTGACACTCCCTTCTGCTCCGCTCAGAGCGGAAGGAGTCATTTGATGATTTCCAACCCTCCAAAAAAAAATTACAGTACTGTAACTAACCTAACCCTTCGTGGTTTACTGGCGTTATGTCTAGAGCAGCGGTGGCGGCCCCGACTTACGAACAGTAGGTCGTGGGTTCGAACCCAGAGGTTGGGCACATTACTTTGTGTAATTTATTTCATCACCGCTACTCTCAAAACGGTGTAGGAAAACATTGTGAGGAAACCGGCATGTCTTAGAACCAAAACATTCGAAGACATGTGACATCTACCAATCCGCACTAGGCCCGCATGGTAGATTATAGCCCATCCCTCTCCTAGAGAGGAGGCCTGAGTCCCTGCAATGGGAACGCATACGACAAGCGAAGAAGCATATGGGTGGGGAGTTCTATGCTTATTATGCTCAAAACAAGAGAACATTAAAAAACAAAGGGAGCATTTGCTTCACAAAATTTAAAAACATCGTAATGCCACATATTGCATGCACGGAATTTCCGCAAATGTCACATGAATTTGTTCCTGTAGATTCTTGTCCACAAACAATACAAATAATTTTCTGTACTCTCCCAAACGTTTCGTTTTCTGATACAACATTTGGTTCAGCTGATAATTCATGTGTTAAAATAGCATAATTTATAATTTGAGTTCATAAAATATAATTTGAGATCAATATTGCATTGTAGGCTTGTAGGTTCAAAATAAACCTTTGAAATACCACAGAAAAGTTATTTTTGTCATATCACAGAATCTATTTTGGGATTTGTTCAAATCACTAGATTTCTTTAAAGGGATTTGTCAAATCACTAGATTTGCTTAGGGAAATGATAAAATCGTGTTGTTATTTTAACATCCTCCGTGATTTGATCAAATCCCTTAGGGAATTGACCAAATCCCTGTTTTTATCATATCCCTGCGACATATACCCCGTTTAGACGCATTTTCCTTATAGCGTTGCATGATTTCAATTATATTCTAAGTTAGTTAGTTCCCTTTAGTTAGTAACTAACCACAGTTGAGTGCAGAAGTATATTTCCGTGTTATTGGCAAGATGAAGCTCTTTAATTTAATATTGATACTACTAGTATTTTGTTCCTACATTAGTATAGGTAAGTTTTAATTTTAAGTTGATCTCATATAAGTATAAAGGGTCTACCTAAAATATCTTGAACGTAGTCGTCTAAGACAATGCCGGTTTCCTCACAATGTTTTCCTACACCGTTTTGAGAGTAGCGGTGATGAAATAAATTACACAAAGTAATGTGCCCAACCTCTGGGTTCGAACCCACGACCTACTGTTCGTAAGTCGGGGCCGCCACCGCTGCTCTAGACATAACGCCAGTAAACCACGAAGGGTTAGGTTAGTTACACAGTACTGTAATTTTTTTTTTGGAGGGTTGGAAATACGGAGAAAACATATGCCTTTCGACAGTCGAAAGGCATTTGTTTTCTCCGTCACTGCGAACTTTGGATTTTAACTTTCAAGTTTTCTTACTTGTTACACACCTTTAGTCATTCAGAACTTTCCATGCGATATTTTCCTTCTAGTGTTTTAATTGATCGCTTGTTTTAAGAATAATACGATCATTATAAAATAACTTTTTTTTTCTGGCGGGTCCCGCTCTTGGGCAGAGCGAAAGGGAGTGTCAGACTTCTACTGACTAAAAACCACCCATATTCCTTCTTAGCCCTTTATGTTGAGGCCGCACTATCTCTTGCGAACACTCCTTGAGATACCGTGACTCCGGGCACAAAGGGCTAAGAAGGAACATGAGTGTTTTTTAGTCAGTAGAAGTCTGACACTCCCTTCTGCTCCGCTCAGAGCGGAAGGAGTCATTTGATGATTTCCAACCCTCCAAAAAAAAAATTACAGTACTGTAACTAACCTAACCCTTCGTGGTTTACTGGCGTTATGTCTAGAGCAGCGGTGGCGGCCCCGACTTACGAACAGTAGGTCGTGGGTTCGAACCCAGAGGTTGGGCACATTACTTTGTGTAATTTATTTCATCACCGCTACTCTCAAAACGGTGTAGGAAAACATTGTGAGGAAACCGGCATGTCTTAGAACCATAACATTCGAAGACATGTGACATCTACCAATCCGCACTAGGCCCGCATGGTAGATTATAGCCCATCCCTCTCCTAGAGAGGAGGCCTGAGTCCCTGCAATGGGAACATTATAGGCTGATGATGATGATGTCTAACCCAAATATTTTTGTTTTCAGGGGTTACTGAGCAAATCACATGCAAAAAAATATTATACCAATATTGGAAAAGTGAGGTTGATAAACTTGAGGCTATCCCTAACCCGACTCAAGAAGACAAAGATATGCTAAAACATTATAAGGAAGTTATCGAAAGATGTTAGTGCATGTTTACGTACAGGCGGGGCGTCGCGCGGCGCGTGCTGCGTTTTTAATTCAAACACATGGCGATGTATGAAAAAGTTAACGATTTCAATCGTCGATTTTACGAGAAGCTATTTTCACATGTTAGTTTAAAATACAGCGTTTGTTGCGGTGGACCCGCCTCTCAGTAAATTAATAAAAAAGCACGAGACGAGGCTTCTGCACGCGCCGCGCAACGCCCCGCGTCTCCGTAAACGAGCCCTAAGGCCTAAAACACACACAAGCGACGTAAGGCGAAGGCACGGGACAGGCGCAGCGCAGACGTGGGACAGATACGGCGCAGACGCGATTTGAATTATATCAGAAGAGGCGTGGAACAGGCAAGAAACGTGAATTCAATCGGTTGTTGAAATCTCGCTCCGGTGCAAACCTCACACCGTTTCGTTGTCTGCGCCGCGTCGCTCGCTACGAGCGACGCGGCGCAGACAACGAAACGGCGTGTCTGCGCCGCGTCGCTTCAGTATAATTAAAAAACGTCGCCTGCATACATTTTGTATGAAATCGTTTTGAAGCGGCGCATGCCTGCGCTGCGTCTGCCCCGTGTCTGCGCCTTACGTCGCTTGTGTGTGTTTTAGGCCTAAAGCGTCACTACGAATCCAGCGGTTAGCACTTGTCTGCATTGCTAATAGTGATTTATAAGTACCTACATAGTTCATCGACTCGTCACCCCGCTTGCCACGGTAACGATACATTGCGTATAAGGAAATAAATAAATCAAATCTTTATTGGATACTCCTAACGTTCTTGAACCGGTCATCTTAGTATAATAATTATACAGAATTCACCACATTAGTCTACGAGGGCTGTCCTTAACCTACATACTGTATTTTCACACGAATTCTGTAAAAAGTTGTTATTTTGAGAAAATAAACATGTATACTTATTAGACTTTTATTTATTTTAACCGGGATGATTAATAGTATTTAAATTACTTAGGTTATTATAGTGCATTACTTATATACCAACCATGGGAAGCTGAGCAGTATCTTCTCGTTCAACTTACCACAGTGTCTCAAGTTGTAAGTCTATGACCAGTTGAGTGTCTGTTGCCAGTGATTACCTACAGGACCGAAACGTGGTCGCTCTCAATGGGCCTTTTCAGAAAGCTCAAAGTCACCCAAAGGGCAATGGAGGGAGCTTTGCTCGGAGTTTCACAGATTGCCATAAAATTGTTGCAACCGTAAACGTTGTAGCAACTATAAACCTCAAACTAAGTAGTTAAAGGAAACTTTTAAAGTTACTTATGTTGCCTCAACTTAAGTTGCTCCATGTGCAAAGCGCCTAAATCACTGGAGATAATTGTGTATCGGAACTACGGGGCGGTTCGAATACGGGTACAAAATTTAATCCATCAACAATTACAAACAAATATAGTAATGTTTGAATCAAACAATAAGTTCTAGGGAATAACTCAACAGAACCAAGTAAAATATCAAATGAATTCTTTTCTATACACACCTACTTAAAACCTATTTATTTTACACTGTAGCACAAGACCCTAATGAATGCCATAAAAAAACATACATACATAAACTCACGCCCTTTTCCCATGCCGGGGTAGGTAGAAACCACAGAAAATAAAAATACATCATCATTAATCATAAGTAAAAACAAATACTTACTTACCTAATTTTTGCGCGAGAAAAATCACACAAAGTGAATGACTTGCAACGGTGAACGGACTATGAAGTCCAAAATGGATACATTTTGAACGACTAGGCTGGCCTAAGACGTCTTGTGGGGGCGTACGCGGTCTAAAAGGCTATGTCGAGAACCCAGCAACCTTCAAAGGGTGCTCTGCGGGAGTACACGTGGTTGACTGTTCTATAATAATTAATAACCTTCAAGGGAAGTTTTTCGGAAACTTACATGGTTATTTAAGTGTAATGTTGTTCTTCAACATGCATTATGTTTTTTCTTTCGGACAGAGTTACTTTCGAATTTTGTATTAGCATGCAAATACAAACTATACCTACGTATAACCCTCCTTTTGGCAGTTAGAAATTAAAACATAACACTCTGTACTAAATAAGGATTATTAACATTATGCCCACCGAAGTGGGCACGGGTCAGCTAGGTTATAATAAAAAAGTAGATATTACCGAAAGAGTAAAAGTAGCAGTAGCATCGTCGAATCTCAGAGAGAACCGCGAGTCCTTGATGATCAGTCCAGCATTGCTTAACAGAGGAATGGATTCCACCGTCTTGTAGCGATCATATTTTACCTGTCGAAGGAATATTACAATTAATATGAATAATATTACATCATCATTTGCCTAGCCTTTTCCCAACTAAGTATGTTGACTTCCATTCTCACCGGATGCAGCTGAATATCAGTATTTTTGATAGAGCGACTAGATCTGACCTCCACAACCCAGTTACCCACTCGGTTTTACTGCTCAGGCGCTCCTAGTATAGATGTTCAACATTGAAATCTTTTGTAAAATTCTAATGTTTACTGTGTAATAGGCTCCTCTTAGGCGTCGCGTCGCCAGAACTACCGGCCCAAACTCCTCGCATCCAGTGGATATAAGATGATTATAATCCAATATAACATAACATCACGCCTGTAATTCCCGAAGGGTAGGGCAGAGGTGTACCCATTAGTAAACCCATATTTCGCTAATTGTAATAGAAGGCGAGCCTATAATCAAATATTTAAACCCATTAAACACCATAAAAATTCTACACTACGATAACGAAAAATCGTCGCTTTAAACAATGTAAAGTGTTAAAACAATTTACTACACAATTGCTAAAACAACACAAGATATTTATAGACATCCTTGAAGCAATGAAGAGCAATTTAAAGTTTGTTTGTATTTAGTTAAAGTCATACGATTATGGTACATCTTCTTCTTAGCGTGTCGATGGCAAACCGTCACTAAATAAATTATATTAATTTGGCCCAATAATCAGCTATGCGAACTCCGCTCGCTGATGCAGTCATTAGATCATCAAGTGTGCAGGTGTCAGGGCATGCAGCGCAAGATGGAAGGTGGGCCATTGTCTGTGGAGACACGCCGCACACACACTTGAGATCCGTACCGTCTATGAACCCCCATCTGAAGAGATTGTCTTTGCTACGGCCGACTTGGGTTCGGAGTCTATTTAGAGATTTCCAAGTCGGCCACGGCAAATCATGACCGGGTGGAAGGCTTTCAGATGACTCGATGAAGTCGTCAGGGGGCTTAAACAGGTCCCGCCAGAGCTCTCGTCTTGCTATGGCGGCATTTCTAATAGCTGGACCAGTACTGTTATTAACGCACCCAAAAAAACTTTTACGACTTTTCAGTCTCTGGGGCACTGCAACGTGATTGTGCATTGGGTGGCGTGGGTCAGCGTGTAGCTTCGACCTCTCATTGCAGCTGGCTATGGTCCTCCGAACCTTTGGGGGCGCAATCCCAGTTAGTGAATACAGCATGCCTACCGGGGTCGGTTTCAGGCAACCACTAATAATCTGGCACGTCTCATTTAGAGCTGTATCCACTAGGTCGGCATGGGCAGAACGGTTCCATACTGGGCAAGCATATTCACCAGCGGAGAAGCAGAGCGCCAAACCAGTGGTCCGAAGGACTTGAGGAGATGCCCCCCATTTGGTAGATGTCAAGCACATGAGTTCTGTAGATTTATTTATATTCTCTTTTATGGTACCTATTGCTACTTATAGTTGTGTACATTATGTATACTAATTAGGTAATCAGTGTTTAAATAAATATGCTTTAAGTTACAAGAGATTCATCTTCAAGTGCAGTCATTCTTCTTGTCCCAGTGAACTGAATTATGTGAGTAAATAGAAACATTGCTTTTTCTGCCTGCCTACTTTGTGTGGATCCTTAGATACTTGGGAGCTTGGGAGTATTAGGGATCCACACAAAAAAAATATAAAATTAAAATACTCGGGGTACTTGGAAAAAAAATTAAGTTCAAAAATCTAAAACCCGACTACTAACAAAATCGCGGTCTTAAAAGTAGAAAACAAGAAAATAATTCTTGTCTGATATTCTTCGTAGTCGCATGCCACTGATACCTGGCCCTCTACTATGACGTCTTAAAACAGTCCTAACTTAATATTATTCCAGTGTGGAAGCGTGACAGAACTATACAGGGTGTCTAGCGCCATCTCTCCTCCACAATGGATTAGGAATAAGTTAGGACTGTTTTAAGACGTCATAGTAGGGCCCCTGATGCTCCTTCATGGCGTTCTCATTGATACAAGGTGGCTCAAACTTCACAAACAAACACAGTGACTACCACCCACTCTACATAAATGGTATGCAAATACCTTATGCTAATACAGCCAAATACCTTGGCATAACTCTCGACGCCAAGCTGCGTTGGAAAGCCCATATCAAAAAGAAAAAACAGGAACTCGATATTCGTTATAAACGTTTGTATTGGTTACTGGGAAGGAAATCCTGTTTATCAATACATAATAAGTTGATAATATACAAGCATATTCTGATGCCAATTTGGACGTATGGTATCCAACTTTGGGGCTGTACTAAGCCAACCAACGTCAAAATAATTCAACAGTTCCAAAATAAAGTACTCAGGGCTGCTGTAAATGCACCCTGGTACATAAGAAACGATGACCTCCACCGTGACCTCGACATGGAATTCGTCACCACCATCACACAAAAATTTGCTGAAGCCCACGAACACAGACTCCATCGACACGTGAATGTTGAGGCAATCCAGCTGTTAGACAACACAGACATAGTGCGTAGACTAAAGAGAACTAAACCATTTGAATTAGTGTAGTGTAATTGAATCAATAATAGTAACAATGTTGTGCTATTTATATAACACAGTCATGAACAAAGTGTTTTATCAATTTTACCAGACTCTAAGGAAGTGTTACGAACGTGTGTAAAAGTGCATAGGTACCTAATTATGGACACTATTCTTAGCATTAACATAATTTATAACGTAGCATAATAAGTTAGATTTAAATTGTTTATTAGTCTTCTTAGGCTAGATTGCAATTAACTAGTAAGAACTTGGTTCTTACTAATAAAGAAAAAAAAAAAAAAAAAAAGACAAGAATTATTTTCTTGTTTTCTACTTCTAAGACCGCGATTTTGTTAGTAGTCGGGTTTTAGATTTTTGAACTTAATTTTTTTATTTGAATTTTATTTTTGTGTGTACTTAAACTATAATATAATATATATTTGTAATTTGCTCGCCAAGACCTTTCATTTGATACCAAATTTGCTATGGTTATCTCAATTTAATATGTTTTGAGGTAAGTTTTTGACATTTAAATTCCGTCATAAAAAGAATTTATAAAAATTTTATAGCCTATGTCACCCGGGCTATTCTTACGAATCTATTGACACCTAATTTATTAAAATCCGTTCAGAAGATTAGGCGCTACGGTGGAACATACATACATACATACATACATAGACTGCCAAAATCATTACCCTTCCTTTTGGCTTCGCCGTAGTCGGGTAAAAAGTGGTTTAATACTCTATGGAAAAAAGGGATGACATTACGAGGTGCGGTCTGTAAAAAAAGGTTCCTAGATAAAGGAAAATCTACGATTTACTCAAATGGAATCGCGACTACAGCAACTCAGACGTAACGAAAATGTGACCTTAAATTTTCAAAATAATGGTCATTTTTTTTTTTGGGGGTGGAAAATCATCGAATGACCCGCCCCCCCCCCCCCCCCGCTCTTGGGCAGAGCGAAGGGGAGTGTCAGACTTCTACTGACTAAAAACCGAACCCATGTTCCTTCTTTGCCCTTGCGCCGAGGCCACGTCATCTAGTACAAAAATCCGCGGCCCCGACGGGAAATAATGGTCACCATAATAAATAATTAACTTTTACAAAATGTTTTGTTATTGCAAATGACAATTAAGGAAAACCAATTTTATTAGTATCCACGAGTTATTGTGTAACTGTAAACCTATAGTAATTTATGTTAAAATGTTGAATTTAGTAATATATTTGTTGTCAGTGTTGTTAATATTGAAAACCGAGGGAATATTCATGGGCTCTGGTAAGAATGATTTTTTCTAGATGCCTAGAATCCTAGAATGTACCTACTATTTTGAAGTCTTTGGTCAACTGGACTTCCACTTGCAACTGGACCTACAAAAAATCTATGAAAAAAGAATAATTTAAAATGTGATTGGTTCGACTGATCTCGTGGGTCAATTTCGACTGAGTCCAGTTGACCTAAGACTCTTTGACTCAAGGAAGATATCCAGTTCGTCCCGCCATCTCCTTCGTGGTCTGCCGCGATCCCGTGTCAATGTTTTAGGGCCACAATCCTGAGCTTTACAGGCACCCAGCTCATCGGCATACTAAAAATTAATTCAAAGTTCAGTATATTTCTGTTCGTGTCCTCGAGTCCGCCTATCTTTGCCGTATGTATTTTTCCGCGGTAGTGACATAATGCACAATAATAAAATTAGTAGGTACATTTTATTTTTATTTTATTATAAATGGGCTTGCTCTTGGCTTCAATCTTGCCCTAAGGGCAGAGATGATGTCGACGATGGAACGAGCTTACCCAGTAGAAGCCTTTTAACTCGCGACTTAAACAGATTAGGGTTATATGAACTCGGAAAAACCGACGCAGGCAGGGAATTCCACTCCTTGGCTGTGCGCATAATAAAGGACCCAGCAAAGCGCTTCGTTCGAATGTGTGGAATGTCGACTAGGTATCGTTGATACCCTGCAGTACGTCTAGTCTCCCGATGGAAGAAGGGAGATGGTGGGATCAGCTCGTGGAGCTCTTGCGCACACTCTCCGAAGTACAGTCTGTAGAAGACCGACATCCTAATTATTATGTTCAACACTGTGTCATAATCACTTATTCCCTACTGAGTTCGAGACCTGTCTATGGTCTAACCGGATGCCGCTCATAGCAGTATTTTACATGGAGCGACTGTCTATCTGACCTTCACAAGGCACAATCCTGTTAGTAGGTACCTACTACGATACTCTTTGGGAAGACTTAAGAGGAAATGCGAGTGCTGTCTCTCTCCGTCCATCCGTCTGTCTCTCTCCGTCCTCCTGCCCTCAAATTTGTGCGATAAGGACAACTGCAGATCCGACTTCGAGGTTTGGCTCTCGCCTATTTCCTTCTCCAATATTGAACTAATTTAAAATATATTTTAGACAAGGAATAAGGAGGATATATACTACGCCGCTACAATTTTGAGCATTTTTTGAGGGTGCTTATAAAAATAATTTATCACCAAAATGGAAAACATAGTGGCATAGAAATAGTTATTATTTATTATTCTGTAAAAAATCATTGCTCTAGGGTCATTAACCAAAAAGAAAACAGGCGAGAGCGTTTGTATGGAGAAAAGACCACTCGCATCCTCTTAATTGTTGTCACACTTTCGGTCTAGTGAAGTTACCGATGACTATCTGTAAAGACTGCCAAATACACATTGGTCGGAATAAGATGACACGGTTGGCGCAGTGGCTCAAGAAATGGACTGCTGCGCTGTATGTCGGGGTTCGATCCCCGCACGGATCAAATATTTGTATGACCTACAGAGGTCTGGGTATTTGTGTATGTGAGTTTAAATGTTTGTGCCACCCACGATACAGGAGAAATTCCTAGTGTGGGGGCAACAATTTAAAAAAATCAGAGCTTTTCGTGCGCAAAATTATTAAAAGAATCTCAGTACTGTATTAGTCTTATTTCCTACACCAGAATTAGTAAGAGTAACTGCAAACGGCCGCAGTTTGACCTATATAACGACGAACCTATCGAATAAATACAGTGAAGAGGCCAACTATACTTATGAAGACGGTGAGGAACTGGATATTTCCTGCAGTAAAGTACCCAAATGGTCTTTCTGGATTTGGCGCTGGTCTTCGAAAAAGTCGGACATCTTGCGTTTGGAATATTATAATGCTAATGGTGGGTACACAAGAGGATACTTACTAAACTAATCTATGCTATGCAATTATATCATAAACTAG
Source organism: Diarsia mendica (assembly GCA_949316265.1). Taxonomy (NCBI): domain Eukaryota; kingdom Metazoa; phylum Arthropoda; class Insecta; order Lepidoptera; family Noctuidae; genus Diarsia; species Diarsia mendica. The sequence continues at coordinate 4,491,430 of OX438916.1, forward strand.
CTTTTGCACGCGGTTTCGCCCGCGTTTAAATGTCAATTTTCCATACAAACTTTCATCAATTACGAAAAAAAAATCCATGTTCCTTATCTACATTATGAAGGGAACATCTGTGTAAAATTTGTATGTTTGGATGTAGGGGGTAATCTGAAGATGAAGAGATGCTGCACCGACCCCAAAGGGGTTAGAGCAAGAAAATGATGATGATGATGATGTAGGGGGCAATCTTTGGGACTACTGAACCGAATCCAAAAATTCAGACACTAATGGCAACTTAGGAAGCTACCTATGCACCCCGATTGCAAAAAAAAAACTTTTTTTTCAGACATATTTGGTCCATAAAGTTAGTAGGGACTTAAAACTATGTTACATTTGAAAATTAGGAGATTAGGTACAACTAGAAAGTAAATAGAAAGTAGAAAAAAAAATAAAAAAAAATATATATATAATAAATATAGTAAATAGAAAATAGAGAGATAGTAAATAGAGTTCCTGTAGGTCATTTTCGACCATAAAGAGAGCGAAGTCACGGGCAAAAGCTAGTATTTTATGATTTAGTTCCCGATTGCATTTTAGAATACTCCATAAACCTACTATGCATTTTATAATACTACTTATATTATGCATTGTATAAAATTACTTTGTATAAAATTACTTTATGCATTTTATAATAGTAGGTAGGTAGCTAGGTTTTATATACTTATATTCAAAATTAAATACGAAATGAAGACTGCCACTTTGTCTGTCTCTGTGTGTTATGAAATTCATGTAAATATATATTTGCTCGAGCAAATAATTTGGTATGTTATAATTATTTGCTTTTTTATCATCAGTTCAATTAACAAACTTATTAACAATCTTTCAGAGATTCTCCTGTTAAATACACAACCTCAAAACACATCAGAATTAAAATTCCGATCTGTTTTAACATCGAACAATAATAAGTACCATTTGGACTGCGTATTAAGTAGAGACGATACCAAAAAATATAATTATCATCATCATATAGAAGAATATCGTTATAGAACAACCTTCTATCTTAATGAAAGTAATTTAGACGCTGGTAAGTCTTATAAGTTATAATTAAGTACTATACACAAAACAGCTAGATACCTCATCTCCTGCCCTTATCCCAATTTATTTGGGGTCGGCACAACATGTCTTCTTCTTCCATACTTTTCTATTTCTCGTCATCTCAGCAGTCACCTCCTTTCTAGCCATATCATCCTTCACACAGTCCATTCGTCTTCCTCTACTCTTATAGCCATCTCTACATTCAAACTCAACACTTTTCTTACAACATTTTCTTCATCCCTTCGCGTCACACGTCGATACCACGACAATCGATTACCACACAACTTTTCATTCACCATTCCTTATTTGACCCATTCGCGTCGCACCAGGCATTGCCTTTCATTTATCCCTTTTGTGACTATACATTACATTACCATTCTGATCCATATATACGACTGCAAAACAGATACATATTTGGATTAAGGTGAATGCGATGCGACAAGGTATCCCGCGAAATTCGATTTTTTTAAGGTTTTTTGAAATTTGCCGATCAGTGTCAGGTTGTATAATGTTAAATAAAATAGGATTCGCGACAGTAACAAATGTGACTTTACTGACTAATAAAATATACTGGGACCTTATGGGCCTACCACACACACAGGCTTCACCACATTATAGTCTTGCCTGCGCGATTACACGGTGCACACAGCACATCGCGCGTGTGGTTGGTAAAACTGTATTACCTTATGAAACTTAGGTACCCTATGAAGCTTGAGCGTGTGGTAGGCCCATTATTTTTCAACTTCCATTATCCTCCTAGACAAATAACTTGACCCAAAATGGCGTCGTTCTGCGCAGGTTCTCTGCTTAATTTGTATGGGACGTCTTAAAAACGACTACTGCGCATGTTCAACTTATATGCCGCGTGGTATACCATTTAGTTTAGTAGCAGTCATTTGTAGAGTATAGAAAAGGTTTTATTCAAAATGCCTCAAAAAAAATTAGAATTATAATAATTTCGTGAAAACATCTAAACACTTAGATATTTCGTTGCTAGGGCGTCTTTACGACTTATAGAAGTTCCTCTAAAAATATATCGTGGCGGCCCCGACTTACAAGCAGTCGTGGACTCGTGAGTTCAAACCCAGGCCGGCGAATACTTTGTGTAATTTATTTCATGTCCGCTGCTCTCAAAACGGTGAAGGAAAACATCGTGAGAAAACCGGGATTTCCTAGAACCAAAACTCTCCTCACTGGGCCCGCGTGGTGGATTCTGGCCCATTCCATCTCGGAGAGACAAGGCCTGTTGTCCCAACAGTGAGAACATTTTATAGGCTGATGATGATGATATGAAGGATGATATGGCTAGAATGGAGGTGACTGCTGAGATGACGAGAAATAGAGAAGTACGGAAAGGGAAGACATGTTGCGCCGACCCTAAATAAATTGTGATAAGGGCAGGAGAATGATGATGATGATGGTGTATATGTTAACAGTCAAAACTCTTAATCAGGCAAAACTACTTTTCCTAGACAAAACTACTTTTGACTAGTCAAAACTATTATAAGAAATTATTAGGTGGTTTTTGTTCTCTACTGATTTATAAAAACCTAAAGGCCTTAGGAAACTTATTAGGTTTTTTTTGTTGACCCTTTGGATAACCTTGTACGATAGCTAACATTTATTTTATTAGAATAAACGTGTTTTAACGCAATAAGGGTTTCGAGTCGACTAAACCAGACAAAAGTAGTTTTGACTGATTAAGAGTTTTGACTGCAACATATTAAATAAGATAGACCAGGGATGGCGAACCAATGGCACGCGTGCCATTGATGGCACGTTGCAGAATATTTTAGGCACGCCACCGAATTTATAAACATATTTTCAACTATGCCTACGACTTACGAGTATTTTCAGAGATGTAACATAACATAAGATTCGATTAGAAACCGTTTGGTAGCAAAGGAAGAGCTTTTAGTTGAAAATATTTAGTTAAATTATCTGCCAATTAGTCTATTTATGCAATATTATTTGACGGCACGTGTAAGGTCTCAATAAACATTTCTTTAGAAAAAATGGCACCGTTCATCCATAAAGGTTCGCCATCCCTGACTGTCCCTGAGATAGACCCTATGGCCTATATTAAAGTGCAAGTTTTTATTTCAGTAACAGTCGACCATGCTATGATATTGTCTGTCAATGGCCAAGACTTGAGAGTCACGAATAACATCGAGTCAAATTATGACGATTATGAGTTCAGGTATATAGATGGAGAGATATTGCATGTAGCGTGTCGAAAAACTAATAATTATATCGGAGGCTCTCTTACTTTCACCTACAAAGTTATTGATAAATCAATACATTTCCGAAGAAGAATTCCGAGTGAGTATTATCGACAAGGTAAAATAAAAGTTAACTAGCTTGAATTCCGCACGCGGCCCCTGACGATACCTACTTAGGATGAAATATTTTTCCTCACGACATTTTCCTCATTCCTCTGCCATCACATACGACGACAACCGATTACCACACAACTTTTCAGTAACCGGCGCCGGCGGCGGCGGCACTTTCAGGCTTCCTCATAATTATGTAAGTACAGATACCGGCACGGTACTTGAGCGCTCGGCGGAAGAGTGGGGATTACTGTGCGCATCGTATACTTTATTATCTATCTATATAAATAAAGAGAGAAGTCCTGACTGACTGACTGACTGACTGACTGACTCATCAACGCCCAGCCCAAACCCTTGGACCTAGAAAGCTGAAATTTTGCACAGAGATTTCCTTTATAATGTAGACAAGGAATAAGGAAGGATTTTTCGAAATTCAACCCCTAAGGGACCTAAATAGGGGATGAAAGTTTGTATGAAAAATCGTCATTTCACGCAGGCGAAGCCGCTGGCAAAAGCTAGTGACAAATAAAACGCACACCCCTTTATTATTTATTGGTCGTGAGGTAAGTGCAGCAGGAGTAAATAACAAATCCCGAGTGACGGCTATGATGCGATACGCTACGGGCCAATCACTGCACTTTCCCCGCCCCCGCGTCTCACTTCATACCACCAAAAGGACCCAATAACTCACTTTTGCGTCAGCGCTCAAGAATCGTGCCGATGATTGTACTCATTTCTTATTTTATCCATTCGCATAACACCGCACATCCCCTTAAGCATTCTCATCTCAGCCACATGTAAATGCCTTTCATTCATACCTTTTGTGGCATACATAATAGGTAGTTACACGGTTCCACATAGGTAGCCAGGCAGTGTTCTCATCCCGTCGGGGCTACGGGTTGTTCGAAAGAGATACCGCGGCCTCGGCACAAAGGGCTAAGAAGGAACATGAAAGGGAGTGTTCTCATGACACATGATACTGATATTCACTCGTTCAGGTTTGACAGATTCGATTTATGAACACAAAAATAAAAGAACAGTCTTTTATTTTTGTGTTCTTATATCGATTCGTTGTTGGTCTAGTGGTCGTAAATGCGGCTGCTGATCATGACGTCCTTGGATCAATTCCCGGGTTGGGCAAAATGTTCAATTCAATTATTAACCGACTTCTAAAAAAAGATGGAAGTTCTCAATTCGGATGTTTTTATATAATATATATTTTTTTTATGTTTGTTCGGGCATAACTCCGTCACTTGCTAACCGATTTGAAAAATTCTTCTTTTGATGGAAAGGGTATACTTCCCAAATGGTCCCATATTTTTTTTATCAAAATCGGACAAGCGGTTTTTGAAAAATCAACAAAACCCAAAAAAAAAACCCACATTGTCCACATTATGACCCATGAACAATTGAACTTAAATGAACCACTAAAAATTTAAAAATAAAAACTTTTTAACAAAAAATAAAACTGACTTAAAAAAAAAACAATAAAGTAGGTCTGAAGTCGGTGGCAAAAAAATGAAATTAAACAAACAAAAGTCACTGACTTCAGAAACTGATTTATTTTTTACTTTTTTCTTTGAAGTCGGTTTTATTTTTTGTTAAAAAGTTTTTAATTATAAAATAATTTCAATTATTATTATTTTTTATTGGGTTTTTCCATCAGGAATTTCTCAGTAGCAGCCACGGAGTCTGGATTTGTGCCCGGTTGATGGCAATAGGGTCTCCGCCTATTACATGGGACTTAAAATATATAACTGGCGAAATGTGGGTGTACGCACGGCTACACATCAAGCTATACATTTCCAGTATAAGCTGGTCTCGCATTGTACAGGATTTCCGTACAGTGCGAGATCAGTGTAAACTGGAAATGTATAGCTTGATGTGTAGCCGTGTGAACCTACTATTCGGTACACTTCTGCCTAATCCTTTGGGGATTAAGGGCTTGTTAATATCATCTGTCTAGCCTTTTCCCAACTATATTGGGGTCGGCTTCCAGTCTAACCGGATGCAGCTGAATACTAGTATTTTACATGGAGCGCGAGCGACTGCCTATCTGACCTCCACAACCCAGTTAATACTAGGTAATACAATACCCTTTGGGAAGACTGGATGTCAGAATTTCAGGTCACTGACTACCTGTAACGACTGCCAAAGATAATATAATATGGCAGCCGCGTGCTTTCCGAGGCACGGAGGAAACTCGGTATGTCGGGCGGTCACCCATCCACAGACCGACCTAGGCAAGCACAGCTTTACCTAAAGATCGACCTGAGTGGCATTTCTTATTAAGCCACGAGCTCCTCATATGTTATGTTAAAAATAATATGTTATTTGTTTTCAGTGAACAGGAGCTCGTCGGAAATTTCAATAAATGCGTTGTCACCAAATATTTTTAAAGGAAGACGTCTAACATGTAGTATCAACAACTCAGATGTGCCCAAACCAAACGCGAGACTTCACTTCGTGTCTGATGTGCCCGAGAATGGTGTGTATTAGATTAGGCTATTTTTACCCGACTGCAGCGAAGCCCAAAAGGAGGGTTATTTGTTAGACCTGTGTGTATGTATGTATGCCCATTTCTTTGTTCCCTCCTCTTATCTCCTAAACGCATTTGAATAAAATATACGTTTTGGTGGCGCGAGTGTCAATGGCTACGGGTTTTATTATATCAATGATGGCTACATTAATATTTAAAAAAACAAAGAAAATTTGCGGATTTTGGGGGTTATATCGCGGAGAACAAAAAATATATTTTTTTCATTACATTAGTGGGGTATGTATCAAAACGAAGGGATTTAAAAGGAGATTACAAAAATATTTAAAAAAAAATACGTTTTAAATAAATTAACAGAACCTACTAAAAAGCTGGAAATAAAAAAAGTAGTTAAAATAAGTACAAAAAAAACAAAAACCCGACTCAAAAAACTGAAAAGCAAAACATAAGCACATTCTAAATGAAACAAAACTTGGAAGCAGGCGGGGTCCATTCTATTTTCATAAATTTAAATTCAAATGGACCCCGCCTGCTTCCAAGTTCAGTTTTTTCAGTCGGGTTTTTTAGATTTTTAACTACCTACTTTTTTATTTCCCCTAACCTACGCTAGCCAATGCGAGCTTAACTCACTAGAAAACGCTAGTCTAAAGCCGCTCCAATACATTTGTATTAATTTTTGTTATGTTTTTGCTACACTACAACTCACCACAGATGTTCGCATACGAGGACTCCCAAGGAATAATATCTTGTACCAATATATAAATAGCAATAATCAATGGACTATTGAATACCAATATGCCGTGAACGAGACTATTGACCTAATATGTGTGGCCAAAGGTGGACTCAGCAACACAAAGCAACTTTTTGAGTGGGAATATAACGGTATGAATTTACACACATATTTTTATTGGCTTTATTTCAGTGTAAGCTTACGCGAAAGATTAGGGGGGACTAGCCTTTTGGGGGGGGGGGGGGGGGTTGGAAATCATCATCATGACGCCTGCCGCTCTTGCTCAGAGCGAAAGGGAGTGTTAGACTTCTACTGACAAAAAACCACCCATATTCCTTCTTAGCCCTTTTTGTCGAGGCCGCGGTTTCTCTTGTGAACAACCCGCAGTCGGCCCAAGCGGCCCCTCCCATATTGAACATCTCTTTGAGGCGCGCGCGGAACACGGCCTGTCGTCGTCATAAGACGGACGGACGGCGAGCTAGCCCATTACTCACCGTCCACAGGCCCGCGTCTACGGTGAAGGACGTCTAGTGAAGAATACGATTACAAAGAAGAAAACCTTAAAACGTCTAAGGGCCTTTTATTTAAATTAACTTACCGTTATATTTTGTAGGTAACTCGTCCTTCGCTGCAACCTCTTTGTTGAATACTATGGCTATAGCTACAAAACAACCGTTTACAAAGACTTTGGGTGTAACCGACAACGCTAAAAAAATACGCTGTAATTATATCGACGAAAACAATTTTTCAAAAACAGTTGAGATCATCCTTCGTTTGAAACCAGAAGCAAACATGGGTAACATTCGGCCATTTTATTTTTTTGAAATTCGTTTTCTATTTTGCAAAAAAGTTTTTGTATTTTTCCATTTTTATTAGTTGCAATATCCTATACAAATATTTACTACTAGCTTTTGCCAGCGGCTTAACCCGCGCGAAAATGGCGATTTTTCCATACAAACTTTCATCCCGTATTTAACTCCCATAAGGGTTGAATTTCGAAAAATCGTTCCTTATTCCTTGTCTACATTATGAAGGGAAACTCTGTGCAAAATTTCAGCTTTCTAGGTCCAAGGGTTTGGGCTGGGCGTTGATGAGTCAGTCAGTCAGTCAGGACTTCTCTTTTTAATTATAAAAAGAAGATGCATTTAATATACAACCAAGAAACCTAACCTTAACCTTCTTGTTTCCCCATAATATTTTATTAAAGAATTATACTCCAACTCCTAACCGTTAAGGAGTTAAAACTTCCATCAACAGCTCATCAACATGATGCCTATAACACACCTCTCCGCTGCGAAACAACAACTGCGAAACCGCAGCGCGAGTTTCGCTGTACAACAGCAACGGGCGGAGATGTAGACGGCTCCTGAGCAAACGAGCGAAATCGTGTTAGAAAGAGACAACATCATAGTCAGTTTTGTACGTTAGAGCAGGGAATTTCGCCGCCAAAGAACTCGCAACTCACAGCGAAACTATTGCTTTGAGTTTCGCAGCGGAGGTGTGCTACAGGCATGAAGTGATGACTGCTAGATGCGAATACTAGAATAGCTTTAGAAAAAGCACGAAACACGTAGCCTGTAAATTACACTGGGATGCCATCATCATCAGGTTGACATAATAGCCAGAAAGAATTTAAGTCCGTATGGAACCGAAAGTTGGTATGGAAAATCAGCATTTTTTATACCTATTGCCGAAAACCACACGGGCAAACCCGTGGGTAAAAGCTAGTGTTTCAATATTTCTAACGAATCCAAAAGACTTTTAATTTTTATTTTTTTCAGATGCTGTCAGATCTGACAAATTGCTAATCCTAGGCAGTTCTGTAGGAGCCGTGCTTGTCATCCTAGGTGTGGCTGGCGTAGCGGGCTGGTGCATCTTACGTATGAGGAGTGGGGACAATAGGCAAAATACTAAGGTATGTAGTTCATTAACTTAGACTATCACGATAGCTAAAAACTGCCTCTTTTGGTAGTGTAATAATTATATTGTTTTTCAAATCTAAACCTTTTTTGAATCCTTGAACACATAATTATAAAAAATTTCATCAAAATCGTTTAGGAGTTCAGTGACAAACACGCATAAAGAAGAATTATATATAAAAAGATATACCTTCTGGACACATCTATTGGCCCACCTTAGAGTTTAGGTTTCGATGGCCCCTACCGAAATATGATTGCTAGATTGAACAAAAACTGTTGATGCAGTTTTAAACCTGATACATTTTACCATCTTTTTCGATCGTATTGTTTTAAATTTGAATTCAGAATACCATACGACATGGAGCTACGCCTAACAAGTCGGATATGCGCCTTGTTAAAGGCAATTGATTTTTGAATAAAAAACATGTTTTATCAAATGAAGGTTTAATTTAATAACGGGTGTTGCCTCCATGGGCATCTACCACAGCTCTCATATGATCAGGCATAGAGTTTATCAACCGCTCTATGAAATTTTGAGGGATTATCTCCCATTCCTCTTCTATGGCAGTTTTCAACTCCTGCATCGTCTGGGCAACTGGCTGACGAGCCCTAACACGTCTTTTTAGCTCGTCCCACATGTGCTCAATGGGGTTCATGTCTGGGCTTCTGGCTGGCCAGTCCATAACTGTGATGTTCACATCCCGAAATTCCCGAAGATATTCCCTGACGATGCCGGCCGCATGGGCTCTTGCATTATCATGCATAAAAAGGAAATTTGGGCCCACATATTCCGCGTATGGTATCACGTGAGGTTCTAAGCACTCACGAATGTACCTTTCAGCATTTAATGTTGGCAGCCGTGGTCCTGTAACAACCTCAAGTTGAGTTTTGCCGCTCGCGGATATACCGCCCCAGACAGTCCATGAGCCACCGCCATAAGCAACCCTCTCTTCAAAGCAGCATTGTGCGAAACGCTCTCCCTTACGTCGGTAGACCTTCTTCCTTCCAGCATTGCCATGTAACACAATTTTAGACTCATCAGAAAAGAGTACACGGCTCCAATCTTGCTGTGTCCAATTTAAATGACTGCGTGCGAAATGAAGGCGCGCTGTTCGGTGGGCTCGCGTTAGTTTGGGCCCATTAGCTGGCTTGTGTGGTACCATATCGCGTTCTTTTAACCTTCTCCGAACAGTTCGAGCGCTCACAGATACTCCGTGGAAGTCGCGAAGTTGGTTTTGTATCTCAATGGAGGTAAGGTGACGATTTCTCAAGCTGGTTGTCACGATGAATCGATCCTGCCTTTCAGTTGTGACCCGAGATCGTGGCCTTCCTTGGCGACGAACAAAGCCGCCAGTCTCTAGGTACCTCCGATAAACATTTCGGACCGCAGATCGACTTAAATTAAGTTGAGCACTCACGTTTCTTTGGCTGTGTCCGGCCTTAATAAGTGCCACAGCTTGGGCAGCGACTTCAGGTGAAGTATCCATAGATTATTGATAGAACCTCACCTTAATGTTAAGAATAAGTAATGTTTGTTGCAAAACCAAAGATATCAATCACTTTTTCAAGAATTAAATCCAAGTAAACCAATAAAACCAAGTTTTCTTAGTATTCGATTGTTTGATATCAACAAACAGGCTCCAAATTGTCTTTTGTTTCTTTAAATTCTGTGTTCGAAATTCAAAAAAAGACTATTGAATGAAATTGTGAATGTGCCAGGTTCAAAACTGCATAAAAACTTTTTGCTCGACCTAATATAAAATTTTTGCTAGGACCAAACGAAACTGAAAATACAAGGTGGGCCAATAGATGTGTCCAGAAGTGTATATTTTGAGGTATATTGGATCCCGTCGGGGTTGCGGGATGTTCACAGGATACCGCGGCCTCGGCATAAAGAGTTAAGATCCTTCTTAACTCTTTATGTCGAGGCCGCGGTATCCTAAAGGGAGTGTCAGACTTCTACTGACTAAAAACCACCCATGTTCCTACATGGGTGGTTTTTAGTCAGTAGAAGTCTGACACTCCCTTTCGCTCTGCCCAAGAGCAGGAGGAGTTATTTGATGATAACCGACCCACGAAAAAAATGTTGGATAGTACCTATAGTTTCCTCAACACACGAAAAAAAAAGATAGTGGAACTAGTTCTGTTTGTTATCACACGCCATAAGTTCTATGTATCAGGGGCGACCCTATTGCCGTCAACCGGGCAAAAAATGGGCCGTAGTCTACTCCTTAGGTCAAATGCGCTGTAGTTTTTCCGCTCCTTTGTCGTTCTGTGAGCAAAGAGGACGAAATAATTTACGAAAAGTAGGTTGTGCGATTTTGAACCTAAAGGATTCCGCCCACGGCGACTTTTGCAACGATGTAAAAACAAATAGTTGTACACCTTTGTCCATGAAACCACGAATGATCTGCAAACGCGCTGAGCACTAACCGAACACAATTCGTCTAGTGTGGGTGGACCAACTTACAAGCCTCGAACGAGCGCGCCGTTGTCGGTTTTTTGGCGAACACAAAGGGATTTGACTACGTTCGAGGACAGTGATCGTTGTAGGTTCGTTGTACGTCCACACTTACGCCGCGAACGACGAAGCCGAGAACGGCTCCGCTCGTGCTCGGCTCGCCTAGCGTGGAGACCAAAGACTCACAAGTCTAAAGCCGCGTTTCCACTAGGCAACAATTAACGCTCAACATGTTGAAAGTCAGCACGGAACTTTAGTTGAACAACATTGTCTGTCCACGCATCTTCTACTATTGCGCGCCATCTGGCAACGTCGCGCGCTGTTGTGCAGCGTTGCCGTACATGTTGAGCGTCACGTGTCGCGCGCCAAATGTTGCCTAGTGGAAACGCGGCTTTAAGAGGAAATGTGGGCTCTGTCTCTCTCCGTCTGTCTTTCTCCACTATCGCTGTCTCTCTCCGCCCCCCTGCCCTCAAATCCGTGCGATAAGGACAACTGCAGATCCGACTCAATAGCGACTCAATAAAAGTCATATTTCTAGGTTTGGCTCTCGCCTATTTCCTCCTCCAATATTGTACCAATTTATAAGATATTTTAGACACTAAATTAAGAAGGATGTATTCTGTGCCTCTATGTTTTTCTTTTTTGTTTAATAGTTGCCAAATTCGTACACTAGACCTCTATTGACAGCGATCTAAATGTGCATGTTTTGAAGGTTCTAGTGCTTAGAAAAATAATGTATCATCAAAAAGAAGAACATAAAAACAAGTAGTTAATATTTATTATTCTGTAAAATATCCTGTAAAATATTAAATTAAATATTCTGTAAAATATGTAAAATATCGTCCCGTGGGGTGTCCGGGCAAGAATAGCACCCACCCATTTCATCCCGAGGGTGTCGTAGAAGGCGACTTAGGGAAAAATCCGGAAGTCGGGCAGCAGCGGCTTCTGTGTACTTAACAACTTCACTGCGATCCCCAAGACGCCTGCCAAGCGTGGGGATTATGGCAACTCCCCCCTTAAAATGTCAGACAGATTAAGCACATGGCCCCCAGTCCCCGGCGGCTCCACTATTCCTGACCTCGGTAGCGGGTCAGGTAACGGTGGAGCAGGGGGTGCTAAGAATCCCCGGCAGATACCCCGCTACCACCCCAAACGGACTTTGGCCCTGGCAACACACAACATCCGCACATTGCGGACCAACGAAAAGATTGTCGAGCTGGAGGAGGAATTGAGCAAGTTGCGATGGGACATACTGGGATTGAGTGAAATAAGACGAGAGGGTCAAGACACGATAATCCTGGATTCCGGCAACATGTTCTTCTTCCGGGAAGGAGACCGAAAATCCCAGGGTGGTGTTGGGTTTCTCGTCCGTAAGCCCCTCGTTAACAACGTAGTAAAGGTCGATAGTGTGTCGAGCAGGGTAGCATACCTTATACTCAGAATCACCGATCGGTATTCGCTGAAGGTCATACAGGTATATGCGCCGACCTCGACATACCCTGACGATGAAGTGGAGGCTATGTATGAGGATATATCGAAAGCCATGCATACCTCCAAGTCATACTTTACAGTTGTGATGGGGGACTTCAACGCAAAGGTGGGCACACGGAATGGCGATGAGTTGAGAGTGGGGAAATATGGTTATGGACAGCGGAACCAGAGGGGCCAGAGGCTGGTTGACTTCATGGAAAAGGAGGGACTCTATTCGATGAACTCTTTTTTTCCAGAAGCGCCCGACTAAAAAGTGGACCTGGATAAGCCCTGATGGTTCCATCAAAAATGAGATCGACTTCATCATGACGACCAAGAAGCAAACATTCAATGATGTCTCCGTGATCGGCAGGGTGAAAACCGGTAGCGATCACCGTATTGTCAGAGGCACATTGAATATCGATGTTAAGCTTGAGAGGTCACGTCTGGTGAAGTCCACGCTCCGTCCTAATCCTGCCCAGATCCTAAATCCCGAAAGCTTTCAACTCGAACTGCATAATCGCTTCCAATGCCTAACCGAATGCGAAACAGTGGACGAGCTAAACAACGGGTTGGTGGAAACTGTCCATGCAGTGGGGTATAAGTTCTTCAATATCCCACGCCGGAAAAAGCCTCAAAAGCTCTCGGCAAACACAATCCAGTTGATGGAAGACCGGTCTGAGATGAGACTGCAATCTTCGGTAGATATGTCGGAATATGGCAAACTCAATAGGCGCATCTCAAAGTCCATGCGACACGACTTGCGGTCCTATAATACTCAATGTATTAAGACCGCAATTGAGCGAAACCAGGGCTCCAAAGTGTTCGCGAAGAATGCGTCTATTGGGCAAAGCCAAATGACAAAACTGAAGATCGAGGACGGCAGTATCATCTCATCGAAGCCAGAGATCCTGGAAGAGCTAGAGAGGTTTTATGGACAGTTGTACACCTCGACCCGACAGCCCGTTGTCAGTTCAGCTCAGGACACCAGAGCGAAACTGACCCGACACTACACTGAGGATATCCCAGACGTCAGCCTGTATGAGATTAGAATGGCCCTCCAACAGCTTAAGAACAACAAGGCGCCGGGGGATGATGGAATCACGACAGAACTTCTGCGAGCGGGTGGAAAACCAGTACTCGTAATCCTCCAGAAGCTGTTTGACTCCGTCATACTCGAAGGTATTACGCCAGAAGCATGGCACAGGAGTGTGGTGGTGCTCTTCTTCAAAAAAGGTGACACCACCCTATTGAAGAATTATAGACCCATCTCACTCCTGAGCCATGTGTACAAGCTGTTCTCGAGGGTCATTACGAACCGTCTCGAACGCAGGTTTGATGACTTCCAGCCTCCCGAACAAGCCGGTTTCCGAAAAGGCTTCAGCACCATGGACCACATCCATACGCTCCGCCAGATTATACAGAAGACTGAGGAGTATAATCGGCCATTATGTCTAGCGTTTGTGGACTATGAAAAAGCCTTCGATTCGATCGAAACCTGGGCGGTGTTACAGTCTCTTCAGCGGTGCCGTATCGACTATAGGTATATCGAAGTGCTGAAGTGTATGTGTAGAAACGCCACTATGTCGATCCGATTACAGGACGAGAGCACGAAACCAATCCAATTGCAAAGAGGCGTGAGACAGGGAGACGTTATTTCTCCGAAACTGTTCACGAACGCATTGGAGGATGTTTTCAAACTCTTGGACTGGGATGGATTCGGCATCAACATCAACGGCGAATATATCACTCACCTTCGTTTTGCCGATGATATAGTCATCATGGCTGAATCGCTGGAGGATATGAACACAATGCTCAGAGACCTCAGTAACGTTTCTCAACAGGTGGGTCTTAAGATGAACATGGACAAGACGAAAGTCATGTTTAATGACCGTGTTCCACCCGTACCGGTAATTGTTGGGAGCGATACTCTCGAAGTTGTTGTTATGTTTACCTGGGACAAACTGTTAAACTGGGTAGATCGAACTTCGACAAAGAGGTCGCCCGAAGAATCCAACTCGGATGGGCAGCGTTCGGGAAACTACGCGACATCTTTTCGTCCAAAATTCCGCAGTGTCTCAAGACGAGGGTGTATAACCAGTGTGTGTTGCCAGTGATGACTTATGGCACAGAGACATGGTCCTTAACTGCTGGCCTCTTAGAAAAGCTCAGAGTCACGCAACGAGCCATGGAGAGGGCTATGCTCGGAGTTTCTTTGTGCGACAGAATCCGGAATGAGGAAATTCGCCGAAGAACCAGGGTCACCGACATAGCTCGCAGAATATGCAAGTTGAAGTGGCAATGGGCAGGCCACATCGCTCGAAGAACGGACAACCGATGGGGAAGAAAGGTTCTCGAGTGGCGACCACGAACCGGAAGACGCAGCGTTGGCAGGCCTCCCACCAGGTGGACCGACGACATCGTGAGAGTCGCGGGCAACCGGTGGATGCAAACGGCAGGCTGCCGATCTTTATGGCGTTCTATGGGGGAGGCCTTTGTCCAGCAGTGGACGTCTAATGGCTGATGATGATGATTCTGTAAAAAATCATAGCTGTGTAGTCATTAACAAGAAAGAAAACAGACGAGAGCGTTTCTATGGAGAAAAGACCTCCCACATTTCCTCTTAAGCTCTCTCGTTTTGTTCTAGTCTCACGTAGAAATATTACTATACTAAAATGATATTTAATTTATTTTTCAGACCTCCTATGGTGACTTAACAAATCATAAAGGCAGTATAAAACCACATATCGATGAATGTGAAAACCAGTACGACTCATGTTACGCCGATAATCACTCTGATATATATTGCGAAATACCAGCAGACGTAAAAGATATAGATCCAGAAGACCACTATGAGGAAATTGGTATCTCTCATTGTAAACCCGAAATTGATGAAAGAAAAACAAGAAATTCTTTAATATACGATGAACCTTATGTCCATTTAACGATGAGAGCTACAGTGAACACTTTATATGGAGTTTAAGGATCTGAAGATACTTTTAAGGATCTTAAGAACGCTCTGGGCTCGTAGCTAAATAATAACTGCCGCACGATTGGATCCAGGTTAAGCAACGTTGAAGGGTGATACGTGAATCCATTGATGTGGTTGATAGTTGTTACGGGTAGTCAGAAACCTGAAAATCTGACAACTAGTCTATCCCAGGGTTGTCCAGCAAAACGTAAAATACTGATATTCTGCTGTTTGGTTGGACTGGAAGTCGACTTCAAAGGAGTTGGTAGAAGGTCTATATGATGAGGATTGGCTTTTAACTTTGTCATGCAATCGGTGTATCTGTCCGGCTGCCACACAGCCTTCGATTTTATCGATGAAAATTGCAGTGGTAAAGAATCTTCGTTTTTTGTACAGTTTGGCAGAACAATGACCAAGTAGATAATATTTTTATAACCGATTCCCAAAAAGGAGGAGGTTCTCAATTTTTATTTTTTTCTAAAAACGTTGCCCCCCACTAGGAATTTCTCCTGTATCGTGGGTGCGTTCACAAACATAAAAAGTCACATACACAAATACCCAGACCCGAAACAACTATCTGCAGGCCATACAAATATTTGTTCCGTGCGGGGATCGAACCCGCGACACGCAGCGCAGTAGTCCAATCGCTTAGCCACTGCGCCAGCCGTGCCGTCATTGTCTGTATAATTCCAAATTCTGCGGTATCTTCTTCGACTTATCTAAGGTATTTGACATGGTTTCTGTTTCGGCCTAGGTCTCCAAATTGGAGATGACTGTTACGAGCCCTTGCATTGGACATTTTAAATACTATGACGTGTCAAATCGTTGTCAACGTGTTAAAATAGACTCTACAACGAGTGACCATAAGCGCAACAGTTCCGGGCGTCCCTCAGGGTAATATCATTGCCCCCTCTCTTCTTGCTCTACATAAACGATCTGTGCCAAATTGCGATACATTGATGTACACTGATGATACGGCGTTGGTGGTCTACGATACTGAGTAGGACGGAGCAAGATAAAAAAGCAGAGCAGTAATATGTAAAAGAAGACCAATAAAAGGTTTCCACTGTGTAAGCTGAAATGATTCAGATTCAGATTGTTTTTTGTTAACATAGGTTTTTACAGAGAGGTGTTACATGTTTATAATGCGCTCTATGTTTTGCCATTTGGCGTACAAATATGATCAATATAACATTTAATTAATTATTTACGTGCAACATAACCTATTATCAAATAAAATTATAAAAAACAAGAAGTGAGTGATCCATAAATATTTACAAATTGTCAACAATAAAATTTACGGAATAATAAAAATAAAAATGTCAGGAAAAAAATAAAATACAGGTCAAAATAAAATGCAGGTCTGCTGGAAGAGATTTCTTATGAAATAAGCAGTACCTTTGTGCTCTTCTATTCTTTTTATGTATTTTCCTTTTTTTTGTATTTTGTGTGTACATAAATAAATAAATAAATAAATAAATAAAATAATTAAAATAATAAAAAGTGTAGTAAACAATGTCAATCATAAAATTTAAAATTAATACAGAAATGTCAAATTATTAAATCAAATAACTATTCCTACCATGTCAACAATAAAATCTAAGGTAGTACATGTTAAATGTCAATAAAAAGTATTAGGATAATGTCAATGGATTGCAATGTCGATTAGCTAAAATAAATACAGTTATGTCAAAATAGGTAACCTAATACTTATTATCTAAAGGAGGGATATATAGAACTGTCATCCAAATAGTCCTTTAGCGAGTAGTAACATTTATCGATCAATATTTTCATTAATACTCTTTTGAAATCGTCCAGATTTAACGACTTTAATGTCTCAGGCAGTTTGTTGAATATTTTGGTGGCCATACAGAAAGTGCTTTTATTCATTAGGGCTGTTCTGCCATGTGTGATTTCAAGCTCTAACTTATTTTTGTCCCGTAGTTTTCTATAATGACTTTTGAAAGCTACTTTGTACTCCGAGATGTGTGTTTTAACAAATATATTTGTTTCGAAGATGTACAGTGCCGGTAAGGTAAGAATATTTAGGCTTTTAAAGAACGGTTGACAACTGTCGGTGCTTTTTAGGCCACACATGGATCTAATACATCTTTTTTGAGCTCTAAATACAAAATCTCTATCGACAGAGTTGCCCCAATACATTATGCCATACCTAAGTGTTGATGCAACATAACCATGATAAGCCGTTAATAAAGATTCTAGACTGACAGTCTTTGATAGTTTGTATAAAACATATGCAAATTTATTCATTTTTTTACAAATTTCGTCTGTGTATGTAATGTAAACTTAAGTTTGTATAAAATTGATCTATCGGCATCTAGCGTGATAGTTAAACATAGAAACAACAAAAATACACATTACAACATGACATGAGCAATTTCCTGACATTAGCTATAATATGTATTACGTATAGTATATTGTATGTATGTAGTTTAGTTTAAAAGTCTATTTAATTTAAGTAACATAAGTAGTTCATTGTTAATGCACATACATTAAGTGTATCCTCTTTTGCATATCTCGAAATTAGGTTTGCTGTAAGAAAACCCAATTCTGGGTTAAGCTCGCCTTTGTACATAAGCTTTATTATTGTAATTTGTGTTTATATTTGTTATTTTATGTGTGCAATAAAGAATAAGAATAAGAAAAAACTTACACTTCAAAGAAAAAAAATACTTAATATTGTACCCGACTGCGGCGAAGCCCAAAAGGAGGGCTATGTGTTTGACGTGTATGTATGTCCGTTTCTTTGTTCCCTCATAACTACTAAATGGATGAAGCGATTTGAATAAAACATACGCAGTTAGATTCGTCTTGGTGGCGCGAGTACCAGTATTTAACATTGAGCGCCTGCTTAACTAACCTCGACAACCCAGTTAAGGCGCAGATAAGAGGGACACCGTAAAATCGACCTGTTTTTCGTTGCAGAGCCGTATTGCTACTTATTACAATTCCAAAAAAAATACAGTGTATAGTCAAATGTATAGGTAAAAGACTTGTACAAAAATATTTTCTAAAATTAATCAAGAACCTCGAAAAAAAAAATCACAAAATCGCAACAAAATAACACGAAAAAAATTTTCGTCTCGAAATTCCTCAATATTTTGAGCGATAACTGTTATTTTTTTTACTATGTGACAGTAAAGGTTTGCGTGGCGCAGGTTATAAAATAAGACCACGAAACTTGTCATCATAAAAATATAATAAATAAATAAAGACTAAAGTGATGACCAATAGCACAAACAGTAGGATTGAGTTAGATGGGCAAGAAATCCACTACGTCGATGAGTACATTTATTTGGGCCAGTTAGTCTCCTTCGAAAACAGGCAAGACAGAGAAATCGACCGCCGAGTCGAGAATGCCTGGAAGAGCTACTGGTCCATGAAGTCGCTAATGAAGGGCGACTTACCTCTATCCCTGAAGCGTAAACTCATCGACATGTGCATTCTGCCCATCCTGACCTACGGTGCTCAAACTTGGTCCCTGACCGAGTCACAAAAGTCCAAACTCAAGGTTTGCCAAAGAGCGATGGAACGTAGCGTATTGGGTATCAAGCTCAGCGACCGAATTCGAAATACCACAATACGCGCAAAAACAGGAATCGCTGATGTGGGTAACAAGACTGCTGGATTAAAGTGGAATTGGGCGGGCCATGTCTGCAGAATGCATCAGGACCGATGGGCTAGGATCGTCACGCAGTGGGTGCCAGAGGACGGGCGTCGTCGCCGAGGGAGGCCTAGAAAACGCTGGCGTGACGATTTGGATGCTTTTATACAAGATTGGCCGGAGAAAGCCGCACGGAGAGAAGAGTGGAAGACTATGGGGGAGGCCTTTGCTCAGCAGTGGGACAATATAGGCTAACAAAAAAAAAAAAAAAAAAAAAGTCACCAACTATGGGTGTGGGTAGGTTTATGGCGAACTTTGGAATTTCACTTGTGGGGTGCACGTTACTGCCCTGATAGCTGGCGTGGCGATGACCGCAGCGAGGTGCCACGCTGGATGCCAGGGGTGTAGGCCGACAGGTGGTCGCGTCGACCCGGAGAGATCACGGCGAGGCCCACGTGGCAAATATGGCCAACGTGGGAGGTCCGCGCCGAACTTAAAGGCGCGCACGTCTGAGCCAATACGGGCCCTGATGCGTAGGCGCGCAGTGAGTTGTGGCGTTGCTCCAACCGTAACTTTGGAGTAGTCTGAAGTGTTCCTCCAGCAGGAACCTGGGACCCTGGAACGTAACGTCCAGCGTGTCAAGAGGTGGACAAAAGGTCGCCTCCGCTGATTGCGACACCAAGCTAAGCAAAGCGAGCAACAGTGCGATAATGAAGGTGTTGGTGGGTTGTCACAATCAGACGGAGTTTACATGATGGAGAGAGTGCAAAAGGCATGATAGCACATTTTGAGTGTGAAGCACAAAATATCAAAATGTGTTGAGCAGAAGGCAATTAGGCAAAACAATATAAATTGGCGTAGCATAAAGTCAAGAGAAATAGGGATACATGCTAACATAACCTATAAGGCTAAGAAACACAAAATACACACACGTTTATGCTGTTCAAACTTACCCAGTATGGGGTTATGTAGCCACTGAATTTAAACGCCTGATGGCGGAGAAAATTTATAGATGTAAAACATTACGCTCGGATGGTGGCGAGCGCTCGCCCCTAGGGGCGCGGCGCCCGCGCCGGACACCAAATTCCAAAAGGAACGTGCCAGCGACGCACGCCCTATTTAATGTCACTGTGGGGAACGAACTACTGTTGGTCGTTCACTCGCAACTAGTGAGGCGCGTGCGTGATGATGACATATTATGCGTATGAAACGGAAGATATTCTCGCACACTCACAGATCATAGAGATGCGCGAGTGCAACATATGTAATTTAGTAACATTACTAAACCACAGCACTACAAGATGTTATCTGTGGTATTGTGACGTCTGCGGTTCTGTCATTGACAGTTGAATGTAAACAAATAGTGATATTACTGTTTTTATTGTTGAATTAAGTTATGTATGTTTTAATTAGTTAAAAGGGTAACGTACAACGTTACAACTATCAGAAAGGAAATTTAACCAACTAAAGACATAATTATGTAAAAATATTTTAACATACAGCGTATTTTTTTTTAAATAAATTAAATCTGCGAACTATCGTTCATATTGGCAGTCACGAGAATCAAACGCATCCCCATTTTCAACCTTATTTGTTTAGGCGTTTTTTTTTTTTTTAAATTTAATATGGGCTTACTCTTGACCTCAATCTTGCCCTAAGGGCAGAGATGAGGTCGACGATGGAACGAGCTTACCCAGAAGAAGCCTATTTACTCGCGACTTAAATAGATTGGGGTTATATGAACTCGGGAAAACCGACGCAGGCAGGGTGTTCCACTCCTTGGCTGTACGAATAATGAAAGACTTAGCAAAACGCTTCGTACGAATGTGTGGAACATCGACAAGATATGGGTGATAACCTGCAGTACGCCTAGTCTCTCGATGGAAGAAGGGAGATGGTGGAATAAGCTCGTGGAGCTCTTGCGCACACTCTCCGAAGTACAGTCTGTAGAAGACCGACAGACATGCAACTTTGCGGCGGTGGGCCAGGCTATGCAGCTTGGCAACCAGCTTGGCGTCACCAATCAGCCTCCTGGCTCTGCGTTCTACTGAGTCTAGTGTGGCAAGTTGGTATTTGGCTGAGCCATCCCAAAGGTGACAGCAGTACTCCATGCCGGATCGGACTTGAGCTTTATACAATATTGAAAGCTGTCCAGGCTTGAAGTACCGCTTGACCCTGTTTAGGATACCCAGCTTTTTTGCCGCAGTTTTTTACAGGCGATGAGTTAAACGCGCGCTCAAGGGCGCGGGCAGCGATACATGGGACTTAAGAGGAAATGCGAGTGCTGTCTCTTTCTACTATAGCTGTCTCTCTCCGTCCTCCTGCCCTCAAATTCGTGCGATAAGGACAACTGTAGAAAAAAGTTAGAATTCGAGGTTTGGCTCTCGCCTGTTTCCTCCTCCAATATTGAACCAATTTAAAAGATATTTTAGACAATGAATAAGGAGGTTATATACTACGCCGCTATGTTTTTCTTTTTTCGTTAATAGTTGTCAAATTTGTACACTAGGACTCTGTTAACAGCGATCTAAACAAGCAATTTTGAGCATTTTTTGAGGGTTCTGGTGCTTATAAAAATAATTTATCACCAAAAAGGAAAACATAGGGGCATAGAAATAGTTAATATTTATTATTCTGTAAAAACCATTGCTCTAGGGTCATTAACCAAAAAGAAAACAGGCGAGAGCGTTTGTATGGAGAAAAGACCACTCGCGTTTCCTCTTAAATAATATAAAAAGTTGACTGTTATGTACACTCTGCCTAACCCTTCGGGGATTACAGGCGTGATGTTATGATGTGTGTGTAGTAATTTCGATTCCAATTGGAGAAGTATATTCACAAAAACTTCACTCAGGTCGAGCTTTAGGTAAAGCTGTGCTGGCCTAGGTCGGTCTGTGGATGGGTGACCGCCCGACATATCGAGTTTCCTCCGTGCCTCGGAAAGCACGTTAAGCTGTTGGTCCCGGCTGCCATATATATAAGTAGAATCTTTGGCAGTCGTTACAGGTAGTCAGTGACCTGAAATTCTGACATCCAGTCTTACCAACAGTATTACCTAGTATTAACTGGGTTGTGGAGGTCAGATAGGCAGTCGCTCCATGTAAATACTGGTATTCAGCTGCATCCGGTTAGACTGGAAGCCGACCCCAATATAGTTCGGAAAAGGCTAGGCAGATGATGATTTACAAAAACATCAAAATTGGAACAAACAGGAAAACCAAAAATAGAATGACCGGTTTCCCCTTGTTAATTTTCAAATTTTAATGACAATATTTCAATAATAAATTGTTATGTATTTATTACTGAACTAGCTGTTGCCAGTGGCTTCACCCGCTTCAACTCGAAAATTATCCCACGGAAAGATAAAATCGAGAAAAAAAATAATTCCTATGTGTTAATCCAGGTTATAAACTACCTGTAAACCAAATTTTATCCAAATCCGTTCAGTAGTTTTTGCGTGAAGAAGTAACAAACATACACACTCACACGATCACACACTCACATACTCACAATTCTACTTAGGAAGTAGAATTTACCTAATACTGCTAAAGCAACCATGGTACCTTACAATGACTGCTTTGCGATATAAAATATATTTTATTGAAGAGGTTTTTCTTTATCGGCGTTATGCACTTTTTTGAGATGGGTAAAAACTGTTAAACTCGCGTCAGGAGGACACGTGACCTGATCGTAAGGGCTCTCACACATAAACACGATACGACGTCGCGTCGTACAACGATGCGGCGTCGTTTCACGATATGACGTCGCATCGTGGAAATCTACGACACGACGTCGTAACGTGTCTATGCTAGATACGACGTCGTGACGTTAGAAACTCACGATGCAATCCTGCGCAGTTGTTTTGTTACTTTAATGAACAAATTAACATTTATTTGGGTTCGAATTTCAAAAACATTTAAATATTCTTTTCAGAATGCGTCTAGAGCGGTTAATTTTTCGGAATGAACTAAAACACCACCCTACTGTATCGACGGCATCGTGCCGTGTATCGTGCGTGGCACATTACGTTACGATGTCGTGTTTTTTTACGATGCTCATCGTAGATTTCCACGACGCGACGTCGTATCGTGAAACGACGCGACGTCTTATCGTGTTTATTTATGTGTGGGCGCCCTAAGACGGCGCAGGGCGCTTGCGCGAATACAAATGTGCGTTTGTGTCAAATGTAAAAAAAAATGGAATGTCAAGTTGATTTTTCTGAGAGATTTATAAATTTTTTCATTTAAAATTAATAATGTTCTGAAATGTTAAATTTTTGATGTAATATAAATTGTCATGTTTGTGTACGACAGCGCAATAAATGAATATTGTTCTGATAAATAAAGCAATTCGTGCGAAATTATTCCCTAACCATTCCAAAATATTCAAAAATGCTCAACGGTGTTCACTTCTTACAGCAGCTGCACTCCCTAACCGCGCTGCATTAGCTAATCGTAATCTGTCATAATATTTCAAAATCTTGTCGTGCTTGGTTAAAAACATGAAGCACATTTGCTCCATGGTTAAAAACTGTATTTTAACAAAAACAAACAACTGACCCAGTGCAAGTCGTACCATTGTAGTAGATATTGAGAGGTATTCCATGTTATTTTAGCACCATAGACTTCTTATGCTGAACTGGTCCTTTAATTGGCGCAGCCGTGAGATTTTATTTTATTATTTTATGTGTTTTCTTTATTTCTAATAGGTTTTCCTGTAAGTAATCTATAAGTGTTGAACTAATTTCTGTATTTTGTTCAAAATTTTAGGCTCAGTAGTTTCGGAGTACGGGGGGGAGGGGGCGGGGGCGGGATGTTCGGACAGAAAGAAAGAAAGAAAAAATATTTATTTGTCGCAGAATTAAGTACGAGATAAAATCAAAAGCAGTAAACTAATATTAAAAAATAGGTAGATACTTACAAAAAAGAAAAACAACAGTACAATTTTGTTTACATAAAAAATGGAACACAAAAAAGAAAAAGAAAATGTTTACAAATTACACGTCATAACTGCGACAAAGAGGTTGCACTCAGCATGGTGCTGTGCTATGGACCGTATGGAGACCCACAGCACAGCGCTGGTTTTCAGTGGTCACCCGTGGGAAAAAAACGTGCGACAGGCAGACAGACACTCGAGTGATGCTATAAGGGTTCCGTCCCGGGAGGCGGAAGAAACGCCACGGCACGCGTACTCTTATAGTGCAGGCGCGTGGCAGATCACCGGGCACAAACTCTACGATCCCCATTCACTCTCCCGGAAGCCTACAGCAGTCTGGGAAGAAAAATCAATCTCAATGCACATTAGTAGTTCATCATCATCATCAGCCTATACTGTTCCCACTGCAGGGACTCAGGCCTCCTCTGTAGGAGAGGGATGGGATTATTACACTAGGCCAACTCAAGCAACACTATTACAGTGTTAAGAAGATCTACGGCCTATTTTTCAAAAAATGGCACAAGACTGAGGCCGGTTACCGGAATATAAAATACAAAAGGTCATTAAGACTTCGCAATATTATTATAAACAAACAAGCAACTGACTCAGTCCGAACGATAGCAATAATAATATATGCCACTGATAAAAATACATAAAGTATGTACCTACTGAAGGTCAGTTAGGCACCGCGCGCGGTTGAATACGCACGTCCCTACCGCGACGTAAAAATCAGGGCTTGTTAACGTTACCAAATTCACGATAAAAGTATCGGTAAGTAACGTTATTTTCATAATGTTAATTTATTAACGTTATCACTGGTATCGGTAATTTGGTATCGGATCAGTTCATTAATGTTCCCAGGTAACGGTAAAAGTATCGATACTTTTACCGTTACAGTCACTTACCTTCCATTTCGGTTAACCCACGTAGGTAATTTTATATACTAATAAAAAAAAAAAAACTAATTTTATATTATTTTATAAACCGTTTGCGTTCGGTTTTGGGTGGCGACTAAACTCACAGCAAGTGGAAACAGAAAAAAAAGCTATTATGACGACATAAATGCGTCGTAAGAAAGAGATGAAAGAAAAATACCGTTACTTATAGGGTTAATTTGGTATCGGTATCAAGTATCGTTACCTGATAACACTATCATTTAACGGTAAATCATTGATAACGTTAAGTCAAATTACCGGTAAAAGTCCACCCAACTATCGATACCAGACTTAACGTTACCTATGAAATTAACGTTACCTTCGAATGAAGGAGGTAACGATACCTAATTTTTAACGGTATTCAAAGCCCTGGTAAAAATAGAACTACGATAGTGAATTCCCGCCATTTTCGTTGTGAATTATCTTCGTTTCCTATAAATGTATGAGTGGTCTTCCGTTTTTCCTGCCTGGTGGATATTTTCAAGTTTGTATGGTTATAAAATAGTTTATTTAGTCCGTTAGTTTAGTTTTAAATGAAGAAATATAAATAGTTTTGCTACAATCACGAATTATTCATGAGTTGACTAGGTAGGTAGGTAGTAAATAAAATATTATTATCGGTCGTAGGAATTATTAAATTGGAGTAGGAACCATTCATCTTTTCCGAGTTGTATGACTAACCACCGCACTCAGAGACGTTAATGATTACTTAAGCCGTCACTAATACCTAAAGATTTGACATACTTTTGCATGACAAAATCATTAAATCTCTCGTGAGTGCAGAAGGTTAAATAAAATCAAAGGACTTTACCCACATTCAGAACATAGAAGTAACAGACAGTGAATTATGTCATTAAGTTGTTCTCAGTCAAAGTGCATGTCTTGTAGACATTTCACTCTTGTGCTTATTGAATGGAACTAAGGTGCAAACAAATTGTAGGTCGACAGATCGCAGTTTCGAACAAAGACAAGAACGTTACATCAAATTAAATTACTTACATGCAAAATGCACTGAGGCATAGTTTTTTTTTACTTTTTAGGCTATTGGGTATATTGTAATAAAATACCAGTGGAAATTAAAAGTAACTGACAGTTTCCTAAAAATTGATCATCATAGCAAAACCATTAAAACTCAGATCAAATAACGTCGTGCTCGGTGTAATCTTAAACTGCATCGTAAGTCATCAGTTCATCACACTCATCACAGAACTGCAATATGATTATGAGAATAATACGTTTAAAGAAAAACTTAACAACTTAAAAAAAACAGACTTCAAAAACACAAAAAGTAAAGTCGGTTTTTTTTGCAATTTTAATTTTTTTCTATTTTTAGTTGTATTAACACATACAAATATTTACTATGTCTTGATTTGAGAGGCGGGAACAGTCCACGGAGATAAAACAAACACACTGATTGATTTGACTACTATATTATTCACAATACAGTCGGCAAATACAGATTTATATCTATTAAAGGTGCACAAAAATAGGAACACATACATGACAGCCATCAAGGAGAGAAGAGGGCATGGACAAGAGTTTTACATATAGACAACACACGGTGAGGCGTATTACAACCATAGATTAAAAACAAAGCAGATAATTTCAACACTTCCCCTTAATGTGTCTCACCACACATGTAGTTTACGATTACAATATAATCCATTTACAAGAAAAACAGAAACACTGGCTCGACACACAATTATTAATACACATTCATATTCTTAGTAAATAGATTATGTTTTACAGTACCAAGAGCTTTTGTTAAGATGTCTGCAATCATCTTAACAGTTTCTAGATATTTAACACAAATTACATTATTTTTCACAAGATCTTTCACATAATGGTACCTTAAATCTATATGTTTTGTACGCTTGTGACAATATTCCCTGACTTCAAGTAATTTATGAGCACTTTGATTATCATTGTATATTACAGCATATGGTATATCAGGGATAATTTCTGATAAGAAGTTTCTTATAAAACATATATCTTTGCAGACATCGCTTATAGCAATGTACTCCGCTTCAGTACTTGACAATGCCACACACCTTTGTTTTCGTGATTCCCAGTTGATGGTGTGACTACCCAGCTTGATAATATACCCCGTATATGACTTACGGTCAGTGACGTCATTAGCCCAATCAGCATCCGTAAAAGCAGACAAATTCAATTTCCCACTTTTAACAAAAATTAAAGAGTAGTTAATCGTCCCCGCTAAATAACGTAATATACGTTTAGCTGCTTGCCAATGACTCTTATCAAAGCTACTATTGAACTGGCTAAGCTGACTACAAGAGAAAGAAATGTCAGGTGTTGAAACACACAAATACATAAGATGACCCATCAAACGTCTATAATTATGTGTTTCATCATCACATAAATTGTTACCATTAGCTTTGATTAATTTACAATTAACAGGCATTGGTGTGGACACTGTCTTACAATTTTCCATACCATACAGATAGAGCAATTTCCTAATATACTCAGACTGGTCAAGCTTTAAAATACCTTTTGCTCTATCACGTGTTACATTTATGCCTAAACAGCTCTTTAGCATTCCTAAATTCTTAACATTAAAATTACTTTCCAAAATAGGCAACAATTTATTAGTCTTAGAGCTGTAAAATATATAAAAGTCGTCTACATAAAGAGCAATTATAGTTAGTTCTTTTCCTGACTTATTTATATAAACACAAGGCTCACATTTACTTTGAATGTATCCAATTACATAAAAGAGTATTTACTTTCGAGTTCCAAATTCTACTGGCTTGCTTAAGACCATAAATTCCTTTTAACAATAAACAAACCTTATTTTTGTTATGACCATTCTCAAATCCTGGAGGTTGTTCCATATAAATGGTTTCTGTAAGGTCACCATTCAGAAAAGCAGTAGTTACGTCTATATGATCCATGTTCAGATCTAATTCATTAGCTAAAGAGAACAGTATTCTCATTGTAGAATGACGTACTACAGGTGAGAATGTATCATTATAATCCACCCCTTGAACTTGAGTAAAACCCCTGGCAACAAGTCGAGCCTTATACTTATTAAAGTTGCCTGAGGCATCATGCTTTTTCTTATATACCCATTTACATTTTATAATATTACCATCAGGAGGCCTATCCACTAACTTCCATACATTATTATCGATGAGTGAATTGTATTCCGACTGCATGGCAGCTTGCCATTCATGACTGTCTGCAGAACCTATAGCTTGCATGTATGACACAGGCTCATCTAAATCTTGTACCAGCATAGAAATATCGGAATCGAAATCATAATCATAATCACCATACCTTGGCGGTGGTTTACCACGCGTACTACGAACCGGCCGCACGTCTACCTGCGCTGGTGAGGCTTCCCCTGCAGAGGGTACCTCATGCGATTCACTCGTAATGCGCTCCCCGAGCACATCAGCGCCCGCGTCGAGTGCATCAGCGCCAGTGTCGGGCACACTAGCACCGGCAACGAGCACACCAGCGCCCCCTCGCTGTGACTCGCGCTCGCTTGTAGCTTCGCTTGACGGTGACGAGGCCGAGCTCGATCCGCGCATACTGCACGGAGAGTAGAACTCCTCCTTATTTCCTGAAATCATCGAATCATTATTAGTATTACTAACATTAATATGACTAGAATTCAGCTCAATCATTTGACTAGAACTCGGTCCACTATTAAAATTATTAGATTCATTATTATTATCCAATTCATAAGATATAAAATCATTATCATTATTATAACAGTCAATAAAATCCCTTAAAAATTTATTCTCTATAAACGCCACATTTCTAGACAAGATAACCTTCTTAGGGTTCTGGGGATCAATCAGTCTAAAACCTTTAACTGTCTCAGAGTAACCAACAAACACATATCTTTTACTTTTAGCATCGAGTTTTCGCCTCAGCTGACCTGGAACTAGTGAATATGCTATGCAACCGAACACATGGAGGTGACTAAGGTCTGGCCTTGACCCGGTCCACGCCTCTTCAGGTGTTCGTCCTTTGAGTGCAGATGTAGGACTCCTATTCTTGAGATAAATAGCGGTCATTAACGCTTCACCCCAATAGGTAGGAGGTAAACCTGCAGCATGCAACATACACCTCACCTTCTCAACTAAAGTCCTGTTAAGGCGTTCTGCCACACCATTTTGCTGTGGACAGTATGGCACTGTCATTTGGTGAATGATGCCTTCCTTCCTTAAATATGCTGCAAACGCAGAACTGGTATACTCACCCCCATTGTCTGAGCGTAAAACTTTAATTGATTTGCCTACTTGCTTCTCCACCATCGACTTAAAAACAATAAATGTCGGCATTACCTCAGATTTATTTTTCAGTAAATATCCAAAAGACTTCTTTGAGAAATCATCAGTGTAACTAACGAAGTATCTCGCACCACCATGGCTGCTAACTTGAAATGGGCCACACACATCCGAACAAATTATCTGCAATGGCTCGCTAGTACGCTCCCCCTCCGAAGACGGAAACGGCTTGACAGCTAATTTCCCTTCAAGGCACGGCACGCACTCCTCAAGGACCTGTTCCTCATTTTCCTGAAACAAAATACCAGTAGCAACACCATTTTTTAGAGCAGATAACGATTGGAAATTCAAATGCCCAAGTCTTCTGTGCCAAATATCAACAGGCGCAGTAACAGCAGCTACATTAGCGCTCTGTGATCCCTGTCAAATACCCAGGGACATAGAAGAGCACACTTCCTGCGAGAACTTACTTACTTTGTCATCCTTATTTACTTTAACATCCAATTTATAAATCCCATTAAAAAGAGAAGCTGTAGCTACCAATTTACCAGTAATTTTACTGTTTTTACCATAAATGGAACAACCCTCTCCATCAAAACAAACTGTAAATCCCTGGTGTATTATTCTACTTACAGAAATAAGGTTTGCTGAAAGCTGTGGAACATACATAACATTGTTTATTTGTCTTACCATAGTATCGGTGCTCAATGGGACATCACCTATTCCCATACATTTTAACTTATTGTTATTGGCAATTCTAACACTATTATTAGCACTTCTAAAGTTTTTAAAAAAGTTTATATTGTTGCACATGTGTGTAGAGCACCCACTGTCGACATACCAGCTTGAATCATTGTCAGTGTCTTGAGTCAAAAAAGCCAAAAATGTTTGCTCGCTGCTTCTGTTATCCTTCATTTTCTTATCACGTTTCAATTTAAAGCATTTTGCTTTAATATGACCAGGTTTTCTGCAATAATGACAGGTGATGTTCTTTCTCGGGGGGTCATTTTTCACAATAAATGCGGATGAATCACCAGCAGTTTTCCTGGATTCCTCTTGAAGGAGACGAGTGCGAACAAATTCGCTTGATATTCCACCGGCAAGACATGTAGTTTCCATATTAGACACCAGTGCATCGTATCTATCTGTAAGTCCACTTAGCAGTATTTCTGCGACTTCATATTCTTGCCTATATCGGCTAGCTGATGTACTAATGACATTATATAGTCAATGTACTCGGTCATTGAGTTTCCTAATTCAGCTCTGTGAAGTTGTCTCAGCAATAAAACCCTTCTGTAAAAACCCTTGCTTTCAAACACCGAAGCCAATGACTCCCAAGCAGCTTTTGCATTACCTGCTTCTCTTACATATTGGTAACATGAGGGCTTCACACTTAAGCAAATACGAGCCAGCGCGCGCTCATCACGTAAGGGATCTAAGTTTGTACCTTGAATACATGGCCAAAGTCCTTCTAACTTTAATGACATTTTCATCGCAAATTTCCATGCGTGAAAGTTATTGGACCCTTCTAGTTTCTCAAATGACGTTCCCGAAAATCCAGCTTGCGGAATATTGCCGTAATTGCCAAACGCAGCGGGCTCGGCATCACCTAAAGTCGACGAACGACGGGCGGCAGCATGGCGGCTAGCGGCATTTTCATTATTGCCAACTTGCGGCGTGTTACAGCTAACAGCTGATAAGTTTGGTTCCTTCAAAAATAACTAGGTAGTTATTTTTGAAGGAACCAAACTTATCAGCTGTTACAAATTGTGTTAATGTAAGCATTACTGCAATTTATCGGAAAATATTATTTACGTCTATAACTTTATTTTATTAGGATATAGGCAAAACCTTTCTTTTGTTGTGACTTTTCAGTTTCGAATTCAAAAAAGTTAGGTATCTAAGTAGGTACCTATACCTAATAGTTAAAGTTTGATTTGGTTAAGTTAGATTAATATAATCCTAAGAAGTCTTCTTTCTCTATTTGACATCAAAATAATAGTGCCGTAAGATTCATACCTCGGAATCCAGGGCCGGTCATATAATTATAAAAAAGTCGGGTGCGCCAAAGTTCACCTAAATTTTCAACTTCTATAATTGGAAATCCGAAAATGTTCTTCCTAACATTTTTCATCCTAACAATCACAATTCCTAACTACTCTGCCTCTAATGTTCATAATTCCGAAGCATTCATAATGTCGGTAGCAATACACATCTATTATGTATACTTTTATTTGTTTCCTGTATTTTCTCAACATAACCATCTTTTACACTATTATTCAAAGTCATACCTTTTTTGTATAGATTTTTTTTTATTCATAATAATCAGTATTATATACTATGCAAAGATATCCATAGGTTTAAGGTTAGGTTAGGTTAGAACCGTGACCAACTACCGCTACCTCGAAATTGGTCGCGTTTTTCTAAGTATTTTTTTCATAGTGCCCCTAAGACGACACTCTGACCTGAATTTCATTCATTTAAGACATAAATCAGTGAAACGACCTTTAATCATTCTAAACAGTTGCATGAGTGAAAATATTATGGTAATTATGTTCAGTAGGAGTTTAAATATACTTAAATAATGATATTATTAATTACAATTTTCGGAAACATGAGTGTTATGAACATCGCCGGTAGCACTACAAATAATATGAACGAAAACTTTAGGATGAAAATTTTTAGGAAGAGTGATCATTCGGATTACAAATCATTAGGAAGAACAATTTCGGGAAAAGAACTTTAGGTGAGCCAATATGGACTCAAAAAAGTCAGTAAAAAAGTTAAAAATGATACCAAACACGCGTTTTGTCCGCTATTTGTAGATCTTTGGCAGTCGTTACAAGTAGTCAGTTCCCCGAAAGTCTGTCAACCAGTCTTACCAAAGAGTATTGTATTAAGTACTTAGAATGAACTGAATTTTGGAGGCCATGCAGTTACGCAGTCGCCTTAATGTAAAAACATTTTTACAAAAAATAAAACCGACTTTAACAAAAAAATCAAACACAAAAAAGACTTTTTTTTTTAAACATTTACTATTTACGAAATGCAAGCGAATTGCATTGCATAAAAGTATACCCTTTCCAACAAAAAAAGAATTTTTCAAATCGGTTAGCAAGCGATGGAGTTATGCCCGAACAAACATAAAAAAACAAACATCCGATTTGAGAACCTCCTTCTTTTTTTAGAAGTCGGTTAAAAATACCCGTAATCAGCTGCATTCGGTTAGACTGGAAGCCGACCCCAACATAGTTGATGCGTGGCTTACAAAATTCTCTTCCAACAGTCAAGCTGATCAAAGGCCGGGTCATGTTTATCTAAAGTCATGGACAAGATACTAAGGCCATTCAAGCGTTCTCCTCCTGATGAGGGACTGTATCGAAGCCAGTACTCCCTGGTCTCCACCGACCTCACTGAGGATGCTGTCCGCGTGTGGATGGACTTACCTGAAGAAGTGAAGTATGATGACGCATGGGAGAAGTTTAGACAACACTATGAGAAGGAACACGGTGAGGAAAATATACATAATTACTATTATTAGAAAGAGGTTTAGTTTGTAGGGTGACCCGCTTTTTTTGGATTGTTGGAAATCATGAAATGACTCCTTCCGCTCTAGGCAGAGCGGTAGGGAGTGTCAGACTTCTACTGACTAAAAAACCACTCAAGTTCCTTTTTAGCCTTTTGTGTCGAGACCGCGGTATCTCTTTCGAACAACCCGCTACCCAGACGGAAGGGTTACCCTCTTCATTCAAACTTATAGTCATTGTAACTACTGATCCGATTTCAAAAATTGATGAAAGTATTTTCATCAATGAGAAGCAACATTATTCCTTATTGATAAGTATTGAATGAAATAAAGATGAATGTAAATGTATGCAAGACGAAGGTTTTGGTACCTACCTATTTGAAAGAGAAGAGGATGTATCGGTGTGTGATGTGGAAATAATAGAAGAGTATGGAAAAAGTGAATGAGTTTGTATATTAGGGCAGTATGTTTACAAGAGATGGAAAGATTGACGCAGATGCGGAAAAGAGAGTAAACGCGGGAAATAAAGTGAATGGTGCTATGCATGCGGTGGTGACCAACCAGTCGATGTCGAAAGAGGCTCGGCTTGCTTTTCACAATAGTGTGCTGGTACCTACACTTATGTATGGAAGTGAACGTTGGGTGTGGCAAACGAATCATGAAAGTCTTATCGTGTGAAACGGGGCTGCGGATTTTTTGAAAGGGATACCCCGATCCCGGAACTATTTTTAGTCAGTACTTGACAAGACTGACACACCATTCCGCTCCACCCAGCGGGATGGGTCTTTTGACGATTTCCCACCGAACAATAAAAAGCGTGATATACCAGAAGGCCTTCAGCCTTTTGTGGCCTTTTGTTGAAAATCCGTTTTAGACGTTACTTATTTGACCCGGATTTAGTAGGTAAACTTAAAAAAAAAAACAATCCTTATCGGAAAAATCTCTTTGCCAATAAGATTTTTGACACACCATTTATGTCAGCTTCGTTTTAACGAGTAAATACATAATATAATGTAATAATGTTAATGGTACCTACTTATGTATATGGAGTCTACATTACATAATTCGTATGACACCAAGATAAAGACATAATAATTAGTCTTAGCTAGGTATAAATAACATTACGCCTGGTCACTCGAGGGTGAGGCAGAGGTGTAGGTAATACCTACCCTGTCAACTTTCATTTTAGGTGACTTTGGGTCGGTTAACCCCTTTCTGCATGAATTATGAAGGAGTTAATAATTTTTTTATAATGAGCTAAATTAGTACACCTGCATTTCGTCTGCTATTTTATTACTTACTAGCTGATGCCCGCGGCTTCGTCCGCGTGGATTACTGTTAACGCGACCGATGTCGGTTATCGCGACCAAAAGTAATCCCTTCACCTTTTAAGGGTTAAAAAATAGCCTATGTCCTTTGTCAGGCTCTACTTACCGCCAGTTATGTTAACGTCATAATATAAAGAAAACGGTTGTCGTGGTATGTCGTGAGGTAGGTTGTGAATATAAATGTGGATGGGTATAAGAGAAGAGGAAGATCAAAGAAACGATGGATGGACTGTGTTAAGAATGATATGGTAAGAAAGAAGGTGTCTCACGAGATGACGAGAAACAGAGAGGTATGGAAGAGGAAGACAAGCATGTCTTCCTCTTCCATACCTCTCTGTTTCTCCAGCCATCTCCCTCTCTGTTTCCCCATTAATTTGAGGTCGGCGCAGCAGCGCCGACCTCAAATTAATGGGGATAAGGACAAGAGAATGATGTTAACGTCAAATAAAGATGTGTATTTAATATCTTGTGTATTTAATATGTTGTGTATTTAATATGTTGTGTATTTAATATCTTGTGTATTTAGTATCTTCATAAAATTAACAGGAGCAATAGAACACCCTGACCCATCAAAGAACGGCGCGACCAAACGGCTACCGTCGGTGAGTTCTGCTCCTCATTTTCAAGACAACAGTGGAAGTGGCAGTCAAGGAGAAGATGTCACCTTCCTCAAAGGAGCTTACGGGAGTCCCGTCAAAGAGACGACACAGGAGAAAGTGTGAGTATCTATCTACAAGGTTACTGGTCATCATCAGCCTATAATGTTCCCACTGCAGGGACCTACACTGAAAAAAATAAAATGTTACTACCGCACATTAAAGCTATAACATTAAGATTTACTGAATTTTTACAGTAAAAAGGAATGTTTGTAAAACATTAAAAAACAAAACAGTAACGTTTAATGATTGAACATTTAATTTAACAGATAGCACGTTAAAACTGACTGATCATGATTCGAGAAACAGTAAACGTGATGTGGTAGTAAACTGTAATGGTTTGATCGTTAAAACTAATCGAATAAAACATTTAATTTAACAGGCAGCACATTAAAACGAACTGATCATGGTTCGACAAAAAGTTAACGTTATGTGCCAGTAAATTTTATTGGTTTGATCGTTAAAACTTATCGAATAAAACATTTAATTTAACAGATAGCACATTCAAACTGACTGATCATGATTGGGCAAAAAGTTAACGTGATGTGGCAGTAAATTGTAATGGTTTGATCAGTAAAACTAATCGAATAAAACATTTAATTTAACAGATAGCACATTAAAACTAACTGATTATAGTTCGACAAAAAGTTAACGTTAAGTGGCAGTACATTTTAATGGTTTGATCGTTAAAACTTATCGAATACAACATTTAATTTTACAGATAGCACATTCAAACTGACTGATCATGATTCGACAAAAAGTAAACGTGATTTGGCAGTAAATTGTAATGGTTCGATCGGTAAAACTAATGAAATAACACATTTAATTTAACAGACATCACATTAAAACAAACTGATCATGGTTCGACAAAAAGTTAAGTCATGTGGCAGTACATTTTAATGGTTTGATCGTTAAAACTTATCGAATACAACATTTAATTTAACAGATAGCACATTCAAACTAACTGATCATGGTTCGACAAAAAGTTAACGTTAAGTGGCAGTAAATTGTAATGGTTTGATCAGTAAAACTAATCGAATAAAACATTTAATTTAACAGATAGCACATTAAAACTAACTGATTTTAGTTCGACAAAAAGTTACCGTTAAGTGGCAGTACATTTTAATGGTTTGATCGTTAAAACTTATCGAATACAACATTTAATTTAACAGACAGCACATTAAAACTAACTGATTATGGTTCGACAAAAAATTAATGTAATGTGGCAGTACATTTTAATGGTTTGATCGTTAAAACTTATCTAATACCACATTTAATTTAACAGATAGCACATTAAAACTGACTGATCATTATTCGACAAAAAGTTAACCTGATGTGGCAGTAAATTGTAATGGTTTGATCGTTAAAACTTATCGAATAAAGCACTTAATTTAACAGATTGCACATTAAAACGAACTGATCATGATTCGACAAAAAGTTAACGTTATTTGACAGTAAATTTTAATGGTTTGATCGTTTTAACTAATCGAATAAAGCATTTAATTTTACATATAACACATTAAAACTAACTTATCATGATTTGAGAGAAAGTAAACGTGATGTGGCAGTAAATTGTAATGGTTTGATCGGTAAAACTTATCGAATAAATCATTTAATGTAACAGATAGCACATTAAAACGAACTGATCATGATTCGACAAAAAGTTAACGTTATTTGACAATAAATTTTAATGGTTTGATCGTTTTAACTAATCGAATAAAGCATTTAACTTTACAGATAACACATTAAAACTAACTTATCATGATTCGAGAGAAAGTAAACGTGATGTGGCAGTAAATTGTAATGGTTTGATCGGTAAAACTTATCGAATAAAACATCTAATGTAACAGATAGCACATTAAAACTAACTGATCATGATTCGACAAAAAGTTAACGTGATATGGCAGTAAATACAATTGAACTGATAGCACACCTAAAAGCACTACTAGCAAGATAAAGGAAGTGTTTTTTTCGGCCCAAACATGTCATGACCAAATGCTTTGCTCACGGCCCCATACAAAATTAACCCACGTCCTCAGCAAAGAGAATGAAAAAATTTCCCCCTTTATACCCCCCTCCCCCCCCCCCCCCCCGCCACGTAATTCTCAACATGGGGGTAAAAAAATATGGATTCGTATAATTTATGTTTTGTGTAGTAGTTTTGTATTGATGAATATGATGATTATAATTCTGTTACTGCATACGTCTTACAGCCGCGGATCATATTTTAATCAACATACAACCTAGCACTGGCCTGCAAATTGCAAAACAATGTAAGAAAATTTGAAATACATTTAGGAATCTAGGAAGGTTTCATGACCTTAATTTTCACGTCTCCCAGTGATGGCCAAATTGATAATAACAGACAATGTTTACATTTTAGGTTATTTAAACTATTTCAGTTATTTAAGTAAATTAACATGATATTTTCGAGGCTTTGTTTCCTACGCAAATCTAAAACCCCCATGCGCTGTGCTGTAACGTAGCACCATGAGGTTTCAGGTAAGTAGATAGCTACTTATCTTAAAAAGCGTTTAAGGGGGTGGGTGACTTCAGATTTATCTTATTGATATCACTGAAAACCTCAGCTGAAAACTATGTTTATTAGACAAGGCCCACTTACATAACTACTGGCTGATATTTGTTAGGATTATAATATCTGCTGGGGGATTTTTAATTATAGCAATCTTAGATTGCGATACCCCATAATATTAAAACGTAAATAAAACACATATTTATGTTAAATGGTTTTTTAATCATCTTCTTCATTAGGATCATCATAGGAGGCAATTGATTACCTTGGTGCCGTGCCCAACCAAGATACCATATTATGCTCATGGTATGGGCACAGCAACCAACCGTTCTTTTTCCTATGATACAGGTGCAATAATATTGAATTATAGCATCCCTTCCACTTAGAGAGTTATTATACATACATAATATATACTACTACTAATATGCCTGGATTTTATCCTTCCCTCCCTCCTTTCATCCCTCCTCTTAACATCCATTTTGAGTCCGATGTAGACAGCTCTTGTTGGCCCCCAAAATCCGCAATTTTTCTTTGTTTTTTTTTTAATTTTAATGTAGCCTTTAACAATCGCGCCATCAAGACGAATATAACGACGTATATTTTATTCAAATCCCTTCATCAGTTTAGGAGTTATGAGGGAATAAAGAAACGGGCATACATACATACATACACGTCAAACACATAACCCTCCCTTTGGGCTTCACCGCAGTCGGGTAAGAATTAGAAATATACTTATTTTCTATACTTGGCCACCAGTAATGAAGCTAAGATTTAAATTGGTTAATTAGGCAAAGGATTTTTTTGATACACATTTGATTCGTGTAACGCTAGGCCCAGAAACGGGTTTCTCCTTTCAACTGTGAGGTGCCAACAGTCTCGAAGTAAAATGGCTGTAACATACGGACGGACGGACAGACAGACAGACAGATGGACTGAACGAATCCTTATGGGTTCCATAGTAACCATTTGGCTACGGAACCCTAAAAAAAAGACTCCTTTTTTCGTTACCGATTAAGTAGGTAGGTAGGTAAGTAAATACAATCAATTTTCTTACATTTTTGACATTGATTGTCGCTGAGATGAATTATTGCGACTGCACTGACTGAATTTGAACCTAACTTCGATTTGTTGGAAACGAGTTATAGGTATAGGTAGGTAGGTACGTAAATTGAAAACTGATTTTTATTCCTACGATTTCCGATTAAAATTACTGTCTTGACAATAAAAAGAACTGTTTGATTGAACAATCATAAACAAAACAATACCTACGATGAATTTGAAAAACGATTAGAATTACTGTCTTGACATTAAAAAGAACTGCTTGATTAAATTAAAATAAAACAAGTCGAAACACGCTCCGTAAACGTCACGTCTGTAGCAGTTTGTGTTGCCAACCTAGTGGATTTTCCACTAAAACTGGTGGTTTCGACCCGGAGTTTTAGTAGTTAAAATAAGAATGTTTATTTATTGATTCTTAATATTACGTAATAATAAAAGAAACCAATGATTATTTGTACTTATTGTTTTCTTTCATAATAACTAAAAAATAGTTTAGTGGAAAATGATAATGATAGATGGTGTTTGGTGATTTGGATTGCGAAGTTTTACCTAATAGCATTGGTTTTTGCTAAGACACCATTGTGGGACAAAAGACACAAATTACACAGCAACAGAAATGTGATTGACAAATATTGGAAGGAAATTAGAAACTAATTTAATATCATGGATTCGTCGAACTTTTTATGTTTGTATTTTCTTTGTGTGAATGTGTTGTTTGTGTGTTGAACTTTGTATGTATGTGTAATGTGTGTCTTTAGATGTTTTATTTTTATACCTTTGTTGTCTGAGCAAATAAAATATTATTATTACTTATAGGTATCTTTTAGGAATAATTGGTAATACGATCCATATTTCTTTTTTCTTTTACTGTTGATATTAGAAACACCGACTGTCCTTTTTTATTTTTAATGTAGGTACACTTTCGAGGAGAAAAAACTCATCGTCCGACGAACTCGAAGACATCATGGACACTATGAACAGATTTACCTGTTTCTCTATGCATAACCCTGTGCCGATCGGTACTGCCCCGTATACCGATAAGTCAGTACTTTAAAAAATGCGTTCTTTATTTATGCACCCTGAGATGTTGAATCTGGTGGAGAATTAGTTTTAACTGTTGGCAACACCGTTCTCCGCCGCCGCCCGCGCCGCCCGCCGGGCGCCGCGCGCCTCGCCGGGCCGGTCCGCCATTATAGTAAAAGTACTCTGTGCGTGCGCCATGCCCATACATTACTTCAGCGTTGCCGGCGCGGAACTTTTGTTCCGAATTCGGAACTTTGAAGCCCTTGGCGGAACTTTTGCGGAACCTCAGCTTTGGCGGAACTTTTCGGAACTTTGGCATAAACCAACCAACAAACAAGCGACATTGGAATGAAATTGTCATAATTTTATTACAATTATTACCCATAATCAATCGCGACTAAAGGATATATTTTTTATCGTAGTCTTGGCTATATGGACTAAGTGTCCTTTGCCTAAAATAATAAATAAAATAAACTCGACTGAAGGGATTAGCGATAGATTATTTTCGTTCACTGAAATGCTCCAACCAGCCCGCGAAATTCAAATTTTCTTACGTTTTTTTGCAATTTGCAGGCCAGTGCTAGGTTGTATGTTGATTTGCGGCTGTGAGACGTATGTAGTTACAGAATTATAATCATCAGAATCATCAATACAACCGTCCGAGCTCATAAAGGTGTAAAAATGTCTTTTTTCAAGGTCAAAGTCTTTTGTGCACCTTTAAGAACTTGATGATTGATGATTGTGATGAATAAAATTCTGTAACAACGCACGTCTTCAATTAATATTTTAATCAACATAACCTAGCACTGGCCTACAAATTGCAAAAAAACGTAAGAAAATTAAAATTTGCTGGTTGGAGCTTTCACCAAATTTTCTTTACACAAATGTTTTTAAAACATTTTTTTTTTTAGATCGTCTGGACTAAATTGGTGGTTGTAATGAATTAATGTATCATGGTAAAAAAAAAATATATCAGGTATGTTTACAGAAAATGATTAATTTTATTAGCGTTTTTTTTTTTTTACTCAGGCGGAACTTTTCGGAACTTTTCAGATGAGGAATCGGAATAAATCGAAACTTGCTGCCGGCAACACTGCATTACTTTGACGTCGAAGGGTGCCTGGCTGGTGGCGCTGGTGCCGGCTGGTACACAGAAAAATTTGTGCCTGCCTGTGGTGCCTGCAGTGTACCTATTCCTTCAATTACATTGAAGTAATAACATGGGTGACGAGATTGAGACCACAGCGATGCTTCTCAGGGAATGGGGATTTCAAAAATACATTGATGTGTTTAGAGGTAAGCCATTTCATAAACTTTTTTACTTAACTTTAGAGGTTTATCTAGCTAAAACCACTAAAACCATTTCATAGGACCGTTATGTTATTGAAAAGGACAGACGTACGAAAGGACAGCTCATTTTAAATTTTAAGAATGAAATAAACCACAAAAACTTGAACATTCAAAGAAATTCCAT
Source organism: Diarsia mendica (assembly GCA_949316265.1). Taxonomy (NCBI): domain Eukaryota; kingdom Metazoa; phylum Arthropoda; class Insecta; order Lepidoptera; family Noctuidae; genus Diarsia; species Diarsia mendica. The sequence goes on from OX438916.1 coordinate 4,532,238, forward strand.
TTGAAAATTGTAGGAAAAAACGGTTTTGTATATTTAATTTACCTTCTGTTATTTTGTGTGGCTTTTGTTTAATTTGAGCTAGATCATGATTGTATTTTATAGATAACTAGCTGACCCGCGCAACTTCGTCTGCGTCACATAAATATAGCTATAACCTTTCTCGATATATCGACTATCCGACATTAATTAAGCTAAATCGTAACAAACAAAAAATCTTATCTTTCCTCTTTATTACAATAGTTTAGATGGTTTAGATTAGCTTATATTATATTAAAGTGTGAATTACTATAAAATCTATCTCTTACTGTTAAATAATATACTATAACACTCTGTACTTGTAAACATTATGATGCAGTAAATATTTTGAATTTGAATTTCCCGGAGGCCAGCCAGAATCCCCCGTACCTACATTGCGACGCAACCCGCGTAATTATTTTTCCGCACGGGTATTTTTACATTGCGATATCTTCTAAGATATTTGTTTAAACTGTATAGAGTAAAGAACACAAATATTCTACATTAAATTTCAGTTCTAACGAACACATTTATTTAGATATAGATTAATACCATAGGGGTTAAATAAGCTTCGCAAAAAATAATTCTTTTTAACCTAACATTTTAATAGTAAAAAATGGTTACAGTGAGTCAATCTTAAAAGATAGACAGATGCTGTCGCGGACTTTTTTTTAGAACTTTTAAAGACGAATAATTACTTCATACATGATATTCTCGTAACTTAAACCGTTTTCGCAGCGCACGCAACGGAAGCTCTCAGAAAGGAATTTTCTTTTCCCGTTTTTGCAACATTTCTCATTTATGCTCTGCTCCTATTGGTAGTAGCGTGATGTTATATAGCCTATAACCTTCCTCGATAAATGAACTATCCAACACAAAAAGATTTTTTCAAATCCAACCAGTAGTTCCAGAGTTTATCGCGTTCAAACAAACAAACAAACAAACAAACAAACAAACTCTTCAGCTTTATAATATTAGTATAGATTATTGCGTAATCGTAGCCATCTTGAAAAAAAAGGTCATGATGGGTTGCTACACTTGCTATCTACTGTTGATAATTATTTTAATGTTCAGACAGTTGAAACAGTTCACCCTTCATTAGGTAATAATTTGAATTGAATTTCTTTTTCATGACTAGTGTGACGTGATGCGATACCGAAGAGTGCAAAACTGTTAGGTACGTTTTATCGACGAAGTGTAAAATTAAGGAGGTACTTTCGATAGGTACTAGCTGATGCCCGGGGCTCGCCCGCCTGCTTGACATTAATAGGTACCTACCTACTAAAACCTTCCTCGAGAATCACTCTATCCATTGGTGAAAGCAGCATGAAAATCGTTTATTGTTGTTAGTTTATCGCGAACAGACAGACAGACGCGGCGGAGGACTTTGTTTTCTAAATAAGTTAGTAGTGATCATTGTGTTGTGTTTATGGTGTATTTGCTTCGAATGTTTCTGTTTGTGCTTAAAAATACTGTAAATCAAGGTCAGACAGTTCGAAATGGGCTGGAAATACACGTCAGATTTTGTTTCCGAATGTCTGAAGCCAGGGCCCTGTATAATAAAACTTACAAATTGTAATTGTAGGCTACAAGTTACGGTCAGTGGGTCGTCTTAGGGGCGGGTTTCAATTCTACAAGTTTCTGTTTAATAAAAACTACAAGTTGCATAGACATAGAACGTTCAGTCATAATAACACAATAATAATAAATAATTAGTACATTCAATTTAAACCTCCAGTACAAAAGCATGCTGCTATTGACACACTTAAATGATTTAAGGGTTAACGGTTATAACATTTTTAGCTATGGGTGTACGTATGTGTTATGGAGTATTAAAAATGTGTATTGTTGTTGACCCGTACCGATAGTCAGTACTTTAAAAATTTACATTCTCTATGCAAGCACCCTTACTGTTTTCAGAGAACGAAGTCGACGCGTCTGCTTTAAGATTATTAGATGATGCGCAAGTGAGGGCATTAATTCCTGCAATAGGACCGCAAGCAAAATTCAAAAAATCTCTGTCAGTGTGGAAGGTGTCGCTTGAAAAGGTAATTTAAGACACAGTCTCAATAAGTCTCTAAAGATAATATTTTCTGAGTTTTTACCTTGACATGTCATGTCATGTGGTCAGGGAATCATACCTGCATAGAACTTATATATTTATTACAAGTGTTTATTACAGAGTGAATTGTGGCTTCACAAATTGATGACGATTTAGACCATATCATTTCAACATATGGAGACTCTTTAGACGGACTGACGCCGAGTTCCACGAGCCCAATCAAATCCCTTCCAGCGTCACCTAGCATCTCATCACGATCATCAGTGTCTGTGTCCACACATGACAATTTTGTAAGTAGTTTTATTTGTACTGCAAAATCCCCACTACCAGTCGCCCGGACGGTACACATGGTAATATCAACTCACCATCATGTAATACAGCGTGACCCTGGATAATGTACACAAACGAAAATAGATTTCTATTACATATTCTGTGCATTTTTGAGCAACACATCTTTCCAGTATCTAGTTTTTTTCTATATAAAGTAGAATTTGAAGATACACACTAAACTTTTTAGTTACTTTATACTTATACAATAATACAGGGTGTTTGGAATCTGGGTGCAAAGCCTTAAGGGGGTGATAGTTGACACCATTTATAGCATTACTAGCTTTTGCCCGCGACTTCGTTCGTGTGGAATAGTGACTTCCGGCAGATTTTTGGTTTATCTCGCGAAAAAAAAAAAAAAAAACTATCCTATGTCCTTTCTCAAGTTCCAAACTATGTCTGTACCAAATTTCATCAAAATCCGTTCAGCCGTTTAGGCGTGAAAGAGTAACAGACAGACAGATAGACAGAGTTACTTTCGCATTTATAATATTAGTATGGATGAGCTTTGCACCTAGCTTTCAAACATTCTGTATATAATTATATAAGACAATTTAGTGACCATGTTTTTATTTTTAGGATCTTGCTTAGCTCTTGGCAACTACCCCAGATGGTCAATTGCTACTTCAACATGATCAAGAAAAGACATTGGAAGAACAATGTAGAAAAATATTAGTACGAGTAATTTGGAGTGGAGTGGTTACGTTGCTCTTCTGATAATTATGCCTTGTGTGCTGAAAAGTGGCAAAGCACCAACCAGTATCGGAAGCAACGTGTTCTCTCAAATGAAAAAGAGTCTTATATCCAAGAATTCCCATGTTTGAAGCGCTCTTGGGGACATGAATTGGTATTTTTTTTCACTTCTCTGAGTTTTTAATGTATTACTTTAGTCGTAAACTTTTAAGGTTTCTCAAACTACATCTCTTTATTTCAGCTGACTGCCGACTTCAATCACTGGTATCCTGAAAATAAACATTCATTAGAATGATGAGTAACTAACTACCGTTACTAAAGAGCAAATTACTCAATATATCTAAAACCTTATCAAGACGATCACCATTTGAAGAGGAACTTAAGAAACTAGCGCAAGGTTAGTTTGCTATACTTGTATTATAGTTTATTATTTGGCTGGACTATTTCAATCCGCTTAATAAATACCGTCGTATAACTGTCTATCTGCCCAAAAGAGTTGCGGTTTCAACCAGTTGGCTGCGACATGTGTATGTAACACCTCTTTCAGTACCATGCTTCAATTAAAAGAATCATTCTAGTCTAGATAAAATTTTGGTTGGTCGGAGCCCTGCCAATTTCAAAGTCAAAAAAACGTGTGGCACTCGGAGACTGCCGCGGTAAATCTATTGCATAGCATTTTTTATCAACTTATGCAATAATAGATATAAATAATTAGGTATTAATAGTGTAATTACACACCAAAATAATTATTCATTCAAAAAATTTGAACAAAAATAACGATATTAAGAGTTTGATCTTCGAATTTCGCGCGATGTACATTATATAAATCAAAACTAACCTTCATAGACTAGTAAGCTAGTAAGAAACTCTATGACAGAAAATTTAAAAGAAAAAGTATTGACAGCCTGACGTAAGTGTCATAACATTGAAAAATATGAAAATTATTTATTTTATTTTAGATATTTTATAAGAAAACGAATCGTTTTAGACCGATTCGCAGAATAGTAATGCAAAAACCAATAAAACTTATGATAGATGCGTACTAATAATAAAATGAATGTTTATAGAGTACTCACTCCTCACTAATTTTCTTTCACTATTTTTTCGTGACTTTCTTCATTAATAAATGCACTTTGTTTATTCATATTTAAAACACTTTGTACACAAATTATACGAGTAAGAATATTTTAGAAGGAGAAAGCAGAGAGACAAACAATTATTTAATTTGACAACCTCAGTTGACAACCTTGTTATTTTCCGTAACCATAGCAACCTGGTTGAATCTTGAACTGAATATTTTTGTTAGGAAATCTCTGGATTCGCTCTCCACGCTCAACTCAACCCAAGGCCCGCGATAGAATCTATGCAATAGATTAATAATCAATTTAATTCAATACTTATATTTATTGATTTTCATGCTATTAGATGTTATAATGATTATTCAAAATGACAGTAACTAATTTTTGTTCTTCTTGCTTGACAGAACAAGATCCTGAAACGAGCATTCTCGCTGTATTACTCCTTATTCCCCACATAATTGGACCAGTTCACTTAAAAAAGAAGAGAATCTCCGCTGCAGAAGTGCGTCAAAGCTTTATTTTACATGTTGAAGAGGAAAGACAAGTCTTGGAAGAGTGATTGAAGCGACACGACAGGTACAAGTCTTTGGGATTGACCATCCAACCTTATATGATAGTTGCAGGTCCATTGAAAAATATAGCACGTTACGTTGTTGTTGATGATATTCTCTACGAATTGCCAAACATCTGCAAAACTGTTGATACATATTTTAAAATTATATGGGCTCTTAACTTAGAGTATCCTAGTGAATGTTTACCCATCTGGCAATTCTTAGAAAGGGCCATTTACAAGTTTCCTGCAAATTTTATTTCAAAAAACAGACTTTCATCGTCTGTCCTAAGTTTATTGAGTGATTGTAGTATGTCTGCTGAGTAAAAATGGTTACCTGTTTTATTTGTAATACTGTTGTCATAAACGTACGAGCGTTAAAAGTCCATTTCCAAGTTTTTCATCAGCACCACAGGTTTGAACAATATCACTGCGTAGAAGGCAATTGTTTCCGGTCGTATCACCTCTTTAATTCGTTTCGTAGACATTACTTTCGGGAGCATTCAAGTCAACTTTATGATTTAACTGAAGAAAACGAACAACATCCTGCACAGATCAGGAAATTTTAGTCGAGACTGACGGTTCCCCTTCTCAAGAACTAGTTAGCCACTCTATCTTATTGGGCCCGTGAATGATCATTCGTCTTCTGAACAATCTAGTAATCAAACTCATCCTTGTAACTTTGTTGTAACACCAGACCCTTTAAGACAAGATTTACCTCACGTTTCTTTAGAAATGGCTCTACCTTCCCTAGTAGCATCCTTGTATGGGTCTGTGAACTTGCCAAGAAATATTGTCCAAATAATTATAAAAAATCTTTTAAGCATTTTGTCGTCTTCGGTGGTTCAATAATTGATAGGAGACTTCTTGCAGAATATGGCTGATAATGGTGAAATTTCTTGTAACAGTCCCGTTTCAGAAGTGCTACATACAATGTCTACTGCAATCACTTCGTGCTTCAATCCGTTTTTATCGGACTTATCCGAGTATCGTAGATTGAAATACTTTCAGACTTATATTCCACCTTAAGCAGAAGTAGTGGGTGAACGTCACAAGTCGAGTACTTTACGAGGCAGTCAGGTACTTTCTTCGGTTACTTGCACTATGCAGTTGATTCCATTAGGAGACGTCATAGATAGTTTTTTTTTCCATCGAAACAGTCTTGGTTGATACATTGCATTACATGGCGGATCTTAACAAAGATGTTAACGTTATTCGAAATTTTATTCAAGGGCGCTATTGGCAATCAAAAAGAAGAGCTCACGTAGGCAAACATGTAATACCGTTGTTTTTATTTTTTGACGACTATGAGACTTCAAATGCTTTAGGAAGTCATTCCGGGATTCATAAATTAGGTGCTGTGTATGTGTCAGTCCCTTGTCTGCCTTCTTGGCGTTGTAGTGTTCCATCTCATATTTTCTTAACATTGCTATTCCATTCTTCTGACAGATTAAAATTCGGCAATAATATAATTTTCCAGCCTGTAATAGATGAGCTTAATTATCTGAGTTCTACTGGCATCTCATTTGTTATTCCAAATTTTGATGGAGTTGTGTATTTTGAACTGGTTTCAATTATCGGAGACAATTTAGGCATTCATTCTATTACTGGTTTTGTGGAAAGCTATTCTGCCAACTACCCATGTAGAATTTTCCGCGTAAGAAAAGAAGACAATACATGAAAGTTCAATTATAAAAAACTAAGATGTTCTAATTAATAATTATGTAGAGATTAACTTTAGCTGTAAAGTAGTACTTTTATTTAACACATATTTTTGATTTGTTCTATAAATATCAAGTTTTGCAAAAATACTGCTTTTCCGCAGAATTTTGTGAACTGGCTCTTGTTGGTGCTTTGCCATTTTTCTGCACACAAGGCATAATTACCAGAAGAGCAACGTAACCACTCCAGGAACTCCTCTTCTTCTTGCGTGATGGATATTTTATTATTATGTAAACTAACACTGTTACATGTAGATGTAGACAGTTCTGGAGTTAACGTCTTCTCTAGAGAGCGTCGTGCTCTCGGTTGATACACTTTTTGTCTTCGGTACTTGGCTTTTAAATTTACCACTGCGTCGTAGAGCCGGCCGTGAGCTCGTTGTATTCCAGCTTTTGGTTTGGTGTAATAACAATGAAGATTTTCTGAAGGTCTCGCTAAGCCAACTTAAATATATGTATATCAGCAGTTACATTTGACCTGGGGTCATGTCTAAGAATTTCGTTTGAAATTACTCGTACTAATATTTTTCTACATTGTTATCCCAATGTCTATTCTTGATCATGTTGAAGTAGCAATTGACCATCTGGGGTAGTAGCCAAGAGCAAAGCAAGATCCTAAAAATAAAAACATGTCACCAAGATTCAAACTTTCTTCAAAAGGTGTTTTAAAACAAAATTGTTTGTTATTTATTTAATTTTAAGCACGGCATTACCCTTAGACTCAAAAATTAGTACTTACCACCTTTCTTCAAAAGGTGTTTTGAAAGCAGTCGTTGAACTTAGAGTCTTATCCTATTGTATTGTATTGGCATTGTACTTAAATTTAGTGTAAGTAGTGGATATTTAATTTATAGCAGACTAAGTTCAGTAGCAATTACCCTTAGATTCAAACTTTAGTACAACCTTTCTTCAAAAGATGTTTTGAAAGCAGTGGTTGAACTTAGAGTCTTATCCTATTGTATTTTATTGGTAAAGGTGAATGGGCTTATTGGTACACCCCTCCAATAGCAATGAGATATACGTCGTTGGATAGCTCATTTTAACTGAAACAATATTTACTATCACAGTTTTGTTGAAATGTTTGTCCGTTTTGAGTTATAGCTCAAAAACAAAAGTAAAAATGGATACCTATTAACGTTATAATATCTTAGTGTGTAAGCTAAAATTATATCAATGTCGTTGTATATAACGTAATTCGTAATTATCATAACAAAACATAACATCACGCCTGTAATTCCGAAGGGTTAGGCAGAGGTGTAGGTGCCTAATAGTAGGTACACCCACTTTTCGTCAGTTATGTTTAAGTCCCATGTAATAGGGGGCGAGCCTATTGCCATCAACCTGGCACAAATCCAGACACCATGGCTGCTACCAAGAAATTCTTGAGGGAAACTCCAATAACACTTTGTCCGACCAGGGAGAATGTATGGGAGCTGTTACACCCCTCCAATAGCAATGTCATATACGTCGTTGGATAGGTATTTTTAAATGGAACAATATTTACTTTGACAGTTTTGTCGAAATGTGTGTCCATTCTGAGTTATAGGTTAAAAACAAAAGTAAAAATTGATGATATTAATATTGTGATATCTTGGTGTATAAAGGAAAATAACACTAACGTCGTTGTATAATAATATATATTATTATAGTATAATAATGTAATTCGCAAATAACATAACATACCATCGCGCCTGTAATGCCTAAAGGGTTAGACTGAGGTGTAACTTATAATAATACATCGATGTTTTCGGCAGTTATGTTTCCCATGTAATAGAGGGTGAACCTATTGCCATGAACTAGGCATAAATACAAATTCCTTGACTGATACTGACAAATTCTTGAGAGCAAATCCAATAGGTAACAATTTACCCGACCCGGGAATCGAACGCAGGGCCTCATGTTCAGCAGTCGTGCTTGCAACCACTAGATCAACGAGACATTCAAAAATTACCAATTAAAATGTACGTAAACAGATGAGTACTTTGTGTCGGAATACTCGGAATACTTACTAAAAACTTTTTTTAACTTTGGTTTTTGAGATATAACTCAGGATGGACAAACTATTTCGGCAAAGCTGTCATAGTAAATATTGTTCCATTTAAAAATACCTATCCAACGACGTATATGACATTGCTATTGGAGGGGTGTACCAGCTTCCATACATTCTCCCTGGTCGGACAAAGTGTTATTGGAGTTTCCCTCAAGAATTTCTTGGTAGCAGCCATGGTGTCTGGATTTGTGCCAGGTTGATGGCAATAGGCTCGCCCCCTATTACATGGGACTTAAACATAACTGACGAAAAGTGGGTGTACCTACTATTAGGCACCTACACCTCTGCCTAACCCTTCGGGAGTTTCAGGAGTGATGTTATGTTTTGTTATGATAATTATTACGAATTACGTTATATAAGGTCCCATTAAAATAGGTGGACAAAATTTTAGGAATCATTCAGACCACCAAAATAAGGACAATGGTAAAAAAAGAAAATTAGAGAAACGCATCAGATACCTACAAGAAAATAAAACAGCTAGCGAAAATACACTAAAAGTGTTAGTTACCCAATATTTTACGTACAAAAAACTCACTTTAATCCGTGTTTTTTTTACTTGATTATGTTTGGTTATACATACTGAACGCTGTGTTAAAATTTGTCCACCTATTTAAATGGGACCTTATATACAACGACATTGATGTAATTTTAGCTTACACACTAATATATTATAACGTTAATAGGTATCCATTTTTACTTTTGTTTTTGAGCTATAAGTAACTCAAAACGGACAAACATCTCAACAAAACTGTAATAGTAAATATTGTTTCAGTTAAAAAGAGCTATCCAACGACGTGTATATCTCATTGCTATTGGAGGGGTGTACCAGCTTTCATACATTTTCGCCCATTCTCTTTTCTTAAGGGGTCATTGTACTCATCATTATGAACAACTTTTACTATAATACCAAACCCTGAATCAGCTGTTCTCTACAATATAATCGCAATAACTCGTCAAAATATATGGAATAGCTGTTTGTTTTTTTCACGAATCAGGGTTTTGTCCCATAGTAAAAGCTGTTCATAATGATGAGTACAATTACCCCTTGAGATTTCGTGTACCGTGAATAGTAAGTATAATAAGTATCTTTAAGTTATCTAGTGACAATTGACGATGTGTATACAATATAATTATGTTTAAGTTATTTATGTGTAAATACTTGGGTTTGTTTTCCCTTTATTTTGTGGTAAATATAAGAATTTTCCAAGTTTAATATGTATGATTATTTTCAGACTAAGTTCAGTTCAATTACCCTTAAGACTAAAACTTGTTTCAATTTACTTAATTCTAAATATTTTGGATATAATATTGTTTTGGTATTATACTTAATTATAAATATTGTACTTAAATTATGGCCTGAAATGACTATGTCCATAATTATAAGGTCTATCTGTTCATACACGAAATCTCTTAAAAGCTAGAGGTCATTGTATTCATCATTATGAACAACTTTTACTATAACACCAAACCCTGAATCAGCTGTTCTCTACAATATGATCGCAATAACTCGTCAAAATATATGGAAAAGCTGTTTTTTTTTCTCTCGCGATTAAGGGTTTTGTCCCATAATAAAAGCTGTTCAAAATGATGAGTACAATTACCCCTTAAGAGATTTCGTGTACCATGAGTAGTAAGTATAATAAGTATCTTTAAGTTATCTAAGTGTTATTTTGATTGGTTTTCCATTTATTTTGTGGTAAATATAATACTTTAGTACGTATGATTATTAATTTAAAATAAATGTCTTAAAGAACATATTTTTTTATTTCACGACACCTGCTTCTGTACACGTACAGTACTCGCTACTGTACTTGCACAGTTACAGGTAATGTGAAGGATAATATTTTTTGTGTATGCTCAGTTGCGGGTACGGTTAGTGCCCAGTTACAAGTAACGTGAATAAAAAAGTACTTTTTAATGTGCATGCATATTAAAAAGTACTACCCTTCACGTTACCTGTAACTGTGAAACTCATTACCCGCTACTGTGCATGCACATTAAAAATAACTATCCTTCACGTTATCTTTAACTGTGAAATTCATTACCCGCTACTGTGCATGCACATTAAAAAGTACTACCCTTCTCGTTAAATGTAACTGTGAATCTCATTACCCGCTACTGCGCATGCGCATTAAAAAGTACTATCCTTCTCGTTAAATGCAACTGGGAAATTCATTACCCGCTACTGTGCACGCACATTAAAAAGTAATAACCTTCTCGTTAAATGTAACTGTGAATCTCATTACCCGCTACTGCGCGTGCACATTAAAAAGTACTACCCTTCTCGTTAAATGTAACTGTGAATCTCATTACCCGCTACTGCGCATGCACATTAAAAAGTACTATTCTTCTCGTTAAATGCAACTGTGAAATTCATTACCTGCTACTGTGCACGCACATTAAAAAGTACTACCCTTCTCGTTACCTTTAACTGTGAAACTTATTACCAGCTACTGTGCATGCACATTAAAAAGTACTATCCTTCTCGTTAAATGCAACTGTGACATGCATTACGCGCTACTGTGCATGCGCATTAAAAAGTACTATTCTTCTCGTTAAATGTAACTGTGAAACTCATTACCAGCTACTGTGCATGCACATTAAAAAGTACTACCCTTCTCGTTAAATGTAACTGTGAAACTCATTACCCGCTACTGTGCATGCACATTGAAAAGTACTATCCTTCTCGTTACCTTTAACTGTGAAATTCATTACTCGCTACTGTGCAAGCACATTAAAAAGTAGCATCCTAAACATTACCTGTAACTGTGCACTTACAGTACCCGCTACTGTGTACACACATTATTTTTTACTGTTTTAAATAGTACATTTTGCTAATGTTTCAAACATTAAAAAAAATAATGTTTAAAACATTAAAATAGGTTAATGTTTTAAACATTAAAATAATTTACTGTTTTAATCAGTAAAATTTGTAATGTTTAAAACATTAAATTTTTTTTAACATTTTAATGTTTAAAACATTAAAAAAATTAAAGTTTTTTTAATGTTTTAAACATTAAAAAAATTAAAGTTTTTTTAATGTTTTAAACATTAAAAAATTTTACTGTTTAGAACAGTAAAAAAAAAATTAATGTTTTAAACAGTTAAATGTTTTTTAACTGTTTAAAACATTAAAATTTATTGTCAAGCTTTTACTGTTTTCGACGCATTAAAAGTTACTGCTTTGAACGTTAGGCTCATATTTTACTGTTTAAAGCAGTACAGTTGAATGTTTTTTCGATTGTTTTTACTGCTTATTTTTTTCAGTGTAGGGCTCCCACACATAAACACGATACGACGTCGCGTCGTACAACGATGCCGCGTCGTTTCACGATACATACGACGATGTCGCGGCGTGGAAATCTACGGCACGACGTCGTAACGTGTCGATGCACAATACGACGTCGTGACGTTAGAAACTCACGATGCAATCCTGCGCAGTTGTCTTGTTACTCTAATGAACAAATTAACATTTATTTAGGTTCTAATATTTCAAAAACATTTAAATATTCTTTTCAGAATGCATCTAGAGCGGTCCATTTTTCGGAATGAACTAAAACACCACCCCTCTGTATCGCCGGCATCGTGCCGTGTATCGTGCGTGGCACATTACGTTACGATCTCGTGTTTTTTGACGATGCTCATCGTAGATTTCCACGACGCGACGTCGTATCGTGTTTATGTGTGGGAGCCCTCAGGCCTCCTCTCTAGGAGAGGGGTGGGTAGGTTCCTGGTAACTCGACGTTTTCTTTACAGGGTATAATAATATGATAGTAGGAAAAAAATGCAATAAATTAAGCCACCAAATGTTCCCCTGAATTTCAGTAGTTTTTGAGTTAGTTAGACTTTTAAAGAGAAATCCCTGGTTCAATCATCGTTGCACAAACTTATAGTCTTCGACCTTATTACTCTTGACTAGCTGATGCCCGCGGCTTCACCCGCGTCAAATTATATACTAAAACCTTCCTCGAAAACCACTCTATCCATTGGAGAAAACAACATGAAAATCGGTGCAGTCGGGAACAGACAGACAGACGCGGTGGAGGACTTTGTTTTATAAAATGTAGTGATAATAGTTAAAAATTATGTTATTTGCAGACCTGATGAAATGCCTGTATCTAAGAAGAAGTCGAAGGTAAGGATACTACTTATTCTAGCTGGTCTTGCAACTTAAATTAATACGTATAAATATTTATTCTTTACTACCTACATCCTGTTGAATGAATATACATGTTGATGGATGGAGAGGGAGAGGAAGGCCAAAAAAAAAGATGGATGGATTGTGTGAAGAATGATATGAAAGAGAAAGGAGTGAATGCCACCGTGACGTCTAACAGGGAAGTATGGAAAAAAGGTGTTGCGCCGACCCCAAATAGAATGTGTTAAGGGCAGGAAGATGATGATGATGATGACGATGATGATGAAGTACATCCTGTTAGACTGTCGATCCCATCACAGTTGGGGAAAGGCAACACAGATTTGTTTGTCGCAGTCACGGTTCCATTTTTAAACGGTTTTACGGAACTGTCGTGCTGCGAAAATTACAATTGACGTGCCCCACGGTTTTTTTCCCACGACTGTATCTATTTTATTATTTTTTGGTTTTTAGTACATTTATCTTAAACATTGCAATGTATGTTTAACATAAAACCGTTTAACTTAAAAAGTTTTTTTACCTATTTTTTTATTAAAAAACTTTAACTTTTCTTTTTTTCTTTTTGTACCTATTTTTTAATATTTATTGCGTTGTATGTTTGCTGCTTTTTGATTGTGTCTTATGTTTCTGCAACAAATAAATATTTTTTCTTTCTTTTTTTCTTTCTTCTATAAATACAATTTCCACCGACAGATGGCGCAAGCTCGACAAACGTTCAAAATAAGTATCCTAGTGGGAGTCTGGATATTCTTCACAATCGCCTTTTTAATGCACAGCGAGAAAGAAGAAGTGACAAGACATTCTTCAGTAGCTCCTGGACAAATCAAGGGTAAGACTGAACCCGTCGGGGCTGCCCGTCGGGGCTGTGTTGTTTGAAAGAGAGACCGCGGATTCGGCACAAAGGGCTAAGAAGGAACATGGGTGGTTTTTAGTCAGTAGAAGTCAGACACTCCCTATCGCTCTTTCCATGAGCGGGAGGGGTTATTTGATGATTTTTCGACCGCCCAAAAAAAACAGGCAGAAAGCCTGGCCAATATTTGGTAATTGGCCATTTGAATTACTGTTAAAAATTCACGATGTGTGAAAAAAGTAAAACTCGATAAAGAAATAGAGTAGCTGCATGCTTTAGAAGTTTTTGGATAGAAAGTACCCACAGTACTTTCTATACTTGTCGCGCGGAACGACCATTTGTATTGTAGGTACTACGTAACTATGGCGGTATGAAATGTGACGTCACATTTCTGTAACGCTGTCTTTGTTTAGCACGTCATTTTTTGATCGTTTTTTTTTTCACGCATCGTGTTATTTCTGATAGCTCTTTGAAATAACATTACATTTTTGTGATCTCAAGCTCAACTCTCGACTTTTGATCTATACGGGTCCATATTGAAGGTTATGAATTAAAAATTATATTTCTCTTTTCAAGATTTCATAATCCAGAACGATGACAATAAGCTCTCAGTACTACTGAAGCTGACAGGACCATTCTTATCAGAACAATATGAGAAGAAGTTGAACTCCAGTGAAAAGATGAACATGACCAGGATGGAAATCTGGCTTGAGGAATGGACTACGAAGAGAGACGCCAAAGAAACTGATGATGTTTCAAATTATAATGCTGCACAGGTAAGTTATGAATTAATGTTGATGGATTGAGAGGGAGTGGAGGGACAACGAAACGGTAGGTGGATTGTGTGGAAGATGATACGAAAGACAAATGAGCAGACGATATCGTGATGGCTGACAAGGGAATGGAAGAAAAAACGCAAATAATATGGAACAAGGATGGGCAGATGATGATGTTGTACAGGTTTTAGTTGATGGAATCATTATGCACAATCTGCCTATAATGTAATCACCTGCTATGTCCCAGACCCCTCCTTACGAATGGAACTTAGTGCGGGTATTTGGTTCTAGATCTTAATATTTAAATTGTGTCTCAACAACTCTTCAACTATTCATTTATAGGAATTAATATCCTCACCCTGTTCTCAAAATGGCGAAGGAAGACGTCGTGAGTCAAAGACATGCGATATCTGCGAACTCGCGCTTTGGCTTCTCGCGGAAAATATTCGTGTTTTGCCGCAGTGAGATGTTACAATGATTATGTTGACCCTAGAACCCAACCCATGAAGCCACATCAGTTGATATTCATCATCATCATCACTATCATCATCATCATCTTGCCCTTATCCTTGCCATTTGGGGTCGGCGCAACACGTTTGTTTCTTCCATTCTGCCCTGTCAGTCGTCACGTTATCATTTATTCCTTTTTCCTTCATATCACTCCTCACAAAATTCTGGAGTGGCGACCGCGAACCGGAAGACGTTGCGTTGGAAGGCCTCCCACTAGGTGGACCGATGTCCTGGTGAAGGTTGCGGGAACCCGCTGGATGCGAGACTCACGGGACCGGTCAATGTGGTGATACCTGGGGGAGGCCAATATTCAGCAGTGGACGTCTTTTGGCTGAAATGTTTTTTTATTTTTTATTTATTATAAACACACACACACACTATCTTTACAGGCAGACCCAATACGATAGTGGTTTGCAAACACTCACAACTCACAAGATACTTGGAAAATAACTTACGACTAATACTATAACTAAAACACTAAACATTAAAAATAACTTGTAAAACACAAACAAACAACACAAAAACAAATAGGTAAAGTAAAAATTAAATGTAAGAAACAAAATTCAACAAAACTCTTGCGAATTCACTTAAGTTGCACGAAAATATGTCTGTCCTCTCATGCACTTCATTTAGTACCCGTATTGTACTGGTGAGGGGTGTTTTTGACAGCAGGTTGGTTTTGGCAACAGGCACGGCTAGCAGCGGCGGGCGCCGCCGCCTCCACACATACCGGTCCGGCACGCACAGCTTCAGGTGTCGCAGCACTCCCGGGTTATGTGCAACTCCAAAAAAAAAAAAAAAAAAAAAAAAAAAAAAAAAAAAAAAAAAAAAAAAAAAAAAAAAAAAAAAAAAACTCCACGCAGGAGCTTAAGCACATTTACGCCGCCAGTGTATACTCTCTGCGTACTCTGAGTTCATTGTACCCCACCATACCCAGCACAAACAGTGTAGGATACATTAGCGGGTAAAATGGGTAAACTCCATAAAGTTTGAAATACAAGTGTCTTGTAAATTTATTCTGTACTCGCTCCAGCATGACATTGTATTTCGCTTCATGAGGAGCCCAAATCACCGCACTGTGTTCCAAGTGACTTCTCACCAACGCATCATAGAGCACCTTAAGCGTGGTAAGGTTCGTAAATCCCTTCGACTGTCTCAGGACGAAACCAAGGTTTCTGTACGCCTTCTTGCAAATCTTAACTATGTGATCCCGGAAAGTAAGATCCGGGGTAAGCAGTACTCCTCACATACTCCATTCATATTTTCTTTGCCTCTCCATCCATCCACATTAATTATATTCACATTTTTCTCTCTCATTTCTCATTCCTCCTCATCACATGCCCATACCACGACAGTCGATTCCCTTTTAACTTCTCTGTAATTGGCTCAACTTTAATATCCAACAAGATATCAAAATGTTAAAATCATTCAACTATTCCACAGACCTCAGCTCACTGGACAATAACCCTTGAGAATCAAGCCGAAGATTTCCACGAGAGTGAGAGTCGCTCGTTCGTGCTGCAGCTACCAGCTCTGTCCACGAACCAGGGCGTGCTATCCGTTCGGATGAGGACCACTTCTGATGTCGCCACTCCCTTCACCCTGAGCTACACCCTGGATCCTTTGGATGGCACTACAGGCATCGTGTACGCTTGCATACTGCTCTGTGCGCTATATGCCTTGATCGTTTTTGAGGTGAATTTTTGAGAATTTGCATGCTTGTTGGTTTAAAGGTGCCTTTTCTTAATTCATTAACTTGGAAATCTGTTACTTGTAATGGCATAACTGTACTTTGTGCCTCAGTTCTGATTGTCAGCCCACTTTGTATTAAATAATTTTTGAATATTAATCTGATCATTTGGACGGAGAACACCGCACAGAGAGAAGAGTGGAAGGCTATGGGGAGGCTTTTGCCCAGTCGTGGGACCATATAGGGATATAGGGTATGAAAAAAAAACTGATCATAAGAAAAATTAGCGAGACGGTTGAGAGTGGAATTAATGGAAAAAAAGAACAGATGGTGATGAAATTGAACACAAAATATTGTTTACAGTTCGTGACAAAAATCTAGTCCTTGAGCTGGTTATCGCGATATTCAAAAACAAAAATCATTGTCTGAATTAGAAATCAAACTCAGAACTACTTACATGCTAAACAGTCGTCTTCGCGAACAATAGACCAAAGAGGCCACCCATTAGACATAGGTATCCATTTTTTTTTCTGGCGGTGGGATATCATCAAATGACTCCTCCCACTCTGGGCAAAGAGCGGTAGGGAGTATCAGACTTCTACTGACTAAAAACCACCCATGTTCCTTCTTTCTTACCCCTGGTGTCAAGGCCGCGGTATCTCTTTCGAACAATCCGCAGCCCCGACGGGATACATATACCCATCAGAAATTCTTTCTGCTTCCATCCTCCAGGTAATCAACAGAACCATGGCTGCAGTTCTCCTGTCCACGGCGTCTCTGGCAGCACTAGCGGTGGCCGGTGAGAGACCCACACTGCCGGAGCTGATCTCCTGGCTGGATGTGGAGACTCTGCTGCTGCTGTTTAGCATGATGCTGCTCGTCTCCATCCTGGCGGAGACCGGAGTCTTCGATTACTTCGCTGTGTTGACTTTTCAGGTTAGTACCTAGCGTATATATAGAAGTAAGTACCTACTTTGGTTTTTTGATCGAAGTATACAAGGGATTTTATTTCATAATCATTATCGGTCTGTCTAGGCTTTTCCCAACTATGTTGGGGTCGGCTTCCTGTCTAAACAAATAATAATGGAGCGACTGCACATCTGACCTCCACAACCCAGTTAATACTGGGTAATACGATATCCTTCGGTAAGACTGGTTGTCAGACTTTCAGGTCACTGACTACCTGTAACGACTGCCAAAGATCTATAAATGGCAGCTGGAACCAACAGCTTAACGTGCTTTCCGAGGCACAGAGGAAACTCGATATGTAATGGGCGGTCACTCATCCACAAACCAACCTAGGCAAGCGCTGCTTAACCTAGAGATCGACCCGAGTGGCAGTTATTATTAAGCCACGAGCTCCTCCAAGGAATTTTGTTTCATTCATAGGAGATACAGTGGTTTGGGAATAGTGTGACGGGCTTTTACCAATATAAATAAGGTCTAAATGCTAAACCTATTAATGCTTTTTCTCCTATTTTCTTTAACGTTTCAGTTGGCAAAAGGCAAGATATGGCCGCTGATAAGTCTACTCTGCGTGATCACCGCTGTAGTGTCATTACTTCTCGATAATGTTACGACAGTACTGCTGATGACACCAGTCACTATACGGTAAGATCATCATCATCATCAGCCTATAATGTTTCCACTGCAGGGACTCAGGCCTCCTCTCTAGGAGAGGGATGGGCTATAATCCACCACGCGGGCCCAGTGCGGGTTGGTAGATGTCACATGTCTTCGAATTTTTTGGTTCTATGACATGCCGGTTTCCTCACGATGTTTTCCTAACAACGATTTTTTAAGGTAAGATATCTTCAGTTGAATAATAACTGCCACTCGGATCAATCTTTAGGTTAAGCCGCTTTTGGCTAGGTTAGTCTGTGGATGGGTCTTTACCGATTTCATACCGAGTTTCCTCCGTGCCTCGGAAAGCACGTTAAGCTGTTGGTCCTGGCTGCTATATATAGATCTTTGGCTGCAGTCGTTACAGATAGTGACCAGAAAGACGATCAGTCTTACTAAAGGGTATCGTATTACCCTGTATTAACTGGGTTGTGGAGGTCAGATAGGCAGTCGCTCCATGTAAAATACTGGTATTCAGCTGCATCAGATTAGACTGGAAGCCGACCCCAACATAGTTGGCTAGGCAGATGAGGATCTTCGTGGGCACGGTTCGCACTAAATGTAGTGAGAAAAGTTTGGAGTCTAACTGTAGAGGCTAGGCCGCTGGGAAGTAGAGGAAGCCCAAGGAAACGATGGATAGTCTGAAATAAAAATTACATGACTAAAATAACGTCACTTTCGGAAGTTTGCAAAAAACTCAACGGAACAAACAAGGTCACCAAGTTTCGAAAAATTGCGAAAGGTGTAGTCCTAGGCCCAGATTCAGAGACCACACTTTGACTTTACTTTGATGGAAAGATCTACTTCAAGCTGTTCTTTACTTAGTAAAGGCGAAGTAGTCGATAATCATGACTTTGGCCTCAAAGTAAACTTTGCATTATTATGCGTTTAAATAATGTAGTCCTTCGTGTTAAACATTTCCTACAAAAGAAAAGTGTAGTAAAGTCAAAGTGTGGTCTCTGAATCTGGGCTCTAGTCATTAAAGTTTAATGGTGGCGTTCTTAGAGCTGCGGGTTGTTTGATAGAGACACCGCGTCATCGGACACAAAGATAAACATCGCGTCAAAGATCATGAGTAGGGGCTTGTGACGTCACTTATAGGTAAAAAATGTACTGACATCACCTCACGTCATATAAATTTTCAAAGCACTGTATCGTCTTAATTTTTTGTTTACATGAAAAAAGAAAAAATATGTGCTCAATATTTTTTGGAAATCGATCTGACGGCCTTATTAGATTTTTTGTCGGATGCCCTATTGCAGATAGCGATGGACACTTAATTTCTGATTCTATTTTTCATTCAGGATGTTTTAATATCTCCCAGGCTTTGTGAGGTGATGGAACTGGACCCCATACCAGTAATTCTGCTATCGATGGTGTTATTCTGCAACCTTGGAGGCACAGCGACCCCTGTCGGTGACCCTCCGAATGTCATCATAGCTTCTAACAAGCAAGTCGTGCAAGCTGTAAGTAAATTAATCATTATATAGCATACACTGAGCGCTACCGAAAATAGTGATACGAGTATATTCCCGCCAATAAAGGAAAGTGGCAAGGCGCGGTGATCGTCTTATCGTGTGGGCAGTAAGGTCTATCGATCCCACGACACACCCTAGTGTCAGAGTTTCTAAACCGCCTCAAGGGCCTCTGACATGGTTTGAGGACCGTCATTTGGCGGCCGGGACCACTGGGTTATACATGCCTTCCGAAACACGGAATCATCTTTTTATCAGACAATCAGGTGATTCAAGCCTGCAATGTCTTAACCAAACTGGAAACAACTTCACAAAGTATGCTTCCCGTGGAAATCGAACCCACGACCACCGGGTCACAAGGCAAACGCCTAAACCACTCGACCACGAAGGCAGTTGCAGGCACGGTGATGGCAGGTGGAGAAATGTAGGTCGCCCGGCGGCGATATGGGCAGACGATATAGTGGCATCGAGGGAAAAACCTTAATGAGACTGGCACAAGAACGTAGCGATTGGCACCAGAAAAAAGAAGCCTATACTATATGGTTGTTTCTTTTCGTTAATTCTGGCTGTGGATGATGATGAAAGGAAAGTCGTTTCTCAGCGATCATAGTTTCTCAGTGACATTCATGGAGTCTTATTTGTACTCGGTTGATGTCAAAGGTTCGCCCCCTATCACATGGGACTCAAACATAGCTGGGTGGGTGTACTAATGGCTACCCCTCTGCCTAACCCTTCGGGAATAACAGGCGTGATGTTATGTTACTTAGTTTTAGGGTTCCGTACCTGTTTGAAATCGAACATTCGAGCCGCACGCGGCGCGAGCGAGACGCCGCTACGATGTGCGAGCAGTACGGTATGAGACGCGGTGAGCGTCGATAGAAAACCAGTAGCCATAGAATCACGGATGACAGTGCATTGCGCAACGGTTAAATTGACGTGAAGGTCATTTCGCATCACGAGCAGTACTAGCTACATACTAGTTAATATTTCGGGTTTGCCTTGTAACGATAGTGCTAACGGAGCACCAAGGCCTTTGTAGACATTCGGAGTGAGTGTAGTGGGCTAGCGTTAACGACGTGGTTGCTGCACCTGGCGACGTGGACGGAACGTCGTGTAGGGGTCCGGATCTACCAGCAAACCATCGCAAGGTCATATACACTCATTATACACATACACAGTTACACAACTTGCGAAGGGTCAAGGAAGTGAGACCGGCTCGAAGAAACGAGGTAAGGGTAGCTGTAAGTTCAAATTGGAATATTGGTCGGAGGCGCGTATCGCGTCTATTTGATCTCGTTAGGACGGCAGCTGTTCGGAGACCTGTCTTCTATGGGCCCGAGATAAGGTTCGGCTGGTCCTGACGCGATCAGTACCTCTAAAGGAAAAAACAAAGCCTTATAAGATCATTTGTGTGTCTGATCATTCGTGTGTGTGTTATCTCCGAAACAACAGCCTAAAATTTTGAATAAAATACAGAAATTAGTTCAACACTTTTAGATTACAGGAAAACCTTTAAAAAGTCTAATTTTGCTACAATAACATGGAAAATCTCTCAATATTTACTCAATGGTACGGAACCCTTCATGTGCAAGTTCGATTTGCAATTGCCAAGTTTTTTATGTATCCTTTACTCCTTCTATTATGCTGACGCCTCCTCCATTCACCAGGGCATCAATTTCCCGACCTTCACGCTCCATATGACGTTTGGTATCCTGCTGGTGGCTGTTCAGACCTACTTCCAGTTGAGGTTCATCTTCCGCGACATTAACAAGCTTAAGCTGCACGAGTCTAAAGATGTTCAAGGTAAGTTTACGAAGGAATAAGGTCTAGTGGTTGCACGTTCGACTGCTGAGAGGTTCGGGGTCAGATTTCCGGGGCGGACAAAGTGTTATTGGGATCTTTCTTTAAGAATAATTGTCAGCCGTGGAGCGAGATCCGTGTCTGGTTGATAACAATAGGCTCGCTCCCTATTACCTACATGGGACTTAAAACATATAAAATTTGACGAAATGTGGATGAACTATTAGGTACCTACACTTCTGCCTAATCCTTTGGGAATTACAGGCGTGAAAATAGTGTAAGTTGGGAGAACTATTATATAATAATAATCTATATAAATAATAAAACCGTTTAAATATAAAAAGAGAAGTCCTGACTGACTGACTGACTGACTCATCAACGCCCAGCCCAAACCCTTGGACCTAGAAAGCTGAAATTTTGCACAGAGGTTCCATCTATAATGTAGACAAGGAATAAGGAAGGATTTTTCGAAATTCAACCCCTAAGGGAGTTAAATAGGGGATGAAAGTTTGTATGGAAAATCGTCACGCGTCGTTCACGCGGGCGAAGCCGCTGGCAAAAGCTAGTAATCTATATAAATAAAAAGAGAAGTCCTGACTGACTGACTGACTCATCAACGCCCAGCCCAAACCCTTGGACCTAGATAGCTGAAATTTTGCACAGAGGTTCCCTTTATAATGTAGACAAGGAATAAGGAAGGATTTTTCGAAATTCAACCCCTAAGGTAGTTAAATAGGGGATGAAAGTTTGTATGGAAAATCGTCACGCGTCGGTCACGCGGGCGAAGCCGCTGGCAAAAGCTAGTAATCTATATAAATAAAAAGAGAAGTCCTGACTGACTGACTGACTCATCAACGCCCACCCCAAACCCTTGGACCTAGAAAGCTGAAATTTTGCAAAGAGGTTCCCTTTATAATGTAGACAAGGAATAAGGAAGGATTTTTAGAAATTCAACCCCTAAGGGAGTTAAATAGGGGATGAAAGTTTGTATGGAAAACCGTCATTTTCACGCGGGCGAAGTCACAGTGTTCACATTCCCATTAAAACCATTGTGTGTCGAATACTGAATACCCTCCTTCAATATGTCCCTCGCTTAACCTAACACACTATATAGTATAGATTCAGCCAACTCATTCACCAAATTATGAACACTAATAATCTTCGAAACTATCAGATCTCCGTCGTCAGATCGCAATATGGCGCCGCGCGGCCGACTCACTCCCTCACCTGAGCGGGGACCAGCTGATAGTCAAACAACGGCTGGAGAGGAAGATTAGCAAACTGACCACCAAGCTCAGTGGCTTGCTAAAGGAGGAAAGAGTCAAGACTTGTTCAAAGGAAAGTTTTGAAGCCACACTTGCTGATATGAGAGAGAAGGTAAATATGAGACATTTTAGAACTTACAACAACAACACAACAACAACGACAACACCAACAACTTATATAAACAACAACAACACAACAACTTATATCAACAACGACACACACAACAATTATTTTAGATTTAATTATAGACCTCATCATCATCCTCATTTCAGCTAAAAGACGTCCACTGCTAGACATAAACCTCCCCTAGGTATCGCCACATTGATACTAAAGACGTGGACTCCCCCGCGGACCAAGCTTAACAATAACAGCCGCACGGCTCGATCTTCAAGGATAAACAATGCTGGTCAAGGTTGGTCCACGGATGGCTAAACACCCATTAAATAACGAGTTTCCTTCGTGTTTCGAAAAGCACGTCAAGCCATTGGTCTTCCCATCCACTGATATAAGGAAGAAAATTGCCAGTTTTTTTTTATCAGTACTTTTTTCGTTGCTAGATCATGATTCATGACCAACGAACGTAATTATCACATGAAATTAAAAAAAAAACTTTTTAACAAAAAAAAAAACCGACTTCAAAAAAAAAACACAAAAAAGTGAAAAATAAACGTTACAAGAAAAATCAGTTTCTGAAGTCGGTGACTTTTGTTTGTTTGATTTCATTTTTTTGCCACCGACTTCAGAAACTGATTTTTCTTTTAAAGTTTATTTTTACTTTTTTGTGTTTTTTTTTTTGAAGTTGGTTTTATTTTTTGTTAAAAAGTTTTTATTTTTCACTTTTTAGTGGTTCACATGTTCATGGGTCAATGTGGACAATGTAGTTTTTTTCTGAGTTTTGTTGATTTTTCAAAAACCACTTGTCCGATTTCAATAAAAAAAATATGGGACCATTTTGGAAGTATACCCTTTTCAACAAAAAAAAGAATTTCTGAAATCGGTTAGCAAGTGACGGACATAAAACATAAAAAAAAAATAACATCCGAATTGAGAACCTCCTTCTTTTTTAGAAGTCGGTTAAAAAGTATGAAAAGTGAAAGGATTATTTCATCCATTTCTGCTTACAGTATAAGATTCGAGACAAGGTGCTATTGATCAAGTGCGCCGTCGCCATTTTCTTCGTAGTCGTCGTGTTCTTCCTACATTCCATTCCAGAGTTCAGTAAGTCATTTTAGTAAATAACCTAGATTACTTAGTCAAATCAGTCTTAATGCCGCTTCGTCTTCAAGGACCCACCAAGCAGACTCACTGGTGGGTCTCCGAATACTGATGTGTCTCCCAAGACCTACTAGTGGGTCCTCTGAGATTTTATTGTCTTTGAAGTCCCACTGATAATAAAATCGTTACTTAACGTGTAAGTAGGTACGCCAAATGGCAAAACATAGAGCGCATATGAAAATGTAATACCTGTTTAACTACCAGGAGAATAGAAGTAGGCAGGAGGTATTAAAAATATTTATTTTGGAGATGAAAAAAAAAAGATGCTTGGTGGGTCCTTGAAGACGAAGCGCTTAATGCGTTACTCTACGCTTTGATCTAGATGCACGACAGCACGATGCATCCTTCTTCTTCTTTCGACTGTTCTAGTGAAATCACTACATTATAAAACAAAAGTCTCCACCGCGTCTGTCTCATTATCATCATCACCTACTCTTCCCACTGCATGGACTCAGGCCTCCTCTCTAGGAGAGGGATGGGCTATAATCCACCACGCGGGCCCAGTCAAGTGCGGATTGGTCTGCCTGTCTGTTCGCGATAAACTCAAAAACAACCGCACCGATTTTTACGCTGTTTTCACCAATGGATAGAGTGGTTCTCGAGGAAGGTTTTAGTATATAATTTAACCGATAACTACGTGGGCGAAGCCACAGTCATCAATTAGTTAAAAATGTAACTTATTAACTTTGAGTTCTTTCCAACGCGGTCTACTATACGGTACTAGTAGGGTAATCAGTTTCCAAAAGTCTTAATTCTTTATTATAATTAATCTAGGAAAGCCATAGGGGAGGCTTTTGCCCAGCATTGTGATAGCAGGCTGCATGCAGGTTAAAGTCATTTTTTTGTACACTTTGTGGCACATTTTGTTTATCTCTTTTGATTGGCGGTAACACATTCTCGAAACTATAAAATGTGTAGTTAGTTGGGTTTCGCATTAAGGGGACGATATTCTTGGGACTGCGGGTTGTTCCAAAGACATACCGCGGCCTCGGATACAAAGGGCTAAGAAGCAACATGGGTTGTTTTTAGTCAATAGAAGTCTGACACTCGCTTCTTCTAACCTAACAGACATTTGTGTGTTGCTGGGGAGTTTGTTCCGCCACTTCTTCCCAGCGAAGGTCTTATAAAAAGTGTCGAAAGGTGGGTGTTTTGGGGGACTGTCTTTTGAAAATAAATTTTGACGTTCGAAAAGTGATGATTATCAGCCTAGTTTGAATAAATGACATATGATTCGATTTCCGCTCCGCCCAGAGCGGGAGGAGTTATTTTGATGATTTCTCATCCACAAGAAAAAAATGGTAACTCATATTTCGATAGCTTGAGCTTGACCTTTTTTCTCTCAGACCGCGTATCTCTTGGTTGGACGGCACTGCTGGGCGCTCTGCTGCTGCTGACGTTGGCAGACCGCGAGGACCTGGAGCCAGTGCTGCACAGGATCGAGTGGTCCACGCTGCTGTTCTTCGCTGCGCTCTTCGTGCTTATGGAGGTAAATAGTTTTACTGATGGTAGGTGCGGTAAAGCATGGCCGAGTGGCGTCCAAGGAATGGAAAGAGAAGCAGTTGGCGAGATGGGCAGATGACACTGTTGATATTTCGGGAATATTCTGGATGAGGCTGGCACAAGAGCGTGGGGCTTGGGATAAGCAAAAAGAGGCCTATGCCTAGCAGTGGGTGAAGTTGGCGACTTTTGCCTTCCACTTGGCCCATCAGCGTATCTCTAGTTATTTATCACCCCAACAGATATGCCTTCCTCCCATTCTTTCAAGACAATGCGCATGATGTATTCTGTATAGATGTTGAATAGCAACGGTGATAAGATGCACCCCTGTCGCACACCAGCTTCGGTCTTATAATGCCCAGAAAGGGTATCGTCTACTAGTACCACAGCCGTACCGTCTTTATATAGTCGCCTCAAAAGAACTATTAGATGAGGTGGCACACCCATTTCTGCTGAGTATCGTCCAGAGGTGCGTCCAAATGACAGTGTCAAATGCTTTTCGGAAGAACACAAAGCAGATGTAGAAGGTCAAATCAAACTCTCTGGCCTTCTCAATAATCTGATGCAGTATGAGAATTTGTTCACGTGAATTCCTTCACGTGTTTAAGTATCGGTCACTCAGAGTCGGACGTTTATACCTTTTTCTTTATTATTTATTTTAGGCACTATCGAAGCTAGGT
Organism: Diarsia mendica; assembly: GCA_949316265.1. Taxonomy (NCBI): domain Eukaryota; kingdom Metazoa; phylum Arthropoda; class Insecta; order Lepidoptera; family Noctuidae; genus Diarsia; species Diarsia mendica. Next base: position 4,558,333 of record OX438916.1, read on the forward strand.
CTCATCGGTTACATCGGAGGCTGGACAGAGGCTCTTATTCTCTGAGGGTTGATGAAAGCGATCGTCTGACTGTGGCCTTAGTACTTATGGTGTGGGTAAGTACCATGTAGATAGATTTACTAAAGTTAATAGTTTCACACAAACATAACACCACGTGTGTAATCCCTAAAAGGTTGGGCAGAAGTGTAGAATTGACGAAATGTGGGTGTTCACCCATATTTCGTCAATTATGTCTAAGTCCAATGCTATAGGGGACGTGACTATAGCCTGGCACAAATCCAAACTCCGTGGCTGCTACTGAGAAATTCCTAATGAAAAATCCTAAAGATTCTTTGCTCGACCCAGGAATCGAATCCAGAACTTCATGCTTAGCAGTCGCGCTTGCGACTACTAGACCAACGATGCAATCTGCAGCCCTGCAGCGGGACAATTCTTCTTCTTCTTCTTATCGTGTGGGTAGCAAGGTCTAAAGACCCCCATACATCCTAGTGTCAGAGTTTTTAAACCGCCTCAAGGGTCTCTGACATCGCGGATTTTAGTACTAAATGACGTGGCCTCCGCACAAGGGCAAAGAAGGAACATGGGTTCAGTTTTTAGTCAGTAGAAGTCTGACACTCCCCTTCGCTCTGCCCAAGAGCGGGGGGGGGCATTTCATTTTCCACCCACCAAAAAAAAAAATGTGTCTCTGACATGGTTTGACGACCGCCATTTGGCGACCGGGACCACCGGCTCATCAATCATCTTTTTATTAGACAATCAGGTGATTCAAGCCTGCAATGTCTTAGCAAAACTGGAAATAACTTTTACAAAGTATGCTTCCCGTCAGAATCGAACCAAAACCACTCGACCGCGGAGGCCGTTAATAATAATGCATATTTTTACCCGACTACGGCAAAGCCAAAGGAGGGTTATGATTTTTTATCTTTCTTTCTTGCACTGCGATTATATTGGTTTTTTGACGACTGTTAAAAATTCACGAAAATGTTATGTTATTTCAAAGAACTAATAGACATAACACAATCATGTGTGAAAAAAGTAATAAAATCGATCAAAAAATTGCTTAGTTTTAACTGATTTAAAACGACGTCGTGACAAAGACAGCGCTATAAAAATGTGACGTCATAATTTATACCGCCATACTTACGTAGTACAAATGGCCACTTCGCGCGACAGGGATATTGTGCCCCCACCAAAAACTTCTAGAGCATGTAATAGCTACTCCATTTTTAATGGATTTTATCATTTTTTCACACATCGTGTTATTTCTGTTAGTTTTTTGATATAACATAACATTTTCTAGAATGTTTATCAGCAGTCAAATAGCCAATAAGGTAGTTGACTGACGAAAAAAACATGATTCTGTTTAGTCCGTCTGATAAATTATCGAAAAATATTGGATACGTATTTTTAGTTTTATCAAATTAATAAAATAAAACGTGTGAAAGATCATGAGTGGGGGCTGGTAACGTCACTTTTTGGTAAAAAATGTACCAAACTATGACGTCGCGCGGCTTTTCGAAGCCCTGTATCGTCTTCATCTTTTGTTTACGTGAAAAAATTAAAAAATTGTGTCCAATATTTTTTTGTTATTTTTTTGACAACTTCCCTACCTCCTTTTCGCAGGTGTCAGGTATAACGTCAGCATTCGTAGACAACGTACCTCTGACGACCATGATGGTGCGCGTCGTGACGTCACTGGGCACCCATCCAACTCTCAACCTGCCGATGGCACCGCTGATATGGGCGTTGTCATTCGGAGTATGCTTGGGAGGTAACACTTGATGGATTTATTATTACCTATTTATTGACTAGCGACCTTCGCATGGGTGCAATGCTACATAATTATTATGAATCTTTCTTTTTTCTGGAGGGTGGGAAATCATCAAATGAGACTTCCACATTATTATTGAATATTTCATTTGTTTTAAAGTATCATACCTGTACAATAGCTTGGTTTTTTTTACCCACGACGGAACGGAGACGGTATATGCGTATGGGGTGAGAGGTTGTTTGTTTGTGTGTTTGTGCAAATACATGTTGCCATTTTTCTCCAAAACTACTAGTCCGATTTTGATGCAGTTTTCAGTTATGGGTTCGGGTTTGTTACTCAAATAAATCGTCGACTCTTTCTCTAGGCCCTCTGAACACAGTGTGCTTGTCTTTATATAACTAACCTACAAACTTTTTTTTTTAATCTGAATATAATTATTTTTTTATAAATAACTAGCTGCTGCCCGCGACTTCGTCTGCGTGAACGATATACATCACCAAAAATACCTACGATTATTAAATACCTTTTAAAAAATAACATTCATTTACCCCTTTCTTCTTTACATTTCATATCTAGGGAAAGTGCAGTAACAGAGGGAGACTGTCTTTTGTAAAACTGACCTTCAAAAAGTGCTAAATTTCAGCCTGCTTTTAATAATTGACTTAATGGTGATTCTACTGAATTAAGTCATAAATTGTGACTGAAGCAGATGAAGAAAATAATGAATAAGGAATACAGAATAGGGTAAAAATACATACTTATAGGACTTCTCGATAAACAACATTAGTGGTTTGGCTTTGGAGCGAGATGAATTTAAGGCGGGTCCCGTTACACAACTTCGAGGAGATAGGTTCCGAAGAAGTATAATCGGGACACCGACCTTCAGCTTGATGGTATGCGCTGGAAGTCCGCTTGCTGACAGGGAGTTCAGAAATTCCACGGGTAATGTGTGGCGTCATCTTGCTCGACGACAGTGTTAATACCTAGAGGTGTAGACCACTTCATTCCTCTCAATTTCCGAGAGAATGCGTTCGTTTATTGCTGCAGCCTGATCATTTTTGGGCGTCAAAATGGCCCGCTCACACACCCGAGAATTCTGCTAGTGCGAATACGGGCGTGATACGACTGATGCCCCCGTACACACAGCGAATGAGTTCTTCTAAGCTGGATACAACTCTACCGAGAGACTCTGGAAGCACCACCTGTCCACCTCTCTCCTCTGGTAGAGTGCCTTCGCCAAGACTTAGAAGGACGTCGGAGAATTCTTGAGCACGTGCATTGCCGCCGAGCCGAGCTCTCATATTAATGGTCAATAGCAGCGTACGAACTCGTGACCACAACGAAGATCATTCCAACAAAGCATTCACCTCGTCAGCCCTCGATGCCCGCGTCACCACGGGAAGCGTTTGTCGGAAATCGCAGAACTGTGACACCACCCATCAAATGTTTGTTTCTGCGGATGTCCTGCAGGGTTCTGTACACGGCCTCAACTGCCTTCCTATTGGCCATCGTACACTCATCCCATACGATCAGAGAGCAATCCTTGAGCACGTGTCCCTTATCACTGTTACGTGACACACCACAAACAGGCGTTTCGGCGCTCTCTAAATCGATGGGAATTTTGAACATGGCATGTGATGTTTTGCCACCCGGAAGTAGTGAGGCAGCGAATCCCGACGACGCTATAGCAATGGCAATTTTGCCTTGCCTCCTGACCTCTGCAAGTATGCCAGTGGTAACAAATGTTTTTCCTGTTCCACCAGGAGCATCGAAGAAAAACATTTTACTCTGGTTTTGCCCAACGCTTTCATGGACGGTGTCATAAATTTCTGAAGAGAACAAAGCGACATGGCCATTTTGTATGGTGGTCATTTCACCCGGATCATAAATTGTCTCAGCCTTATACTCCCGATTTTCACGGTCTTGATGCGGTGATGATTGGGGAGCTGGTAACCCATATTCGACCAGTGATTGCCGCCGATAGAAATGACCACGTCTTGAAGTGAACTGAGACAGGTGTTCAGCACGCGTTCATCAGTTACTTCGACTTCGTCTCCAGTAGCACGCCTCAAAGCTCGTAGAAAATCTTCAGACAGATGATGGCGATACTTCTCCCACAAACAGATGACGCATGCGGCTGGGACTGTCACTGACGCTCGCCTCCGCGAGGGTGTCATCCCAGTTTTGGTCACCGTCGAGAAGCGGACGTGTTACGCAGGTTGCTCGTTAAGTGGGATATGCCACGGCATCAAATGTCCTCAGAAAGGCGAAAGACGTTGGGCCTCAGACCGTGTGAAGTAACGACCGCAGAAAATAGCATACGCCATTGTTAGGAAGCACGTTATAAACTCTACACAATGCAGTGTCAGTGTCCTTGAAAATTCCCGGAAAACCTTCCACAGCACCTCCTCGTCGACGTCGGTTAAATACACCCTTTTGCTTGACGTGACCTCGTCATACGTAAGGGACCTCGCAAACTGGTCGACTTCACAGAGCCTGAAAAATGCCAAAAGAGTGGTTTGGCGCAGATTTCAAAGCGCTCAGCAACGTTGTCGGGATCTAACTAAATATATGCCCTGTCCGTTTTCTAGGTGGACGTCTAAGAAAATGCACAACTCCATCTATGACTTTTATTAACAACTATTAACCTCGCCAGCATGATCAAAAAATTATTTATTTCCAAAAAGGACTTACACATTTAATTCGACTTGATGTTTTTGAAATCTCATAGATGGCGCTGCTTTAAAATTTCCTTGATACTACTTAAATTATTTAATTATGTTTATCGGCCTAAGTTACTTTTATTGCGTGTTTTTTATAGTGTGAAGCTAGCTTATAGCATGGTTAACATAATAACAACATTCAAATATGCGTCGTTAGATTACACGTTGTTACAGAATGCGTTGAAGAAATAAAGGTTCACTGCTCGTTCCCCGTAGGTGATAGCGTGATAATATGTAGCCTATATGTAGACCCGACTTCTAAGTAATATTCGTGCCAAATATGAAGTAAGTCCATTCAGTACTTTTTGAGTTTATCCCGGACATACATACAGACAAACAGACAAACTGACAAACAGACAAAAATTCAAAAAACTATATTTTTGGCTTCGGTATCGATTGTAGATCACACCCCAAGTATTCTTTTAAAAAAATATTCAATGTACAGTTTTGACTTTCCTACGATTTTATTATATGTATATATAGATAATTCTTCAGGCAACGGCACTCTCATTGGCGCCAGTTCCAACGTGGTGTGCGTCGGGTTGGCTGAGCAGCACGGCTACAAGATCAGCTTCATGCAGTTCTTCAGGATAGGCTTCCCCGTCATGATCGGCCATTTAATAGTGGCCACCGGGTACCTACTCGTGTGCCATTGTGTCTTCACATGGCATTAAAACTGGCCACAGATTATTTACACTACAACGAGTGCAACGAGGGTCGATCTTCAAGATAAGCCACGCTTGCCTCGCGCGGTCGTCTGTGGAAGAGTGACCGCCTATTACATACCGAGTTTCCTACGTGCCTCGGTTGGTCCCGGCTACCAGAATCGACGACACGTTTGGCGCAGTGGCGGAGCGATTCGACTGCTGCGCTGTTGTTCGACGGCTGTGTGTCGCGGGTTCGATCCCCGCGTGGAACTAATATTTGTATGGCCTACAGATAGTTGTTTCGGGTCTGGGTGTTTATGTATGTGAGTTTAAATCTTTGTAAACGCACCCACGATACAGGAGAAATTTCTAGTGTGGGGCAACGTTTTTTTAAAAAAAAAGATCTTTGGCAGTCGATAAAGGTAGTCAGTGATCAGAAAGTCTGACAACCAGTCTAACCAAAAGGTATCATATCTATTACCTATTAACTGACTTATGATTAGATCGTGTGTAGAAAACTATTGTATAGATATCACGCTCACTGACGGTCGACCACTTATCAACCTTATAAATCAAAGCATAAGGGTGACAGTCAGGTGCCCGTCGGGGCCGCGGTATTTTGTACTAGATTACGTGGCCTCGGCGCAAGGGCAAAGAAGGAACATGGGTTCCGTTTTTAGTCAGTAGAAGTCTGACACTCCCCTTCGCTCTGCCCAAGAGCGGGGGGGTCATTCGATGATTTTCCACCCACCAATAAAAAAAAAAAAAGGGTGACAGTCAGGTAGTGCGATAGAAGGATCGATTGCCATAAACCAGGCCCACTACGGGATGCTGCTTCAAAAATAACAATAGAAAACCCTCCTTAATACTGTGCAATCTGAGAATCGAACCCAGGTCCATAGCAGTCTCGCTGGCGGCCTTGAGATTGAAGAGGCAGTGAGTAGTTATAAAATAAATTGTACAATTAGATAGTTTTTAAGAAGTACACAATGTTTTATCTTTTGTTTATTAGTAATTAATATTTATATTAATAAACCGTCCTACACAGCTTTAAGTGTTTAAAAAAAGAACATTTAGGTACAAACAAATGTTAATCCAGCCAAAGTAAATTTTTGTAAATATAAGATCAAAAACGTAGTTATTTACGGAGTGTCCTGCGTAAGCGACGAAAACGACGCGACGCGACTCTGGGATCAAATCAACGGGCTGCTTGTGGGCTATGTGGCAGTCTGCGGCGAGCCGCGAGACGCTTAATTATTAAACTATTCCACTAATGGCACCTGCTAAAAATATTGACAGGTGCCGTATGTGGAATACCTCAGGTGCCATGACCTCAGGTGCCGTTAAAGCGGGTGCCCAATGTGGAATACCTCAACGTAACGCGTATTTGTTTTGGGGTATGTCCTTGAGTTGATCGCGTTCGTCGTGTTCGCAGCGTCGCCGGTCGCGTCGTATTCGTCGCTCACGCAGGACACCCCGTTAGTTTTATAATATTTGTATAAGTACTAACAAAATGTTGTATATTTTTGTAGTATTGATTTAAATTATAGGCTTTATCTACCTACATATTTTTGTATAAATTATATTTATAATAAGCCATATTTATAAAGAAAAGTACATTATTACTTAACTGTTTTAATTTTATAATCGAATGTAAAAAAAAAAAAAAAACTAAATGTGGCACTCGGAGACTGCCGCGGTAAAGCTATTGCATAGCATTTTTTATCAACTTATGCAACTAATTAATTATTTAATTTGACAACCTCAGTTGACAACCTTGTTATTTTCCGTAACCATAGCAACCTGGTTGAAAATTTCGTTACGGAATTTCTGGATTCGCTCTCCACGCTGAAGGCCCGCGATAGAAGCTATGCAAAAGCTTATCAATAATAATATACAGTATAAGTCCTTGATTAAATATTGGTTTTATTTCTAATTACTTAAGTACACTATTGTCCTATAATACAATAATTACAAATATTATAAATGTGTGCACATTTTAATGAATTATAAAAATTATTAAGAGTATCTATATCCGATTTCATTAAAAGTATGATTTATACAAAAACCTTTTTTGTTGGATTTTCAACACTTGATTCAGAACTGAGACTTGACATCCCAATTATAGGTCAACATTATTAATTCGCTGAAAACTAGCATTCAATCTTTACTCACTAATTTATGAATATTATATGCTCCCCACCTCAACTAACACAGTCGATTATATTAAATTATTTTTAAGTCACAGCATTTTTTAACAAAACTTTCTTATTTTTATCTATCTATGTATTTTAATGTATTCTATATAATACAGCCTACTAAATGTAATGAAAACATTAAAAAAACAACGGTTTCGTGTATAAAAACTTCTTTAGCGTTGTGCACTTTTTTTGGGATGGGTAAAAATTAAACTCGCGTCAGATAGTCACGTGTCCTGGGGGCTTACTCTTGAAATTAATTTTAATTCCAATCATATTCCAATACGATTCCAATGTTAATTTTAAAGTCACGTGATTCGGTACTCTTGAATACAATCTTGTCAACATTGGGATTGCCCCGCGGATCGGTTTGTTAGACGTGAAGTTAGCTATGTTACGGGCCGCAATAGTGGTGTTCAACTCATTACGATAAACCGGTAATAGGGCTTTAAAATGTTTTATCCTTCAAAAAACAAGGTTAATAAATAAATATGATATAAATACTGATACAATTGATGAATTGTTACGTATTAAATTCATTGGTGCGTAAGAAAATTATTAAAATAATAAAGTTAGCGATGACTTAGGCTTCATAGGGTAGGATCGTTGCCTACACTACGAAAAAGATGACGTAAAGGTTCTCCAATTTCAAAACAAAAGTCAAGTTGTGTCTGCGCTAGTTAAGTAAGACCAAGTAGGAATGGATTTGTTTTGACTTTAATTAAACCACAAAATAGAAAAATTTGCACAGCGACAGCAAGGATGGATTTGAGGGACTCACCTTGCCTTGGCTCGCTGAGATGTCCAGATTATGTCACTCTTCGGAGGCCTCCTGTCCACGAATTATAACAATTCACAGCACAATATTGTCCTTCTGTATTTTGGCACAGTATATTGCACTTATACGTAATTATATTAATGTTTGAGAAAATTGATGCGTACGCGACGAATTCAAGCCGGTAACTAACTTCACTTCCTTCCTGGTGAGTAAGGGTAGGGGGAAAGAGATAGGAAATAGGTTTGCACAGTAGTGCGAGGGAGGAGGAACGTCGCCATGCAATCCTACCTACTAAAAAGTTTATTTTTCTTTTGTTTTTTAATGTTTTGGATACAGTAAGATTAGCCTAAACATCCTCCCGGGGTTGACAGGACATAGTCCTTTCAAAAAGATTAATTAATGAATTTATTTAGGTTTATTTATATGTTCCAGTATGGATTAATTTAAGTCTATTTAATTACTAGGTAGCTTAATGATTAAGACTAAGTTAAATATCAAATTATTACTAAGTACTTATTATTATTATTTTTTTTTGTTAGTTTAACGATATTATGGACTGTATATTTTTATTTATTGAGACGGTAGAGGAAAAACCTTCACTACTGGTCTACGGTACAACCCAGATCTTGTCCGCACGTCTACTACGCGTACAACTCCGTCTTTACCGGGAAAAGTTTGTTCTATTATGCCTAAAGGCCAATCTAGTGGGGCGCTATTGTCCGACTTTAATAAGACTACAATTCCCTTTTCTACAGAGCCGTTGGACTTTAACCATTTACTGCGAATTTGTAAAGAGTTAAGGTATTCTACCTTCCACCGTTTCCAAAAAGACTGGACTAAGTTGTCAACATTACGTTTTCTCTGGAGCAGAGTAACGCTCTTATTTGTTAAATCTTCTGCCGGAAGAGACTTTAGTGGTGTCATTACAAGGAAGTGAGCAGGCGTCAGAGCCAAAGGCTCAGTAGGGTCACTGCTCAATACTGAAAGGGGCCGTGAGTTGAGCACAGCTTCCACTTGAGCGAGCACTGTTAGCATCTCTTCAAACGTGAGCAACTGGCTACCTACTACTTTCGTGAGGTGAGTCTTGACACACCTGATATTACCCTCCCATAGCCCTCCAAAATGGGGAGCCGAAGCGGGATTGAATTTCCATGTAATACGATTTTCACGCAATTCATTGGCGAATTTATCTTTGTATTCTTCCGACTCAAGCAATTGATATACACCGTCTAAGTAAGATTTAGCGCCAATAAAATTGGTACCGCGATCAGAGTACATCACCGCAACAGGGCCCCGACGGGATATGAACCGCTTCAGAGCATTCATGAAGGCTTCAGTACTTAAGTCGGCAGCCAACTCAATATGCACAGCCTTGGTAACAAGGCAAATAAATAGGCATATATAAGCTTTCTGGCTGTGTACACCTCTACGTCGATACGGAACGATATGCAAAGGACCAGCATAGTCCACCCCGGTGTGACAGAAAGCCTTTGCTTCTTGCACTCGGCAAGCTGGCAAATCAGCCATAATAGGAAACTCATTCCGAGGGTTTACCTTAAAACAGATGTTACATTTTTGTATACGGTTACGCACTATATTGCGAGCCGACAAAATCCAATATTTTTGCCTCAGTAGGGACATTAATAACTGGGGTCCCGTATGAAGATACTTTTGATGATAATAATCAATTAGAAGATCAACGATATGATCCTTCCTAGGAAGCAATATGGGGTGCTGACTGTCATAACTCAAATCTGCATTACTCAACCTACCACCGACTCTGAGTAAATCATCTTTTACAAAGGCCTTTAACTTTAAGAAAGCTGGGGGCAGATTGCCTCCAGACTGAGCTAACTTAAGCTCACTTGAGAAGTGGATCTGTTGTAGATCTTTAATGATTGCTTCTTCAGCTTGCTCTAAATGGGAGACCTCAAACTTTCTTGGAAGTTTCTTTACGAAGCGCAGAACATACACCACAATCCTTAGCAATTTAGACCAGGAGGACACGCGAGAAGAAAGGTCATAGAAAACGGATGCCGATTGCGGAGCTGCAGGCATAGTAGTAGCCATGACATTGACCTTCATTTCTGGCATTTCACTGACGGACGCAGGATCAAACTGATGGACTGGCCACTCAGCAAAGGGTAGATGAGCAAATCGAGGCCCATGGAGCCAGAGAGGGTGATCACACAATTGCGCTGGCGTCAAGCCCCTCGACAGGCAGTCAGCAGGATTTTCCTTTCCAGGTATGTGGTAGAAAAGGCAAGGTTCCAATTTGCTTTGTATTTTGGCAATACGATTTGCCACAAAGGTTTGCCATCGGTTAGGCAATGAGTGGATCCAGGCCAAGGCCACCGTACTGTCCGTGAATGCATACACATTTGTTATTTGACAACGAGTGGAGTAGGTGTCAATTACTAGGCGCATTAATCGCGCAAGTATGAGATTAGCACACAGTTCCATTCGAGCAAGAGAAATCACCGTCTTAGATGGCGCCACTTTGGACTTAGCGCAAACCAAGTTAATTAGTGATTTCCCAGTACTTGGGAAGGACACATGTAAATACACAACTCCACCATAGGCGTTTTCAGATGCGTCTGCGAACCCCAAGACAGAAATTACGCATTCGTCGTTCACTCCAAGGTGGCGTGGCAATTTAATTTGTTGAAGCAAGGGCAATTCCGCTTCAAACTTCTGCCATAGAGCCACTACGTTGGCAGGAGGTACCTCATCCCAGCCAATGTTTTCTTTCCAGAGGGATTTGATCATTAATTTAGCGAGCAATGTAACTGGTGCCACGAAACCCATTAAGTCCCATAATCGAGCAATAGTGGATAAAATATTCCGTTTTGTGCAGTCACGTGGCTGGGGTGTCACACTGAAAGTGAACACATCTTCGGCTGGTACCCAATGTAGACCCAATATTTTAAGCTGAGTATCAGGACCGAACTCGACTGCTTCAGAGATACGATGCGACACAGGGATATTCGTCAGCACTTCAGGGGAGTTACTTGAAAATTTGACTAACTCAAACCCTCCAGCTGCGAATAAATCTATCAGCTGATTTGAGAGGGCAATGCCTTCTGACACCGAAGAACAACTGGTGGCTAAATCGTCCATATAAATGTCCGTCTCTGCCACATCAGCTGCCCGGGGGAAGCGCTCGCGCTCATCTGAAGCGAGTCGACGTATAGTGCGTATAGCCAGATATGGACTGCAGCACAAGCCGAATGGCACTCTAGTCACTTCAAAAATTTTGATGGGCTCATTTATGTCAAATCTGTAGAGCAATCTCTGGAAGCGGGTATCTTTTTCATCCATTAAAATTCGTAAGTACATTTGGCGTATGTCGGCACTTATCGCCACTGACCGCAATCGAAATTTAAGGAGAATTTGGAATAAATCATTTTGTAGATTCGGTCCAGTGTGCAAAATGTCATTTAATGACTTTCCAGACGTAGTCGCGTTACTAGCATTTAAAACTACACGCAACTTGGTAGTACTTTTATCCGTACGGACAACAGCATGGTGAGGTATTACGTATTGATCATTCCCAGATTCGACTTCCGAAATAGTACCGACTGGCCTCAGATAATTTTTCTGTAGGTAATCTACGAACACGTTATCGTATTCCTCCTTAATAGACGGATTCAATAACAATTTTCGCTCTAAAGATAAATACCTATACTCGGCCGAACGCAAGGAGTCGCCTAACTCGGAAGTATCGTTCTTAAGCGGAAGCGAAACTACATAGCGGCCATTACCATCGCGGCGCGTAGTTTTACAATAATAATCCTCGCATTTTTGTTCATCCGGGGATAAAATGGTAGGTACATTAGGTACCTCTTCCAACTCGAAAAATCGATTCATACAATTTTCGAATGTTGAGTCAGTAGTGCAGTAAGTACGCGTAATAGTACTCGCGGGGCTAATTATCGGAGCTTGCCCTACTATTATATAGCCTAGCAAAGTCTCAATCGCGACAGGTTCTCCAGTGGCGCGCGAGATTGTATTCGGGCCTAAAATGCGGGCAAATACGTCCGAACCTAAAATCAGGTCAATATTAGCAGGAGTAAAGTAATTACAATCCGCTAATGGAATATTATTTAAATAATCCAAACGCGAGGCGTCGATCTTCGCGGTAGGTAATTCATTAGTGATACGATTTACGACCACAGGCTGAATATTAAACCTAACCGAATCATCGAATTTCGAACGAATTGTTAGACAAGTTACGCCTTCAATAGGATTCGTAACGTCGCCCACACCTGATACAAATTTATTCCGAGGCGCACGCATTTTAAGTTTCAACCGTTTACAGCATTCTGTCGTAATCAAATCCCTTTGGGACGCACTATCAATAATAGCGCGTAAAACACAAATGTTGCCTTCGGTATCAACGACATTACACTGCGCGGTTCCTAGCAAAACAGACGTCGCCGTCGCATCGCTATTCGACGGGCCGCTCGACGCAGTGTCGACGGCGCACTCGCCCACTGCACAAAGCGAAACGGCAACAGGGCCGCGCTCGGGCGCGGAGCACTCATCGCGCGAAGAGCCTGCCGTGGGTTCCGTGACTATCGCGGTAGTACTGGATGCGATCGGTATAGAACTGCGTGTGTTTGAATGCGTATTACTTGTTGGGAAATGTAACAAGCTGTGATGACTACGTTGACATTCACTACAACGAGTTGACTCGTCGCACTTTGTAATGTTATGTTTATTACTTAAACAATTTACACACATTTTCCGTAATTTTACGAATTTATAGCGTTCACTAGGGGACTTTGACAGGAATTTTGGGCACTGAGATAAATGAGAATGCTCATTCTTCCCACAAGCACAAGATACGCACTGATCTTGTTCCTGCACATTAATAAATGTCTTAACGTTATTATTATTAGAACGCGAACCATAATTACCGCCCGACTGCGAGGAAATATTTTTACGTAACTGAGTACCTCCCGTTGAAGCTGGCTGCCTTGTATTCGACGAAATATTTTGCGCGCGTTGCATAATATGAGACTGGTTCCGTACAAATGAAATAAATTCTTGACAGTTAGGAGTGTTATTTTTGTCATTACTAATTTGTAATTCGTAAGACTTGACTGTTTCCAAACCCACTTTCTTGCAGGCAATGTGGATAAACAAGAAATCTTCCAAATTGTCAATATTTAGTTGTTTTAAAGCGGAATAAATTGATGAAAATTTATCTATAAATTCCTCCAAATTAGTTGGTGAATTTTCTTTCACATTATTCAACGCGAACAGTTTATCTAAGTACTTAGCGGCTCGTACTCGTTTGTCGTTATATTTACTGATTAACGTATTCCAAATAACGCTGTAGTTTTCGGAGGTAGGTAGAATACCTTGACAAATACTCAGGGCTTTGCCTTTTAATCTACCCACTAGGTACTGAATTTTCTCGCTTTCGGTAAGATCTGGATTTTCGTGAATTACCGTTCTGAAAGTTTCGTAAAACATAGGCCACGACTCAATTTCTCCATCAAAAGAACATAGCTCTAACACCGGTAATTTTATTGAAGGTTTTTTCTCGCATTTAACCGCGAAACCCTGGTCGCGACTAGTATTATCAGTCACTTGCGACAACTTGTGAACCTTATATTTGATACGCGAATAAAGCTGTTCAAATGAAATTGCCGAATTGTAATTCGGTACAGGATTTTCCGTACTAGACAACTGGAACCGGTTTCTTTCTTGTATCGTGGTAAGAAAGTCATTTCGTAGGGTATCAAGCATAAAACAGTCGGCTAAAAAGTTATCGATCGCGATGGGGTCGTCATTCAATTTACAACCAGTGTCGTAAATAGCTTGAGCTCGACCATACAAAGCACTTAATTTGTTTTGTAATTGTTGCAATTCGCGATCTATTACCGCGGGTGGATCGCTCGGCATTTTTACCAATATGGCTGACCGCCGTGACCGCGTTTACCACGTGCTTACACTGACCCACTACAATTTAACGAATCCTATTAATCCGGAACGAAGTGACCAAATTATGTCTGCGCTAGTTAAGTAAGACCAAGTAGGAATGGATTTGTTTTGACTTTAATTAAACCACAAAATAGAAAAATTTGCACAGCGACAGCAAGGATGGATTTGAGGGACTCACCTTGCCTTGGCTCGCTGAGATGTCCAGATTATGTCACTCTTCGGAGGCCTCCTGTCCACGAATTATAACAATTCACAGCACAATATTGTCCTTCTGTATTTTGGCACAGTATATTGCACTTATACGTAATTATATTAATGTTTGAGAAAATTGATGCGTACGCGACGAATTCAAGCCGGTAACTAACTTCACTTCCTTCCTGGTGAGTAAGGGTAGGGGGAAAGAGATAGGAAATAGGTTTGCACAGTAGTGCGAGGGAGGAGGAACGTCGCCATGCAATCCTACCTACTAAAAAGTTTATTTTTCTTTTGTTTTTTAATGTTTTGGATACAGTAAGATTAGCCTAAACAAGTTGCTTTCTAGGTGTATTTGAAATTCAAGTTTATTTATTACATTCTAGTGAATGTGTGTGTCATTATTATTCGTGTCTAGTTCCTTATTATTAGTATGAAATCATTTGATTATTGTATGGACGGACCGGTTGTCGCAACCAATGTTAAAGTTTTACAGAAGTGGTGAGTAAACAATCAAACTTACTTTATGATAGTAGTAAGTGTAGTAACAACCTATAATACCTTATATTTTGGTGATATATCACTACCTACTTTTCTTAGGAGTTGGCATAATGTTTAAATTTTTCTCACAAAAATATTTGCTCTTTCAATAATTTGCTTCTTAAATAGAAAATGTATTGTCGCATCATCCGACGCTCATCTCGTCTTTTTGTCAATTGTTTATATGAGTAGGTACTCGTATTTCGTAAATTACTGTATATTAGAGCTATTCTGAATACTATAAACGTATTACTTACTAAAAACCAGTTAAAACGCAAAACAATTTCTAAAAAGTTACTGTTTTGGTATTGGAATAATTGCGATCTACAAACAATCCCAACGCAATATACAGCTGTCAAAATAAGCTCAAGAGTAGCGTTTAGGGTCCAATTCCGATTCCACTTAGTTCACAAAATAGTCACGCGATTCAAGACCAATGTGGCGCTAGCGTCGAACTCAAGAGTACGAAACGTCCATTCCAATGCCGATCGATCGGAATTAAATTCAAGAGTAAGCCTGCTGATCGTAAGACGGCGCAGGGCGCTTGCGTGAATGTGCGTGTGTATCAAATGTCAAAAAAAAATAAATTCTACATTTGCCCGTAATCAGGTTCGTATTGAGACGTGCTGGGCGTCGAACGAATATTATAGTAGCCATAGAATCACGGGTGAAAGCGCAGTGGAAGCGTGCTGGAGATTTTGATCGCGCCAGGACTCAGCCGAACCTTATCTCGGGCCCATGGGAGACAGGTCTCAGAACAGCTGCCGTCCTAACGGGATCAAATAGACGCGATACGCGCCTCCGAACAATATTACAATTTCTGAACTTACAGCTACCCTTACCTCATTTCTTCGAGCCGGTCTCACTTCCTTGACCCCTCGCAAGTTGTGTAACTGTGTATGTGTATAATGAGTGTATATGACCTTGCGATGGTTTGCTGGTAGTTCCGGACGATTCTTCCACGTCGCTGCAAGCCACGCCGTTAACGCGAGCCACCACACTCACTCCGTATTAGTCTAACCACAAAAGCCTCGGTGCTTTCCCAATAGCACTCCCGTGACAAGGCAAACCAATGATATTATCAATAACCCGTTCGACATTCACAGCGTCGCTAACCGTACTGCTTAACTAGTATAATTGGGTGCCGCGAAATGACTCCACAAGTCGATTTAATCAATGCGCGTGCGCTTTCACCCGTGATTCTATGGCTACTATAATATTCGTTCGACGCCCAGCACGTCTCAATACGAACTACTCTTCACGCCGAGCCCAGCGCTCGACCTCTACCTCCGCCCCTTCGCCTCTGTCGCACCGAGGCGGAGAAAATCAAAAATCTGAAGGTAGATTATAAACAATCACCCCCCCCGGACCGACCCGTTGTCGGTCCGCTCAAACTCCCGGGAGTCGAGATAAAGTTGAAACTGCCCGTCTAAGGATCGAGTCCCTCACCTGGACGTCTGCGATCCTTGGAAACCCATCCTTGCCCGTAATCAGGTTAACAATGCGCCCCCGTCGCCAACACAACGGTGATAGGTTAGCATCCTTAACCAGAACGAGGTCTCCAACGCAGGGTGGGGTCGTCCTGTCCGTCCACTTAACGCGTTGCTGTAGAATATGCAAATACTCCAGCGACCATCGCTTCCAAAAATTTTGGCTCATTTGCCGTAACATCTGATACCGTGACAACCGGTACAACTTGACATCAGTATACGGATATTCCGGCAAGGCGTTAAGTGGTTGGCCAATCAAAAAATGACCTGGGGTCATGGCCTCAAGGTCATTCGGGTCAGCGCTCAACGGGCACAAAGGTCGCGAGTTTAAGACCGCCTCAATTCTGCAAAACACCGTTGACAACTCCTCAAAGGTGAGAATCGTTGAGCCGATGACCCGATACAAGTGAGTCTTAGAAGACTTAACTACTGCCTCGAAAATTCCACCCCAGTGGGGGCATCCAGGTGGACCAAAGTACCACGAAATGCCCCGACTGGCGAGGCCTGAGCCAATCCCTCGCTCATTCTGACTTAAAAACAATACAATTTCCTTTAAGCACCGGTCGGCGCCCTTGAAGTTGGTACCACAGTCCGACCGAATCAGTGACGGTACTCCCCTTCTAGAAACAAATCGATCTAACGCCGCCAGAAAGGCCTCCGTAGAGAGATCGGCCACCAGTTCCAAATGAACGGCCTTGGTCGCCAGACACACGAAGACACACAGATATGCCTTAACCGACTTCGCGTTGCGAAGGTGCGATGTCTTGACCATGAAGGGCCCCGCGAAATCTGTCCCTACGCCAGCAAATGGCCGAGCCTCCGTGACTCGGTCGGCCGGGAGATCTCCCATTTGTGGCTGCATTGTGGCTGCCTTGAGTCGGTAACAAGGCAAGCAACGAAACACAACGCTCCGTATGATTCTGCGGGCCGATAAAATCCAAAATTCACGCTGCAAAATGCCCAGAAGGGTGTTACAGCCTGCGTGTGAATTCTTGGTGTGACGGTCCCTAACCAACAACTCCACCAAAGCTTCTGAATGAAGCACTTTCCCATGAACGTGACCGGCGCGATCCAACCGGTTGGATCGAACGTTCGTGACTCAAATGTTGACCATCATAACACGATTTGTGATGAGGTTATATTTGTGCGTAACCGAACGTAAATAACAAATTATTTTATCAACGAATATTCACATTCCATGTACTTATTATTAATAACGCCAAACTCAACTTGAGGCGTACACTGGTATGTAGGTCAATGTACTACTACCTACAAGTTGAATTTGTACATGAACACAATTTTTACAAAGTAAATTGGTACCAGGTACCTACTAATTTTTACAAAGTGGGTTTAAATAAACCAAGCTCTGCTACCAGATTTTGATCGCGCCAGGACTCAGCCGAACCTTATCTCGGGCCCATGGGAGACAGGTCTCAGAACAGCCGCCGTCCTAACGTGATCAAATAGACGCGATACGCGCCTCCGAACAATATTACAATTTCTGAACTTACAGCTACCCTTACCTCATTTCTTCGAGCCGGTCTCACTTCCTTGACCCCTCGCAAGTTGTGTAACTGTGTATGTGTATAATGAGTGTATATGACCTTGCGATGGTTTGCTGGTAGTTCCGGACGATTCTTCCACGTCGCTGCAAGCCACGCCGTTAACGCGAGCCACCACACTCACTCCGTATTAGTCTAACCACAAAAGCCTCGGTGCTTTCCCAATAGCACTCCCGTGACAAGGCAAACCAATGATATTATCAATAACCCGTTCGACATTCACAGCGTCGCTAACCGTACTGCTTAACTAGTATAATTGGGTGCCGCGAAATGACTCCACAAGTCGATTTAATCAATGCGCGTGCGCTTTCACCCGTGATTCTATGGCTACTATAATATTCGTTCGACGCCCAGCACGTCTCAATACGAACTACTCTTCACGCCGAGCCCAGCGCTCGACCTCTACCTCCGCCCCTTCGCCTCTGTCGCACCGAGGCGGAGAAAATCAAAAATCTGAAGGTAGATTATAAACAATTTGTTCGGTTTAGATATTACAAGATCTGGCTGATCGCGCCAGGACTCAGCCGAACCTTATCTCGGGCCCATGGGAGACAGGTCTCAGAACAGCCGCCGTCCTAACGTGATCAAATAGACGCGATACGCGCCTCCGAACAATATTACACTTTCTGAACTTACAGCTACCCTTACCTCATTTCTTCGAGCCGGTCTCACTTCCTTGACCCCTCGCAAGTTGTGTAACTGTGTATGTGTATAATGAGTGTATATGACCTTGCGATGGTTTGCTGGTAGTTCCGGACGATTCTTCCACGTCGCTGCAAGCCACGCCGTTAACGCGAGCCACCACACTCACTCCGTATTAGTCTAACCACAAAAGCCTCGGTGCTTTCCCAATAGCACTCCCGTGACAAGGCAAACCAATGATATTATCAATAACCCGTTCGACATTCACAGCGTCGCTAACCGTACTGCTTAACTAGTATAATTGGGTGCCGCGAAATGACTCCACAAGTCGATTTAATCAATGCGCGTGCGCTTTCACCCGTGATTCTATGGCTACTATAATATTCGTTCGACGCCCAGCGCGACTCAATACGAACTACTATTCACGCCGAGCCCAGCGCTCGACCTCTACCTCCGCCCCTTCGCCTCTGTCGCACCGAGGCGGAGAAAATCAAAAATCTGAAGGTAGATTATAAACAATCACCCCCCCCGGACCGACCCGTTGTCGGTCCGCTCAAACTCCCGGGAGTCGAGATAAAGTTGAAACTGCCCGTCTAAGGATCGAGTCCCTCACCTGGACGTCTGCGATCCTTGGAAACCCATCCTTGCCCGTAATCAGGTTAACAATGCGCCCCCGTCGCCAACACAACGGTGATAGGTTAGCATCCTTAACCAGAACGAGGTCTCCAACGCAGGGTGGGGTCGTCCTGTCCGTCCACTTAACGCGTTGCCGTAGAATATGCAAATACTCCAGCGACCATCGCTTCCAAAAATTTTGGCTCATTTGCCGTAACATCTGATACCGCGACAACCGGTACAACTTGACATCAGCATATGGATATTCCGGCAAGGCGCTAAGTGGTTGGCCAATCAAAAAATGACCTGGGGTAATGGCCTCAAGGTCATTCGGGTCAGCGCTCAACGGGCACAAAGGTCGCGAGTTTAAGACCGCCTCAATTCTGCAAAACACCGTTGACAACTCCTCAAAGGTGAGAATCGTTGAGCCGATGACCCGATACAAGTGAGTCTTAGAAGACTTAACTACTGCCTCGAAAATTCCACCCCAGTGGGGGCATCCAGGTGGACTAAAGTACCACGAAATGCCCCGACTGGCGAGGCCTGAGCCAATCCCTCGCTCATTCTGACTTAAAAACAATACAATTTCCTTTAAGCACCGGTCGGCGCCCTTGAAGTTGGTACCACAGTCCGACCGAATCAGTGACGGTACTCCCCTTCTAGAAACAAATCGATCTAACGCCGCCAGAAAGGCCTCCGTAGAGAGATCGGCCACCAGTTCCAAATGAACGGCCTTGGTCGCCAGACACACGAAGACACACAGATATGCCTTAACCGACTTCGCGTTGCGAAGGTGCGATGTCTTGACCATGAAGGGCCCCGCGAAATCTGTCCCTACGCCAGCAAATGGCCGAGCCTCCGTGACTCGGTCGGCCGGGAGATCTCCCATTTGTGGCTGCATTGTGGCTGCCTTGAGTCGGTAACAAGGCAAGCAACGAAACACAACGCTCCGTATGATTCTGCGGGCCGATAAAATCCAAAATTCACGCTGCAAAATGCCCAGAAGGGTGTTACAGCCTGCGTGTGAATTCTTGGTGTGACGGTCCCTAACCAACAACTCCACCAAAGCTCCTGAATGAAGCACTTTCCCATGAACGTGACCGGCGCGATCCAACCGGTTGGATCGAACGTTCGTGCGATAGTCGAAAGGACCGATCGCGTGGTCCAGGTCTTCGACAGCAACTCGGCCTCACAACTGTATGTGAAGGCATCCTGACTCGGTCGATACTGGACCCCTAAAATGGCCAACGCATGAAGATTCTCCGAATCCTCAAACAAATGCGGGTCTTGTTGATACTCAGTTGGCAGTCCTGCCAGTACCTCTGGGCAGTTCGACAGCCATTTCCTGAGTTCATAGCCACCGGAGGCCATGAGCGCCACCAATTCATCCCTTAAGATGAGCGCCTGCTCAATACTGTCTGAGCCCGTACAAATGTCGTCTACATAGACGTCCCTATCAATGACAGCAGCCGCGCGGGGAAAGCGGAGCCGTTCTTGATCAGCCAGCTCTCGTAGCGTACGCATGGCTACATATGGGCTGGGCTTTAATCCGTACGTGTTTGTGTTGAGCTCGTATGTGACCATCGGTTCTTCTGGGCTCTCTCGCCACAATATCAGCTGGAACCGACGGTCGTCTGGATGAATCTCAGTTTGACGAAACATCATCCGTACGTCCGTAACGAAGACAACCTGGTGTCTCCTGAAGTCCGTGAGAATGTCTGCAATGTCTCTGGTCAGCTTAGGACCAGCATGGAGACATTGATTCAGGGACACCCCGCTAGACGTCTCCGCGCTCCCGTCGAACACGACCCTAATCCTTGAGTCAGGTGTCTTCAAAACAGCATGATGAGGCAACACATAATGCTCCTCATGACGATAGTCAACCCTGGACACTGACATGTGACCCAACGTCAGGTATTCGCGCATGAACTCCACATACTTCTGTCGGAAGTTGGAGTCCCGCTTCATGCGCCTTTCCATTGCCACTAACCGCTTTTCTGCCAGACTCCATGAGCTCCCCAGCGGAGGTCGAGTTGACAGAAATGGCAACCTTGTCATAAATCTACCCGATGGGAGGCGCACCGTGTTACATCGATAAAATGTTTCGCACTCCTCATCACGTGGGTTATTCCTAAGAGCGGTGGGTGGCTCTTCCGTTGCCCAGAACCGTTGCAGGACGTCTGATAACACGCTGCCATAATATATGGAGCTATAATCCGTTGAGTGCTGTGGTTCCCGTACTGGGCCCAATAACGCGTAACCACCTGCGGTACGCATGGCCACAACCCCGTTTGGTTGCAGCTCCCGTTTGCCGCTTCGGAGCAGCTTCCCGAGGACGTCAGACCCAAGCAAGACGTCCACCCGTCCGGGGATCGCGAAGTGGGGATCGGCTAACTCCAATCCATTGGTCAACCCTTTTACCGCAGACGGTAACCGAGTCTGAGGGAGGACCCCAACCACTTCGTCCAAAACGATCGCCGTGGCATTCACCCGCGTGACCGATGCCGTGTCACCCATCTCGAACAGGAATGTCGTCTGACCCCTGAGGTGAGGCACCCGATTGCCACCTATACCTACGGCGCCATCCCGTGATGGCTCTAATGTAAGGCCCAGCTTTTTCACTAAACAGCTGGACACAATACAACCTTGTGCCCCTGAATCTAACAGTGCTCGCACGTGCACCGGCTGTCCGTCAGTACCCCTGACAGTAATCCTAGCCGTCGGTAATAATACCGTTACTGTCGGGGTGGGCACCACTGACGAACAGGCTGCTAGTTGCTAATAGGAGGCACCTCCCTCCTCCCCTGCCGGAGGGGGAGTAAATACTGTCCCAGTATACGGGTCCCAACCCGGGTAGTAACCCTCCCGACCCATCGGTGACATCCGTGCCGGTCGGAAGTAGCCTACTGGCATCCTTCCGAACGGTGGCGGGCGCGCCGTCAGCCGAGGGCGTTCTGCGAGAGGCGGGGAGAAGCGACTACTCGGGGGTGGCAACATGCCCCCCAACGCATTCGAGTACGCCGCGTAACCCGTCTGTACTACCTCCGGGCCCCTGCCCGAGTCTCGGTGCCTATCCCCCCCCCGCGGGGAAGACGACGGTATCGGGTTGTGCTCTGGATCAGCCCTTGGCCCACCCCCCCGAGGGGGCGGCGACCGCTGATTCCTGGCCGACCCACCCCCCCTAGGGGGGGGTGACCGACCACCCGAATCTGGCTTAGGAGAGGGGGGGTGACCTCCCGGCGAGGCTCCGTGCACCTCCCTACTCTCCGCCAGGCATAGCAACTCGTGATGGGCTCCTCCGCAGGTTCCACAGTTAGTGGTCCTGTGGCACTCACGTACAAAGTGAGTCCCCAAGCAGCGGAAGCACAAATAGCGCTGCTTGACCACCCCTCTTCGTCTATGCACCCGCTGCGCCTTAAAGTCCGCGCATGCGGCGAGACCGTGCCCTTCCTTCCGACAGAAGGCGCACACTTCCGATTGGAGGGCGTGGTATTTCTTCCCCCCCCGACGGGGCTCAACCGGCTTGGGCCCGCTCGTACGTCGGGTTGACGGAGGAGGGTGCGACGTGGATGCCCCTTGGCAATCCGCCCGCCGGCACTCGCCTTCTAAAAACACCCTCAAGTCATCGTAACTTGGGAGGTGGTCCGTCGATTCGCCACCATGTGACTGCTCAAAGCGCGCCACCACGTCGATCGGCAACTTCCGTAAAACCCTATTGACGATGATATATTTATTGTCCCCTAACGACAACTTAAGTCGATCTAACGTGTTCACCGCAACCGTGACCGGATTAAGGATTTTCGCCCTTATTTCGTACACGTTAGACACCTTCGGGATTTCAAAAATCTTATCGATGAGGCCATCAACTATTAATCGCCGATTATCATATCGGTCGATTAATAGGCCCCATGCCGTCTCATAACTGGCGTCCGTAATCTCCAGGTGGGTCAAGATGTCGTGCGGCTCACCGTTAAGCCTACCCATTAATTGAGCCATCTTGTAGGCGGGCGAGAGATCCGTACGCGAATGCACGACACTATTAAAAATATCGCGGAATCGCGGCCAATCGGCATACTCGCCGCTAAACTCGGGTACATGTACTGGTGGCAACGGCGCCTGAATCCCTACGCCTGCTGGCCGACATGAATCCCTGACGTCACCCTTGCGCGATCGCTCAATGTCGGCCGCCGCCTGGATTATGCTCATGGACATTTCCCCACACTGGTCCACATTGCCCCGTACCACCTGAGCATCCTTGTCCACCGACGACAGATCCGTCGATTCGAGACATGCTAAATACTCAGCGTGACACTTTAACACGGCGTCATATCGTTCGTCAACTTGCCGAGCGCGTGACAATAACGCATCTTCACGATCGGTGCGACCTACCAACGTAACAACCGATGAAAACCATCTCAATTCAGCTTCGATTCTGGCTGCGATAGTTTTCGTTACTGACGGAGCCATAGTGCCAACCTCAATACGCGATTATGCAATAATAAATAACAATAACCAAAAAAAATAACAATTATTGTATCCGGAACTAACAATAATAATATATTCGTTGAGTGAATAAATCTACGACGCTATGCCAACTCTTGAACTTATTCCTCTACGTGCTCTAGAGGTTATTCCTCTATGTCTCAAATGTTGACAATCATAACACGATTTGTGATGAGGTTATATTTGTGCGTAACCGAACGTAAATAACAAATTATTTTATCAACGAATATTCACATTCCATTTAGGTACTTATTATTAACAATTCCAAACTCAACTTGAGGTGTACACTGGTATGTAGGTCAATGTACTACTACCTACAAGTTGAATTTGTACATGAACACAATTTTTACAAAGTAAATTGGTACCAAGTACCTACTAATTTTTACAAAGTGGGTTTAAATAAACCACGCTCTGCTACCAAATTTTGATCGCGCCAGGACTCAGCCGAACCTTATCTCGGGCCCATGGGAGACAGGTCTCAGAACAGCCGCCGTCCTAACGGGATCAAATAAACGCGATACGCGCCTCCGAACAATATTACACTTTCTGAACTTACAGCTACCCTTACCTCATTTCTTCGAGCCGGTCTCACTTCCTTGACCCCTCGCAAGTTGTGTAACTGTGTATGTGTATAATGAGTGTATATGACCTTGCGATGGTTTGCTGGTAGTTCCGGACGATTCTTCCACGTCGCTGCAAGCCACGCCGTTAACGCGAGCCACCACACTCACTCCGTATTAGTCTAACCACAAAAGCCTCGGTGCTTTCCCAATAGCACTCCCGTGACAAGGCAAACCAATGATATTATCAATAACCCGTTCGACATTCACAGCGTCGCTAACCGTACTGCTTAACTAGTATAATTGGGTGCCGCGAAATGACTCCACAAGTCGATTTAATCAATGCGCGTGCGCTTTCACCCGTGATTCTATGGCTACTATAATATTCGTTCGACGCCCAGCGCGACTCAATACGAACTACTATTCACGCCGAGCCCAGCGCTCGACCTCTACCTCCGCCCCTTCGCCTCTGTCGCACCGAGGCGGAGAAAATCAAAAATCTGAAGGTAGATTATAAACAGTCAAGTTGATTTTTCTGAGACATAAACTTTTTGAAAAATAATTGTAGTTAAGGACGCATTTACGATGGATAGTCAAATCATTACTTTTTTAAACAAAAGTATGTTTATTAAACACAATGCTTTGTATTTTTAAAATGTTTTTGCTACGAATTGTAGGTAGATGTGCAAGGTACAATTCTTAACTATAAATATAATTTTAGATATGTCCAGTTTCTCAATAAATGTACCGAAGTGAACATTTTTACTGAGGTACATTTATTGAGATTTGACTATCAATCGTAAATGCGTCCTTAAAATAATAAATTCTGAAGTGTTAATTTTTTTATGTAGGTAATATAAATTGTCGTGTTTGTGTACGAGAGCGCAATAAATAAATATTGTATTTATGATAGTACTTTTATGCTGAAAAATAAAGCAATTCGTGCGAAATTATTCCCTAACCATTCCAAAATATTCAAAAATGCACGAAGTTAATGTTCAAGTTTTCACTTCTACACTCCCGGAGTGCAACTCGTTGTTTTTTTAATATGGATGCTTGAGTTCTAAAAGTCACTAAGTCCATTTTTACCGATATTGAGTTAACCAGTTCAAAAAAAATCTTTTTTTTTCTCTATCAGATGGTCTCACCCTTTTTTAAATTAAATGTCGCGAAGTGGCTTTTTTCCAATTCCTAAAATCACTAAATCCTTTGAACTGAGTTCTAAATGTCACTAAGTCACAAATATAAGCAAAAAATACCCAAGTCCAGTGAAATTTTGGTGATAAGTCACTAAGTCCATGCATTTTAAAACTCTACCAGTGTTGATATATAGGCAACAGATAAGTGTACCGAACTAGAACTACCCGCATATGATAAATAAATTAGGACTCAGCACATGGATTATTCAAGATTTTATTAGTTCACAGATTGCCACGATTTTGACAAATGAAATGAATCATGATGAAAATGAATGATGAAAAACGAGTCAAATTAAATGAAAAACGAGAGTTTTGTATCAGATATTGGTTCATCATAGTGAAATTAAAGTTTATGATGTATCCTTTAATAAAAACAACAGTTTAAATATTGAATTTTTTAAAAAAAAACTTGGTTTTTCTTGTCCAGAACTTGAAATTCAATACCTATTCGAAACGTTGTATTAACTATATGATACTGTACATATACTGTACATATGATATTAAACATCAATATCTTCAATTTCACTATGATCAACTTCACCATCTAAGAGAACTTCTCCCGTTTTTTCATTTAATTTGACTCGTTTTTCATGTAAGCAATCAATAACTGCAATATCTGTGTGCTCATGTTAAGCCATCAATAACTGGAATAGCTGTATGCTGAAATGTACGCTTTCAAAGATTTGAGACCCTGAATTTGCTACCTAAATGACAGGTCAAAATATTAAGAAGATGACATTGTATCGTAGTGGCATCGGTGGCCAGATCACCAGATCATCGCAGATCTCAGCAACTGTTACCAAAGGATGATATGGGTGAATTTCCCAAATGACTTATTTTTTTGTCTTCGGTGAAATTAGTATTTGAAAAAAGGAATATTGTTCTGAATTATTTTTTTTTGTATTCAATAGATAGTTATTGCGTTGTGGCAAAAATATAATTTACCTAGGACTATTTACAAAGGTAGAAATATATACATAAACCTCTATTTTTTTCAAATCGGTGCTGTCCCTCTACTTTTTTTACAAACAAAAAGCTTAATACACTAATAAAAATAAGTAAGTTATGGATATAACTTATTCTATTTCATAGAATATTAGTTATATTATTAATATTATAACATATTTTATTACATAATTAACGATTATTATTACTGAGAGGCACATTACGTACTTGTCCTGCGAAATGTTCTCATATCGCTGGACAAAAGTAATTTAAACCTAACTTTACATCGACGAGTCCGACAGCGTCCCCACCCCAATTTTATTTCTCTCGTTAGTGTGTGCTAGTGCGCAGTCAAGACGGACGTGTGTCAAATCGCTGCATATTCCCGCCAATAACGTAAGTACGCCATTTCAGTTGCTCCCGGACAATTATTTTATATTATCGGTGGTTGCATTTTTCTAGTGTAATGAGTAGTTTCATTATTGTTGTTTGGTTCTAACAGAGGTAGTAAGTGAATTAGCTTCATTGACTGTTATTGAATTTATCCTAGATATTATGCATTTTTTCTAATTTTCTAAAAATTGTGTTATTTCTCACGTCGCTGTTCTCATATCGCTGTAATCGGTGGTCTTTATTACCACCGATGTGATAATTTACACCGAAATGATGAGAAAAAATCAATCGGTGTCTTGTAACTAATATCGGTGTTTTGATTCATGATCAACGCACAGTTTTGTCACATCGGTGGATTGCTTTATCATATCGGTAGATATTTTATCATCTCGGTGAGTCGTTTTATCATATCGGTAGATCTCGTGTCATTTCGTTAAGTATACAAAGAAACAATGGAACATACAAACATACATCCAAACACATACATTATATACATACATATACACCGTTAAATTTCGGTCGTTTTAATCCCATGGCTGGTCGATCTGGTACATGGAACACTATCGATTTGTAGCGATAAAATCAAAAAATAAAGTACCTTTTTTTAAACTCTTATTAGGATAGATTATCATATCGCTGGATATGTACATCATTTCGGTGGATAAACTTATCATATCGGTGTACAGAAAAATAATCGGTGCCGGTTTATCTTATCGGTGGAAACCAGAATTCAAACTGAATTTTCTCTTTAGTCTTAAATGTTACGTTGATGATATTAAATTTGGGGATATTTGATATCCTAAAGATTACATAAAACCTGAAAAATATAAAAAAAAAACATAAATGAAAAAGTTCACCGATATGATAAAAAAAATGGCATTTGTTGAAATTCACCCATATCATTAAAACCAGCAAAATTTCAGGATATCAAGACACTGCTTGAGTATGTTCCTGTTCAAAAACGACTATTTTATGATGAAATGCTGTTAGAAGCCACTTCTTCAGCAAGAGAGCTGGATTTTTTGTAAATAACGACACACAGAAGAAATTTATGAATAAAGAGATAATATAATAATGAAACTGTGTTAAATTTGATTAAACGTGATTTTAAAGTAATTAGAGGATTAGAAGGAAGGTTTAATTTTGTGGTAAAATTATCAGCTAGGGCTAATGATGAAAAGAAGTTATAGTTTTGCTATTGTTTGTTCTTTAGTAAGGTCATAAGTTATGGTAATATGTCACTAATTCCAAAGAATTTTCATTAGAAGTCTCTAACTCCACTACTTTTGCGCTAAGTCCTATATGTAAAGTATTTAATACTGATCATTACAATAAGAACATATTGTATTTCAGACCGTCATATTAAAGCTTACTCAATAAACTATTATACCATTTTTTTTCAAATTTATTTATACGACCATTTTCTTTAAACAATTTTTTTTGCACTTCAAATGATTATATCTCAAAACAAAGAAAATGGATTTAGTGACTTTTAGAACTCAGGCATCCATATGTTCAGTACTCTGGAGGTGGTGGAAGGAGGTGTTCTTGAAGGATCAGTGAGACTAAATCACTACATAATTTTTTTTCTTTCCTTTTTAAAATTTCCCTCAAGTTTTTTAACGTTGTAAAGCACCCTCTTTCGAGCTTCAATTTATCCATAAAATTCGTTTTTGCAACTTATTCCCAGATCCCCATATGGTTCAGCATACACATTGTTTACAGATATCTCCTTTTTAAGGAGATGGTTCTCATAATTGGGTTTCTTTTGCA
This sequence comes from Diarsia mendica, assembly GCA_949316265.1. Taxonomy (NCBI): domain Eukaryota; kingdom Metazoa; phylum Arthropoda; class Insecta; order Lepidoptera; family Noctuidae; genus Diarsia; species Diarsia mendica. The sequence goes on from OX438916.1 coordinate 4,586,819, forward strand.
AATCCCCAGGTTGCATGTAGATATCTTGGCTTCCATTAGCGTAATGCCCATCACTATTTTGTTTGAATCTTCGGTCCTTGTTCTCACAATGTTGCTGAGAGTTTCCTTCGCTATAATTACGAGGTGCACTTAAATCATTGCTCATTTGTCTAAATGTAACAGTTTTACTTTTACCAGTTTTTTGTACATTACTATAAGTTTCATTACTTTTATTAATAGGGGCATTAACGTGTCTCAAATTGTCGTAGACCGTACCTTGTTTTGAATCTTTAAACGGATCTTTTGCTTTGTTGAAATTAGAAGGATGAGCATTGTTCCAATTGACTGGAATTCCAGCAGGTTTAGGTCTGACGATATCGTCTATTTCTGTATAATGATTCTCACTAGTGTTACTCTGCCTTTTACTTGGCATACTGTACAACTTGTCTGTGTCTGTTGAATAGGTGTCATTGTCTTCCATGAATCCCTCATCAATTCTAGCATAATTTGAATCATTATAACTAGTTTCCCATTGATTCGGGAACGCTGGTATGGGACTATCGTTTTGGTTTGACAGATTGTCATACTCGCTCTGAAATAAATATAATAAAATTGCTCGTTATTTTGTTTTATTCTTATATTGTGCCTTAATAATTATGGACTACTTTGTGGTCGAGGCGTCAGCAGCGTTACTGTTGACCAAATCATACTGTGTTTGTTCTACTTTGCACTTTTGGCAAAAAAGGGTTTTGTTAATTAAAAAAAGAAATACCTGAATACGATGTGTCCGTTTTATCCTTTTACGCCAAAGGAAAAGGCATATCATTGTTATAATGCCTATAACGGCTCCAACAGATACAGCTATATAAATTATCTGAGTTTTCGAATCTTCAGCTGGAATGGCGATAAGGTTTATTAGAATTTTGGAGATATTATATATACTATGTGGGAACACGGTGTTGGGAGATTATACAAATTATAACACAGGCATTCTATACTAACGAAAGATATCCAAGCAAAAAAAAAACACGGATTAAAGTTATTTTATACTGACCTAAAATGTTGGGTACCCAATATTTTTAGTCAATTTTCGTTACCTGATTTTTTTCTTGTTAGTATCGAATGCATTTTTTTTCCCAATGTCCTAATTTTGGTGGTCTGAACGATATGTAAAAGTTTGTCCATCTATTTTAAAAGCTTAACGAAGCCGAAAGGTACCTACTTATTCTGTACCTAGTTTTAGCACAATATTGTTTTAAGAGTGCTACATTGAATATTACCGTAAAATGTGACTTTTCACCATTGATATAATAAAACCCTAGATGCACAGTCTCGAACAAAACAAACAGTCGAAGCTGTCGCCAAAAACTCACCAATACACGCACTACTACATGTAGTTATCGTCACTATAAACATATTTTTTTTGGCAAATTCAACCTTACGCAGATTCTTTTACAATGCAGTTATAAAAAGCAATATAAAAAGTATTTTGTACGACCGTGCAGAGACGCGAGCGACGCGAGACTATTTGAAATGAGTTCATTGTGAACTCATTTTAAGCGGACGGTTTTGAGACGCGGAGTGTGTATCTTGGGTTTTATTATATCAATGCTTTTCACCCCAAAAAAAGTCGTTTCCCAGCAATGCCAGCAATATTTTTTGCGTAAGGGTACTAAGGCCCAGATTCACAGACCACACTTTGACTTTACTAAGTAAAGTATGATTTTTGGAAAGTAAAGAACAGCTTGACAGGACTAAGAAATATATTTTTGCGTGAAAGTAGATCTTTCTATCAAAGTAAAGTCAAAGTGTGGTCTGTGAATCTGGGCCTAAGAAATATATTTTTGCGTGAAAGTATATCTTTCCATCAAAGTAAAGTCAAAGTAAAGTCAAAGTGTGGTCTTTGAATCTGGGCCTTAGTTTCATGTACAAATGCTAGGTTGACGGCTTCTTGAAGGGTTCGTTTACACACTGTGTAGTATTGCTATAATGTTCGAAATGGGAGAGCGATTGTCCCCGCATGTAGCTATGCGGGGACAATCGCTCCCCCATTTCCTCTCGATTATCTCTTACGACAGGTCACCTGTTAATAGCCAACTGACATTTGCCAATTGCTTAGGCCAGTCTGAGTGACTTGCCTAAAGGGTGTGAATAGATGCTTTACGAAGCCGAAATACATTTTTGGTCTCCCCGTCAAAGCGATTTTATTTTTGTTATGGACCCATACTAGGGAATCTTCGTATTGGGGTGATAATTATTTGAGGTTCTCTTAAATTTTACACTGATGTTTATTTTATTTTTTAAATCATTCTACAATCCTTACGAGCCTAGGTAAAATAAAAAAAAAACGGGTTGCACTCCGGGAGTGCCGGCAGAAGTGAAAACTTGATTATTAACGTTGAGCATGTTTGATATTTTGGAATGGTTAGGGAATAATTTTGCACCAATTGCTTTAACAGTATAAAAGTACTATCATTTATGTGGTAGAATACAATATTGATTAATTGCGCTATCGTACACAAACATGACAATTTATATTACATTAAAAATTTAACACTTTAAAACTATTACAATTATTTTACATTAAAAAGTTTATCTCTCCGAAAAATCAACTTTCATCCATAATTTCAACGACTTTTTCACCATCATCATTACCAGAACTATCATCGCCAATCTCTAAAACTGATACGATAGGTTTATGGTAGCTGAAGTAAGAAACGAACAGTTTTGATTCGAACCTATTTAAATGTCTAATAAAGACCGCATCAATAGTAGTTTTGTATTTCGTTGTGCTAAGATTGCGATCATTCGACATAGTTAAACCAAATTCATTATTTAAAAATTCAATTATTCCGCCATAACTATGCTAACCCATTTATTTTGTCTTTCCCTGTCCTCCGATCGGAACTCCGATTGGTAGGAGGAGCGGGAATATTTTTTCCCATGCCTCCGATTAAGCATCATAAAAACATTGTACAGTCTAGTTCAAAATAAATTATTTTTGTATTTTATTGACTGTACAGTCGACATCGTTAACGTTCAGGGTCAAAATGTCCAACTCCCACACGACTAGTCTAAGATCGATAGTTTCCGAGATATAGCCGTTTCAATTTTGACAGCTGTCATCCGAAATGTAGATCTCATTGAGATCTATCACTTGTCCCTACACACAACTAGTCTAAGGTCGATAGTTTCCGAGATATAGCTGTTTCAATTTTGACAGCTGTCATCCGAAATGTAGATCTCATTGAGACCTATCACTTGTCCCTACACACAACTAGTCTAAGGTCGATAGTTTCCGAGATATAGCCGTTTCAATTTTGACAGCTGTCATCTGAAATGTAGATCTCATTGAGACCTATCACTTGTCCCTACACACAACTAGTCTAAGGTCGATAGTTTCCGAGATATAGCCGTTTCAATTTTGACAGCTGTCATCCGAAATGTAGATCTCATTGAGACCTATCACTTGTCCCTACACACAACTAGTCTTAGGTCGATAGTTTCCGAGATATAGCCGTTTCAATTTTGACAGCTGTCATCCGAAATGTAGATCTCATTGAGACCTATCACTTGTCCCTACACACAACTAGTCTAAGGTCGATAGTTTCCGAGATATAGCTGTTTCAATTTTGACAGCTGTCATCCGAAATGTAGATCTCATTGAGACCTATCACTTGTCCCTACACACAACTAGTCTTAGGTCGATAGTTTCCGAGATATAGCCGTTTCAATTTTGACAGCTGTCATCCGAAATGTAGATCTCATTGAGACCTATCACTTGTCCCTACACACAACTAGTCTAAGGTCGATAGTTTCCGAGATATAGCCGTTTCAATTTTGACAGCTGTCATCTGAAATGTAGATCTCATTGAGACCTATCACTTGTCCCTACACACAACTAGTCTAAGGTCGATAGTTTCCGAGATATAGCCGTTTCAATTTTGACAGCTGTCATCCGAAATGTAGATCTCATTGAGACCTATCAATTGTCCCTACACACAACTAGTCTAAGGTCGATAGTTTCCGAGATATAGCTGTTTCAATTTTGACAGCTGTCATCATTATTATTATTATTAATTATTATTATTATTAATTATTATTATTAATTATATTATTATTAATAATAATTTTATTATTATTATTATTAATAATAATTATTATTATTATTAAGCGCCCTGCGCTGCCTAAACGAAACAGTAGGCCCAGGCATACATTTTCGCCGCGCCGTAGAGAGGGGATAGCTGTCTACTCTCCATCCGTCTTACGCTTTTTCGATCAGGGTCACGTGGTCACGTGTCCTGACGAATTTTCGATCAGGGTCACGTGGTCACGTATCCTGACGCGAGTTTAAGATTTTATACCCATCACAGAACAATTTCCCAAAGTGCTCAACGCCGCTAAAGAAGTTTTCACTTCAAAAACTCACAAATAATGCTAGGCGAAAGCGTTGCGACGAGTGGGTGAAGCCGCGAGGCATAGAAAGTCATGGAATAAGCCACCATCACTCACCTGGAGGACTTTCGACCTTATTTGTTTCTGCAACAATTTCCGGCTTCAATCGGAAAATGACCTCAACTGAGCTATAAAAAAAGTCGAACTGCCTCTTCCCTTTTGGAAAATAACTACATCGTAATTTCTTAGTGTTGTGGGTTGAATCCAGAGTCTTCGTAAATGTTTCTTGAGCCCACCTTATTTCTGGTTTGTTTTGTGCATAAACTGCTTCAGAATCATAGGACTTGCCTAAAAAAATAATACTTTAAAGAGTGGAGTCATTGCGGACTTGGCCTGTAAGCGGTCCAGAAAAGCGTAGCTTTTTTTAATAGTATATTATGGTACAAGTGTGTAACGTTGGTGATTACCGCTGAGGCGCCATTGAGACCCGAGCCGTCAGGTGAGGGAGGGTCTTAAGAAAGCCGAGGACGGTAATCATCAATACACACCGTGTATCATACGACGTTTTTCAACACACTTGTGAAGAAAATAATAGGTACTAAAAAGTCATCTTCAACAGTTAAAACGAGTTCTGTTTTTTTTCACAATAGCGGGAAAAATTAATCGGTTTTCCTATGCGCGCGCATCTACAGTTCGACCAACTTATCTGTGCATGCGGGAAAACACGGAACTAGAATAAATGTACTAAGTTTGACGTAGCGATGCATTTTATCTTGACCAGTGGCTCCACCATGAAATTCACACTTAAAATGGTCATACTGTAACAATGGCAATCGGCCATAGAGTGACGTAGTTTTAGCCACGTATAAAATGAGGAAAAAGTTTTCTTTATTACAGAGAAAATAAAAGTTATATTATTTGAGTGAAAGTTTCAAAGGCTAAAAACGTACAAGTTGAAATTATCTATTTAAATTCAAATTTGCATGAAATGAGCAAGCACTAATTACATTAATTTATTTTTAGTATTGAGCACGATCTTTTTTGTATCGAAACTTTTTTATGAACGTAGCAACTCAACCAATAAAATTAAAAAAATAAACCCTTTAACTCACTAGTGAATAATAGCAATGAAAAAGTCATAGTTTGATTATAGGTGTCATTATGTGCCTAATTGCGGTGAAATTATAGCCACTTTATGAGCAAGTGTGTTGAAAAATACATATATCTACTACCGACGCGTTGGCTAATCTACTTGGTACTTCGGTTCGAGTGTAGAAAGTTATATGATCCGATGTTGCAGTTACATGTTACATTCACACCGTTTTTTAGACCTCTATTTTTAATCCGCCATTTGATTCCCTTCAAAATCCATTCATCTTCTTTAGTCCCCCTCTCCCTCCAGCCATCAACGTTTATATATTTTTCATTACTCATACCCTGAAAGTAGTTCATAACATGCCTGCGGAGCGAGTTGAAAGGGGTGAACTCACCTAATTCTGTGATTCGCGTAATTCGGTGATATTAATACTAATTAGTAATGTTATTAGTACTAATATCACTTATTACTACTGTTACTGATCGTAGCTACTGGAACTAAAACGCGCTGGTATAAGCAACCACAGTTTATTTTACAGAACATTCACAAAATCGTGCAAACCAAAAGTCACAAGTATATCTTGCTGTCAGTCATATTAGAATTTAGAATACAATTAAATGTTCCGAAAAGGTGATGCTAATAAGTTCGGTTCGTAACAACACTAACAACTACCTACTATTAAGTATTATCACGAAGTTAGTTGAGTTCACTATACTTTACAGCCATAGGGAGAATCGCTTTCTACTGACAGCTGTCAAATTATTTGATGTATTTGGGAGCAAGCCTATTGCCATCAACCAATGAAATAAGGAGCAAGTCTATTGCCATCAACTGATGTAATTAGGGGCAAGCCTATTGTCATCAACCAATCTAATAAGAAGCAAGCCTATTGCCATCAACCGATGTAATTAGGGGCAACCCTATTGCCATCAACCGATGTAATTAGGAGCAAGCCTATTGCCATCAACCGATGTAATTAGGAGCAAGCCTATTGCCATCAACCGATGTAATTAGGAGCAAGCCTATTGCCATCAACCGATGTAATTAGGGGCAACCCTATTGCCATCAACCGATGTAATTAGGAGCAAGCCTATTGCCATCAACCGATGTAATTAGGGGCAACCCTATTGCCATCAACCGATGTAATTAGGAGCAAGCCTATTGCCATCAACCGATGTAATTAGGAGCAAGCCTATTGCCATCAACCGATGTAATTAGGAGCAAGCCTATTGCCATCAACCGATGTAATTAGGGGCAACCCTATTGCCATCAACCGATGTAATTAGGAGCAAGCCTATTGCCATCAACCGATGTAATTAGGGGCAACCCTATTGCCATCAACCGATGTAATTAGGAGCAAACCTATTGACATCCACCGATTTGGGAAATTGGGAGCAAGCCTATTGCCATCAATTGATGTAGTCGGGGGCAAGCCTATTGCCATCAACCGATGTAATTAGGAGCAAGCCTATTATCATCAACCGATGTAATTAGGAGCAAGCCTATTGCCATCAACTAATCTAATTAGGAGCAAGCCTATTACCATCAACCGATGTAATTAGATGCAAAGCCTATTGTCATCCACCGATTTAGGTAATTAATAATTAATTAATATTCCACAACTATCACACAACGCCATCTAGTCCCAAGCTAAGCAGAGCTTGTGTTATGGGTACTAGACAACTGATAAACATACTTATATATTTCTAAATACATACATATTATAGATAAATTACACCCAGACACAGAACAAATGATCGTGCTCATCACACAAACATTTGTCCTGGGTGGGAATCGAACCCACGACCTCCGGCATAGCAGTTAGGGTCACTAACCACTAGACCAACAGGCCAGTCAAAAAATTAATTATAGTAATTGGGTGCAAGCCTATTCCCATCCACTTTCCTTGTATTCGTAATGAAAAGCACAGTGATAACCTCGGGTTAAAGACTTATTTAGTCCCTCGAACTATTAGCGCTTCCTTTCACCCCTAAGGTAACAATGTACTATTATCACTCTTTTAGTCACATGCATTTATTTAGTAGAACGGTACGGGATAACATGAACATGAGATGCTACTGGACTTATGATCTTTGACTGTATATACATAGATGACGGCTATGTATATTGTTACCCTGTAACAGTAAGACTTAGTAGAAATTATGTAATGTAATGGATATAATAATAATATACTTTTATTTTCAGACCAATTTTGTCCATCCATAATTGTTAGTAACAAATTTCTTAAAACTACGTTAGTTTACTAATAAATATCAATTAAAATTCAATAATAATTCAATCTCTGGGGCAACAACAAAATACACCTATATATACCTTCGAATTTCCACTGAAACAAATTCTCATACGTTGTTTGGAAATCAGTGTTCAATCCACAAGTCAGGTTAAGAGTTTCGTTTACAGAGTATTGATACTCAATGGTCCATTGTTTGTCATCATTGGTATATTGGTATAGAATATTATTCCTTGCCAGGCCTTTAATACAAATATCTGAAAATATTAAAATACTGAATTAGTATTGGTGGTCAAGGTGATTCTACACGTAATACTAAACAAGTTGTTGCGTATATGGATGGGATTGATGATGTTTGATGATAGAAAGAGTATTGCACGGCTACTGCCGGAGGTGAAGTAGTTCTTTTGTCCGGGCGTAGTCCTGATTCAGGAGCCAACTTTTTACCTTAGCCTTGACTTCATGGTGACTTAGCCGAGTTAATTGAGTAGCTTTAGCGATGTACCTGTAAATGAATGAGCTCACAACGTAGAACTGGCGGATGGCGAATGCGGTCTTTTGGCTTCTTATAATTAATGAAGAACGGAATTAAGTTAGTTTTAGCCACGTTGAGTGTGAGAAGGTTTAGTCGCAGCCACCTCCCAACGGTCCTGAAGGACTCTTCCGCAGTACACTTGACATCGTTCCACGTATCACCATAAACTACTATCGCAGTGTCATTAGCGTATGTAAAGATCTGCGATTTATGTAGGGGCAGCGTGCATAAGTCATTTATGTAGATTTCAAAAAGAGTTGGTCCTGGCACGCTGCCCTGCGGGACGCCGTATGTCAGAGTTTCTTCGTCACTTAGGTATGCGTCGATTTTAACAGTCATCTTTTTGTTTTGTAGGTAATCCTTGAAGACATCGAGAGGTTTACCACGAATACCTATACACACCAGTTTGTAGAGAAGGGTGGAAACAGAGATTGTGTCAAAGGCCTTCCGCAAATCCAGGAAAATACTAGTACATTTTTGGTGAACATCTAGTTTTTGCGATATTAATTGGGTTAGATCGACAACAGCGTCCTCTGTGGACACTCCTTTTTTGAACCCGTATTGGTTGGATGCTACAATATTGTACCTACTTGTTCAGGTAGTTTACAAGGCGGCTATTTATCAACTTCTCCATTACTTTAGAGAGAGCCGAGAGTACCGAAATTGGTCTATAATTGTTGACACAGTTCCTGGTCCCGCCCTTGTGAATCGGATGGACCAGTGCCCTCTTAAATGGTTGCGGGAAAACTCCTTTAGCTATAGACAGGTTAAAAATGTGGGTTATTAGAGGCACAAGAGTTTTCCGACAAACCCTAAGAAGATGAGATGGTATTCCATCCCAACTTGTAGCACTATCGTGCCTCAGGCCTACGATAGTGGACTCTCACCTCAGATTCGGTCACCTCAAGAAATACAAATGCATTTACAGAGTTGTTTGGTATAGCGGCTAGTTGTGAAGCTGCAGGGATTTTTGAGGCCAGTGCCAATCGAACCAAAGAAGTTACACACTCTGTTAATTGCTGCTTTTGGATCAGGTTTGGCGTTCAGCAGTTCTGTAGGTGATGGACATTTTTTTTGTGTTAGTGATGTCTCTTATTTTATTCCACGGTGATTTGGGATTATGTTTTGCTTTTTCTAGTTCATATTTGTCATGTAATGTTTTAAATTTTTTAAGGAGGCTGTTACAATGGTTTCGATATCGTTTACATGTGAGTTTTAGGATTGGATTGTCAGTTTACCGCGTCGCCTTCCTGATGCCAAGGAACACAAATATTTAGGAAGAAAAAATAAGTATAATATTATGTTATTTACATACCGTGGCCTAGTTCATCAAACAAAAATAATATCCTGGCGTTTGGTTTTCGCACATCCGTGTTATTGATACCACAGGTTAGAGTTTTATTAGTTAAATTCGATGTAGATATATATACTGATATAGCACCTGATTCGCTCCATGTTTCTGAAAAACCAAATATTTATTTATTTATTTATTTAAACTTCACGCACAAGAGTGGTACATAGGCGGACTTAATGCCACAAGGCATTCTCTACCAGTCAACCTTAGGGTCAAATAAGACAGCACTGTGGTAGAGTACAAAAAATAATAATAAGGAGAAAACCATTATGTAATATAAATTGATATACATAAATAAGAACATACTAATACATATTATTATAGATAGAATATAATAAACTAATATATATTATAATACATACAAAACAGTCTAATATTGTGTAAGTTTCCGTAAAACTTATAATTTAGGGATTTCGGGATAATTCCCACTAGCTCTACTGAACAGTCCTACGGTAGAACTAGTGGGAACCAAAAGTCCCACTAGTTCTACGGGTCCTCGTACAAAATTCTACTTGATTTTATTTTTATTAAGGGAACAACAAACAGTTATACCTCGCGCCAAATGAAAAGAACGCTGGGGGGTCAAGCTGCGTAGTAGGCGATTTTTGGGTCTATTTGGTGGTATGAGAGAGGGCCCCCCGGTCCCCGGCCCGGCCCCGGCGGGGCCCCAGACGGACCAATAGCGTACCGCCAAAAATAGCAATGCATTTTTGGCGCATTTTTAGCGGTACGCTATTGGTCCGTCAGTCTGGCTGCGTCACGTTCATTTTCAAAATACAATCACGCACAAAAGTTTTACGAAATGGTTTTACATAACAATAATTGAGAAAAAATATTTAGGTATGACGTACGTAAATTGTTTTAAGAAGAAAGAGGCCATAATAATATTACTGATAATTTAAAACAATGCATGACACTACAGTGACAAGAATTGTGTTTTTAATTGAACTTTACAACACACACAAAAAATGTGTGTTAATTCTATTTAATGATATTTTATTTAATATATTTTTGGTGTCAACCTAATAATATACGAAGCCGCAAACGAAAAGCTAGTTCGAAAATAAAACAATAGGCCTAGTATAGCTTCGTGCGCGAGTGTATCCATGCGCTAACACCCCCCCCCTGCTTTCCCCTCAGCGCTCTTTTTATGTGGCGCCAACTATACATTATGAGAACTTAAAACTAGTTTAACAATATTTTAATTTTGCTAATAATACAACCCACAACGCTGTCCACGGTGTGTCCATAGATGTCAAATATGACATAACAGCATAAACCCCATATTAGCACATTACCGAGTTAATGCTTGGGGGCGTCGTTGTATTTTTATTTCATTGTTGAAGCCTGCGTTTGACGATATCCCGATACCACTTCACTGCTGTCACTTCAAGGCTGCCCGCCCACGTCCGATAATCGGTGACAGATTTCGTCCGATAATAATCGGTGACCGATTGTTTTTTGGTCAGAAATAACGAACAAAAAATCGGCCCGATTATCTGTCCTACAAAAAGTCTGACGTGGGTGGGCAGCCTATTGCTACCTTGTATATTTTTTGGGAATATACATAATTATTGCGTGTTATTTCGTGTAAGTACCTAGTAAATAAATATTTTAAAAAATTACTTACTTGGTAAGGTTTGAATTTTAGTATATTCTGGATCAAGGTTGCAATCTAAGGTGCCTCTTAAAGTGGAATCCTTTTTTCGAAACGTAACATTAAATGTACCTCCATTTAAATATCTAAAGATATAGTCGTCATATGATGGGTCTTTATTAAACATCGTTGTTAATTCTTGCCCATCGACGTACAATATCATACGTTGATCGACATCGTTGTTATCTGTAATAAAAAAAAGACTTCAAAACACAAAAAGTGAAAAAATCTAAACAACAAAAAGTGAAAAAAAAAATCAAAAGAAAAATCAGCTTCAGAAGTCGGTGACATTTGTTTGTTTGATTTCGTATTTTTTTGCCACCGACTTCAGAAGCTGATTTTTCTTTTGAATTTTATTTTTGACTTTTTAAACTTAATTTATTTAAACCAAAAGAAAAGAAATTTAGTACCTACAGTACGATCAAATTATCTGGACAGGTCTGAACATAGGCTCTGCGAACTTTTACGCATGTAAACCAGGCGCGGATCCAGGGGGGGGTCAGGGGGGTCATGACCCCCCCCCTGGGCTGGGTCCAGGACCTAGGTGGACCACTTTTTAAAATTGTTAAACGTAATGTTTTTATTATATATTTTACACAACAGCCCAAAAAATAGAGTGTTTTTAGGGTTCATCATGACATGTTTATTTGTGAGTTTCTATAATCCACCCTATCTTCTAAACGCCTGAACCGATTTTGATAGGTACTATCCTTAGATTGTTTGAACTATCCCTTGTGTTATAGGCTGGTGAAAAATCCACGTTAAAAGATCCACATACGTTATCCCAACCACGAGTATATTGTAGTCGGCTTCGAGTCTAACTGGATGCAGGTAAAAACCGAAATATTACATGGAACGACTGGTTTCTTGGCCTGCACACAGTGCACACTGCACAACCCAGTTAGTACTGGGTACAACTAGATATCTCTTAGTATGACTGGTTGTCAGACTTTCGGGCTCTGGCTGTTTCCGAGGCAGTGAAAAAACTGAGTACATACTAACATATTTTACGTTTTACAGATGTAAATCTTTTTCTTTACGTATCGTAGTGTTAATCGATTTATCCCTTACAAGGTTGGGTCAGAATGGTACACTTTTAATAGACCACAAAAACTCAGTAGCCATAGCCAATATAAAATAATAAAGTACCTACACACCAATAAATTTTTTCGTAAGAATAATCGTTTGTCATTGTCGAGTCAGTCACATCTTCCGAACCTCTGTCTTAGGCGCTTGGTTCAGGAAGTGGAGGATTGATGTCTACCAAGATAAGAGTAAGCGGATCTCTTCTTGAATCAAGTAAAACAGTATTTTATACTCTTTTCTCCCAATGACAATATCTTTGCCATCCCCCACAATTAAAAAAAAAAAATCGCGCTCGCTTCGCTCGCGCCTCCCCCCTGCTCTTCCACCATTCTGTCTCGCTTTAGACGCTCATCTACTTCAATTCTCATTTCTGATTCTAAGTCGTCCATCCACCGCAAATTTAAGGATAAGGGTTATAGCACTTCGAAGAATCAAACCGTGGCTAAGAGCTTCAATGGTTGAAGAACGTCTAACCAGACTGGCACTTCTCCACACTAAAAAAACGTACCCATTGAAGTAGGTAGATGAAGTGGTAACGCGTTTCGGGAGAAGACGTAAAAGAAAAATTGATTAAGATATTGAAAAATGATTATAAAAATTAAATTATAACTTCTTGTAACTTGACCACGACTCTTTGTGACCCCCCCCTGGCACCAAAGCTGGATCCGCCCTTGATGTAAACTTATGAAGAAAACTGTTAATACCAGATAAACCAATACCTATACGATCAGAAAATATCTAATATTTACTGATCGTATATATTAGGTATTTTTAAACTAACAAATAAATTCTAACACTGGAATTGACGGCACGGTTGGCGCAGTGGCTGAGAGATTGGACTGCTGCGCTGCGTGTCGCGAGTTCGATTCCCGCACGGAACAAATACCTAGTGTGTACCTACCTATTTATGTATATCAACTTATATAACAAAATGGTTTTCTCTTTATTTATTTTAATTTTTTTTTTGTACTCTACCATGCTGTCTTATTTGACCCTAAGGTTGACTGGTAGAGAATGCCTTGTGGCATTAAAACCGCCTATGTACCAATCTTGTGCATAAAGTTTAAATAAACAAATATTTTTGTATGTGTGGCCTACAGATTAATAGTTGTTTCGGGTCTGGGTGTGATTGTGTATGTGAGTTTGAGTGCTTGGCCAGACTGGCAGCGCGGCGCGGGGAGCGGCGCGGGTGCGGCAACGCGCGCGATTTGCCTGTCCGCACTGGACCGCGATTTCGTTCCGAGCGTTGTCGCGTTCAACTGTTCGTCCAGTGTTTGTCAAAATATAATATGGATGACGAAGACTTGTTTTTATTGGAAAATTCTTACTTTAAATGGCAAATGCTAAAGTGAAAAATGGAGTTAATAAAATTAATTTAACCAGAGAAAATGAAGGAGAATTTTACACACTGTATGAAAGATTGCGAGAGCAACCTCAAAAGTTTTTTGAATATACAAGAATGTCAATGGATACGTTTGACTACATATTACAAAATATAGAAAATTATATTATAAAAAAAAAATAACAACTTACGCCAAAGCAAAAAAAAGCAAAAATTTTTTTGGTAAGAATTTTAAAATTCGGTTATTTTAATTAATTGGATACTTCTGTATATAATTATAAATAATTGGATTAATTTCTTAAGCTTTAACTTATAAAAGTTAAAGCTAAATAAATAAATCCAATTTATCTGGTTATCTGGCGCAGACTAAAGTTTGAGATACGCCGCTCCCGCGCGGTTTATCGCTTGCCGCCCCGCGCAGTCACTGCGGCCACTTGTATGAACGAGCTATGGCACGAGTTGCCCGCGCGCTCCCCGCGGAAAGTAGCCCGCGCCGCTTCCCGCGCCCGCGTGCCCACTACGGACACTCAAATGAAGTTCCATACGTTTAAGTTTGTCGCGCCGCGCCCGCCCCGCGCCCGCGTTTGCAGTCTGGCCAAGCACTTAATGTTTGTAAACGCACCCACGATACAGGAGATATTCCTAGTGCGGGGAAACGTTTAAAAAAAAACTAAATAGCATAAAACTATAAACGAAATACAATACAATTTACAAACAAATATTAATTTACTAACCTTAGGAATAATATGCAACGATTAAGGTGTGGAAAAAAAAGGAAAAAAAGAATTTGGCAAAGAGATTTAGGTAGATTGGTGCCGACGATACGACAACGATTTCGGTGTTAGGATTTATTTGATAGTTTAAAAATGTTCCTATGAACTAGAATTACCATTGGTTTTATTTAATGTCGAATTGTCGGCACCACCCTATATATGTATGGCCCACGTGATCGTGGTTTTAAACCGTTTAAAACATATTGAAAACGACTCATACAGTATGGATTTAAGTTTAAAACTTTTTCTTTCTTTCTCCATCAGAAGTGACATTAAACCAAACGGCCGCAGACCGCAAACTTTTTTTATTTTACTTACCAGCTTGCAAACTTCCTTTCTTCTTCAAAAATGTTATCCTGTACCGATTTTCTCTTCGGGGATATTCGGTAGAGTGTATACACTCCAAGTAATAATTGTTATTGTCTGATTTTAACACAGTACGAAACAGGTGTGGTGTTTTCTCTCGAGATTTAGTTTCAAACATAAGTTGACCTGAAATGTTATTATTTATTCATTAGATTGCCAGTGCGATTATTTATTGGCTTCTTATTACTTTTCGTCGTAAATGGATGTCAGCCTGCCAGTGTGGCTGCGCAACGTCTCTTTCACGCGGCCAAGTGTAGGCTACAGTGAGGCTACACATAAATAGCGTCAGGCGCGGTAATGGTGCTTCATATCCACGCCCGAGCCACGACATTCCGTGTATCCTAAATTGCGCTTTATTTCTATGCATTTGTTATAAAATTTGAATGTAATAGGAAGCTGTCCGCATGTCCGCGCCCGCGCCCGACGCCATTTATGTGTGGCCTGCGCCTTAAAACCATAATGACTTCTTTATTTCTTTTTAACTTGGGTTGCTCCCTTCGATTATGACTTTCGACAATGTTACTGGCAAAGTATTATCTGTTTGTGTGGGTGTGGCGTACGCCTCACGCACACGAAATGTTCCTAATAGCAGTAGTAGTCAAGGAGTCTGACTTCGTGCCCAGTTAATGACAATATTGTCTTCTTTTTCGTATTACATGGACTAAACATATCTGCTGAAATGTATAGGGAGGGATAGGTACTATTGGGTCGAGTTCTGCCCTACGAGACTTAAAGGCCAGATGTGTCTGGATATGCATGTAGAGTAACTACTAACCTGCTGCATTATAATATTCCAAACGCACAGTGGAAGTTACATCAAGGTCATCTTCTGCCTTTTTGCAGGAAATTTCCAGGTCCTCGCCCTCTATATAAGTATAATTGGCTTCTCCATCGTAGTTAACTGTCTGGTTAGTCGTTACATAAGTCAAATTGCGGTTGTTCGCGGACAAAATTACAGCTTCTGATGAGAAGAAAATAACATCAAATTATAACCCAACTGTTCAAACAATGTGACTTTTCAAGTAGGTAATTCGTTTGGTGCCATCAAATCTGAGATTGAACGACAATAAACATGCGACAGTTTTTTAAATATTCTGAAGCTGGGTACAGACTTTTAAAATATTACATGCAATGTAACACGCAATAAAGGTTTTGCCGTCCACATTGTTGCAATATTTCACACAATGTATCGTAACTCCTATTAGGTATAATAGTGTGGATGCCTTGCGCGCACGAACCGTGCACCCTATGCATGCGTGTCCGTTTCGATTGCTCGGTCACGTTGTCGTAGAATTAAAACGACTACGTCAACATTACGAAGGAATTCGTAGAACACTAACAATGCAAGCCGCAAATTCGTAGATATAATATTCAGAAAGTTTTATAGGTTTAACCACGGCCGCGCGGTTGAAACGTGGAGGACCGCGTGGCCACGGAGTTCTCTCAATCGGAGCTTAGTAGAGGTTCCATTCTTTTTGTAAACTACTGCTACGATTTCGAAGAAAATGTAGACAGTATAAATAAAGGCCTAATGTTTGTAATTCACGACCTACAGTAGGTACTTAGAAGTTAACGCGCGGTTGAAACGCGGAGGACCACGCGGCCGTAGTTCCCCTAAGGCGGGGTTGCAGTAATTTTTAAGATTTTTGAACCTTTGGAAATCGAACTAAATATAGTTTTTTAATAAATAAAAATCATTAAAGTAAATCGTAAAGATAGAAACGCGATTTAGAATGATCGAATCGATAATTTTTTTTATGAAACATGACTCTAAATCACAATTTAAAACGTGTACTGCTAAGACATTTCATCACGAATTTATATGAAAGTTATATCAGTAGATAGAACTTTTTATTCTGAAGTAAATGTTGAAAACATATTGTATAATTTCTTTCTCATTTTTGTCCAAGAAGAAAAAAACAGTCACAATTGAGGCATTATATCGCTCGCGCGGCAGGGCGGGGGGTGAGGTCGTGCGTTCATAAAAACAAAGTACTGCAACCTCGCCTTAAATGAAACTTAGTAGGGGTACAATTCTTTTTACTAATCACTAATACGATTTCGAAAAAATGTAATCTACTAAGCTCCGTTTGAGAGAACTCCGTGGCCGCGCGGTCTTCCACGTTTCAACCGCGCGGCCGTGGTTACACCTTTATAACTTTCTGAATATTATATCTACGAATTTGCTGCTTTCATTGTTTTTTTATTTTTATTTTATTTATTTATATAATTAATAAGAATTTACACTTTTACATAAGTACAAATCTGCCAAACTGCAAAGCAATTTATCGGCAGTAGGTTCTCGTGGAATCGTATTAGAAAACGTGTTAGTGTACTACGAATTCCTTCGTAATGTTGACGTAGTCGTTTTACTTCTACGACAATGTAGCCGAGCAATCGAAACGGACACTATGCATGCAGTGAGCAGTGTGCACGCGATGCGTCCACACTTATGAAATGCTCTTTTCATGTTACATTGGTGGTGCGTTGCACCAGTCTGTACCCGCCTTTAGAAAACGAAAAGTACTTACTTGCTCCTCTTACATAAAGATTAAAAAATAAATCTTTTACAGTATAATTCGTTCCCCGGAATAATTCATATCGAGTCCTCGGACCTTCGTAGTTTGTAAAGACTGTGCACGACCACCTAGTACTCATCTCAGCTGTAACGTTATTGACCTAAAACCAGACATAAATTTAATGTCTGGAATACACATGCTATTAGAAAAGCATACTTTTAACTATACCTAACTCAAGGTGTCAGATAAGTGAACGGTCTTCAATGTTTGTTCTATTCGTTTTTAAGATAAAGTTTAAATTCGCGAGAAAAAAAAATTGGGAAAAAAAATATTAAGTAGAGCAAAACTGAAATAATATTTTTTTCTCGAAATGTTCAAAAGTGTTAGCAATGAAACCTTTTGTATGTTATTGTATTACACATAATGGATAATTCCGCAAATATGTTTTTCGCTTAGACTTGCAACCTGGGCCGGAATAAAGGCACGGGCCCACTGCAGTGCACAGAGAGGCTATACGCTTGTAAGAAAATGTATGTATGTGGTTGTGTCCACTGCAACCCACGGAGAGGCTATGCATGAATTGACGTCATTGATACATGCGTGGCTTGCTGGAATAGGCGGTTACATCCGTGGCTGGCGTGAATATGTTGATAAGTCTAAAACTGCAATTTGTCAGGACGGCCATTTAAAGGGTTTGACGTCTTCTGGTAAATCGGTAAATTAGTTTAACATAAATGTTGTAGTTGTTTTATAGGTTATTTTATGCCCTCTTTTCAATGATGACAGTAAATAATCGAAATTCCCCATAGATTGCAAAATAATAGACTTGTCAATTCGTTCACCAACGACTTATCAACTTATGCACCGACTTATCCACTTATTCACAGCATTATCAACGTATTCACCAACAGTTATCAACTTATTCACCTACTTATTAGGGAGTATTAATAGGTAAACAATGTTATTTGAATGAAAAAACCATTATTAGTATTGGAATAGTTTTTGCCCGGGGCTTCGCCCGCGTGAATGTCGGTTAAACTACAAAGATGACGATTTTCCATACAAACTTTCATCCCCTATTTTGACTAGGAATAAGGTTGAATTTCCAAAATTTTTCCTTATTCCTAGTCTACATTTTATAGGGAACCTCTGTGCCGAAAATCAGCATTCTAGGTTCAAGGGTTTGAGCTGGGCGTTGATGAGTCAGTCAGTAAGCCAGGACTGTTCTTTAATTTATATAGATAGATAGCAAACAGTTAAAAACAAAAAAAAAACTGGCCAAGTGCAAATCAGACTTGCATATGAAGAAGTCCAGACCATCGTAGTAGGGAAACCCCCTTAAATTTGTATTATTTCTTATTTTAGCGGGGACAGAAATATTTATTTTGTGATAAGTTTGTTTTTCATATTGTTTGTATGAATGACAAAGTTATATTTGCGGTTTTGAAATGTGCTATATATAAAAAAACTACTTACTATATCTCGTTCAAACAAATTTTGGTTGAAAGTTATCATTGTGATCTATAGCATATATTTTTTGTAGATTTTTCTCTTTCTTAGTTTAGAAGTTAGAGGGGGGACGACACTCATTTTACCCCTTTAGAAGTGTTTATCTTTCAAACGATTGAATTTGAAAAAAAATGATTTCAGAAACCTAAGTGTCATTTTTAAAGACCTATCTTTAGATACCCCACACGAATAGATTTGATGAAAAAAGTTTTTTTTTGTTTCAGTTCCATGTAGGGAGAGCCCCCTTAATCTTGTATTCTTTTATAGTTTTGTATAAAAATCCTATAGCGATTTAAAGACTTCATCTACATACCAAGTTTCAACTGTGTAGTCTTAATAGTTTCCGAATAAAGTGGCTGTGACATACGGACGGACAGACATGACGAATCTTTAGGGTTTTTTTTTTTAATATTAAATGGGCTTACTCATGACCTCAATCTCCGTTTTTTCCCATTTTACTACGGAACTCTAAAAATATTTGATTCGCTAAAATACACGTAAGTATGTGTACTACAAATTAAATTTCAAAAATTAAGCATTATAAAATTAATAAGAACCACAATTAGATGATTGTCTTGAGGTCAAGCCAAATCTCTTTTGCCAATCAGTGAAGAGAAAAAAATAATAAAGAACACTGTTTTATTGGACCACAAATTAATATACAGACACAAGATAACATAAAGATACACGTGTGTATAGAACAAATTCAAATTTTAAAAATTAATAAAAATTGAGCAAAGTAAAATTAGTAAGAACCAATCAGTGAACAGAAAAAAAAAATAAGAATTTATTGGACCTCAAAGTCTTCTTCGTCTGGGTTGTCCTCGTCCAAATCTGGATCAGTAGATGCAGAGACATCACCGACAGTTTTTATATTTTTTTCTATAAAACTCTTTAATAGAGTCGTCAATCAAGTCAATCATGTCCATCAAATCTTTTTTTTCTCTGCACTAATTGGCGAACTTATATATTGAAAAAACACTGGAGTAATAAATCAATCAATAGATACACTCGAAAACAAACGAAATCAATTTTATAAGCACCCGCACTTGTTCCCGGAACGCGCGCGCGTGGCTTCTGAACTCTGAATTGACGTTTGTTTACCAACAGACGAGCGAGGGATGTGCACGGTGTGCACCGATATAAGTTGTTAACTAAACATATTCATTTAGCTTTTTTGTAACGGACTTAAATAGTGATTTCGTTGGTCGTAACTGGACATCTCATTATATCACAATTTAAACAGAAATACTTCGGTCGGCCATAACTTGATATGTCGATTTGTCAATTTAAAATTCGTGCCTATAGAAAACTCATAAGTGTATAAGTTGAGATATCATTTAACGAATATTCATTTGGGTACTGAGTATAGATTGATATATCAACATATCAATGTTTGATCAGAAAAACATGAGAATGCTTAATTGGACATGTGGACTTGTAAGTTTAGACACGTCAAAATGAGAGTTGTCAACTTACGACCAAGGTCGATTTCTCCAAAATGTATGGATATTTTGAGCTGTCGATTTTTTTCATATAAGATCCCAATGCCTAGGATGTATTAAGCCAATAAAAAAAAAAAACATTGAAGTCGACTTATCAATGTATTCACGCCAGCCACGGACATAATCTCAACGCTGTCAACGTGGGCCTACGTTTCCAATGGAGTACACGAATTTAACCCACGACTATGTACAGCTTGCTTATCGATGAACAATCGCTTATCGTAGCCTATCGTAGCCGTGCCACGCTATACATAGTCGTGGGTCTTTGTGTAATTCAGTGGCAACGTAGAGCCACGTTGTCAAAGAAATTACTACACGCAGCTAAAATGAGTCGCGTGACCGTGCACAGCATGCGCCGTGGTGGGCCCGCGCCTTTAGCATCGGAACTTTCAATGTTTTTATTCCAACTATTTGTGACAATTAGAGGTTTTTATTCATTTCATCATCATCATCAGCCTATAATGTTACCACTACAGGGACTCAGGCCTCCTCACGCAGACCCATAGCGGGTTGGCAGATGTCACAAAGAGTATATAAAAGTGTTTAAATTACGTCGTGCTAGTTAGCACGAAAAATAGACCGGCTTGCGATTAAGTAGCATGCTTATTCACAAGCATGCTCTTTTTATGTACACATCTGATTGATACTTGTTCGTTGAAGAGTGATGATGAAAGTTTGTCATCATAATCGAAAAAAAATAATGGAAAAGTGTTACTATACAAATTAAAAAAATCATTTAAATCAAAGCTCTATAATATTAAATAAAAGCTATTTTGAAGTTTACCATAAGTGTTAATAAATATCCATCATTAAGCCTGAAATACACAATGCTACTAGAAAAGCGTGCTTGTTTGCTACTAGGTAGCAAACAAGCACGCAACAAGTTTATTGTCATTTGTAGCATGCTTTCCGAGTGTGCACATTTGATCTACAGCACAGACCTCAAAATCATACTTTTTACGATCACACTTCTTTTTAGCACGTCTGAGTGACATTATCTTAAGGGGGAAGCTCACACCCTGCCCGCGAAATTCAAATTTTCTTACGTTTTTTGCAATTTGCAGGCCAGTGCTTGGTTTCATGTTGATGAACATTTGATTCGCGACTGTAAGACGTAATTAGTTACAGAATTATAATCATCAAAATCACCAACACAACCCTCCAAGTTCATATAGATCGAGAAACTATTTTTTCAAGGTCAAAGTTATTCCTCGATCTATATGAACTTGAAGGGTTGTATTGATGATTTTGATGATTATAATTCTGTAACTAAATACGTCTTACAGTCGCGAATCAAATGTTCATCAACATACAACCAAGCACTGGCCTGCAAATTGCAAAAAACGTAAGAAAATTTGAATTTCGCGGGCAGTATGTGAGCATTCGCCTTAAGCCGCGTCCCCAAAAGAGCCACGCGGTCGTGTCTCGTGTGTGTGGACGTGAGCTAGGCCTGAGCCACGCGGTCTAACAGTGGTCTAACAGGAACATTTAGCAGCATCCCCGCATCCTCACTTAGGCCGCGTGGCTCCGTGAGGCCGCGAGCCGAGTGACTTTAGTGGGGATGCGGCTTTACAGTCTTTTATTGGAGACACTGACAGAAAACAACAAAAAGGTGACAGCACGAAAAAAACATAAATAACAGTAAAATCAAAGAATATCAAAAACGAGGTTTTATGCGTCGTGCTAGTTAGCACGAAAAATACACACATCAAAAGTGTCTAGGGATCAAGCATTTTTATGCGGATTTCTTGAGATTGAGATGTGGCTTTGTAATAAAGAAGGTCGGCCAAATCGTACCTGACGATGAAACGATGGGGTCCCAATATGGCATATATATGAAAAATACCCTTATTTTTTAAGGTCTTAAAAAACGCAAGAAATAACTCTCTAAGTAGCCACAAAAAAAAGTTATCCATTTATTTGTGTTCTTGTAACTGTTTCAAAATAATTAAAATAATAGTTTCAGAACGCACTGGAACGCACCTAATTACGATTCATTTTGCGGATGAAAGGACTTGGTATTCAAAGACTAATTATTCACGTTTTTCTGAATAGTCGTTCATCCAAATTCAATTCAATTAGTACGCAGGCATCAATTTCAACTACTATGCTTATTTATTATGTACTGGATTCTTGTCATAAAAATAATTATGTAGGTTCATAGTAAGCTTAGCGACTCAAACGGCAACGTTTTTCACTTAGCGTTTTGTTCACGTACAACGGAACGTCATTTGTGATTGACAAGTTACATAATCTGTGGTCATCGATACGCGGCTTTTTTGAAGTCGTTCATAAAAGACTTCACGTGTGATGATAATTATTATGCCATCCTTGTTTTTTACACTATACGCTGTGAAAGTTAGAGCAAAGCAATAGGTGTAGTTTTCATTGAATTGTCGGTCAAAATCTGCCGTCGAAGCAGACCAGACTCCACGAGACGGCTTGACAGAAGGCTCTTTTTTTTTGTGACAACTCTAGGAGACTCATGGACAGACAAGAAGTGCGTTTTGAGATACCTATGTTCCATTTTTTGGGTAATTATCTGAGAGAAATCGAAATAAATGGGAACGAGATCGATAATAAGCCTCTTCGCTTATCGCTAACTACACTTTTAGGCTACTTCGCAGTCGGGTTAAAGGTATTTGTTGATTCTAACCTCAAAAATATTGTTGACGTTATTACAAAAAATCGTGGCTATTTAGGTGCGATTTTTCAACAGGATGGTGTTTACAACATAAAAACAAACCAATTAAACTATAGCTTGTTTTGGGACATGAAAAATAAAAGTCGGGTCCAGCTCCTATAGAAATTTGGCCATTGTTCTTTATGATTTTATAAAATATGGATCCTTTTTGGTGCATTTCATCATTTGAATCAGGAACTGTGAATCAAATTCGAGTAAAAGATGAAAATCAGCTGTCAATATTTTCCCTATAAAAACATACAACGCATTGAAGACATTATTAGTGCTACTGTTTCCCTACTACTGATTAAAACCAACGTTATTATGGAGCGGCGACGTCATTTCAGCAGGGAAGAAATGCCCAGAGCCGTGGGAATGATAGAAGCTGGTTCCCGGCAACGTACTGTGGCTTTAGCTCTGAATACAAGTCAGAGTGTTATCAGTCGACTTTGGACACGTTACCGAAGCACTGGTACCGTGGCTGAGCGCCATGGAGGACGGTATCGCTGCACCACACGGAGACAAGACCGATACATTCAAATCTTAACTCGAAGAGCTCCAACAATAACCGCCATGATGTTAGCCGTGAGGCTTCATCACTCTTCAGGGAACTTAATTAGCGACCAAACAGTCAGAAACCGCTTGCATGAAGTGAACCTTCATTCCCGAAGACCGCTACGGGTACCACCTATAGCAATGCACAATCGTAGGATTCGATATCAATGGGCTCTTGAACACAGAAATTGGGCAGAAGAACAATGGCGTTTCGTGTGCTTTTCTGATGAGTCTCGTTTTGGTATGAGACCGGATACAAGACGTATACGACACTGGAGAACCCCTGGACGCCAACAGCGATTAAAATCCTGCCAGGAATTCCTGGCAGGATTTTAATCGCTGTTGGTTCCACCACTATAAGGATGGACTTAAGTCCATCCTTATAGTGGTGGAACCATCATGTTATGGGCGGGTATTTGGATCGGCGGAAGAACTGAGTTGATTTGGATCAGAGGCAACCTCAACGCTCAAATTTATGCTGAGACGATTGTATCAGACGTCATCGTTCCTCTACAAGTGCAAATCGGTCCCTTATTTCAGTTAATGCATGATAATGCACGACCGCACACCGCAAGAGTTGTAAGACAGACTCTCGCCGCAGCTAACATCAATGTCCTGCCCTGGCCTGCTCAGTCGCCAGACTTAGACCCGATTGAGCATGCATGGGATATGCTACAGAGAAGAGCTCTGCCGAATATGGAGGGTATCCAGTCGCAAGAAGACCTTTTTTTGTTGTTGCAACGAACATGGGCGGCCATTCCACAGCGTGATTTGGATGAACTCATTTTGAGTATGTATGTATGTTGTATGGATGTTCTTGTGTTGTTAGTGTTCGCGGTAGAAACACGGATTATTAATTGTTTAAGTTACCCAATAAAATTTTAAAGAAAACTGTTATTTCAGTCTTTTTTTCGAACTTTAATGTTAGTGGTTCAAATGTCAAAAATCCCTTTATTAGGAAAATGGTTTTTTATTAATGCAAAGGTGACTTGGTTTATCGTTACTGTGACAAACGAAAACACTTTTGATGAATCCTTAAAGAAAATTTTAATTAATATCAATCAGGAGAAAAGTTATTGCAAAAATATATGTTGATCCCTAGACACTTTTGATGTGTGTAGACCGGCTTGCGATTATGTAGCATACTTACAAACAAGCATGGTCTTTTCGTTTACACGTGCTACTTGTATGCTACTAAGTGACAGTTGCTCGAAACTACCAAGACTTCGCGCTACTACGTAACATGTGTATTCCAGCCTATCGGTTTGCAATTAGGTAGCATGCCTTGAAACAAGCATGCTCTTTTCGTATACACGTGCTACTTGTATGCTACTAAGTGACAGCTGCTCGAAACTAGCATGATTTTCGTGCTACTACGTAGCATGTGTAGGTATTCCAGCCTTTATGATAGCTAAATAAAAAAGGCTCAAAGCATCTTTTTTTTTTTTTGGTGGGTGGAAAATCATCAAATGACCCCCCCCCCCTCTTGGGCAGAGCGAAGGGGAGTGTCAGACTTCTACTGACTAAAAACCGAACCCATGTTCCTTCTTTGCCCTTGCGCCGAGGCCACGTAATCTAGTACAAAAATCCGCGGCCCCGACGGGGGCTCAAAGCACCTTGATTTAAAATCTTTGGCGAAAAACCCGTGCATTTTTTTTTATTTAGTGTAAAATTTGTCGCACCTTTAGAGACATACGTTTAACTATGACGACATAATAATATGCTGCTAAGTGACAGCTGCTCGAAACTAGCATGGTTTTGTGTGCTTTTGTGCTACTACGTAGCATGTGTATTGTAGCCTTTATTAATGATTTTGCAACAACATTAGCTGCCTCCGTGGTCGAGTGGATTAGGCGTTTGCCTTGAGTGTGACCCGGTGGTCGTGGGTTCGATTCCCACGGGAAGCATACTTTGTAAAGTTGTTTCCAGCTTGGCTAGGACATTACAGGCTTGAATCACCTGATTGTCTGTTAATAAAGATGATTCCGTGCTTCGGAAGGCACGATAAGCCGGTGGTCCCGGCCGTAAATGGCGGTCGTCAAATCATGTCAAAGGCCCTTGAGGTGGTTTAGAAACTCTGACACTAGGGTGTGTTGGGGGTGTGGGTGTGTTCGTTAGGTATACCTTACTGCCTACACGATAACTGAACTGAACATTATTAAATTTATTCATCTTTATTTGTGTGTTTACTTCTTAGTGTTTTAATGTAATGTTATGGATTTTTAATATCTGAAATAAATACATTGAATTGAATTGAATTATAAAACCACTTACATTTAATAGAGCGATACCATCGTTATTAAACGAGGTCATTGGTATGAAACCGGGAATATCTTTTGTTTTTGCGTAGCTTCCACGACACCTGGAAACAGATAAATTAAATTTAGATATTCAGAAATTTGGGTGTACTAATGGGTATCTGCCTATGCCTTCGGAAATTGCGGGTATGATGTTATGTTATGTTCTTTTTTTAATGCAACTCTTAAGAGCGTAGACGGGCTGCGTATAATATACGTATATTTAACTATTGCCGTCGCGCTGCGCTCTAGCAACCGGGCGGTATCAATATGTGAGTGCGATAGAGACAACTGCAGCTCAGAACGATTTTACCTATAAAAAACCTTGACCGATCGACGTTTCGTATTCTCCTGTTTTCTCCTCGAAACCTAAGCCAATTAAATTATATTTGGTATCAAAATTTAAAGGAAGAATAGATCTATTACTTGTTTTTATTTTAAAAACTTTTCAATTTTCTTTGGTAGTCATCTGATTACGTAGGTAAAAACGGGGTATTTTTTTAGGTTTTTGGTAAGTCATATTTATTTTTGTAATAAATTTTTTGAAAAAAAAAATTACAGCCTTCAATAGACCAGGGGCCCAATTCTGTAACTTAGAGATAAGCAACATGCCATTGTCACTCTATCGACACACTACAGACATTAGGAAAAAGAGGTGTCGTTGTTCGATGGCTTCACAATGGCAGTTCGATAGCCAAACACGATAGACACAACTGTCAGATTTCACTTGAAATATATTTACAGACTACCGTAAAGTCCTACTATGGCGTTTCAATGTCACTACAGTGGCAAGTCAATGACCATAAATATTTGTAGAATACCAAATGTCAATGAGTAGTCTATTGAGACACAACCGACACACTATCGACACACTATTGATAAGTTAGCTATTTTACAGAATTGGCCCCCAGGGGCCCAATTCTGTAACTTAGAGATAAGCAACATGCCATTGTCACTCTATCGACACACTACAGACATTATTATGCAATAGGGAAAAGAGGTGTCGTTGTTCGATGGCTTCACAATGGCAGTTCGATAGCCAAACACGATAGACACAACTGTCAGATTTCACTTGAAATATATTTACAGACTACCATAAAGTCCTACTATGGCGTTTCAATGTCACTACAGTGGCAAGTCAATGACCATAAATATTTGTAGAATACCAAATGTCAATGAGTAGTCTATTGAGACACAACCGACACACTATCGACACACTATTGATAAGTTAGCTATTTTACAGAATTGGGCCCCTGAATTTTTATAAATAAAAACGATTACTCTAGAGGCATTATCCAGGAAGAGAATAGGGGAATACATTTGTATGGAAAAATGCAGCCCGTCTACGCTCTTAATTACGGAGAAAAAGTACTGGACATCCGAATCTGCATTGCTTTTAACGTCTCTATTATGAGGAACTCCAATATTTTCAGCACCCTCCTTTACTAATACCTTATTACAAAGTATCTCTACACTTGTACCTACACTTTCATTGTTGATTGTACTATCAGCTACAGCTACATGCTTAATACAATGACTATTGGCGTACCGTAACCTGGTCCTATTTTGCTCCTGGGGTGGTAAAAATGCTCCACTTCCCAAAAAAGAATGTATCTGATTTTACGTACTGATACTTTACCTTTTAAGTGAATGCAATATTTTTATCTAATAAAACTTTTCCTGATCTAGCAACATCAGACTTGACAGATGTCAAAGTCGTCCATTTCATTTTTTTGTGTGAGGGAGAACCGCAACGCTCCATAAGGTAATAATTTAAAAGTACAGTAAATGTATCTGCATCTCCTAAATTTGTAATTAAAACCATGAAAATTGAATATGATTAGTTTAATGTGCTTTATAAACTATCTGATTTAGGTGATATTTTGTGTTTATCGCAGACATTGTATTTCCTGTATATATTTTTTTTAACATGGGTATATTTTGCGCCTAATTTTGAGGTCACAATGCGCCTGTATATTTATGTAGTTAAGTAGTTTTTAAATACGAAGGTGAGCAGTTTCCCGGAGTGATTACGAAAACCAATAAAAATGGGGATGATATAACATCATCAATGAAGCGTTCTTTGAAGAATTGGAAATGGCCTCTTCATAAAGACGAACTATACTACACATGGAATGACGTACTTGGCGGCATAAACCCACCAAAAAATTTTAATACATTTACGAAATGTTTATGATAATTACTTTAATAATTAAGAAAAAATATTCCTATTGCAAACCAAACTGTGATTTTTCAATTGATCTCTCGTAAATAAAGGTTATTTTCTAACATGTCAGCTTTTTATTACACTCTTCTATCGGAGCAAAGTAAAAAGTTCAAATTAAAACTATACTCCATTGAAAAATATACGACAAACTTGAGCAAAGAAATTGCGGAGCAAAGTTACCATCTGCAAAAGAACTACTTTGCTCCAAAAGAAATAAAAAAAATAAAAAAATTGGTTGCTTTATACAATAATGTTTTAATGTTAAGTTATACTTCAATAATGCTTTTGTTCATATAATACACCGCAGTACTAATTTACGCAAAATTGAAAAAATATTGTAATAAGTAAAACAGTTGGAGCAAATTTTGGTGCAAAGTAGGACCAGGTTACGGTACTTTAAATCGATAAAAATCTAGTCCTTATTATTTTTATGCGAATCATATTTTTATGGACAGACAAAACTAGTTTTCGTTTTTACTTATAAATTACTAGCTTTTGCCCGCGACTTCGTTCGCGTGGAATAGTGACTTTTGATGCCGACTCTTGACCAATAGATGGCGCTGTATTTCCGGAATAAATTTTATTTTTTATTTTATTTTTTGTAATAAAAACTATCCTGTGTCCTTTCTCAAGTTCCAAACTATGTCTGTACCAAATTTCACACAAATCGGTTCAGTAGTTTAGGCGTGAAGCAAAGACAGACAGACAGAAAGACAGACAGACAGAGTTACTTTCGCATTTATAATATTATATATATAGTTAAGTTATATAGTTAGGAAGTTAGGATAGGTATCGTTATTACTAACTTACCGTGCGTATCGTGGGTAACCATCTTCTATAATTATCTTCAGTGGCTTATCTTTCCAAACTGTATAGTTCTTGTTTCCATCATTGCTATAACATAGACGTACAACAGGATTTTCTGCAAGTACAAAACATTGGTACAAAATTGGTATTTTGAAAATTACGCGCGAAGTTTTTCTTGTTCATTTGGACCGAAGATTTTAAGTCTTATGGAGAGCATTAATATTATATAGGTATGCCAATGCATATGGACAAGCATTGAGAAGTTTAGTACAGGACCAGCATCGCATCGACATGAGCTGTCCAGCATCAAGACGAACCGAGCCAACAAGAGCTAGTACATTCAATGCCCAGCATACTTGACCCTTAACACCACATGCCCTCTTCTTCTCACTTATACGAGGGTTCAGGTAATGTTGGGCACTGGCTGTAAAAACCTAAACACTATCACCGAGTTTGCTGTATAATCTCCCGAAATTAATCTTATTATTGTACCTACTTAAAATATATTATTATTAGATGAATTCATAAAATGGTATTGTTTTGAATATATAAACTGCTGCACCGATTTTCATGCTGTTTTCACTAATGGATAGAGTGGTTTTCGAGGATGATGTAAGTATATAATTTGACCGACAAAGCGCAGGCATCAGCTAGTTAATAATAATTTTATTTAATTAATTGGATTATATAATACAGACTAACCACATTGGATAATATAAATTCATAAGGAAATCTTAACAATAAAATAAGTACCTACTTGATGCATGATTTATGTCTCGATTATTAGAAGGATAATATACTAAATATACAGTCGAATGCAATTGAATAATAATGTGACACGAAGTTTAAAGTGCTCGCATTTTCCATAGAGCTTTCATTATTGACTTCTAG
The DNA here is from genome assembly GCA_949316265.1 of Diarsia mendica. NCBI lineage: Eukaryota > Metazoa > Arthropoda > Insecta > Lepidoptera > Noctuidae > Diarsia > Diarsia mendica. The sequence goes on from OX438916.1 coordinate 4,616,646, forward strand.
TGATGGAGAAGAAAGTTAAAAAGAAATTCGCTACTTTTGAATTTGAATCCGACTGCTCATAGCCTGTTTAAGGAAATTTTGTTTCCCGTAACTATTTACTTTGTCCAGAGGCTAAGGCCCAGATTCAGAGACCACACTTTGACTTTACTTTGATGGAAAGATCTACTTCAAGCTGTTCTTTACTTAGTAAAGGCGAAGTAGTCGATAATCATGACTTTGGCCTCAAAGTAAACTTTGCATTATTATGCGTTTAAATAATGTAGTCCTTCGTGTTAAACTAATTTCCTACAAAAGAAAAGTGTAGTAAAGTCAAAGTGTGGTCTCTGAATCTGGGCCTAAGTGTTGGGCTACGTGTTGTTCGAAAGAGATACCGCGGCCTCGGCAAAAAGGGTTTAAAAAGGAATATTGGTGGTTAGCTACCGCTCTGCCCTGAGCGGGAAGAGTCTTTTGATGATTTCCCACCCTCCAAAAAAAATTGCTAAACAACGTGGAAACGCCGACAGTCTCTTGTGTTTATCACCAGCTGACAGCTTAAAGAAGCAGTTTAATGAAGAATATCATTTAAATTTACTTTTGAATAGCTTGAAATTCGCCGAATTTATATTGTGGCGTAATATTGACGTGTGTGCATCCATTACGGTTGCACAAGCCAGTCATTCTTCCATAAAAACGTAGTATGGTACTTTATGGATTACTCCTCTGGTTGACGGTGTAGGTTCAAAATTAAAAATTGTATCAATATTGGTTTGGTATCATACTACCAAAGGTCTGCATAGAAACGTTGTTGTGTCTCTTTCGCTCTATGCATTTCGCTCGTGATGTCGGATGAAATAGCATGCATTTTAGCCCCGCCCACCAACTAGTTCGTGCCGTTACCTTGTTTACCCTTAAACGTCAATATTTCCTTGTTCATTATTGTTTGTTTTAATTTTAAATACCTAGTGACGTCATAAAAACAAAATGGCAAGTGCTAGCACTATGCTATTTGGTCAAGGATAAAATAGGTACTAATATGATTAAATAAATATACACTTGACTACTATAGGACACGCAGGCATTTAAGGCGCTAACAGGACCGAAACTAGCGCCACCCATATCTTATTTCTTTTACCTACTCTAAAATCACATCAATTTTGAAAAATCCAAAACACTATCATGCTAGTTAATAACCTGTAGTATTTTAAAAATCACTTTACATGATTCTAGACTTGATAAATTAAGAGAATTTTATAACTAATTAAAGATAAAAGTGGCCACTTTTGGCGGTAATAAGTAATTCTAACTTTACCAGTAAATGTTTACCAGTAACAGTCCATTTTCAATACAAAATAAGTGCATCATATTTTCAGGTTAAAATTTAATAATTTGCGCTTTGTGAAGTCAGCAGAATTTAGCAGGACTTACCCGTTGCCGTATCTGTCAGGTCTGCTTTCACTTTTAATATTATGAAAATAACACATAAAACTAAACGTAACATTTTAAAATAATTTAACATACATCGAAACTAATCCATTGTAATTAGTACGTTTATTTCAATAACAAAACTCATCACAGGAGTGATTTATTACTGAAATAGTGTGACAATCATTTCAATATTTTAGGGGAAAATTGTTAAACTATATCATTCAATGCGCCTCGACTCCGTTCGAGTGACATTAATTGTAGTTCCTGTCTATGCATGTTTCCATTTAAACTTTAAAGACGGGGCTGTGGGTTGTTCGAAAGAGATACCGCGGCCTCGACACAAAGGGCTAAGAATGAACATGGGTGGAAAAAAAACCTGAGATTTACGTAAATACTCATAATATATCGTGGCTCATAGCCTAAAGTTTTTCTAAACTTTCAAAATGGTTTTATAATATGAAAACACTAGAAAAGCGACACTTTCTAATCGGTGAAGTTTGGTGAATTATTTACAGACTGCGCTAGCGACTCTAACATCCGTATCTATAGTCAAGTTAAAGTAATTACTTGAACTTAAGTAATTACATATGCAAACATTTTTATGCAATGGGCAAGAATTTAAACGAAGTTAGAACCATATGTATACTGTGTTAGAACCGTCAATGAAAGCAAACCTAAGAATTCTAACCTTTGACAGTTCTATCATCAAGGAATTATTAAACTACGAGATAGAGAAAAAAATCGTACCTATCTTAAAAAATGACTTTTACTCAAGTAATCACTATGACTTGTTTATAGATACGGGTGTTAGTACTTACCACCTTGCTATAAAGGGTGTAAAGGACCCGTAACTAAGCTGAAAGGCACTTGTCCTCCCCGTCACTGTGATATCTTTTTTGTTCTAGACTATACCTAGGAACCGTCTAGTTAATATAGGAGTCAAAGTTACAAATTTTTCACAGCTGTTTTATCAATACTGTGTTTTTAGGTTATAATTTTAATTATATTACCTCCATGGCCCGTTTACTATTCAAAGCATTCACTAGCACAATTATTATTAAATTTTACAAAAAAATATCTAGGTAGCAGTAACCAAGCATTATTTATACCAAACTAAGTGTTTGATGTGCATAATGCTTGGTTGACAGCTACGTGAAGGGTTCGTTTACACCCTGATTAATATCCAACAAACATCTATCGCTTTAAATGACCTATTTCTAGTAGAAAAGTCCTACCTTATTAAAATCTGTAGTTGAGTATTACTTTCTATTCTTCTTAGTGTATCAATGACAGAAAAATAGTTGTGAACAGAGTTCTAATATTTAGGGGCCAACCTATTGCCATCAACTGGGCACAAATACAGACTCGTTGACAGCTACTAAAAAATTCCAATGCCACAAAGGAGATGGCTAAATTCAAGTAGGACGACTTAAGCAAGCATCTATAAACATGACACCTAGCAAAATGCAACGCTGAATAGCTGAATATTGGTATTTCATATAAAAAACACTTTCGGAAGTTGATCATATGTTGAAAATAGTGAAAATAAAATCGTTTAGCTCCTACGTCAATACGTATAAAACTGCAAACAAATGTCATTGCTATGAACTTTTACTTAGGCATTTGGATGTATCTGCATTGAAATTGATATAATTGTATTATAGACTAAACGAGCCACCCCGATTTCGCATCGTGGTACTATAATAAATATACACAAAGGGGTAATTGCACCTAAAAATGTAACCCACTAAAAACAAAACTTGTAAAAAAAGCCAAGCCGCGCAACTCAGTTCTTCTACCGTAAAAAGTAGTGAGATCCATGTAATACCAAGTCAGTTAATTTATTCAGTCCCTACTTACAAATATGTGATGTTTTAAATAAATAGATTGACTTGGCCATCGCATCGTATTTGCCAATGTTAAACAGGCCATTCTTATGGTTAATCGCCATCGCATTGGCCAATGTGATGCAGTGGCCAAGTCAATCTATTTATTTAAAACATCACATATTTGTAAGTAGGGACTGAATAAATTAACTGACTTGGTATTACATGGATCTCACTACTTTTTACGGTAGAAGAACTGAGTTGCGCGGCTTGGCTTTTTTTACAAGTTTTGTTTTTAGTGGGATCTCATTTCTTTTTGTAGCGTCTCTCGTTCTATCTATTTCGTTCAATGAATCAACAATACATAGGTTTATTTGAACTTGCAGCAGTCTTATTCATCGATTTGATGAACTGCTTAAGTACCTAAGTACTCGACAAGCTGAATCAAACGAGTCTAAACTCGACAGGGTCAAGTCGTTTTATAACGGAATTCCTATGGCCACCTTCCAGCTCCATCATCAGACCCTGAACATCATCCAAAGACAGAGTACTCATCAAGACAAATCAAACGAGCCCAAACTCGATGGGTTTATGACATTTTAAAATGGAGTTCCTATGGCCAACTTCCAACTCCATCATCAGATCAGTTCCATGTCATCATAATATTGAATTGTTAGGTGATATACATATACGTGCAAAGTTTCAGATCAATCGGTAACCAGGAAGTGTGTTAAATTTAACTCGTAAAATTCATTCACTGAAAATGTAACTTTAACTTTGTAATCCTATATATTTATATGGGATTACAAAGTTATTTATGCAGTTAGTGTATCTTGAAAACTAGACTGAAATTTCAAAATATTTTAATTTTTCCTTGATTTATACACTAAACGCTAATTGTATTCTGAATTTGAAGCTTCTATGTCAGCTAGAAGTGCCTTGGACTTTTGATGATCGGTCAGTCAGTCAGCCAGTCAGTCAGTCAGTGAGTGAGTGACAAAACTAAGACATTTTGACTAGTTATAATTCCTAAACTACTGGTTCAAATTGAATGAAATTTGAAATATACCGTGTTTATACAATGACTAATTAGTAACTAAAAATTCAGGCTTCTAGTTTTATCCAGAACGAAGTTATAAGAGGTCGAAAATGGCCTGAACTGCTTCGAGAAAAGGATGGTACGGCCGTGCCGCTTTATTGCTCGACTTGGCGGGGGCACTGCCGTGCCCCCAGATACAACGGCCTTTCTGCAATCCGCGCAAAAATTACTCCCACCCGCGTGTTTACTCTTGTAAAACCTAACGGCTCATCCAAATGAGTAAAATAAAGACGGTTTTCACAGACAATGTTCTTAAGTGGTGTTCTGTCTGTGTCGAGTAGCGAGAGGTCCGTAAGTAGGCGAGCGAGGGTCATTGAAAATCCAAAATAAAAAATCCAAACGAACATGCAAACGGCAAAGCGTTCAAACGACATCTGACATTATGACGTTTGACGTTTGATTTTTATAGAGATGGGATTGAAATTCAAGTGTAACAGAATCGATACAATAATAATCTAAAGTTTTTAACATAAAAAATATTGAAAATAAAACAGCAAAAATGTGAATGACTTTATTCTTTTCTGTTATTCTTACCTAAACAAGAAAAACAAACGGGGTGAGCTAAATAAAACCGTTTAAAAATGATGCCGGAGCGGATAGCGTGTTCTGGTCTCTCGCCCATCCCAGATACCAGATCACTGTCATTACATGACAGCAACAGCCCAGAGTTCTGTTCCCCACATTACAGCTGCAGTAATATGACAGTATGTCATCCAGAGGATTATTTGTAGTTTCTTCTGCGAAGCAGTTATGCTAGCGAAGGAGGTGGCGGAACGTGAGAGGGAGAGAACCTCTCGTCCCAGCCGCCGCGGGAGAAGCTCCGGGTGTCGTTGGCCACGTGATGGCTTCCGGCCACCGTAGACGCGGGCCTGTGGACGGTGAGTAATCGGCTAGCTCGCCGTCCGGCCGTCTTATGACGGCAATAGACCCCTGTCGACGGCGCGTTCGTGTTCCACGCGCGCCTCAAAGAGATGTCAGCAAGGAGGGGCCCGCAAGGGCCGACGCCCGTCGGGGCTGCGGATTATCGAAAGAGATAACGCGGCCTCGGCACAAGGGCGAAGAAGGAACATGGGTGGTTTTTAGTCAGTAGAAGTCTGACACTCGCTTCCGCTCTGCCCAAGAGCGGGAGGAGTTATTTGATGACTTCCCAGACGCAAAAAAAAAGGTGAGTCAGTCAGTTAGGATAGTAAGTAGAGCAGCAGGCAACGAAGTGATGATTATGCCGCCGCAGTCTTTGCGTGGTTATACCTACCGCAGTACATGTGTAGCATGATGAATGTACTGCAAGTCAAGTCCGCGTTGAGAAGCAAAAGGGTCAAAGCGAGGGTGGAAATTCAAAATATAAAAGCACAACGAACAAATAAACGGCAAAGCGTTAAAACGACGTCTGACTTAGGACGTGTGCTTTTTTTATAGATGAAATAAAATAATCGAAACGACTAAAAGAAAAAAATAGAACAACTTTTTAATAATCATCAGTTCATATTTTTCGCAAAATATGTATCACGATTAAATGAATAACCATAATTCGAAGCTATCCCTTGATTTATTTGATTAGGATTTAATTAAGTTGAATTGGGTAGAATCGACAGTCACTTTCAAACAACCCCATTTTTAAAACACAAGGAACTAAACAAGACACTGAATTGCACGGCATAGATTACCACCAAAAACTCTGATTACCACTTCTTAGTTTCAAGTAAATAAATCGTTTTGATAACTGTTAACAAGAATCGATATAATAAAAACGACATGGACCATCCTTAGCTTGCAGTTGCTATAGCAACTAGCAGCTGTATTACGAGTATTTCACCATTTTATGTCAATGAAAAGAGAGATTTAATTTTTGCTTTTTCTTTAGTTCATGCAACTTCTAGGAAATTATTAAACACTAAATAATTAATGTTTGATTGTTTAAATACTACGAGTCAGTGTGGGAATCCTATACTTGCTGGAGGCAGTCATTTAGCCATCTCCTTTCAAGTACGGCCCAAGTAGCACGTTAGTGTATTTTGGAACTTATTCTGCAACTGTAGGTAGCATTTAAGTGATGCAAGAGTGTACGGTATTACTTATAGATGCAAACAGCGCTCGAATTTCCATATGAGTAACTCTTATCACTAACAGTTGCTTTTGAGTGATTTTTGTTCCTGCTTTATAACTTATGGTGGCACTAGGCCGAATTTATGAGTTATAGACGCATATAGGTTTCAATTTTAAATCTTTTAGAACTCAAAGAAGCTTAAGACATCTTAAAATCTCCCATTAAGAACCGTACCTTAATAGGTGGTAATTTTTCCTTATTTGGCACCTTTAGTACTAAATAAGTAGTATATATAAGTTACTTATCACCTGTAGTGACTCAAGAGTTATTATTGCAGCTCATTTGGAACCTAGTGTAATTTGCCTTTGTAAGGTCTAATATACTCTAATATGCCACTGTAACGCGTAGATCGATTCCAAAAGATGGTTCTTGAAAACCTTAAGCAACAATTTTCTCTCATTTAGAACCAATTAAGATCTTACAGTTCTAACACTATCGCAGGTTCCGTACATATTAATAAATTTAAATGGAGTATGATTTGTATATAAGTAAATTTCCTACATTTTAGGTACTTAATTGAATAGTTTGTGAAACAGTTATGAAATCACTAGTTCACTTTGTATTTTTTTTAATCTACTTACGTTATACGGTGTAAATCACAGATTGGTAGGCAAGGCATGATCAGCTACCCTTCTGAATGTCTCTTGTATAAATGAAAAATGAAATTTTGCAAACTATCAGTAGGAAATCAGGCATCATAAAAGTCGAGGATTCCAGCCAACATTTACAATTAAATTAAATTTTACTTTATTTACCTTCCTAAATGGGTTTTGTACCCGTCTTGAGGATCCCCAATTCAACGCAAGGGCAACGAGACCTGTTAAGTGAAAATAATCACTACTAGGTACTAATAAGGGATTTTTGGACCTAGGAGCTCTATTATGGTAACAAATGAGTGTAAAAATGACCTGCAAGTTCTATTTCAAATCGCCATTTTTAAAAATGGAGTCCTTGAAAAGTATCTTGTTGAATGATATTTTATTACAATAACATACAATAAAATGAGTTTTGATAACTGTTTCTGATGTAGTTTGACATTAAACTTTTTGTTAAACCATAATGTTAGGTTTTTAACAACCAAATTTTTATCTTATTTATTTGATCACCGCATATTTTTTGCTAATTCTTGATTAGATCGAAGGCGCATCAAAATTTACTTAGTAAATATACCATGGTTTCACAATAAAAAACCATTTGCAAGGGCTCATGATGGTTATCCTGCGTTAAACACATAATTTTTGAATACTCGCAAAATAGATCACAAATAAAAGCTGCCATAACACAAAGCCGTTGTTGTTTATCTCCACCGAAAATAAGAACTTGTTAGGATCTTATTTGTCACTCAACGAATGAACTGTATCGCTTTATCGTTCAATCATTCATTTACGGCGCGCAATTTGCACCGTTAGTTCCTAGTGCCAATCAGGATAACAATTCGAACTCTTATGCATCGCTTTTGCATCTATAAATAAGTTGCAATTTTTCTCCCTTTGGTAACATACAGGTTGCTTATCGGTTCTAACCACCTTTATAGAACTTAATCACGGTGGATTTTATTACTAAAGTTTCCAAAAATATTCTATATGCAAGCCTTTTGTCACAAAATGTGTTACTTGGGGGGTGGCTAGTGAGTTACTTTAACACCAATAATGCTGCCAGGAAATCGAAAACCAGGAAACCTCATTGTCAGCAATAGCGTATGTGACCAGTTTTTAACATAACTTAGAAAGACTCCCAGGATGCTAGAATTATTTGTACTCTTTTGTTTATTATCCTGGGACAGTCCTATTTTATGGTCACATTAGGGATATCAATGCACAACGCAGCACTTTGAAGGAAAACTTCGTAATTATCCTTGAGTTTCAGAGTAGGAACATTTATTAATATTCCAACAATACATGGAAATGGAACTACTGTCGATCGAATAAACCCTGAAGTTTTTTTCCTGTTTGTTTCGATTTTAACGCCATCTTGTGATTAAAGACAACATCACGACGGAGGGAGTACTTTTATTTGTTGACTACAGTCAAATGGGGTGAATAGGAACGCAGGGGTGAATAGAGACGAAACTTTGAGAGGGATTTTAACATTCAATTAATTTGATAGGTTACCAACAAGTAGACTATTTTATTTGTTTAATTTTACTTTATAATTTATACCATTTTAATTCAACGTTAAAATCACTCTCAAAGTTTCGTCTCTATTCACCCCTGCGTTCCTATTCACCCCATTTGACGGTAGCTTTCGGCCGCGAGAATATGTTTTCCATACAAACTTTCATCCCCTATTTATCTCCTTTATGGGTTGAAATTTGAAAAATCCAATGCGGGTTGTTCGAAAGAGATAACTCGTTCGCGGCCTTGGCACAAGGGCTAAGAAGGAACATGGGTGGTTTATAGTCAGTAGAAGTCTGACACTCCCTTCCGCTCTGCCCAGAGCGGGAGGGGTTATTTGATTATTTCAAAACCCCCCAAAAAAATAAAGATAGTCAGGACTTCTCTTGTTATTTGTAAGATTGATCGATTGGTTGTTGAACTAGTCATGGATAGCTAAAATTATTGCCGGTGCGAAGGATTGGTATGTTTTTTTGACATAAAAATATCACAAAAACACAAAATCTGGGATGATAGTTTCTGTTTTCACGAGATTTTGATATTTCTGGTTATGCTTGTCAAGGTCGGACCTACGATTAGTAGCCGTCTACATATTTCATATCGAGCTCCCCCCTCCATGCGCCGAAATATTGGTCCCGTTAGAAGTACAAGTAAAGTCCATTTCACGAAAGAAGTCCCGCAGTCGCAGCGCTATTCGCGCGACATAATGTTGCTATCTCTCTCTCTCTCAATAACTCCATAATTATCTGTCAAATTTAGTTCCACAATTGTCCGCGGGACTTCTTTCGTGAAATGGACTTTAGCCGCCATTTCTAGACCTTTGACAGCCGTTATGGGTACCCATTGGGTACCCACATCCCGAAAATTCGTCAACCGATCTTAATATTCATTTGTCACATAATCCATGTGTCTGAATTTGAATTGTAATGGGGACAAAACTGTCACATTATAAGCGAAAGAAATTAATTTACTTAGAAGTACATCGCTAGCTTTCCTTCTTTGTATTGTCTTTTTTTAACTTAAAGTAATGAATTTTTACCCTACCTTTATGAGTAAAAAGTAGATAAGTAATTAGAGTTAATCTAGAACTAATCGCCTATCTAGGTTTTGTTTTTTTAAAGTGCGTAGGTAATTTAAAAGTACATCGCTGGCTAACTGTTAAACAAGAAGTCATTTTTTTGTAAAAACTAAAACGGAACAAATTAAGTATTATGCATATTTCGATAGAACAAATATGGATCTAATTATTTAATGTATATTCGTTTAAACGCAGGGCATGGACAATCGCCAGGTACAGACACATACATAATCCAGTAACTGATTGCTGAAGATTCTAGGTAGTCGCTCCTGGAGGCAACCTCAATAGCTTTGGAAAAAGGCTAGGCATTAGGGAGCGGACAAAAAAAAACTAATTGGTCGGTCAGATAGATTTCCAAAAAAAATTGACCATATATTTTTTATTTTTTCAAGTAAACAAAAAATGAAGACGATACAGTACTTCGAAAACTCGTGTGACGTCATAATTACGCAAGTACATTTTGTACCTTCAAGTGACGTTTCAAGCCCCACTCCATGATCTTTGACGCGCTTATCTTCGTCAATTTTTATTGATTTGACTAGCTGAACCCGCGCATGCGGTGCATGCAATGCGTTTTTCCTACCTACCAATCTACTACCCTACCTACTACCCTACCTACTACCCTGCCTACTACCCTGCCTACTACCCTGCCTACTACCCTACCTACTACCCTACCTAAAAATAAAAATAAAAGTATCCTATGTCCTTCTCCTGGTTCTTAGCTACCTCCCTACCAATTTTCAGCTAAATCGGTCAAGCCGTATTCATGCTATGTCGTGACAACGGAAAACGGGTTTCATTTTTATTTAAATAGATTAAACAGAAACACTTAACCAATATTTTTCGATAATCTAACTGACGGTTCAGTCCGTCAGTAGAACATATTTTTTTGAGTCAGTCCAATCCCCTATTACAGAAGTGACATCATAACTCTATTATCTCTATCATTATTTAATGCAAAGCTATCGAGTTGTGCTCACCAGCGGGCGCCACTGGCGAGTACCCGTCTGCAGTAGCTAAGTATTTTCGTTAGATATTTTGAGGTTTTTTAGAAGCTCTGACACTAGGGTGTGTGGGGTCGTTAGACCTTACTGCCCACACGATAAGAAGGAGTACATACTTATCCCGTCGGGGCTACGGGTTGTTCGAATAGTAGAACAATAATGGTAGTAGTAATATATAGATAATAATAACGAAATTGAAAGGAAAACTATCACAGTAGGTCTCACAAACCGGTTCGTAAGTATCTAAAAATAAATAAACCGAAAAAAATTGTCGGATGTGTTAGGCAGATGCTGCGGGTTGTTCACGAGAGATACCGCGGCCTCGACACAAGGGCTTAGAAGGAACTTGAGGGGTTTTTAGTCAGTAGAAGTCTGACACTCCCTACCAGAGAGGCAGGAGTCATTAGATGATTACCCACAAAAAAAAGGTACATGCCTACCTACTTAAAGTTTTGAGTTATTTATGACATATATATAATTTTTCAGTATTGATTACCTTATCAAAAATATTTGAAAAAGTTATTAACCATAGACTCACTAAATACCTACTTACATAAATTTAAGGTTCTCTCTGATAAACAGTATGGCTTTAGGACTGGAAAGTCCAACGGGGAAGCGGTACTGGAACTTACAGAGACGATCGTTGACCATTGGGAGAGTAAATATAAAACTCTTGCAATCTTTTTACCCGACTTCGGCGAAGCCCAAAAGGAGGGTTATGTGTTTTTAGACTTATTCAAAGCCTTCGACACTGTCTCAATACCCATACTTCTTTTGAAGCTAGAGCATCTCGGTATTCGCGGGATGGCCCATGAACTCTGTAAGAGTTATCTAACAGGTCGTAACCAAATAATAAAGCTCGAAAATTATCATAGCCACCAAGAGACGATCACTTTTGGTGTCCCCCAGGGTAGTGTTCTGGAACCCCCACTTTTTCTCATACATATAAGTGAGTAAATTCTGTCAGTTATCCATACCCAACTGCAAAATTATAGCTTAATGCCGATGACACAGCGCTATTGTTCATGACCGAGACTGGACTGAAACTCGCCCTCAATTCAGAGTCCGCCTTGAGTACAGTCATGAGATGGCTGACCATAAATCTCCTCACTCTAAATGTCAATAAGACCAAATTTATTACATTCTCTCCTATAATGTCAAGTCAGCCCCTAGGTATCGGCGGCGGCGACCTCTCGCGTCCGGCCCTGGTGCAAGCCATGGTCCGGGGCGAGGAGGAATGGGACGCCGTCGCCTCCTTCTGCGAAGCAGTGATGCTAGCGAAGGAGGAGGCGGAACGAGAGAGGGAGCGATCCTCTCAACGTCCCAGCCGCCGCGGAAGGCGCGGAAGGCGCTCCGGGCGTCGGGGGCCACGTGATGGCTTCCGGCCACCGTAGACGCGGGCCTGTGGACGGTGAGTAATGGGCTAGCTCGCCGTCCGGCCGTCGTCATGACGACAACAGACCGTGTCGGCGGCGCGTTCGTGTTCCACGCGCGCCTCAAAGAGATGTCAGCAAGGAGGGGCCCGCAAGGGCCGACGCCCGTCGGGGCCGCGGTATTTTGTACTAGATTACGTGGCCTCGGCGCAAGGGCAAATGAGGAACATGGGTTCGGTTTTTAGTCAGTAGAAGTCTGACACTTCCCTTCGCTCTGCCCAAGAGCGGGGGGGGGTCATTCGATGATTTTCCACCCACCAAAAAAAAAAAAAAAAAAGCCCCTAGGTATCCCGTCGGGGCCGCGGTATTTTGTACTAGATTACGTGGCCTCGGCGCAAGGGCAAAGAAGGAACATGGGTTCGGTTTTTAGTCAGTAGAAGTCTGACACTCCCCTTCGCTCTGCCCAAGAGCGGGGGGGGGTCATTCGATGATTTTCCACCCACCAAAAAAAAAAAAAAAAAGCCCATAAGTATACCTATTGAAATTCTTGCACACACCTGCCCAAACTTACACGCAAACTGTGGTTGTGAAAGATTAGAAAATACGCCAGTATTTTACAGCAGTATTAAAAATCTTGGAGTCATTCTTCACAGACACCTAAAATGGAAACAACATATTGCTTCCACTGTGGCTCATGTTTAATTTAAAAAGCTCAGAGACGCGGCCTACTTTGGCTGTTTGCTAACAGTCTATATGGCGCTCGCTCAGTCTTTTCTAGGGTATTGTCTGACGGTCTGGGGTGGTGTTCGACACTTTTTTTTTGTAATTACGTTATTAAACCATAGCCAATAGTTGTTTAAATTTACAGTACTAGGTATTTATTTAAGAAACGCTTTGAAACTGACGTTCAACAACTCCAGCAGCTGCACTCTTGGCGTGTATTCAATCTCTGGCGCACGTACTCTTCAATGTCCTCTACCTCCGTTTTGTAATGTAGGCAAGAGATGTAAACCGGGGTGTTAGTTAGTAAGTTACAATTTACAATATATTTAACTATACATAAAATTGGCGACATGAATGACTGTGCTCATGTATGTCTACCTGCCCTGAGCCTGATACATGGCCCGTCAATTTCGTCCTCCATTGTAGTTAGAATATTGTTCTTTAACAAATACAGGACTAAAAGAATGTTGAACGAAGTAATAGGGCAAGATTGAAGTCAAGAGCAAGTCCATTTAAAATAAGTGAAATTATAAAGTCTTAGGTAATTACAAAATTTTAATAAATTAATCTTACATTAAATATTTTTTACAGATTTTATACTAAACACAAGTCAGACCCGACCCAGACTACGCGACCCTCCTCGCCGCTCGCGCCTGTCTCTCTCCTCTGCATCTCCGCAAGCCGTAGAAGAATCATTACGTCATGCTTCAGACACTCACACAAACAAACGTAACAATAAATACGACATATGTTTGGGGAAAGTCCGTTGACATGATGAAAATAAACAGCCAAGTACCTAATGGTTGTCGCACACCTTAACGACTCAACGCCAATGTTAAGCGCGGGACTCGACCAAAGCGGAGATGTGCCAAGCGGAGAGATGTGCCAAATTCGACCAATCACAGTTACATCTGGTCTTTCGCCCTTCCTGTGATTAGTCGAATTTGGTACATCTCTCCGCTTGGCACATCTCCGCTTTAGTGGAGTCCCGTCCTAAACATAGGAATGTGAACTTAATTTCAAGGCATGAAGGGTTATACCCAGTAGCGTGGGACAAGGGCAGAGAGAATATGATGATGTGTCCGTAGTTGTCTCCATACATGTACCTACGTGACACGATATAGTTCACATTACAGTGCTTTACTATGAGTTAGCTGAAGTTGAGTCGTGAAGGTGAGCGGCGACCATTTCTTGGCTATTCAATTTCTTCGTAATGATTCTCCATTGCCGCGGCTTCGCGTTCATTGATGGGTGTGAAAACTGATAGCAAGTTCTCATAGTACGCGGTCGCAGGCTGCAAGTAAAAAACTAATATTAAATTCACTGTTTCTAAAAAAATACAGAGAGACACTTTCAAGAAGTAAGTGCTAAGAAATTATAAACTTACGACAGGTATCTGCGGTGGCGGAGGTAATTGTTGAATGCTCGATCTTTTATTTTGTATTATTTTAATAATAACTAATATTGTACACGCAGCGACGATGCCAAAAACTGACGGCAAAATGTATATGAGGAAGTTATTTGTAGCATTTGTCGGCAGTTCACCTGAAAACACAACATGGATTATTAATTAATTTCGTGCAAAACCACATAAGACTAGAATATGGCTGTATTTCTGATATAGAACCGGCTATTGTTCCATCGTCATCATCAGCCTATAATGCTCCCACTGCAGGGACTAAGGCCTCCTCTCTAGGAGATGGATGGGCTGGGAGGGATTGTTCCATGTACTAGGGTCTTATGATACGAAGCGGGGTACACGAACGAAACATGTTCGTTTTTATAACAGTGTTTGACCCAGAGCGAGTGCAATACGTCATTACGAAAGTTACAACGTCGAATCACACGGCGCCGAATGTTTGCGACAACGAATACTGTGAGTACGAAAGCACGCAGCGACGAATCACGGTACAACGAATGCACGAGACTTCGAATCACGGAACAACGAATGCGCGTTACAACGAAAATTATCACACCGAATCACGTGACCACGAAATAACGTAACGTATCACCGACAGCAAAACAGAAAAACAAAATCAAATAATTTTTACTACCTTTTTTACATTGACGCATTGTTTATATTAAGTTATAAGCTATACTTTCCCGGCAATATGTGGTTGTACTATTGGTAAGTATATTGCTTTGCCATCTTGAAAATATTGCCGGCTACACGTGAAAATGCTTGGCCATACCAAACGTGTGGGTATGGCCGGGCCATTAGTGCAATATGCAATTAACCGATGCATAATAAATTAAAGTATTAAAAAAAAAATGATTTTGTTTTACTGTTTTGTTGTCGGTGATACGTTCGTTGATACGTTTGTTGCATTACGTTATTTCGGGGTCACGTGATTCGATGTGATGATTTTCGTTGTAACGTGCATTCGTTGCTGCGTGCTTTTGCACTCACAGTATTCGTTGTCGCAAACATTCGGCGCCGTGTGATTCGACGTTTTAACTTTCGTAATGACGTATTGCACTCGATCAGGGCCCCAAGTCTGCTATTCAATAGTGTCAGAATGGTCGATCATTGATCTCATAATGGTTGATTTACGACAAGCCAAAAAGTACCTTAAGTCGACAGGCATAAGGTACTTTTTGGCTTGTCATCAATCAACCATTATGAGATCAATGATCGACCATTCTGACACTATTGAATAGCAGACTCGGGGCCCTGAGCATTCACAGCCTATGTTCCTTCTTAGCCCCTGTGCCGAGGCCGCGGTATCCAGTATAAACTTGTGCCACTTGTACCGTGTTTCATTTATGATGTAAGTAAAGAATGGCTCGAAATAAAAAGTACTCAACAAATATGAATTCACTAATGTTTCACCAAATGTCAGTCAACAAATTAGTTTACAAGTACAACCAAAGTTTCATATAAGATTTCACAAAATGGTGATGTTCAATTCGCCTTTAAACTTTATACGCGTTATCCGATGTGTTCTCCGCCGTTCACGATTACGTCACGAGTGTTCAGAGTATTATTATTATTAAGCCTTTATTGCTGAATAACTAAACTACAATATAATAATATAAGAAAACAACTTAAATCTAACACATCGGGTTTTCCGGTTTAGTCATCAGCGTGTCCTGTGACACATAGGCCTCTTCCAGCTTCTTCCACTCATTTCTGTCTCTAGCTTTCCTAGACCAGGGGGCTTACTCTTGAAATTAATATCAATCATATTCCAATACGATTCCAATGTTAATTTTAAAGTCACGTGATTCGGTACTCTTGAATACAATCTTGTCAACATTGGGATTGCCCTGCGGATCGGTTTGTTAGACGTGAAGTTAGCTATGTTACGGGCCGCAATAGTGGTGTTCAACTCATTACGATAAACCGGTAATAGGTCTTTAAAATGTTTTATCCTTCAAAAAACAAAGTTAATAAATAAATATGGTATAAATACTGATACAATTAATGAATTGTTACGTATTAAATTCATTGGTGCGTAAGAAAATGATTAAAATAATAAAGTTAGCGATGACTTAGGCTTCATATGGTAGGATCGTTGCCTATACTACGAAAAAGATGACGTAAAGGTTCTCCAATTTCAAAACAAAAGTCAAGTTGCTTTCTAGGTGTATTTGAAATTCAAGTTTATTTATTACATCCTAGTGAATGTGTGTGTTATTATTGTTCGTGTCTAGTTCCTTATTATTAGTATGAAATCATTTAATTATTGTATAGACGGACCGGTTGTCGCATCCAATGTTAAAGTTTTACAGAAGTGGTGAGTAAACAATCAAACTTACTTTATGATAGTAGTAAGTGTAATAACAACCTATAATACCTTATATTTTGGTGATATCTACTTTTCTTAGGAGTTGGCATAATGTTTAAATTTTTCTCACAAAAATATTTCATCATCATCATCAGCCTATAATTGTTCCCACTGCAGGGACTCAGGCCTCCTCTCTAGGAGAGGGATGGGCTAATATCCACCACGCGGGCCCAGTGCGGATTGGTAGATGTCACATATCTTCGAATTTTTGGTTCTAAGACATGCCGGTTTCCTCACGATGTTTTCCTTCACCGTTTTGAGAGCAGTGGTGATGAAATTAATTACACAAAGTAATGCGCCTGCCTGGGTTCGAACCCACGACCTACTGTTCGTAAGTCGGGGCCGCCACCACTGGGCCACCACTGCTCTTGGTCTCAAAAATATTTGCTCTTTCAATAATTTGCTTCTTACATAGAAAATGTATTGTCGCATCATCCGACGCTCATCTCGTCTTTTTGTCAATTGTTTCTATGAGCTGTAGGTACTCGTATTTCGTAAATTACTGTATATTAGAGCTATTCGTACCATATTATAAACGTATTACTTACTAAAAACCAGTTAAAATGCAAAACAATTTCTAAAAAGTTACTGTTTTGCTATTGGAATAATTCCGATCTACAAACGATCCCAACGCAATATACAGCTGTCAAAATAAGCTCAAGAGTAGCGTTTAGGGTCCAATTCCGATTCCACTTAGTTCACAAAATAGTCACGCGATTCAAGACCAATGTGGCGCTAGCGTCGAACTCAAGAGTACGAAACGTCATAATTTCAATGTCGATCGATCGGAATTAAATTCAAGAGTAAGCCTGCAGGTAGCACCTCCAATATTCCTCATGTCATATATCCATCTCTTTGCCTGTCTTCCCTTATTCCTTTTGCCATCGTGTGGTTGCCACTTTGTTATTGTTTTGGACCATTTTGTCTTACTATCTCTCGTCATGTGTCCGGTCCATCTCCATTTCAACTGTCTTACTTTCTTTATTATATCTTCTACTTTCGTTCTAGATCGTATTTCAACTGCTCTTAACCGATCTTTCTTAGTGACACCTATCATGCTTCTCTCCATTCCCCGCTGACATGATCTCAGTTTCAAAAGATGCTTTTGATTTAGTGCCCACGTTTGGCTCCCATATGTCAGGCAAGGTAAGACGCACAAGTTGAGGACTTTTCTCTTAGCGGCCATGGAAAAGTATTTGCTTTTAAATATCTCCTTGAGTGACTAATATCTTTTCCATGCGCTAGCAATTCTTCTTTCGATTTCCATGTCCGTTTGGTCTTTGAATGAAATTAATTGTCCCAGGTATAAATAACTTTTCACGTAATCAATGCTTTCGCCATCTACTGTTATGGGTATTTCTTCCCTGTTTGTTTTAGGCTTATTAATGGTGAGACCTACTATTCTGCTTGCTTCTGTTGATTGTTGCAGCTTAAGTTGCAGTATACTAGCCCTGTTAGTGATTAATACTAAATCATCTGTGAATCTCAAATGGTTCAGTTGTTCCCCATTAATATTAATGCCTACTTTTTCCCACTCAATGTTCCTAAATCCCCGCATACAGCCTACGGCAGGAGGCGTTTGGCTCCCCCCAGATTGGGCAAGAACCACCTAAAGGCAGCCGCGGCCCGCTCCAGTCTGGAAGCCAAACGTCGGAAGTGCTCCACAAAGTTCAACCGGCTGTCGAGGACGAGTCCGAGGTACTTTAAAGTACACCCGACGCCGATGGGAACCCCTCCCACCGTTAGCTGGGATCCCGACGGTGGCACATTCCCACGCCCATAGAAGCACATGGCCTCGGACTTGTGAAGTGCCACACCGAGACCCAGCTGCCGGATACTCTCCACGACTATCTCAACCCCGCGTGTCATATTTTCGGCCGCCGCCTCGTGCGACTCCCCCCGTGCCAGCAGCAGCGTATCGTCCGCGTATCAGACGAGACTACGTGGTCCTAAGGTTTAGTAGTTCACCTGGTAAGATTCTAAAATCGAACCAACTGGAAAAAACAGTTCACATAGTGCGATTGATTGAACCATGATTGCGGTCGAGCCACATGGCCAAAAGCTCCGTTTTTGCTAACTGAGGTACGGAGTAAAATGACCCAATTATTATCACTGCTTTAAGTTAGATGTTATTATTATGGTATCATTTAACCTTTTGTA
The DNA here is from genome assembly GCA_949316265.1 of Diarsia mendica. NCBI lineage: Eukaryota > Metazoa > Arthropoda > Insecta > Lepidoptera > Noctuidae > Diarsia > Diarsia mendica. Next base: position 4,635,322 of record OX438916.1, read on the forward strand.
TGCCGAGTATTTAGACACAATTAAAAAGCCATTATGTCTCGCGTGGATCTACGTTCCGGCAGACGAAAGGTTAAAATAAATACTTACCAGCAACGTCGGTTTTGTTCAGATGGAAGGTAGTTCTATAGCGATATTCTCTTTTCGGTATTTTTGTAGTGCAAATGCAGTCCAAGTAATATTTATTATTTTCCGATTTCAAGATAGCTTGAAATATGGGTATGTCTTGTCGTGATTTTGTTTGAAACATTAGAATACCTGGAAGTAGTTCAATATTTATGAGTAAGTAGAGGCTGTAGTATATGCAGATGCTCATTTGCATATACATTTTTTTTAAGCGGAATAGCTAGATAGCGCGATAGAAGCTATGCAATAATAGCTTCTATCGCGGGCCTTGAGCGTGCCGAGAGCGAATCCAGATATTCCGTAACGAAAATATTTTCAACCAGGTTGCTATGGTTACGGAAAATAACAAGGTTGTCAACTGAGGTTGTTAAATTAAATAATTAATTATTTGCATAAGTTGATAAAAAATGCTATGCAATAGCTTTACCGCGGCAGTCTCCGAGTGCCACACGTTTTTTTTATTACATCTTTTTACTGCAGTTCGCACATGATAAATGCCATCACAACATATATGATTATCAGAGAGAGAGACAGATCAAAGATTTTGTAACAAAATTCTGATTAGTTTTGAGCAGTATTTTGAGACTACAAGAAAAAATAAGTAGGTAAGTAAAGTACAGTTAACAAAAATGCTGGTATAATATTTTGATCAATAGTTACGTGATTTTATCAGTTATCTGCCTAGCCTTGCCGTAACTATGTTAGGATCATCTATGTAAATAAAAAGAGAAGTTGACTTATATACCTAATTACTGCGTAAGGACTGGGCGGACCGCATGTTACAATGACGCCTCGAACTTTTTTTGGTCCCAAAATGGTCTTACCTAAACCGAGGTGAACTAGTCCACGATCGGCTATCTTCGGGTCCCGATGCGGTCGTAAATTTTAAAAGAGAAAAATATGCCAAGTTGTGTAGGTAGTGAAGCGTTGCGTGAACTACTAGTTACGACACAAAGCTCAGTAAAACAAATCTAACATTTCATATCACCGGAAAGTCAAAAATATGTCAGTAAATCAACATATTTTAACATTATTTAAAACAGTTTTCTTTCCAACTTATTTGTCTTAACGTTTGGCAAAGACGACGCGAGGCCCCGCTCCCACGTACCGTACGGCTGTGTGACATAACTTTGCAGCGGCGTGCGTTGTAGCCGATGAAATGAAAAGATTTAATTAAATTACAATAATTTCCATTTTGGATTCTTACTCAAAGTTTAAAATAAAAAGCAGTCATGGGTTTTTTCAAAATTTGTAATTTTGCTTTTTTTACATCAATGGTTAGGATATGTTAGCCAAATACAAGTATTTTCCATGGAGCGACTGCTTGCAAGACTTTGCTATCCTTGCTTCTCATCTCCTCCAAAAAAAAAAATACTTTATGGTAGGTACTAGAAAGGTATACAGATTTTATTTTGAGTTTCTTATCCTGTTGCCGGCACAACGTGCCATTTGGCACACTTTTTGACAATTAAAATAAAGATAAAAGGTGCCGGTGGGATAGGTAAAAATAAAGACAAAAGGTGCCGGTGGGTAGGTAAAAATAAAGACAAAAGGTGCCGGTGGGTAGGTAAAAATACAGATAAAAGGTCCGGTGAGTAGTTATAAATCCTTCATGTTTCTGGCCCCCTAGTAGTTTTAGCTACTAATTTCTCATCTCCTACTTGTTCTTGCCTATCTATCCATATAAATAAAAAGAAAAGTCCTGACTAACTTACTCATCAACGGCCAGCCCAAAGCTTTTATAATGAAGACAAGGAACAAGGATTTTTAAAAATTCAAACTCTAAGAGAGATAAAATAGGGGATGCAAGTTTGCACGGAAAAACGTCATTTTTGTTTTTTTTTAAAAGCTTTTGCCGCGGGCAAAAGCTTTTTTAAATAATACTAAAAATGCAAGTAGTAGTTTCATAATTAATCAACTAATAATAATAGTGGGTGATAATAATTATAACTCAAGTGAACATGATGAACTAAACCCCTTTATTTTGTAGGTACTGGTACTGATAGAGTCACGTAATTATTATTGATTAAAATATTAAATCAGCATTTTTGTTAACTGTACTTACTTCAATTTTCTCGTGGTCCCAAAATACTATTCAAAAGTACTTTTGAATAGTATTTTTAAATAAGAATTATGATATTTTTAGGTGGAATCCTGGGCCAAGGTCCCGAAACCCCTACGACCCGCTTAGTTGACGTCTTCGTGAAAGCTCCGTTTACACCCTGTAAGTATATTCTCAAATACTGATGCATATTATTTGATGGCAAATCAATGTATCATACCTTCTGCATTATAATATTCCAAACACACTGTAGAAGTTATATCCAGGTCATCTTCTGCCCTCTTGCACGTAATTTCCAAGTTCTCCCCGTTTAGATAAGTATAATTAGCTTCTCCATCGTAGTTAACTGACAGGTTAGTCGTCACATAGGTCAAACTGCGGGTGTTTGCAGTCAAAAGTACTGTAACTGATGAGAAGAATATGTAAATTTAAATTCTGGCTGTAACAATTAAGTTCGAAATAAGATCACTTTTCATTCAAAAAGTCTGATGGAGTTGATGGGCTCAAATCGGGTATTGAAACAAAATAAAACAGAGACAGAAATGTTTTTTCGTTAACAAACGTAACAAAAAACACTTACTTGCTCCTCTTACATGAAGATTAAAAAATAAATCTTTTGCAGTATAGTCTTTTCCCTGGTATGGGTATCGCAGCCCCGGAGCTTCGTAGTTTCTTAAGACAGTGCACACCCACCTAGTACTCATCTCAGCTGCAACGTTATTAACCTGAAACCAGACATAATGTCAAAAGAGCACGATTTATTTCTTATTTAATTATGTTGCAGCAATACAAAAACACTTACATAATTATATAATTTAGCGATGTTATCGTTACTAAATACAGTTATTGGTATGAATTTTTTTTCGAGTTTGAATTTTGAGCGACACCTGGAAACAGATAAACGAAACTTTAATATAACAATAACATTTGCCTCCGAACAATTATTTTTTTATTGTAATAAAATAGTGTTACGAGCTGGATATGGGATAAATAAATACACTACCAATTAAACACACGAATTAACTTTATTACTCGCAAAACACTTATTCACAATCACAAAAGAACTACTAAACACTTTGTCGCACTAGATATCTCTTCGATCCTTTCGTTGTCTCGCTTAAAAGTGAACTGACTCACTTCAGTTCGAGGAATTCGCTGCGCCCCCGGCAGGCGGTCTCTGGGCATTTGCCCACTGTCCGCGGAAGCCATACCTGGGCCCGTGACTACGGGACCCGTCATTTTGGTGCCAATGTAGGCTAGGTTTGGTGGGCACGCGCCCGTGCGTGCCCATATGTGTGGTTGCGGTGCGTGTGACTGTAGGCGCGCCACAGCGCCGATTGCTCGGCACTGCTGTCTTCACAGCACCCCGGCGGCCCATCCCCGCCAGGTGAGACCCCCGGTTACCCGGAGGAGGCCCAGCGGAGGACGACCAGCGACAGAGGTGCCGACTTACGACGCACCTGCAGTAGATGTGTGGCTCCCGTCCGTCCCGTTTCCAGAGCTAGCCGGTTGCGGTCCGGATTAAGGGGCCGTCGTGTGTGTGTGGGCGGTATTGTAATGTGTAACACCGCCCAGTGTAGCGTGCCGCCGCGAACAATCGCGACCCACGCGTGAGTCTATGTATGTTTAGTGGTGTCTGTCTGTGTTAGTTGTGTGTCATGTCTATATTAACTTAGAACACGACACACAACTGGGTGGGAGTTTTGTGTAGAGTCATATTGTGCAGGCAAGCCGTGTGTAGCCAAGAGCAGCTTGCCTGGAGTCACAGCCGGGGAGGACTCACGGTCGACCACCAAGTCGATAGGGGCCCCGCGTCGGAGGGGAAGGGGCGCGCATGCCAGGACACAGTGCGCCCGCCGTATGGCAAGCAGGCTGGTGTGCCGGCACGCGCGACCGTTACCGACGCTAGGCGACGACTGGGGGACACGTGTGACGTGAGCCCTAGGAAATTCAGAGAGAGGAGACGGCGGAGGGGGGCGACCTTACCTCTAATGCGGGCGCCACACACTCGACGAGTGGCATGGGAAGTAGCGAGGCAAGGAGGCAGAGACATAGTGTGGCAACGTTACTCGTCATGCCGCACGTCATGCTCCTCGTCCTGCCCACCGCTCCGCGATGATCGCGCGATGAATACATGTGATCCACCATCTCCGTTGGCGAGGACGATGACGACGATGTATATTTCTTTTTGTGACATTGATATAATTAACTATACTAAAAATGCATAGCGCGCACGCTGCCACAGTTTCATCGTCCACCAAAGGCAAATAACAAGTGAGGAGCGTCGCAATTAATTGCGCGAGTAGAACATCGCAGCAAATAGCGGCAGCGCGAGGAGCATGGCGATGAGCAGCGCGAGGAGCATAGTGTGGCGCCCGCATAAGGCCGCGGGTGACCGACAGTGCCGCTCTCGGCGGCCGAGCCGTAGTACAGGGCGGTGAGCTCGGCCAGGCCGTCGAGTACGGTCAGCGCCGGGTCTTGGCCTTCCCTGATGGCCTTTATTAGACTCATCAGTAGTTGGATGGCGCAGGCTGTGAGCTTCTTGTCGGTTGTGCCGGCGCCAGCCGGTCTGGCAGCGCCAGGCATCGCCCCATGAATAGGGGGCGGGGCCGGCGGCTGCGCTATGCCGGCGCCGGCAGCTGGGTTCGTTCGGAGTGCGTGGGCGGGCTCGGGAGCCGCCTCACGCGGAGCTGGGTCACTAGCCTGCGCCACGGAGGCAAGGTCGGCCCGTTTGTTATTTTCTTCTTGAGCGGAGGGGGGCGCGGGCTTGTTGCCCTTGCGCCTTCTCTTCTTCTTCCGCTTCCTCCGCCTAGAGGAGGGAGGAGGGGCTTCTTCCCTGTTTGTGGGCCCGTTAGCCGGCGCCATCAATGACCCGCCTTGGGACTCACTGGCATCCACATTATTTTTCTGCCCCTCGGTGACCAGAATCGGTCAGCGTGAGGCGGTCGTGGCGGCGACTGTACCCGCTCGCCTGTGCCGTAATTCCGTTTGGAATACGGGACACTTCACATTGTTAGCGGGGCTCACACCCCCGCAGTTGGCACACGTGGCCGGCTCCTCCCGTGGGCGGGGGCAATCACGCGCGGTGTGTCCCTCTCCACTAGTCTCCACAGCGGACACAGGCGAGCGGCCGGTGGCAGTGGTGCGATGAGTGCCGGAACTTCTGGCACCGGTGGCACTGGGCGGGCCCACGTTTTCCCCGCCAGGCCTCGATCACCACACCCTTCATGAGAAGGAACTCAGTGGTGTTGAAGAGCGATCGAGACTCCTGTGTCCTCTTCAGGACAGCGTGGAACACGCAGCCGGGTCTTCCTTGGCGCGCCCTGATATGGCGCACGTACTCCGGCTCGTGCCCCAGCGCGCGGAGCTCCTCCGTGATCTCCTCTGGAGTGGTGTCTACAGGCAGCCCTCTGATGGCCACCTTCATGCTGCGCTCCGCTGGGGGTGAGTAGGCGAACCAGGGGGTGCTATCCCTCTTCTCCAGGTCCGTCAGGTACCTCTGGACCACCCTATATTCGTCCCCGCTTTCGGGCAGGAAACGAACCCCAGCGCCGTAAGGTCGGGCGTTGGGGGGGTGACCCAGTTTGTCCCGGAGGACCCTGAAGTGGGTGGCCCACCCCGGCAGCTTCTCCACCACCAGCGGAGGATACCTAGACCGCTTGGCCTCCTCGTCGGACTCATCCGTGCTTCGGCGCCGTCGCTGCGGACGTGGCTCCGGATGGGATTCGTATCTTAGAATTCCCATCAACGGCGTCGGAGAGGCTGGTGTGTCGCGCCGGATCCTCGGGTCGCCTGGCCTGGAGTCAACCGAGCCGACCGATGCGATCGACATGCTCGAGCCGTATTGCGACGAGCATGCCGAGAGTCCTGCCGGCGATTCGCAGGCCGAGGCGCGAGGCGGCGCCGGTGAGTACGATACTTGACCGGCGCGTGGAGTCTTGGTGCGTTCGGGCGTAGTCGACGCGGCGGGCCGTTGGGTGCGTGCGCTGTCATGCGCAGGCGGCACAGGTGTAGGCGCTGTGGGCGCGGGGGTGCGGTCGGAGGCCGCAGGGGGGAGCACGGTTTTGCGTGCAGCTGGCGCAGGTGGGCGCGCAGCCAGCGTAGAGTCACGCGGCGGCACCATCGCCTTAGGCGCAGCTTTACGCGCTTGTTGCGCGTGGCCTGGGTAGGCAGAGGCGGGCTCGGGTGCCTGGGTCGGTGACTTGCCTCTCGACATTAACAATATTGATTTGCTAACATCTTTGGCGCTGAACCTAGTTTTAAGCTCCATTCCAGTCCCAACATCGAGCACCCATGACGGCGGCCCCATGCAGCGGCGATTTTACACTAAAGTGATTCATAAAGATATTTGCAATCTCCTTTGAATCACTTGCTCCATCGACACACACAGGGAGCCCAGGCCTCTTATTTAACCTGTTTGTGGCTTTCCAGAAAGATTTAGAATCTTTTTGTGAATGATGTGAAGCGAGCATGTCCATTTTAATTTGATTTTCATTATTTTGACATAACTATAATCTATATTTAAATTTTCTTCTGGAGTCACTCATTTCCTCATATACTTGACCGGAAGCTGGTTTACCTAGGTATTTGCGTCTAGCCTCCCTGTGTGCCACGCTTACATGTTTATTCCAGCCGACTACACTGCGCTTTCGCTTAAACATACATTTATGCTCAGGAAAATATTTTTAGTAAGTACATTTAATAAGTTGGTCGATAAGGATCGGACAAAAAAAATTTGTCCGTCAGATATATTTTCAAAAAATATTGAACACAAGACATTTTTTTTTTTCACGTAAACAAAAAATGAAGACGATACTATATGTGCTTCGAAAACTCGTGTGACGTCACATGTTAGTATATTTTTTACCTAGAAGTTAGTGACGTCGCAAGCCTCCACTCATGATCTTTGACGCGTTATAATCTTCGTCAATTTTTATAAAACAAAAAAAAACGTGTGGCACTCGGAGACTGCCGCGGTAAAGCTATTGCATAGCATTTTTTATCAACATGCAAATAATTAATTATTTAATTTGACAACCTAAATAATTATGTATTTGCATGTTGATATTTTATTGTTGTTATTAATTGTTTGCGTTTTATTAACCAAAGCACAATAAAACGCCTTAAGCCATCTCTTAAGGCGTTTATATCCTCTCGCTTGACCAGAGGAACTAAGAAGTTCATCAGCAGTATTAGGGCAACTCAATGGAGCTGCTCCTAAATCTCATCCCCCCAGAACACATCTGATTATGGCTGACGAGCCGATGGCAGATATAAGGAGAGAAGAATAAAAAATTTGACAACCTCAGTTGACAACCTTGTTATTTCCGTAACCATAGCAACCTGGTTGAAAATATTTTCGTCACGGAATTTCTGGATTCGCTCTCCACGCTCAAGGCCCGCGATAGAAGCTATGCAATAGCTTAAAAACACTTATCCAATATTTTTCGATAATCTAACCGACGGGCTAAGCAGAATCATATTTTTTGAGTCAGTCCGATCCCATATTGTGACAGTATAGGATGTATTAGCGAGTGTAACGAAAAAATTTTAGCATTCTGCCTCGGATAGGTTGATCGCTTAGGATTTCAAGTTTCAACATAGAGACAACGCAAGATTGAGCGAGCGAAGCGTATCAGCTCTTTTGGTGCATTCATACACAAACACGATTATACTAACAACTTAGACTAGTCTCCCGGTGGAAGAAGGGAGAAGGTGGAATACGCCCGTGGAGCCCCTGCGCACACTCTCCAAAGTAGTCTGTAGAAGACCGACAGACATGCGACATTGCGGCGTTGGGCCAGGCTATGTAGCTTGGCAACCAGCTTGCCTTCACCAATTAGCCTTCTGGTTCTGCGCTCTACAGTTTCAAGTGTGGCAAGTTGGTATTTGGCTGAGCCATCCCAAAGGTGACAGCAATACTCCATGCCGGACCGGACTTGAGCTTTATGTATTACTAGCTGATGCCCGCGTCGTTCAAATTATATACTAAAACCTTCCTCTTGAATCACTCTATCTATTAAAAAAAACCGCATCAAAATCCGTTGCGTAGTTTTAAAGATTTAAGCATACAGACAAACAAACAGACAAAAATAGCGACTTTGTTTTATACTATGTAATAAGGAAAGGACTAGCCGTGCCCGCGACTTCGTTCGCGTGATTGTCGCAAACTGAAATGCGTCGCATAAACAAAAGTACATTAAATCATTGCCCTGCGTTAACTTACAGACGCTGTAGAAAATAAGAAGAGACTATGTCTAATTACTAAAGTTTAGATTGATGGATGTTTGTTAATCAACCACGTCAGAAAACGGCCAAACGGATCTTGATGAAATTTGAAAAGGGGTAGAAGACTGACACTCCGTTCCGCTCTGCCCAAAGCGGGAGGGGTTCTACTGACTAAAAACCATCCATGATCCTTCTTAGCCCTTTGTGACGAGGGCGCGGTATCTCTTTCGAACAACCCGCAGCCCCGACGGGACCCTCAGCCTCGACGGGACCCGCAGCCCTGACGGGTGGCTTAGATAGCCTGACGTCTAACAAAATTTGCACTTCATAGCTTAATATTTCACAAACGAATCCCTTATTCGAAAAAGTGTTCGAGCAAACTCTCAATCTTTTTCAAAGACCTATGATGTCCCACGATTTTCCTAGTACAGGCGTCTTACATTATTTACCTATATTTTTAGTTTAAGATTCATAATATTGTTATTTTACCTTTCTAGAATTCTTAATAAAGATTTATTATTATTATATTATTAATATATATTTATAATGACACCCCACAGTATGGACTTCGCAAGAAAAAAAAACATTCCTTCTTTTATGTGTAGGTAGGTACTGGAGATACCCTAAAAAAATGTATTTTGCGGGATTTTATTTTACGGCGTAACTCATCATTCTGTACATTTATGCTAAATTACAGCTTCCTAGTACTAAGAGTCCTTGAGCAAGTGCGGACATGGTGCAGACGGACGGACAGACAGACAGGCATGCGGACATGGCGAAACTATAAGGGTTCCTTGTTGACTACGGAACCCAATTTTATACTGTGTAAAAGGTCAATTTTTATTTGATGACTATTCACGGAATACATTTTTAATTAACACCGCGGTTCAGAACATTTTCTGAAATGAACAACGCCATCTATCGAAGATGAAGATAAAATGCTAAAATTGAATGCATGGAAAGCGATTAATCTCACTATAGGGTTTAGGCTATGTAGGCTTTGAAAGCAGTGCCATTTAGACTACTTACCTACAGAGTACCAAGCTATCATAACTTTTTTAAAGTTATCTTTTGAAGGCATTTATTAATAAGTACCTACCATATTAGTTTAATAGATGTCGCTGCATGTCTCATTCATGATCATATATGATAAAGTTCTTCTTGAAAACTATAAATTCAAATATCTTTTGATAGAGAGCACCGATTACGATGAAACAAAGATTATGTAATACCCCAAGTTACCCACAATATTTATGTATAAAAGTTACCTACATTAGTTTCGTAAATTTTACGTGATGCTTAGTCATCGAAACAGACAAACAGATAAACAGACAAAAATTCTAAAAATCCTGGAAATGAGTTCTGTTGGTTTATACTATAACACCCTGACAATTCCTTTTTTAAATATTTTCAATGTAGGTACAAAAATATTTTTTCTACAGATTTATTAGTAATTGAAAGCTGTCCAGGCTTAAAGTACCGCTTAACCTTGTTAGGGATACCCAGCTTTTTTCACTCAATGTAGGCGCCGAAATTCAGATTCGCGATCAACTTCGTGCCAAGAAGCTCGAGACTGTCAGTATAACTTGTACAGACGCACTTCGGAAAGTGGGGGCCAGATTAAATGGACTCCTTTTGGCGGTGAACAGTCACACTTGCGTTTTTGGTGGCCTTGAAATCAACCAGATTCTCGTCACCCCACTTGGAGACAAGACAAGACTGAATTATTCGTTCGCTCTGCCATGGCCTCTCTCAATGAACGTACTTCAGCACCGCCGGCTTTTGCAATGGATGTATACCTCTCCATGACAGTGCTGTCATGTGCGTAGCCAACAATACCAGGAACAAGGAGGTCATTCATGTGCAGCAGGAAAAGTGTCGCGGAGAGAACAGAAATAAATCAATGAGATCAGAAATAATATCCAATTTTCGATCAGGTCACGTGTCCTTCCTGACGCGAGTTTTCATTTCATTTTTACCCATCCCAAAAAAAGTGCATAACGCCGCTAAAAAAGTTTTTACTTCAAAAAAGGACTGTGCATCTTCATAAGCTCCAAGAAGGGTTCCAAATATTCACAGTACCTACCTTCTTTTTACTAACATCTTATTTTCTTAAATCTAATTCTTGGAAAATAATATGCGAATGGACAGATAAAACTAGTTTAGTGTAGTTTTTACTAACTTACCATACATATCGTGGGTAAGCATCTTCTATAATTATCTTCAGTGGCTTATCTTTCCAAACTGTATAGTTCTTGTTTCCATCATTTTTATAACGTAGATGTACTACAGGATTTTCTGCAAGTACAAATTGGTGATTAAAGATTACGGGTTCGATTCCCAGGTTGAGCTAAGAGTTATTGGGTTTTTCCATCAGGTAGATATTCTCGGAGTCTGAATTTGTGCCCGGTTCATGGCAAGAGGCTCGTTCCTTTTTTTTTTTTTTTGGTGTGTAGAAAATCATCGAATGACCCCCCCCCCCCGCTCTTGGGCAGAGCGAAGGGGAGTGTCAGACTTCTACTGACTAAAAAATAGGTAAAAAAACTTTTTAAGTTAAACGGTTTTATGTTAAACATACATTGCAATGTTTAAGATAAATGTACTAAAAACCAAAAAATAATAAAATAGATACAGTCGTGGGAAAAAACCGTGGGGCACGTCAATTGTAATTTCCGCAGCACGACAGTTCCGAATTGACGTGCCCCACGGTTTTTTCCCACGACTGTATCTATTTTATTATTTTTTGGTTTTTAGTACATTTATCTTAAACATTGCAATGTATGTTTAACATAAAACCGTTTAACTTAAAAAGTTTTTTTACCTATTTTTATTTTCTAGTTTTTAGCCGCCATCTTGGATTTTAATTGTATATAGTATATTGTATTCTGCTTGTTGAGCCCTTTCATTTGATACCCATATTGATGAGATTAATAAAACATAAATTATCCGCCATTTTGTAGCGGCGGCCATCTTGAATCTAGAATGATAATGAATAAACATAATTGTATTGTCACCAAAATCCAAAGTGTATACAAAATTTTAGATTAATCGGTTGACAGGAAGAGGGTGAAATTTGAACTACTAAATTTGATCCAAGAATAAAACAAACGGGGTGAGCTAAATAAAACCGTTTAAAAAACCGTTTAAAACCCGAACCCATGTTCCTTCTTTGCCCTTGCGCCGAGGCCACGTAATCTAGTACAAAAATCCGCGGCCCCGACGGGGAGAGGCTCGTTCCTTATAACATGTAAGTTTAGTATTGACGAAATGTGTGTGCTTATGTAAGTCTCTACCTATACTACGCTTAGAAAGCAGATTTTGTTTTTAAAAATTTTGTGAACTTCGATATATCTACACATTGATATATTAAAAAACCCAAGATACACAAACCGCGTCTCAAAACCGTCCGCATAAAATGAGTGCAAAATTACAAATCGTGAACTCATTTCAAATAGTCTCGCGTCGCTCGCGTCTCTGCACGGTCGTACAAAATGCCGAAGTGTTCACTGAGAATTTGCAAAAATACAGCTTCAAAGACATTAAAAAAGGATGGGATATCGTATTTTCGGTAAGTAAAAATGTTTATTGATTTATTTTTGTTGCGTTTATGGCGTAATATAGAAAGCAATACGTGATTTTGATTTAATTTCTCTCAAAACTTTACTAAACGGTCCGAGTATAATACGGCATATTCCAATGGTCGCTTTGTTAGCGTATTGAACGATGTATTACAAGACTTTTCTTTTAGTCGCATTATACAAATGACCCTGTTCGTAACGAATGGAGTCGATTTTTTTTATTGTGTTTATTTGTGTTTTTTTAATCAATAAGTTTTTTGTTTTATGTTTTTAACAATTATGTATACGTTACATATTATATTAGTTTTTAATTGGATTTCAAAAGGAGAAGAGGTCGTCAATTTGACTTCGTTTTTGACACCTTAAACTTAATAACTACTTAGTTTCGATAATAATGTTCTACTAATAACTTTAAACCAAAAATGTAAATAAATGATTCGAATGGATAATACTTGTTTCATTGATTATACACGACTACACGTACACTAACACAGTCAGATCCTAACTAAAAACATTTACCCTTAGATAAAAGTAAAATTATGTGTTTAAAACACAATTTAGCTAACTGTTAAAATAATAATTAAGTATTAAAAAAACATAAAAAGTACCTATTCGTCTCCACTCCATACCTTGTCCTACCGGCTTACTTCGGTCGTAAAATTATTATTGCTTTTTATAACTGCATTGTAAAAACAACTTTAAGTAATCTGCGTAAGGTTGAATTTGCAAAAAAATATGTTTATAGTGTAACGATAACTACTTATGTAGTAGTGCGTGTATTGGTGAGTGTTTGGCGACAGCTTCGACTGTTTGTTTTGTTCGTGATTGTGCATCTAGGGTTATAATACATCAATGTATCTACATTACAAAATTAAATCATCACGCCTAGCCTTTTCCCAACTATGTTGGGGTCGGCTTCCAGTCCAACCGGATGCAACTGGATAACAGTATTTTACATGGAGCGACTGCCTATCAGACCTTCACAACCCAGTCAATCAATCAGTCAGTCAACCTACATTAAAAATACAAATATTAAATAAAAAATATTAATAAAATCCAATTTGAATTGTAATGGAGACAAAACTGCCACAGTATACATACATTATACATGCGGTACAGACACATTTAACAATGCTCTATTTAAAAAATATAGCTTTTCTGAACTTTACGTTACAGTCTAAATAAAACCATCATTAGCCCGGTTGCTGAAGTCCTCAGATAACTTCCCACTAACTATTGGTTCAATAACGTCGGTCAACTGTCACTGCTGAAGCCGAAACGCAGCACTCAATCACTATCTAACCGATAAGTAGTTCCTTAGTTGCCGATAGATGGCTCTGTTTACGAGAGCGCTTCTAAAATTTATTTTATTAGTTGAATTCGTCTTTATTACCGGTTTTATTTATTAAATATATTTTTTTAAATATAAATTAGTGGCTTAATAATGTTTTATTAAAAAAATATGATGTCATTATTTATGGGCACCTGTATGATTCTGTATGAACGACATCTTCGACTCTGTGGTCATCTTCGTTTTTTTAAACGAAACGTTTTTTTCTCTCGTCTCGGCTGGCGACCCACACCCAGGGTTGATTTATTGCTGTTTTTGTTCAAACTTCTCATTGTTAAGGGCCCTTTAGGTGATAGTGACCGGGGTTCATTGCGAACAGATGTGTCTTATCATAACAGTTATGGAACCGATTAAACGCCCAAAATTGGTCAGTTAAGTCAATCTCAGTTTAAACGGAGATTCTCTTACATCGCGGTGTTCAGAAACGCACTTTCACAAGTTATCGAACCAATAACGCAAATGAATAGATAAACCACCGATAAAAGTGCCTCAAAAACCGGGCACAGCGACAGATCTTTCAAAGCATCTTGAACTGAAAATTTATTGAGAAAAACCCGTGCAATTTTGTTATAAGCTCATGTGTAAAATTTTATATTTTTGTTTAGTAACAGTATGTCTTTAAAGGTGCGATAGGGCAAAGAAGGAACATGAATGTAGTCAGAAGTCTGACATTCCCTTCACTCAGCCCAAAGCGAGAGGGGGGTCATTTGATGATTTCCCATTAAAAATAACATAATAAGTACCTAAGTGGTTTTAAATTTGTTTTTAAATAAAATAAAAATAATTGAGTAAGAGTATAAGTCAAAATACTTACCATTAGCAGGATCGCTTGTTGCAATTTTAAATATAATAAAAACTAAAAATAAAACCGTACTCAACATTTTGCTGTATTATTGTAAGTGTGATGTGAGAATAATCAATTAAGACTAATGCGTATATTACAAAAGCAAGCACTAAAGTAATTAATTACCCTGAAATACAGTGACATTTATTTGAACATTTTAAGGATATAATTTTATAAAGTTCTAATAATAAACGAGTATTTTCCTGTACGAACTTGAGGTACCTACAGTCAGTAGCACCAATATCAAAATAATAATAATTTATTCATCAGAGGACTTCAAAAGTGTACTGTGTTAGTAACAATATAACTTAGCCTACTTAATAACTAGAACAGATCGGGTGCGATTGGTCAGCACCCACACTAGCGGGCTATCTGCCCGGGTGGCTATCGATTGCAGGATAGTGTTATGACTGCCAAGCAGCAGGCTCAGTAGCAAGGCAGATTTTTTACGCCACAACGCAACAAAGCTGTCAGTGCGTGCGTAGGCATAGGTACACTCAGCAACATTTAGAAGCAATTTAGGTCGACTATATTGATTACGTAGCACGGATGCACCCGGAGAGATGGGCAAGGATCATCACTCACTGGCTGGACGCCTGAGGAAGGACTGCGCCGGCTAGGTCGAAGGTGGCGTGACGATCTGATCATGTTTACGGGATTGACATGGCCAGAGATCGAACATGATAGAGAGGTATGGAAAGAGAAAGGGGAGACCTTTGCTCAGCAGTAGGACACAATGTGGGCTAGTAAAAAAATATAATATATTGATTACAGTTATATATAGATAATAGTTCGAGTTGCTAACCAAATCAAATACTAACATTATTCCTATGAATTAGTATTAATTGTGTTTTCATTGACTGTCGTATTGTAGGCGCCACCTGTATAAACCTAATACAGGGTGTCTCAAAAGAAAGTTTATATTAAGAAGATCGATTAAAAAAAAGTAAGCAGTGTATCGAAAAAATGTTTATTAATAATTATTAAAGTACAAGTACAATTTAGGAATTTATTTCTTAAAAAATTAGTACCTACCTATCTTCCAAATGTAGACCCTCGCGTTTGCGGCACTCATTTAATCGAACAGTTAAATTTCTCATCACGGCTCGGCAGGTGGATTCAGTAAGGACTGATTAACGCTCTCCACGTTTTCTACCGTTCTTGATGATCCTGGTCGCCCGGATTTTGGTTTATCCAGCGTTGTACCGGTCTCTTCAAACTTTTTGACCCATTTTCGAGTAAGAGGAATGCTTGGCGCATCATTAAAATGGAAAGCTCGAACACTGCAGAACCTTTTACGCGCTACAGTCGCGGAATCATGATTTGAAACAAAAAAGGGAAAAAAGGGTATTGCCTGTCCCGTCGGGGCTGCGGATTGCACGCAACAGATACCGCGGCCTCGACATAAAGGGCTAAGAAGGAACACTGGTGGTTTTTAGTCAGTAGAAGTCTGCCACTCCCTCTCGCTCTGCCCGAGAGCGAGGAGGGATGGGTGGTTATTTAATGATTTCCCATCCGCCAAAAAACAAAGGGTATTTGCCTGTGCTTTGATCCACAGTCAGTCAGCTTTGCTTTAATATCTTACGTTTTTCATTATACAAGATAGATTGATGTACCTAGCTAACTACTTTTTCGTTTTTCTACGTTACTATGTGATCGTACCTGTGCAGTGAACGAAACTATAACATGATCTAATCGATGCCAACGCCATCTAGTGAATCGAGGAGTAAACTCGTGAATGCTTTTCTTGAAATATTTCGTTTTTGATAGTGTATGGTACACAACCGGTAAGTTTTTCTATTACTAGTATCCACTACAACACTTTTAACAGAAACCCAAATGCAATGTTTTAGCTATGACACAAAAGTCACAGTTTTACTACTACTTGAATGTTTATTATGACCTCTGCAATAGAGGTCATAATAACTTTGAGAGTACTGTACGTTCTCTTGATATCGGTCCAGATGTACTAATGTAGAAAATATTGCAAGCTAATATTGTCTGTCTCACGCTGGGCGCCAATTGAAACAACACGTTGAAAACAAAAGTCACAGTTTGACTACTATTTGAATGTATGGCAGAGGTCATAATAACTTTGAGAGTACCGTACGTTCTCTTGATGTCGGTGCAGATGTGCTGATGTAGAAAATATTGCAAGCTAGTAATGTCCCACGCTGGGCGCCAATTGAAATAACACGTTGGAAACTAAAGTCACAGTTTGACTACTATTTGAATGTATTGCAGAGGTCATAATAACTATGAAAGTACTGCACGTTCTCTTGATGTCGGTCCAGATATGCTAATGTAGAAAATATTGCAAGTTAATATTGTCCCACGCTGGGCGCCAATAGGGTAGTCGACAAAAAAAAACTAATTAGTCCGTCAGATAGATTTCCAAAAAATATTGAACACGTATTTTTTCTTTTTTCACGTAAACAAAAAATGAAGACGATACAGTGCTTCGAAAAGTCGTGAAACGTCACAGCTTGGTCCAATTTTACCTAACTATGACGTCAAACGCCCCCTCTCCATGGTCTTTGACAAGCTTTATTTTCGTCAATTTTTATTAATTTGATAAAACGAAAAACACGTATCCAATATTTTTCAATAATCTGACTGACGGACTAAACAGAATCATATTTTTTTTAGTCGGTCGACTACCCTATTGAAACAACCATTTTCTGTTGGCATCCAACATTTTAAATCATTATTTTATTTGAAAAAAAACAATAACATATCATTTGAAACACTTATAATATTATGAAATAACCAATTTATAATGGTACCAGCTAGAATATGTGCCTCTAATAATGTAATAATTTAAAATAATTATATAACTTAAATAAATCGTACAAATAAATAACTAAGTACTAAGTTTATTATTATTAC
Source organism: Diarsia mendica (assembly GCA_949316265.1). Lineage (NCBI taxonomy): Eukaryota > Metazoa > Arthropoda > Insecta > Lepidoptera > Noctuidae > Diarsia > Diarsia mendica. The sequence goes on from OX438916.1 coordinate 4,652,397, forward strand.
AATGCAATTCTTATGATTTATTAATAACTACTATCTACAATAATAAAACCAAGGATTAACTAGCATACTAATGATTCTCGAACCCGAATCAATAATAAAATTGGTTGGTATTTTTGGGTTCCGTGGTCCCTTACAGTTACGTCATCTCCGTCTGTCTGTCCGTCCGTCCATCCGCACGATTACTCAGAGACTCTTAGTACTAGAAAACTGTAATTCTAATTAGGTATGAATATACAGATGATTTACACTGACAAAGTGGTGAAATAAAATCTTGAAAACACACACAACACACATACATACATTATGGTACAAGTGTGTAACGTTGGTGATTACCGCTGAGGCGCCATTGAGACCCGAGCCGTCAGGTGAGGGTCTTAAGAAAGCCGAGGACGGTAATCATCAATACACACGTGTATCATACGACGTTTTTCAACACACTTGTGAAGAAAATAATACTAAAAAGTTATCTTCAACAGTTAAAACGAGTTCTGATTTTTTTCACAATAGCGAGAAAAATTAATCGGTTTTCTTAAGCACGCGCATCTACAGTACGACCAACTTATCTGTGCATGCGGGAAAACACGGAACTAAAATAAATGTACTAAGTTTGACGTAGCGATGCATTTTTTCTTGACCAGTGGCGCCACCATGAAATTCACACTTAAAATGGTCATACTGTAACAATGGCGTTCGGCCATAGACTAAATGAATGAGCGCGATAGAGTTTTAGCCACGTATAAAATGAGGAAAAAGTTTTCTTTATTACAGAGAAATAAAAGTTATATTATTTGAGTGAACGTAGCAACTCAACCAATAAAATTTAAAAAAAAACCTATAACTCACTAGTGAATAATAGTAATGAAAAAGTCTCAGTTTGATTATAGGTGTCATTATGTGCCTAATTGCGGTGAAATTATAGCCACTTTATGAGCAAGTGTGTTGAAATTTTCTTTTTCCAGGAATTCCGGCTTTCAGGAGTTCCAGTGGTTGATAATAGTATGACTGGCTTTCCCAACCTTACCATTCCGTCATTCACCTACCGTTATTTGGACATAGGGCTCATCATACACTTGGCTATTTCTATTTTGTGTTTTATCAATTTTGGGTTTACATTTTATGTAGTCTATTTCATTATAAAAATGATAATTAGGGTCTACATCGTCAATGTTGTCTGGTGTGTCATAACAGGCGTTGTATTGGTTCTCCCATTCGATTTGTTGCGCTGTACTCCCACTGTGGTGCGAAATATACGAGGCCTGAAAGAGGAAAAAACCATTTGTTTTTTTGTAAATAATAATAAGTTAGAAAAACTTCACAAGGAGAGATATAAAAAAAAATAAAAATAGGGGTACTAATTTAAAAAAATGCCTTGTTAGCATAAGTATCGCAAGTACGACAGCTGACCGTGAGGTCCTGCGTTAGATTCCCTGGTCAGGAAAATTGTTATTGGGTTTTTCCCAAAGAATTCTCTAAAGTCTGGGTTTGTGCCCGGTTGATGGCATTAGGTGCCCCCTATTACATGGGACTTAATATACCTGAACAATTGTGGGTGTACTATTAAAGTACACTTTTGCCTAAAACCAAAAAAAAGGCAATGTCGGTCGTCAAAACCATGTTAGGCCTAAAACACACACAAGCGACGTAAGGCGAAGGCACGGGGCAGGCGCAGCGCAGGCGTGGGACAGATACGGCGCAGACGCGATTTGAATTATATCAGAAGAGGCGTGGAACAGGCAAGAAACGTTCAGATGCGGCATTTTATAGGCTGACTTTGGTGCGATAAGATGTCTTCGTCTCCAGAAGACGAAGACGCGCTTGCTTTGACTGCTAGCGATTCGGCGCAGGCAACGAAACGGCGTGTCTGCGCCGCGTCGCTTCAGTATAATTCAAAAACGTCGCCTGCATACATTTTGTATGAAATCGTTTTGAAGCAGCGCACGCCTGCGCCACGCCTTTTGTTTTACGTCGCTTGTGTATGTTTTAGGCCTTAGAGTTGAGGTGATTTAGAAACTCGTCGTTAGACCTTACTGCCCACACGATAAGAAAAATATCGTCATTCTTCTTCTTCGTCTCTAGTTATAACATGAGCGAAGAGCAGTGGTGACTTACAAACAGTTGGTCGTGGGTACGAACCCAGGCAGGCGCTTAACTTTGTGTAATTTATTTCATCACCACTGCTCTCAAAAACGGTGAAAGAAAACATCGTGAGGAAACCGGTATATCTCAGAACCAAAAATTCGAAGATATGTGACATCTACCAGTTCGCACTGGGCCCGCGTTGTGGATTAAAGCACATCCCTCTCCTAGAGTGGAGGCCTGAGTCCCTGAAGTGGGAACAATATAGGCTGATGATGAACATGTACATACCTGAATGTGTTGTATCCTAGCCCGCACGTACCAGTACACCATAACAGCCAGACCTAGGATGGCTAGCACGGCTCCTATAGATGTGCCTAGGATTAGCCATGAGTACTCGTCGTCTTTGTCTTGATTGCCTGTTTTAAAGGAAATAAAATTAATAAGGATGTTCAAGTGAACCGAATCGCGACTTCAATAATTTGGGGACATTTGTGAACTTGGAAATACCGACGCAGGCGGGGAATAGGGAAGTTGACAAAAAAAAAATCTTATTAGTCCGTCAGAAGATTATCGAAAAATATTGGACACATATTTTTTAATTTTTCACGTAAAGAAAAATAAAGACGATACAGTGCTTCGAAAACTCGTGTGACGTCACAGTTCAGTACATTTTTACCGGCGAGTGACGTACGACTAATGATATTTGACACGTTTTATCTTCGTCATTTTTCATTAATTTTATAAAACAAAAAACACGTATCCAATATTTTTCGATAAAATCTATCTGACGGACTAAATAGTTTTTTTTTGTTAGTAAAGATTCCTATCGGGGTTACTCAGTAGTAGCTGGAGCCGGTTGATGGCGATAATAGCTTAGTTCTCTGTTGCATGATATATAAACATGACTGGCGAACTATGGATGTAGTAGGTACTGAAATACGGGCTGCATTGCAGTACTTCATCATCATTTCCGCCGATAGACGTCCACTGCTGGACAAAGGCCTCCCCTAAGCGTCGCCGTAACCTTCACCAGGTCATTACGGTGCTTTTTTTTGCCGTGTGTAATTATCAAATGACTCCTCCCGCTCTGGGCAGAGTGGTAGGGAGTGTCAGCCTTCTACTGACTAAAAACCACCCATGTTCCATCTTAGCCCTTAGAGTCGAGGCTGCGAAATATCTTTCGAACAACTGGCAGCCCTGACGGGTGTTGGCCCTTGCGGGCCCCTTCAATTTTGCTGACACCTCTTTAAGGCGCGCGTGACACGGCCTTTCGTCGTCAGACGGACGATGAGTTAGCCCATTACTTTTCACAGAGTCGTCTACGGTGGCCGGAAGCCGTAATTCCTGCCGTTTCGTAAAATAAACTAAATATATTATATCTTACTCAGATTCAAATTAAACATTTGCTTACTGGAAACGAATTTCACCCTGTACACATATCTGTCAGTATCTTTGTACACACAGTCGATGTACGAATTGTTGCTTCCTGAATGTAGTTGAATACCAAACGTCGTAGAGTTCTTATTCCCTTTTGTTACATCTGAAAAACAAAACAAAAGGGATACTTTAAATGCACATCTGTATAATTTTTCAGCACACTAGGTAACTCAACTAATTAACTGAATGCATACCAGAAAAAACTTTTTTACAAAAAATAAAACCGACTTCGACAAAAATAAAACACAAAAAAGTGAAAAATAAAAAATCAGCTTCTGAAGTCGGTGACTTTTGTTTGTTTGATTTCATGTTTTTGCCACCGACTTCTGAAGCAGATTTTTTATTTTTCACTTTTTTGTGTTTTATTTTTGTCGAAGTCGGTTTTATTTTTTGTAAAAAAGTTTTTATTTTTCACTTTTTAGTGGTTCACATGTGCTTACCCCTTCACAACGTACCGGCGTGATGTTATGTTATGAACTGGTGTAAACAATAGACAGTCATGAGATTTCAGCAATCCCAGTCCATTTGCTATCATTAATTGAGGAGTTCCGTTGCCTATCTCCGAAGTTCTTCATCAGATCTTCACGTGGCGTTATAATTATTATGTTGTGTGATGGCGTAAACAATGCTTAGATATGCTATAGCAACAATCGCGGTTAATCTGCTGTTATTTATTGAAGAGTTCCCTCGATTTCCACAAGATCCCATCATCAGATATTGAAATGGTGACAATGGGACCACACGGGAAGCACCAGCTTTCAAATGAAAAAAGAATCATGAAAATCAGTTCACCCAGTCGCAAGTTATGAGCTAACAAACATAAAAAAAAAAAAAAAAAAAAAAAATACAGTCGAATTGATAACCTCCTCCTTTTTTTGAAGTCGGTTAAAAAGGAACGCTGTGCGAAAAAACCAATAGATTAACTAAACATGTCCTACAAAAAAACTTTGGTTAGGTGGTTAGGTTAGGTTTTTATTACGGTAGGCCCAGAACAAGATGATCGGATTAGCAGGACCCTTTCCCAGAGAATTGACCTACAATCGTGCTAGATCTCGAAAAATGGACAAAGGGAAGGGAGGACTCGAAGGAGGGTTGGATACACAAAAAATTGTTCGACCCATATTTTGGGTGCTTAGCACCGATAGTGTTAAAGAGCAGTTGTAATAGGGTAGTTGACTGACTAAAATAAAAAATATATGAGTCTGTTTAGTTTGTCTGTTATAAAATATTGGATATAAATATTGGATACGTGTTTTTTGTTTAATCAAATTAATAAAAAATTACGAAAATAGAACGTGTCAAGATCGTGAGTGGGGGCTGGTGACGTCACTCTCTGCACTCTGTCTCGTAAAAAATTGTACCAAACTATGACGTTGCGCGGCTTTTCGAAGCACTGTAATTGTCTTCATTTATTGTTTACAGGAAAAAAGAAAAAACTGCGTGTCCATTTTTTGGAAATCTATCTGACGGACTAATTAGATTTTTTTAATCAACTACCCTATTCAATTATTCGCACAAAACAGAATGTGGGTACCTCATAAATCGCCTCCAATACAACTGCGCTAAAATTTGATTAACAATTTTGATTATTACCTTTCGTCAAGTATTCCAAATGAACAGTGCCTGTCTTCTGTGGGTTTTTGCAGATAATTTGGACTTGTTCACCATCTTCATAAAAGTAAATAGTGTCTCCATCATAAGGAACCGATAGATCGGTCTCACTGAACATCAATTCTTTGTCATTCACAGTTACTTCTACAGCTTCTGAAACAGAAGAAATCATTTTAAAAAAAAGAGCTTATGATTTTTTTTTTTTTTTTTTTTTTTTTTTTTTTCTATGCCCTTAGGGCAAGATTGAAGTCAAGAGCAAGCCCATTTATAATAAAAAAAAAAAAAAACAAAGGGCTAAGAAGGAACATGGATGGTTTTTAGTCAGTATAAGTCTGGCACTCACTGCTCTGTCCAGAGTGGGAGGAGTCATTTGGTGATTTCCCACCCTCCAAAAAAAAAGATATTAATTGATTTCAGTGGAAAATTTAGTCCTGGTTTAGACTAAACTAGTGGTCATTGCCGCGTTATGCGCAAGCTCCATAAGACGTAAATAGCCGAGTATTGACCGAGCGCGCAGCCTCGCGAGGCAATTCACGCGGTCGGTCAGGACGTGCCTCAGCCGAGGAAAACAATGAAAAAATGCGAGGCACGTCCGACCGAATTGCCTCGCGAGGCTGCGCCCTCAGTCAATATGCGACTATTGAGAGGAAACTAAGGAACTTCAGTGTGTGTCTGCTAGTAAGAAGTAGTAGTAGATAACTTACTTGCGCCCTTAACATGTAGGTTTAAGTAGAACGCTTGATACTTTGGTTTTCCTAGTTTTCCTCTTTCGTCCTCCGTTACATTGCATTTCCACAAGGTACTCATGTTATAATTAACATTTTTGAACTGAAAAAAAGAAATTGATTTTCTGTAAAGTCGGTTTACGGACGACAGTTTAACGTGACAACGTCATAACAAAACATTGATGGAATTAGATGCGGCGCAAGCGTACAATAAGTGTAACGGGACATTGAGCGTAACGGGACAATGAGCGTAACGGGACAATTACTCATCCTTTTTCGTGCATGCAGCCGGCGTTCATCGATTTGATAGACGTTATCACGTCAAAATATTTTGTTGAAATATCATTATGTGTCCTATATTTTTCGATAATCTAAATGACGGATTAAACAGATTTTTCTGTGTCAGGAAACAAAATAATTCTGCGTAAATACCGAATAGCTTGTGTGACTGTAATGCTCAAAATCTATAAAAGTATACTCACACATTTGGATGATTTCATAGTTGGCAGCTCCTCTTGGTCGAAGTTTTTGTTATACTCGTAATAATTATAGCACCTTAAAAGTAATTTGTTGAATATTAGTATTTCATAAATTATTCTACTCCTGACCAAAAACTTGTCATTGTCTAATTTTTTCCTGATATTGATGTACCTACATTTTCCTGCTTTTAACACATACATACATAAAGCCACGCCTTTTCCCCATGCAGGCCGAATCTACAACGCCAACTGTATACTAACGTATTCGTTTTGCTTCGTCCATATTCATCTGGTTAAACACGCACCCAGTCCCGAAAACTGCGCCCGTTTTTTGTGAAGAACCTCACCGATTAGATTATTGTATGTCTTTCTAGGGCGTCCCCTCCCGGCAGGCGTTGCCACTCACAACTGCCTTGTAAATATATTTTGTAACTCGTATTTCTATTGTGTATTTTCCTTTGTCCATTTACCATGGCATCATCATTAATATTCCCACTGCAGGGACTCAGACCTCCTCTCTAGAGAGGAGGTCTGAGTCCCTGCAGTGGGATTATAAGCCCATCCCTCTCCTAGGAGAGGGATGGGCTTATAATCTACCACGTAGATGTAACATGTCTTCGAATTTTTTGGTTCTAAGACACCGGTTTCCTCACGATGTTTTCCTTCACCGTTTTGAGAGCAGTTTTTCACGTATTCGATTTTTATTAAAAAAGTCGGATTGCTTACCATCCCCGAGTTATATTCATATCTTGAAAATAAATGCACATTGTTTTATTCACAAGGACAGTAATGTGTTGTGTAAGTGCTGCGTCTGGTTTTTGCAGTCTGCTTGAGAATAACTTTGTAAAATTTATACTAGGATTGTCTGAAACAGATATTATTTATTAGTTTCGAATGTCTTAGCTAACCATACCGCTATTTAAAAAATGAACTGTTGGCTAAAGTAGCAACTTTTTGGAGCCCTGATACAGCTAAAAGAGGTCGCGTCGCGGCAGACCTCGTAGAAGATGGTGGGATGATCTGACAAGACTAGCGACCAGTGGTACACGTTGGCCTTAGATCGAAGCAACTGGAAGCCATGGGGAGGAGCATTTTCCCAGCACTGTAGCGATGGGTCGTTGACGGTTTTTCCGTCAACGAAACGTTAACGTTGATCTAAGTTTGTCAACTAGTTGAATTCGTCAACGAGTTAACTTAAAGGGGTTTGGCTAACTTTGTATGGGCTAGTGGCGTCATTTTTTTTTTTGAGCGGCCACTTTTAATTTTCATGTTATTTTGTTGTGCTGTGTCAAATACACATACATGTTAAATTATTTTTGTCCTAAGTCATTTCTAAACTGAGATATTTGAGTTTGAATATTATAAAAATGTCTTCTTCAATTACTGTTCTGCGTAAAGAAATCTTAGTTATGTGTTTAGAAGGTTGATATTAGGCTTAATAATAACTGCTACTTGGGTCGATCTTTAGGTTAGGCCACGCTTGCCTAGGTGGGTCTGTGGATGGGTGGGTGTGGATTATATACCGAGTTTCCTCCGTGCCTTGGAAAGCACGTTAAGCTGTTGGTCCCGGCTGCCATATATAGATCTTTTGCAGTCGTTACTGGTTGTCAGTGACCTGACACTGTCTGACAACCAGTCTTACCAAAGGGTATCGTATTACCCAGTATTAACTGGGACGTGGAGGTCAGATAGGCAGTCGCTCCATGTAAAATACTGATATTCAGCTGCCTCCGGTTAGACTGGAAGCCGACCCCAACATAGTTGGGAAAAGGAATAAATAATACAAGAGCAATATTGCATCCAGCCCTTGTGTAGCAGTTTCTACGAGAATGTACACGTAAATGTCCGTCTAGATGAATGTGTAATACGAGTCCCGCCGACACGATTCAGACTTCGCTGGCTACAAATGCAAAATGCACTGTTAATTACATCCATGGTGTTATACATCCAAATCTTAAACATATAAGAGTCTAAAGAGGTATGCTGGGTCTGTCACAATACACAAACGATCACAATGCCAAGTCTTTATAATGCATCAGCCCATAGATAACAGACATCGAGCCATGCAATCTACGTACGTATTTAATTTATTTTGATTATTTTTTCATCGTTGGCCAGCACTAGGAACTTCAGTCTGCTGTATCGTGGGTGCATTCACAAACATTTAAACTCAAACACACAAATACCCAGATCCGAAACAACTATCTGCAAGTCATACAAATATGTGCCCTGTGTGGGAATCGAACCCGCGACACGTAGCGCAGCAGTCAACTGCTTGAGCCACTGCGCCTACCGTGTGGTCTGAATTCTGAAAAAACTACGACTGGAACCTTAAACAGTGCAATAGACTGTAATAACTTCTTCGATTTTAATGAGCAATTCAAAACCAAATATCTCCGTTCCGATTAGATTTAGAGAAATGCATCCATAATATTTTTGGATCGCTTTAATCTGTTCTTTCAAAATATCCAAGTTTCATTACTGGCCGCGCAACTTCAAAACGACGCCAACTTTAGCCAAACCCCTTTAATGTCAACTTGCAACGTAAACCGTTTTGCCGTTCATTAATTGAACGGTTTTATTCAACGTCAACGCTGCGACGTTTAATTTTAGAAACGATTTGATTCAATGTATGGCTTACAAAACGTTTTTTGATGGTTCTACTTAGATGACCTTCCCTTCATACTTTTTCTTCTTTATTCTTAAAATAAATATTTCGAAAATCAACTCTGTAACTCGGTACTTAGAGTTCAAATTGTACGAAATGACTGTCGCTCGCAATCTATGGCGTTATTTTCAACGTAAGTTATTTAATTTGCTCAGTTCGTTGCGGTTGCGTTCTCGTTTATTAAACGAGATGCACGAGTTAATGTCATAAACTTCGTTGACTGACGAATTCAACTATATAGTTGATTCATATACTTGACAGGAGATCAACGGTTGATTCAACTAGTTCGTTGATTCAACGCTCATCCCTACTCAGCAGTGGAATGATGCAGGCTAACAGTATCAGTACAGGTGCACTCTCTCATCACTCTCACTATCATAGTCTTCAAGCCATTGAACCACGTCATCATCATCAGTATCATTTTAGCCAAAAGACGTCCACTGCTAGACATAGGCTTCCCCTAAGTGTCGCCACATTGACCGGTAGTCCGCAACATTAACCAGGTCATCGGTCCACCTAGTTGGGAACCTTCCAACACAACGTCTTTCGGCTCGCGGTCGCCACTCCAGAATTTTTCGGCTCTATCGGCCATCCCTTCTGCGAGCAATGTGCCCTGCCCATTGCCACTTAAGTCTGGCAATTCTTCGGGCTACGTCTGTAACCTTGGTTTTCATAGGGATGTCGTTTCTGATTCGATCACGTATTCAGTACTTATAATATCATTTTGAACCTCCCACATATATGAATTTATCATCGGTAACATAACATAACGCCAGTAATCCTCGAAGGTTTAGGCAGAGGTGTACCCAATTGAACACACACAACTTGAACACAACTGGCGTAATTTGGGTATACCCACATTACGCCAGTTGTGTTCAAGTCCCTTATAATTATTATTTGAGTTTGAGTTACGTACACAACAGTTATTTTTGTTACCAAAGAAAAAAATTGTACATGGGGATTTCCGAATAATGTTCGTACTGTAAACTTGGTAATCGTTTTACCCTGTTAAAAAGTACTTTCTCTGAGAAAATGCCTAAAACCCTTACCTGTACTGCTTAGGTCCCCGGGGTCACAATTAGTTACTAAAGCTAGCACAATCACCAAAAAGTAACCCATTGTAAGTTACTCATACACGGGATAATAAATAAATTAAATCCATTTCAGGCAACAGTTTGTTGCATACCATAATAATTATATTTTATACAATTGTGGGGTAACCATAATTTTGGTACTTTTACGAATATTCTAATTATTAATACGTCCTCACATTAAAGGGGATAGAACCAATGTGGCATAACAAACTGCCTTTATTTATTTTTTAAATCGCGGCCCGTGCTGAAAGTGATATGTATGGATAGAAGACAATATACGAACAAAAATGTCCAGTAACACGGTAGTCACGGTACCCTAAAGTGTCACGCTACCGAGATATTTGAAGGTAAAGATCGACAAATGAGTACAACAACAATCATCAAAAATAGACTTATTACGTTGTTGTACTTAAGTTCAATGAAATTTTTTGTTCATATAGGTGTCCTTTACCCATACGTAGGTACCAATTTCATCGTGGGCCCTGATTTCTAAAAGAAAAACAAAAGGTTTGATATGCCAGCTTCCATACAAAAAAGTTCGAACCCCTCTATTATATATTTTGTTAGGTTACAATTTTGATATCTAGCTAGCCGACCTCAGTCCCTAGAATGGTGTCGATCTGCTAAACAGGGTCACCGAAACACCAACGGCAACCACGTGTTCATATTAAATTATTATCATTCTGAAACTTCTCACCTATTGGAAAGATTATAGAGTGATAGTGTGTGTAATGTGTATTGACCTCCGATTATAATAGTAAAATTAATATGGCTATGGCAAAAAAAAAAAAAATTAGGTACTGGTATCATGGCAGAATTAAATTAATTGATAGTAGTTTTCAGGGGTCCTTTCCGAGTCTTCGAAAGCACGGTTGTTGGAGGACTACCACATATTCTGAGATAAAATGTGGTCTGGAAGTAGCCCATAAGTCTGACAACCAGCCGCTAAAAGAATAATTATATCCCAGTGACTGAGCTGTGAAGGTCAAATAGGCATTGGCCTATTTGACCTTCATATATTCAATCAAATTATACAAACATAGGTATATTCCGGATAGATTTCGATACAAAAGTGTCCTGCGTTGTGGAATAATACAGTCACTATAGCGTCGGGAAAACATAAAATTATCCTCGTAAGTATCCATTTAGCGGGCTATTAATCATCCTAAACTTTATGGTGCTCAGATATAAAACAAAAATATAAATTTATTTTTATTTTATTTACCTACCACAAGACATGACGCATAGAAGCAATTGTATATTCAATTAATTAAAACATTGCAAGTTGTAGCCTCGCAAGGTAACAAACAAAACAAAAAATAGCTAATACAAATAAAAATATTTTTTTACAAAAATACAAAATAGGTAGTGCAATCGTCACTGCGTTATCTGTCTACTCTTTTCCAAACTGTGTTGGGGGTTGATTTCCCTTCTAACCATGAGATGCAGCTGAATACCAGTGTTTTACGTGGAGGAGCTCGTGGCTTAATAAGAACTGCCACTCAGGTCGATCTTTAGGTATAGCTGTGCTTGCCTAGGTCGGTCTGTGGATGGGTGACCGCCCGACATACAGAGTTTCCTCCGTGCTTCGGAAAGCACGTTAAGCTGTTGGTCCCGGCTGCCATATATCTAGATCTTTGGCAGTCGTTACAGGTAGTCAGTGACCTGAAATTTTGACTTCCAGTCTGTTCGGTACTTTTGTTCAAGTACGCACAAATATTACGTATTTTCTTTTCATTATTTTTAAATCGATTAATACTTAATCGACTAGCATATTCCAAAACGGGACATGCCTAAAACGAAACGTTTTTGCAAGCGCGCAACACTGAACGCTGAGGTGTTGCCACATTCTCTTCTTTACGAAAAAGAAACCCGCCACGTTTGCTAAGAGCTCGCTCCGGTAGCTTGAGCCTATAAAAACCTATCAACACAGTTTTCAACCGTTCAGCACAATAGCAGATCTACGTATATCGACTCCAGCCTACGCGAGTACTTACATTCATCATCGAAGGAAAGGGGCCCCTGAAGAAGATTGCTTCGTCATACCAGGTCAGTCCCAAATGTGAGTCGGTTAGCGAGAAAAATGTTGAATCAAGTTTACGTAATTTGATAAATTGTTATCACGAGAATATTACTGCTTTGAAATCATTAGGTTTACCAGTTGACGACTGGAGTTTCGTACTATTAAATATTTTGCTACGAAAAATTACCCCTAATATTCGTAGGCGTTTTGAATTGTCATTAGAAACTTCATGTAAAATTCCGGACGTGACTGAATTTCTCGATTTCCTCGATAAGGAATTGGCGGCATCTGAAGTGATGACCGCATCCGCGCGTACTGCAAGTACATCCGCGGCGCCTGCGCAACGCGCGGCGCCCGCCCGCACTGCTGCTGGCGGAGCGGCCGGCTCGGCCCGGTCAGCTGCGGTGACGTCATCGCGCCATGCTATGGCGGGAAAGCGTGCGATGTCGCTTACTCACGCGCACTCTGACGTGCAACACAATGCACCGCGTGCTATGAGCGTACATGCAACAACTGCGGTGGATGACTTAAATAAAGTTAAATGCGCGTATTGTAAGGACAATTCACATCCTTTATATAAATGTGAGAAGTTCCAGACCCTCTCGAGTGTCAAGCAAAATTTTCGCAAAATGGCGTAATGTCACGGCTATCTACGCAAAATGGCGTAATGTCATGTGATAGTCACGTGACCTCACGCGGCGCGTGATTAAAACGCCGATAACTCTTGTTTTGTAAGAGAACTCTGTTATAACTTATGTTTATTTACAAATCAATTAAAATAACAATACAAATCAATTAAAATAACACAGCTCTCCATTCATAATTGACATACTGCAAGCTAAACAAAAAGGTCGGCTCAGGTAGTCGACACGTGCGTCGAAAAAAAAAAAGGGTATGTTTACGAATTAATTCTGAGAACTCCTTATCTTAAGTGGCTGTTGAAAGTATCGTATTGCATAGTTCGGTACACAATCTTATCGCATAAAAAGTTTTAGCTGTGTGAACGTTTTGTTTATGAAACATGAGTCATAATGTAAACACTCCAAAAAGAGCGATAAGAAAGACGCGCGCGCGTTTGTTTTTGACCTTGACAGGGGAATATTACTATTAATTCTGAGTAACCAATTTTCATCCTTGTCTCTTCCACTACACGTTGGGCAAGTGTGAGCTAGATAGGCATAGTTTTCACAGTCTTTTAACGGTTTTTAAAATCGCGGGAAAAAGCGGGTTTTAGAAACACGCTTGACAGTTAGCGACTTTTGACAGCGCGCTTATTAAGCGCGCTTGACAGTCAAGAGGTCTCACTTCAAAGGAACGAAAACTTTTCGTGGAACAAAATAAACTTTGTACCAATTGTTTATTTTCTGGTCATGAGCAAAAGGACTGCAAGTCGCGCCATACTTGCCGCGTCTGCGCTCAAAGGCACCATTCTTTACTACATGTTGATGCGCCTACTCCAAACGTCTTGCTGGCTACGGAGTCATCTTCTTCCCCTGAGTTGCGCTCAGTAGCGGAAACTTTCACGCCCCCTCCATTACATGGAGCTACGGGGCATCCTTCGAGTCAGAACTGTACAGTCTTACTCACGACTGCCCTTGTAAATGTACGACCCTTGAACCAAGGGCCTTACACGCCGAGGCCCGTTCGCACCCTTGTGGATCAAGGTGCGCAGACTACGCTCATTTCTGAGTCGTGCGTCCAACGTCTCGGCCTGCCGCGGTACTCCGCGCGGGCAGGCACCACTCTCACCGGTATTGGTGGTGAAGTCCAACCACGTGGTTACGTGTTGTGCGAGGTCACACCTCACAACAAACCCGAACCGAAGCTTCTCATCGAAGCTTTTATCCTACCTAACCTGACAAGCTACACTGCTAATATTCCTAAATCAATTGGGAATATTCAGAAGTTTCAACACTTACAGAATCTTGATCTAGCAGACCCAGAATTACGCTCAACGCGGCCTGTTGAACTACTACTGGGATCTGACTATCTGGATAGCATACTGCTACTGGATAACATCAAGGGTCCACCGGGCACACCCGTGGCCATCAACAGCATTTTTGGTTATCTGATAGGTGGTAGAATTTCATATGAAAGTATGAAACGACTAAGTGTCAACTCGACCACTTGTCAACTTGACATGAAACTTCAAAGGTTCTGGGAGTTGGAATCCATAGCAGAACATCCACATCTTACAAAAGATGAATTACGCTGTGAGTCGATCTTCGTCGATACTCACACACGAGATGCAAATGGGAAATATATAGTTTCTCTGCCCTTCAAGGAGAATGCTACGCCCTTAGGCGATTCTCGTGCTATAGCTCTCTCGCGTTTAACAAAACTAGAGGCACGCCTGTCTCGCGACCCTGCCTTACGAGAGAATTATAACAAAGGTATCCAAGAATATTTAGACTTGGGACATATGGAGCCAGTGACGGACTCTGCGAGTCCGGGCACTCCCCCCTACTATCTACCCCACCACGTTGTGGTGAAGAGTTCCGCATCCACTACGAAATATCGTATTGTGTACGATGCTTCATGCAAGACTACGTCAGGGCGCTCTCTTAACGATAATCTCCTCACTGGTCAGAAATTGCATCAAGACATTTCTGAAATCTTGCTGAAGTACAGACTTCATAAAATCGTCTTTACGGCCGATCTCAAGATGATGTATCGCTACATCGGTCTTTGTAAAGAACACCGGGACTTCCATCGGATTCTTTGGAGATTCTCTCCCCATGATCCCGTAAAGGAATATCGCATGTGCTCTGTCACATTCGGCGTCGCTTCCGCACCTTTCCTAGCTTTGCGAACACTTCGTCAATTAGCAATTGATGAAGCTGCTAACTTCCCACTTGCCTCGCAAGTACTTCTTAACGAAGTCTTCGTTGACGATGTCGTTACTGGAGTTGATACGGTTGAAGATGCTATCACTCTTCAGCACCAGCTAACTTCCATTTGTAAAGCAGGAACCTTCGAACTCCGCAAATGGACCAGTAATAGTTCCGAGTTTTTATCGCACTTAAACAATGATGCTTCCCATCATGATGACGCTCTTATTTTGTCAGCACTCGACACTGACACTTCTGTCAAGGTCTTGGGACTCAAGTGGAACCCTAAATCTGACGTGTTTTCCTATCAAACGAATGAAGTAGCTAACTCACGCAAATGTACAAAGCGCATAATGTTGGCAGAAATTGCAAAGATTTACGATCCCCTCGGATTCCTAAGCCCAGTGACAGTTTTCGTGAAGCATTTAATTCAACTTCTATGGGTATCAGGCACAGGTTGGGATGCTGCCCCTCCACAGGGTATCTGTGACTTGTGGTTTCGGTTTATCGACGAGCTACCGTTACTACAAGACATCGCGTTACCTCGTCATGTTCTTCCTAGCACACATCAAGTGTCACTTCATGGCTTCTCCGACGCATCTGAAAAGGCGTACGCTGCCTGCGTCTACATTCGCGTTATTGACTCGAACGGTGCCATCAGCACACACCTTCTCATAGGCAAAACAAAAATTGCGCCTTTGAAACGGCTCACCATCCCGAGATTAGAGCTGTGCGGTGCTCAACTCTTGTCAAAATTGATAAAAAAGGTCATCACTGCTTACAGCAGTAGATTGTCTTTCGACCAAGTCTACGCTTGGTCTGATTCCACCATAACTCTTGCCTGGTTACGGTCGTCTCCCGACAAGTGGCGGACATACGTGTCCAATCGCATAGCGGATACAACAAGCAACGTGCCTGCCTCGCAGTGGCACCACGTTAAATCCGCAGACAACCCCGCAGACCCCGCGTCTCGTGGTGTTCTCCCCTCTCAGTTGAACCATCAACTATGGTTCACGGGACCCGGTTGGCTCAGTAAAAACGAGTCTGAGTGGCCTAAGACTAACGTCGTATGTCACACCGACGAAGAACGTCGCAATCACGTTCTTCTCACACAAACCAATGACCCTAATAGCTTAGAGTTCATTGAGCGATTTTCATCGTTTCCAAGGATGCTACGCGTAATTTCGTATATGTTACGATTCATAAACAAATGCCGTAAATCCAATAGCCCTACGACTAAACATGTCACAGTTCCTGAGACAAAACAAGTTCTCAATTATAGACTTATATCACTTGTCCAAAGTGAATGCTTTTTTGAAGACATCTCGCGTCTCAAGGACGACGACAGATGTACAAAACGTCTTCAAAAACTAAAACCTTTCTTGGACGATGCCGGACTCCTCAGGGTCGGCGGCAGAATAAATAAGGCCAACGTACCGTATGATGCCAAACATCAGTTTCTGTTACCCAAGAAACACCATTTCACTAATCTTCTCATTGATGTCTATCATAAAACACATTTACATGTGGGACCCCAAACTTTGCAGTTTGCCCTCGCACAGACCTACTGGATCCTGTGTGCTCGCGATGCTGTTCGTATGCGTACACGACGCTGCGTATCGTGTGTTCGCGCACGACCTGTCCCGCCACAGCCATCAATGGCTCAGTTACCTACCACTAGGGTTCGATCACTTCGTCCCTTCTTAAATACGTCCGTTGACTTTGCGGGACACTTCTTTCTTAAATCGAGTAAATTTCGTAACGCAAAAATTTACAAATCGTACGTATGCGTGTTCGTTTGCCAATCAACGAAAGCAATCCATTTGGAATTAGTTCCCGATCTCTCAACCGAATCTTTTCTGAACGCATTGCGTAGGTTCATATCCCGGCGCGGGTATTGCAAAACAATCCGTTCCGACTGCGGACGGAATTTTGTAGGTTGTGACAGGTATCTTTCCGAACTTTTCACGTTTCTGCGAAACGAGTCGAATCAGACTGCTATAAACACCCAGCTGACAAACATGCAAATCACCTGGCAGTTTAATCCTCCGTATGCTCCGCATTTCGCCGGTCTCGTTGAACGAGCCGTAGGTAGTCTGAAACGACACTTACATCGTGTCATAGGTACATTAAAGCTAACTCAGGACGAATTCAATACTCTACTCTGTCAAATTGAAGCGGTCTGTAATTCACGACCTCTCTGTCAACTTAGTAATGATCCTACTGATCCATTACCCCTTACTCCTGGACATTTCCTCATCGGGGAACCATTAACGTCTTTACCTGAATTTAACTTGTCTAACGACAATCCACACCGCCTCGCTAGATGGCAGGTTATTCAACAAGCAGTTCAACATTTTTGGAAACGCTGGAGCGTAGAATATTTACACCAGCTACAACCAAGAGGTAAATGGTTCCACGACAATACTAACACACCCCTTAGGGAGGGTTCTGTAGTCGTGTTGATAGACAACACACTGCCACCACTGCAATGGCGTCTCGCACGCGTGCATCAGCTGCATCCCGGCGCCGACGGTATTACCAGAGTCGTAACTGTACGCATCGGTAATACTCTTACTAAGCGACCTGTAGTTAAGGTCTGCCCATTGCCTGTAGAATAGGCATCTCTTAGGTATATCGCATTACATGTTTTTAGTCTTAAGTTAGTATAGCATTATGTATCTAGTTCTTAGATAAAATAAGCATTATTTTATCGCCGGCAGCATGTTCGGTACTTTTGTTCAAGTACGCACAAATATTACGTATTTTCTTTTCATTATTTTTAAATCGATTAATACTTAATCGACTAGCATATTCCAAAACGGGACATGCCTAAAACGAAACGTTTTTGCAAGCGCGCAACACTGAACGCTGAGGTGTTGCCACATTCTCTTCTTTACGAAAAAGAAACCCGCCACGTTTGCTAAGAGCTCGCTCCGGTAGCTTGAGCCTATAAAAACCTATCAACACAGTTTTCAACCGTTCAGCACAATAGCAGATCTACGTATATCGACTCCAGCCTACGCGAGTACTTACATTCATCATCGAAGGAAAGGGGCCCCTGAAGAAGATTGCTTCGTCATACCAGGTCAGTCCCAAAATTACGGTCTATGCTAGCCAAATATCTACATTTATCCGACACAGTCTTACCAAAGGGTATCGTATTACCTAGTATTAACTGGGTTGTGGGGGTCAGATAGGCAGTCGCTCCATGTAAAATACTGGTATTCAGCTGCATCCGGTTAGACTGGAAGCCGACCCCAATATAGTTGGGAAAAGGCTAGGCAGATGATGACCAGTATTTCACGTGGACTGTTTAGATGAACTCTAGAATCCAGTAACTGGTTGTCAGACTTTTGGGACACTTACTGTAGGTACTGAATCAACTGTCAAAGTTTTTTTTTTTTTTTTCTGGGTGTAATTTATCTATAATATGTATGTATTTAGAAATATATAAGTATGTTTATCAGTTGTCTAGTACCCATAACACAAGCTGTGCTTAGCTTGGGACTAGATGGCGTTGTGTGATAGTTGTGGAATATTATTATTATTATTATTTTGTTGTGAGAGCCGGGACAAAAATATGTCCAACGGGTTAGCGTATTTTCCTTGGTATGGAGGGAACTACTGTTGGTTTGTCTTCGATATTACCTACTAGCTTTTGCCCGCGACTTCGTTCGCGTGGAATAGTGACTTCCGGCAGATTTTTGGTTTATATCGCGAAAAAAAAAAAAAAAAAAAACTATCCTATGTCCTTTCTCAAGTTCCAAACTATGTCTGTACCAAATTTCACACAAATCGGTTCAGTAGTTTAGGCGTGAAGCAAAGACAGACAGACAGACAGACAGAGTTAGGTACTTTCGCATTTATAAATATTATATATTATTAATTTTATATATATTATAGTTAGGATTTAGCCACGACCTCTTTGAGGATTTATCAGGACGAATTTCATCAATAAAACAAACGTAAAACATTATTAAATTACATTTATTACAAATAATTAAAATTATAATTCACAATAATACTTAATCATGATCACAATTCATTTTTGTACCCTTTATTTTTATACTACCCCTAACATGGAGTAGTTTTATTTTAGAACATTATCATTTGGGAAAAATATAGATACAAATAAAAACTACTGATAAAAAACATTTCATTTCGTATTTGCGGATACAAAAAAAACAAGTTAAAAATTACGTGGTTGTGTAAAAAAGAGAGTAGTAATAGAGAGTATTGCTGTCTCTTTCGTATACATTGTGATGTTTTTGTTGATTTTATTATTTGTGTCTCGTTATTATGTTTTGTTTTTAAAACAAAAGCATGTTAAAAACCTAAACTGTACAAGAACATTGTTGAATGTTAGTAAGTGCAAAATAAATGTAAGTACATATTATTCATTTTATTGTACAATTTTTGAAAATGGTAATCAACAGTTTTTTTTTTGACTTCTCATTAGTTAGCTTTGAACAAGGACGGAAAATGGCCAATGATATGTTTTTTTTTAAATATAAAACGGTACTAGAAAACCTAGAAACCAGCTAGTTACCCTGGATGTGATGTATTCTTTCGTGTTTGGCACAAAATTACAACAGTCAAAATTTTGAAAAAAAATTTGGCTGACTTTTACACATGACTGGCCGGCGATATGTAAATAGACAATTCAAAATGAGCTGCCCTCCCGATAATCGGTGACCGATTTTTTGTAGGAGAAAAATAGAACACTGATAGCAATATAGTGCAACGCACACGTCCTACAAAAAGTTGGTCAGAAATAACGAACAAATTTAAATCGGCCCGATTATCTGTCTTACAAAAAGTCTGACGTGGGCGGGCAGCCTCAGTAGGTATACAAAGGTTGATTTGGAAGGATTTTGATTTGGTTGTTGTAGTAGGTGTTTCTGTAATTACGTACACTGCCTAGCCTATTAAGGAAAAGGTATGAGTTTATGCCCGTATCAAAACTGCTATGAAATTCAACTGAAATTTATTTTTAACCTACGTTTTCCTTTTCACTCTTTGATAATTAACTTTTCCTTGTTGGGGGGGGGGGGGGGGGCAACTGTTTCCGATGCACGATGTAATTTGGGTTCCCACTGCTGGGACAGAAATCACCAGTCGATGATGGGGAATGACATTGTACCTAATAGGGACGTTTCCTGACTATAATAATACGATTCTGTGTAGTCCGTCTAAAAATATTGTGTTTTTTGTCTTATTAAAATAATAAAAATTGACGAAAACAAAACGTGTCAAAGATGAGTGGGGGCTTGTGACGTCACTTTCTGGTAAAAAAATGTACCAAGCTGTAACGTCACACGACTTTTCACCGTTTTTAAAAATTCTTTTTTGTGTTTGAAAGGCTATACTCCCGAGGTGGCCCCATTGTCACAAAATCAGGATCTGATGACGAGATCCCTAATAAATGATGATAATCCTATAAAGCAAAACTCTCATGAAATGGTAAAATAGGCTTCTAATAATTAATCTTCAGTTTAAAAACTTTTTGCAAATAAAAAACCAACTTCAAAAACACAAAAAGTGAAGACACACACAGTGCTTCAAAAACTCGTGTAACGTCACATTTTAGTACATTTTTTTTACCAGATTGTGACGTTTGACCCCCACTTTGACGTGTTTTATTTTCGTCAATTTTTATTAATTTCATAAAACAAAAATTATCGACGTATCAAACTAAAAAAAAATCGTACTCATGATCTTTGACGTGTTTTATTTTCGTCAATTTTTATTATTTTCATAAAACAAAAAAAAACTAATCCAATATTTTTAGATAATCTAAATGGCGTAATAAACAGAATCATATTTGTTTTAGACAGGAAAGTAGGCAGTTACCTAAACTCAATGTAGCTCAAGAAAACAGTGGCAGAATAGTAAATAGAACGAGGCGACTATAAGGTTCCCTATCATGATAGGGAAGCCTATCTTCAGGAACTGCAGGAAGGTGAACCGGTAGCCATGCTGCTCTGCTACTCCTGCACACACTACGTTTGCGCTTGCGCCGATAAGTGTGCCGTTACCTGGGAATAAGAAAAATATACTAAAAATCTGTAAGTCTTCACTGATAAAAAAACAAAGTTGAAACCCGTTGACGGATTTCGGCAAAACAAAAACTCCAAAATTAGTGCTTATTTTTTTTTGCGAAACAATTTGTAGAATTTGATATGACGGTAAAACTCAAAATACAGTCTGTCTGAATACAGACAGACTGTGTTTTGAGTTTTAAATCAATAGAGTTAAATCAGTTTAGACAATCATGTTGATTTTTGACTTGAAGCAAAGTCGACAAAGGAACTATTATTACCTACCATTTAATTTTATCTAATACTAGCTGAACCCGCGAATGCGTTTCAATGCGTTTTTCCTACCTACCTATCTACTACCCTACCTACTACCCTACCTACTACCCTACCTACTACCCTACCTACTACCCAACCTACTACCCTACCTACTACCCTATCTATTACCCTATCTACTACCCTACCTACTACCCTACCTACTACCCTGCCTACCTACTACCCTACCTAATATATTTGAAAATATTAAAAAAAAAAGTATCCTATGTCCTTCTCCTGGTTCTTAGCTACCTCCCTACCAATTTTCATCCAGTCCAGTCGTTCTTGAGTTAGAAATGGTGTAACTAACACGACTTTCTTTTATATAATTATATATACTAGCTGAACCCGCGCATGCGTTGCAATGCGTTTTTCCTACCTACCTATCTACTACCCTACCTACTACCCTACCTACCCTACCTACCCTACCTACCCTACCTACCCTACCTACCCTACCTACCCTACCTACCCTACCTACCCTACCTACCCTACCTACCCTACCTACCCTACCTACCCTACCTACCCTACCTACCCTACCTACCCTACCTACCCTACCTACCCTACCTACCCTACCTACCCTACCTACCCTACCTACCCTACCTACCCTACCTACCCTACCTACCCTACCTACCCTACCTACCCTACCTACCCTACCTACCCTACCTACCCTACCTACCCTACCTACCCTACCTACCCTACCTACCCTACCTACCCTACCTACCCTACCTACCCTACCTACCCTACCTACCCTACCTACCCTACCTACCCTACCTACCCTACCTACCCTACCTACCCTACCTACCCTACCTACCCTACCTACCCTACCTACCCTACCTACCCTACCTACCCTACCTACCCTACCTACCCTACCTACCCTACCTACCCTACCTACCCTACCTACCCTACCTACCCTACCTACCCTACCTACCCTACCTACCCTACCTACCCTACCTACCCTACCTACCCTACCTACCCTACCTACCCTACCTACCCTACCTACTACCCTACCTACTACCCTACCTACTACCCTACCTACTACCCTACCTACTACCCTACCTACTACCCTACCTACTACCCTACCTACTACCCTACCTACTACCCTACCTACTACCCTACCTACTACCCTACCTACTACCCTACCTACTACCCTACCTACTACCCTACCTACTACCCTACCTACTACCCTACCTACTACCCTACCTACTACCCTACCTACTACCCTACCTACTACCCTACCTACTACCCTACATACTACCCTACCTACTACCCTACCTACTACCCTACCTAAAAAAAAAAAAAAAAAGTATCCTATGTCCTTCTCCTGGTTCGTAGCTACCTCCCTACCAATTTTCAGCTAAATCCGTCCAGCCGTTCTTGAGTTATAAATAGTGTAACTAACACGACTTTCTTTTATATAATTACTAGCTGAACCCGCGCATGCGTTGCAATGCGTTTTTTCTACCTACCTATCTACCACCCTACCTACTACCCTACCTACTACCCTACCTACTACCCTACCTACTATCCTACCTACTACCCTACCTACTACCCTACCTACTACCCTACCTACTACCCTACCTACTACCCTACCTACTACCCTACCTACTACCCTACCTACTACCCTACCTACTACCCTACCTACTACCCTACCTACTACCCTACCTACTACCCTACCTACTACCCTACCTACTACCCCACCTACCTACTACCCTACCTAAAAAAAAAAAAAAAAAAAAAAAGGTATCCTATGTCCTTCTCCTGGTTCTTAGCTACCTCCCTACCAATTTTCATCTAAATCCGTCCAGCCGTTCTTGAGTTATAAATGGTGTAACTAACACGACTTTCTTTTATATAATTATATAGATATAGCTGAACCCGCGCATGCGTTGCAATGCGTTTTTCCTACCTACCTATCTACCACCCTACCTACTACCCTACCTACTACCCTACCTACTACCCTACCTACTACCCTACCTACTACCCTACCTACTACCCTACCTACTACCCTACCTACTACCCTACCTACTACCCTACCTACTACCCTACCTACTACCCTACCTACCTACTACCCTACCTAAAAAAAAAAAAAAGTATCCTATGTCCTTCTCCTGGTTCTTAGCTACCTCCCTACCAATTTTCAGCTAAATCTGTCCAGCCGTTCTTGAGTTATAAATGGAGTAACTAACACGACTTTCTTTTATATATTATACTAGCTTTTGCCAGCGGCTTCGCCCGCGTGAAAATGATGATTTTCCATACAAACTTTCATCCCCTATTTAAATCCCTTAGGGGTTGAATTTCAAAAAATCCTTCCTTATTCCTTGTCTACATTATAAAGGGAACCTCTGTGCAAAATTTTAGCTTTCTAGGTCCAAGGGTTTGGGCTGGGCGTTGATGAGTCAGTCAGTCAGTCAGTCAGGACTTCTCTTTTTATTTATATAGATAGATAGATAGATTCTACCATTTTAACTGTCTGGTCGGTCTAGTGACCACAAGTGCTGTTGCTTATCATGAGGTCCTATTCCAGGTTAGACAAAGTTTCATTAGGTTTTTTTATTAGGAATATCTCGGTACTGTACTAGCCTTTTTTTTCTTTTGGAGGGTGGGAAATCATCAAATGACTCCTCACTCTGGGCACAGCGGAAGGGAGTGTCAGACTTCTACTGACTAAAAACCACCCATGTTGCTTCTTAGACCGTTGTGCCGAGGCCGCGGTAGCCTCAACAGGCAGGATTTGTGCTTGACCGATGGCAATATAGACTCACCCCTTTTAATCATTGATTTTAAAACAGTATAGTCGACATGTGGGAACGCTATGGACTACCTCTGCCTACCGACGTTCGGGAAAATACAGGTGTAATATCAAACAAGGACGAGTACCTCCAAGACAGGCGCCGAAGCTGAGCGCCCATGCGAGCGGCGCCAGCGGGAGGCTCAGCCCCGAGGGGTGCGCCAGCGCTGCCACCACGCGCACCATCATGGTGGACAGTGGGATGTTGTCCACGAACGCTGATGCTATGCCTGAAACCTACGGAGAACACAAGCATTAGGAAAACTAGCCAAGTGCAAGTTGGACTTGAACATGAAGAGATCCGTACCATTGTAGTACCCAGATATTGAGAGATGTTCTACGTTATTTTAGCACCATAGACTTCTTACAGGTTTTCCTGTAATCTATAAGGCTGAGTTGCACCGAAAAAGTCGTTAAAGTTAAAGTTTTTGTCAAATTTGACAGTACTATAAGGGGTATAGTATAATTATATAAACAAATTTTTTTTTGCAAACATTCAAACAAAGTAAGTAAGTACCTATTATATTTTATGCTCTGTCTATAGCACGTATTATTTTTTAGTTAAACAATTACCTACGATGAATTATATCCTTGTTACGCCTTAAGCAATGCAATCGTATAGTCAGCCACCAAGCTACGTTTTTAGAGACTCGAAATCTTGGCAAGAAACATTCGTCGTTCCATGTGGAAAAACGATCGGCTCTGGTAATCACACTTTTCTTTTCATCGCTTTCGTCATCAGAACTGGTTTCTGCGAGTATTTCTTGGAGCAGGGACATGATGTCTAAACTTTAGACTCTAAAGGTTATATTCAACGCGTTTGACAATAAAATTGACAGAAAATTTAACACAAACTATAACACTAACCAGCGGAAAGTGAGCGGTTGCAGTTACCGTTAAAGTTATGACGTCATTTAACTATTTGTCAAATCGCGCAACTCATTGTTGGCATAACCGATACAAAACTGAAGTTTTGATGTTTGTTTGACGTGCCATTTGACACAAACTTTAACTTTAACTACTTTTTTGGTGCAACTCAGCCTAAGTGTTATACTAATTTCTGTATTTTTTTCAGAATTTTAGGCTCAGTGGTTTCGGAGATATGGGGTGGGGAATGGTCGGACAGACAGACAGACACACGAGTGATCCTATAAGGGTTTCGTTTTTCCTTTTGAGGTACGAAACCCTAAAAAGAAGGAAGAAAGAAATGGAAAAGTATTTATTGGTCTCACACGAGACAAAATAAATATCGATAAATAATTAAACATAAAAAAGTTAACATAGTAGAGGAACACTTAAAAACTACTACACACTTAACTTAGACCTAAAGTACGGTTTCCACCGCGAAAGAGTATCAACATAATTATTATTATACACTATGAACCGTTATTCTAGACCTATACAGTGAGACAGCATCTTTTCGGATCTGACGTCACGACCTCTCTTGTTCCCCCTCCCAACCGGCTCCGCCCCGCTGTGGCCGGGGGGAGGGGGCGTGGAGCTTGCCCGAATACTCAGGCGCACTCCTCACATTGGCATCGTTTTTCGGTGCGATCACACCTCTTCTAGTGCGGGCAACAGCGCTGCTGTTTAGTGTTTAAAATTATTAGTTTAAATAAAAGCACTACATTTTTAGTTCGTGGAAAAACTTTATTCAGTGGTTATTTGAAAACTCGGTAATAGTGTTTCGAGTACTTTTAGTGTTTGAGTGCGTGTTTTTTATAAGAAATGGAAAAATCCACGAAAGCACCTGCCGAGGGTGACGGGAGTCGCCCGCCTCCCCCTGTTTCACCGCAGGCATCTTCTTCGTCGTCTTCATCGTCGTCGAGCAGCTCCGCCCCACGTCGGAGACACCGGCAACTGCGGCAGGAAACCCGAGAAACTGACAAGCGCAGGTTAGACTCGCTGTCAAATCAAGTGAGTGAAATATTATCGTACTTAAAAAATAACGATCGCTTTTCAAACAAAGAAACCGAGCCCGAATCTGATTCTGATATTTCCTTACATCCATCTGAAGGCTTGAGGGTTTCTCTTGGGAATGATCACCTTCTCAGTAAACCACAGAAGGCGAAAGTATTCGAATTTCCAGTATCCACTAACCTAAGAGAACCTACTGTTGAAAATGCCTCTGAGAGTAGATTACATGTACTAAATAAACTACATCATTTTGATACTAATGATTGGCACAGGGTTAGATACCTAGAAACTGAGAAAAAGTATGTCGCTAAGCCAGGTTTTTACGAACTCGATGTTAACACTGAACTTAGACATTGTGATACAAATTCTTCTTGACTTAAATTACTTGATAGATCGTTTGGAGCTTTTACCCATGGGCTTATACAACAAAATGAGCTGCTAAGAAACAATTTTCAGCAAATCATAGAATGGGCGCAATCGCCTGGCTGTGTACTTAACGCTGACACGCTTTATGAAAAGATTAATGCTTCTTTTTCCGAAAACTCATCTTACATGAAAGTGTCCGAGGATCTCTTGCAAATGAGTTGTGGGAGACGTGCTGATATCATTCAAAGACGTCGTGACTGTATTTTGTCGGGTGTCAGGGACAAATATGTAAAGGTGGACTTGCAAAAGATCCCCCCAACACAAGATAACCTTTTTAATCCACAGGATTTAACCACCTTTTTGCAAAGGGCTGGTGGTACAAGTAAGTTGTTCTCTGCCCAAAAGCGCTCTGCGGAAGAGCCTCATGCCATGTCTATGCGGAATAGACAGGATGGCCCTCCAGCTAAGCGACCACGCAAGCCCTTTCACGGTGACAATTCTGGGTTCGATCCCCAGCCATCCACGAGCTTTCAAGCGCCCCCGAAAAGTAGAGGCCGAAAGTCGGGAAACAATAAATCCGGTACCAGGCATAACGAAAACAAAAAACGGTTCTCCGGCAATCGTAAATCCGATCAGTATCGTAAGTGACTATCCTCAAGAAATTTTATTTTATGGCGGGCGGTTAAAAAATTACATTCAAATTTGGAAGAATTACGGTGCTCCAGAGAACATTATAAAAATGATATCTGGTTACCGAATTCCCTTTTTCAAAATACCCCCACTTCAAAGTCCAGACTTATTAACACGTTTTCAAACTCCAACGAGCTTATTGATGTCAGAACAGATCGATATTTTGAAACAACAGAAAATCTTGATTCGAGTAGATCCATCTCCAAGTTATGTCTGTCCGATGTTTTTAGTGCAAAAGTCAGATACCAACAATCGCCCGATATTCAATTTAAAAAATCTAAATCGTTACGTAATGCAAACAAAGTTTCGCTTAATAAATATGTACCGTGTGCCGGATTTCTTGCAACCGAACGACTGGGCGATCAAAATAGACCTTTCTCAGGCCTATTTTCACCTAGCAGTCAGCCCCAGTCATCACCCATTTCTGCGAGTATTATACGCAACAGAAAAGAAGTCGAGCCCGGAGCTCCTTCAGATCACTTGTCTGCCATTCGGGCTGTCATCAGCACCCAGGGCATTTGCGACAGTGACAAATTGGGTAGCAGACGTGCTGCGAGAGAAGGGCTTGCGAGTTATCGTCTATTTGGACGATTATTTAATCGTGAACCAAGATCGATTAATCCTAATGGACCATGCTGCGGAAGCTATAAGAGTCCTAACAACTCTGGGATGGATGATCAACTACAAAAAATCCACATTGATCCCTACCAAGGCAGTAGACTATCTCGGCATAAAATGGAATCTCGCCCTGAATTCCAAGTATTTGCCCCAGGAAAAGGTTTCCAAAATCTCCAATATGATACGCCACATACTACAGGTAAATCGATGGAGTTTGCACGACGCTCAATGCTTGATAGGTATGCTAAACTTTGCAGCCTTCGTTGTGCCCAGAGGTCGGCTTCATTGCCGCCCGTTACAAGTAGCCTGCAATCGGCTTCCAAAGCACCAAGCACGCGTAAAACGGCCACTCGAGCCGGAAGTGTCGACGACCTTAATGTGGTGGTTACGAGCTCTGTCTACAGGAACAGCGATACATCCAGATCCTGTCTCACACTATGTAACGACAGACGCATCTGCCAGAGGCTGGGGTGCCATAGTAGACAACGCTTGTCTGAGCGGATTATGGTCCCCGGAGCAGAAACATTGGCACAGCAATATAAAGGAAATGTGGGCAGTTATACAGGCCTTAACCAATCGTCAGCAATCGCTACGTCATTCAACCGTGCTAGTTCAGTCAGACAACAAGAGTGTGGTGAGTTACATGCGGAACGAGGGCGGTCTCCGATCACAGAACCTCTACCGGCTAACTTGCATGTTATTCGAGATTGCGGACGAGAACAAGATTCACCTGGTCTCTCAGTACCTGCCCGGTCAAGTAAACACAGAAGCAGACATGCTGTCAAGGCTCAAATTACCCGGGGAGTGGACCCTAATGGAGGAAGCATGTCAAGAGGTATTTCGCAAGTTCGGAAGGCCCAAAATCGACTTGTTCGCCTCGAAAACCGCACATGTGCTTGCGCGCTACGTCTCACGAGATTGCAAAGACTCGAAAGCAGAGTTTCACGACGCCTTCAGCAGAAGGTGGTCATACCGTCGAGCGTGGATATTCCCACCACCACACCTAATTCCACGAGTTCTGTCACACCTCAACCTGTGCAAGGGTCGATACATCCTAATAGTACCGCGCTGGTCCAAAGTGTTTTGGCGACCAGAAATGAAGAGGAGAGCGGTGAGCGCTCCTTTACCCATATTCAATCTTCATCGGCGGTTACTAGATACACGGACTTATCTGCCTCCGGTTCACGTGGACCAGATGTATCTAGAGGCATGGCTAGTGAAGGGTGGTGTGCCGAATTAACAAATTGGTCTCAAAACGAAATAGACCTACTTAATTCTAGCTGGCGACCCTCCACGAAGAAAATGTATGCTGGTATTTGGAAAAAATGGTTAAATTGGTGTACTCATAATAATTTCAACCATACAAACCCCTCTGGTGCCCAAGTCGCTAAGTACCTTGCATACTTGCACTTAACTCTTAAACTGTCTTATAAAACTATTCTAGTTTATAAATCAACAGTTGCCACTTTGGCCTGTTCTAACGGACAAATCATAAGCCGTGACCCTATCGTTCAGAGAATGTTAAAAGCTATTTCACTTGCTAATGTTGATTCCAAACCTAAAAATTCTTTCATTTGGGATCCACGTATTGTGGTAGAATGGCTCAGCTCTAACCAGCCGCCTCATGCAAGTTTATTCCAAGTATCCCGTCGCACAGCACTGATTTTGCTACTCGCTTCTAGTCGTAGAGTACATGACCTGACACTGTTACGGGTTGATAGTGCACATTTTGAAGAGAATTCTAATAATATTGTTTTACACCCAGCATTTGGCTCAAAGACAGATAGCTATACGCACAGACAATCATCATGGAAATTGCACACACATACAGATAAATCCATATGCCCTGTATGGTGGATACGTAAGTTGATAGAAGTATCATCATCACGTAGAATTAACAATGACATTAATCATTTATTTATATCAACTCGTGGTAGAGTCAGGCCAGCCTCCCGAACAGTGATTGGAGGATGGGTTAAAACTATTCTTAAGGAGGCAGGAGTAGAGGCTACTCCTGGTAGTACTCGAAGTGCCGCAGCATCTCTCAACTGGCTTGAGTGCCACAATATTGACGAGATCATGGCAAAAGGGAACTGGCGTGTCCCCAACACATTTGCACGGTTCTATTCAGCCGAAATTAACACATCGCAAAGTCGTAACAATTTGTCTCTGACATTTGAAGCTGTGTAGATTCTAAATAATAAATGATTACTTAAATAATCAATGTAATTTCAATAAATAAGCAACATATTGCTATATTCAGTTAAATTGATTTATTTAATCTAAGTAGGTATGATATGCATAACTAATGTAACTTTAGTTCAAAGCAAATCTTAATTCTTCGAATATCATATCATTATAGCATACATTATGGTACTAATCATGTTATGTGAATAGCAAAACTTATGTATGTGTAAGTTCTTTTTACTGTGGTATACCTACTTAGTTTTGGTGGTTCATTAAAAATCTTTTTCTTTACATAATTATACAGTTTTTTATTTATTTTCATAAATATTCCCTGCAATTTCTTTCATTGAGTCACTTTCATTTCTGATAATAATGTTCTCACACAGTTTTATTTTGCTTAATGTAAATACTCATAAGTAATTTCTTTTTCACACATTGGCATATACTTAGCTTGCCACCAGGCGATAATAAACACATCTCACTGTATAGGTCTAGAATAACGGTTCATAGTGTATAATATAATGTTTTACCTGAAAATAAAACAGTTATTATATACGGAACCTTATTCTAGACCTATATTTTGAATCCTGCCTGGTGGACTCATAATCCACCGGAAGTGAGATGCAATGTGAGGAGTGCGCCTGAGTATTCGGGCAAGCTCCACGCCCCCTCCCCCCGGCCACAGCGGGGCGGAGCCGGTTGGGAGGGGGAACAAGAGAGGTCGTGACGTCAGATCCGAAAAGATGCTGTCTCACTGTATAGGTCTAGAATAACGGTTCCGTATATAATAACTGTTTTATTTTCAGGTAAAACATTATATTATTTGGTTGGTAGATGTCACATGTCTTCGTATTTTTTTATTCGAATACACGCCGGTTTCCTCACGATACAGCCATGTTTTCCTTCACCGTTTTGAGAACAGTCTCAGTAACTATTCCTTTATTTCAGTGTAGAATTACTCAAAAATTACTGCACCGATTTTTCGTGCTCTTTTCACCAATGCATAGAGTGGTTCTTGAGGAAAGTTTTAGTATAAATTTTTGAAATTCAAGGAGTTTAATAGAGGATGGAAATTTGTTGGGATATTTTTCGACGCCCACGCGGGCAAAGCCGCTGGCATCAGCTATAGTTTAACAGCTATATTTTGAAGACAATTTCGCTTACCCACAAAATGAGCATGATGGCGACCGCTAACCGCGACTCCTCTCCCACTTGCAATATCAGCGTCTCCGTCATGTTGCCGATCCATGATATTAAGCCTAGTTTAGACAGCGCCTGGAACATAACAATTTACAATTATATTTAACATAACATAACATCACGGCTGTTATCCTCGAAAAATGTTAAACAAAGGTGTACCTAATATCCCGTCGGGGCCGCGGATCCCTGTCAGGGCCGCGGATTATAGAACACCCGTCGGGGCCGCGGATTCTAGAACAAAATGACGTGGCCTCGGCGCAAGGGCAAAGAAGGAACATGGGTTTGGTTTTTAGTCAGTAGAAGTCTGACACTCATATTACATCCATATTTCGCCAGTTATGGTAAAGAGAGCCTATCACCATACCAAATAATTCGTAAAGGTCTCGCAACCTATGCGTTTATCGCAGAACATTGTGCGCGAGTCAATAACTTTTAGTTACCTACCTTTAATCCATTTTCCATTTATATTTTAAAACTGGTGTAGGATAATGGTGAAGTGGAAACGTCTAATGAAGTCAGATGTGGAGAGCGTGCGGGCCATGGCACATTTACGTCTCAAATTAAGGTTATAGTTTTTTACATATATTTTTTTTTTTTTTAAACTTTGCCCCACACTAGGAATTTCTCCTGTATCGTGGGTGCGTTCACAAACATTTAAACTCACATACACAAATACCCAGACCAGGAACAACTATCTGTAGGTCTTACAAATATTTGTTCCGTGCGGGGATCGAACCCGCGACACGCAGCGCGGCAGTCCATTGCTTGAGCCACTTATTCGGGACGAGAATCAAATACTGAATAGGTTCCTTCAATAAGTCCCTCGTTTAAGCTAACATACTGTATAATATTGGATCGAAAAGCTAACATGTTGAAAATCGATAGATGTACTCAATGCTTTAAAACTGATTGCTTCATGCCCCCTCTGTCCATCAAGTTGCGAAATAACAAATAGGATAATAGATTTACCTCCATAAGCACGAACAGAGCTGCGAAGAACAGTAAGGTGGACCACTCGACCCTCGCCAGGATCGGCTCCAGGTCATCTCTCTCCGCCAGGAGCAGCAGTAGCAGTGCCCCAAGGAGTGCCGTCCAGCCTAGAGATAGTCGTTCTGGAAATAAAAGAGATACCGATGAGTTACAGTAACGGCTAGCCGTTGCCCGCAGCCTTCGTTCACGTGAAATTATGATTAAAAATAAATATTAAATTCCCATTCGAATTAGATTTTGTTAACAATGTCATGAACGTGACAGAACTATACAGGATGTCTAGCGCTATCTCTTTTCCACACTGGATTAAGACGTCATTGTAGGGCCCCTCCCTGGTACCTACCTATATACCAGTAGGTAATAGTTTCGTCAAAACCAGTCTGAGCCGGAACAAACAGACATCAATTTATTATGGATGTGACGTGTCATAGCCGAACGCGCGTAAAAGTAGCCAACACCACAAAATAATTCAGCCATCCTAGTCTTTATGATCAGCTAGAAGACGTCCATTGTTGAGCAAAGGCCTTCCCCATAGAACGTCATAACGAAACGGCAACCTGCCGCTTGCACCCACCGGTTGCCCGCGACTTTAACGATGGTCGGTCCACCTGGTAGGAGGCCTACCAAACGGTAGGTCTTCCGATTTTGGTCATGCCTCGTTCTAATTTGGCAAAGGAAATAATTTTATAATGGACGAATGTATAAAATACTGCTCTCAAAACGGTGAAGGAAAACATCGTGAGGAAACCGGCGTGTCTGCGAACCAACAAATTCGAAGGCCTGCGACATCTACCAATCCGCACTGGGCCCGCGTGGTAGATTATATCATCCCTCTCCTAGAGAGGAGGCCTGAGTCCCGCACGTGGGAACATTACCTATATGCTGATGATGATGATAAAAGACTTGACAGTACTTACGTAATTCAGGAATCGCATGCAGAAAGAAAACAATGATGACAAATAACACGCAGATTGTAGATTTCACCAACAACTGTTTGTCCCTGATGCGGTACTGTAATGAAAATATACGGAAAATAAATTAAATACCTACGTAACATTGAAGGGTTAAACCATTGTTAAACGGACCGAAATAGTAAATTTTGATACCTACAAGCGCGAAAAGTTTGTTATTGCATTCGAGGCGAAATGAACGCCTCTGAGATGGTCTTTTGAAGAAAGTACCACACAGATTTGAGCGGACCCGTCCAGTCAGTGCAAGCATTTGTCAGTTATCGTGGAGCTCGACTTATAACTCTAGGAGCTCAACGTCACGACGAACAGTACCAAAGGAAGGAAATTAGGGTAGGTCGCTTGCAGTACTCAAACTGTCAGGCAGTTCTTAAAATTAAATAAAGACCCACATGGTCCTCACATTCACAATAAAAAGTTATTTGTCAATCTAAATATTCATGTCAAATGATTAAATATCACAATACACAATCTCAAATTAAAAATTAAAACATGTTTGACATCGGTCTCTAAATGTATCTGTGTAATCTTAAAAGTGAATGCAAGTTAGCTGACTGTATATTAAATACCTTGTTCGACCGTACATACCTTTAGCTTCATCTGCGCAAGAGTAGAACAAAACTGTGGATCAGATCGTGATGCCCCGCCCCCTGCTTCCCTGCGAGTCAGAGCCAGATTTAGCTTTTCTACCTGAAATAAAGGGAAAGAGCAATGATTGGTTGATATCATATGTAACGTTGAAAACGTGGTATTGTATAGAGCCTGCATGAACTTGGTGTATTGGGTTCGATTCCCAGCTCAGGCAATAAGTTTTGTTGGGTTTTGGCATCATTCCTCAGTAGTGCCTATAGGCCTCCCCTTTTTTCTGCCACTCTTTTCTGATCTGTGCGTCTTTTATTCATCCGTTTCCCGCGCTCCTGACAATATCGTCGACCCAACGCGCTTTTGGACGGCCTTGGTTTCTCTAGCCCAACCTTGGCCACCTTTCGGTAAGAATCTTACTCAATCGGCCATCTCCACGTCTAGCCAGATGTCCTGCCCAACTCCACTTTAGTACCGCCCTGTCACCGACGTCGAACACTTTCGTACGACGGCGGATTTCAATCACACGATGAAGAAGAATAGTCTTCTTAGCGTGTCGATGGCAAATTTCTAATAGATCAAATCGTTTTGGCCCAAAATTCAGCTATGTGAACTCCACTCGCTGATGCAGTCATAAGTTCGTCATGAGTGCTGGTTTCAGGGCATGCAGCGCGAAATGGAAGGTGGGACATTATCTTTGGAGGTACGCCGCATACACACTTGAGGTCTGAGCCATCAATGAACTCCCATCTGAAGAGATTAAAAGAAGAATTATGGTAAGTAAAGAGTACCTTCCTCTCGAGAGCTTTCCGTACAATGTCTTCATCTCGTGAGTATGAGGACAGGGAGGCAGCCGCACGACGCCACACCGCTAACTCCTGACGCAGTTCTGTAACATACATCACAAAGAGAACATCACGTTTAACACCAACAGACACAAACCCTTATGGTAAACTTCCTTGAATGCCTTTTTCATCAAATAGTGAATCGAGAAACTTCAATGAACTGAGAGGGTTCTATTGGTCCTTCAGGGCTGCGGGTTGTTTAAAGAGATACCGCGGCCTCGGCACAAAGGGCTAAGAAGGAACATGGGTGGTTTTTAGTCAGTAGAAGTCTGACACTCTGTACCGCTCTGGCCAGAGCGGGAGGAGTCATTTGATGATTTTCACATCCTCCAAAAATGTTTATATTGGTGATTTTAATCATTATTAATTTTTATTTTATTTTTATTTATTTTATTTTTTTAATCAGTAAAGTCACATTTTTTACAGTCGCGAAACTCGCGAATCCTATTTTGTTAATTTAACATACAACCTAAAACTGACCGACAAATTGCAAAAAACGTAAGAAAATTCTAATTTCTCATAACCAGTCTCATTGTCTGTACGGTATTATCAGAATATGCAGCAACTGGGTTGTAGAGGTTAGACAAGCAGTTCATCATCATCATCATCATCAGCCTATAATGTTCCCACTGCAGGGACTCAGACCTCCTCTCTAGGAGAGTGATGGGCTATAATCTACCACGCGGGCCCAGTGCGAATTGGCAGATGTCACATATCTTCGAATTTTTGGTTCTAAGTTAAGCCGGTTTCCTCACGATGTTTTCCTTCACCGTTTTGAGAGCAGTGGTGATGAAACAAATTACACAAAGTAATGCGCCTGCCTGGGTTCGAACCCACGACCAACTGTTCGTAAGTCGGGGCCGCCACTGCTGGGCCACCACTGCTCTAACAACAAGCCAGCGACAAGCAGTTACTGCATGTAAAACAATGATGTTCAGCTGCTTTTGGTTGGACTGGAAGTCTATCCTTATGTAGATAGGAATTGATGATGATAAAGTATAAGGAGAAGAATAATAATTGCCAGACTTAAGAGGAAATGCGAGTGCTGTCTCTTTCCACTATCGCTGTCTCTCTCCGTCCTCCTGCCCTCAAAATCGTGCGATAAGAACAACTGTAGAAAAAAGTTAGAATTCGAGGTTTGGCTCTCGCCTACTTCCTCCTCCAATATTGAACCAATTTAAAAGATATTTTAGACAATGAATAAGGAGGTTATATACTACGCCACTATGTTTTTCTTTTTTCGTTAATAGTTGTCAAGTACACTAGGACTCTGTTAACAGCCATCTAAACAAGCAATTTTGAGCATTTTTTGAGGGTTCTAGTGCTTATAAAAATAATTTATCAGCAAAAAGGAAAACATAGGGGCATAGAAATAGTTAATATTTATTATTCTGTAAAAAACCATTGCTCTAGGGTCATTAACCAAAAAGAAAACAGGCGAGAGCGTTTGTATGGAGAAAAGACCACTCGCATTTCCTCTTAAGTGGCAATGGACAGCCCCACATTGCTCGTAGAACGGATGGCCGATGGGGCCAAAAAGGCCAAAGAGTGGTGACCGCAAACCGGAAGACGTTGCATTGGAAGGCCTCCCTCTAGGTGGATCGATGACCTGGTCAAGGTTGCGGAGATCTGCTGGACGCGAGACACACGAGACCGGTCAATGTGGCGACACCTGGGGGAGGCCTATGTCCAGCAGTGGACGTCTTTCGGCTGAAATGATGATGATGATAGTATAAAATTAATTCTTACCTAAAATATCTCTGGGCACACTGTGTCTCAATTTATTGATGTCTCTGAACATATATCTCAGCTGGAAGTATGTCTGTACGCCCACGATAAGTATGCCAACCCCCATATGCATCGTGAACGTCGTGAAGTTTATATTCTGTAATAATAAAAGGATTTTGTCAGAAAGCGTGGACAAAACATGGTGTGAAAATAATCAAAAAGTGACAACAGGTAGCCTGAGTTGCAGGACTGTTGGAAAGAGATACCGCGGCCTCGACACAAAGGGCTAAGAAGGAACATGGGTGGGCTTTAGTCAGTCCTCTTCTTAGCGTGTCAATGACAATATTTAAAATGAGTCAGCCCAAAATTTAGCGATGAATTTAGCATTTTCAGTTCCGACTATTAGAGCCTGTGATGCTCAAGTAACGGGACAGTCAGTACAAGTCTGACACTTCTTCCGCTTCGCCCAGAGCGGGAGGGGTCATTTAATTATATTCCCACCCGCAAAAAAAAAGAGTTGACGGCTTCAAGCGTTTACAACTTGTGTAGATCTTCTTCAGTGTGCTGAAGCTAAAATCAGATGCTTCACGTGAGCTATACTCCGTATGAAATACTGGCGTTAAGCTAAATGCAGTTAGACTGGAAGCCGGCCCCAACATAGATCGAAACAGGCAGCCATTTTATTAAAATTGGGACACAATGTTCCCTTTTTCTTTTTTGGAGGGTGGGAAATCATCAAATGCCTCCCGCTCTGGTCAGAGCGATAGGGAGTGTCAGACTTCTACTGACTCAAAACCTTGTTAGTGTTCCTTCTTAGCCCCTTGTGTCGAGGCCGTGGCAGTCCCGTCGGCAGCCAGTTGATGATATATCTCACCGCTTTCACGATGGCAGGATGCGTGGCTATGATGACATTGGGTGGGTCACCCACTGGTGTGGCGGCGCCACCCACGTTGCTGAAGATCACCATCGACATGAGGACTGGAACCGGGTTCAGTTGAGTCACCTCACATAACCTGAAAATTTTAGTTTGTTGTTTTTGAAAAAAGAAAGAAAGGAAGAAAACATATAATTATTCAGCACATACCACAAGTGCACACAACAAACAATAAAAAAAAACAGAATCTAAAAAATTAACAGAAAAAAAGAGTGTGCATCTCACGGCTGCGCCAAATAGGACCAGTTCAGCAAACTGCCGAGCAGCTACTGAATAGCTTTGTTATTTTGGGTCTAGGAAATGCCAGTTTCCTTTCTTTATTCCTTCTTAAATTATTATTATTTTACTTCTAATTCCAGGTCTTCATCATCCTCCTAATGTGGGCCTATAGACGTATGTTGGCCATTAGCTGGACACATCGAGTGACCAACGTTGAAGTACTACGTCGTGCTGGAAGGACACGCCAATTAATGCAGACCATCAAAAAGAGGAAAGTTGCCTATCTGGGTCACGTATTAAGGCACGACAGATACGAACTCTTGCAACTCATAATGATGGGCGAAGTGGCAGGCAAAAGAGCTGTGGGACGTAGGAAAAATCCTGGCTGCGCAATATCCGGGAATGGACGGGAGTTAAGAGCGCCGCGGAACTTTTTAGACTGGCAAAGTACCGAATAGTATATGCGGAGCTGACTGCCAACCTTCACTAGTTGGAGAGGCACCTGAAGAGAGAGAGATCATCATCATCAGCCTATAATGTTCCCACTGCAGGTGCAGGGACTGATCAGGCCTCTTCTCTAGGAGAGGGATGGGTTTGGTAGATGTCACATGTCTTGATTTTTTTTGGTTCCAGGTCTTACCTTATAGTAACTGGAGTCATCAGCAGAACAGTAGTGACGTTATCCAGGAATGTGGAGAAGATGGCTGTGAAGAAACATAGCACGTTGATCAGGGGCCATGTCCTGCCGCCTGTCACCTGGAATGACGATTTCAATGATAATACAAGACATCATCTGTACGGCTGTAAGCCCCGAAGAAGAACAGAGGTATGCGTGGCTCATGATAGATTCACATTAGTGTGGCGCGACAGATCCCCCACCACCTCTCTGGCGCGATCGGGCGTCGAGCGATTATACTGCGACAGAACGCGCCACAACACAACACAACCTACTAATGTGAATCTATGCATAGTAAATGAACGTAAGCGATTGCGTTCTGGCGCGCCCCTACACACCCCGACACAGCAATATGAACC
Organism: Diarsia mendica; assembly: GCA_949316265.1. Taxonomy (NCBI): domain Eukaryota; kingdom Metazoa; phylum Arthropoda; class Insecta; order Lepidoptera; family Noctuidae; genus Diarsia; species Diarsia mendica. The sequence goes on from OX438916.1 coordinate 4,690,770, forward strand.
TAGCTTCACACCTCTGTTTGACGCGTCGTGACCACGGCGCGTTCGTGTTCCACGTGCACCTCAAAGAGATGTCAACAACCTTGAAGGGTAAGCCGACGACTGCCGAGGATGCAGGTGGTTCGATCTTTCGAACCACCTGCATCCTCGGCAGTCGTCGTCGTCGTCGGCCTCGGCACAAAGGGCTAAGAAGGAACATGGGTGGTTTTTAGTCAGTAGAAGTCTGACACTCTCTACCGCTCTGCCCAGAGCGGGAGGAGTCATTTGAGAATATCCCACCCTCCAAAAAATAAAAGGTGTGCACATGTAATAGGAACAAGCCTTTTGCCATACCTACTCAAGGAAAAGACCAGACTTGAAATCCAAATTCTTATAGGAAAAACCCAATAGCACTTTGTCAGAGCTGGAAATCGAAAACAAAATTTCATGATCAGCAGTCGCACTATACAAATAAGGCATTAAATGATGTTAGTCCACCATTGCGCAGGGGCGAAGACAATTTGGAAAAAATTGATTATTGTTGGGAACACCGCCTACTAGATGGACCGATCACATAAAAGAAACGACGTCGTCCTTTCAATGAGAGAACTGTAAACGGGGGAAGCAGATCATCCGCTCCAGATGCAATCCACATGCATCCACGATCCTCAGACATGAGGTACCGACCAGAGAGAGTCAACCATTTCAAGTAAACACTTTCTTTTCGCAACACGTGGGTTTTAAGTTATACTCACTTCAAAAGCCAAGACAGCCAAATAATCAAACAGCCCAGTCTCCGCCAGAATAGCGACGAGCAGCATCATGCTGAACAGCAGCAGCAACGTCTCCACATCCAACCAGGAGACCAGCTCTGGCAGTGTGGGTCTCTCACCAGCTAGGGCCAGTACAGCCACTGCCAGTGATGAGGATAGTAAGGCTGCTATTGTACGGTTTACTATCTGGAAAAGGTTGATATTTTGTTACAACTGAATTAAGAACCTTCTTCCTAATTTGAAGTCGGTAAAAAGCCCCGTACCTCAAAGATGATGAGGGTATACAGCGTGATGAGCAGTATGGTAGCGTAGATGATGCCGTCCTCAGGTTCCACGGGGTTCAGCCGGTAGCTGACTGTGAGAGGAACCGTGATGTTGCTGGTCGTACTCATGCGTAGGGTGATTCTTGTGCCTGAAATTTAAGAGCAGAAATTGGTTTTAGATGTGGAAAAGTTGGTAAATAATAATTGAGGAATTAAATTATTGTAATATGTTACATCAAAGTACAAAGGTTTTCGATACTGGGAATTGCGTTACGAAATTTAAAAGGGGTTGGCAGGTTACCTAGCAAGGCGCAGTGTTGGCAGGTAGACTATGGCTGTTACCGAATGGCATCCAAGAACTGGCAAAAAAAAACCTGTGGGTCGGTCGGCGGCGAGATGAGCAGTCGACATAGTTGCCATTGGGGGCAATACCTAAATGAGTCTGGCATCAGGACCGTGGAGATTAGCACAAGAAAAGAGAGGCCTATACCCAGCAGTGGGTGAGTTCGGGCTGTGATGATGATGATGATGATGTAACACCATAAATATAACCATAACATCATAAATTATAGCTATCTCCCCGTGTTTTATTTCAGTCAGAGGTATTCAACTCTATACCCACCTTTACCAGCTACTTCCTATGTAACAGGTGACGATCCTATTCCAACAACGAGCTAACTGCGGGAACAAAACCTTTGTACGGCCCTGAATTGAACCCACCAATCGACTTCTCCTTTAGACCGATTCAAAATGTGACTCATAGAAAGTAAAGTTGGCAGTGTGACCCCTGGTTGTTAGTCTTGTTCAGATCGTCCCATCATCTTTCTACGAGGTCTGTATAATAAAAATCATCATCATCATCATTTCAGCTAAAAGACGTCCACTGCTAGACATAGGCCTCCCCCAGGTGTCGCCACATTGACCGGTCCCGTGCGTCTCGCATTCAGCGGTTTCCGCAACCTTCACCAGGTCATCGGTCCACCTAGTGGGAGGCCTTCCAATGCAACGTCTTCCGGTTCGCGGTCGCTCCAGAACTTTCCGGCCGCACCGGCCATCCGTTCTGAGTGCAAATGCCCTGCCACTTAAGTATAGCAATTCTTAGAAATAAAAATAGTTACCATTAATTCCGATTTGGTTCCACCTTGTGATTTCCTCCTGCATAAGATCCAGGGCATCCGTAACATTCCTCTGATGTTTGCCGTTGCTGTGTATCGGAGAACTGTCCTGAAGAATAAGCATCTTCGTGTCGGTGGAACTCGGCGAGAAGTCCAGTATATCGTCCGGTTGCAGGTGGATACTCCATTTTGTTGAGTTCTGGAATGAAAAAACTACGTTATGGGTTTAACTTGACGGCACGGTTAGCGCAGTGGCTCAAGCAATGGACTGCCGCGCTGCGTGTCGCGGGTTCGATCCCCGCACGGAACAAATATTTGTAAGACCTACAGATAGTTGTTCCGGGTCTGGGTATTTGTGTATGTGAGTTTATATGTTTGTGAACGCACCCACGATACAGGAGAAATTCCTAGTGTGGGGCAACGTTTTCAAAAAAAAAAAAAAACAGTACTCAGAGATATTAATTGTTTACTTAAGCCGTCACATAATAAAGATTTGACATGTAAAACCTTCAAAACTGTCAAAACCTTTACTAATAAGTTATGGCTTAAGTAATCATTAGACGCCTCTGAGTGCGGTAGCCAGTGGACCATTTATTCTGGAAGGTAAAGGGTGAATATTTGAAGATAAGCATATTCAGGCTTCGTAAATTAAGGTCAAATAATGCTTCCAATTTGAACTTTTATGGATTTAACCTAAAGTTTATAGTGTAGCATAACCAAATAAATCAAACGCACAGTATTTGAACTGCTCTATAGGTCTGAATTTACAGCTGAAAATTTTCGGCGAACGGTGATGAGATATGAAACGTACGGTAATTAGCATTTAAAAAATGGTAATTATGCTTCGTGATTGGTAATTAGAAATAAAATGAACAATATACTTGAATCACATATTTATTAATGATTTAGGTGACATTATATATTATGACATCAAACTTAGCTATTTAGCGACGTGATTGAATAAAAAAAAATAACTCAAAAATCAACCGGTTTTCCAAAAAATCAATAACATCTGTCTAGTAATTCAAATAAAATCAAACTCAGTGTAAATAGAGCTTAAACCTTATAAGTTCCATCTAAGATATTTCTTCAACTCGATGAGATCTTATATAAAAACTTAAAAAATATTTATAAGTCTCACTTTCATGACCAGAAACTGCTCATGTACATACGCCAGCACATCAAGCTACAGCAATCTGTCAAATTTAAAATAGATTTTCAACTTTATCGCTAAAGCATTAGGTTCAAAGTTGATTGAGAAAATTTGACAGTTTCGGGTAGCTCGATGTGCTGGCGTCTGTACTAAATCATAAAATAATTTGGTCTTAAGAAGATCTGCAAAATCATTAATCGGCAAATGATAAACAGAAAAATACTAAAGATTTGCTGTTTCGATAAAAGAAATTTATAAAATTTAAAAAATAATATTTTTTTTAATTTCTACTTTTATAAATTAAATTAAATTTATATTTAATTAAATTAAATTTAAACTTAATTTAAATTTAATTTTATAAAATTTTAATTTTAAATAATAATATTTTTTTAAATTTCTATTTTTTTTTCTATCTGTTTTTATAATTATGTACTTTTTTTTTCTTTTTCTTTTTTTTCTAGGTAGGTATGTAGGTTTATTTTGTTGCGGAAGTGCCAGTTCACACCGAACGATCAACAATCGATCAGGCGTTGGTAGTAACAATTCGATCTTGGGCTGGCCTAGCGGAGTAAGGAGTTTCAATATAATAAGAGGTCCGCGAACCGGAAGACGTTGCGCTGGAAGGCCTCCCACTAGGTGGACCGATGACCTGGTCAAGGTTGCAGGAAACCGCTGGATGAGAGACGCACGGGACCGGTCAATGTGGCGACGCCTGGGGGAGGCCTATGTTCAGCAGTGGACGTCTTTTGGCTGAAATGATGATGATGATGAAGAGGTCCGCTTAAACTGGTACTAATTACCATTTCAAATTGCTCATTACCGTTCGCCAAAATACGAACGGGAAAAATGGTAATTATATAAATGGTAATTAGGTATTTGTACTCTTTTTCACATTATACGTTCTTTGTTGAACTTAAAAAATTGGGAACATAATCAAACCAAAGAGTCTCCTATGGCGACTATTACAATACATAAAAATGATAAATAAAAATGTTAGACAAGCCAGGGGAAACTCGAACGGTAAGGAGATTTTTGTTTGCCAAACACGATTTTTGGGCGATTAAGGTAGGCTAGAGTTGACGCCAAAACACTTTTTGACGTGTGACCCGCACGAGTCGAGACGCAGAACTGAGCGCGACCGCCGAGTTACTCTTACAGATAGCAATACACTACGCAGAAAAAAGAAACCCTGCGACAGTGTGAACAAATGGTAGTGAGTATAAAGTGTTGGGACAATTTTCAAAGTCGTTACAAATTACCTAAAAGTGTTCTTTAATGTGTATATTTTTGCTAATTAGTAAAGCATGTTGTGTACTATCTAAATTACTTCTTAAAAATACGATCTTCAGGGTATTTTTATAACTTTTAGAGCATGAACTGCTAACATTTGGAAATTGGGACACGAATGGTGATGAGATTTGAGAAACGTTTATGAACATAACTTAGTTGTTTAAAACAATAGGAATATATTATGTACATCTGTATATAGTGCTCGAACTATGTTTTACGTGAAATTAAAAAAAACATAACTTTATATCTAACTAAGTAGTTATTTGGGGAGGGCCGCGTGATATGCACATGTTCAAATAATCACCCTAAAATGGATGTTAAAAATACCCTTGTAGTGGAGACGAGATGCATTTCTTGTCTCTGTGATTGCGATCATCTATTTTTTTAGGATCATACTTGGATATTGGAGGTCAATGTTAAACCGATGCTTAAGTTTTCTTTGTAATTACAAGTTCAATCCTATCGTAGACCGTGAAAACCGGAAACGAAATTTTGCAAGTAAAAAAATTGTTTCCCGTCTGATTTTATTCGGTTTTTATGGTATTTCGTAGCCTCTTTATTGAGAACTATAGCTGATGCCCGCGGCTTCGCCCGCGTGGATGTCCGTCAAATTATATGCTAAAACCTTCCTCTTGAATCACTCTATCTATTTAAAAAAACCGCATCAAAATCCGTTGCGTAGTTTTAAAGATTTAAGCACACATAGGGACAGAGAAAGCGACTTTGTTTTATACTATGTAGTGATAGACTATTACTAAATAACACGCTAAAACCTTTTTTTTTGGGGTGGGAAATCATTTAATTACTCCTCCCGCTCTGGGCAGAGCGTCGCATTCAAGGCCTATGCTTATTTTGATTGCACAGTCAGTCTTTTATAAACATTTAGATTTGGGTTTGTCTTAGAGAGGAATATTTCATTCATTGAACACATAAAAACAGTCGGTGAAAAAGCTAAAAAGAACTTTTATGCTTTAACGAGAATATCCAAATCTACATGGGGTTTATCATTTTTAACTCTAAAGACGATCTATGGGGCTACTTACTTGGGGTGTATGTGCTACGGGGCACCAGTTTGGGCCGATAGGGCCACCATTGGAGCGGTACGACGTAAATTACTTCAAAGCCAGCGGTTGGCTTTGATTTTCTTGTGTAAAGCGTATAGGACGGTTAGTACTGAAGCCTTACCGGTACTGGCAGGGGTACTTCCAGTCGATCTTGAAGTACAGCGCCGTGCTTCAATGTACTACTGCGCACGAGAGACCGCGGACACAGACTTTTTAACGCAACGTGACCGTGCTAAAATAGCTAGATTACTTAAACCACAGACTGACGTCTGGGAGGAACTTCTGTCTGAATGGCAATGTAGGTGGGATAATTCCATCAAGGGCCGACATCTTCACCAGTTCTTTCCATCCGTTCGTGAGCGGCTGGCCAGGACATGGCTGGAGGTGGATCACTGTGTCGCCCAATTTCTCACAGGTCATGGTAACTTTAAGAGTAAATTATTTTCCTTCAAGCTTGTTGAGTCGCCTTTTTGTCAATGTTCTACATCTGACTGCGAATTTGAACAAACTGCACATCACATTTTATGGGAGTGTAGTCTTTGGCAGAATGAACGTAATATTATGTTAAATAGTGTACAGGTTACATCCGGAGTTATTTACTATACGGACCTTGTAGAAACTAGAACAAATTTCCGTGCGTTCAAGCAATTTTGTCATACCTATTATTGGAATCAAATATAACAGCTCACAACTTAGGACCCAGTAATATTAATGACAATAATATCCGTGGTGCTAGGCAACTGGGCTTATCTCAGTTGTATACGTCCCTGTGTGCCTATTGGCCTTGTTCTGTTCTGTCTCCTGCTGATATGGAGGGAAGTGGAAACTATGTTTTTTCCTACTCCTCCGCTATTCTTTTCTGATTAATTTCGTTGCGGGATCCAAGACAGTTAAATCATTTCTCTGGGACTTCGTCGAGCTTCATTGTCTCGGCGCTTTTCTTGTGGTCGCCACTGTTGATTCTGGCTAACAGGAGTTACAGTGGTTTGGGAATAGTGTGGCGGGCTTGTCCCATTAAAAAACATTTAGACAGCCACACTTCACATCTGCATCTAAAGAACACAAAGACTTCATTATGTTTACGAGTCTAAGATCATTAATCACTGTGTTGTAAATATTTATGATTGATCAGTCTTGATAATTGTTAATTACCTACTACCTACTTGGTACGTAAAGTAATGGTGGTAGGTACAGTGGCCGACTAACTAGCTGTTTGGCGAGTGAGAAACATTTCTATAAACTTTCACATTTATTATTATTGCTTTGTGACTATGACTGTAACTTCGCTTTCTTTGTTTTTCTGACGTAAATTTAACAATTCAAGCACAAAGTACAGCACAGAGACAGTAGACATTTTCAAAAAAAAAATGTCCCTGTATTATTCATAGAGGGTCGTCACGCAGTGGGTGCCAGAGGACGGGCGTCGTCGCCGAGGGAGGCTTTTGTGCGAGATTAGATGGAGAAAACCGCACGGAGAGAAGAGTGGAAGACTATGGGGGAGGCCTTTGCCCAGCAGTGGAACAATATAGGCTTAAAAAATAAAATATAGTCTTATTGAAATAATTTTGAGTTTGATATACCTGCTGGAACTCTGCTAGCTGATCATTAGCCACCTCCCGATGTAGCCACAGCTCCAGTGTGTTGGTGCTCTCATTCGAGACAGACTCCGCGAACGGCCCGGTTAATTTGATCAGCACTTTGACTCGATCTTCACTGGTTGGTAATTCGTATTCTGGAAAGGAAAACAACATAAGTAAATGAGAACCTATGGAAAAGTTTATTTTCTGAATAATTTCGTTGCGGGATCCAAGACAGTTGTTCGGCACTCGTCAACTGCCCGAGGGATAATGTTTAAATAAAACAAATCTGTTCAAAGCCAGTACCAAAAAAAATGTAATTCTCAAAACCTTATAATATACTCTCGGCATCGTACAACGCCATCTATCGCGCTCACCTGGAAGCTCGCGGTCAAACATCCCGCCCACCATGGACAGAATGTCCAGAACATAGTGTTTTATTAAAAACCAATGATATTATAAATAAAACGAGGTACCTAGATATCGCATTAGCACGCACAAATTGTTGAGGACAAACTACGGCAATTGGTGTAGTTTAGTAACTAGCTATCTCTTTTTATCTTAAACGTTCCGTAGGTATTATCTATCCCTGTCGTAGAACGCAACGATATCTGAACGCCATTCAGTATGAACATGGCGTATCTTTCTTTATAATATCATTGTTTAATTTCAACCGAGTTTAAAAAAAGAAGGTAGGTACCTACTGTATTTGTAATGTATCCGCGATTTTCTCAAAAACTACTGATTCGATATTAATCGGATTTTCGTTCATAAATGCATATTATGTTTTCAAGGAAGGTTTTACTGTATAATATAATAGGATTGGAGATCTTCGGATGTAGACAATGGAACTCTTCAATAATATAGACAGCAAATGACTCACGATCGCTGTGATCGTATACAGTCGAACAAGCTAATAGGTATACAGGGTAGAGATCATCATAATTCTATAACACTGAAAATATTGATTGTAATTTTGTTTTATCAAGTGTTTCGCATTAAGCGACTGATGTCAAACGCATACTTATTAGCTTGTTCGACTGTACGTTTAAGTATTGTTTTCACCATTTCATAACATAATATCACGCTTGTTCGGGTTTAAGGGACAAACAGATGTACACCCAATATGGGGTACCTATCAACCAAAGTTAAAGAAAAAGAACAATAGATACCAACAGCGACTTCCGAAAAGGAAAATACGCTACGTGAAATAAGTAGGTAGGTACTTAAAATGAAATATTTCCGGTCATAAGGATTGAAAAAATGAACTGAACGTTTTTCAATTACATGTGACCAATGATATTCTATATAACAAACATGTGACATATAAAATTAAAATACCTAACCTAAAAACAAACTAACACTATAAAAGGGCATCGAAAAACTCCTCCTCAACGCTGTCAGCAGGTAAAGTACCCAAGAGACTGGCAGCGTTGCCGCGTTGTATGGCAACCAGGGTTGGCATGTTTAAAACAAGTTGTTTAAAACATGTGTTTAAAACAGTGTTTAAAACAGTTTCAAATAAAACATCGTTTTTTATTAGGTGTCAAACATAGCGGCCTTATTAATAAAAAAAAGTTAAGCCTGCTTAAACTTACGCTTGGTTTATCTCGCATGCCGTCTCACTTCAAAAATATTCAAATGAAAGGGACGGCATGCGAGATAAACCAAGCGTAAGTTTAAGCAGGCTTAACTTTTTTTTATTAATAAGGGGGCTAAGGTATTTAAAAACTGTGACAAGTTTTGCAGCTTTCTCGTTACCAAGTTTGTTTCGTACATCGGAATGAATAAATGTTTTTGTGTTATTGTGAAATGAAAAATTTAATAGTCAAACGAACTTACCTGTAAGTGAAGTTCGATGGTAATTATACTTGTTGTTGTATTGTCCGAAGATGATTAGGAAAACTAGTGTAGTCTCGGCTTTTAGTCACCGACGCCTACATAAGTTTAAAGAGAAAACTTTATTTCCGAACGCGACTGCCTCCTGTCATCCGCCTCTGAAAATAGCTTCATTAAGTTCATAGCAATTTATTGGTTTTACAACATAGGGTTCATGCTCATATGACTATATAGCATGAAGATTCTGGGTCGGGTGGGACTAATCATCTTCGGACAATACAACAACAAGTATAATTACCATCGAACTTCACTTACAGGTAAGTTCGTTTGACTATTAAATTATACTTGTTGTTGTATTGTCCTCGATGATTAGGAAAACTAGTGTAGATGTTTAAAGACTAGTTGTAAAATCAATAAACATTTATATAAAATCAATAATCATTTATATAAAAGCATTAAGCATTCATATTAAATCAATAAACATTTATATAAAAACATTAAACATTCATATAAAATAGGTAAACATTTATATAAAACCTATAAACATTTATACAATATTAATAAACATTTAATTAATAAACATCTGTATAAAGTCAATAAACCTTCAGATGAATATAAAATAACTAATAAGTCATTTTTTACAGTTCAGGTTTAATCATTACCAGTGTTATTAAAAATTGCTTCAGAGAATTTTCTATTGTTCACTATTGGTAAATTTTAAAAAACTAATTCATTCTATCATATCCACAGCTGTAGCTGGGCTTTCATACTCCTATTCTATTGCTAGAGAAAGGAACAGTTATAAAAGGTTGGCATTTGTTTGGCCCAGAAGTTTAATTAGCATATCAATCCTTAAAGTAATACGATTTTGTGTAATCACTATATAATAAATATATATTAAAGATATTGTTTGCACTTTTCCACTTGTGGTTATTTATTTATTTATTCAATAGTTGTACAATTACATTTATATAATAAGTTGGTGCAAACATAAACTCATTCGAGCAACAGTAATAACAGCAACAGTGGTAACAGTAGCAGTTAGTAGTTCTAACAGTAATATAGTTCCCGCTTTCTTGATAACAATTTGTAAATCACTTTGTTGAATGTAATCTAGTAGAGAGAGAATAAAACACTGAAAACATCCCAATTCCCAACAATTCTCTGGATCTTGGAGGACTTAACTTAAAAAAGTCTCTGAACAGTATTTTGATATTTCATCTGTACCTTTATGTGGTCTTATAGTTAGAGATAGAGCTGAACTAACGGAATATGAAAATAGAGGAAAATACCTTTATTAATCTTCAAAACGAAAAGACTGAATAACTTCAGTGATGGTTTGCTAATGCATATAATATTTTAATTACTTACAGTATCTTGTCTATACAATTGCAGGTAATGAGGCAAGCATTAATATTCTGTATTTTTAATTATTGAATTCCTAATAATATCAACAGCTTCATTACTAGTTCCAAAAAACCTAAAATATATTCCTGATAATACTCCTGCCATCAATCCCAGTTTTTTTGTGAAAAAAGGGATGTAACTATTTGAAATGATGTAAAGTGCAGGTTCCTGTATCACAAAAGTATTAAATTAAATAATGGAAAAGACCATGGTTGAGTAAGGTATCTATTTCCTATAATACCAGTTGTTTGTCTTTAGTTATCTTTTCTATAGTTTCCAGAGCCATAGAGAATTGTTGAAAAAAGTATAGAATAAATGATATTGGTCTCAATACCATTCCTTCCATTGCCACCTTGAATTGGCAAGGAGCATCCACCACTTATCACCGCGCAATCCCTGGAGATCCCAGGATCATGATGCATAAGTGTGATACTTTGTGTTAGTCCATGATACAATTAATCAATTGGAGGTTCACCCAATATGGATATAATATTTAGATTTTTTAAAAACACCTAAGATTCCCTTCCACATTCAAAATCTGCTACCATAAATTACCTTTGGTATTTTTGTAAGTAATATCGAGTAAGTAACCATATATACCTACATAGATTCGCACCAATGCTTTTCAGAAATGTATGTAATGGCTCATCATATAAATGAGTATAATAATGTATCCATTATGTACTATACCTATGTTTAATAAATAAAAATGTTGATTCTGTAGTTATATTTTCAATTCTTGAAAAATTTCACTATCTAGTAAATGACTGACTGAACACTTTAGCCCAGAAAAATGGGGCAACACTCAATTTTGATATGAAAAAACTGAGCTGAATCTACAGTTCATAGTCTATTAGCAATCTATGGGCCACACCATATTCCCCACCATGCGGGAGAAGCATCTGTGAATATTTTTATTTAACTCAAGAGAACTGGCTATGTTTATAGACCACGCCAAATGATATGATATATTCATTGCAGTGTTTATATCATAATTATCATAAAAACAAACTGGCAAAAAAGAGGGTGCACTATTAGGTTAATTAGGTACCTCTCTGCCTAATCCTTCGGGGATTACAGGTGTGATGTTATTTTACCATAACTATCTCTTAGAACAAGGTATTTGTTCCATTCGAGTTTCTTAGTGAATAGAATCCTATAATAATGGCTGGACAATATTAAAGTTTTAAAACCTTAAAAACAATTTTAATTCGACTTTTTATCAATAAATTCTAAATTATTTCTTTTCTCTTCAGTAATGTTAAGGCTTGTCTTGACTTGTTAAGCTATGTGAATAGTATTACGAAGTAAACCTAGAAGTTTACAGTGTCGGATAGGTATGAAATCACATTTCTTTTTGGTTCTGATGATTGCATGTTTTCTAAACATTATACATCTCTTAAAAAATTAAAAGGCCTCTCTAAGGGTCCTTTGAAACCTGTAATGGGTTTCAATGTTTTTGTTATTTATGTTTATGGGGCTGAACATAATATTGAAAACATAGCATTTGCCTTGTCTCATGCAATAAGCATCCAATCCAATGTGACAAGAAAAAACCATTATTCTGTAAAAACTAAACATATGTAATGCTTTTTACATAAAAAACGGAAAGTTATATTTTTGTGCCTTTGAGAAGGAAAAAATGGTAAGCAAAATTGTTTTTGTAAACAATGTTTTTGGGTAACAAACTTCCATTGCTATGAAAGCAATTCACTTCTCTATTTCAGATATTATCTGAATAAATTCAAGTATAGAGATTTTATCATCTAGAGGAGTACAACTCCATCACCACCATCCAATTAAGAATAACTGGGTCGCTTGAGTGACTAGTTTCCAATCATAAATTATATTTTAGTCCACCAACCTGTGAATTTAGGGGGATGATTTCTCCTGGCCACCTGTCTGCTGCACTCGTACTCTTGATGACGCCCCCCCCCCCCCCTTCTTTTGTATTTCTGCCAGAGGAGGGCCCCGCCAGTTTTAAAAATTTATTGTTAATTTTAGGAGCATTTGCTCTGGGCACCCAAGTGCTCTCTCTAGGAGTGAATTTTATGTTACACTCATCTTTAATCCTCAACCAGATTTATTTATAGATTTTTCTGAGATTAGTTTCTCAGCGTCTTCACCCAAAATATATGTTTCCGTCTATGAATGCAACAAACTCTTGAATGTCTTTGTTGTTTACCAACAATAAGAGTGATCTGTGTCCCCTTGCTTGTATCTAAATGTATACACACATAACAGAAGCATCATTCAGCTTCTTCATCATCATCATCATCGGTCTATAATGTTCCCACTGTAGGGACTCAGGCCTCCTCTCTAGGAGAGGGATGGGCTATATATAATCCACCACACCAGCCCAGTGCGGGTTGGTAGATTCAGCTTGTATGTAATTTATGTAAATTTTCTCTTCTTTCTCTGGGTGTATATCCACACAAAGTATTTCAAGAAACTTGGTTATATAATAATTCTTTCTATGGTACTTACCTCAATTCATTTAATTCTTGATCTGCATTTTCAACTTCTATTGTGGTTATCCATATACCAATTCCGGGCAATCATTCTCAACCGATAACGGGAGGATATTTTCTAATGACTGTGGAGGGACAATTTTACTGTCTTCACCCACATAAGGTGACCCCCTTATAAATGGTATTTCACCTTCTCGAAGAAAAAACATAATGCATGTTGAAGAACAACATTACACATAAATAACCATGTAAGTTCCCAAAAAACTTCCCGTGAAGGTTATTATATAACAGTCAACCACGTGTACTCCCACAGAGCACCCTGTGAAGGTTGCTGAGTTCTCGACATAGCCTTTTAGACCGCGTACGCCCCCACAAGACGTCCCAGGCCAGGCAAGTCGTCCATAATGTATCCATTTTGGACTTCATAGACCGTTGCAAGTCGTTCACTTTCCTTGCAGGTTATAAATTTATAATAGAACAGTCAACCGCGTGTGTTCCTACCGAACACCCCCCAGGTTGCTTACGGCATTGCCGGTGTAGGCCATGGCCAGGTAAGTTGTTCATAATGTATCCATTTTGGACTTCATAGTCTGTTGCAAGTTCCAACGGAGCGGTCTCAGGTCATGTTAATAGCCAACAAGGGCAAACATTTTAAACTCTCTGTACTCCGATGCAGTGCCCACATGGCAATCATGCCGTTAGTTGCAAATAGGTACGTGCAAAGCGCAAGGCATAAAAAAAACATACAAATATTTTAGTTGTAGCGATTATTGCCACATAACAGAGCTTTAGGCTTTTGATTCCAATTCTTCAGCATTATGCAAAAAACAAATTAAGGTAACACAAGTGAAGCCATTTTGGTTTCTTACTTCTAGCACTCAAAACAGAGCTAATAGCATTTTATGCGCTTTCCGCAGTATCTTTAATATCTTCAGTAGCTTCGACTTTGTTAACACCAACTTTATTTTAACATTTAAACGTTAAAATAAGACATATCAACCTAAAAAATAAATAAAAATAATTGGAAAGAATGGCGCCGGTATGACATAAAATCCGAATGAAGCTATTTTCAGAGGCGGATGACAGGAGGCAGTCGCGTTCGGAAATAAAGTTTTCTCTTTAAACTTATGTAGGCGTCGGTGACTAAAAGCCGAGACTACACTAGTTTTCCTAATCATCGAGGACAATACAACAACAAGTATAATCAGAAAGAAAGTCCGCTCTATTTATACACTCCATCGGTAAAGTCCCCCGGGGAATTCCCAGAACTTCCGTAATTCGTGAATGTGATTATATTTAATATATGATTTGGGTATTCCCCTTATTTTACGAGAAGTTTAGGTGATTTCCCTACTAAAAATGAACGTCGAAACATACCGCATGTATTAAAATTAGATCAATTTTGGTCATGCAGTTTTTAAATTGTATAAAAGTGAATTATATCAGGCGTAATCAATTAAAAATGGATGATAACTAACTTAGGAAAAAAAAAACAAAAAAAACAACTGTCTAAAACATTTTTAACTGTTTGTTTTATAAAATGTAAAAAAAACTGTTTTTTTTCCAACCCTGATGGCAACATATAAAATTATAAAACATATTAAAATTAGATAATAATATCAATTTTACGAGCATTACATAGGTTTAGTTTTTTTTTGGAAATAAAGTTAAATTTTTTGTTAGAATCAAAAATGATCCACACTCCTTTGCAAAAAAAAACGGGCACCTACCTTAGAACGTAAATTTCCTAAGGTCTTAGGAAATTTACGTTCTAAGGTCGATTTGAGTTAATTCAATGAAATTTAATTGTTTGACGTAGTCTGTATACCTACTTATAATCGTGTAAATTAATACGCGTGAAGTGAACTGTGGCAATTTAAAAAAAAAACTATGAATTCTTTAAAACCGATGTACACGGCCAAACAATAAGAAGTGGTCGGCAATAAAGACAAGAAGATTTTTTTAATTTGTTTAATGAAATAAAGTTACAAATGTAATAACCTAATAACGAGTGTGACCTCCTCTTGCCAAAATCACAGCTTGAATCCTTCTGGGCATGCTTTCCACGATGTTTTTAATGACGTTTTGAGGAATACGTTCCCACTCTTCTGCAATGACTCTTTTTAGCTCCCTGATGTTTTGTGGAGCATGTTGCACTGATCTTACCCGTCTCTTTAGTTAGAACATCCCAGACATGCTCAATTGGATTGAGGTCAGGACTTCGAGCTGGCCAATCTAAACGACGGATCCCGGATGCGAGCATTGTCGTCCATAAAACTAGATAATGACAAGACCAGTTGATACAATTTTTAATTTTGAACCTACACCGTCAACCAGAGGAATAATCACCATGCTACATTTGTATGGAAGAATGACTGGCTTGTGCAACCTTAATACAGGTCGCGCCACGTAAGATGAACGCTGGGGGATCAAGCTGCGCATTAGGCAATTTAGCGGCTTTTTTGGGGGTACGATTGGTCTGTCTACGTCACGTTCGTTTTCAAAATACCATCGTGCACAACAGTTTCACGAAATGGTTTTACATAACAATAAATTGAGAAAAATGATTTATGACGGAAATTATTTTAAGAAGAATGCTAGTTCGAAAATAAAACAATAGGCCTAGTAGTTTCGTGCTCGAGTGTACCCATGCGCGAACACCCCCCCCCCCCCCCCCCCCCCGCTTTCCCCTCATCGTTAATTTTATGTGGCGAACTATGCGCAGCCTCTCCGTGCACCGCGGTGGGCCCGCGCTTTGAGGGGTACCTACCTACACATGTATTGTATGCTCTGTAGAGGGGTATATAAACAAAGGTTCGAAAATAGACTAAAAACGCAGGTATTTAAAGCTTGTGATCGATCAAAACATCACTATCAAACGCCTCCGTATCCTTTAGAAATCTTTAGTTGAAAATGACAAGTTAGGTAATAAGTTTTTTTTCAACACACTTGCTCATAAAGTGGCTAAAATTTCACCGCAATTAGGCACATAATGACACCTATAATCAAACTGTGAATTTTTCATTACTATTATTCACTAGTGAGTTATAGGTTTTTTTTTTAAATTTAATTGGTTGAATTGCTATGTTCCTAAAAAAGTTTCGATACAAAAAAGATCGTGTTCAATAGTAAAAATTAATTAATGTACCTAGTGCTTGCTCATTTCATGAAACTTTGTATTTAAATAGATAATTTAAACTTTTAATACGTTTTTAATAAATAAAACTTTCACTCAAATATAATTTTTGTTTTCTCTGTGATAAATAAAAATTTGAATTCCCCATTTTGTACGTGGCTCCAAACACTATCCACGACAAGCAAAAAAAAAAAAACCTCTTTTAGTCTATGGCTGATCGCAAAAAAAAACTTATTTTCCCGCTACTGCGAAAAAAATACACAACTCGTTTTCACTGTTATTATAGTTATTTTATTAGTTAAAATGTCTAGTTTTGAAGAAAATTCTTGTTGTACACGTACGATGTAAGATTTGAAGCCCTTAGCGTTATGGAAAATTTGCTACCCGAAAACTCCAAGGAGAAATATCTATTAGCGTACCAAAATTTCAAGCAGTGGCAAACACCAAGAAATCAGAGTCATTTTCTGAAAATGTGTTCTAGAATTATCTTCTAAATACAAACCTATAGCTCTTTGTGGTGTATATACTCAATGTTAAAAAGTACAGTCCGAACGAAGAATGGAGTGGACTTAAAAACATACTCCAATTTGTCAGCCTATCTAATTTGTGCAAAAATCACAAAAAGAATTAAACTTGATTCTGAGGCGCGTCCTACTGGTGAAACACCAAGTACCTCAAATGTTTGGATTTCACCTACCTACACGATTAATGAACCATCTCAATCTGAACTATCAATACAACATGAAAGTATTTCAGTAAATAATCTATCTGAAGAGACCGCTACGCCATCAAAAACAATTAATTATAATTTTATACTAACTGCACATTTACTAATTTTATTGTTTCTCTAAATCGTCCCCGTAGAACGAAAAGTCACTAAGTCCAAAAATGGTCAAAATGGTTTTAAATGCCATCAAACTCACCGAATTTTTCTGCATATTTCTATGTAACTATAATTTCAATAAGTTATATAGTTTTTGTTTTAGCTTGTGCGAAAACACATTATGTTTACATGTTGAACCTTAAAATTGGGGGAACAAATACCTAAGTTACTTCATTATTTTATGACTACCTAAAATCAGCAAGACACAATACCTAAGTAAACTTAGTTATTTTTTCTTTAAAAAAATAAAGTTGTAATAAAAGCTTTATTTGTTTCCAAATTCACCAACACAATTTAGTTAATTTTAGAATAAACCGTTAGTTACAAAATATGAAAGCGAAAACTAACTATGTTTACTTAGTGATTTCTCGATCGACACAACAATAATGTTTAGCATTAATCTACATACGCAAAAAATAATTAAATCATATTAAGGAGTTTTTCTATACCTTGAGACAACGAAATCATAGTCTGTTTTCGTAATATCACTAAAAGGTTTTAATGATTTTTTAAACAACTTTTACGTACATTTATACAGATAAGTATTTTTCGCGCGCGATTTAGTGAGTTTACCGCCTTCGTTGGCTGCCGAATAAGGAGTTAGTTATCTTTCTTGTGTCGCGCACAGCCAGTCGCGACGCGTGCGTTGAACAAGGAGCTCACGTTTCACTTTATTAAAAATATAGGAAAGAACAGTTGCATTAAACCTAAAAAAAAAACAAAACATTCAAGTAATACAAAATACACGAATCAAGACATCAAAAGTTACATGAAACCTAAAAAAAAAAACATTCAATTAATACAAAATACACGAATCAAGACATCAAAAGTTCAAAAATCTAAATCGTTTTCAGCTTCTTCTGTTACATCTGGTTCACACAATCTGTCTACAACATCTTTACCAGTAGGCAGAGTTTCATACCAAGAATGAAGCTCTTGAGGTATAATCCCTTTGGTGCAAAGATTCAACAGGTCCTTTTTCTTAGCTTCGGATATTGGAATTGGGTTAGAATAGGCCTTTGGAATTACATATTCTTTTAATTTGTCAATCTTGTCTTCTTTTCTGCCTTCACTATCATTGTCCTCAATTGCATGATAATCTAGAGCTTTTTTCTTCCGTCTTGTAACACGAGGAGCAACTTCACCTAGGGTTTGAAATACATCAAATTCGGAATACGGGCCAGCGTGTGTGTAACGGAATTTGACCAGACCAGGATGTTGTTTTTCGAATCTAAGACACTTAATTTTTAGCCACATTATTTTTTTACCCTCCCTGTCCTTACTTGTATTTATAAGGAAGTGTTCAATTAGAGCTTTTACGTCTATCATATCGTCATAGGTCATTTCTTTAACGATGTATGGCGGTGCCGAACTCCTGTGTCTTTTTGAACGAGCACGAACCATAATAGATTTCCAATCTATCATAGAGAAAACAGGCGTATGCCTTTGACACTTTTCTATTGCACTGTGCATAGAGTCTACCTCCATGTGCGTATGGCCACTCTCTAAATATTTTTGCTCAAGGATTTCAACGTGCACATCGGGCCTGACGATCAGGTGGCACAGAAAAGCTATACGAGAAAGCTGAATGTGCAAAATTATACTATTCACACAGCAAAACCTCCGAATGAAGCGTTTTGCATAACGTGGAATGAAATAAATGGCAAGAAAGGCAGTATTGAAATCGCAAGTGCGATGAACTGGTGGATACATCAAATACCAACATGTGTAAAAGAAGTAACTATTTATAGTGACACGTGCGCAGGCCGAATAGAAACAAATTTATTACAGCTTTTCTGTGGCACCTGATCGTCAGGCCCGATGTGCACGTTGAAATCCTTGAGCAAAAATATTTAGAGAGTGGCCATACGCACATGGAGGTAGACTCTATGCACAGTGCAATAGAAAAGTGTCAAAGGCATACGCCAGTTTTCTCTATGATAGATTGGAAATCTATTATGGTTCGTGCTCGTTCAAAAAGACACAGGAGTTCGGCACCGCCATACATCGTTAAAGAAATGACCTATGACGATATGATAGACGTAAAAGCTCTAATTGAACACTTCCTTATAAATACAAGTAAGGTCAGGGAGGGTAAAAAAATAATGTGGCTAAAAATTAAGTGTCTTAGATTCGAAAAACAACATCCTGGTCTGGTCAAATTCCGTTACACACACGCTGGCCCGTATTCCGAATTTGATGTATTTCAAACCCTAGGTGAAGTTGCTCCTCGTGTTACAAGACGGAAGAAAAAAGCTCTAGATGATCATGCAATTGAGGACAATGATAGTGAAGGCAGAAAAGAAGACAAGATTGACAAATTAAAAGAATATGTAATTCCAAAGGCCTATTCTAACCCAATTCCAATATCCGAAGCTAAGTAAAAGGACCTGTTGAATCTTTGCACCAAAGGGATTATACCTCAAGAGCTTCATTCTTGGTATGAAACTCTGCCTACTGGTAAAGATGTTGTAGACAGATTGTGTGAACCAGATGTAACAGAAGAAGCTGAAAACGATTTAGATTTTTGAACTTTTGATGTCTTGATTCGTGTATTTTGTATTAATTGAATGTTTTTTTTTTAGGTTTCATGTAACTTTTGATGTCTTGATTCGTGTATTTTGTATTACTTGAATGTTTTGTTTTTTAGGTTTCATGTAACTGTTCTTTCCTATATTTTTAATAAAGATTAATGATTGTACTATCAATTATATTTTAATGATTTTCTTACCCTCAATTATAGGAGTGATAAAATACTTAGTCATTATTTTCAGAATATTATGTTGCTCTCGTAAAGAAGTTACATTATAACTAAATCAAGTTAATTTCTATCAAATTCGTTTAAAGATGGGCGTAAAATGACTAACTCAGATCGAAAAATCACTAACTTAGTCCGAAACTAAATAATTCAAGGGTAAAAATTAATTACTTTCGTTTTTCTTAATTATCTTTAAAACAAATGATTTTCTTTTAATATTTTTTATTAAAAAATAAGCCTGAATTAAATACCAATGAGATAAGATCATAAATTTAGAAATATCTATTGTCAAATGAAAGTTATGTTTTTTTATCTTTTTTTTTTTTTTGAAGCCTCGTTTCTCATATTGGTCATTTTCCACTTAATGACTTTTCGCTCTACGGGGACGAAATAAACTTTTCATCTACTAAATAAAATGTTTTTTCTTGTATTATTAAGCTATTGCATAGCTTTTATCGCGGGCCTTGAGCGTGGAGAGCGAATCCAGAAATTCCGTAATGAAAATATTTCAACCAGGTTGCTATGGTTACGGAAAATAACAAGGTTGTCAACTGAGGTGTTCAATTAAATAATTGATAAAAAATGCTATGCAATAGCTTTACCGCGGCAGTCTCCGAGTGCCACAAGTTTTTTTTTATTCGCAAGTGTGTTGAAAAACGTCGTATGATACACGTGTGTATTGATGATTACCGTCCTCGGCTTTCTTAAGACCCTCACCTGACGGCTCGGGTCTCAATGCCGCCTCTGCGGTAATCACCAACGTTACACACTTTTATCATAATGTACTATTATTGGCCTCTAACATAATTATTGCGTCCCATTTTCCCCGGTAATAAAATTTGATTGAACAATTTAAATGTAACAGTGTTACTGATAAATCAGAAACCGACCAATACATGGAGTCATGGACCTATAAAAAAAGGGGTCCATGGACCAATATTCTTTTCTTGCCAGTGTTGCCAGTGACATAACTGAGAGAAAACTCGCCGTACTCCCGAAGCGCGCGTTGTTTGCTATTGAATCTAGTTTTTTTATTTTTATTCCTAAATTAAGTTTATCTGTAACACTGTTATTAAAATTAAATAGCTAAGTAATTTTGTTTTGACTAAAAGGCTTTGTATTAAACTTCATGAAACAAGTTAAAAAGAAGATGTCATTGTCAAGTAAGTGTCAGTGTCACTCGCTCGCGCTCCAGGCTCCCCCCGACCATAAACTGTACTCTTTGCCCCGACCGACGCTCCCGATAATTGTACCATGGTACTTTTATTTTATGATACCAGGCTCTATTGATTTGACTTACAAAATATTATTCCAATTTTACAACAATCCTAAAGTGTTTTTGAAGTGCAAGGTTAAAATAAATAATTGATATTTACTTTTTAAGTTACAACATGGATAAATATCCAATGTGTAGGATATGTTTGGCGAAGAATGTTCCCATGTATACATTGGTCAACAAGAACTTGCATGAACTTTATGAAAAGCTGATTAATAAACCGGTAAGTCAATACTTAACAAATTTTTAACTCTAAGTATCTCTCGTCAGTCGTCATACACGAAGTTATTTATGTTTTTTTATCAAAGGCACTTCTTAAGGAATAAATATAGGTACCTACTTACTTATCACTGAAATCAGCAAATGAAAACTTGTAAAGAATCCTGGGCTGAAGTCGCCGATCTGCCTTGAATAAGAGTGGCAATCAATGCTTAAATACAATTTTAGAATAGAAGTATTTAGATATTCATAGAAAAAAAATACTGTAAGTAAAACATGTTTTGTTGCAGTTAGTAACTGAAGACAGCACACCAAACCTGGTTTGCTACTTCTGCTGTGCTAAACTAAAACAAAGCTACCACTTAGAAAAAAAATGTTTGGAAGCCAAAGAGCAATTTGCTCAGATGAAGGATAAGAATTATAAGGTGAGATATTCTTTTAGGTACTGTCATTTATGCTAAAACATCTGATTTCATAAGAAAAAGGTGACTTCTCTCTTCCTGTGTTACCGATTTCATGCCAACCATACCATGGAGTGGTCCCGACTTAAGTGCCTTAACCCTTCGTATGCCGTGGCGTAGATCTACGCGAGACACAATGACTTTTTAATTGTGTCTAATTACACGGCCTACGAGAGGTTAATCCATGGTGTCAAACCCATGCAAGAGCATTCATCATCATGAACAGCCTAATGTTCCCACTGCTGGGACACAGGCCTCCTCTTTTTGAGATGGATTAGGCTATAATCTACCATGCGGGCCCAGTGCGGATTGGTAGATGTCACATGACTTCAATTTTTTTGGTTTTAAGACATGCCGGTTTCCTCAAGAGCATTACTTTGAGTAATTATAATATTTTTTCTTTCTTTCATTCTTAATTCATTTCATCACCTCTACTCTCAAAACGGTGTAGGAAAACATTGCGATGAAACCGGCATGTCGTGGAACCAATAATTCAAAGACATGACGTGACAGAAACACGCAATGGACAAACATAGCATTCCCTTTCATAGAGAGGACAACTGTGTCCCACAGTCCCAGCAGTGGGAACGTTGTTATCTACTTATACTGTGTGTCAATAACATCACCCCTGTAATCCCTGAAGGGTTAG
Source organism: Diarsia mendica (assembly GCA_949316265.1). Classification (NCBI taxonomy): domain Eukaryota; kingdom Metazoa; phylum Arthropoda; class Insecta; order Lepidoptera; family Noctuidae; genus Diarsia; species Diarsia mendica. Next base: position 4,713,080 of record OX438916.1, read on the forward strand.
GCAGAGGTGTACCTTAACCTTTTGACCACCACAGTCAAGTATAGACGACAAGCCAAAAAGTACCTAAAGTCTGTAGGTAGTTTAGTTGTGACAGTGCCGGGCTGGGTACTTTTTGGCTTGTCGTCTATACTTGACTGTGGCGGTCAAATGTTTAAAGAACAGTCAAACAAGTATCAACTTGTTTGACTGTTCTTTAAACATTTGACCTTCACTTTAAGTAGGTCCAATGCCAATGCATCTTAAAGTTGGCTGTGCTATACCAGAGTATAAGCTTCATACAACCTCGTGAAATGACAAGCATGCGGGGCATGTGTGCGTGACCACGGGCCGCTTGTTGCATACGCAGTGAGACTGAAAAAACCAGTTTAAACTGTCACAGCCTGTGTACAATCTCTGGGTCACGCACACATGCTCTGGTATAGCACAGCCAACTTTAAGATGCATTGGCATTGGACCTACTTAAAGTGAAAACTTAAAGGTAGCCCGTGAAATTCGATTTTCTTTACATGCTTTTGCAATTTTCTGATCAGTGTTAGGTTGTATGCTAAATAAAATAGGATATATGCGACCATAAAAAATGTGACTATTGACTAAAATCACCAATACAACCCTCTGAGTTCATATTACTTCCTTGAGTGAACTATTTGATGAAAAAAAGGCATTCAAGGAAATTGGAATAAATGTAAGAAAATTCGAGTCTCACGGGCTACCTTGTCGCTTTCACCTTAAGTATACTCTCTTGTGGAGACTACCTAATACTATAATCATCTTTTACAGCCTCAGCCTTTAGTAAACAATAGCTACTTAGATTTTTTCAGTCGGTTTGGTACAAGTCCAATTCCGGTCATTAGTATAGATAAGAAAGCTCCAATGGAAACCGTGGTTATCAAAGAGGAATTGACAGAAGTTTGTGACAATATTATTGAGCCTAAGGAGGAAATTCTAAGTGATGATGGTAAGTTTTTAACCACAAAATAACTGCTTTTTACTGAATGTATATAACAGTACCTACTACCTACTACACGGTCACATTAACTTGACGCATCTCTGGAATGTGAGGCCACCCACACCCGCTTCCCCCCCGCATTCCCTTAGCTCGCCCGGCAAGTGTCAGTATGGCATCTTTATTACCGATACGTGCGTCGATAATTTGGCTAGTTTTCTGTTGTTGTTATATCGTTATTGGACATTATTGTTACAACGCCAAGCGTCAAGTTAATGTGACCGAAGTACATAGACCGCAGTATATAAACTCTTTTGCAAAAAAAACGGGCACTTCATATTTTTTTCTCTACTTCAATGAAAAAGGACAAGTAAGTATGAGGTTTTATTAATTTGACGATGTATTGGCATGTTATTTGAAGAATCCTGGCATGATTCTGTACGTTCCAAATTTAAATTTTGAAATTAACAAAAGGAAAATAATGATTATTGTAGATTATTGTAAAATTGCTTTACTAATGGCGCGAATTGCTAAAACGATTTTATTACTGATTACTAAAATTTTAAAACTTTTTGGATATTTTCTGCAAATTAAACAATTTTATCTTTATTTTTACATTAAATACCACTTTTTGACATGAGTGATAAAGCGATAAGGGCCGGTAAAATTATAGCCCTACTTGAAGAAGGTTGTTCGCAAACTTACGTGTCTCAGCGGCTAAATGTGAGTCGTTCAACTGTCCAGAGGACTTGGCAACGGTATCAAGAGACCGGTTCGGTCAAAAAAAGACCCGGTTCGGGAAGAAAACGACGCACAGAACCAAGAGATGACCGCTTTTTGGTGAGTCAGGCCTTGCGGAATCGTAAGGCGTCAAGTGTGGACCTGAAGAAGAGCCTTGAAGAAGTAAGAGGAGTAGAAGTTAGCTTGTGGACCGTCAGGAGGAGGCTTTTGGCTGCCAATATCAGGAGTTACCGCCCGGCTCGGGGACCTAAATTACTCCGTGAGCACCGTGTTGCTCGACTTCAGTTTGCTCGAAACTGTGCTTCATGGACTCTGGAGGACTGGAATAAAGTATTGTTTTCTGATGAAGCTAGAATCTCTTTGTGTGGAGAGGACCGACGCCGGCGAGTGCTACGAAGACCACGGGAACGCTATGCGGAAGTGTGTTTCGAAGAAATCACTCCTTATGGCGGAGGCTCCGTTATGTTTTGGGCAGCAATTAATTCGACGGGGCGTACGGAGTTAGTTCTCATAGAAAATGGAACATTAAATGCACACCGGTACATAATGGAAGTCCTAATTCCATATACACAACCCGCATTGACTGCACTTGGGGAAGATTCCATTTTTATGGACGACAATGCTCGCCCGCACCGTTCTGGCGACGTGGAAGCGTACATGCAAGAAGTTGGGATCCGTCGTTTAGATTGGCCAGCTCGAAGTCCTGACCTCAATCCAATTGAGCATGTCTGGGATGTTCTAAAGAGACGGGTAAGATCAGTGCAACATGCTCCACAAAACATCAGGGAGCTAAAAAGAGTCATTGCAGAAGAGTGGGAACGTATTCCTCAAAACGTCATTAAAAACATCGTGGAAAGCATGCCCAGAAGGATTCAAGCTGTGATTTTGGCAAGAGGAGGTCACACTCGTTATTAGGTTATTACATTTGTAACTTTAATTAATTAAACAAAGTAAAAAAATCTTCTTGTCTTTATTGCCGACCACTTCTTATTGTTTGGCCGTGTATGTACATCGGTTTTAAAGAATTCATAGTTTTTTTTTTTTAATTGCCACAGTTCACTTCACGCGTATTAATTTACACGATTATAAGTATACAGACTACCTACGTCAAACAATTAAATTTCATTGAATTAACTCAAATCGACCTTAGAACGTAAATTTCCTAAGGTGCCCGTTTTTTTTGCAAAGGAGTGTAGGTACTTATGCAACACTTATTTTTTTTTTTAATTTTGTCTGTCTGTATGTTTGTTTGTCAGGGTTGATAAAAATCATGATTTTTATAAAAAAATCAAAAAAATCGGATTAATTTGATTTAAATCGGATTTATTTGATTTTAATCAGATTTTTTTGGTTTTTTAAATTATCTGATCGGTTTCAGTATGAAAGTCAGTTATTTATTATAAAAACTAACATATTTTTGTTAATTCAACATATTAGTTATTTTATTAAGTCATTCTTTCATTAAAAAAACCAAGTAGCATATTTATTTGCATAATTAACAAAAATACTTATAGAAAAAATTACATTAACGAAAATCAACTAACATATTATATTCTTCTAAACGTGTTTAAAAAAAACACTTCTATTTTGCAATATATAACAAAAAATAATAATTAAAATAAAAAAGACAACAATTAAAAATGAACATAGAACCATTTGGGTTTCACCGCAGTCGCAGTCACTTATTTCAACTTATTTGTTTGAATTTCGTTCTTTCAGTAGGCATAATGGTAAGGGCATAGTAGCTATGCACACATGTATGTGTGCGCCGTAGTTTATGTAGTCCTTTGACACGTTTTGGCTGTTTTGGTTGCAGTAAAAAAGAACTGATTTAAATCACATCATCCCTGTTGTTTGTTCTGGCTAAACTCCGAAATTGGTGGAGGCGTTTTTACAAGACTTTTGCTGGCATGTAGCTGATGTTGTAAAGAAGAACGGTCACGTCCCATATAAAAAAAACCCAGACCCGACAGAAAAGTGACATATCTCAGTTTTTTTGTTATTATTTATATAATCATATTATATAGTTTTTATATTCGAAATCAATGGCTAACACCAAAATATTGCCTTATGTTTTTGTTCAGGGTTTACACTAAAAAAATACAAAATGCCTACTTATCTACAAAATTCGTAATGTATGTAACTAAATGACGATAAATAGTTATGGGATGTATCCAGGAGACCTGGAGATACAGCTGTATTATATAATTTTTGAACTCCGAGTACAACATTCAACTTAGGTTTTTTTTTTTTAAGGTGGTTTAAAATCATCTAATGACATCTCTCGCCCTTGGGTGGAGCGAGATTGCGTGTCAGACTCTCACTGACTAAAAAATTCCACCCCGTTCCTTTTTGCCTCTGGTACCTACTGGGGTCAGAGCATGCCATAACTATTTATCGTCATTTAGTTACATACATTACGAATTTTGTAGATACGTAGGCATTTTGTACTTTTTTAGTGTAAAGCCTGAACAAAAACATAAGGCAATATTTTGGTGTTAGCCATTGATTTCGAATATAAAAACTATATAATATGATTATATAAATAATAACAAAAAAACTGAGATATGTTACTTTTCTGTCGGGTCTGGGTTTTTTTTGCCTGTTCTTCTTTGTAATGTCTAAATAAGGCGATATTTGTTTTAGACAAAATATTCGTGCAAAAAGAAAACAAAACCCTTGTAATTGATTAATCACATTAAAATCACTGCAAGTGATAATGAACTTGTTTGTGTTACAAATCTTAACTTAATTTAATCCATTACCTTCCCAAAGTGGTCATACAATGAGGGTGACCTGTATACACTTAATATAATGAAAAAAGTAAAAAAAGACCAGGTTGATACTATTTGTTTTAAACTCTTTTTATTTGTCTTACTACTAAGGTACTCAGAGATATTTAATGATTAATTAAGCCGTCACTTAGTAAAGATTCGACATACTTTTGTATGACAAAACCTTCACTGTCAAAACCTTTACTAAGTGATGGCCTAAGTAATCATTAAAGCTCTCTGAGTACGGCAGTTAGTTTTGCAAGTTATTAGAATATTTTTGATTACTTACAGATGAATATGAAGAAAATATAGTCCCGCATACTGAATCACTTTCTGATGGTGATGTACCTTTGTTGAGGGTGAAAATTAAAGTGGAAGCAACTAAGAATGAAGTAACAGATGTGGAGCCCAGTAGTAAGTATAATTAGTATAATTTATTATTATTTATTACTAGTTGATGCCCGCGGCTTGACCCGCGTGGATGTCGGTTATCGCGACTAAAAGTAATCTTTTCATCGCCCCCTTTCAACCGCTTACGGCCCATTTTTCGCATTGAAAAGTATGCATATGTCCTTTCTCAGGCTCTAGACTATCTGTGTACCAAATTTCATTTAAATCGGTTCAGTAGTTTTGACGTGAAAGCGCGACAGACAGACAGAGTTACTTTTGCATTTATAATATTAAGTAAGGAAGTAAGTATAGTAAGGATTTAAGCAGGCACTTGCTACACTTACTGCCGCACTCAGAGAGCTTTAATGATTACTTAGGCCATCACTAAGTAAAGGTTTTGACAGTTTTTGTATGACAAAACTGGCAGTTACAGTTTGCATCAACGCGTGCAGCAAGCCACACACTAACTTATGAATCGCGAGTTCGCGACAGGCTAAATAAATAAAAAATAGTAGGTACTTTTAAATGTGAAAGTTGGTGAGGATGGATGTAGTGTTGGTCAATCAACTAAAATTTTCAATCAATTGATTAGTCATGACTAATTTAATCATGATTGATTAAATCATAACTAAAAAATTCAATCGTAATCATAACTAAATAAATCAATCATTAGTTTAGATTGATGACTAAATTGAAAAAAATAAGCAGGTCTTTTACTTTATTTTTTTGATCAAACCCAAGTCCACCGGTAGTAAATTTATAAAATCTTTAGTATTAAGTCTGTCTTTGTGCGAAAGTATATTTTATAGACTATAATTATTTTTTCTCTATATTTATTATATTTAAACTTATTTATAAGTAGTAAGTTTTGAGGTAAATGGATGGCAAAGGGTGGAAAAGGCATGTAGGGTGTGGGGTGATAGGTTGGGTGGGTGGTGGGTGGTACCTATGTGCCTGTGTGCATTACAATACAACAGACCCACACAGCAGGTAGCATGATCCTCCCCACCCAACCTCTCACACGCCGTAAGCGCGGGTATTGATTACTTCCGTTATCGTCAATATCATCACGTAATAAAATGGCATACGACCACGGTTATTCTCTTTGCCGTTGTTGAGTAAAAGTGTCAATTTCAACATTTATAATAACGTCCGCGTCGCTTTAAACTGACGGTAAGCAAACATAAAATTAGTACTGACAAATTAAGTCTTGGCTAATGATTAATGATTGAAACTAAATCAATCATGACTATAATGATTGAATTTTTTTAGTTATTAGTCATTACTAACAAAAACACTAACTAAAGGAGAATGCCAGCGGCACTATGGGCAAATGTACTCAATTCAACATTGTTGTGTCTTCATCAAATCATCTTTAAAATACTCGATGGCATGTCTAAATACTACCTCAAAAGATTGAACACAATCGACAATGGCATTTTCGAGATATTTACAAAAAAGAAATGACTATTTTTAGGTTATGCTCAACCAAAAATAAGTTGAAAAAAGCTATTTGAAAGGGTCTGAATGAGTTTATATAGTAAGATTTGTGTATTTAAAGCATATTTTTGTAAAATCTGTGATTTAGATGTTTCAGGTGGCCCGTTCCTGGTGACCACCTGTGACGACTTCACCAAGTCTTACTGATTTAGTTTTTGAGCATTTTAAAATCATATTCTCGCGTTTCATTGCCCTGAAATGCGAGAGTATTACAATGATTTCTCTCTAAGAAATCATTACTAAGATAATCAATCGCTCAGTGTTATTTCTAGATTCTATTCAAATGTTAAGGTAGTGGAAATCATGAAATTGTCTTTGTAAGTAGGGTGGGAACTGGGAAGGGAACACACACAATACTAAATACAATAAATGAAAGAATGATTATTTCTGGACTTATATTTTATTCTTCTAAAAATAATTCTAAAAATAATGGAGCTGGAACATTAATATTGTTATAACATCACCAGCTCAAATAGGTACTATACTATGCACATTTATGCACGCAGCAACCTTCAGTTCTTCTTCGTCCCACAAGTTTTTATTCAAATGGAAATTGCAGATTCGGGAACTCTAAGGAACATAATTATATTTTGTGGCGCCGCGCTCTATCAGTAATCCTTTCACTATTGATGATACCAAAAGACGCTCATTAGTAATGGTTTGGTGTGGCAGCAACACGTTAATATGTATGTAATATGTTCCTGAATTAACCTTATTAACAATCCACGACCAGGGTTAACATTCTGTTCTAGCAGGGGCAGCTAAAAAATCTGTCAAAATCTGTTAAAATCTTGTTCAATATGTTTCTGAGATCGGTTTTAGGTAGCAGAATATTCCACTCAGTCAGCATCGTGAGTTTGTCTGGTTGCAGTTATCCAGCATGTTCGGCAAACTCTTTCCAGACGTGACACCTGTAGATCAATACAATGACTTGTTTATAATTTGACCAGCCTAAACATGTACAATCACTAGTAAGATAAAAGTAAACAGTGTGGACTAGTTTAGCACCTTAGGGAATTCGGAGCTGATAGGCTAGAAAAACAAGCTAACGTTATCTGTCGTATGTGTATACAAAATAATTATATATTACCTGATGAGATAGCCCCTCGCAGTAATATGATTCTTTGTGGGCAGTCTAATGGCACTCGATGAGTTCTTGATCGCAGTAAGGAAACCCCACAGCCGTAGCAGACGGCCGTTTGTCCTACTACAGGTGTCAACTATCCCTGGGATGTGAGTGCATTTTGCAACAGTGTAAAACATTCCTGACACAATGAGCCTTCAGTTGACAGCTGAAAAAAAAAACATATTTAAATAATTATATTTCTGTGCATCTCTAATCTTAAATGATGATAAGTACTACAAACAATTAATATCCTCGAATACACTGATTGAAATAAACCATCTTAGTTAATTGGTTGGTTATTAACAACACATCAGTGTGAGGTTCCTGTCTATATACTCTTAAGTTATATTAAAATCCGGTAAATCAACTGGTAAGGTGAGGAACTAACACACACACATGGATTGTACGTTGGCCTCTAAGATTTGTTATTTGGTACGTAAACATAAAAGTACAGTTCCTAAATAAAAACACCATTCTACGTTAAAAGACAATGTTTATTCTTACCGGTGTTGGTGAGATCCAGACTTGTTTGTTTACGTCGAAATGTTCATGACGTTATGCGGAATCTCCGACAACCCACTGCATAAGTTGCGTTCGCCATGATCACAACACAAAAAGTCCTGTATTTAGCTATAATCAACACACACGGTGCAGCGGCGTTAGAAGTATGTTTATTGTCAATGGGTTGGCAGCAGTAACGGAGAAACTAAAAGGTTCGACTCGAAGCACAACGTAACAAAACCAGCAAAAATAACATACCGTCATACTGACTGTATTGTAAAAATGTGACAAACGCACAATAAATGTCAATGTACCCACACTACGATTATAATCCCTAGTATTGGCAAGTGACAGCAAAAAATGGCGTACTATGACGTCGGAAATATAAAAGTACTTATTATTGTTCGAAAAACAATCCCATTGTAAATAATCGTTAAAACTTATTTAAAAAATGTATTTTTATTTTAGATATTTTATACCGGTCTAGGTTTTGAGACACAAGTCATTTATCAAGAGTACTGTCCGCGGGCAATCTCCTTTTGCCCAACACTGGATGGATGGAACTGGATGGATGTTTGTTACTCTTTCACACAAAAGTTCTGAACGGATTTAGATGAAAGGGGTTTGAACTTTTTTATATAGGTAGACACTGGCATATCGACCCACCAACATTTTGTTTTTTTTTTTTTTTTCGAAATCGCGGTCCACGATGAAAGTAATATGTATAGATAGAGGACATATAGACTAACAAAAACACCAAAAACTGAAAAATAAACTTCACTAGAAAAATCAGCTTCCGAAGTCGGTGACATTTGTTTGTTTGATTTCATTTTTTTGCCACCGACTTCAGAAGCTGATTTTTCTAGTGAAGTTTTTTTGCAAAAAAGTTTTTTATTTTTTCATTTTTAGTTTTAATATCCTATACAAATATTTACTATACATTTAACATTCGACTAAGAAACCTAACATTCGACAAAAAAACACGAAACACGTACCTAATACGTGCCTATGAAATTTGAGGGTTGCCCTTGAGTTCTCTGGGATTCCATCACCAGGTCCTGGTTTCCATATCATAGTACGACTCTTAAGATATCTCCTTCACAATAAAAAAATAATCATCAAAATTGGTTCATAAACGACGAAGTTATTCGCGAATACACATTAATGAAAAATGTTCATAAATTAAGAAAAATCTTCATAAAATAAAAATAATTAGTCAAACTATCTAAAATTTTTATGGGACCAAATGGCAACTATTCCGCATCAAACAAAAGAATCAAGTAAATCGGATCATTCATCTCGGCGTAACATACATAGAAAAAAAAAACATACCAATCGAATTGAGAACCTCCTCCTTTTGGGAAGTCGGTTAAAAAATGTCATGGAACATGGTACCCCAAAGTGTCACGTTATCGAGATATTTGAAGGTAAAGATCAGACATTTCTGGTTCGTATAGGTGTTCTCTATCCATAATCACGGCCCACTATGAAATCGGTATGTATAGATTAAATTTCCGATTTCATAGTGGGCCGTGATTTAAAAAAAAAAACAAAATGACGGTGGGTCGATATGCCAGCTTCCATACAAAAAACTTCAAACCCCTATGTATTAGCAATTATTTTATAATAATCGCTGAACTATGATAAAATAATTGCCATCGTCATATTTTCACTAAGCAAAACTACAAGCTACATTAAAGGAATTTTAATTCAACAAAAAATAGATACATTACCTAGTGTTGTTATTATACATTTTTTTTGAGCTTTTGCTTACTTATTTGTTTACAGATCTTGAATCAGCAAATATATACAATAGCTGTCCAGATGTAGAAGATTCTGAATCATCACCAGATTCAGGAGATAATGTACCTTTGATGATGTTTAAAGCTGAAAAGACTGTAGAAGATGAATTACTCGTAGAAGTATCTAAGAATAAAAGAAAATCCGTGGAGACCAGCAGTAAGTATTAGTTACTTAATCAGTAAAAAAGTTAACAAACCGATAGTCTGTCTGAGAGGAAGTGGATATTGTTACCTAAAGCATGTACAATTCTATCCATAGGACTTCTGTAAATATATCGAGCCATTACCGCCGTCTTATCGTAAGCGACATTTTTACTTAAACAGCGTTTTTTATCGCAGACGACTTTTTAAACTATAACGGACTTGTTCTTCGACTTTTCCCGCCAAAATTACAAAGTTATAGCAAATGCTAAGTTTATCGTTAGCACAACATTTTTCTATATTTTACAGTAACCGACATAATCAAAATTATCGTAAGTTGCGTAATTATCTAAGAATTGCAGCGTAAGCGACCCTACTTGTTATCGCAACCGACACATTACATCCAAATTTTGTCGTTTACTATAAACAAAGTGGCAAAAAACGTTAGTGACGTTTTTTTGAAAATTTTAACCGTTACACCTAAGGTTTCAAAAATCATTATTATACGTCAAATTTCAACTTAATAGCGCAATTATTTATAAAGTTATTCAAAAAAAACCTTCTCCTGTAAAATTTGGTTTTTGTCGGTTACACTAAGTCGGCGGTAATGGCTCGATATACCCCTTAACCTTATGATGTATAAAACAGTGTTTAGATCTACTGTCTTGTATGGATTAGAATGTTAGGCCACATGTGCCTGAGACGGAAATGCTATGGGGTATGTGTGCTGTTACACGAACGAATTAAATATTCGGCTACGGAACCCTAATTTATGTATTTATATAATATTACGACAATATACACGCAACCATTTCTACGTCGGTGTTCCTTCCACCTTGTATAATGTTTGCTAACTGTTTCTAAAGGATTGCTGTTATATATCCTTACATAGTATAAAACAAAGTCGCGTCTGTTTGTTTGTTTGTTTGTTTGTCTGTATGCTTAAATCTTTAAAACTACGCAACGGATTTTGATGCGGTTTTTTTTAATAGATAGAGTGATTCAAGAGGAAGGTTTTAATACCTTTTTTGTACCCGTGCGAAGCCGGGGCGGGTCACTAGTTCTAAATAAATGGCACAGGATTTGACAGGATATAATCAACTTTAATGATTAATTTAGGATAAAAAGTGGTAGTTCTCTTTATTTCAAGCTTTTAAAATCTGTTTCTAAGTAATTTCGATGTGACGCGCCAGGCGCGTCATAGGCCTCCCGTGATGTTTGCTTATGACGCGCCCTCGCGTCATGGGCATTGAATCGGTTAAGAAGTAACAGACTCCCGTAAGACCAGAGGTGTACACACTGTACACTTACAACGAACCAATTTAATTTAATAGTTTAGGCTGAGTTGTACCAAATAAGTAGTTAAAGTTAAGGTTTTTGTCATATTTGACAGTACTTTAACAAACTAAGTACCTATTATATTTATTGCTTTGTCTATAGCACGTATTATTTTTTGGTTGAACAATTACCTACGATGAATATCCTTGTTACGCCTTAAGGCGAGGTTGCACTACTTTGTTTTTATGTACGCACGACCTCACTCCCCGCGCTGCCGCGCGAGCGATATAATGCCTAAATTTTGACTGTTTTTTCTCTCTTGGAGAAAAATGATAAAGAAATTATACATTAAGTGACCCGAGTTAATACACATTTTTTACGACCTTTATTATGATATAGGTTTTATTTTTCAAAGCCTATTATAACTCAAGTAAAACGATTATTTAGCCATCATTTGGACATGTCTTTGCGATTTAATTGGATGCAGTGAAGTCTAAGTAATCGTGTATCGCATGCCCGACATAATTATCATGATCGAAGAGTCAACTATGTAATACATTTTTTTCAAAATTTTAATCCGTTCCATGTACGAGTAAAACGCTATTGTTGACGACGTTTATCGGGGTAACCTCGCCTTAAGCAATGCAATCGTATAGTCAGCCACCAAGCTACGTTTTTAGAGACTCGAAATCTTGGCAAGAAACATTCGTCGTTCCATATGGAAAAACGATCGGCTCTGGTAATCACACTTTTCTTTTCATCGCTTTCGTCATCAGAACTGGTTTCTGCGAGTATTTCTTGGAGCAGGGACATGATGTCTAAAGGTTATATTCAACGCGTTTGACAATAAAATTGACAGACAATTTAACACAAACTATAACACTAACCAGCGGAAAGTGAGCGGTTGCAGTTACGGTTAAAGTTATGACGTCATTTAACTATTTGTCAAATGGCGCAACTCATTGTTTTCCTAACCGATACTAAAACTGAAGTTTCGATGTTTGTTTGACGTGTCATTTGACACAAACTTTAACTTTAACTACTTTTTTGGTGCAACTCAGCCATCTTAAAAGTCTTCGATATCATAGAACGGTCAAGACGCTCTATGATGCCCACGAATGTTAGTAAGGTGAGCGAGTGATGTTTGCCTGGATGTTGGTACAATATTGTACTTTATGTTTTCAGTGATGAAGTGTATACTTGCCATGTCTTCACTTTTTTAAATAATTTAAATAAGTGCTAATATTTCGATATATGGCAATCGTCATATTGCATTGTACTTACCACATTTATAATCACAGGGGCGACCGTCGCGAAGAAACCAAAGCTAAGCGCTAGAAGAACAAAACAAGAAGATACAATTACAGCAGGCCTAGGAACTAGTGATCATACGGGTGAAAAACCTTTCAAGTGTGATATATGCCAGAAAAGTTTAAAAAAAAAGAGTTATTTAAAAATTCATGTTCGAATACATACGGGTGAAAAACCTTTTAAGTGTGATAAGTGCCCGCGTAGTTTTACTTATAAGTATGGCTTAACAGCTCATATTGTTCGAAAACATACAGGTGAAAAACCTTTTAAGTGTAATATATGCCCGTGTAGTTATATTCATAAAAATAGTTTAAAGAATCATATTCTAACCCACACTGGTGTAAAACCTCACAAGTGTAATATATGCCCGTGCAGTTATATTCATAAAAATAGTTTAAAGAATCATATTCGAACCCACACTGGTGTAAAACCTCACAAGTGTGATGTTTGTCAGCACAGCTTTTTTCACAAGCGTAGTTTGAAAAAACACATGATATCACACACTGGTGCAAAACCTCTTGAAAACGTTTTTTTTTTTTTTTTCGCCTAAACAAAAATGAAGACGGATACAGTGCTTCGAAAAGTCGTGAAACGGCACAGGTTGGTCCATTTTTACCAGACTATGACATCAAAAGCCCCCTCTCAATGGTCTTTGACAAGCTTTATTTTCGTCAATTTCTATCAATTTGATAAAACAAAAAACACGTATCCAATATTTTTCTATAATCTAACTGACGGACTAAACTGAATCATATTTGTTTAAGTCAGTCAACTACCCTATTCATTCTTATACACATAAGTTAAGAAATTTAAAAGTGGTATTTTAAGTCAAAAGAGTGACTAATCCAAGGAACTTATATTACTTACTATACCCTATCTGTTTAGGTACTTAACTCAAGGTCAACAAAAAAGAGAGAGCTGTCAGTGACGTCTGATTAACCGACTAATCGTAATACATTATCACTTCAGTTGTCGCGCTACGTCACATCACAGCTATACTCTTCAATTTGATGACATTATCTAGTTTTTTTTTATATTGATTTATTTAAACTTCATGCACAAACGTGGTACATAGGCGGACTTAATGCCACAAGGCATTCTCTACCAGTCAACCTTAGGGTCAAATAGGACAGCATTGTGGTAGAGTACCTACAGAAATAAATAAATTAGGAGAATACTATTTTGTTAACATAAATTAGTACTTATACCTACATAAATGGTACATACTAATACATATAAATAAAGATGGAATGAATTAAGCTAATATATTATAATACATACAAATAGCTCAAAAAATGAGAAACCGAACAGTAATTACCATTAAATCTCCAAGACAATAACGTCCATTGTACGATGGTTAGATAATAATAATTTAAAGATAAATATTGAAAAGACGAAATTGACGATGTTTAGCCAACGATCAAACACAAATATGAGTATTTACTATGACAGCCAACGCATAACACAAGTAAACGCAACTTTTCTAGGTTTAACAATCGATAATAAATTAGATTGGAAAACACACACGGAAGAGCTAATCAAATGAATTAGTAAGTCTGCCTATGCCCTGTACAAACTTACCTCAGTGATGAGTGTGGACGCTTTAGTCACAGCGTATCATGGTTTGGTGGGTTCCGCTCTGAGATATGGTGTAATTTCTTTAAAGCGCAGAAAAAGTGCATCAGAACAATGTTTGGGTTACAGGTCATGGACTCATGTAAACCATTTTTACCCGACTACGGCGAAGCCAAAAGGAAGGGTAATGATTTTGGCAGTCTATGTATGTATGTATGTATGTATGTTCCACCGTAGCGCCTAAACTACTGAACGGATTTTAATAAATTAGGTGTTAATAGATTCGTAAGAATAGCCCGGGTGACATAGGCTATATAAATTTTATAAATTCTTTTTATGACGGAATTTAAATGTCAAAAACTTACCTCAAAAAATATTAAATTGAGATAATCATAGCAAGTTTGGTGTCAAATGAAAGCTCTTGGCGAGCACATTACAAATATGTATTATATTATAGTTTAAGTACACACAAAAATAAAATTCAAATAAAAAAATTGATGATTATCATCCGACATTTTTTTAAATAATTTTGAATTGGTCATTACAAATACAGCAACCTCAAAAATGTATAAAGATGGAAGGGTTAATATTTTAAATTTAATAAAAAAAAATAAGTTCAAAAATCTAAAACCCGACTACTAACAAAATCGCGGTCTTAAAAGTAGAAAACAAGAAAACAATTCTTGTCTGATATTCTTCGTAGTCGCATGCCACCTTGCTAATGGCAATTAGCAGCTGACTTATGTATCAATGAGAACGCCATGAAGGAGCATCAGGTATCAGTGGCATGCGACCACGAAGAATATCAGACAAGAATTATTTTCTTGTTTTCTACTTTTAAGACCGCGATTTTGTTAGTAGTCGGGTTTTAGATTTTTGAACTTATATTTTTTTTTTAATTTAAAATATTAACCCTTCCATCTTTATACATTTTTGAGGTTGCTGTATTTGTAATGACCAATTCAAAATTATTTAAAAAAATGTCGGATGATAATCACCGAAGCCGAAGGGTTAACACTAGTTTATGCATAAGAAGGTCCCACACAGCTATAGTGCGTAAAAGCGTTTTTTGCATGGCGCCAGTCATTTTTAATCATTTACCACGGTCCATTTAAATTGAACGTGAACCTATTTAAGAAACGGTTAAAATCTTTACTGGTGAACAAAGCATATTACAGTATTTCGGAATTTTTAACAGACAAAAATATAGTGACTGAATATTGACATGCTAATAAAATATTTGAAATGTTTGTCCTTATAAATAAATTTGAATAAGTATTGACATTTGTATTGTATATTGACATTCGATTTGTAGATTGATATTAGTTTTTGTTTATTGACATTAGTATTGTATATTGACTCTTATTTGACATTAGTATTGTTTATTGACATTAGTTTTGCTTATTGACATTAGTATTGTGTATTGACTTAGTTTTGCTTATTGACATTAATATTAAGGATTTCAGTATTTCCCCTGACATGTACTGTTGTCTGGCTTGATTTATTTTTAACCGACTTCCCAAAAGGAGGACGTTCTCAATTCGATTGGTATGTTTTTTTTTTTTATACCTAAAAACATTTGTACGCTCTCCGGCATAACATAGCGCACTCATTATTACCTACATTATACCACCATTATTGTACCTATGTTATACGAATGAATAAATTATGACTTATGACATTACTATAAACATTATGAGTATTCAGTCTGATTTTAAAAAGTAATTCCGCACAGTTCTTTTGAAAGTGATTTTGCTTTCCGCTTTTTTAATACCAAGGGGTAGCGCGTTCCAGAGATCGCGATCGCGATCTATGGTATCTGTCTTTTTAGACTCCTTATAAATAATAAACAGGTTATAAAATGTTATGTTATTTTATAAATGTAACTACTAAATTGTGCTCAAGCAGAACAGAGCAGAGATCTACGGTGAGTAGTTAATACATTACTTACATACATTATAACAGACATTAATAAAAAAAAGAATAAATCTATCGTCAATAAATTTAATTCGGTTGTTACGTATTTTGAAATTTTTGTATCATGGAAGTGTCATCTATAAACAACTCTTTTTATGATTTGTTTACCTTGAGTTAAGTACTTATACAAATAAGGTAGGTACAGAATGATTAAGTGCAACTCAAAAGCGTTCCGAGCGAGACAACTTTAAGAGTGGTCGTTTCTATCTAGTAGGGTGTCCAAAAGGGGTTTGAACTTTTTTGTATGGAAGCTGGCATATCGTCCCACCGCCATTTGGATTTTATCAGAAATCTCGACCAACGATGACATTGGTACGTATGGGTAGAGGACACTTGAGACGAACAAAAATGTCATGAAACATGGTACCCCAAAGTGTCACGTTATCGAGATATGTGAAGGTAAAGATCGACATATGAGTATAGTTTTTGTATTTGTATTTTTTTTGTATTTGTACATTATATACTACTAGGAGCACGAGAAACTATTCTTTGACATAACATAGCGTTTCATTGCGATGCAAAGCGATTTTCTCATGCGCATAATAATAATCAACCTGGGAACGAGTTAATATTTTATAGTTTGGGATGAAATATACAATACAGCACAGTGTGAACGGTCACGTACAAAATGTATGCGAGCGATATTTAGAGGTCATTTGAAGGTATATTACATCCCATAGTGAAAAGCCGGCTTCAATGTTCTCTATTCGTACATACCACATTTACCGTGGGCCGCGATTTCGAAAAAAAAATCAACATGGCGGACAGATTGATATGCCACATCGGTTCTAGCCCTTTCAAGATACTTCAGAGGGTGTCGGACAAGATAACGACATTGTATTTCAATAGGGAATCGGACAAAAAAAAACGAATTAGTCCGTCAGATAGATTTCCAAAAAATATTAACCACGTATTTTTTCTTTTTTCACGTAAACAAAAAATGAAGACGATACAGTGCTTCGAAAACGCGTGTGACGTCATATGATAGTACATTTTGTAAGTACCTTCAATTGACGTTTCAAGCCCCACTCCATGATCTTTGACGCGCTTTATCTTCGTCAATTTTTATTCTTTTGATAAAACAAAAAACACTTATCCAATATTTTTCGATAATCTAACTGACGCACTAAACAGAATCATATTTTTTTAAGTCAGTCCGATCCCCTATTGCAGAATTTATTTGTATGTTGACTTAATGTGACGCATAATAATAAGCTTTATAATAATAATAAGTTTTATTAGTTCTCACAAATAATAAAATTACTTTTACGTTTGTTTAAACGTACGAACGAATGCTTGTGTTCTAAACATGCATCTGACTATACCTAGCTATGTAAGTCAATCGCCATACAGTCCACTAACCTAACGTAGGTACTTTAGTGACAAATAAATCATCGTACCGAAAACACGTCTATTTAATTCAAAATCCCATAAATCTAATCTTCAACCATTAAAAATCTGTATGCCCATTTAGGGTAAGTAGCGCCCTCTAGTATAAGTACTGGAACCAGGAACGTTAGTTCATACACAGTAATCCTAGATGGCGTATGGGTGCGCTATGAAAATTGCAGATTTCAGATTAAATAATAACATCACACACTCCTATTTAATAAATGTTATAGATTAATTATTATCTTGAAATACAGTAATCAAAGAATCACCTCTGATGACATGTTCGTATTTATGTGGCCAGTGTAATAAAAAGGTAGGAGATGAGACTAGGATCTGGCAACAATTTGACAGCTTCCTTTTGACTTTGATTCTGGAAGCCACGGAGCTTAAAAAATCGATATCAACTGAATTACTGAAATTAAAGGAAATATAACTAACTACCTACCATATACTTATAACAAATAAGAGGGACCACTGCTAGAACTATAATCTCCGCAAAAACCAGGGATTTATTGATCGTGCTGTGAGTATTGTAAAATAGTGATTCGGCCACGTTCTTTTTCTTTGTCTAAAACCTCATGGTCGTGAGATTTCAATGTCGATGTTTTTTTCTTTGAACAGGGTCCCAAAATACTACTATAAAAATATGGTACGACCTTACAACTGAAGAATGACGTAAGGTCACAAAAATGGTCACTCACCACACAACACTCACACTCACTCACTCACTACACACTCACATAATGGTCACTCTCTACATAATGAGACATACATCATCTAAAATTATATTGGTCGTCTGAACACAAGAGGTCACCGAGTGGAAATTATATAAAATCACCATCAGCGCCACGACACAAGCAACGATCCTGCTGCGGGGCGTGTTCCGGGAATAAATGTTAAGGGTAACACGAGGTAGAAAAAAACATGAAATACACTGGTCAGCAAATAAACCGAGCCACCCGCTACCTAGGAACTCTGATTCGATTTTCTCAAAAAGTATAAAACTTACAACTATCAAAGTTATACCTACAAAAAGTGCGTTTCATGGTGATTAAAATGACTAAAAATTAATTCGAAAGTACCGTCAACTCACATTGTAATCAAGCAACAAACACAATGCTAACGATTTGCTCTGTTTTCACCAGAGTTTGAAATTAGCGTTCTTTTTCTCTACAACGAGGGTAGTCGGATATTTCTTATCATTTCTTTAGTTTTTGTCCATCGTTTGCTCAGACGCGTGTGTTTTTGCTACTTTTTTCGATTAATAATGGATACAACACCTCAGGAAGCAGCTCAAGCTGTAGCATTACTTCAAGCAGGCATTGCGCAACGTGAAGTCGCTCGAAGGCTTCGAATCAGCAGATCTTCGGTGCAACGAGTTTACAGACGATACCTAGAGACTGGAGCATTCGATCGCAGTCCAGGTACGGGCAGCCCTAGGGCTACATCAGCAGCAGATGATCGTTATATCCACCTTACTGTTCTGCGAAATCGCCACCGCAACGCAGTTCAAGTCCAACAAAGTCTGCTTGACGAACGCCAAGTGGTCATAAGTTCAGATACCGTCAGAAGGAGACTTGCTGAACGGAACCTGACCCCAAAAAGAGCTGCAACAGGCCCAGCATTAACGGTAGGTAGCACACCGTCGAGCACGACTTGAATTTGCTCGAGAGCATAGGGATTTGACATTAGAGCAGTGGAGTAATGTACTCTTCACTGATGAGACCAGGTTGAGTCTACATGGAAGTGATCGACGTAAGAGAGTATATCGTCGCCCTGGAGAACGTTATTCTGAGTGTTGCATCGAGGAAACTGTTGCTTATAGAGTAGGATCTGTAATGGTCTGGGGCGGCATCTCGTTAACAGCACATACAGCGTTAGTTTTCATCGAACCGACGGGCCGTACACGTGGACTGACTTCTCATCGCTACATTACTGAAATCCTCGCAGACCATGTGGTACCTTACGCAGGATATATCGGAAAGGATATGCAATTGATGCATGATAATGCACGGCCTCATGTTGCTCATGTGGTGACCCAGTAATAGTCCTCCAGACCGTTTTCGGTCACGGCGGCCAATCTTTGGAGATTAGCCCGATGCGCGGGAGATATTATAGTGCACAAGTGTGTGCACAGGCACAAGTGCACTCTCTGTTCCTTTTTCTCTCATAGTCCGATGGGACGGCAATCCGACACGACCGGAGAGAGATCAGGCGCAGGACCAACGGCTTAACGTGCTTTCCGAGGCACGGGGGTATTATACCACCAACTTCCAAACTCCGGGCTACTACTGGAATATTTCTAATGAAAAACCCAATAGCACTTTTTGTCCGACCCGGGAATCGAACCCAGGACCTCATGCACAGCAGTCGCGCTTGCGACCACTAAACCAACGAGGCACCCAGTAACCCAGTATCTACGCGACGTCAGCATTCGTACGATGGACTGGCCAGCTCGAAGCCCGGACTTGAATCCGATAGAACACTTATGGGATGAGCTGAAACGTCGGGTTCGAGCCCGGGTACTCCAACAAGGCTTCCAGAGCTGCGAATCGCAATTGAAGAGGAGTGGAATACAATTCCTCAAGATTTTATCGTCAGGCTCGTAAGGTCGATGAATACAAGGATGCTGAAGTTATCCGAGCAAGGGGAGGGAATACGGAATATTGATCAAAAACTTTTTTTTGATTTTATCTTTGTTTTTGGCTTTAATTTTTTTTTTCACTTTATCATTACTAACGATTGTCACGACTGGAAAACGACTCTTCTTTGTAAAATCCTTAAAAACACTGAAATATTGATTAAACCCAAACCGCCTTATTACAAAACGTAGTTAAACCTGGTTTAACTTAGACCTGGTTTATCTAGCATGCTGTCACTTTCTTTTGAATATTATTGAAGTGAGACGTCATGCGAGATAAACCAAGTCTAAGTTAAACCAGGTTTAGCTACGTTTTGTAATAAGGCGGAATGAGTTTCCTTTCATTTTAATCACCATGAAACGCACTTTCTGTAGGTACAACTTTGATAATTGTAGGTTTTTCAGTTTTTGAGAAAATCGAATTAGAGTGCCTAGGTAGCGGGTGGCTCGGTTTATTTGCTGTCCAGTGTATATACTGGTCTATCTTGTAACATTGGAAAAGTTCTATAAATAACTATTTTTAGAAAATATTGAAAATCGTACCAATGGTTTTCCACCTCTGAAATAGAACCTACCACGTGGGCTTAATTTTGTACAAAGATGTACAAAATTAATTAAAAATAAAAGTGCTTGTAATTTAAAACCACGGCGTACCTATTCTTATTAATCTTGTTAAAAAATATACAACTATTTTTATTTTTACATTATTTTACAGTCTACTGTTAGAAAACACGCCAGCGCAGCGTTCCCCCATCTGACCCTAAAAAAAGGAAAAAACTACCCTTAAGTACCCCTCACAAAACCGCCTTCGCTCAACACCAATAGGTACTACACATTAAGCACATACCTATACAAACAAATTCACAAAAAAATAAATACCTATTGTAGATCTAAATAAATATGAAATAAAATCTAAATTAACGGAATGGCTACTGGATCAGGACTATCTACAAACAGAATCCTTACTTAAATACGTCTCCTAACTACCTACATATCCCCAATCAGCACACTCACACACCCACACACATACACACACCCACTCACACATACACATACACACACACACTCACACATACACACACACACATAATGTTTTTAAATATACTGTTATTTAAATTAGCCTCATATTCAAAACTGCTCAGGTAGATCGACACCACAGAAGAGATAAAAGAGGTTAGAAAGGCCATGTGGGCGGGGCACGCGCGCCGCATATATGATCAGACGATCATATGTCGACAAAATTTGATTTACTGACCAACAATCGCGCTCATATTGTGACAGCGAACGGAGCTCCGCGAAAAAAAAAGAATTATGCCGTGTTGCGCGATTATTACGTGTCGGAAAAGAAGCCAGGTGTGCAGTGTGACTCGAGAAGGGATTTCTCATCATCGGTAAGTCTAAAAACCTTAAAATACAAGTGATATTTGTAATTATTACAATAGTATTATGTAGTTCGCAGACAAAAATGATACAATCGCAAGCAGAAACGAAATTATGTACATTGCTTGCAATACGTGGGTACCATCTTGTACTACGTGGGCGATAGCGCAATGCATTTCGTTCACTGCGAACGTCGCGTGCGACGAGCCAAAGCTTAAATTCTACCTACTCTTTGCGTTTCGATAGTGTTGTACCAAGTTGTAAATAATGTCGATATTTATGTAGATTATTATGTTATGATTAAAATAACTTTTGTTTATCCCATACTATCAATACCTTATTATTGTTTATTGATTGTTTTTCATCTAAAATTTGTTTTGAGGTTAGCCATTTATAAATCGAAACTTACATTTTAAATTTTATTTTTAGGTTTCCAACAGATCCAGATATGTTACAGACCTGACTAAAGCTATTTTAGAAAAATATTAGTGTGAGATTGCATTTTATTCTGAAAAATTCGAATTTGAAAGATAGCAAGCGCATGCTATTGCTACTTAATAAATACGTTTTATTTCAAGACAATAATAAAATCTGAATTGAAATTGAATTTCAAGTACTTAATGTTCAATATTTGAAAAAAATCTTTTATGTTTACTTTTTATCTTTAATTTTTTATGTGTGAGAGACCAATAAATATTTTTGCTTTCTTATTTTCTTTCTTTCTGTCCCGTCCCGAAATTAAAGCAAAAACCGCAAAACTTAAAGTAACAAAACTCAAGTAATTTTATCGATATACATTATCGAGCTTTTGGTCACCGTAACATGTATGAGAAATATACGCAAGTGTGAGTGTACGTCAAACGCAATGTTTGCGCTAGTGTGACAACCAGTAGCAAGCTCGCGATCTAAGTGAGTGCGGTTTATTTGTGTGCATAATTCGCGTACTTATTAGCGTCTTGCATGTAGTGGATATAGAGAGTGGGAGACAAGCGGCGACACGCGTTCTAATACAAATCAGGAACTATTTCCTTTCTAACCTCTTTTATCTCTTCTGTGATCGACACAGTCTACTGTTTTACTTGCATCACTTTTTAAGCTGAATCACTGTCTCTCAAGATACAGGTTGCCTAGTTTGAGAGGCAGGGTTTTCCATATTGTGTACAGGTTTCCAGAACTTAGATTGTATGCATCGTGTCACTCTCACTACCAAAGCCCATGTAAATTGTGTTTATTTAAAACATGTTAAATCTGTATTTTTGTGAAATAAAGTTATTTATTATTATTATTTCATGCTGTTTTCGCAAAGAAAAACCTACATTTAAAATGAGCCCCCGAGGAGGGATCCCGGCATCGGTGATACGATTTGAGTGAGCCCTCCAGGAGGGCTCCCGGCACTGAAGGTGTTAACACATTCGACTCCACCCCCATTTCATAGAACTCATACATGTGCCATCCCGCCATACTGACTGGCCTGTTGGTCTAGTGGTTAGTGACCCTAACTGCTATGCCGGAGGTCGTGGGTTCGATTCCCACCCAGGACAAATGTTTGTGTGATGAGCACGATCATTTGTTCTGTGTCTGGGTGTAATTTATCTATAATATGTATGTATTTAGAAATATATAAGTATGTTTATCAGTTGTCTAGTACCCATAACACAAGCTCTGCTTAGCTTGGGACTAGATGGCGTTGTGTGATAGTTGTGGAATATTATTATTATTATTATACATATTGCAAGTGGGCCCTCCAGGGGGGTCACTGGCATTACGTTTGGGAAAATGTGAGCCCTCCTGGAGGGCTCTTGGCATCTAAGTTCGGAACTAAGTTATAAAACCAAAAAATAAGTGGTGCTCAACCTTTTGTGGTTTTTTTTAAAGATGTTTTTGTAGTTGATCCACCTCTGGGACCCTCGTCGTCGTCGGGTGACTCTGAGTTTAGTACAACGCCGCCAAAACTGACGAATTTAACCATAAGGTTTACGTCAAATGAGGTAAAAAAGGCTATTAGTACGCTAGTATTATATTATCTGTGGATAAGGTATTTTTCTATGGGTCTCTGTTACTTGAAAATAAATGTATTCTATTCTTAAAAAAAAAGCTTTTGACACTGAGAGCACAATCAGCTTATCGAAGACAAAAGTGAGAAAAAAAGAAAAAAAAAACGAATATTATGAACATACCTTTAACCTCTCCCGCTGGTACCGCAGTATGTAGCACTATATCGGATCGTTCCACGTTCAGCAGCAAGGAAACCGTCAGAAGCACCCAGCTCGCCACTAGAGCGCATAGCTTCAGGGTACGCAGCGCTTGGTCTAGCTGTGGACCAAACATATTCAATAAGACCACATTTTTCGTAGTAGTTTTCCATTTTAAATGGGGTACCAATTATTTGATACCTGGTTATAAGTTAATTTGGTTGCCAGTTAAGATGTCAATAAAGATAAAAAAAAAATTCTAACCCTATACATAGTCGGGTTTTAGTTTTTTACTTTTTTTTTATTTAAACAATTTTGGTGTTAAATATTTTTTAAAAATTGGAAAACTTGTGTGATATCTACCAACCCGCACTGAGCCTGCGTGGTGGATTATAGCTCATCCCGCTCCTAGAGAGGAGGCCCGAGTCCCTGTAGTGAGAACATTATAGGCTGATGATGATGAAGATGGTCTTCATTTGCCTAGTCTTTTTCCTACTATTTTCCGATCAGCTTCCAGTCAAAGCGGGTGCAACAGTGTTTTACATAGAGTGACTGCCTTTCTGACCTCCACAGCCCTCTAGTTAGAGTCTGACCGGTTGCCAGACTTTTAGGGAACTTACAACCTGTACCTAACTACTGTCAAAATCTACAAACGACCGCCGAGACGTTCGCCTTTTGTCGAGGCACAGCATAAACTGGCTAAGCAATGGCTCGCGGTAAAGATCGATGCACGCAGAAGACTACTAGTAACTAGTATAAAGAATCATTTGGATTCCATAGCTATTGAATTACTGACCTTTTTCTTCTTCACAGATTTTAATTTTGTGTCATGATCGCTGGCATGCATTGGTTCCATTAACCTGAGAACAATAGGATTTACAATATTTATGAACATAATTCATCAAGATCGTTCGCTATAATATTACGTACTGAGGAAGATTATATTTGTACGAAAAATTTAAATTTGTGATCCGATCTACTCTGCAAGAATATTGAAATGAATAAGGAATGGATGATTGCCATTAGGGTTTTTCAAATGATCCCCTGAGGGGTATTTAAAAAAAATTAAGGGTTGAAGTAATTATGGAAAAATCTTCTTAGATATCTAATCAAATAATTTTAGGGTAGTTGCATTGATATAATAAAACCCTAGATGCACAGTCTCGAACAAAACAAACAGTCGAAGCTGTCGCCAAAAACTCACCAATACACGCATTACTACATGCAGTTATCGTCACTATAAACATATTTTTTTTGGCAAATTCAACCTTACGCAGATTCCTTCTAAAATGCAGTTATAAAAAGCAATATAAAAAGTATTTTGTACGACCGTGCAGAGACGCGAGCGACGCGAGACTATTTGAAATGAGTTCATTGTGAACTCATTTTAAGCGGACGGTTTTGAGACGCGGAGTGAGTTTTATTATATCAATGGGTAGTTGACAAAAAAAACTAATTAGTCCGTCAGATAGATTTCCAAAAAATAAAGGACATATATTTTTACCCGACTGCGGCGAAACGCAAAAGGAGGTTTATACCTTTTTTCACTTAAGGCGACATTAGCTGCCCGCGACCTTGAGCGCGCGTTTAACTCATCGCCTAAACAAATAAGGTTGAAAATGGCGATGCGTTTGATGCTCGTGACTGCCAAAATGAACGATAGTTCGCAGATTTAATTTATTAAAAAAAAAAATACGCTGTAATGTTAAAATATTTTTACATATGTCTTTAGTTGGTTAAATTTCCTTTCTGATAGTAAAAAAAAAAATAACAGTTGTCACTCAAAATATTGAGCATTTCGAGACGAAAAAGTTTTTTCGTGTGTTTTTTTTGTGATTTTGTGATTTTTTTTTTCGAGGTTCTTGATTACTTTTAGAAAATATTTTTGCATAATTCTTTTACCTATACATTTGACTATACACTGTATTTTTTTTTGGAATTGTAATAAGTAGCAATACGGCTAACTCTGCGACGAAAAACAGGTCGTTTTTACGGTGCCCCTTTGACTGCGCCTTAAACAAAAAATGAAGACGATAAAGTGCTTCGAAAACTCGTGTGACGTCACATCGCACTACATTTCCTACCACGTAGTGACGTTAAAAGCCCCGACTCTTGATCTTTGACGCTTTTTAACTTCGTTATTTTTTATTAATTTGATATAACAAAAAACACGTAGGTACCTATCCAATATTTTTCTTTTTAACTGACGGACTAAACAGAATCATGTTTTTTTGTTCAGGAAACATCCCTATTATGTGTGAAAGGTTCTGTAAATGTAAAAGTAGAGTCTGTCAAGCGAGTCTAGTCCCATGAAAAAGGCGGCAAATTAAAAAATCACTGATATAAAACACTGATATAGCACGCTGAAAACTTATTGATACTTGAATTTTAAAGTAAAAGGGTTGTGGACTCGACTCGCTTGACAGACTTCTATCAATAAGTTTTCAGCGTGCTATATTGATATAGCACGCTAAAAGGCGGCAAAATCAAAAATCACTGATATAAAACACTGATCAGTGTTTTATATCAGTGATTTTTGAATTTGCCGCCTTTTTCATGGGACTAGACTCGCTTGACAGACTCTAACACAGTCATATGAATTACCACTGAAGCCCTAAAGACAGCTTTTCTCAAACACACGCATTTGAAACCAACCTGTTGCCCGCATCCCTGAGAGGATCAACGTCCTCTCTCTTCGCTTCGACGTCATGTTTCTTATCAAATATTGTCTTATCTCCTTCGTTTGTCTCGTCTGTTCCCTCGGTTTTACCTGAAAATTACATATGATTGAGATTAGCATTAGCATCATCTTCCTCCCCTTTTGGGTGAGAAATCATCAAATGACTGAAACCAGCATGTCTTAACCAATAAAATCGAAGACATGTAACATCTACCAACGCTGGGCCCGCGTGGTGGATTATAGCCCATCCACTTCATAAAGAGGACGCCTGAGTCTCTGCTGCAGTGGGAACATTATAGGCTGATGATGAGGCGATATGTTATTAGTGTAGGAATCCTACAATATTAATTTGGCAATACTGCCGTTTTTTGTCTATAGTGTTCTTTGTTCATTCGGTCTTGACAGTTGACAAATACTTCCGTCGACCATGAGTGTGCAAGCGGTCCTAATAATTGTATTCCGTGCAAATTAATAATAAACAGTTCTTGTGGTAAAATCAGTCAATCAGCAGTTTCACTAACACGACCTACATAATTCATTTAAAACTACAATCCACGCTCTAACATGGTCCAAACGATCCGTAATTAGTGAAGAATAAACTGAGTAATTGGAACTTGGTGTGTGCTAAGTGCAGCGTTGTGATCTGAACGTTGCAACCGAACTGTGCAGTGCCATCTTCGCGAAAGAACACAGGAACCACGGAGTACAACGATTCCGTGTTTGATGAGCAGTCTTGACGCCATCAACTAACAAGCATACCAAACGACGAAGTCAAAATCCCAGCCAATTCAGCCATCCATCTTTTTTTTGGTGGCGCTGGTGAACGTGGCAGAACATCGAACCAATCGGCGGGTTTCTCCATTTCAATAACATATCCGCTCTAACGCTCTTTCAAACAAGAGTGCCAACATCAAGAAACAAACCATTCGTCCAACGGGTTGGAGACATCTTCTCTCACAAGCGACGCATCTGTACGGCGAGCGAGTGAGCGAGAAAGAAGAGTTCGTCGAGGATCGAGTGACAGTTCGTGTTGGCCGACACGACATTTTTTACGTTGTCTGTCTGTAGTTTACATTCGTTCGATCGATTATCGACGCCATTTTAAGTTTTTGACTTGACATTCAGTTCAGTCATTCATTTTATCGACTTGTGTTAAGGACGCATTCCCGATTGATAAGTCAAATCATTACTTTTTTAAACAAAAGTATGTTTATTAAATACAATGCTTTGTATTTTTAAAATGTTTTTGCTGCTTATTGTAGATAGATGTGCAAGGTACAATTCTTAACTATAAATATAATTTTAGATATGTCCAGTTTCTCAATAAATGTACCGAAGTGAAAAAATTTACTTCGGTACATTTATTGAGAAACTGGACATATCTAAAATTATATTTATAGTTAAGAATTGTACCTTGCACATCTATCTACAATAAGCAGCAAAAACATTTTAAAAATACAAAGCATTGTATTTAATAAACATACTTTTGTTTAAAAAAGTAATGATTTGACTTATCAATCGGGAATGCGTCCTTAATGTGTTCGATTTACGTAAAATTGTCTACATTTTTGATTTAGTTTAATAATACCGAGTATTTTTGTGGAGTCAAAATGGGAGCCGATGAAGAAGTGTTAAAACTGAACAAACTAAAACGAGGCTACAAACAACAAGCTTTAACAAAATTGTTTAAAAACATAGCGACTCAGGATTGTGCAACTTTGTCTGTCGAGGCACTTTCCGTGTTAAAAAATCGCTTAGAAACACTGTTTTCCGATTATGAAAAGCTCTGTATCGATGTATACGCTCTTGGCGATAGTGACACATCTGCTGCAGAGGTGTGTGAAGATAATTATTTGAAAAATCTAACCTTATTGCGCGAGCTCATACATGAGAAATCTCAACCTCCTCTCAGTTCGGCAAGTTGCTCACGCAACCACAATAATTCTGAAACTAAAACTAAACTACCTGTGATTACCATACCTGTTTTTAACGGTAAGTCAAGTGAATACAAAACATTCATTGGTTTATTCGAATCATTGATCCACAATGACAAATCATTAGATGATATTAGAAAGTTGTACTATTTGCGTAATTTTGTCAAAGATGAACCATTTAATCTCATAATAACGACCTTTAGTAGGAGAAAGTTATTCTGAAGCGCTGAAAATCCTAAAAGAAAGATATGATAATAAATATAAGATAATAAACGATCATGTAAACAGCTTGCTTGATTTGCAACCTATAACAAAGTCTACTGCTGCCAATATTAGGGAATTTGTATGTACAGTCAAGCAGCAGCTAGCTGCGCTCAAAAATCTTGATCAATGTGTTGATGCGTGGGATCAAATTATTGTTTGCATTTTAACTAGGAAGCTCGATCTGTATTCTAACAGGGAATACCAATTAGATCGCGATTTTAATGTAGAACCTACAGTAAAGCAATTGATTGATTTCTTAGAAAAACGTGCCTTAGCACTCGAGAATGCGGAGTCAGCAAGCCGAGGTGGTCACAGTGCTTCTACTGCACAGCGCATCGAGTCAGCATCGGGTCCGAAGAAGTGTTCTGCATCTGCAAGTGTAAGCAATGTAGCTATCAAGCACCCTGCTGCATGCGCCTACTGTAAGTGTGAACATAAGCTTTATAATTGCCCTAAATTCAAATTATGCTCTTCTTCTGAAAGAAAAAAGTTTGCGGTGGAGAATCAGCTATGCAATATATGCCTAAACAAACATGCCAAGAAATGCCGTTTTCATTTTAAGTGTGATACATGCAATGGTAAGCATAACACGCTTTTGCATGAGGATGAGCATGTGCAGTCGACTGTGTCGATGGTATCAGGGGCCTCTAACACACAAGTCTTGCTGCCTACTGTACAGGTAAAGCTTTTAGCAGCAGATGGAACCGAGGTGCGAGCCAAGGCCCTGCTTGATAGCGGGTCTCAAAAATCTTTTGTGACTTCTGACTTGGCAAGGCGGCTGGGCCTTAAGCCAAAGACTACTAGCTCTAGGGTGATAGGCATTGGGAATGCTTCAAGCACAATAAAAGAGAGTGTACTTTTGGAAGTCCAATCAGTGGTGTCTTCTTATAAGATGTCAATAAATTGCTAT
Source organism: Diarsia mendica (assembly GCA_949316265.1). Taxonomy (NCBI): domain Eukaryota; kingdom Metazoa; phylum Arthropoda; class Insecta; order Lepidoptera; family Noctuidae; genus Diarsia; species Diarsia mendica. The sequence continues at coordinate 4,742,532 of OX438916.1, forward strand.
GTTATTGAGCAAATCACATCAAAGATTCCACAGACCCAAATCGATATGAGTGCAATTAAAATACCCTCTCAATTATCACTTGCTGATGCCAGCTTCGACACACCCAGCAATATACAAATCCTCATGGCCGCAGATGTATTCTTTCAGGCATTGCTACCCCAGTCTGAACAACACAAGAACGAGCCATCAGCACCATGCAGTCCAGTCGATCCTGAGCACCAGTCTGCATCTCCATATCTTTTAAACACTAGGTTTGGTGTAGTAATTGCAGGTACTATTCCCAATTTATGTCACAATCAAAAATCACAAAAAGAATCAATTTCTTTATTTTGTCAATCTTGTAACAATGATATAAATGATACTATCAAAGGTTTTTGGAGAGCTGAATCTGTGCCTGAAATCTTCCCAGAGAAGAGACCTGAGTTTGAGCAAACTGAAAAACATTTTCAGGAAACTGTTGAATTTAATAATAATCAGTTTCAGGTTAGTTTACCCTTAAAAGTGCCGCTCAGTGAAGTTAATGAAATGCTTGGTGATTCACTTCATCTGGCTTTAAAAAGGTTTCAGAGCTTAGAAAAAAGGCTACAAAAAGATTCTGATTTGTACAACCAATATAAATCTTTTATTGATGAATATATAGCTTTAGGTCATGGCACATATTCTGATATTGATAAATATAACCTCACTAGTGATCCAATATATTTTTTGCCGCATCACGCTGTATTACGGCCGGACAAAAAGACCACTAAGTGTAGAGTAGTATTCGATGCATCAATGTTAACAAGTCAGCGAAGATCTCTCAATGATTTATTATTGAATGGTCCCACAGTTCAAAACGAACTGTTTGACATTTTATTACTGTTTCGATTAGGTGCTTATGTTTTCAGCACAGATTTAAAACAAATGTTCAGATGTGTTCTTTTGGATCCGAAACACCATCCACTTCAACTTATTTTGTGGCGAGAGTCACCAAGCGAAAGAATAAGGTGTATAGAACTAAACACAGTCACATATGGATTCAAGTGTTCAACATTTCTAGCTACTAGATGTCTCACAGAGCTAGCAAGTAGGTACATGACCGAGTTTCCTGCAGCATCTTTCATTCTGCAAAATCAAACATACTGTGATGACATTTTAGTCTCCAGTAACTCTTTAGAGTCTCTATCTCAGATGAAAGATCAATTAATAAGGCTCTTGTCTCTGGGTGGATTCCAGGCACATAAATGGTCTTCAAACGCTGCTGAGATCTTACAGGACATACCTAAAGAAAAACAACACTTTGATGATTTTGACATACAAAAAGAAAATTACTACATAAAGACATTAGGTGTTACATATAATACTAAGACAGACACATTTAAAATTGCTAGTCCAAGTCAAGAGAAAATTACGCCTCTCACAAAACGCGAAATTGTCAGTTATGTCGCGCGATTTTACGACCCGTTAGGTCTAGCTGGCCCGGTCACAGTGTCTGCCAAAACTATTATACAAAAACTATGGGCAGCCCATATTAACTGGGACTCTTCATTACCTGACGATCTAAAAAACACTTGGCTAGAGTTTTACAATAGTCTTCTCATTATGTCTCCAATACACATTATTAGAAATGTCACCTTACAAGGCCCTACTACAACTCAACTGGTAGGGTATGCAGATGCCAGCAATACAGCGTATGGCTGCTGTTTATATCTACGTGAAGTCGACGAAACAGGTAATGTCAAAATCACTTTACTCTGTTCAAAATCTAGACTGGCCCCATTGAGCCAAAAACTTACCACGCCCAGACTAGAGCTAAATGCAGTACTATTACTAGCTAAACTTGTCCACAGAGTATATTCATTATTATCTCTCAAATTGCAATTTAAGGATGTACTTCTTTTCTCAGACTCGCAAATAGTACTGGCGTGGCTGAAAATAGATATTACCAGATTAAATACATATGTAGCGAACAGGGTAAAGATGGTTTCCGAATATACTGAAAACTTTTCATGGTATTATGTAAAAACAGGAGACAACCCTGCAGATTGTCTAAGCCGCGGTGTGCAGCCTCATGAGCTCGAACAAAACATGTTGTGGTGGCAGGGCCCCAGTTACATGCATAACAGTAAGTATACTCTACCTGAAACAAATATCAATAAAATTATAAAAGACTTACCTGAGTTGAAGACTGGTGCTGCTGAACTCCCATGCTCGAGTGCTATGGTTTGTAGTGTGGATAATAATAATTCTCTAAATCTAGAGTTTTTAAACAAATTCTCTACTATTACTAAAATGCAACGTGTACTTACCTATGTGCGTCGTTTTTGTAATAATTTGAACCCACAGTCAACAAAAATTAAACTTAATTATTTAACTAGCGCTGAGTTAAATGATTCTTTGTTAGTGATTGTCAAGTATGAGCAACAGAATCACTTCTCAAACGAAATAAGTTTATTAAGACAAAATAAACCTGTCATAGGCAACTTGAAACCACTTAATCCTTTTATAGATGGTAATGGTATGTTGAGAGTAGGTGGTCGTTTAGATAGTGCCACAATACCTAACTCACAAAAACACCCTGTAATCTTGCCCAACAAATCACGAGTTACACAATTGATTGTTACTAATGAACATGTAAAAAATTTACATGCAGGTCAAAAACTTATTTTGTCTTCACTTAACCAGCGATTCTGGCTTATCAATGGTATAAAGGAGATTAAGAAAATCATACATTCATGTATTATCTGTTTCAGACTTAAAGCTCAAGTTGTTAACCAGCTGATGGGTTCCTTGCCCCCAGATAGAGTGAATATAAGTAGACCATTTCAAAGGGTAGGCGTAGACTTCGCTGGGCCGATCTCTATTAAACAGTCTCGCATCAGGCGTGCCGTAGTATCAAAGGGATATATCTGTGTCTTCGTCTGTTTTACGACGAAGGCAGTGCATCTCGAGGTTGCCTCCAATTTAACTACTGCGGCATTTTTAGCTTGCTTTAAGCGTTTTATATCGCGTCGTGGCTTACCCAGTGATGTCTATTGCGACAATGCCTCTAATTTCAAGGGAGCAAGGAATCAGTTAGATGAGCTCTACAAACTGCAGAATTCTGCAGACCACCGACGACAGGTGCAGTCACAAACAGCTGAGCAAGGCATCAATTTCCATTTCATACCCAGCTACTCGCCTGTCTTCGGGGGTCTGTGGAAGGCTGCAGTAAAGAGCACCAAATTTCATCTGAAAAGAGTTACTCAAAAGGCCTTGTTAACTTTTGAGGAACTATGTACTGTTTTGTGTCAAATAGAGTCAATTCTAAATAGTAGGCCTTTAACTCCTATATCTACCGATATTAGTGACTACTCTTATCTTACTCCAGGACATTTCCTAATTGGTTGTGCATTGAACGCGTATCCAGACAAAAATGTTATAGACACGCCTATAAATAGGTTGAAATTCTGGAATATTTGTTGTAATATGTTTCAAAGTTTCTGGAAAGTGTGGAGCAAGCAGTATCTTAATGTTCTTCAATGCAGACCAAAATGGAGAAATAGTTCAGATAATATTAAGATAGGGTCTTTAGTCATTTTAAAGGATGATGACACTTCACCCCTTCATTGGCCGATGGCCCGAGTTGTAAATGTATATCCAGGTTCTGACAACAGAGTTAGAACTGTTGAGTTAAGAACTCCTAATGGAAAAACACATAGAAGGTCAGTAAGTAAAATATGCTTACTCCCCATTGATTGTACTTAGCTAATAAGTGGGCATCTAATTGAGCTCTATTTTTAAAAGTTTTAAAACTAATGTTCCTACCATATGTGTCTTTAGTGTACCTATTTTTAATTATTAGTACCTAAGTATGCTTTCATAAACATTGTGTTTATTTGGCGAACCTGTTCTAAGCCTAGGCCCTTGAATAAGGACTTTCATATTTGTTTTAAGTATAACAAACACTTCAAGTTTCAAGTAGGTATTTAAGTTGTTTTTTTATATAAACTATTTTTTTTAATTAAAATAAGGTTCTTGTCTTGTGGCCGGGAGCATGTAGGAATCCTACAATATTAATTTGGCAATACTGCCGTTTTTTGTCTATAGTGTTCTTTGTTCATTCGGTCTTGACAGTTGACAAATACTTCCGTCGACCATGAGTGTGCAAGCGGTCCTAATAATTGTATTCCGTGCAAATTAATAATAAACAGTTCTTGTGGTAAAATCAGTCAATCAGCAGTTTCACTAACACGACCTACATAATTCATTTAAAACTACAGTCCACGCTCTAACAATTAGTCTACAAAAATCAACTGTTAATCGTAAGCCGCCAATTAAAAATCTATTCACATTTGTGTGTGTAAAAACATATTATAATTAGGTATGCCTCTCCCAAAGATATTAAAAATACTTTTAAAATAAGAATCTGCCAACAAAGCGTTGGCGAGACTGAGTCTAATTTTAGAATCACTATAGACGTTAAAACGTTCGGTTAGTCTAGAATGTTTAATTTTAAACTCCGTACTGTTTTTGCACAGTTTTTTATTGTTGATTATAGCGGAAGACGTTTCTGAACGCACCCATTTCCCTGGCCGTAAGAGGGCCAATAGAGGACAGCCGCCTCAAAGATACTCACCAACGCGTTAGCATGTTTGCTCCCGCGCCTCGCGCCGACCAATCACAGAACTGTCGCATGTCGTCGCGCCGCTACTCGGCCGCTGATTGGCCTTCGTAGATAGTTTTAAGTTCTTATGATTATGTTGCTTTGAATGTTAGAATGTTGGTAAGAGTAAGAGAGAGACTTTTGAGATGGCAGAGTTTTAACTTGTGTGTAATGTGTAATTTCCTGAGTTTAATTATAAAAGTTTAAGCCGTGAACAAGACTTTATTTGAAGAACTGACCCACCCCGACTATATCTTGGCGCCCAACGTGTGTTTTTGTAAAGTAAAACAAGGGGTCGGAGTTTTTGTTGTGCGGATAAAACTTTTCGTTCGTTGCACGTTCGTTCAAGTCGAAAAACTTTGGTGTTACGGTGAAAAACGACCGACAAGTGCATAAAACTGTGTATAGAACTATAAACAGTGACTTTGCCTGTGTTTTGTGTCTACGTGTGGATTATTGCTGGTTGGTACAACCACGAGCCGTGTATTGTCGCTTTTTCCGAAAAGTAGGTATTTATCGGTTTGCAAAATGCCGCGAAGACGCAAGTCGCCCGCCGACGCCGACGACTCGATTCATGAGGAATCAGAACTAGAACAGTCAAGCAACATAACGATGCCACAAGACGTCCTTGCCAAGCTGATAACATCGATTCAACTATCGCAAGCAGAATTTTGTCAACAACTTTTACGCGAAGTTCGTTCGTCGACGCCATTAATCGCGTCGGTAGATGCAAGTACATCCGCCGCCACCGCCAACGCCGCCGCGGCTATCGTGAAGTCCACAGCCAACTTCTCGAAATGTTCATCTAAGTTTAGCGGCAATCCAGAAGAATCCGTAGATAACTTTATAGATGCCATAGAGGTTTACAAGTCATGCCTAAACATAAGTGACGAAAATGCTCTTTTAGGTATGTCCATGCTGCTCACTTCATCGGCAGGTACATGGTGGCAGGGTATCAAGGGCTCAACGAAGTCATGGGATGAAGCTATAACTAGATTACGGAGTGCTTATGGCGAGCGCCGCCCGCCGTTTCGTATTTACGTCGAGTTATTCTCCCTCGTACAAGGTACCGAAAACACGGATTTGTTTATAGCAAAAGTTCGTGCCTTGTTTGCAAAACTCCCTCAAGAAGACTTGTGTGAACGCGTCGAGTTGGATATGACATATGGATTGTTAGATCGTCGCATCAGGAAGCGAATCGACAGAGCTACGGTTTCGACATTCGACGAGTTGCTGATGAAGGCACGCGCCGTAGAAGACTCATTAAAAGAGTCACAAAACGATCGTCAAGGTCATAAGCCGTCGTCTCATATCGAAAATGGATCACGCGCCGCCGCCGAGCCTGCGCACATTCGTACCGATACGTCGAGTCGCGCTTCCCGGTCATCCGCTGCCGTCGTCGCCGTTAGTCGCACAGGCGACTCAACGACAGGAAAGGCAGGGAATACAAAGTCGTTCTGTGTTTACTGCAAACGTAGCGGTCACGTAAAGGAAACGTGTGAGAAATTAGTGAAAAGAAGTGACGAAAATAATCCAAAAAGTGAGCATAAAAAAGACATTAAGTGTTACGGTTGTGGTGCCGCGAATATCACAAAGTCTAAGTGCCCGAAGTGTAATCCCAGTGATGGTAAGAACAGTGAACATTCAGCGTTCTGTTCTGTTGCTTCTGCACGTGAGTCTCGTGCACCAACCGATTGCTCCCTGTCGCATCGTGCGCCTAGCGTACATGGCGACACATGCCCCAAGGTCAACGCGCCGCCACCGCTACAAGCGCCTACCCCGCCGCCGCTAGGTAGCGCGATGGTTGCCGGTGCCGCGCGCGCGCCCGCGCCTTCCAGCATCGAGCAACGCGTGTCATCGCTCAAAATTCGAGGTAACCCCGCGGCCGTAAAAGTCGCAGGGGGTTCTGTCACTGAGTTTAGTTCTCACACAAATCGTAATGTAAATATTTTAGCTATGGATACCGACTCTATTGTTCCTTATAGTCACGGTAAATGTTTACATAAACTTTGTTTAGAGTGTAATGGTTGCAGCCTCAACGATAATTTTTGTTTATATAAGTCTTCGTCGTCTTGTGCTGATAGCAATGTTAGCGTTAAGTCTGAGACTTGTAATAATAATTTTATGAATCGCTTTTGTGTTGACAATCCTTATTGTTCTATAAATAGAGAAAATTGTATTTGTTTTTGTACTAAAACGGTATGTGTTTGTACTTCTTGCGACCAGGGGGAGTTCGCATCAAACGGTAATTGTAACGTTAGATCCTTTTTACGGCCCGTGCTAAAGATTAGTATTTTAGGTGAGAATGGTACCGCGTTACTAGATTCGGCAGCTAAAAGCTGTGTGGCTGGTCATACGCTATACGCTCTCCTAAAGGCTAAAGGTCATCCTATGTCCTCTGGCGTGGAAAATGTAAAACTTGCAGATGGTGTACTTAGGTTAATGAATGTACTTACTACCGAAGTGAATGTGACTCTTGAAGGTAGAACCAGGCTCGTTAGTTTTTTAATTTTTCCGGATGCGGACAACAACGAATCACTTTTAGGTATAGATTTTTTGATAAATTTTGGTATCAGTGTTGATTTTAGTAGTTCTAAGTGGCACTTTGCTGACAGTGCTGATCAGTTTGATCTCTCATTTGAGAAAGCCGCACACCAGGTAAGTGTGCCTATTAGTAGTTTGCTTAGGGACGAGGAAGCTTCAAAGCTTAGCAACGAGCAGCGTGAGGTTCTGGCCCAGTTCCTTTCTGAAAATAAGGACGTGTTTGAGTTACGGGGCGAACCAACTGCTTTTGCGGAGCACGTCATTGATACTGGTGACCACGCTCCAGTTGCAGTCCCTCCATATCGGCTTACTCCTTCAAAAAAAGAGATCATGCGGTCAGAAATCGAGAAGATGTTGGCTGATGGTATTATAGAGGAGTGCGAATCGGCATGGGGATCGCCTGCATTGTTAGTGCCTAAAAAGAACGGTCAAGTTCGGTTTTGCGTAGATTATAGAAAGGTTAACGCCATAACTAAAACCGATGTGTACCCGATGCCGCTTATAGACGAGCTGGTGCAGTCTACCAAGCGAAATTGCATCATGAGTACGTTAGATATGCGTAGTGGGTTTTGGAATGTTTCGGTCAGGGAATGCGATCGAGATAAAACGGCCTTTTTGACGCCTTTTGGGACGTATCGTTTTAAAAGGATGCCGTTTGGGCTCAAGAACGCGCCGTCAACATTCCAACGACTCATCGACAGGTTGCGCTCTGGCGCCTCACTTCAAAATGTGACCCTGTTGTGCTATCAGGATGATCTGCTCGTAATATCGGAAGGATTTGATCAGCACGTCGCTGATCTACGTGCAGTGTTTGAAAGGTTGCGTATGTTCAATCTTCGCGCCAATCGCGAAAAGTGTGTTTTCGCGCGTGAAGAAGTGAAATACTTGGGTCATGTCATTACTCAGGATGGAGTTTCACCTGATCATGACAAGGTTCGCGCAGTGGCGGACATGAAGGCACCAAGTACTGTACGCCACCTCAGAACGTTTCTTCAGACGTGTTCGTGGTTCAGAAAGTTCATTTTGAACTTTTCAGAAGTCGCTGAACCCTTAACTCGTCTTTTGAAGAAAAATCAGGCTTGGGTATGGGGCGCTGAGCAAAATCAGGCGTTTCAGGAGCTAAAAAAGCGTTTAACGTCTGCGCCCATACTCGTCCAAGCTGATTACAGTAAACCGTTTATCTTGCGTACGGACGCAAGTAGTTACGCTCTTGGCGCAGTGTTGCTGCAAGGTGAGGGGAAAGACGAAAGGCCGGTTGAATACGCGAGCCGTCTCTTAAACCCCGCCGAGCGTAATTATTCTACTACAGAGAGGGAAGCTCTCGCAGTTGTTTGGTCCGTTGAGCGGTTCAGAGGTTATTTGGAAGGTCAACAAATTATTGTAGGTAGTGACCACCAACCTCTCAAATGGTTGTTGAGCTTGAAGTCGCCATCAGGTAGACTAGTTCGGTGGGCACTTAAGTTACAAGAGTTCAATATTCAATATGAATACACTCCAGGTAAAATCAATGTTGTGGCCGACACGCTGAGTCGTCCTACTTGCGAAGAAAGTAGCCAAGATCAGTGTGGTATTTGTTCGGTAGTGGTTGACTTACCCACGAGAAGTCCTGCCGATTTGCGACCTGCTCAGTTAGACGACCCGGAACTAGAAAAGATAATGACTGGTCTTGAAAGTAATGACGCAGTTGAAGAAAAACGCTGGTCTGAGCGCGGTTACTTTATGCAGCAAGGAGTCCTATATCGTTATAACCCTGACGTCGACGTTGAGGAGGCTCAGCTCGTTCTTCCGGAGAGCTTACGTCTGGACGTTTTGAGGGACTGTCACGATACTCCTATTGCTGGGCATCAAGGTATTGATAGGACCTTACATAAGCTTTCACAGCGATTTTTCTTCCCTGGAATGAGACGGTTTGTCACAGACTTTGTTAAGTCTTGTGCGACATGCCAGCGGTACAAGTCGTCAAACTTGAAGCCTTCAGGCCTTTTACAGACCCCAGTATTAAATCAAAGGGGAGAGGTCTTGGCAATTGACTTGTTTGGCCCGCTCCCTCCTGGAGAGAAGGGGGAGAAGTACATTTTATTGGTTGAGGACACAGCTACTCGGTGGGTCGAGCTTTTTGCTCTGGTCGACGCCACCTCGGAGGTCTGTGCTCGGACACTAATCGAGGAATATTTCCTTAGGTACGGCCTTCCGCGTCGTGTTATATCGGATAATGGGGTACAGTTTGTCTCTGCTGTAATGCAACAATGTATGTACATTTTAGGAATTGAACAGGATTTGTTACCTTTATATCATCCGGAGGCAAACCCGGCCGAACGGAAAAACCGAGACCTAAAGGTGCAGCTGGCTCAGTTGGTCGACACCGAGCATTCTTCATGGCCTGACCACTTACCGTCAGTTCGTTTCGCCATGAACTCTGCCTTGTGTCAGACAACAGGTGTTTCACCAGCTTTTCTCACCTTAGCTAGAAATCTTCGGTCACCAGTTGAGGTTCGTTATGATATTAGGGCCGTCCTGAAAAAGGATAACTTTGTTCCCCAAATAACGCCCTACCTAAAGAAGTTTTTAGACTCTTTAGTTTTGATTAGGGATAGGGTAGAAAAAGAACAAGATAGACGTAAAGATTACGCCGATAAGAGTCGAAAACCCTTAGATTTTGATGTCGGTGATCAAGTCTTGGTGAAGTCGCACGTATTGAGTAACGCTGCAAAAGGATTGTCGGCTAAGTTTGTTCCAAAAAGGGATGGGCCCTATGAGATCGTTAAGATAGCCAGTCCCACGACTTACTTGGTTTCCAAAATTAACTCTCCTGACGAGGTTTTAGGCAGGTTCCATGCGTCCCAACTTACGCCGTTTGTCAATAGGGATGATACGCCGCCGCTTCCTATTATGCCAAAGCGTAATCGAGGCCGGCCTCGTCATGTCAAGCCTGTTTCTGCCGATCTTGAGCGGGTTCCTGAGCGAGGACGCCTTCACGAACCCGAGGGGGAGTGTATAGCGGAAGACGTTTCTGAACGCACCCATTTCCCTGGCCGTAAGAGGGCCAATAGAGGACAGCCGCCTCAAAGATACTCACCAACGCGTTAGCATGTTTGCTCCCGCGCCTCGCGCCGACCAATCACAGAACTGTCGCATGTCGTCGCGCCGCTACTCGGCCGCTGATTGGCCTTCGTAGATAGTTTTAAGTTCTTATGATTATGTTGCTTTGAATGTTAGAATGTTGGTAAGAGTAAGAGAGAGACTTTTGAGATGGCAGAGTTTTAACTTGTGTGTAATGTGTAATTTCCTGAGTTTAATTATAAAAGTTTAAGCCGTGAACAAGACTTTATTTGAAGAACTGACCCACCCCGACTATATGATGTTTTTTGGCAGAAGTGTGAATTGAAATCTTTTGTATGCTTTTATACATTGTTGGACTTAGGGTGCTTTTCCAACAGAGATGTGCTATGCAGCTATGCTGCGAAGATGCAATAGCTAAGTTGTGAAACCATGTGACCGTTTCCACTGATGCTACGCTATGCAGCTGTGCGAGTAAGATGTGCTATATGAAGATGCGCCACCGCAAAGTAGCTGTTCAAGGAAGATGCGCAGCTCGAGTATGCTATGTTTTGATAGTAGGGAACACCACTCGCGACGACCATAGCACACATCCATAGCACGCATCCATAGCACACATCCATAGCACGCATCCATAGCACACATCCATAGCACGCATCCATAGCACACATCCATAGCACGCATCTTTCCATATAAAAAAAAAAATGGATTGTTGAGTCCGTTTCCACCAGTGTTAAGCTATGTGCACCAATAAAAAATGGTTGGTGGATATCAAACGCATCCATAGCAACGTAGCATAGCACATCTCTGGTGGTAAAGCACCTAACCCATTCGTTTCACCTGCTGAAAATTTGCCACCCTGCGCAGTGGCCATGACTGACCTGGAAGTTTTTTTTTTTTTAGAAGTCCTTACATAGACTCCGGAGTTTCGGACCCTAGTTGGTCACAACAAGAAAAACCTACTGAGGTGAAGATTCATTAGCGACTCTGCCCTAGAATGTAAATGTGGTGCTATTCTACAAACGAAGGGGCACATAATACCGTATAACATTGCGTGCCCTGTTTTGTTCACCACTTGTGATAAAGAAAGTGCAAAACTAGTAGCGTTGTTCTGTAAGTTCTTTTAATTCCTTACATAAAACCCCTATAACTCTTTGACCGACCCGGGAATCGAACCTAGGAAGCTTCGCAGTCGCACTTTCGACCACTCGACCAACGAAGTAGTCAGAGTGTGTATTATATAATGTAATAATAAAAAAAGTATATTTCTCACCATGTTGTTGCTCATACCGCTGCTTAAAAGGCGCCAGAAGGGGATCATACTTGATCTCATCGGGCAGGTCCAGCCAGATCTCCACACTGCCCGGTGTCAGGTCACTGCAGGACACCACAGAGTACACACTACTGCTCAAATTCCTGTTCTTCTTCCTGCCCAAACCCTGGAGTCTTTGCAACAGTTCCATAGCCATAGCACAATGTCAGGACATTTTTCGGTACACTTGGGTTTTTAAAGTTCGGTTTTTTGGAATTTTTGGTTTGTAACTGTTTAACTACCTACTTTGTTTAATTTTTTTACACTTTTGAAGACCTAGTCAATAATGTCAGTTAGACCCGGTTTTGGTAAAAGCGGAGAGGAGAGGAGACGTGTGGGAATAGACCAATCGCAATGGTTGAAATCCACATGGTGTTATGTAGTGACTCTTGTGATTGGTCTAATCTGACACGTCTCCACTAGCTTCCGTTTTTAGAACTACTGCTTTAAGGAAATTATGGTTGTTTTAGATGGATTAGTCAGTCAGTATATTTGTCAGTTCAGACGGAACAGAAAATCCTCGCCCAGTCTCAAGACGCCATTGGTCGCAATTCACACCAAGAATAACAACGCGCTTCGAGCCGATGTGAAGACTCAAAACCGCGCGAGGATGCATGAGCCTACACGAAAATTAGACAATGGTACAGTCAATCTCAAAAACAAATAAACTCAGACAGGGAACATGTCTGTATACCCAGCAGGACCCTATGTACACAGTTTGGTACATTTTTTACCAGAAAGTGACGTCACAAGCCCCCACTCATAATCTTTGACACGTTTAAGTTTTGTCAAGTTTTCATTAATTTGACAAAACGTATGCAATAGGTATTTTTCGACAATCGAACAGACGGACTAAACAGAATAATATTCTTTTAGTCAGGAAACATCTCTATTGTGTCTCCTACAATGTTATGCTACAGAACATAGTCCAAAACATATTCCTACACAAGCCGGATATAATTATAATAGGTATAAACACCCTTTATTATAGACAAAACAAAGTACGACGGCAGACTGACAAGGTGGCAACGATTGACAACTATCGAATTTCGTCTGATAGAAGAAAAAGAACTATGTTTTTGTAATTTTCATTTCATCTATGATGTCAGTTACGCCGTACGCGTCATTGCAGCGGTGACCGAGTGGTGGCGGCCCTGACTTACGAAAAGTAAGTCGTGGGTTCGAACTCAGGCAGGCGCACTACTTTGTGTAGTTTATTTCATCACCGCTGCTCTCAAAACTGTGAAAGAAAACATCGTGAGGAAACTGGCATGTCTTAGAACCAAAAAAATCGAAGACATGACTGTGCCATCTACCAACCCGCACTGGCCGCACTGGACCCGCGTGGTGGATTACTATAGGCTTATAGCCCATCCGTCTTCTAGAGGAGATGCCCGAGTCCCTGCAGTGGGAACATATAGGTAGACTGATGATGATGATGCGTATTTTTTTTGTGTTGAATTTTGGCCTATGTCCAGCAATGGACGTCTTTTGGCTGAAATGATGAATTTTTAATGCACGTCAGAACTTGATTGATTGAGGTCCGAATGTAAAACCCTAAATTAGTGTCACTAGTGTTCATCTGCCTCCGTGGTCGAGTAGTTTAGGCGTTAGCTTGTGACCTGGCGGCAGTCTTGGATTCGGATCCCACGGGAAGCATACTTTGTAAAGTTGTTTCCAGTTTGGCTAGGTATACAGGCTTGAAGTACCTGATTGTCTGATAAAAAGATGATTCTGTGCTTCGGAAGGCACGAATAATCCGGTGGTCCCGGCCGCCAAGTGGCGGTCGTCAAACCATGTCAGAGGCCCTTGAGGCGGTTTAGAAACTCCGACACTAGGGTATGTGGCTTCGTTAGACCTTCCTGCCCACACGATAAGAAGAAGATCTATTACAGACAACTTTCTTCAAATTGAATGTCCATGACAGGACCAGTTAAGTTGCAACTAGGATCATAAAATGGACGTGTTACTAATATGCGACCTACTACGACACACATCGTGACTCTCGTAACTAGTGGTGGGCAATTCCGCTATAAATAATTATCATGTTATAGACTATTGAATATATTTTTATAACATGTTATTTTATACGTTATCATTATAACGAGTTGTAACAAAACGCGGCAGCAATATGAACGCGGAGACGTTGTCGTTTTATTCGACAACACATTAAACGAGCGCAATGATGCGCTGTGAATGTTATCACATATTGGACTGTATACGAACGAATATAATAATATCGTTATTATTAATATTAAGAACGAATATTATTATGAAGTTTTAAATTATCAATGAATTTTCCTTCATACTGCACAGTTTTAGGACTAATAAAATTTTATTATTAAGTAAAGTTGGATCAGAGTAAAAAAAAAATTTTTTTTGGTGTTATGTGATTTTCACTTAAATATCACGGGGGTGACAGAGGGGGGTCAAAATTTTGGTCCTTTTTTGCCTAGGACGCTCCGTTTTCGAGATATTTCAATTTCAATTTTTTTTTAACAGAAACTTTTAGCGCCCATAACTCGGGAACGGTGCATCGTAGGACCGCCGCGCGCCACCGCTTGTATACTTATTATAATTATTATTACCCCGTTCTGGCCCCGCTGTTATTCGTTGGGCGTGTTGTTGAGTTAGACATTATAATGATAACACGTAGGCAGCGTCGGTATAACAAACGTTATTCGTTATGGATCAATAACATGTTATGTTTTGGTGTTATTCGTTATATTAACCACCACTACTCGTAACATACTGAATGATCTACTTCCTACGTATAAAATAAATAAATAAATACAGATCCACTCTTTAGATACTTATATTTACATAACAGAGTTACTGTTCAATAATCCTTTAACTGAAACAAAGTATTTACATTGTCTTTGTAAGATCATCATCATCTGCTAAGCCTTTACCCTACCCTTTGGTAAAACTGGTTGTCAGACTTTCAGGTCACTGACTACGAGTATCTGTAACGACTGCCAAAGATCTATTTATGGCAGCTGGGACCAACACTCAACAGCGCGTTATTTCCGAGGCACGGAGGAAACTCGGCTGTAAAAGGTGGTCACCCATCCATAGACAATCTAGGAAAGGGCGGTTTAACCTAAAGATCAACCCGAGTGGCAGTTATTATTAAGTCACGAGCGCTTCACATTGGCTTCGTAAGATATAACCTACCTACTTATAGTAGCCTATCTACTCAAAATAATTCATCAAGTAGCTGATGCCTGCGTCTTCACCCAGGTGGATGTCGGTCAATTTATAAACTAAAACCTTCGAGAATCACTGTAGGGTAAACATACCGGTTATCGGCCGTTTAAGCGGCTTGCTGACTTCAGAGTTGATTTCTATCATCAAGCTGCACTCCAAGATTTTTCTTTTTTTTTTCATTTCATTCTACAATAGTCTAGTTTCATAAAACCTAACGTTTATAGACGTATCAGTGATACATAATTAAAAAAATATATTTTTCGTCAAAATAACAAATATACCGGCTATCGGCCTTTTCACTCAGTTATCGTCCACCAGTGCACTGGTTTTCGGCCACCTAATTTACGGTAGAAAAACGACTCATATTCAATAGGTCATAAGGTTTATAATAGTATGAAAGTAAAAAATATTCAATTCACAAAAAGCGGTATATTTTTACTCTCTTCTACGACTTAAAAATACAATTAGGTAACAGATTAAAATATCAAAAATAAAACAAATAGCTAAAAAAATAAAACTTTTGGCTTTAGCAAAAACCTGAAGTTTTTGGCCTGGCGCTTTTCGAAGGGTTTTTAAATTCGAAAGATTCTGAATGTCTGGGTGTTGAAGTGGAAGAATAGATTAAACCTCGGGGTGTCTTCGATATCATGTCAGAAGATCCCTTAACCTCAAACGATTTTGTATTTTCCAGGATTGAACCGGATTGTGAAGATCGGGGTGTCTTCATGGTCTTGTCAGAGGATTGGTTAACTTCAAATGATTTAGAATGTCGGGGGATTGAAATGAATCGTGAAGTATCTGGAGTCTTTGAGGATTTGTTAACTTCTAATGATTTCGAGCGTCTGGCAGTGGAACTGAATTGTGAAGTTCGTGGTGTCTTCGATTTAGATCGCCGTTTTTGTAAATACAACTCCTTTGTGCGATCAAGTTCACGTAAGATTATGCTTGGATTTATACCCAGCTTACCTATATTCTCTTCCATCAGGTAAAACACTTTTCTGGCTATTTCAAAATGCCTCTCGTTCAGAGGTCTTTGTAAAACTTGTTTGAGCAGCAATGGTATTTCGTATCTGAGCGTCTTTTACGCATTTTGAAAAGTCTACTTGTTCTCCATCAAATGGATATAGGCCGCATTTACGGAATCCATTCTTGACTGTCTGAGTCATATCCATGTCTAGTGTCTCTTTAAAAACTTGGCAGAAATTTGTTTTTGTTACGCATTTGTTTAGGTTTTCAGACCTACTCTGCCAATTTTTTACGGTGCGCTTCCATTCTTGTTTCAGAGGCTTGAAGACACTTACATCTGCTGGTTGTAGAATGTGAGTGGCGTTAGGCGGTAAAGCGTACAGAATGATATCATCATTATCCTTGCAGAACTTTCTCAGTGGCATGGACATGTGTGACTTATGTCCATCTACGAAAAAAGTACAGGCTTTTTTCGTTTTGTTTCGTGAGCCAATCGTTGAACCCGTTAAACATGTACTCGAAAAATATATCCGAACGCATCCATCCAGTCTCAGATTTCCCCAAAATCCAATCAGACGGCATGCTGTCGACGACTGCTTTAGGTGGTCTTTTATATGGGAACACCACTAGTGGCGGATATATCTCCCCAGATGCTGTTATTACCACTAATAGGTACTGTTATATTCTCTTTCTCATTGCCTTTCTTGACAACATATACGTTTTTATAACCTTTAGGAGCTAGAACCTTTCCTGATTTAGGAGACAATGAAACTCCAGTTTCATCAGCGTTAAGTATATGACTCGGATCATCTAATATATCTAATGCATTTCATTCATCCAAGAAAGTGTGTAAGACTGCAAACCGTTTTCGAATTGAACTTTCTTTAATAGCTTCTCGCGCCTTTTTAATAGCTTCTGGCTCTCGGATGCTTATGCTTGGATGGCGTTTGAGAAAGCTGAAATACCATCGTATTCCAGGTTTACCTCCTGGAAAGCGATGGTCTATGCCCAGGTCTATTGCAAGCTCAGCCACCGTATCCAGAAGGTCATATTTGTTTATTGGAATTCCAGCTTCCTCCAACTCAATTATCCAATCAACGATTTTCTTTTCTCCATCAAATTAACCAAATATAGGGTCTGGGCCAACTTTTCTCCTTTGATCAGCAACACGGCTGGAAAGTGTCCTGTATAGTGGATCTTGGAACTCCGTACTGCCGGCATGCTTCTCTTATGCCGCGAATGTTGCTGCGTATATCTGAAAGCGCACTTGTCAGTGCCTCTTCACTATAAGCAAATCTTCGGAAAGGCTCTTAATTTTTTTTTCTTTTTCTTTCCATAACTGACAGGTGCCATCAGGGGCCCTACTATGACGTCTTAAAACAGTCCTAACTTATTCTTAATCCAGTGTGGAAAAGAGATGGCGCTAGACACCCTGTATAGTTCTGTCACGTTTCCACAATGGATTAAGAGTAAGTTAGGAATGTTTTAAGACGTCATAGTAGGGGCCCTGCAAATAAAAGCATAATTCCAACACCAAGCACACCAACCAAAATGCAGCTATTATCATAAAGGCTCTTAATTTTTTTTCTTTTTCTTTCCATAACTGACAGGTGCCATCTGCAAATAAAAGCATAATTCCAACACCAAGCACACCAACCAAAATGCAGCTATTATCACATATTATTACCGGTAAATAAGCTTGAATAAGTGGCAATTATTAGTTAACTAGCTACGCCCCCGCGGTTAAAAAGTAGGCTTATTCATTCAGAGTAAGGCTATATCTATGCCAAAATTTAATTTTAACCCATCTAGCCGTTTCAGCATAAAGGGGTAAGAAACAAAGTCAAAAACAAATATAACGGCCAGAAATAGGTTACATTATTACCACTTATCGGCCACCTTTATTTCAAACGGCCGGAATCAGGTCTAATCTTTGCTAATTTTCGGCCTTCCTATTTCAAACGGCCGGAGATAGGTTTTGATTTTACTGGTTATCGGCCGTCAAACGGCCGGAAACAGGTTTAGTTTTTACTGGTTATCGGCCGCTAAACTTTACATATTTTAGAAGGTAATATCTTTGAAAATATGAGGTATACTGGCGGCCGAAATCTAGCTTTTAATTCACAAAATTGTAGCTGTTCACAAATACTATGGAATCTATCTTGGTGAATTTAAGGTTTCCGCAATAAAGGCAACGGGAAATGACGTGATTAAACCGGTTTTGCGACCACCCGGTCGGAAACTAGATTTTGAAATTTATCGTTGACGTATTATCCGACCACCAAAAATATCACAAATTATGACAAGTTTGATGAGTTTGGGCACATAAATAATGAAATTAAACATTCTAAATACACACAAACCAAATCAATCACCAATAAACCAACAGTAACACTTAAAAACTTACCTTTGAAAATCAATCCACGTGCTATTTTTTTTCCTAAATTTGACACGAGTCTACACACTAAATTTTGAAATTGCGACTGAAGGCTCAGTTCGCAAATTTCAAAGTCATGCCGTTGGATTATGAACCGTGAAGTTCGTCCCGATCGAATAGCGCGAAATTAGAAAGGAGCGGTCTATACACTGTCTATTATTCAAAATAACGTGCGAAGTGGCCGAAAAGGGGTAGTGGCTGGTAAACCGGTATGTTTACCCTATCCATTGGTGAAAACAGCATGAAAATCGGTGCAGAAGTTTTTGAGTTTATCGCGAACAGACAGACAGATGCGGCAGAGGACTTTGTTTTATAATAATAATAAATTTTTATTCATAATTATAAGGTATAACGTTAAATACAATTTTCCTAAAATCTATAATTATAAAGTTCACCCGGAATAATAATATGTAGTGATAGTGATTTTCAACACAACTTCACTTCTGTTATACCCTATATAGGGGTTAGGCTGATGCCCGTCGGGGCCGCGGATTTTAGTACTAGATGACGTGGCCTCGGCGCAAGGGCAAAGAAGGAGCATGGGTTCGGTTTTTAGTCAGTAGAAGTCTGACACTCCCCTTCGCTCTGCCCAAGAGCGGGGGGGGGGGGGGGGTCATTTGATGATTTTCCAACCACCAAAAAAAAAAAAAAGGGTTAGAGTTAGGCTGAATATGTGTACCTATAATAGTACACACATTTTATCCAATGTAATATAGGCCATCCACCAGGCACAAATTCTACTATTCGTAAGTCGACCCACGATCTACTATTCGTAAGTCGGGGCCACAACCACTGGGCCACCACTGCTCTCGTAATACTGCGAGTTAAGGTTGAACAAGCCAGTCATTCTTCCATACAAACTTACGAAGGTGATTACTCCTCTGTTTGACGGTGTAGGTTCAAAATTAAAAATTGTATCAACTGGTCTTATCATTATCTAGGTCTGTATGGAAGCATAATTGGAAAAAAAATATTGATTTGGAAGTTATGAACGTCAAAACTTTCATATTTTAGCACTAATTTTAACTCATCTTTGGGCGTAAATAAGTAACGTATATAGTATGAAAAAGAAAAAAGCGAAACCATACGGACATAGATTAGTTATTAAAAAATTTAAATAATTTGATTTTGAACAGATACATTCAATAGATTTTTCATGAAACCAAATATACCAAAGGTCTGCATATAAACAATCGCGCGCCCGTTTTAGTTGTGTCTCTTTCGCTCTATGCATTTCGCTCGTGATGTCGGGTGAAATAGCATGCATTTTAGCCCCGCCCACCAACTAGTTCGTGCCGTTGGCACAAATAAATGATAGCGGTAGTTCTGCTCATACCTCGCGTGAAGCAGAGCGTAAAGATAAGCTAGCTGAACCGCATAGCCTAATCGGATATCGTTAATCTTAGCTTTAACAACATAACATCACGACTGCAATCCCCGAATGATTAAGCAGAGGTCATTTGTTTGAAATCCTACTTAATATTATAATCACGAAAGTTTCTAAGTATGGATTGATGGATGGATGGGTGTTTGTTACTCTTTCACGCAAAAACTACTAAACTGATTTGGATAAAATTTAGAACACATATAGTTTATGACCTGGATTAACACACAGGATAGTTTTTGGCACAAAGGGCCATGGAGCGAGCCATGCTCGGCATAACCCTCTTAGGTCCGTATTACAGAACGAAACTCAAGCACTGATCTCTGTTTAAAACTAGTTTTATGTCGAGTTTTGATTTTAGAACGTTCCTCAAGCATAGATTCATTGATTGTAGTTCAGCCGAGTATAGCTTTATTCTAGATCATTACTCAGTTGTAGATTATGGTTTAAGTAGAGATTGATCTATGATCACGCAAGTGTGGTCGACACCCCGCTTGAGCAGAGATTTCCTTGTCAGTGTCAAATTGTCGAATTGAAGTTTATATTTTATTACAAACAAAATCTCGATTCAGCTGAATGTAGTTTGATTGCTGTTCTGGAATAAGACTGATCCTCAAGTACAGATTCTATGTTTAAACTATTATTGGGCGATTTAAGATCAAACTGGACTTGAGTTTCGTTCTGTAATACGGACCTTAGATCGAGTGCGTCACACCGAAATCCGCCATCGGACGAAAGTCTACGATGTCGGGGACCGGGCGGTGCGCCTCAAGTGGACGTGGGCAGGACATCTGGCTAGACGAGGAGATGGCCGATGGAGCAAGGCTTTGACCGAGTGGTGGCCAAGGATACGCCAAAGAAACCAGGGTCGTCCTAAAGCTCGTTGGGTTGACGATATCGTCAAAGTCGCCGGAAACACGTGGATGAGGTACGCACAGAACCGGGAAGTGTGGCAGAAAAAAGGGGAGGCCTATACTCAGCAGTGGGTGATTCCGGGCTGATATGATGATGATATAGTTTTTATCCCGATTTTATCTTCCCGTGGGATAATTTTCAAGTTGTAGCGAGCGTAGCCGCCTGCAACAGCTAGTTGTGGTGTAAAAGGCAAAGCTGACTGACTGAAGATCAACGCACAGGCCAATAGCCCATAGGGCTAGAAACTTAAAATTTCGCACACGTATTCCTCTTACGACGTAGGCATCCACTATGAAAGGATTTTTCAAAATTCAACCCCCAAGAGGGAGAAAAAGGGGATGAAAGTGTGTATGGAAAATCGTCATTTGTGAAATTCCCGACATCGACATGAGCAAAACCGCGGGCTAAAGCTATTTAAATAAACATCCTATGTTACACAACATCACGCTAGTTTTCATCACAGGCATCTATAGTACCTACAACCGTACTTCGATAGTTATAATAATAATTATGAAGCTTGGAAATTAAATTGAATTCCTCATTCATAAACATAAGGATGTTCGAGCTAAAAAATATGAACTAATGTGTTTGTAGAACATTCATAAAATTCATCATCTTCATCATTAAATAAATCATCATTATCTTAAAATAAATTATAAGTTCTAGATACTTAATTTTAATAATGTACAATACAATATTAATTATTTAATGTTCATAATAATATCTCTGCCTAACCTCATAACATAGTTTTTTTAATTGTTTTTATTACCTAAGTACATACAGGAATCCTAGGTTCTCAAATTTTAATTGATAGTTTCTATTCGTCTACTTATCGCACAACCTTAATAAAACAGTTCGAAATAAAATTCGCCTTATGGCAATATGTTTTCCGAGAAACGTTAAGTCCGTCTGGTTTCTGATAAGCACTATCAATATCAATTCGTCATCACACTAACAACAATAAAGAAGTGAATAAAGCGACATCTATATTTCACTCACGAAATCACTTTGTAGTTCACAAACGACAATATTAAAAAAATATTAACACTTCACACGTTCACAAAATAAAATAAAAAAAACAATATTTACGAATAACAAACAAAACAAGCGCACAGGTTCAACAACCGCGTGATACTGGTGTTAACTGGTAGAAACCGCTTCGAACCGGTTCGATGATTACGTCATTAGTTCTAGAGACGTCTTTATACTTTTTAGACTTTCGAATTTCGCGTGTTTTGTTTTGTATAATGAATGATAGTTACTCTATTGTTTATTTTAGTATTTAAATACTCGTCAGCATCTTTCTATCTTTGGCCAATAATACCTACTTGGGGTCGGCGCAACCCGTTTTTTTTCTAATTTCTGTGTCAACCGCCATGGTATCATTCATTTCTTCTTTCTTCAAAATATGTATAAATTGTTCGTAATGGAATAGATAATAAATAGGTACTTGATTACCTATAGGTACCTAATTTTTTTTACATTTTGTACCTATATAAGTAACCCCTCAACATGTTAATAAGACGAAGCTATTCTTATGTTCTGGTTATATATACACTATACGTAAGGAAAAACCCGCTAAACAATGGTTATTTTTATGGGTTAAGTAATAGTCTCTCACTAGTTGCTAACAATGGCACATGAAGTTATGAATACAGGATGAATAGATACGTAAGTCATGTACTGATACAAATAACTTTGTGACATACATACATAAATAATAAGACGTTCACCTATGAAAAAAAACATTAGGGAAACAAACATATGTGTCTCTTTAGAAAAAAAAAATACAGCCTGTATTTAATCTATCATATTGTAATTAATAGAATGACTTCAAAATTCAAATATTTCTTTCCAATAAAGTAAAAAAGATCACTATACAGAACGGAAGCGACATCGACGAATAAGGGATTTAAATCTATGTGGGGTTTTCAAAATTATACACTAGACATGGTTATCATTTGTGCGTCAATGCCCCATTCAGCCTGTATGTTCTCAAGGACATTGGATTACACTTAGACCACTCGTTCAGGCATTAAACGTAGCAATATAGGGCTATCAAAATGTAAAACTAAAATCTAATTTTCATTGCACATTGCACATTTATTTCATTCGTTCCAAGTATATATTTCTTGCTGTTTTCACTTTAAGTTTTTTAGTAAACGACCATCATCCTCTTCCCCTGTCCTTAGCCCCAATTCAATTTCTTCTGTTTCCATACTTCTTTAGTACTCAGTTACTCACCATCTCATCAGACATCAGATACCTACTTCCTTTTTTAAATTGCCATGTCATCTATATAAATAAAAACATACATACATACATAGCCAGTCAAAATCACAACC
This sequence comes from Diarsia mendica, assembly GCA_949316265.1. NCBI lineage: Eukaryota > Metazoa > Arthropoda > Insecta > Lepidoptera > Noctuidae > Diarsia > Diarsia mendica. The sequence continues at coordinate 4,765,326 of OX438916.1, forward strand.
CTCCTTTGGCTTTGCCATAGTTGGCGTAGTCGGGTAAAAAGAGAAGTCCTGACTGACTGACTGACTGACCGACTCATCAACGCCCAGTCCAAACCCTTGGACCTAGAAAGCTGAAATTTTGCTCAGAGGTTCCCTTTATAAGTAGACAAGGATAAAGGAAGGATTTTTCGAAATTCAACCCCTAAGGTAGTTAAATAGGGGATGAAAGTTTGTATGGAAAATCGTCATCTTCACGCGGGCGAAGGCGCTGGCAAAAGCTAGAAATTCTTAGCGTGGGGCAACGTTTAACAAAAAAAAAAAAAAATGAGGAAAAAATCCAAACTTCGTGACTCCTACCGACAGATTCCATATAAAAAAAAATCAAAAACAGTGCAGCCGACCTAGGAATCAAACACAGGACCTCACACTCAGCACTAGCTCTCAACAACTAGACCAACGTACCATTAAACAATTTAACACCCACTTATTTAGCACAATAACTAACTGAATGAACACAATAATAATGTTTGCTTGTTGGTATTAAAATTAATAAATTAAAACGTTAAATGAGCGGCAAGGTTAACTGAACTCGACAAATAAATTACCTGATGGTGCAGCCATGTTTTCCACTGAAAGCGAACAACTGCTTTTTAACCGACTTCCAAAAAGGAAGAGGTTCTCTATTCGTGTGTGTGTAAGTATTTTTTATTATGTTTGTCTATCTACCGTTAGGTCCGTCATTGTGAACCTATTTTTTTCATTTTTTTTTAATAGATCTACTTGGATCAGATCTCGTTGATAATGACTGGGTCCATAAATTACTGTTTCCATCTTTATTTTATTTATCACCTGTAAGTGTACATTATGGTTTCATCATCATCACCACTGCAGGTAGGTACTTAGACCTCTCTAGGAGTGGGATGGACTATAATCCACCACGCGGGCCCAGTGCGGGTTGGTAGATGTCACAAATGTCTTCGATTTTTTTGATCTAAGACATGCCGGTTTCCTCACGATGTTTTTCTTCACTGTTTTGAGAGCAGTGATGATTGATGAAACAAAGAAAACAAAGAAAAAAACACAAAGAAATGCGCCTGTCTGGGTGCGAACCTACGACCACCACTGGACCACCGCTATAAACTAATTGGATTGCTATTGCCAACGATATTACTCGAGTGATGGTCGGATTCCATGGAGATTCCCACCATTAAAATAACATAACATAAACGTCCAGTAGCTAATGCGTAAAAAAACAAACAGTTACTTACTTTATATTGTAGTTAACGGTATGAACATAGCTTCGAACCCGCAACAGCAGCGTTAAAGTGAGACCTCTAACCTCCACGCCAGTGTAGGTAAAGTTAATGAATGATAATTATTATTACCTTCGTTTGCATACAATTGCGGAAAATTCCTGACAAGTTCAATTGGTTCCACGTTCTGTTCGAATTAGACAGTTTAGGTAAACTGTTTGATATCACAAAGGAACACTGTAATTCTAATCTGAACTGGAGATTTAATTAAGGATGTGATTTAAATGGTCAGCCAAATACAAGGCGCAGTTTTGTATTTACGTCAAAATAGGGTAGCTGACAAAAAAAATCTAATTAGTCCGTCACATAGATTACCAAAAAATATTCGACACGTTTTTGTATTCTTTTTGCACGTAAACCAAAAATGAAGACGATACAGAGTGCTTCAAAAACTCGTGTGACGTCACATCGAACTACATTTTTTACCACGTAGTGCCGTTACAAGCCCCACTCCATGAACTTTGACGCGTTATAACTTCGCCAATTTTTATTAATTTGATAAAACAAAAAACACGTATCCAATATTTTTCGATAATCTAACTGACGGACTAAACGGAATCATATTTTTTTTTACCCAGGACACATCCCTGTTCAGGCAATTTCTAGTACCTATCTGATAATGATGTGAACGAATGCAATCCATAGGAGGAAACGATACCACCCAGTTGTTCATACCTCTTTAAGGTACCTGTCGACATAAGCGTTTATACCTTCTCGAACAAAGTAACAAACAAGGCATGTGATCACACTATCACACTAATATTATAAAGGCGAATGTTTGTGAGTGTGTGAGTGTGTATGTTTGTTACTTCTTTACGCAAAAACTACTAAACGGATTTGGATACAATTTGGTACACAGATAGTTAATAACGTGGATTAACACATAGGATAGTTTTTATCCCGATATTATCTTCCCGTGGGATAATTTTCGAGTTGTAGCGGGTGAAGCCGCTGGCAACAGCTAGTCTGATAATGATGTGAACGAGTGCAGCCAATGGGAGGATACGATCGATTACGATGTTTACAAACAACACGATCTATTTACGAGTCATTGTCAATCTTAGCTGGAGACGCGAGGCCAATTTACCTGCCCGTATTAACTGTTAACTGTAGTACTCGCATGACCAGATGATTGTATGAACGTGGAAAAGGCCACAGAAGTAGATATGTAATGATCGTAGTAGGATCCTAGGTTGTGCGCAAGAGATACCGTGGCCACGGAACACTAACGGCTAAGAAAGAACATGGGTGAATTTTAATCAATCAGTAAAAATCTGATAGGTACTACGTTCTGCTTCGCCTAGAGCGGGAAGAGTAATTTGATGATTTCCAAAATCCAAAAATAAAAAACCTTGTTATTGGTGTTCTGTGGTTTCTGCCTACCTCCGTGGCATACTCATTCACTTACATTGTATCAGCGTGGTTCCTCATGGATTCATAATAGGTGTCAAACTAATCTTAACCAAACCGAAAGGTTTTTGATCTCCCGGTTATTGTGATATTCTTTTCGTTTTAGACCATACCTGGAAACTTTCTAGTACCTAACATAATTATATTGGGGTCCAAGTTTAAACGGTTTTACTACAATCCATCAGCCAGAGCTCGGAATCGGTTTAAAAAGAGCGGTTAATTTCGGTTAAATACCGGTAAATATATCGTTGTTCCATTTACCGGTTAAACAAGTGTACTGTTTTTTGTAACCCAAATGATAAAGGTTACCGGTTACATAACCACAAACGATTTTAAAACTGTAATTAACCGGTTAATTCAGTAATTCGTAATTTTTTTTGTCTACATTTTTAACACTTCTAACAAGTTACAGTGACATCCTTACATAGTATAAAACAAAGTCGCGTCTGTTTGTTTGTTTGTTTGTTTATTTGTTTGTTTGTCTGTATGCTTAAATCTTTAAAACTACGCAACGGATTTTGATGCGGTTTTTTTTAATAGATAGAGTGATTCAAGAGGAAGGTTTTAATACCTTTTTTGTACCCGTGCGAAGCCGGGGCGGGTCACTAGTTATCGATAAAATATAACCGGAGAAAATGAATGGTGTGGGTAGATTCGTGTTTCGACTTGGCGGGGCCCGGGGACCCTAATAAAATTGGTTTTAACCGGTTTATTTCTATAATCAAAACCTAAATTCGTGAAAAACTGGTTAGACGCATAAACCGGTTAAAACCAGTAAAGTGCAACCTTTAACCTAAATCGATTTCGGTTAGGGGTCAAAGACCGTAACCGGTTAAGAATTTTAACGACGAATATATGTAGTTGACAGCTTCGTGAGAGGCCGTTTACACCTTTTATTTAGTATGGTAGTAGGTACTCGTTCGGATGCCGTAGCAATTATGGCGTAGCTTATAAAAATCATCATCATGATTTTTTTCAATGGATTATAATCAGACTGTTTGACACTATATCAAATTCGACTCCTTACTACCATCACATGCAATGTAACACCACAGCTATACCAAAGGAAGTAGCGTAACGATTCAGTGTGTAATATCAGTATGCGGTATCAGACTACAACTTATTGCCTATTCACTGGCACAAGTCTTTACAGAACTGGTTATAAGGGTAACTGTGCGAGACTATGGATATTTTTCAGACTATGGATATATTTGGCTTTGGTATATTGTTGTTCCCGCTGCTTTGGCACAGACCTCTGTGAAAAGGATTAGGATGCAATCTTTAGCGCCTTGCAATGCGGAGGATGTCATATTATTATGTCTACATTTTTATACTTACCTACTGGGTTATAACCCTCAGGGCTCCATACAATTAGACCGTGTAGGTTGGCACTGTTGTAGGAAACAGGTGTTTATTTTATTCTCCTGGATTTTTAATGATGTACTGAATACGTGATAGCTTGATAACGATGATGGTGCGTCGGTGTCAAACAAATATCAGCTGCAGAAAAAGCTTTTCGACAAAGAATTTGTAAAACATAACATCAAGCCTGTAATCTTCGAAGGGTAGGTATGGCAAAGGTGTATTTATTATACATCCACATGTCAAATGTGTGTGTGTGTGTTAAATACTACACCACACAATTAAATAGTACATCCACATGTAGCGTCATTTTATATGTTTTAAGTCCGATAGAGGTTGAGCCTATTCTACGGGAACGAAGGTCACGGGACACACGTTTAAGCAAATAAGTAAATAACATAGACGGAGATAAGAGCGGAGGATAGATAAAGATAAAGCTCTAACTATGATAAGCTGATAAGAGGTCGTTCTATAAAAAGCCCATGTTTTGTAGTAATCTATACTAAAAGATATAGAAAAAGTCTGCATTGCAGTCTGTTTTCTGTGTCTGCATTTCTAATCAAATTTTCCTCTCGCAGGTCTGCTGGAAGAAATTTCTTTTGAAATAAGCAGTACCTTTGTGCTCTTCTATTTGTTATGTTTTTATCCTTTTTTTTTGACAAATAAATAAATTCTAATTCTAAGATTATCGACATCCCAAGTAACACATTTTGTGACAAGGCTTGCATATAGAATATTTTTGGAAACTTTAGTAATAAAATCCACCGTGATTAAGTTCTACAAAGGTGGTTAGAACCGATAAGCAACCTGTATGTTACCAAAGGGAGAAAAATTGAAACTTATTTAAAGATGCAAAAGCGATGCATAAGAGTTCGAATTGTTATCCTGAGTGGCACTAGGAACTAACGGTGCAAATTGCGCGCCGTAAATGAATGATTGAACGTTAAAGCGATACAGTTCATTCGTTGAGTGACAAATAAGATCCTAACAAGTTCTTATTTTCGGTGGAGATAAACAACAACGGCTTTGTGCTATGGCAGCTTTTATTTGTGATCTATTTTGCGAGTATTCAAAAATTATGTGTTTAACGCAGGATAACCATCATGGAGCCCTCGCAAATGGTTTTTTATTGTGAAACCATGGTATATTTACTAAGTAAATTTTGATGCGCCTTCGATCTAATCAAGAATTAGCAAAAAATATGCGGTGATCAAATAAATAAGATAATACTTCATAAAAATTTGGTTGTTAAAAACCTAACATTATGGTTTCATAAAAAGTATAATGTCAAACTACATCAGAAACAGTTATCAAAACTCATTTTATTGTATGTTATTGTAATAAAATACCATTCAACAAGATACTTTTCAAGGACTCCATTTTTAAAAATGGCGATTTGAAATAGAACTTGCAGTTCATTTTTACACTCATTTGTTACCATAATAGAGCTCCTAGGTCCAAAAATCCCTTATTAGTACCTAGTAGTGATTATTTTCACTTAACAGGTCTCGTTGCCTTTGCGTTGAATTGGGGATCCTCAAGACGGGTACAAAACCCATTTAGGAAGGTAAATAAAGTAAAATTTAATTTAATTGTAAATGTTGGCTGGAATCCTCGACTTTTTATTTCGATGCCTGATTTCCTACTGATAGTTTGCAAATTTTCATTTTTCATTTATACAAGAGACATTCAGAAGGGTAGCTGATCATGCCTTGCCTACCAATCTGTGATTAACACCGTGTATAACGTAAGTAGATTAAAAAAATTACAAAGTGATTTCATAACTGTTTCATAAACTATTCAATTAAGTACCTAAAATGTAGGAAATTTACTTAAATACAAATCTACTCTATTTAAATTTATTAATATGTACGGAACCTGCGATAGTGTTAGAACTGTAAGATCTTAATTGGTTCTAAATGAGAGAAAATTGTTGCTTAGGGTTTTCAAGAACCATCTTTTGGAATCGATCTACGCGTTACAGTGGCATATTAGAGTATATTAGACCTTACAAAGGCAATTACACTAGGTTCCAAATGAGCTGCAATAATAACTCTTGAGCCACTACAGGTGATAAGTAATTTATATATACTACTTATTTGGTACTAAAGGTGCCAAATAAGGAAAAATTACCACCTATTAAGGTACGGTTCTTAATGGGAGATTTTAAGATGTCTTAAGCTTCTTTGAGTTCTAAAAGATTGAAAATTGAAACCTTTATGCGTCTATAACTAATAAATTCGCCCTAGTGCGACCATAAGTTTTATAGTAGGAACAAAAATCACTCAAAAGCAACTGTTAGTGATAAGAGTTACTCATATGCAAATTCTAGCGCTGTTTGCATCTATAAGTAATACCGTACACTCTTGCATCACTTAAATGCTACCTACAGTTGCAGAATAAGTTCCAAAATACACTAACGTGCTACTTGGGATAGCCCGAAGAATTGCCAAACTTAAGTGGCAATGGGCAGGGCACATTGCTCGCAGAACGGATGGCCGATGAGGCCTGAAAGTTCTGGAGTGGCGACCGCAAACCGGAAGAAGTTGCGTTGGAAGGCCTCCCACTAGGTGGACCGATGACCTGGTGAAGGTTGCGGGGATCCGCTGGATGCGAGACGCATGGGAGTCATGGGACTGGTCAATGTGGCGACACTTGGGTGAGGCCTATGTCCAGCAGTGGACGTCTTTTGGCTGAAATGATGACGATGATGATGATGAGAGTCGCTCCCAATTACTTAAATTTATCTGTCGAAATATGGGTACATAAATACTTAATGGGAATCGGGTTACAGGTGGGATGTTACGATAAGTGCCTTATGAATATTCAGCCAACAAGCCATACCTAACTGTAAGTGGCTTACAGTAAGCCTTTTTACGTTATTATAATTTTATGGTTGTGAAACTGAACGACTGTTTCACAGTCTAGTTAAGGTAGGTTAGGTTTTGCGAAAGCGTCGTAAGAAAATCAATTTACATTTGTTTGTTACTAACTTACTAGCAGTCCTCGTTGATAATCCACAATCGGGGGAATGTATCAGGTTGTGAGGTTAAACTGCGTACTGCGGATTGTTCGAAAGAGATACCGCGGCCTCGGCACAAATGGCTAAGAAGGAACATGGGTGGTTTGTAGTCAGCGGAAGTCTGACACTCTCTCTATTCTACCGCTCTGCTCAGGGCGGGAGGAATCATTTGATGATTTCCCAGCCTCTAAAAAAAATAGGCCTATGGGCAGCATATATAACTAGTTCTTTCTAATGTTATAGAGAGCTTTTGTTTGTTTGTCACGACTTAACGCCTTACCGATTGAACCGATTTCTATAAAATGTAGATACTTACACCATGACCTTGGTTCGGATATAAGATACTTTTTATCGCGATTGTGTGCGCGTCGCAAAGTCGCATGTTTGCCGGTATTCTACAGACTGTACTTCGGAGAGTGTGCGCAAGAGCTCCACGAGCTGATCCCACCATCTCCCTTCTTCCATCGGGAGACTAGACGTACCTACTGCAGGGTATCACCGATACCTAGTCGACCTTCCAAACATTCGAACGAAGCGCTTTGCTGGGTCCTTTTTCCTTTGCGCACAGCCAAGGAGTGGAATTCCCTGCCTGCGTCGGTTTTTCCGAGTTCATAAAACCCTAATCTGTTTAAGTCGCGAGTAAACAGGCTTCTGCTGGGTAAGCTCGTTCCATCGTCGACATCATCTCTGCCCTTAGGGCAAGATTGAAGTCAAGAGCAAGCCCATTTATAATTAAAAAAAAAAAAATTGTTGATAATTTCGAAGGCGAAGCCGCGAGCTAGTCGCGTATAAATATCGATTATGTTTGAGATCGGACAACTGTGTTTGAAAACTCTGTATTATCTAACAGCTAACGTAATTCATTGTAATCATAACATACCTAGGTACTACTAAGAGTCTCATACATACGTAACATTAGTTTTTATTATGCTGCACGATGTTTGTGTAGCTCTACTTACAAGTAAATTAATAACGAAAAAATCCTGCAAACCCCGTTGAATTTGAAGGTAAGTACCTACCTAATTTGAAAAAACCAGCTGGTCCATCATCATTTCAGCCAAAAGACGTCCACTACTGAACATAGGCCTCCCCCAGGCGTCGCCACATTGACCGGTCCCGTGCGTCTCTCATCCAGCGGGTTCCTGCAACCTTGACCAGGTCATCGGTCCACCTAGTGGGAGGCCTTCCAACGCAACGTCTTCCGGTTCGCGGTCGCCATTCGAGAACTTTTCGGCCCCATCGGCCATCCGTTCTGCGAGCAATGTGCCCTGCCCATTGCCACTTAAGTCTGGCGATTCTTCGGGCTACGTCGGTAACCTTGGTTCTCATGCGGATGTCCTCATTTCTGATTCGATCACGCAAGGAAACTCCGAGCATAGCCCTCTCCATTGCCCTTTGGGTGACTTTGAGCTTTCTGATAAGGCCCATTGTGAGCGACCACGTTTCAGTCCCGTATGTAATCACTGGCAACACACACTGGTCATAGACTTTCGTCTTGAGACACTGGGGTAAGTTGGACGAGAAGATACCGCGCAGCTTCCCGAACGCTGCCCAGCCGAGTCGGATTCGACGATTGACCTCTTTCTCGAAGTTAGATCTACCCAACTGGACCGTTTGTCCCAGGTAGACATAATCGTCCACAACTTCGAGCGTAGAGTCTCCGATCTTGATAGGAGTGGGTGTTACATGAACATTCGACATAACCTTGGTTTTGTCCATGTTCATTTTAAGACCCACTCTTTCAGAAGCTCTACTGAGGTCATCGAGCATTTTACTGAGGTCTTCCATGGTCTCAGCCATGACCACTATATCGTCGGCAAACCGAAGGTGAGTGATGTACTCGCCGTTGACATTGATGCCAAGTCCTTTCCAATCCAGAACCTTGAAGACATCCTCCAATGCAGCGGTGAACAGTTTCGGAGATATGACGTCTCCCTGTCTCACACCGCGCTGCAGAAGGATAGGTTCCGTGGTCTGGTCCTGAAGTCGGACTGACATGGTGGCGTTTTTGTACAAACACTTCAACACCTCGATGTACCGGTAGTCAATTTGGCACCGTTGGAGAGACTGCAGTACAGCCCAAGTCTCGATCGAATCGAAGGCTTTCTCGTAGTCCACAAACGCTAAACAGAGAGGCAGGTTATACTCTTCGGTCTTCTGTATAACTTGCCGCAGCGTATGTATGTGGTCTACGGTACTGAAGCCTTTTCGGAATCCGGCTTGTTCGGGAGGCTGGAAATCGTCGAACCTGCGTGCGAGACGATTCGTGATGACTCTTGAAAACAACTTGTAGACATGGCTTAGAAGTGAGATGGGCCTATAGTTCTTCAACCGGGCATTGTCACCCTTTTTGAAGAAGAGCACCACCACACCCCTGCACCAAGCCTGCGGCGTTTTCCCCTCGAGTATGACGGAATCAAACAACTTTTGAAGGGCCTTAAGGACCGGTTTGCCACCCGCCTTCAGCAGTTCGGCCGTAATTCCGTCATCACCCGGCGCCTTGTTGTTCTTAAGCTGTTTCAGAGCCATCCTAATCTCGTACAGGCTGACATCCGGGATGTCTTCGGTATAGTGTCGGGTCAGTCTAGCTCTGGGGTCTTTCGCTAGATTTTCGACGGGTTGACTAGTTGACGTGTACAGCTGCCCATAAAAACTCTCGATCTCTCTCAGAAGCTCCGGTTTGGCGGACACGATCCTGCCATCGTCGGTTTTCAGTTTCGTGAGCTGGCTCTGCCCAATAGCCAGATCTCTTGCAAATACCTTGGAGCCTTTGTTCCGTTCAATTGCGTCTTTAATACGCTCGGTATTAAAGCGGCGGAGGTCGCTCTTCAAGGATTTGGAGATCCGTCTATTGAGCTGCCGGCATTGCCGAGCCTCGTCCGAAGACTGCAGGATCATCTCACGCCGCTCCTTCATGAGCTGGAGAGTGTGATCTGAGAGTTTCTTGATCTTATTTGCACGACGTATCTTAAAAAATTTAGACCCAGTCGTATGGACAGTTTCCACGAACCCGTCGTTGTAATCGTCCACTGAGCTTCCTAGGCATTCGAAGCGATTCTGAAGTTCAAGCTGAGCAGCTGGTCCATAGGAGAATGTAATTCCAATTAAAATGTATGGAACACAAGATTTTTTTTTCAATTATCGACTGAAAACTGTAATTCTACTACAGGTAAGTATGCCTATTTCCCAATAAGTAACTTTCAATAATAATTTTACAAGAGTTCTGTTCTAAAGTTGTTTTTTTTTATAATACTGCCAAAAGGAACCCAAAAAAATGCAAAATCCATGAAAGCACAGTCTTAAAAGGAACACATTTTACTCAATTTTCGACCACAATAACGACATTCAATAAAAACTATCGATACCTAACAAAATAATCCATGAAAAAACAACTGAATTACAAAATCAATGAAACACAGCAACACTTTTTGAATGTTCACTTTTCAAATAATAATAACGTTCACGATTTGAAAATACAACATGGCGTCGATTTTGGCGCGAACGCGTGCGCTGTTAGCAGCGATACGAATTAGACTGATAGTCAGACATGTTAAAAGATTACAGTTTGTTTTCACAAACGCTGTAGTTGATCACAAAAACACTGTTTACTAATATTGATAGTCGTTAATCGTAATTGTAACTCGGTATCGCGTACCTATGCATCACCATCAGGTAACCGGCTGCCTCATTTTTGAAGCGGTGATCGAATGTTTCTTGATCTGTGCCAAAACGCTGGAGAGTGCGGGAGTTTATTTATTTGCTTAAAATGTAGGTAAGTACCTGTTTTAAGCAAATAAATAAACCTGCGACTTCCAATTTCTTTCTTTCCTTCAACAGTACATGCATACATTTTTTAATCAACAACAAAAATATACAGTTTATGGTTACTATGCAGGTATCAATTACATTTTCGTAAAAAGTAGAAGGAGTTGAGGCAAGCCTGTAGAAGAGACCGAGGCAAGTAAATAAATAATATATTATTATTTACTTTTCAACAATGCCTACACAGAACCTCTATGAGAGGGCTCATAGAGGTTCCAGCTGTGGTTTCGTCCTCTACTCTTATAGCCATCTTATATTATTACACAAATTATAAGTAGGTAACAATAGCTACGCTTGACTCTAGATCTTCTTCCTCTTGAAATCCATAAAATTGATAAAAGAGTCGACACAGCAAATGTGTCGAGGTTTAAATCAGATTATCCAGCCGACCGTCACCTTCCAATCTGACCTTGAGTCTGTCTAACTAAGCGAAAATACCGTAATATCGATACCGCCTACTTAAGGCTTTGTTCATAGGTCGGTGATCAGGGGCACGTGTGAGCGAGCGCAGCGAGTTTTTTTAACGTGATTTCACAACGGCGAGACGATATAATAATCTTGCTGACTTTGAAAGATTTACATACAATTCTCGAAGGATTAGGTAGAGGTGTAGTAACTTAAAGAACTTACACTCAAATGTCGCGAGATATGTTTCAAATCGCATGTAATTGGAGGGCGAGCCTATAAAACGATGCGCGTCCTTGGTTCGTAGGGTGCGGAGCAGCCCCAACAGCATCCTCTCTATGATAGCCACCAGGCTAGATTGTGTGTTTGTGAACCACTGCTGCAAGGTCTGCTGAAGCAAGGACTGCAAGGAAAGCTGGGCCTGTCACCTTGCAGCAGTAATAATATCACGAGTGTAAGTGTATTACTAACATACCTAGTTTGTAAGAACATTGTTACTAACGCTGTCTTGTCTTGTGTCAGCCTTGTTTCTAAATTATTACTGCCTACTAACATCCTTACATAGTATAAAACAAAGTCGCTATTTTTGTCTGTTTGTTTGTCTGTATGCTTAAATCTTTAAAACTACGCAACGGATTTTGATGCGGTTTTTTTTAATAGATAGAGTGATTCAAGAGGAAGGTTTTAGTATATAATTAAACGACATCCACGCGGGTGAAGCCGCGGGCATCAGCTAGTAGTTTATAAGTTACAATTGTTACTAACCATTATGGATCATTATGTTATCTGAATAAGTAATGTATTATGTTATATTGCCATCAACTGGACACAAAACCAGACTTCGTAGCTGCTACTAATAAATTACTGATGAAAAATGCCAAAAACACTTAGGCCCCGGGAATCGAACTCAAGACGACCACTAGACCAATTTTATTAGGTGTTGGAATAACAAAAATGTATATACTACTTAAAGTAGCTCTTTGTTCTTTAATAAAACGTATATATGACGTACCTATACACAAGACCCTATTGCTTAGTCTGAAGCGTGTAGCTCAGTAGAACACACACACCCTTCCTGAAGGAACTTAACTAAATATTATTCGTTCATACTAACGCCCATAATTATTATACTCAAACGTCACTCAATTATAAGTAACCCTCAAAACTCCTGCTATCTCTGTCAATCTGCGTTAAAGTAACAAAGACAGCAGAGATTTAAGTGCAACATAAAATTGAGTGACGTTTGAGTATTTGGGCGTTAAACGCCTTTAAAAAAAAACTTAAAGCTGTTGGTACCCTAAATCTGCGTTTTTGCCGTGAAGTTTTCACTAAACTACTTTGTGGTTGATATAGGCCGATATAGCCCACGACCTATTCGATGTGCATCAGTTATGTCCATTGTCCAGCCCAGTCCCACTATAACTTAGCTGCTAAACTTTATTACATATTCTAACCACGTTTATGGTATTAATTTGTTTACAATCACACGCCTTTCCATAGACACAAACTGTTTGGAATACTAATATCAAAAACTGGCTAAGTGCAAGTCAGACTTGCAACAAGAAGGGTTCTGTTGGCACCATAGACTTCATAAAAGTTTTTTCGTAATCTAAAAGTGTTCAACTAATTTCTGTAATTTTTTTTTTTCTAAATTTTAGGCTCAGAAGTTTCGAAGATAAAAGGAAGGCGCTCCGGGCGTCGGGGGCCACGTGATGGCTTCGGGCCACCGTAGATGCGGGCCTGTGGACGGTGAGTAATGGGCTAGCCAGACACACGAGTGATCACGATCTGTCTGTCCGATCATTCCGGAGTAGTAGTTCAAAATTTTAGGCTCAGTAGTTTCGCAGATAAGGGCCCCCTTTTTTTTTTTGGTGGGTGGAAAATATAAAGGTTCCGTTTTTTCCTTTTGAGGTACGGAATCCAAAAATTGTGTTACATAATATTTCAGTTACAACATCTATTGTCAACCATGGGTAATATTTCGCAAGGATGTTATGTGTAGTTTAAAAGGCAAATCATGTACTAAATTGATATGAGGAAAATGACTATAATGTATCTACCTATGGCGAATATAATGTCTACTTATGACTGGTATTATAACGTGGAAAATTTTCAGAAGTTCAACAATACATAAAGTGTCATAGATTCATCATTGGCCTAACCTTTTCCCAACTACGCTGGGGTCGGCTTCCAGTCTAACCGGATGCAGCTGAATACCAGCATTTTACATGGAGCGACTGCCTACCTGAATTCCACAAGCTAGTGAGTTCTTGGATACCCTTTAGTGAGACTGGGTTGTCGGGAATATCAGCCGTGCCGGGAGACCGCGGGCCAAACGGCGGAGTCCAGCTGCGAGCGCGCATCAGCCGGTTCGATACTGCGTCAACGTCCTCGCTACCGAGGACTAGCAATCATTATTCGATTATCGCGTTCTCAAATTTAAAGAAACCGTTTGTTTTTACTTCCTGTAAATCATTAATAATAATTGTAATACAGTCCACATTATTGAAGTCACCGTGTTTCAATCCTCCCAACACCTAAACGTCACCTTGAGGATATTCTTCAACTTCTCTTCACTGGTTGTCTACCTATAACGTCCACCTATAACTGTATTGTCTAGCTATAAAGTAACCATGGATAATGGCTAATGGTGCTTCCCGAGGCACGGAGGAAATTCGGTAATTGGTGGCCATCCAACCCCCGACCAACCTAGACAAGCACGGCTTCTTTCATTTCGCTAAGTGCAAATCGGACATTTTGATTATATTGCAACATTGTTTTGCACTAATCGCTCGTGGCTTAATAAGAACTGCCACTCGTCGGTCTGTGGATGGGTGACCGCCCGACATACCGGGTTTCCTCCGTGCCTCGGAAAGCACGTTAAGTTGTTGGTCCCGGCTGCCATACCTATATAGGCTCTTAGGTAGTCGTAACAGATAGTCAGCGACCTGAAATTCTGACATCCAGTCTTACCAAAGGGTATCGTATTACCTAGTATTAACTGGGTTGCGGAGGTCAGATAGGCAGTCGCTCCATGTAAAATACTGGTATTCAGCTGCATTCGGTTAGACTGGAAGCCGACCCCAATATACTTGGGAAAAGGCTAGGCAGATGATGATTGTTTTGCACTAATATTGTGGCGCCCCCTAGAGAGTCTGTTACAGCCATGACACCTGTCTAAGAACATGAACTCATCGAACACAAACCCGTTATTGTAAACCGCATCAAAATCGGATCATTAGTTTAGAAGATAGATGGGAACATTACTTCGCACAAACGCACACACAAACATCTCTCAACCTAAACGCCTGCTCCGTTCCGTCGTGGGTAAAACATGCAGTACATTGGTTATCACCTTAGTAGTACAATTTCCTTTAACTAGCTCTATTTATAGACGTTGAAATCAGGGACCGTCCGGATACTCGTTGAAAGGGTTTTTGAAGGGGTTTTTTTAAGCGCTTCAAAAAGAAACCCTATAATACATGTTACACCTCCGAACGGGTATAGTAAACCCTGTTACGAACGGGTTACCCTTTCAAAACCCTGTAACACTGTAACAGGGTAAGCCATTCCAACTCAAGACATTGTATTATGCACTGTTTACAATCGATATTAGTTTGAAAATTGCATACACGACCGCACGTGACATTCGTTCTGCGTCCGGCGGTCCGCCAATCTTGCGTGTACCGAGTTACCGACTTGCCGAGGGACTTGTAAACTTGGAAAAATAGCTAATATACGTATTACCAAGAATTGTCTTTCTGTGAAAATGCCACAGCCGAGGCGAGGTACTGTGCATCGTTATTATGTATTTGATGCATCAAATAACGCAAGCAAATGTTATTTATGTGGAAATGCCAGAAATGCAAGGTTACTATTTTTAGAAATATTGAAAAAAAAATACATAAAATGCGTTCTTACGTATTTATTGGGGGTAGAAAAAAAATAATAAAAATGTATTTATATTATGTTATGATTTATTGAATGTATCACATAAGATACATTGCCTAATCTACCTTATAAAATCTATGTATCATACCTATTTGCTACACTGCCAGGCTTCCAACGTTATTTTAACCATACAAAAATAAAACACGCTAACGTAAAAAAAAACATTTAAATTAAAAAACAGAACCTTCTTTTATTATTTTTGGTTCTTTTAGTTGTCTTAAAAATCATGATAGTAACACCCTTTGGACCAGGGATGTTGCGGAAGCCGATTTTTTGACATCCGCGGATGCGGATGCGGATGCGGAGTTTTGAAGGCTCACATCCGCGGATGCGGATGCGGATGCGAATGTTTAAGATATTATATAAATGAAGTAAAAAAAAATGAAGTAAAATAAAAATGAAGTAGGTACAGTTTATGAATGAAGAATTATTAAAACATTTTTTAGATTAGGTACTTTGTATCGGTGGTGACATTATTAATTAACTACACGCTGAAAAATAAAGAATTTTGTTATAATAATAAACTTTACCTACAATAAAACGTATTACCGGTGTAACATAATGGAATTGACCTGACGATTGAAATAAGCTGAGCTAGGACTAAAGTAGTCTTAGATTAGTGTAGTTAATATAAAGTTTTCCCATAAACAATTATTTACACACAATGATCACAATCACAACTCATGACCACACTCGAAATATCAATCTATACGATAAGTAATCAACAGCGCAAACAAACACGTAATGATTTATTTACAAGAAACAAAAGATGCACCACAACAAACGCGTCGGATCTTGTCAGTTGTCACCAATTTCTTCGCTCCCATTGGTCATTGTCATTTGTCACAAGGGAAACGGCACGCGCCATTCGCCGGCCGGCCTCGCCCAATTTCTTTCTTGCCGCAACTTGTGTGACATTCGCATCCGCATGAATATCCGCATTGATTATTGCGGATGCGGATGCGGATGCGGATGTTCAAATCTATGCGGAAGCTCCGCATTTGCGGATGCGGATTCGAATATTCGCAACATCCCTGCTTTGGACCTTATAAAATTTTGTTTGACCTTATAAACTTATTTGATGATTTACCAGCAAAAAAAAAGGGTTTCATTGCAATGACTGAGGGTACTAATATAGACTATAGTACTAAAGATATTGAAGCAACTACTTGATTTATCCTCATCTGATGAAATATTAAGGTTTCCTAAGAACATAGCAATGCTAGACGAGGTAAACTGGTGTCGGAGTCCGTTAGGAGAAAGCAATACTGCAGTTCAACCTCAGTACTTCAAACAATTTCATTTTGCTCTTGGTTCCAGAACAAAAACTCTACAATTTGCGAGTTACCGAGCGTTTCTTTGTTTTTGTACCATCATCATCTGCCTAGCTAGCCTTTTCCCAACTATGTTGGGTTCGGCTTCCAGTCTAACTGGATGCAGCTGAGTACCATATTTTACATGGCGCGACTAGAGATGTGCCGTTGCCGGCAATATTGGCAAAATTCCCTGGAATATTGGCAGGAGTGGGAATATTCGGAGAGTATTTGTTAATTATAAGTCAAATTAAGTACGGAAACTATGTAATACACTTTTAATTAGCATTGATAGGCCCTAATCTACATTGACCGGCAACTTTGGCAATATTTCCAATGCTGCTGGCAATTTTGATATTTTACCGGCAGTGGCAACATTCCCACCAGGCTGTGATGTGCCTAGGCGCGACTGCCTATCTGACCGCCACCACCCAGTTAATACGGGGTAATACGATACCGATAAGTGCTGTTTTTTTACAAAATTTTCATCCGTCAATGTATTTTTTTAATTGGATGTTGTTGCTTAATAATAACTGCCGCTCGGGTCGAAGGCAGGTTTCAGGTCTTCGGTTAAGCCGCGCTTGCCTAGGTTGGTCTGTGGATGGGTGACCATTCATTACATACCGGGTTTTCTCCGTGCCTCTGTAACGACTGCCAAAGATCTATATATGGCAGCCGGGACCAACAGCTTAACGTGCTTTCCGAGACACGGAGGAAACTCGGTATGTAATACCGAGTTACAGACCAACCTAGGCTTAGTTTAGTTTAGATTAGTTTAACGGGGCTTTTATCCGCACTAAGCCTCTTGATTGGGCCATTGTGCGTGATGTTTTAAGGATACCTACTCCAACCAACATAGATCGTCCCAGAATTGCAGCAGCCTTCCCAGACTGCTGCAGGCTTCCGGGAGAGTTAATGGGGATCGTAGAGTTTGTGCCCGGTGATTTGCCACGCTCCTGCACTCTAGGAGTACGTGTCGTGGCGTTTCTTCCGCATCCATGCATCCTCTGCACAGTGGGCTGTCTATTACACCTATATTATGTAGATTTTTGTTTAGGGAACAGTGACCTGTTAAAATTCCTATGATTTTACGGAGTTTGTCCCTTTTAAGTTTGATGAGATTGCGCCGATGCACTGTCTGAGATGATCTTTATTTAAAATCACTGACGTCTCTGGCTGCAACTGCTTGTGCCGCTCTGGTGATACCGATACATTCGGCTTGGAAGATTGTGTTTAATTTATCTAGGGTATTTGATATTGAAATGTTTAGATCATTCGAGAAGACGCCGGCTCCTGTACCATGTGAGGTCTTGGAGCCGTCCGTATATATCCTAACTTCATTGATGCCAGAGCTTTCTACTGCTTCTGCAGTGAGTTGGATGTCGTAACTTCTATCGAACACATGGTGACATGAAGTTTTATCCATGGGCGCCTCAAGGAGTGGTATTTCCTTCAGAATCCCCTGCAAAACTTTTGAGTGTGTGGTTTCTGTATTTACTTTCCATAGTCCGTTTGATCTTAGTCTTAAGGCGGTTGCCTGAGCTTCCTCCTGTATGACCAGATCCAGAGGTCTTAAATTCAGAAGATACTCTAACGCTGCTGATGGAGTTGTTCTCATGCATCCAGTAGCTGCTACACTAGCTAGGCGTTGCAGACTCTGGAGTTTCGTTTTCACCGTGGTCAGCTGAGTTCTGGGCCACCATACAACTGATCCGTAGGTAAATAGAAGGTCTGATGACTGACGTGTATAGCCAGAGTGTGATCTTTGGGTTAAGACCCCATCTCTTACCAACTAGTCTTCTACACTGATTAAAAGCTATACAGGCCTTCTTTGTTTTAGCCTCTAAGTGACTCGCCCAGTTCAATTTGTTATCAAGAATTATGCCCAGATATTTCACTTGCGTTGATAGGGAGAGTCTTGTGTTGAAAAGCTTTGGTAGTTGTAATTCTGGTAACTTCCTTTTGTTGGTAAAAAGGATAAGTTCTGTTTTCTTGGAGTTTACTGAAAGTTCGTGTTCTTCACAGAGTTCACACCAATCCTCTACTATCTGCAGTGCAGAGCGCATCACTTTGCACAGCCTATCTTCAGCATTCCCGTTTATCAGTATAGCAAGGTCGTCTGCATAACCAATAGTAGTGTATCCTCTGTCATTTAGTTTCTTTATGAGGCTGTCCACTACTATGTTCCAGAGTTTTTCCGGATGCCAAATCACATCCGACTCAGAGTGGCCTACTGGCCACCACAGCGCACCAACAACCAGCGAATGGGATGTGGCCAACAAGCTCGTAACTGCGGATAGAATAGAATGCGCTCTAAGGAGCTTCAAGCCTTTCAAATACGCAGGGTTGGACGGAATATTCCCGGCCCTACTACAATGATTACTAAAACAGGTAACCAAGCACCTAATACCAATCTACCGGGCCTGTATAGCTTTCAACTATATCCCCACACTTTGGAGAGAGGCAAAAGTAGTCTTCCTACCTAAACCAGGAAAAGAGGACTACACACACGCCAAATCTTTCAAGCCCATTAGTCTAACATCTTTTCTTCTGAATACACTGGAAATACTGGTAGATCGACACTTAAGGGATGGAGCTCTAAAAAGCAAACCACTGCATCCTCAACAACATGCGTACAGGAAAGGCAGATCAACAGAGTCGGCATTACACATGGTAGTGCACAAAATAGAAACGGCTATAATAAATAAAAACTCAACACTTGCTGCCTTCATAGACATTAAAGGAGCTTTTGATAAAACCATACACAACAGCATTAACCACGCCCTGCAAAAAGTTAGTGTAAAACCAGTAATAAGAAACTGGATAACAGAACTGGTTAGCAAAAGGGCGGTTCAGATAGTGGGGAATACTACCACAAGAGCCAAGGTAGTAAGAGGATGCCCCCAAGGAGGTGTTTTATCTCCACTTCTCCAGACCAACCTAGGCAAGCGCAGCTTAACCTAAAGATCGATCCGAGTGGCAGTTATTATTAAACCACGTTTAAACTTTGTTTTTGCATAATAAGCCGATAAACCACACGTGACAGAAATTAAAAATAAACAATAATAATGACAATATACATAATATAAAATAGATATATTGTAATAACTATATAATAAATTGAAACCGTACAAATCAAGCAATGTCACGTATTTGATACATGCGAAAAATTATCTAAAAGGATGGAATCTGGCAGGGTATCATATCTGATACACTAAGAAAAACAGTAAATTACTTACGATTTCAGACCATTTTGATACTTGAAAGTAGCGTTTCTAAGTAGCCAATATACCTATTTGAATTAAACAGCTTTTGAAAATAATTTGACATAAATATAATAAAAAAATTGTGTTTTTATCTTGCAACACCCAGACGACTTTGGTCGGTTTGCTATTTTGTTTTCTACTGCATAATTATTTGGATTAACATATGATAAAATATTTTTTTTTTAGAATTTGGATTATATTTTGTCTTTTGTACCATATAAAATCTCGTAATAAATGTTTTGAAAATACCTTTTGGAACGTTTCTAGATTTTCATAAAGTTCAATGTATCAAATTGTACACAGCGCCAACAATAGGGTTAATGTAAGATTTTATATTTGTTACTTCGCCTGATCTTACATAAAAAATAGCATTACCTTGGTGTTAATCTAATAATTATCGTAGGTAGTTTTTAATACCTACTTTTTACTTACTAAAATAGGAACAAATTAGGTATAATTATTATATACATGGGTATAAATGAACGTGGTCCGACCACTTAACACTAGAAAGACTATTAATTTAACTTAGTACTTTAAAATAATCACTTACCTGTCTTACTCATCTTAATTGTTAGTTCGCTTAAATGTCACGCATCAATTGTTGTCAAAATCGTAATAACTAAATAAAAACAGTAAGGTGCGCACGGGTGCAAGTATCCCCCCACCTAGATGCAGCTAAAGTTTATTAGGTAATCCAGGGTAACACGAAAAAAAGCTTTTCGGGAAGGTAACCTCTTCAAAGGCTTAAGTCATTGAAGGGGTTAACCCCTTCACGTGGTTACCTTATTCAAAGTGTTAACCATTTCGCTGGGGTTCGAGGATGTAACTCGAACAAAAGGTAACACAGCGATATGAGTTACCCTATGTACGGGTTACCCTGTCCAAAGGCTTAACTCTCAAGCGGGGTTGTACGGTCCCTGGTTGAAATATGCGGAAAAGTTGCAAAGATCCTTTTTACCTAACTACTTGCTATAATTGGGTCCAAGAGGATGGGTTATGATATTTGACATTAGTTTGTCGTGGTAATTTCGATAATTGATGATTTTTCTAACAAAAATCAGAACTTACTAACTCTGGTTTTCGTATGGAAACGTCTCGAGGATATGCTAAACCAATACTAATGGGCCTGATCAAAAGAAGAACCTGGTTCTCAAATAATTTTACAAAAAAATACGTTGAACCATAATGATCAAGGGAAATAAAACCATATACCTATGCAAGACTTACCGTTCATATTCAATAGTTGATATGTCAGCATCACTAGAACTATGGTTCACTTTAAGCAAGCCATTTCTTCTGAAGAACGACTTCCTTCTGCCTCTGACTCCCTTCTCTTCTGTGCTCGATTCAACGAATGATATGGTAGAAGAAGAAGTAAATTCCTTATGGTTGTCCATGGCTCTGGAATAAAAGATATTTTCTTTCCAGATTTTATATTTTTATTCTACATGGAACGACCACGACGACGCCCTAACCTACGGCCGCCGGCCGCCGCCCTAACCTACGGCCGCCGGCCGACGGCCTATTATCCTACACATCCCAGTAGTTCTGGGTAATACGAAACCCCTTGGCGACCCTGCTTGTCAGACTTTCAGGCCAAAGGTTGTTTCGCAATCAATTCCATTCGAACGGACCCCCACTGACTACCTAGCTGTAAAAACTCACGACTGCCGCAAATTCACAAATTACCGCCAACAGGCTTTGTTTAACGGCTAATCGTGAGAGACAGACAAGATACTGAAAACAAATAAAGTTCCACCCATCCACGGCCCAACCTGGGCAAAAGCCGCTTAACCCTAAACATCAACACGTGCAGCTGTTATGTTGTTTAGTCTCGAGCTCCTCGCTGCTGCTTAAAACACTATACAGTAATAAGTACCTAATGTTATAAATTCGTGGATGGGTCTTCAAAGTATCGATCAGTCTGGGAGAGTTTTGGGCCGGTTACCTTGACCCAGTCAACGGGTCCTTTGGGAGACGTCCGAAAAATAAGTATCTTGCCCTATCTTATTTTAACCTATTTTTATTAGAAAATCGAGAATCAAAGGAGGTTCATATTATGACTTACATACGCTCCTAAATCATCTTGATACACTAGTTTTATTTTCGCAACAACAGAACTTGAGTAATAATTATCTTTTTCGCGAATAAAACAAGAATAAACATTGCCTCACCTGCTTTCGCCACTTTAAACCACTATTTCTATCCTTAAACATCTGTATTTTGAAGTAAATTATTCACAAAAATATATTCTGCACTTTATTTTCACGATCACTTTACACTAAACACCTTAACTTTTGTAAATACCCACATTTTTAACAAAATACTGTCTAAATCTGACGCCTGTTTAATCTGTGCGCTGCCGTCGCGCGGCGGGAATCAGAATCAATTGATTGATTATTTGTTACAAAGAAAAACAGTTTTCCTTCTTACTGCAATACATTCAAATGTTTAAATAAATCGAAATATTTATTTTCAATATATATTAAAAGTAATTTTAAAGATTCTTCTGATATAAGTGGTTGTTATGATCTGTTTTCGAAGCATCAACTGAGATTCAGTACAAATCAAATTATTTAGAGATACTAAACTTCATGACACTGTAATCAATATACAATGTAACGTAAAGCCTGTGAAGTCTTACAAGTGGCAATGGTTTCACTAGCAAAGTATCTAATTACCTACTATTTTACTTACGAAATGGAGACGTTTTTATTATTATTTATCTTTAACATATCAAATATACAGGATGTCTTAATTTATTTAGCTGTAAATATGTTGGTATTGGCATTTGAAAGAGTTTTCTTATTAATCATGAAGCATTGCTGTTACATAAAAATAAAACTTCTTTGGTCTTTTGTACTTTTAACTGAATAAAAAAGTCTACATCCAGGTTTAGCTGACTTTATTATTGTTTAGCCAATTTTTATAAAATATGCATTTAATGGAACTATTGAAATAATTGATATTATGAAATGAAGCACCAAAGGAAAATAAACTGTAAAGAGACCTGAAAAAGTAGCTCACTGTACTTGCATGAATAAGTGACATCTGTTAACATAAAACTAAACTATTACACCGCGTCCTCTTTTCAAAAGTTTAACTATTCCGCAGTAGATGGCGCTGTTCTCATTTTAATGGAAATGTGAAAAATATGACTAGTTTGCCAATAATAGTACCACATAGGGAAATAGGAATTAATATAACAGAATATCTAAATTTAATCCTTTGCCCTGCCTAATTTAAAGGAAAACATAACAATAATAATTATAATTTTAATTCAGTCTTTCTTTGCGTTTGTCGGGAACGCTCGCCGTCTCATATTCATAAGCGTAAAAGAAAGAGACAAAATACTCAAAGGATTTCTGTGGTACCTAGGCAAAGGCATCGGATTTTCTTCATAGTGTTTTTGTTTCCGCCTACTAGTGCCTTTGCAATAATGTCCTGTGCAAAATATTCGTGCGAAAATGTGTTAATTTGATTTATTTTGACTTGTGTGTGCTTAGTGTGGTAACTTTCTGTTAAAATAAGGATTTTATTAGTGATCTGTGACTTGTGTAAGGCTGAATAAGTGTTTGTTTGTGTCTTTTATTGATTTTTTTTCGAAGTTGGAAGCAAAAGTGATTCGTTTTGAATATTTTTTGAAGATTTTCGGCTCGTTTTGAAACAACAGGTAAGGGTACAAAAATAGTGCTTATTTCACTGATTTTTGTTCATAAATAAGCTTACAAAATAAATCGTATTAGGTACCTAATTAAGTATTTATATAATACTATGTTGTTTACATCTAGGCTGTATTTTACAAATAATATATTTTTTTTTTAAATCGCACTAAATTTTATTCATAATTAAGTCAGTGTTTTTACCAAGGGTTATTAATTTAGTTTTGCATTAACCCTTAAACTCTTGTTAATGCAAAACTAAATTAATGTTACTTACTAAATTACTAATAAAAACTAAATTATTAAGCCTTGATAGTCGGGTAAAAACACTGACATTCGATGACTTTTTTGTGATTCAGAAGAATGGGCTACTAGCTTTATTTATCTACTAGATAAATTTTATTGACGAAGACCTCACTAAAAATTAATCACGATGCTTGTCAACAGAAATATTAAGCTAGTAGCCCATTCTTCTGAAATCACCCTAGTTAAATGCTTTTAGATACAGTCAACCGCACATCGGCAATACTTGCACTACGAAACCCGCCTTTATTGCTACGATATAGAGGCACTGTCAGTCAGTTTTTATTGATGTATGATGGACTGTATCTATATTTTTTCATTACTCATACTCTGAAAGTAGGTCATAATATGCCTGCGGAGCGGGTTGAAAGTACTACTTTTCAGCCCTAGGGAGAATCGCTTTCTACTGACAGCTGTCAAATTATTTGTGTACTTGGGAGCAAGCCTATTACCATCAACCAATGTAATTAGGAGCAAGCCTATTGCCATCAACTGATGTGATTAGGAGCAAGCCTATTGCCACCAACTGATGTAATTGGGGGCAAGCCTATTACCATCAACCGATGTAATTAGGAGCAAGCCTATTGGCATCAACCAATTTAATTAGGAACACGCCTATTGCCATCCTCTGATTTAGGTATTCGGGAGCAAGCCTATTGCCATCAACCAATTTAATTAGGAGCAAGCCTATTGCCATCAACTGATGTAATTGGGGCAAGCCTATTGCCATCAACCAATTTAATTAGGAGCAAGCCTATTGCCATCAACCAATCTAATTAGGAGCAAGCCTATTGTTATCAACCGATGTAATTAGGAGCACGCCTATTTCCATCAAGAAATCTAATTAGCCATCAACCAATCTAATTAGGAGCAAGCCTATTGCCATTAACCGATGTAATTAGGAGCAAGCCTATTGCCATCAACCGATGTAATTAGTAACACACCTATTTCCATCAAGAAATCTAATTAGCCATCAACCAATCTAATTAGGAGCACGCCTATTGCCATCAACCGATGCAATTAGGAGCAAGCCTATTGCCATCACCCGATGTAATAAGGAGCAAGCCTATTGCCATCCACCGAAGTGTTTCTCTTATGTTTACTTTTATAATTTTGTTGTCAATTTGTTTTGTCCTGTGTGAAACCAATAAATACTTTTTATTTCTTCTTTCTTTCGATTTAGGTAATTGGGCGCAAGCCCATTCCCATCAACATTCCTTGTATTCGTAATGAAAAGCCTCATCTCTCTCGGGTCGCGTATTTCTATATCCGTGTTCACTGTGAGGCAGTACTGCCTTGAAACACGCACGGGTTTGTCGCGCTAACTGCCTTTACAAACTCGTGTTCAATTCAGAGTATGCGTCCTCCAATCGCGCACGGATTTGCAAGGAGCATGCGCCTTGATTAAGCACCACAAATCCGTGTTTGTTTGAAGGCATTTTTGTGTTCACGACTTTCAATTCATCTCCATAACGCGCGCTCGCTTCGCTCGCATATTAAATAACACTAATATCTTCTGTCCCCGAAGTGCCGGGCCTCCGCCGGCCTCCTTCGTCTTTTGGTTAATTGATTTGGTGAGCATTTATCCATTTTGGTAGTTCATGCACCATCGCCTTGAACACGTGTTTAGAAGAACAGTTGGCGTTGCAAACCCGTGCGCGATTGGAGGACGCGTACTCTGAATTGAACACGAGTTTGTAAAGGCAGTTAGCGCGACAAACCCGTGCGTGTTTCAAGGCAGTACTGCCTCACAGTGAACACGGATATGGAAATACGCCTCCGGTCGTGTCGGATTGCCGTCCCATCGGACTATGAGAGAAAAGGGAACAGAGAGTGCACTTGTGCCTGCGCACGTGCGCACACACTTGTGCACTATAATATCTCCTAATCTCTGGCTAATCTCCGCTGGGATTGGCCGCCGTGGCCGAAAAACGGTCAGGAGGACTATTATTATTGTAATGAAAAGCACAGTGTTTACCTCAGGTTAAAGACTTATTTAGTCCCTCGAACTATGTATTAGCGCCCTCGCTGCGCTCAGGCGGCAAACCTCGTCTCGGGCACTAAATAAGTTACTTTCACCCCTAAAGTAACAATGTACTATTCCTTCCTCTTATAAATTTAAAACTACTTTTGTTTACCTACTTATGTACCTACATAAGATCAATAGGTACATACTAGTTACTGAGACCCTGAACACCGCGTACTTACAGTGTACTTATCCTTTCGTATGTCTGAAACCTAGATCCGCCTTGTCTAGCGGATTATTAGGATCGTACGGGTCTAAGCTAGGTTCTGCCGACGAAGTCGTCTTCCAGTCTAACCGGATGCAGCTGAATCCCAGTATTTTTACATAAAGCGACTGCCTATCTGACCTCCACAACCTACTTAGTATTAAATAATACAGTTATTCCCCTTGGTAAGACCGGTAGTCAATCTTTCGGGCCACTGACTAGCTGTAACGATTGACAAAGATCTACAAATGGCAATTAGGGAACATTTCCAAGGTTCAGAGGAAACTCAGTATATAGGTAAGTAATGTGTGGTCACCCATCCACGGACTAACTAGGCAAGCGTGAAGCGGGGCTTAACCTGAAGAGAGACATCCGAGCGGCTGCAGTCATCATTTAGCCACGAACTCCTACAATATCTAGGCTTATCCTTACTTCCTTACTAATATTATAAATGCGAAAGTAACTCTGTCTGTCTGTCGCGCTTTCACACCAAAACTACTGAACCGATTTAAACTTTTGGTACCTACCTACACAAAAAGTCTAAAGCCTGTGAAATAGGCTTTTTAATGCGAAAAAAGGGGGATTACAAGATTACTTTTGATCGCGATAACAGACATTGGTCGCGACGACATCCACGCGGACGAAGCTGCGAGCATCAGATAGGTATCCTAAATATGGTTGCTGTGTGAGATAAAATATCTAAAAGTACAGAAACAAATACTTTAGTTACCATCATTGAACAATAATTAATGCGTAGGTATTTAGGTAGGTAGGTATGTATACGTTGTGTTGGAAGGCCTCCCACTAGGTGGACCGATGATCTGGTGAAGGTTGCCGACCCGCTGGATGCGAGACGCACGGGACCGGTCAATGTGGCGTCAGCGACACCTGGGGCAGGCCTATATCCAGCAGTGGACGTCTTTTGGCTGAAATGATGATGATGATTTAGGTACCCTAAACAATGTTTCACGTGATTTAACTCATGCATCACGATTTGACGAACCATTGTATTTATAAGTCTGCGGAAGGAAAACGCATCTCAATGCGATTGTTTCGAACTTATTATAACGTAATTGTAAGTACATAGGTACCTAATTATATTAAACTAGCTTTTGCCAGCGGCTTCGCCCGCGTGATAATGACGATTTTCCATACAAACTTTCATCCCCTATTTAACTACCTTAGGGGATGAATTTCGAAAAATCCTGCCTTATTCCTTGTCTACGTTAGAAAGGGAACCTCTGTGCAAAATTTCAGCTTTCTAGGTCCAAGGGTTTGGGCTGGGCGTTTATGAGTCAGTCAGTCAGTCAGCCAGCCAGGACTTCTCTTTTTGTTTATATAGATAGATAGATTGCACGGATAGGATAGTACGGTTAAAAAGAGGCCGTTGTAGGTTGACCTACGTGATGCCGTGCAGAAGTAAAAAACGGTATTCCTCGCTTGCAGTCACTTGCAGTTTATTGCGAGATGTCTCTGGAGAGACATGAAGGGAGCTCTCTCGAGAGTGTACCTGACGTTTCTAAAGAACATCACCAGAAAATACAGTTTTTTTTCTAGGGCATCCTCCCTCGGCGTTTACGCCTTTTGTAAGTCGCCTATCACTCATCTTCTCACCATGACCAAACCACCTAGGTATTGTAGACCTTTGGACAACTACTAACACTTCACTCCTAACCACCACAACTCCTGAAAGTTGAATCAACAATGAGTACCTATCACCAGTAAAGTGCAAACCGATCGTCTGACCAGTTTTCCATTTCCTTCTACTCGAAGTTTCTCCGGGCAAAAGACGTGATCGTGTTCGTATAGTAAGCGAGGTCTCTATAGGTACCCACGAAACAAATGACTATCTTGAACACTTTTGTTCTCACTCCGATCTTTAGACCAGTTACAATCACTTTCAAACTGTATTTTCATCACGCATACCCTGAAAGTAGGTCATAACATGCCTGCGGAGCGGGTTGAAAGTACTACTTTTCAGCCCTAGGGAGAATCGCTTTCGGCTTCAACTGACATTTGTTGAATAATTTTAAAAAACTAGGTCTATTTTCACATTTTTATTGAACCATGTTCCAACTTTTTATACAGCCACTAAATTAGAGCGCAATTTAAAATTAAAATATCATAAAAATATTAGTAGATTATTAACAAAGGGGATAAAGCAGTGTCTTTTGTCGCGGGTGACGATTTAAATCGCGAGCGTAACGAAGGAGTAGAGCTTAACTCCCGAGCGTAGCGAGGGTGTAAAAAACTTAAATCAAGAGCGAATCGAGCGATTTAAGACGAGTCCTGAGTGTAGCGTGGGATTTAAGTTCACCCAAGACTAAGATAGCTTTATCACCAAGGAAAATACTCTACTTTTCGTACCATTTGCGAAAAAATTAACACAATAATAACATGAGATACGAATTTATTAAAAATAATGACAATTAAAAGTAAAAGTTAACATTCGAAACATTGGTCCAATTATAATTATTGATAGAAATCACATTCTCCCCCTAGAGGATGAATGAAATTCAGTACAATTTACTTTCCCTGTTTTTAACAGATTAAAATATGTAGTACATTGTTACCTTAGTCCCGAGACGGGGTTTGGCGCCCGATCGTATTGAGGGCGCTAATAGTTCGAGGGACTAAATAAGTCTTTAACCCGAGGTAAACACTGTGCTTTTCATTACGAATACAAGGAAAGTTGATGGGAATAGGCTTGCAATTACCCAAATCGGT
Organism: Diarsia mendica; assembly: GCA_949316265.1. Classification (NCBI taxonomy): domain Eukaryota; kingdom Metazoa; phylum Arthropoda; class Insecta; order Lepidoptera; family Noctuidae; genus Diarsia; species Diarsia mendica. The sequence continues at coordinate 4,794,092 of OX438916.1, forward strand.
GGATGGCAATAGGCTTGCTCCTAATTAGATTGGTTGATGGCAATAGGCTTGCTCCTAATTACACCGGTTGATGGCAATAGGCTTACTCCTAATTAAATTTGTTGATGGCAATAGGCATGCTCCTAATTACATCCGTTGATGGCAATGGGCTTGCCCCCAATTATATCAGTTGATGGCAATAGGCTTGCTCCTAATTAGATTTGTTGATGGCAATAGGCTTGCTCCTAATTACATCCGTTGATGGCAATAGGCTTGCCCCCAATTACATCAGTTGATGGCAATAGGCTTGCTCCTAATTACATCAGTTGATGGCAATAGGCTTGCTCCTAATTACATTGGTTGATGGCAATAGGCTTGCTGCTAATTACATCAAATTATTTGACAGCTGTCAGTTGAAAGCGATTCTCCCTAGGGCTGAAAAGTAGTAGTACTTTCAACCCGTTCCGCAGTCATGGTAAGACCTACTTTCAGAGTATGAGTAATGAAAAATTATTTATGACTTTAATATAATTATAGTTTTAACTATTTTTCTAAAATAACATAGATTTCGTCAAAAACTTTGCATTTTTTTTTAATGATGAACATGAAAAATATTGTCTGAATGGATGAGAATGAGAATGGTCGAATGGACAACCAGAGGACAAAAAAAAAAACAAAATAAGCGGGAAAGCGACAATCCGCTCAACACTCATTTTTCTTTAGCTAACTTTCACCCCTTGGATAACAATCTACTATTATTATTTCTAAAACGACATGAACAAAAACCAAACTTATGTCAGTCCAATGCATTTCTGCCTTCATCGATGTTGATGATACAATGTCTTATGTACCTATATCTAGGCCCTTGTTTTCTTACCTACATAAATTATAGTACCTAACATACAGTATAGATCCTTACATAGTATAAAACAAAGTCGCGTCTGTTTGTTTGTTTGTTTATTTGTTTGTTTGTCTGTATGCTTAAATCTTTAAAACTACGCAACGGATTTTGATGCGGTTTTTTTTAATAGATAGAGTGATTCAAGAGGAAGGTTTTAATACCTTTTTTGTACCCGTGCGAAGCCGGGGCGGGTCACTAGTATTTACATAAACAAAGTTGATTGTAATAGCAAACATGTGTGTTACCGCAGTTATTTACTTCGAACTATATAATGAGCGTATACGAAGATACCTATTGTAACAACTACATCGAGACCTAAAGGACAATATTGCCTTAATAAAGGCACACAGATACAATGCGTTGTCAACCGGACACGTATCAAAGATGCCAGTCTGTTTTATAGAGTTATTTCTAACTAGCTTTTGCCAGCGGCTTCGCCCGCGTGAAAATGACGATTTTCCATACAAACTTTCATCCCCTATTTAACTCCCTGAGGGGTTAAATTTCGAAAAATCCTTCATTATTCCTCGTCTACATTATAAAGGGAACCTCTGTGCAAAATTTCAGCTTTCTAGGTCCAAGGGTTTGGGCTGGGTGGGCGTTGATGAGTCAGTCAGTCAGGACTTCTCTTTTTAACCGACTTCCCAAAAGGAGGAGTTTATATAGATAGATGGACATGATCATCCTCTTGCCCTTATCCCAATTCATTTGTGGTCAGTGCAGCATGTCTTTTTCTTTCACACTTCTTTGTTTCTCGTCATCATCATTTATTTGTAATGGACAAATCCAATAATATTCCCTGTGAACTAGGGGCCTAGCCGGCCAATTGGCAAACACGGTCTGCAACGTCAACGGATTGGCAGAAATTATTCGGTGGCAAGCTGCCTTGGCAAGAGATGGTTAGTCTTGAAGATCTAACGTTTTATTTCTTCATCATCTTCCCCTTCTCCCATTCTCCCCTGTCAGACATCACGGCATCACTTAATTTTACTCCTATATCTTGCATATCATTCCTCACACAAAACATCCATCTTATTTGGCCTTTCTCTCCATCCATCAACAATTTAGAACATAAAGGTAGGTATATCACAATTATTTCATGCAAATAAAGAATCTGCGATCTTCATCGCCCCGTGCAGTTGTTAAATACACGAGCCTCTCCATTAATGTTGATATATTTTTGTCATCAGATCAAAATAATCCAAGATGAAGACCAAGCTGACTTCGGTGACGTACCTGGGGTTCACGGCCATGGACCGCCGCTTCTCAAACGCCATGCTGCCCTGGTTGCTGCGGGAAATCAGAGCTACTGGTGTTAAGGATAAGGTATGTATTCCCAAGATATGACAGACACCAGCATTCAGAGCTTCAAGTGATAGCTACTGCCTAGCCTTTTCTGAACTATGCTGGGGTAGGCCAGTCTAACCAAATGCGGCTGAATACCAGTATTTTAAAAGAGCGAGCGCATATCTGACCATGACCATGTCAGTTTAAAATCTTATAAATCTTTCTCTCACTTCTCACTGAGCGTTAGAAAAAATCGTATGATTTACAGATGGACACAGCCCAAAACATTGAACACACAGATAACTTAGAAAAGTATGTATCCCTGATCCCTCATTGACCTCTATCTAATTAGTACTCAAGTTCATCAGGTTTTATGACCCCAAGTTCGTCGCTATAAAACCCATACAGTGTTAATTTAATTAATTTTGGTGGCTCCTAAAACCTATTTCAATGTTTATCGCTTGCCCAATATCTTGTAATGTTTACTGTTGTAATTAAAAAACCTCAGGCCTGTAATCTTCGAACAGTTAGGCAGAGGTGTAGAAGATACGCCCAAATTTCACCGGTTATAGGTATTTAATTTCCATGTAATAAGGGGCGAACTCATTGACATCAACGGGCAATCGAGGCAGTTACTTATTGTTTTTGTTAATTAGAATTATTGGTACCACGAAACCAACAAAGCGTACCTATTTAGTCATAATGATCCCTTTGGGGCAAAGACTTACTCGTAAAGGGACGGATTGGGCCTTCATCAGTGAAGATGGTGGCTGTCATATCATGCTTTTTAGAGTTCCGTAGTCAACTAGGAACCCTTAAAGTTTCGTCATGTTGTCTGTCTGTCCGTCTGTCCGTCCTCGCTTAATCTCTGTGACCGTTAGCACTAGAAAGCTGAAATTCGGTACCAATATGTGTATCAATCACGCCGACAAAGTGGTAAAATAAAAATTGGAAAAAAGTGTTTTATTAGGGTAGCCCCCCTATATGTAAAGTAGGAAGTGATTATTTTTTTAATTTCAACCCTAACGTGTGATATATTGTTGGAAAGGTATTTAAAAATGAATAGGGGTTTACTAAAATAATTTTTTGATAATGTCAATAATTTCGGAAATAATCGCTCCAAAAGTAAGAAATAATGTGTCCCCCCCCCCTCTAACTTTTGAACCATAAGTTTAGAAAATATGAAAAAAATCTGTAAAGTAGAACTTCATATTAAAGGACTTTCTAGAAATATCATTTTGAAAAAAAAAAGAACCACCTTTAAACTCATAACATAAGTGGGAACACTTATTGTGACGGACGGGAAACTACGGAACCCTACACTGAGCGTGGCCCGACACGCTCTTGGCCGGTGTTTTTCATATTTCCGCGATAACCACGTGGGCGAAGCCGCGGGCAAAAGCTACTCAATTGATATTTTATGCGTGACTAATCAAATCTAAAGTTGTGCTGAAGATGCCATCAGTGACTTTATCTTTGATCGCTCATAATTATCTCGGAAACGTGACACTTATGAATATTTTGTATTTTTACAAAACTTGTTTGTATTAAAGTCAGCTATCGACTAATGTAGGTTTTATGAGTGACCGCTTGTTTTAAAATCAAAATAAAATGGTGGAAGTTAGCCAGGCCATTTTATTCAAGCCCCTTTATTCAAAAGTTAAAGTTTTTCTTAATAATAATAGTTTTCTTTCTTACAGCTCAGCATAGCTGTAGAAGATGGCTGCTTGAAAGCTTACAATGGTAATTTTGAACCAGTCATCGTGCACCGTCTGGTTGATATTGTGAGGTGAGTCCAATAACCACATATGGCTTCCGGCCACCGTAGGCGCAGGTCTGTGGACGGTGAGTAATGGGCTAGCTCGCCGTCGGTAGCCAACCAGAGCAGCGGTGGCCCAGTGGTGGCTACCCCGACTTACGCACAGTAAGTCGTACATAGTTCATATATCATATATTATCATAATTATAATTCATGTAATAATAATAATAATAAATTTTTATTCATAATTATTATAAGGTATAACGTTAAATACAATTTTCCTTAAATCTATATAAAGTTCACCCGGAATTTGTGCCTGAACTAGGTGATCCTGTGTTTCAGGCGATTGTTGTTGTAATTCATAATTAACATCATAATAAAATTATATCACAATTAAACATGATTGATTAACTAAAATTAACAAGTTTAATTTAACATTACCTACGTGACTTAATATAAAACCAACAAAAAACAATAACTTTAATCTTTCACCCAGACCTTCTATCGTTCCTTTGTTCTTGAATAAGTAATAGAAATCCTGAAAAACTCACTCGACTTTTCAGCAAGTCCTAGTTTTCTGCCTACCCCCATAACAAGAAAACAATGCAAGAATTTATGTAGGTACCTATGTTATTCAATTTTGGATCGACCTTGAAATTTTAAACTTACTTATAGGTATATTTATGGCTTCGACAAAAAAAAATGGCTAATTCAAAAATCCGGAACAATTTATTATTTTGCAAGTTAGATCCTCAATTAAATACGAAACCTGTTTTTCCTTTATAAAAACGTCTCAACAAGTAATTTTGTACCAATAAAGGTTAATCTTGACGATCTTTATGACGCAGTTTGAAGAAAAACATCAATAAATACTTACATTAATAATACTACGTTCTGTATTGCTATGTTGTTTTTAGGGTTCCGTAGTCAACTAGGAACCCTTATACTGCCGTCGTAAGAAAAAGGGGCACAACTAACATTTTGAACAAAATTGAGTTATATACATATAAGACAATTTCTTTGGAATTTTAAATTAAATAGACGATTGTGTTGTTCTGAAATAGAATTTTTATTTAAGTAATTTGTAACATACTCTAACAATATTATAATCTTAAACTTATCTTATACATAACTTACCTGAAATAGAAAAACGACATTTAAAGTCTATTAACTTAAAATAACTATTCTTAGGCTTTTTACTATATAAAACAATCTTGAAAATACTTTAGTTCATTGACATGTGTCAACGCCAAACATTAAAACTGCTTTATCAACGGTTGGCTGCTAGCGCCATCTATCACTAAATTAAAGAAACATAAACATAGTTTCTTTACATCTCCCTCCCCAAATATGAAAATTTTCCCAAAATTTTCACTACCTACTACTACTAATACTAATTAAAACTAAATTTAAATTTTCCAATAATATTATATCTAAATAATGTTTATATAACATATTTTTTCTGTCTCATTTCTGTTTTTATGTAGGTATTGGTATAAGTTTTGTGACATGAAAGAGATTTGACTCTAACTTTTTATGACCTGTATTAATTCTATATATTGAATTTGATATCTTTTCAATAATTTTAAAAGGACCAATCTTCAGTTCATCTAGTTTATTTCTATTTAATTTGTTCCCATTCTCTACATAAATCATATCCCCGATATTAAAATTATAATGAGTTCTATTTTTATCAAATATTCGTTTATTGTAGTTGTGTGATTTTAATGTATTTTCAAATGCTATTTCCCTATCTTTAATCCATTCCTCTTTTGTCTTATCTTTTTTTAGTTCTTTTGGCAAAAAAGAAACATCTGTACCATCTAACAAGTATTTTGGTGCAAAGCCAGTAACTGTATGTTCTGTATTATTATATTTATCTACACAATTATGAGCAATGGTCGTCCATGCTATTTTATTATTTTTTTCATTTATTTTACATCTGATTTTGTTCACAAGCGTTTGATTAAGTCTTTCATTTAAACCGTTTGAAAACGGGGCATTTACTGCAGTAAAGATCATTGGTATTGATTTTTCATTTAAAAATGTTTTGAATTCTTTTGAATTAATGCCCGGGTATTGATCAGTGAGAAGCATTCCAATTGTATCTGAATCTGTTACAGTATTGATTAGTTTAACAAAATCGTTTGCACTTTGTGTTTTTGAGGTAACTATATAAGCATATCGTGTAAAGTGGTCCACTAAAAGGTGTAAATATCTTTTCGTTGATCGTGAGCCTCCAAAACCTCCAATCGTGTCAATTGAGACTATTTCAAACGGTTTTGTCGCAGGACCTAAATGTGACATTAAACCATACTTATCCTGTCCCCTTGTTTTATTTTTTATGCATATCTCACAACTTTTACAATAACCTTTAATATTTATTGTTAAATTTTTTGCTGTATAAAACATACTAATTTTGTTTTGCATTTGTTTCACACCTAAATGACACATGTTTTCATGTACATCTTTGATAAGTTTTTTACTGAAATCTTCTGATAAAATAATTTTTTCACGTTTTCTAACTTTTTTATAGTAAACATTGTCTCTTGATATTAATTTTGATTTATTATTTTGTATTTCTTCATTTTTTACCTGATCTGTAATAATATCATTTAATGTTACCATGTTTACAATTTTTAATTGTTCATCTGTATCCTCATTTGCATCCAATACTGGGTTCCTACTTAAACAATCTGCTTCTATATTTTCTTTTCCCGGAGCGTATTTAATTTTAAAATCATACTGTGATAGGTAATACGTTAAATCTCCTAATTCGTCATCTGTCCTAGATTTAATATTTAAATTTTCTAATGGCTTATGGTCTGAATATACTGTAAAAGACTTACCTATTAACCAATATTGCCAGTATCTTATTGCTTCTTTAATAGCTAAACATTCTAAATAAATTGCCTTTCTTTTCTTTTGTACTTGATTTAATTTCTTCGAGAAGTATGCCACTGGCTTATTTTTTCCATTTGGTTGTGTTTGTTTTAACACTGCCCCAATACCTTCTAAAGATGCATCTGTGTGAATATTTATTGGTAGCTTCTGATCAAATATTTCTAAGATTGGTTGTGAGCACAATAAGTTTTTTATGACTTCAAAAGATTTTTGACAATCTGCAGACCAAATAAATTTCTGATTTTTTCTGAGTAAATTATGTAAAGGTTCTAAAATAAGTGCACTTTTTGGTATATACTCGTGATAGAAGTTAATTTTACCCAGAAATTGCCTAACATTTTTTTGAGTTTTTGGTATTGGGAAATCTTTTATTGATACTAAATTATCTCTTACTGGCCGTACTGTATTATTATGTATTATATGACCGAGATATTTTACTTTATCCGAAGCAAACGTACATTTTGTAAATTTTAGTCTAAAACCCTCGATTTTTATAGCTTCTAACAATTGTGTCAGATGATCAATGTGCTCTGGAAAAGTCTTAGAAAATATTAGGATATCATCTATGTAGTTAACGGCAAAATCAGTAAGCTTATGTTTTCTTAAAATGTTACCTAGTATCCTTTGAAAAATAGCTGGTGATGTCTTCAAACCAAAAGGTAAACATGTCCATTGATAATGCCCTTCTTGCGTTACAAAGGCAGTTTTTTTCCTGTCTTCAATTCTTAACGGGATTGACCAGAACGCCGAATTGATGTCCAATGTTGTGAAGAATGTTGAGTTTCTTGTCTTTATCACTAGGTCGTCTATCAATGGAAATGGCTGAGCTTGGGGTACCACAATTTTATTTAGATCTCTAAAATCTATGCATAATCTTGACTTTCTGTTGTCTTCTTTTTTAAAAGCCAAAGTTACTGGAGCCGCAAATGGGCTATAAGATTCCTCAATAAGGTTTTTGTCGAGTAACTTAGCAATTTGTTGTTCTATTTCCTTTTTGTCTTCAACTGAACATCTGTAGGGCCGTTTACTACAATATTTTTCCATAAGTAAATCTATACGTGCTTCATATTCTTTAACCGTGCCAATGTCATATTTGTCCTTTGCAAAAATGGATTTGTTACTGTCAATCAGTTTGTATATTTCTGACTTTTGTTTGGTATTTAAATTACTCATATTTATTTTGAAATCTTCTTCATTTATGTGTTCATTAAAATTTATTGAACATGGGTTTGTTGTATTTTTCACTTCCTTAGAAGTGTTGTTTCTGGTTTTCTCTTTCATAAGGCTTTTTCCTTCTTCTATTAGTATTTCTTCTTTTTTTTGTGTTATTCTCAAATTTTCATCTTGAACCAGTCTAAATTTTTTTATGATATCCAGTCCAATTAGAAAGTCGTATTTAAATTCTTCTCCATCGATTATATAAACATCTGCTTCTTCTTCAATATCAAAAATTTTAATTTTCAATGTTGTCAAACCAACTGTTTTTTTAACACCATTAATTGTGATTAAATTATCACTTTTTGTATCATTATCTTCTTTTCCCTTCAGTCTTATTAATTTGGAATTAATTATAGAAACATTTGATCCCGAATCATATAATCCAAAAGTTTTTAATTGTGCGTTTATTAATAGTTTGACTTTAATTAATGGTGTTATTATTCGTTTTTTTTTTCATTATTGAGTTCAACGTCAATTACTGAATTGTTAACAGTTTTATTAATGTTTCTGTTTTGATTATTTTGTTCTGTCAGTTTGAACCAGCATTTTTCTTCTGGATGGAACCGTATTCCTTTACTCAAATTTTCACATGTTTTACATGGTTTTATTTTTTCTGTCTTTCCTATATAATCGTTGGTAGTATTTTTTTTATTCCTGATAAAATTATTTTTGTTCGCTACATGTTCATGTTTTCCAATTTCGTTATAGAGACTTGCAGTTGATTTTACTGTCTCTTTATCAATTTTGTTCAATATATAATCTGGTAACCCCATTACAATGAGATTAATCATTGTTTGGGTGTCGATGTGCTTGTTTACTTCCAATAATAGTCTTTCCTTTTTGGTGGCATATTCCAGTAATGATCCTGATTGAAATCTAAATGTGAAGGCGTATTTGATTTGGGACCAACCTTTATTTCCATATGTTTCACAAAAGTTATGTTTTATTTGTAAATTTTTCTATTAAAAATCTTTCAGCTATTTTTCCTATATTTTTTTGTTCTGGCGCATTGCTATTAGTGTTATTTTGTGAGGGCATTGTCCTTCCTGTAATCTCATCCAAATATTGGTCACCAAACTGTAAATTTTCACCTTCATCCAGATATATTTTCTTCAAATCAGTATTTAGAGGTATCCAGACTGCGCGTGCTTGGTGTCTTTTTTTAAGCGAATTTTTTATTTTCGTATATACGTCAGAAGACAATATAGCAGCATGCTTACTCACGGGTTTGTATTCATCTGGGACCTCAAACATACGTGCGTCTGGGGTCTCAATAGAGGTTATGCATATGACATTTGTTTTCCCATCCGTTGACCCCAATACTGTAAAATGAAATCTTAGTTTTTCCATTCTTCTTTATTTCAATTAGAAATGTCGTTTTATAAGACAATTTCTTTGGAATTTTAAATTAAATAGACGATTGTGTTGTTCTGAAATAGAATTTTTATTTAAGTAATTTGTAACATACTCTAACAATATTATAATCTTAAACTTATCTTATACATAACTTACCTGAAATAGAAAAACGACATTTAAAGTCTATTAACTTAAAATAACTATTCTTAGGCTTTTTACTATATAAAACAATCTTGAAAATACTTTAGTTCATTGACATGTGTCAACGCCAAACATTAAAACTGCTTTATCAACGGTTGGCTGCTAGCGCCATCTATCACTAAATTAAAGAAACATAAACATAGTTTCTTTACATACATATTTGGAATCAGAAAAAAAAGGCGCATCTGCTCAATTTTTCGTAGAATTTTATCTTTAGGGAATTCGGAGATACAGTAGGCTTAAAAGGCACAAATTATAATAATATTCATGTTTTATAGAATTAAAAGGCACATTTATTGACCATTATATTGAAAAGGCACAAATACGTAGATGTGACTATTACTTCATACAGATTTTAACTAAAAACTACATTGAAAAGGCACACCTAACCATAAAGAACCAACATAACATAAAGAATAGGCTCAAATGCCAGATGTGCCCTGTCTACTTAATTAATGATCCATGCATGTCTCAATTAATTTACGTATAAAAGGCACAAATAACCTATTGTGCCTTTTCTTTAAATTATTTAGGATTAGGGGTTAGGAAAAAAAGGAAGGGTTTGATTGAAACGCGCCAGTTGTGCCTGCGACGTCGAAGTGACTCTACGCTTATCTTTATGGCTATTGATGCTATTGAGTTCCTCAGGGGTTTGTTCTCTCCGCGACACTTTTCCTGCTGCACATCAATGACCTCCTTGTTCCTGGCATTGTTGGGTACGCAGATGACAGCACTGTCCTGGAGAGTTATACATCCAGCGCAAAAGCCGGCGGTGATGAAGTACGTTCATTGAGAGAGGCCATGGTAGAGCGAACGAATTCAGCCTTAAGTCTTGTCTCCAAGTGGGGTAACGAGAATCTGGTTGATTTCAACGCCACCAAAACGCAAGTGTGTCTATTCACCGCCAAAACATTAACTGCTATGCCGGAGGTCGTGGGTTCGATTCCCATCCAGGACAAATGTTTGTGTGATGAGCACGATCAATTGTTCTGTGTCTGGGTGTAATTTATCTATAATATGTATGTATTTAGAAATATATAAGTATGTTTATCAGTCGTCTAGTACCCATTGTTGATATTTAGTCGATTTTATTATGCAAAAATTAATCTTTGATTTTCTTTATACTGGCAACACAGTCACTAACGTCACGTAACGTCAAACTCAACATTTCTTATAAAAAGGACGGTTGCCGTTAGTCGCCCTCTCACTTCTATCTAAACTGTGCTAGGAGGCAGTTACTATAACCTTCCTTGTGGATATTTTTATATTTGAATAATAAACGTATTCAGTCAAAGTATTTAAATTCAAATTCAAATTGCTGCTGTTTTCTTGACACCCATTTCCTATAGGTTATGGGCCCAGGACTGCTTTGATATACTGTTGCGCTTACTGTGTGCTGGTTTAACGTGTGTATATTGAGTGCTTGTTAAAACACGTGTGTATAGTGAGTGCTTGTAAAAAACACGTGTGTATAATTGAGTGTTTGTAAAAAAACACGTGACACATCATAGACAATCTGAAGACCAAGTGAAATATTAAACCTTTCGATGGTGAGAGGTACAGTGTGTGGAAATTCCATATTCGAGCGTTGTTAGCCGAGACGATGTCATCAAAGTTATCGACGATGAACCCATAATACGGTCAAAGGCTTTGGTGAAAAATAAGCGGATTGCGAAGAATGTAAATAGTGTAATCGTCGAGTATTTGGCAGAATCTTTCCTTGGTTTTGCTAAAAGACGATCTCAGTGCAAGATTCTTCACGTCGAACCTAAAACTCAAAACTTCAACTAAATAAACACAAGGACACAAAGCCTTAAACTAATAACCAACAAAAGTTTTAAGGCCAAGAAGAAATCCTTTAAGAAGTGTCACCATTATGGAGTCACATCAAATACAAATGCAATTTTGATGCTATATTCCAATCAAGAAAAACCTGCAGACAGATTCCGCAGAGTTCAAGCTGTGGATATAACTCAGGGTGCTTCAAGTTCCAGTGAGGTTTCCGGCTTCACATTTTTGTCCGGAAATTATGAAGGTGGCGCAGAAGAAAACCAAGTAACCTTTCTGCTAAATTCCAAGGCATCGAACCACATCATTAACAGGGAAGTCCCATCCTTTAACTTTAGAAATTTTATTAAACCGTTTAAAATGTTAGTTGCTAAACACGGTAATTTCTTTACAGCTACTGAAGACATTACAAGTTGTCAGCAATCCATGGTACTCTCATACAAGCTGCTGTCAGTAACCAAGATGCAGCGTCCCGGATTGACCTTCGACCAGCATGGAACCAATATCTGTAAGGACGGTAAAATACTGATGCGAGGTATGGCAATTAATTATTTAATTTGTGTGAATTTTGTGGTTAAAGTTAATCAACCTGTTTATCAAATATGCAACAGTAATGGTGCTAATTACATTATTTAGTTAGGCCATAACTGTAAACAAAAGTTTTAGAGCTGAAAAATAACTGTAGATTCATAAACATAAGTTCAATTGAGGTGGTAACACGGAACACCCAATGATAAATTATGCGAAGCTTGCATAAACGGGAAACAGGCACGATTACCATTTCACAATTCTGAAGTGAAAAACAATAAATTTGTTGTGTATGGGCCAATCACTCCTTCTACAGTCGATAATAGAAATTATTTTGTTTCATATGACTATCAATTCACTCATTATTGTGTTGTGTATTTATTGACATAGAAATCTCACGTGTTCAGTTTCACTGCTTTTACAGTTTTTATGGCAAAAACTGAGACTAAATTTAATTTAAAACTAGTTACTTTGTACTGTGAAAATTGTCGAGAATATTTTGTCTAATGAAATTAAAGATTACTGTGTTTCTAAAGGAATGTCATACCATTTTACTATTCCAAGAACACCACAGAAAAATAACGTTTCCAAACGAATTAGTAAAAAGCCCGCGCTATGATAAGCGGTGCTAAATTACAAATGTGTTTTTGGGGTGATTAAATGCAGTATATTTAATGAACCTTGCCCCTTAAAACAAAATCAAACACCATTTGAATGGTGGCAGAAAAAAAAAATAACCTGCAATTAAGTAGGTAGTTGAAGGTTTTTGATTTTACCGCTTAGTGCATAATAAAAATAAGTAACACTTTCGATGAAAAATCATGGAAAGGTATTCTCGTTGGATACATACCAAATGGCTATAAAGTATGAAATAAAATATGAAATGGTCAGGATGTCGTAGTAATGAGGTTAATTTTTGTAATGAAGGGAATGAAATCGAACATTTCCGTGACAAAACTGATGATAGTTATGACGTGTTGTCAAGAAAAAAAATCAGTGTCAATAAAATATCCTCAAGACAGTGACAGTCCATAAATCTGATACGATTAGCAAAAACTGATTGTTCAAAGTTGAACGGTTTAAAATCAGATGGATCAAAATCAGATAATTTAGTATAAATAAGACCATAATGATTCCAACGTACTAAAGCCAAATGTTAATGATAAATCATGATGTCGCGGTTCTTGTGATGCAAATATCGACGATTCTTGTCAATAATGGGCGTAGCGTAACACTCCTTGTGTTACGCTTACCTACATATTATTGTGAAATCGGGGATATTGTATTGTGTTGATTCAATTAGTTGCAAAGTACCTAGTTCATTTAACGAAATTAAAAATCAGGATGAAGGGAGTTTATGGGAAGGTGCAATTAAGGATGAATTAGATTTTTTTTTAACTAATGATACCTGGACATTAGTACCGAAACCGATTAATAGAAATATAGTCGGGTTTAAGTGGATATTTAGACTTAAACACATTTATTTTCCTAAAGAGAAAATAGATTTATCTAGATAAATGAAATAAAATACAAAGCAGTTGACACAAAACTTATGTTCACAAAACTTAATGAAAAACTAAACCATAATTCTTAGACTTTTTTTAATGTTTGTATCCGAGAAACTGAACACCATAGATTTATCCAAATGTATAAAATAAAGTATTTTAAATATAAGAATCATGAGAATGATGATGTCAATCCATTAAGATATAAGGCACGTCTTGTTGCCAAAGTTTTTATAGTCAAAAGTATTTATCAGATTAAACTGAAACTTTTAGATGTATGATTAGTTTTGCAAATCAATATAATTTAAGAATACATCATACGGATCTAAATACCGTATCTTTAAATGGCATTCCCTAGTAGCATTTTTTGTTGGCATTTAGTTGGGCCACATCAGAGGTATGTGGCCCAACTAAATGCCAACAAAAATGTATGTGGCCCAACTAAATGCCAACAAATGCCAACAAAAATGCTACTAGGGTTATTACCAGAGGGTGTAATCAGTAAAGACGAATAAAGCTCTGTACATATTAAAACAAGCTGCTAGGTGTTGGTTCGAATTAATACATCAGTGTCTTAACAAACAGGGTTTGTAAATTCATCAGTTGATAAATAAATATTATGTAAAGAGCAAAATTGAAAATGGTAGATCTAAATAATTGTTCCTAGGAATTAAAATTACTCGAAGTAATGATACAATAACTTTAGATCAAAGTTCTTCTATAATAAACTATTTTGTAATGTAAAAATTTGGTAGGTATGTCTGACTGTACTCCCATTAGTACACCCTTAAATAATAAACCAAATTACGAAGTTCTAAATGTAAATAGTGAATATAATACGCCTTGCCGCAACCTTATTGGGTGTTTAATGTACGTTATGTTATGTACACGCCCTGATTTAGGTGCTAGTATTAATATTTTGAGCAGATACACAAACACAAAGAACAAAGTGTTTTAATTATTTGTCTCAAAAGAGTGCTTAGGTATTTGAAGGGCACTATGGAATTAAAATTGAGTCACAAAATAAAATGTGATGATGTTAATCATAAATTATGTGGATAAGTAGATTCCGATTGGGGTGGTAATGATGTCAATAATAAAAAAATTAAAAAAAAATACCACAGGTTATTTATTTAACTTATTCAATAACTGTACAATAACTTTGAATACAAAGAGGCCTGTTGCGGGTTTGTAAACTGAGGCTGAATATTTGGCATTATTTAAAACTGTAAAATAATCATTATGGCTAAGGTCTCTAGTCACTAGTAATAAAATGAATATTGTCAATCCAGTTGCTATTTTAAAAGACAATAATGGTTGTATTAGTACCTACAGCAAATAATCCTTTTTAGTATAAAAAGGTCAAAACATATTGACATCAAGTATCATTTCTCCAGGGAACAAGTTGAAAATAATATAATAAAATTATTTTTATGTAATCACAGGTAAACAAATAGCGGATGTGTTATCAAAGCTGCAACAAACTGTTGTATTTTAGCAGTTCAGAGATGAGATGGGCTTGCAATGAAGTAACATATTAATATGTAAACAAATAGCGGATGTGCTAACAAAGCCGCT
The DNA here is from genome assembly GCA_949316265.1 of Diarsia mendica. Lineage (NCBI taxonomy): Eukaryota > Metazoa > Arthropoda > Insecta > Lepidoptera > Noctuidae > Diarsia > Diarsia mendica. Next base: position 4,809,096 of record OX438916.1, read on the forward strand.
ACAAGCTGTTGTCAACTGCTTGAAAGGCAGATCAGTCAGAGATAAGTTTGCAACAATGTTACTTATGTACGATTGTGTATACATTTTAAGTATTGATTTATTTGTGGTAATTTACTTATTGTAAATTAATTGATCTAATGAATTGTTCTATTATAACTATTAATTATAAATTGTTGTAATTGATAATCATTTATGAATTATAAAATTAGATATAATTATTCATTTTGATGAGATGGTCTGGCTAGGTTTTCCTGGGTTTCCCTAGTCCTTGCAACAAATGTTGGGCCATAAATATTGTAGTTTCCCCAGAAATCACTTGGAAGGTTTATAGTATTCTGGTTATATAGGTGATTATGATTGTATAAAAATTAATTTGTATTTGGTTAATTGATGATTAATTTTTGAGGGGGAATGTTGATATTTAGTCGATTTTATTATGCAAAAATTAATCTTTGATTTTCTTTATACTGGCAACACAGTCACTAACGTCACGTAACGTCAAACTCAACATTTCTTATAAAAAGGACGGTTGCCGTTAGTCGCCCTCTCACTTCTATCTAAACTGTGCTAGGAGGCAGTTACTATAACCTTCCTTGTGGATATTTTTATATTTGAATAATAAACGTATTCAGTCAAAGTATTTAAATTCAAATTCAAATTGCTGCTGTTTTCTTGACACCCATTTCCTATACACAAGCTCTGCTTAGCTTGGGACTAGATGGCGTGTTCAATCTGGCCCCTACTTTCCGGGGTGCGTCTGTACAAGTTACTGACAGTCTCGAGCTTCTTGGCACGAAGTTGAGCGGGAATCTGAACTTCGGCGCCTACATTGAGTCGAAAGCTCAAACTGCGGCAAAAAAGCTGGGTATCCTAAATAAGGTTAAGCGGTACTTCAAGCCTGGACAGCTTTCAGTATTACATAAACACAGTACAGTTTTCCCGAGTTCATATAACCCCAATCTATTGTCGCGAGTAAATAGGCTTCTTCTGGGTGAGCTCGTTCCATCGTCGACCTCATCTCTGCTCTTAGGGCAAGACAAATAAAAATTACAGGTTTAAGCTATTTCCTGTAAACGAACAATAAATAATTAGAATAAGCTCTAATAGAGTAGCTTAATAAAGGTTCTAAACCAAAATGTATGCTCCTATTACTTATTAAACTTTCTTCACATGATTATTTGGTTTTTTTTTTTATAGAAAACATTAAGTTAATAATTTACATTAAAAAGGCGCAATTAGACAAAATGTGCCCTTTCTTTTAGACTCAATGACTAATTTGCTTGAAATATTAAAAAGAAAGGTCACATTTGGTTAACTAGGTATGCCTTTTCTTTGAGTGGTATTTTACAATATTTATTTTTTTAAGTTGAAAGGAATAAATTGAATTTATTTAATAATTACTTATATAATATAAGACCTAAAAAGTAAAAAATATAATAGTCCTAACCTTCACGCATATATCATCAGTATTTTTTTTCTTTTAAGCAATTAGGTTTCCACACTATGAAGCAGAATATGGTAAAAACTTTAATCCCTATTATCTCAGTTTCACCAAAATGATAGATGTGCCCTTCTCTCGTACGACGGCAGTATAGTTTCGCCATGTCTGTCTGTCCGTCCGTCCGTCCGCCCTCGCTTAATCTCTGTGACCGTTAGCACTAGAAAGCTGAAATTTGGTACAATCAATCAATCAATCACGCCGACAAAGTGGTAAAATAAGAATTGGAAAAATAATGTTTTATTAGGGTAGCCCCCCTGTAAGTAAAGTGGGAAGTGATTTTTTTTTAATTTCAACCCTAACGTGTGTTGGAAAGGTATTTAAAAATGAATAGGGGATTACTGAAATCAGTTTTTGATAATGTCTATTGGCATTTTGAACCATAAGTTTAGAAAACATGAAAAAAATCTGTAAAGTAGAACTTCATAAGGACAAACAAAATTAAAAATATATACTTAAGTATAAAAAAAACATAAGGGATACCCACCTTTAAACTCATAAGTGGGAACACTTATTGTGACGGACGGGAAACTACGGAACCCTACACTGAGCGTGGCCCGATAGTCCGACACGCTCTTGGCAGGTTTTTTTTATAAATATTATCTTCATAGTATACTAGTGGTCTGGCCCTGCATTTGCACCGGTACAATGGTGACAGCGGCAGCGGTTTCTGAGACGTTGAATATTTCATGACGGGAAAACGTGATAAAAAAACTAGTAAATTATGTGTGTATAATACTTAAATAAAATAATGACGTCATATTGCGAACTTTTTATTGGGATCATAGGGCCAATCGCAGAAACCTGAGTGTCTTGTCATATTATACTTCACACATCACGTAGTTATCAGGCTTTATTACCTGTTGTCTAACACTAACATTAAACAACTTAATGCAGCTATTCCTAAATATCAGGGGTCTAATTGATAATCGTCTTGATATTACCTAAAAACATTAACAATGTAATGTGAGCGCATAGCTAAACGCGTCAAGTATAGTAAATAAATGTGTCAAAACAAACTTTATTTTTAGTACAATTTTGTGTTTATCATAGCTATCTCATACCAGAGTAATTATCGAAGAAAATAAATATTATCATAATTTTGAACCCTATCATATTGTATCTCTTGTTCTTAGTCTCGTCATCTCAGGAGTTTAGTAGCCAATAGCCATATCATTTACTAGCGTTTGCCCGCGGCTTCATCCCCGTGGATGTCAGAAATATCAAAAGTAACGAATTTCCATATAAACTTTCATCCCCTGTTTCACCTCCTTAGGGGTTGAATTTTGAAAAATCCTTTCTTAAAGGATGCCTACGTCATAAGAGGAATACGTGTGCAAATTTTAAGTTTCTACCCCTAAGGGCCAAACCCCTGTGCTTTGATCCTCAGTCAGTCAGTTTTGTCTTATATATTTATACAGAAGATGATACAACCCATCACTCGTTTCTTTGGTGTTCTCTTACTCTTATAGCAAATTCCTCCTTCATCTGGCCTGTTATAATCCGAGTCCTTCAGCTACCAATGTTAAACTATTATTTTCTTACAGGGCCAGCCAAGTACCAGGACGTCCTGAAGAGCTGTTCTACATACTCCTCAATGAGAAGGAGGGACTTCTCAACTGCTTCCTGTTTAAAGCTGCCACAATAGACGAGGTTAGTTTTATTTGATAAGATAGAAAAAAATAAAGATTAACTGTTAATTCTGCCTAGTGTAAGAACCATCATCATCAGCCATAATACATCCACTGCTGGACAAAGGCTTCCCCAATAGAACGCCATAACGAACGGCAACCTGCCGTTTGCATCCACCGGTTGCCCGCGACTCTCACGATGTCGTCGGTCCACCTGGTGGGAGGCCTACCAACGCTGCGTCTTCCGGTTCGTGATGGTCGCCACTCGAGAACCCATCCCCATCGGTTGTTGGTTCTTCGAGCGATGTGGCCTACCCATTGCCACTTTAACTTGCATATTCTGAGAGCTATGTCGGTACCACTCTGACCATTATTATTACTATACTGAACCGTCTCCGAACCCATACGGGGAGATGTAGGTCCCCGTAACGGCCGTAACGGAGAGCTACTTCGACGGCATAGCATCGGCAACGGCTACAAAGCAGGCACAGTTTCTTAAAGTCCGCAGTATGCCCGAGGAAACCCGCCCGATGCCCGCTGTCAACACTCAACAGTGGAGAAATACAGGGGTATGGTCTTGCTTTTAGTGAAACCCATTTCACCTTCAGTGATCCACCTAGCAGTCCCTGACCTGTCGCCGAATCCAAGCGGTTAGACGTAACTTCTAAAACATAAAGGGGAGATATACCTCGACAGAATAGTCCCATCGGGGCTGCGGATTGTTCGAAAGAGACACCGCGGCCTCGACATAAAGGGCTAAGAAGGAACATGGGTGGTTTTTAGTCAGTAGAAGCCTGACACTCCCTACCGCTCTCTTCCAGAGCGGGAGGAGTCATATGATGATATCACAAACACCAAAAAAAAAACGATCGCAAAGTTGCCAACTACGTTCCAATTTAATTCCAATACTGCCTTTTGACTCCTAAAGCAAGCAGAGCAAATTGCGCCGAGGCTACCAACGACGCCACTGTATGAAAATGGAGAATTCTTGAGCATACGTCATAACAAGTTTAAAAATCTAAAACCCGACTACGAATAAAAATAAAATATTGGTTTTTGCTCTCCAAGACCTTTCATTTGATACCAAACATGTTATGGTTATCTCAATTTAATATTTTTGAGGTAAGTTTTGACATTTAAATTCTGTCATAAAAAGAATTTATAAAATTTACATAGCCTATGTCATTGGCTATTCTTACGAATCTATTGACACCTCATTTATTAAAATCCGTTCAGTATTTTAGGCGCTACGGTGAAACATATATAATTATATACATACCTACATAGACTGCCAAAATCATTACCCTTCCTTTTGGCTTCGCCGTAGTCGGGTAAAAAGAAGACTGAAGTACTATTCTGTTGCGTTCACTGGTTCACCTCAGTCAAGTGAGCGCACACAATACGAAACCGAACTCATTTGTATTTGAAGTTAATCATCGCGGTACCACACCACAACGAGACACCACCGTTCCAATGTCGAACTGATGTTTAGAGAATCAAAATGTACCCTTACTAAAACAATTTCGTCGTCAGTGTTGGTCCCAATTTTGTTTTTAGGCAGAAACTATGACCCTAACATACTTATCACGTAAGCAATTCGCAAATACTATGCACCTGTCCTTCCTGTAAAACATGACCCAAAACCAAAGTCAATTATTTCATATTTGTGCTGCCGCTGCGGCTGCGGAGAACCTCAAGCGGCGTAAATATATTTTCGATCTCTTTGGGATTGAAACTCTAGGGCCGTGGGATCCTAGTGCCCACAGCCTTTTTAAGGAAAATTCTAAGCGCCTTGTTGATGCTTCCTCGCTTCCTCTCTTCCTCTGACCCAAGGGCTGGCTTTTTCTTTGGCCAGAGGCTAAGTGTTGCCATACAACATGGCAACGCTGCCAGTCTCTTGGGTACTTTACCTGCTGACAGCGCTGAGGAAAGTTTTTCGATGCCTTTTAAAGTTAGTTTTGTAGTTTAGTTTATATAATAGGTCTTGAAATTGCCGTTATGTTTGAAAATGTATTTTTCATGTATTTTTTATTTGTATTAATCGAAGTAATCACCCATGCAATCAATGCATCTTTACCAACGCAGTGGCAGTTTATTGATGCCCTTCTTAAAGAAATCAGCTGGTCGGGAGGCAACAAATTTTTCAAAGGCATTTTGTACTGCCTCTCGGGTATTGAATTTTTTTCCCGCCAAGAAGTTATCCAAATTCTGGAAAAAGTAGTAGTCTGTAGGCGCGCAAGGTCTGGTGAGTAGGGCAGATGACGGAGAGCTTCCAACCCCAGTTCTTGCAACTTGGAGACCGTCTGCTGTGCAGTATGAGGTCGCGCGTTGTCGTGCAGGAGCAGCGGAGACGAGCGATTGACCAATGCTGGTTGGAGATGTGCCAGCTTCTCCATCATTGTGTTCAGTTCTTCACAGTACACATCTGCAGTAATGCTCACCCCGTTTGGTAAGAAGCTGTGATGAATCACACCGGCGCTAGACCACCAAACAGTGACCATCACTTTTCTAGGGGTAAGTTTTCGTTTAGGGCATTGTTTAGGTGCTGAACCAGGATCCAACCAACTTGCTGAGCGCTTACGGTTATCGTACAGGATCCATTTTTCACCGCAGGTAACAATGCGGTTCAAAATTCCTTCATTTGTGTGTCTGTTGAGCAGTGCAAGGCACGTCTCGACGCGTACTTCGCGCTGGCGATCATTGAGTTCGTGGGGCACCCATTTGTCAAGCTTTTTTACCTTGCCAATTTGACGCAAATGGACCAATATTGTTTTGACGCTAACGTCGAAAGCTTCTTTAACAAAAATTATTTTGATTTGAAATGGCCAGTACCTACTGCAGAACGGCAATTTCATAGGTAAAGACCTAATATTTTGTTGTTATGTTTAGTAAAGTCATATTATATTTCATATTTTACCTTTATAGTCTTTATAGTCTATATGACCATGAAGAATATAATTCAGGTGCCCGTCTGTTACCTAATACTGTTAGCTGTATGTTTTTAATTTGGTTGACGTTGTTGACACTGGCGCCTAATACATCACTGTCTCGATAAAGTGATAGCAAACAAACCTGGGAGGTATGACAGTAATGCGTTTTTGTGACAAAGTACACACATACATGGAACGAATTTTTTTTGTACTTACTTAAATTTCATACGTCGGATGATCATAATATTAATTGCTGCCAATGGACCTTTCATAACAGTAAGTTCTGCGTCTGTGACCCTTTTACGAATTTTTACGCAGTTCATATTATTCTCCTACTTTGATTTATTTTCCATAATGGTCACAGACGCAGTAACTATTCTGGAAGGTCCATTTTACGCTTTTTAACGCATTTTATATTATGAACTGCCAAAGTGGTTGCCTACCTGCGTCGGTTTTTCCGAGTTCATATATAACCCTAATCTATTTAAGTCGCGAGTAAACAGGCTTTTCTGGGTAAGCTCGTTCCATCGTCGACATCATCTCTGCCCTTTTTTTTTTTTTTTTTTTTTGGTGGGTGGAAAATCATCGAATAACCCCCCCCGCTCTTGGGCAGAGCGAAGGGGAGTGTCAGACTTCTACTGACTAAAAACCAACCCATGTTCCTTCTTCCTCGCCCTTGTGTCGGAGCCGCGGTAACTTTTCGATATCCGCAGCCCCGACGGGCGTCGGCCCTTGCGGGCCCCTCCTTGCTGACATCTCTTTGAGGCGCGCGTGGAACACGTACGCGCCGCCGACACGGTCTGTTGCCGTCATGACGACGGCCGGACGGCGAGCTAGCCCGTTACTCACCGTCCACAGGCCCGCGTCTACGGTGGCCGGAGGTCATCGCGTGACCCCCGACGCCCGGAGCGCCTTCCGCGGCGGCTGGGACGTTGAGAGGTTCTCTCCCTCTCTCGTTCCGCCACCTCCTTCGCTAGCATCACTGCTTCGCAGAAGGAGGCGACGGCGTCCCATTCCTCCTCGCCCCGGACCATGGCTTGCACCAGGGCCGGGCGCGAGAGGTCGCCGCCGCCGATCGCCGCTACGAGAGCACGGCGGGGCTCTGCCCAAGCAGGGCACGCCTCCACAGTGTGCTCCACCGTGTCCTCCGGTCGATCCTCGCAGTGGAAGCATCCGGGCGTTTCCTCCCGCCTGATTCGGTACAGGTACCTCCCGAAACACCCGTGTCCGGTGAGGACCTGCGTCAGACGGTAGGTGAGGGCGCCGTGGCGCCTCTCCAGCCACTCCTCAAAGAGGGGACTTACCGCCACTATCGTGGCGTGCCCTATCATCTCTGCCCTTAGGGCAAGATTGAGGTCAAGAGCAAGCCCATTTATAATAATAAAAAAATGGCAATTTTAGCCCTCAGGCGGTTTTAATCACTTGGCATATTGAGAACAAAATTGAATAGCTGATTAGGTGGGGCGTAATGAAAGAACATTTCTGCATGGAACCTCACAGGTCAACCTATGAGGCTGGGTTTTGCTTCGTCATCATCAGCCTAAATGTTCCCACTTCAGGGACTCAGGCCTCCTCTCTAGGAGAGGGATTTGCTATAATCCACCACGTGGGCCCAGTGCGGTTTGGTAGATGTCACATGTCTTGGAATTTTTGGTTCTGATGAAATAAATTACATTAAATGCTATGAAATATATTTAGTTTTAATACCGCGAGACATATATCCAGGTCTGAAAGCAGGACACAAATCCCACCGTCATGCATATGCACATGCACATAAGGGCCCACCCTCCCGCCCTCATGCATATGCACACATACAAAACAAGTGAGAAATAATTAACATGCCATGCAACCAAACCTATACTCGACACGTGTTTCGCCCCTCCACGGGGCATCCTCAGGAGTTGTTGACTCGTCGAGCGTTCGAGCTCGAATGAGCTAGTCGCACCGCTGTCGGCCCTTTATATACCGTTTTGATGACGCTCGATACAACGTCACAAAGACATCTGTGCCGAATTACCTGCAATCATACTTAGTAATGTTTTCGCAAAACATTTAATCGACACCGGCCACTCTTTGAGCGACAACAATACCTACAACATTTTGCATGTTTGCGATAAGGGTTTCCGGTTGAGTGTGTTGGAACAGTTAGAAATATCAAAACATAACAATAATAATGCATATACACTGTTGAATGACCAAACAAATTTAATTCCATCACCACTACTAAGTATGATTGCAGGTAATTCGGCACAGATGTCTTTGTGACGTTGTATCGAGCGTCATCAAAACGGTATATAAAGGGCCGACAGCGGTGCGACTAGCTCATTCGAGCTCGAACGCTCGACGAGTCAACAACTCCTGAGGATGCCCCGTGGAGGGGCGAAACACGTGTCGAGTATAGGTTTGGTTGCATGGCATGTTAATTATTTCTCACTTGTTTTGTATGTGTGCATATGCATGAGGGCGGGAGGGTGGGCCCTTATGTGCATGTGCATATGCATGACGGTGGGATTTGTGTCCTGCTTTCAGACCTGGATATATGTCTCGCGGTATTAAAACTAAATATATTTCATAGCATTTAATGTCATGGATTTCCGCAAAGTAACGCCTGATTCCATAACTGAAATAAATTACACAAAGTAATGCGCCTGCCTGTATTCGAACCCACGACTCATTGTTCGCAAGTCGGGGCCGCCACCACTGGGCCGCCACTGCTACTCTTTTGCTTAGCCAGACTTAATCTTGTGGATGACTTGAGTGTAAAGCCTCCAGCCAGGGTGTATAAACTTGTAGAATAAGTGACGGCACAATAAGGACACCTCTTGTGGCGTACGGATCTCGGCATAAGCTGTCGCCTCCTTATGCGAAGCAGTGATGCTAGCGAAGGAGGTGGCGGAACGTGAGAGGGAAAGATCCTTTCGTCCCAGCCGCCGCGGGAGAGGCTCCGGGCGTCGGGGGCCACGTGATGGCTTCCGGCCACCGTAGACGCGGGCCTGTGGACGGTGAGTAATGGGCTAGCTCGCCGTCCGTCCATCTTATGACGACAACAGACCGTGTCGACGGCGCATTCGTGTTCCACAGGCGCCTCAAAGAGATGTCAGCAACATGGAAGGAGTCCGCAAGGGCCGCCGCCCGTCGGGGCTGCGGGTTGTTCACAGGATACCGCGGCCTCGACATAAAGGGCTAAGAAGGAACAAGGGTAGTTTTTAGTAAGTAGAAGTCTGACATTCCCTTTCGTTCTGCCCAAGAGCGGGAGGAGTTATTTGATGATTTCCCACCCCCGAAAAAAGGTGTCACTGGGGAGGGCATCAAAGGGACAGGTAAAAGTGGAGGTGGGAGGGAGAAAACAAAAAAAAACTATATTTTATTAGTATACATGCTAGCGACCCATCCCTCAATCCCTGTTTCATAAGGCGCCACTTATCGGGTCCAAAACTATCGTATCTTCGGAGATCAGCGTGTACAAACAGAATGACACGTGGTTACACACACACAATCATAATGAAGATGTAGTACCTTCGTTTGAAATACTTGCGTATTAATTCAGAAATAGGTAGGATTTGTATCAAAGTTCTTACTGCTTTATTCATTAAACTAATCTTTGATCTCAAATTAACTACATTTTATACCTACTAAAACAAGTTAGCGATACAATCTTGATCACCTTGCTTCAAGACATCATTGGATTAATCAGGTATTGAACTGACAAATACATCCATACAATTAAACTCACGCCCTTTTCTCAAGGGGGTAGGCAGAAACCACAGAAACGCCACCTACTGCGATCCTCCTTTTTTTGTAGGGTGGGAAATCAGATAATGACTCCTCCCGCTCTGAGCAGAGTAGGGAGTGTCAGACTTCTACTGACTAAAAACCACCCATGTGCCTTCTTAGCCCTTTGTGTCCGAGGCTGCGGTAAGTCTTTCGAACAACCCACAGCCCGGGCGCGACGGTGTATATGTACCCTTACCTATAGATAAAATCTACTAGGATATACCAAAACCTACTTTTTCATAAATCAAAATTAATGAACGACCAATTTCCTGAATATATAATTCCAATTCAATTTTAAAGAATCAATGAATAAATAATGAAATATAAACAATGACCGAATCTTTCGTAACGGGTTAGAACCTTGATCTAAAATAAATTTAGATTCACGAACGAACTTTATATGTCAGTTGAATATTAGTTTCGGCAATAAATACTAGTTAGTAGTTGGCACTAATGTTTTATCAAACTAATTCGTCTTCTTCGTAAATTAATTGCAAAAATATAATAACTTCTGTGTTTTTTTTAAACAAAATTATTAGTGTCACTGTGAACTTAATAAAACTCTAAATAGTCATAATATTTTTAGACAAACTTTGAGTGGCTTCAAAAGGAAAAACGATTATTGTTAAATTGACTTGATTAATTCTATATTTATCACCTCCAAAGAGAAATAAAATACTTAAGTGATTTAAATTAAATATTGTGCTGTTCATTTTTCATGAATGTATTCTAAAACTAAAGTGACATAAGGAAGAGAAAATGAAAATCTAATTTTGAAATGTTCGATTTTGAAATAGACGAAGAGATTTTTATAGCGCTCGAGGACTAGATATCAAATATAGAACGATTCGTGATTGATAACAGACTTTATTCGATATTCAAATACTAAAGATTGAATCAAGTGGTAGTGACAAATCATAAATGTTGAATACAAACTAAAAACTGTATTATATATTGTGAAAAGTTGAATTAAATTTGCCTTAAATTATATAAAGTAAATATTACACGAATATTTTTCCCCATTCTTGCATTATAATAAAAACCAGCAAACTCTCAAAAATAACAAAATAAGTTGTCCCTTGCTTTTAGCAAAATCGACGGCAAAAAGTACTACCTACTTATCAAGAAAACCGAAAATAAACAAAAAGTATTATCTTAAAAAACTGTAACAGAAAAACATAAACAAGAACAGCCATTTACAAAATAAAGGGGTCACCTTTAAAAGACAAATAAAAAGTAACTTCTTTATATTATAGAATTCTGTCTTTTCTTCAATGTAGCATTTTCCTCAATCTATAAATAAATGCACTAGATTCAGTTAATTCTAAACATCCCCAAACGTCACTCTTTTCTCTTCATATCTAATTAAAACAAAAGTGATTGGAAGGTAGAAAACAAAAGTAAATCATTTATTAGAACAAGGACTGTCGAAACTCCTTTACCCCAGAGTTAGCCAGAGGAGTACCTACCAAACTAAAAAAAATATCAATTAACGAAACCAATCGACTAAACAAAAGAATAATTAAGAAGTGCTACAAGAACACGCTGACGATAAAATACGTCAATTAATTACGTTTTGACAGCTGTGCTAAGAAACAAACATGTCCTCTTCAGTATTCATACCACTGGCGCGCAAAGCGGCCGTGTGCTACGCTAGCTTTTCCGACGTACAATTTTGGTTCGGAGCCGTACTAATACTCCTCGCATGCGAAATGGACCTAATATGCTTTCATTTACGCAACGCCACGCATAATATAGACCATAACTAAAAACAAAATGAGGGTAAAGGTGAATCTGACAAATAAAAAAAGTGTTTAAAAAAAAGTGTAGTGAATTTAAAAAGAAAAACAAGACCTTGATTTCGTTTCGGGATTTCTCTATTCATTTGCTGGTATGTTTTGAAAATAGAACGCCAGTTGACTGCCAACGTTTTGAGCGTGGCATCGTTTGCAGCGGTGTAAACAGAAAACATCTGATCGCGCGCATTTTAAAATGCTCGTTGACAGATGCGTGTAGAAAAAGTCCTATGACGTTCCAATTTTGAAGTTGAACATGTGAAAATTAAAAAAAAATTGACTTCAAGCCAGTGTTTCGAAAGTTGCCAATATAAAATAATGAATAAAGATACAAGGAAGATACTTGAATAATAATTGGAATGTGAAAAAGAATGTGATTGTGCCAGTTTTAAAATTTAAATTAATTTAAACGATAAACGTTTTTAAAATTAAGACTAACGAGTTTTTAATTGATTGTGACACTGTTATGGAAAAGACAATGAAGTTGTGAAGTGTGTTTGGAATTAATAAGAATTGAAGAATATTAAATCGTAAGTACCATCAATATATTTTAATAAAGCTAAAATACATAGTGATTGGTAATTGATTGGTACTTTTTTGATAAATTGGTTTTCGAAAGATTCATTCATTCATGAGCTATCAGAATAGTATCATTATAACAGTCTGAACGACGTCAATTTTTCACAATCAACAGTTAATGGTGGACAGAGAAGAGGAAAATTAGGGAAAAAGGAAACTTTGAGTCGTCTCTTTAAAAGTTTTCTTCTCGATTTCTCCAAAAAACCCAGTTTTAACTCCAAGTTATTGGGGCCAAAATTGTTGCAAATGCACCCATATCAAGTAATGCTCCCAATTACCAATCACTGTATTGGTGGGTTGCATATGTTGTGTTCGAGTTATTTTTCCTGTATTGTTTCTGGTGTGTGCATGAAGAAGAAAAAAAAACATTAACGCGGGATATATTTTGAAAATGACTCGCTTTACATATCCTACTTATAGTTTTTAGACTCTCTAACTACCTGTGTCTTACATAGACAACAAATGGACCTTAGGTCTTTCTTACACACAGTGACATTTATCAGCCAAAGCGACAAAAACTTTAAATGCATTGAGCATTTAAACTTTTTATCGTTATTATTAATTTGTCACTGTTTTAAGACCTATTGACTTTTAAGCTATCGAAAAGCTAGTGAAAGTAAATAAAGACATCCAAAACGTATTGAAAACACACATGCAACATGCTAGGTCAACACAGAATGCATTAAAATTATAAGAGGTGTCGTAACATTAATGCTTCTTGATCATATCTATGTTCTTGATGGCCCAGTTAAGTCCCACAGACAATCTAAGAGCAAAATGTACCAAAAGCCTGTCCTGTCAATTTCATTAAAGTGCCAAAATAGCCAGGAAGCAATATAGTGGGTGTAAACCCTTACCGATATCGAAAGAGACGTGTTTCCCAGTCAAAGTCATCGTCATTGCGATATTTTTTTTTTAAACAAAACTTACCTTCTTGTTACGAAAAAATTGGGGGACAAAGTTTCAACTACAGCACAAGCTTTTTTTTTTTTCCTATACGAAATTTTATGTTATTTTTTTTACACCAAATGCACTATACATTGCATTCATCAGCACATTGTTATGAGTGAATTACATTGAGTTTCACCGTAAGACGTGGTTTATCACCCCAAAGAAAAAGTTGTTTCCAAGCAGTAATTTTTGCGCAGACTTAGGTAGGTAGGTACGTAGTTTTATGCACAGAATGCTTGGTTGTCAGCTTCGGCTTGTGCGTATATGTTAGCTAACGGTTGTCAAAGGGCCGACCTGCATTTGGCATTTACTATGCAACTGTGCGTTTAGGTATGTACGTGCTATCAAATTACCGTTTACGGTTAGTAGGCATAGAAATAAACGGTTCGTACCTTTTTTTTTTTTGGTGGGTGGAAAATCATCGAATGACCCCCCGCTCTTGGGCAGAGCGAAGGGGAGTGTCAGACTTCTACTGACTAAAAACCGAACCCATGTTCGTTCTTTGCCCTTGCGCCGAGGCCACGTAATCTAGTACAAAAATCCGCGGCCCCGACGGGCGTCGGCCCTTGCGGGCCTCCTTGCTGACGGGCCCCTCCTTGCTAACGGCAGTCAACTTGCAGTCAATCGCAGCATGTCATTGTGTGGATCCAGTTTACCTTTATAACCTCTAAATATGATCATGAAGATAATTAATTATTCAGGTGCCCGTCGGGGCTGCGGGTAGTTCAAAAGAGATACCGCGGCCTCGACACAAAAGGCTAAGAAGGAACATAGTTGGTTTTTAGTCAGTAGAAGTCTCACACCAACCAAAACAAAAGGATCCAGTTTTCTAAAGGGCATTCTTTTTCTCTTGTTTATGAGGTTAATTGATAGCCATCCATGTTCTACACGATATGGCGAATAATATGCGAGAATGACACATCGACATCATCATCATCCACACTCCTGGGTCTTTCTTTTCACGTGGCAATCTCCACGGTCCTGTGCCAGCCTCATCCAGGTTTTCCCCGATGGCAACTAAGCTATCTGCCCATCGCACCGTCGAACGACCCACACTTCTTATGTAAAGTTCTTGGACGCCATTCAGTGACAGCCTTTGTCCACCTGTCATCACTGCGCCTTGCTAGGTGTCCTGCACAACTCCATTTTAGTTCCGTAACGTAGGTATTTCTAGTATCGAACACAGCCCAAATACATTGATTTAAGGAGAATGTTGATAATTTATTAAAAAAAGGCCGCATAGCTTTCAATTCTCTCTACCACTTATAAAATATTAGTTAATAAAGACTGTTTACATTAAGATAAAATTATGTACGTGTACTATTATTATTCAGTGATAGAAGTTCAAAACTAGGTTTAAATATAATATTACTAGCTGAACCCGCGCATGCGTTGCAATGCGTTTTTCCTACCTACCTACCTACTACCCTACCTACTACCCTACCTACTACCCTACCTACTACCCTACCTACTACCCTACCTACTACCCTACCTACTACCCTACCTACTACCCTACCTACTACCCTACCTACTACCCTACCTACTACCCTACCTACTACCCTACCTACTACCCTACCTACTACCCTACCTACTACCCTACCTACCTACTACCCTAACTAAAAAAAAATGTCCTTCTCCTGGTTCTTATCTACCTCCCTACCAATTTTCAGCTAAATCCGTCCAGCCGTTATTGAGTTATAAATGGTGTAACTAACACGACTTTCTTTTATATAAATAGATTATGCTGACAACAGGTCTAAAATGGCGTAAAATGGACCCCTCATAATAGTAACAACTGCGTCTGTGACCATCTTATTTTTCTATTTTCCTAAATGGTCCACTTCGCATAAACGTAGATATAAAATGGAAAACTATTTAAACATATTACTCTATCACACAAACATTATTGAACGGATTTAGATGAAATTTGGGACACAGATAGTTTATAACGCGCGCGCGGGCGAAACCGGAGACATAACGGGTGATAAAAAAAAGTACGTTATCTTTTATCATGTACGCGTTGAAGCGTAATATTAAAGATTTTATCTACTCCATTTAAATTTATTTAGGCAGCATCATTAATATTGAGTTTTTGATTACATCTGGTAATTGTTTTATGTTGACTGTTCGTCCCCCAAAAAGTAAAAGTAAAACTGTTTGACATTACATCAAAAGTGACAAATGAATTCATCATGTAGGTACAGACGGCTACACATCAAGCTACTATACATTTCCAGTATGAGCTGGTCTAGCATGTATAAAATTTCCATACAGTGCGAGATCAGCGTAAACTGGAAATGTATAGCTTGGTGTGTAGCCGTCTGTACACACACTATGTTGGATTTCGGTTTATATATGGCATGTTTTACTTACGCTATCAAACAATATGTAATAGTAGTTTATGCGACTGTGCATAATGAAGGGCATTACAACACAAGTGTGGGTTTAAGAAACGAGCCGAAGGCGAGTTTCTTAATAGCATCACACGAGTGTTGTAATGCCTAATTATGTATAGTTGCATACACTAATTTATCTACCCGAATATCATAAGGGCTCTATGATGGGTTCAGGAACCATAGGGAAATGACCAGCATTGTTACCAGTGTAATGCAATAAAAAATAAACAGGTTATTAGTTGCATTCGTCGCTGCATTTACGATATCTGGCGGAGTGTTCATGTTAATTTCTGAGTCACTACCACTCATTTTCGACAGAAATAAAGAACTTATCAGAAAATTTGTCTACTCCTCAATGAAAGGGAATAAAAAGCTAACGAACAAATGACAGCTCGAAATGGCGGCGTTTCGGATATCTGTCATTTTTTTTAAATCATGGGCAAACGAACAAAGTCACTATTCTTGTGTCACTCGAGATCAAAATGTCGTGCGATTTATAATTAAAATCATACTGAATTGGGGTTTCGTATCGATAGGTATCTGTTTTAATGTAGATACTAGAATAGCACACTCACTTGAATTTGACACCTGTTCCAAATTTAAAACTCATAACCTACTGTTTTCAGTAGGTTATGAGCTCATTACAGTTCTGTTAATTTCTGCTGGTTGGTAATGCTGGTCATTGCCTATGGTTTTTGAACGCATTAGAGAGGGTTTATGATATTTGGGTAGATAAAAGATATTAATTACACTGATAAAGACTACTTAGATGGCAAGTCAATAGAACCTGTAATTTGCAAGCTAGAAAATGTTGATTTTCCATACAAACTTTCATCCCCCGTTTAACTCCCTTAGGGGTTGAATTTTCAAAATTCGTTCCTTATTCCTTGTCTACATTATGAAGGGAACCTCTGTGCAAAATTTCAGCTTTCTAGGTCCAAAGGTTTGGGCTGGGCGTTGATGAGACAGTCAGTCAGGACTTTCCTTTTTTTTATTTTATATAGATAAGACATTTGCACGCCATGTTATGGATTGGCAGGATATACTGAAACAGTTGAAAACCCTTACAAGGACCCCTTGTTGAAAGGACTATCACTGGTCAAGGACCCCAGGAATATAATTTAAATACCAATGCACTGGAATACAAGTGATTTCGTCATATGACTTAGTGGAGGCTGTCCCTTTAAGAAGCCTATAAGAAGTCTATGGTGCTAAAATAACATGAAAATCCTCAATATCTACTACAATGGTACGGAACTTTTCATGTGCAGTCCGACTCGCACAGTCAATCACTCCCAGTATACATTTAAACAAAAATCGATCGGGTATTCCAATCCGTAATCCGTATCAAGAATGCTCCCATAGAATGTGCGTCTCTCCGCTCTTGCGACGCGTGGACAGTATATTTATAAATTTGCATTTACTACAGCGTCCCTACTCTACTTGTTCTCGTTTTCCGCGTACATTTATACACCTAGACGCATTCAAGGGCAGCTTCTGTCTACTCCAATGAATGTTAGGTATGCATGCACGTTTAGATGATAATCTCTTAAACGGACTTAATGACTTATACCCGTGTGTGGGACAAGCCCACACACGGGTCACTATTCCCAAACCACTGCAACTTCTGAAAGCCAGAATCAACAATGGCGACCACCAGATATGCGCCGAGATAATGAACCTCGAAGAAACAGCTTAACTGTCTTGGATCCCGCTTCTAAATTAATCAGGAAGTATAGAATAGTGATAGTGAACGAGTAGGAAAAACATAACTTCCACTTCCCTCCATATCAGCAGGTGACAGAATAGAACAAGGCCAATAAGCACAAAGGGACGTGTATACAACTGGGATAAGCCCAGTTGTATAGAACCTCGGATAAAAATCTTAACATATATGCTCGTGTTTACTAAACTCGGGAGCACCACGTAAATGTCATCTGCTTAGCTTTGTCCTACGTTGGGGTCGGCTAACATCTTCCCGGATGCACCTAAATACATATATTACATGGAGCAGGCTTTTCTGACCACCGGCATTCAGGAGTTACTAGTTTAGAGTTACTGGTTTCAGAACTTTGAGTATCCGACTGCCCGAAAGACTGCCAAAGACCTATGACAATCAAGACCAACTTCTTAACCTGCGTTCTGAGGTGTAATCACAGGGTGTAATCAATGAAGAATGGATTTTAGTCACACAGATACTTAGTCATCAGAAATTATATCCAATTCACATACCTATCGTTGAGTTAAACTGTTTAGTCTAGAGAATAGAAACGACAGCTGGTCTTAGAAACAAAAAAAAGCAAGATTTATATAATTATGACATCCACCATCTTCACTGATGATGGCCCAATCCGTCCCTTTAATGCCTGTAGCACACCTCCGCTGCGAAACAACAATTTGCGAAACCGCTACGCGAGTTTCGCTGTACAACAGTACTATACGGTCAACGGGCGGAGATGTAGACGGCTCCTGAGCAAATGAGCGAAATTGTGTTAGAAAGAGACAACATCATAGTCAGTTTTGTACGTTCGAGCAGGGAATTTAGCTCCTGTTTCGCCGCCAAAGAACTTACAACTCACAGCGAAACTATTGCGGTTTCGCCCTTTGAGTTTCGCAGCGGAGGTGTGCCACAGGCATAAGAGTAAGTCTTTGTTCCAAAGGGATCATTATGACTAAATACGCTTCGTTGATTTCGTGGTATCAATTCTAATTAATTATAACAAAAAAAATAAGTAACTGCCTCGATTGCCAGGCCAGGTGAAGTGATTCAAACATGAATTTCTCAGTAGAAGTCACGGAGTCTGGATGGTTGATGTCAATGTTCGCCCCTTATTACATGGAAATTAAATATAACCGGTGAAATTTGGCGTATCTTCTACACCTCTGCCTAGCTGTTCGGGGATTACAAGCGTCATCATCAGCCACCCAGTTCCCACTGCAGGGACTCAGGCCTCCTCTCTAGGAGAGGGATGGGCTATAATCCACCACGCGGGCCCAGTGCGGATTGGCAGATATCACATGTCTTCGAATTTTTTGGTTCTAAGACATGCCGGTTTTTCTCACGATGTTTTCCTTCACCGTTTTGAGAGCAGTGGTGATGAAATAAATAAACAAGCGTGATGTTTTGTAATTACAACAGCAAACATTACAAGAGATTGGGCAAGCGATAAACATTGAAATAGGTTTTAGGTGCCAGCAAAATTAATTAAATTAATAATATGGGTTTTATAGCCACGTAACTTGGGGTCATAAAACGTGATTGATGACCTTGAGTACTAATTAGATAGAGGTCAATGAGGGATCAGGGATACATACTTTGCTAAGTTATCTGTGTGTTCAATGTTTTGGGCTGTGTCCATCTGTAAATCATACGATTTTTTCTAACGCTCAGTGAGAAGTGAGAGAAAGATTTATAAGATTTTAAACTGACGTGGTCAATAACACTATTTTTACTGAAAACGGATATTTAACATGTTTACTTGTTGTTTCGAGTTCCCGATTTGTTAACATGCTACTAAATATCCCGTTTTTAGTAAAAGAAAAAATAGAGAAAGATTTATGTTTCATTACAAATACAAATACTTGCAAATACAAATAATTTATTTGCATAAAACAGGTAGTGAGGATGTTACAAATGTTTTTATGGTTCACTGTATTATATTATAACCATACGAGGTGTGCAAATATATTGTTAAAGAATTTATGACAGAATCAAAATCGGAGTTTATTAAATTACTATGTCATTCAAAATATAATAGTCTATTGATTGATTAAATTGCATTCGAAATAGTACTAGTATAATAATATATAATAGTAGTAGTTATTTAGTTAACGTACAATAAACATTTTACGTTAACTTATTTATTTAATTCAATTTTTTTATCAAGTCCAAGTCAAAATATTTTATTTGCTAGAATGTGGTACTTATAAGATGTTACAGTTTTGTTATCACTAGACGCAGTGACAAAAATTAAAAAAAAATATGCCTAAGATGGTTTTGACACGGGGAGAGGATGAGTGCGGTACAAGGTAGATGAGAGTGTCAAAGCTGCTGAAATTGTAGCTACACCGACATCAGCGAAATCAACATTATTTTTAAGGTTCCGTATCTCGGAACCCTTATAGGATCGCTCGTGTGTCTGTCTGTCCGACCAGTAGTTTCGGAGATAAGGGGTGGGGCCCCCCTTTTTCCCGGGTTTTTTTTTTTAAATACAGTTTTTTTTTTTTTTTTTTCTTTATTTAAAGGGCTTTATCGCTGAGCGATAACGTCACCCTGTAAAATTAACATTAACACTATAACTAACAAAAATTATTTCAAAACAAAAGCTGCTAACTTATATAAAATCCGAGCTTGTTCCGATAAAGGACAAGCCAGTATAAATTGCGTTACATACTCCCACATCATATAATTTGGTAATTCCAAGTAAACTATATCTCATAGCCTCATTCCGTACACACTCCATCAAAACATATACAGAAATTAGTACAACACTTCTAGATTACAGGAAAACCTATAAGAAATCTATGCTGCTGAAATAAAATGGAAAATCTCTCAATATCTACTACAGCTATGGTACGGAACCCTTCATGTGCAAGTCTGACTTGCACTTGGCCAGTTTTCATTTACATGAACCTCCCAAATTCAGAATTGAGTAAAATGCCGTAATTTACTACGCTTGAAGACACATTTAAAATGTTTTTTTGCTACAATTACTTGTCAAAAATAAATCAGTAAAGTTGACAAAGGACTAAATTACTGACTGTTTATATTGATTGATTGAGGTGCGAAAACGGCAAAAAATTTGTTTTTCCTGTTCTCGTGCGTAATTGCAGTTTTGTTATTGTATTGTGGTGGTGCAAAAAGTAACACATTGTTTATTATGTAGGTATATTATTTATCCACTACAGAAAATGTGGTAAGGATTAGTGTTCGAAAGAGATACCGCGGCCTCGGCACAAAGGGCTAACAAGGAACATGGGTGGTTTTTATTCTGTAGAAGTCTGACACCGAGGAGTCATTTGATGATATCCAACCCACCAAAAAAAAAAGGATTAGTGCTATTCTGTTGCTTTCCCTAGTTCACCTCACTCAAGTGAGCCCACACAATTTTTTTTGACGTTTCTTCTCTCTAGGAATTTCTCCTGTATCATGGGTGCGTTTAGAAACATAAACAGCCAGACCTAGAACAACTATCTGTAGTAGGCCATACAAATATTTTTTCCGTGCGTTGATCAAACCCGCGACACACAGCGCAGCAGTCAATTGTTTTTACCCGACTTCCAAAAAGGAGGAGGTTTTCTATTCGTGTGTACCTATGTACTAAATAAGGGATGTTAACTAAAAAAATCTAATTAGTCCGTCAGATAGATTTCCAAAAAATATTGGACACATATTTTTTCTTTTTTCACGTAAACAAACAATGAAGACTATACAGTGCTTTGAAAACTCGTGTGACGTCATATTCTAAGACATTAGTATGACATTTCTTAGCGAGCAGTGACGTCACAACCTCCCACTCAAACGTTGACGCGTTATAACTTCGTCAATTTTTATTGATTTGATTTTTAAAACAAAAAATACGTATCCAATATTTTTCGATAATCTAACAGACGGACTTATTAGAATCATATTTTTTTAGTCAGTAAACATCCCTATTGTGGATCGATTTTCAAAATTCTTGTTGTTATTGAAAGGGTATACTCCCGAAGTGGTCCCATTGTCACCAAGTCAGGATCTGATGGTGGGATCCCTGAGAAATCAAGGGCAACCCTCAAATTTTATAGGACATAACGTTTTCCATATATTAGTTTTTAAACTGACATGGTCACGACACTACTATTAATACTATAAACGGGATATTTAATCATAATCATAATCATCATTTATTGCATTCATGTAGTTTACAGGTTGTTACAGGTATATAGGTTTCATACATGAACCCTGCTAGGGCACAGCAATATACATATTAATTTAAAATGCTACAGTGTCACATTATAAACAAATCACTGTGCTTGTACGAATAATAATTTCAATGTTAACATGCTCATCATAATAATATTATGTCCATCATAAGTTATTTAATTAAGTAACTGTCATGAATAATAAGAGTACCATTAATTGGTCAACATGTCCATTCATAAAATTCGAATACGATAAAATTGGATTAATACAAGTATAGCGAAAATAATAATAATCAAGATAAAAAATAATATGACATAAAATAGTCAACATTTTTGGTGTTGTGTGTATTGTAGGTACAGGTATGAATGTCAAATGGGTGTCAAAAACTTACTTATCGTCAAAGAATTCCTTTAGAGTATAATAAGATTTTAATTTAAGGAATTTTTGGAGACTGTTTTTAAATTTGTTTTCGAACTCCAAGTCCTTAATTGAATTTGGAAGTTTATTATATATTTTAACGCACATGGCTAAAGGCCCTGAATGAAACATAGTTAGTTTTGAGCTTGGTAAGGCTAATTCATTTTTGTTTTGACGTCTAATACTGCGTTGCTGTGGGCGAAGGTCCTTAGTGAGTGGAAACAGTGCCTGGTGTTTTCTCACAAATTTGCTAACTTCCAAAATGTAGATACCAGTTAGTGTAAGGATCTTGTATTCTACAAAGAAATTCCTACAGCTTTCTGTGCTATCTATATTGGCTAGAATTCTTAAACATTTCTTTTGTAGAACAAAAATTCTTTCTTTATCTACGCCATTTCCCCACAACACGATTCCATAGCTTAACCAGGAGTATGCGTAAGCATAGTATGCTGTGAGAGCAGTTTTAAAATCGGTAGCTCTTTTAAGCTCCGCTAAGGCATAAATAAAGCTGGCTAGTTTATTTGCCAATGTGTCCATATGGGCTTTCCAGTTAATATTGGTATCTATGGTCAATCCTAACAGTTTAAACTCGTTAATACATTGCAGCTTTATGTTGTTATATGAGTAGTTTATGTCCAGTTTGCGTTTTTGGTATGGTCTATATTGCATTAGTTTTGTTTTGTCAAAATTTAATTCTAAGTTATGATGTTTCAACCATGCTATTATTTTGGATAGCTTATCGTCTAGACTTAAGTTTAGGTTTTCTTGGTCAGTATAAGGGAAAATTATAGAGATATCGTCAGCAAATAAAATACTTTGAGCGTCAATTTCTTTAGGGAGGTCATTAATATAAACTAAAAATAATAAGCATCCTAACACGCTGCCTTGTGGAATCGACATTGTTATTTTTGCTTTATCGGATCTTACGCGTGTTATTTGGCCAGTGTGGGGATCGATATGTTCTACCTCTACGTATTGTTCCCTATTATCTAGGTACGAGCAGAACCACTTGTGTGCTGTTCCTCTAACACCTATTGCATATAATTTATTGAGTAAAATTTCGTATGAGACTCTGTCGTACGCTTTGCTCATATCCAGTAAAATCCCTACTGCGTAATTTTTATTATTTATTATATTTAAAGCTTCCTGGATATACTTAAATGCGGCTAATGTCGTGGATCTATTTTTTCGGAACCCATTCTGGCTCTCATTGAAAATTTTGTATCTTTCACAATAAGAATAAAGTCGTTTTGACATCGCAGTCTCCAATATTTTTGAGAAAGTTGGTAGCAATGCTATTGGTCGATAATTACTTGCGTCAGTCTGGTCTCCCTTTTTGAAAATTGGTTTTACTATAGATACTTTCAGTAGGTCAGGGACTGAGCCTTCATCTAAAGACTGATTTGTTAAAAAGTCAGCGGTAACGTTAATTCTTCAGCGCATGCTTTTATAAGTATAGGCGGTAGCTCGTCATGCCCATAACTTCGCTTGTTCTTCATTTTTTTAATAATATACTTAATTTCGGTAGGGTCAACAGGTCTTAGGAAAATAGAGTTTTCGCTTTGGAAGGAGGTAGGACTACCAGTTGTACAAAAGTTCCCGCCAGTTTTTCCCACTGACACAAAATAATCATTGAAGGCGTTGGCAATGGTAGTCGCGTTTTCTGTCACATTATTCTGTACACGCAATTTTATGTTCTTTAATGACTTTTTACTATTCTTATTTGTACGTTCTTTTATTATTTGCCACATTGTTTTAGTTTTGTTTTCTGATTTGCTCATCATTCTTATGTAGTTTAGTTTTTTAGAGTGGGCTACTGTTCTCTTAAGTAATTTTTCGTAACGCTTATAATACCCTTCCAATATATTGTTATTGGTTGTAGTTAATAATGCTTTCAGTTGTCTTTTATGCTTACATGCTACTCTCAATCCAGTGGTTAGCCAAGATTTAGATGATTTCTTTTTATTTTTTACGATTTTCTTTGGTATACACTGATTTAATATGTTTTGTAAGGTGTTATGAAATGACACATAGTTAGTATTTACATTTTGGTTTTCGTTTATTATTTTACTCCAGTCAAGCTTTTTTAGTTCTTTTTTAAATGAGTCTATGTTTTGTTTGTTAAAGTTCCTCTTTAGGGTTCCTATTTGTTTTCTATTATTAGTTATTGGATCGTGGGTAGGTAATTTGATTACTATTCCTCTATGGTCTGAGAGTCCAAGCTCGACTACTTCTAGATGTAATTTGTCGTTTGCATTTGTAAATATTAGGTCAATACACGTGGTGCTTGAGGTTGTTATTCTGGTAGGTTCCGTCACTAGTTGTCGAAAGTTGTACTTGGTCATGGTATTTAGAAGATTGAATGAATTACGATTTTTCTCTAGGATATTTACGTTGAAATCCCCACCTATAATTATGTGTTTATTTTTGTCCTTTTTATTGATTTTAACCAACAGTTTTTCCAAGGATGTATAAAATATTTCAGTTTCCCTATTTTTTTGTGGCCAATATATAACTATGAGTAAAAGATTCATTTTTGGAATTTCAACTGCACACGTTTCAAATATAAATTCGATTGTCGTTTCCGTTAAATCTTGTCTTTCTTTGGATTCGATATCGTCTTTTAAGAATATGCACACACCACCTCCCGCGTAGTTGGGGCGGCAGTATTTAGCAGCTACACTATACCCTTCCAAACTTAGTAGGTCTTTTTTAAATTCCGTAATCCATGTTTCCGTAAAACAAAGTGCTTCTATTTTATATTCCTCCGTGATTGCTTCTAATAGGTAACGTTTATTTTTTATGCTTTGTACGTTTTGGTATAGGATGGTTGTATTGTTGCATGTATATGTCTGTGTACTATTTTTTGGTGTGTCGTTGTTAGAGAAAAAACTTAAGGCTGGCTTGTGGTTGTGAGTCAGATATTTCTGTTTCGTCCGACTGTGAATACTCCACCCCAGAATCTTCATTGTTAAGGTTACCTATCGTCATGACAAGATCCCGTAGGTCGGATACCACAATTTTCGTGCCATTGCTATTCAATGCGCCCGTGCGTTGATTATACATATCGTAGATTATAAGAGAGATTAAGATTAGAGTCCAGTAGGTATGCATAATTAAATGTATGTGTATCAATATATAAAAGGTTATTAAAAGTTTCTATTCTACTATTATACAGGGTATTGCCATAATTTTGCTGTTTTATATAATAGTTATTGTTAAATTTAAATTTATAAGTTGGTACACAAATAATGATATTAGTATGGGTTAAAGAAACTAATTTTTCTCGAATAAATATTACTAGTTCTACATAGTTTTGCGTTCTTCGGAAGTCCTCTTCGCCGATGAAAATAATACAAAAGTCCTTACTTGTTAGGTTTTGCACTTTTACGTCAATACCCTCAAGTATTTGTTGCAGTCCACATTTTGGTTTGCGATAGTGGCAAATCTCGTAGCTTCGTAGGTTAGTTTCCTCTAAAGCAGTGTATAATATATTTGTAGTTTCGCTGCTTATTAAACATATTTTTGGTTTAGCTAAGGTAGTGGTCTGCTTGTTGTGGGTTCTGCTCAGCGGTGATACTCGAGTAGTACTAAAACATTTTTGTGTTAACTCACTAGTATTAGTGTCATAATTTATGTTTTCAGATACAATATTTAAAATCTCTGTTTGGGTCTCTTTGTTATTTGTACTTGTCTGTTTGCTTGAAGTTTTCTTTGGTGTAGATCTTGGTTTGGCGGCGGGGCTATTGATTTTTTTAAGGAGTTCATTTCTTTTTGCTAGTTCGTCGTTTTGTTTCTTCAATTTGCTATTCTCCAGTGATAGCGATTCAATTTCATTATGCGCACTGTTTAGTTGCGATGTAAGTCGTTCGATTGTGGTTTTTAATGATTTTAGTTGTGAGTCATCGTCGTCCTCAGACATCTCAGGCATGCTATTTATTGTAACATTTTGAGATATACTACTGTCGTCTTCTGGTTCAGAGCGGGTACGCGTGCGACGGAATGTAATATTCTCCAGAAAGCTGTTCATGTTTTTAACAAAATAATCTTACCTATGCGGTGAGATTCGAACCAGGGGCTCTTTGCATCAAAGTCTCATGTGTAAGCCAACTCGCTACGTGTTCAGTTTGATTTGTATCGAAAAACGCAGGTCGTATTCTGTTGGTTCAGTATTTTATTTCTTTGTCAATAGATGTCGCTAGTTGAGGCGTATGTAATGAATGTAACTTGTGATGGTAGCAGTATTGATATCGATGGCATCGATCGTTGACAGGTCAGTTCGCAAGATAATCGACAGATGGCGTGGTTTTAAGTACTTAGCTTTCAAATAAAAAACGGATCTATGTTGAAAATTTGATTTTGTGGTTGAGTTCTTGGATAAATCGTTTGTTCACTTTTAGTTCACTTTATATTTGTTTTATTATACTGGTTTGAATTCTTCACACAACTCTGATCACTGTTTATATGCGTTTCTCACTGATTAGCACATTGAATCTGCAAGTCATTTGTTTACCAGTTTTAAGTCACTTTTGTAGATTTTCGCTCCACGGACGTCTTTGATAACACTGCTATACTTGATTTTAGTGTCGTTTTTCACTTTTATGCACAGTTCATGGTCTTTTGAGCACTTTTAATATTTTTAAAAGATATAATTTCCGAGAGCACAATCTAATACTTTGTTTACACAACAGCGCCACCTAGCGGTCCTCCATGATTTTATCTTTACCATGATTGCTTATTGTTTCGAGTTTCCGGTATAATATTTCGGCGCTGTTACAAACACCATGATCACGGATAAAGTGAAGTCATTGCGGGTGGATGTTTATGAGCAGACAACTCGACATTTTTTTTTTTGGTCGAAATATCGGGAACTCGAAACAATAAGCAAACATGGTAAATATCCCGTTTATAGTATTATTAGTAGTTTTCTATATATTTTCTGAAGCTGTTGTGGAACTGATGTTTGGAGAAAAACATCAAACTAACGTCATCGGCACGCCGATAACGCCCAGCTAATCTTTGACAAGTCTAAAACTAAAAATAATGTAGGTATTTTTTCTCCAAAATATCATCACATACTTAATTAGTAATTTATTTCGAACCAAAGTCCTCTAGACGAGCCAAATTCTGACATAATGCGAATATGATTTTCGTAGAAGCTCGTTGGATTGTGTCCAATATTCTTTGCATAGTAAACGAAAATACAGAAGGTTCAGT
The DNA here is from genome assembly GCA_949316265.1 of Diarsia mendica. Taxonomy (NCBI): domain Eukaryota; kingdom Metazoa; phylum Arthropoda; class Insecta; order Lepidoptera; family Noctuidae; genus Diarsia; species Diarsia mendica. Next base: position 4,836,187 of record OX438916.1, read on the forward strand.
TACCTATGCCTTTTTTTGGAGGGTGGGAAATCATTAAATATCTTCTCCCGCTCTGGGCAGAGCGGTAGGGAGTGACAGACTTCTACTGGCTAAAAACCACCAATGTTCCTTCACAAAGGGCTAACCTGTGTCGAGGCCACGATGGGCGTCGACCCTTGCGGGACCATTCCATGTTGCTGACATCTCTTTGAGGCGCGCGTGGAACCTGTCGGGGCCGCGGATTTTTGTACTAGATGACGTGACCTCGGCGCAAGGGCAAAGAAAGAACATGGGTTCGGTTTTTAGTCAGTAGAAGTTTGACACTCCCCTTCGCTCTGCCAAAGAGCGGGGGGGGGGGGGGGGGGGTCATTTGATGATTTTCCACATACAAAAAAAAAAAGGCGCGCGTGGAACACGAATGCGCCGTCGACACGGCCTGTCGTCGACATACGGATGGACGGCCAACTAGGTTTTAGTTATGCCTAAATCCAGATGCATAGTTCTTATCTTGTTCTTTTTGAAAATCCACGAATTCACTCAGCGACAGAGCAATCCCGTCTCAGTATTCTCAAACCACTAACTTCTGATGCTAAAATCAACAGTAGCGAACACCAGAAAAGCGCCGAGACAATGATGATCGATGAAGTCCCGTCCCGATAGGTACACATTTTTTTTTGTTCATGTTTTTAATCCTAACTTTTTTCCTAACTTAATATTATAAATGCGAAAGTAACTCTGTCTGTCTGTCTTTCTGTCTGTCTTTGCTTCACGCCTAAACTACTGAACCGATTTGTGTGAAAGGACATAGGATAGTTTTTTTTTTTTTTTCGCAACCCAAAAATCTGCCGGAAGTCACTGTTCCACGCGAACGAAGTCGCGGGCAAAAGCTAGTGCCGAATAAACTCATTTTTCTTTTTTTTTCTTTTCTATCTGGGATCAACATAGCAGAACACTTAGAAATTTTGTAGAATTGACCTACTGTCTTCATATATTACATGCCATCTGCCCACACAGTCCATAACAAAAGCTTTAACGAAAATGGGTGCAAATAGGAAGGTCAACTTTTGTTAGCTTTCTTGTTAAGTCATTACAAGTCTTTTTAGTCTCGAAGTTAGCGACGTTCAAGGATAGTATAAATTATTGAAAATAATAAGAAGGAGCCTTATTTAATAAGATTAATGGCCACAGACATACCTACTAGGTATACATGGCTAGCTTTTGCCCGCGGCTTCGCCCGCTTTTTACATAGAAACTTTGCCCCCCTTTTTCACCCACTTGGGGGTAAAATTTTGAAAAATCCCTCCCTAATGGATGCCTACGTCATACGAGGAATACTGTGCGAAATTTTAAGTTTGTAGCCCTTAGGGGTTTCGGGGATCCCGCCGGGGCCGCGGATTTTAGAACGAGATGACTTGGCCTCGGCGCAAGGGCAAAGAAGGAACATGGGTTCTTGTATGAAGGAATATGGTATTTTTTTTTTCAAAATTTTAGGCTCAATAGTTTCGGAAATAAGGGGGGGATTGTCGGACAGACAGACAGACACACCAGTGATTCCTTTTTTCTTTTGAGGTGCGGAACCCGATGCATTATCTACCAATATGTAAGTGACGGAACTGTGCCATAAATAAACAAATGTTATATAATTAAACTGTATATGAAGTGACCGACATTGACCTTGGCATGGCAAACTTTCCATAACTACATAGTTATCGTAGGAACTGGTTTCCATAGTAAAGCGAGGTTAATAGATTTGTTTTCCTTGTGGACAGTTGTTTTGTTTGTCCATTTTTGGTTTTACTTCGATTTTATTAGTTTGTGATACATGGGGCCATATATGTCACATAAAAAACAGAAATTGGTACCTATATCTTCGCGACTGATGCTGTTGTAATGGGTGTATTATGATCCTGTTTAACCGGTTGACCGGTTAAATCTAAGAAACGTAAGAACATCGTGAAAGAATTTCGTGAACTACCTAAGTGCATGTTTACGTACAGGCGGGGCGTCGCGCGGCGCGTGCTGCGTTTTTAATTCAAACACATAGAGATGTATGAAAAAGTTAACGTTTTCAAACGTTGGTTTTACGAGAAGCGATTATTCGCTCGTTACTTTAAAATGCAGCGTTTGTTGCTTTAGACCCGTCACTCAGTAAATTAATAAAAAAGCACGAGACGAGCCTTCTGCACGCGCCGCGCGACGCCCCGCGTCTCCGTAAACGAGCCCTTAGCGCTACTAAATGGGTTACAAAGGTCAGATAGGCTGTCGCTCCATGTAAACTACTGGTATTCAGCTGCATCGGGTTAGACTGGTAGCCGTCCCCAACATCGATGGGCTAGGCAAACGATCATTTAACATAGGTACCTAGTTCGTTTTTTTCCTTCCTTTTTGGACCTTCAATGAATTTTTCAGTTGTTATGTAAATGAGATGCAAGGTTTATACTGATCATTAACGAAGCTAAGCATTCTCTACATCAAACAAAGTAATTTTAAGGAAAAACCATAACTGGAAAAACCACAGAACAGGTGTTTCTGTTCTGTGGGAAAAACGTTTTTTTTTTGGGATGAAAACGTTTTACGATAGAACTCAATGTGCTGTAGGTATAACATTGTGCTGCCAATGGATGCATTAAGGTGAGGTTGCAGTATTTTTTAAGATTTTTGAACCTATGAAAATCGCACTAAATATGAGTTTTTTAATAAATAAAAATCATTACATAAAAATTTAACATACTCTCAAGTAAATCGCAAAGATAGAAACGCGATTTAGAATGATCGGCTCGTTTTTTTTTTTTTATCAAACATGACTCTAAATCACAATTTCAAACGTGTACTGCTGAGACATTTCATCATGAATTTATATGAAAGTTATATCAGTAGATTTATCAGTAGAACTTTTTATTCTGAAGTAAATGTTGAAAACATATTGTATAATTTCTTTATCATTTTTCTCCAAGAAGAAAAAACAGTCAAAATGTAGGCATTATATCGCTCGCCGGGCAGTTCGGGGGGTGAGGTCGTGCGTACATATCAAGTAATATCAACACAGTACTGCAACCTCGCCTTAAATAGTACAAGGGTCATTGGGATCCCTTTTTTTTGGCCGATTGGAAAATGATCAAATAACCCCTCACTCTCTTGGGCCGAGCGAAAAGGAGTGTTAACGTTCCTTCTTAGCCCTATACGTCGAGGCCACGGTGTCTTGTGAACATCCCTCAGCCCCGACGGGCGTCATGGGGATCCTGAAGACAAGTTTGAAGTCCTGAGTCCAAGTCAACCGTTTTACAGGTTTAATTCTAAATCGCAAAACGCACAGAAGATGTAATTTTAGAATCAATGCTAAAATAAGCGAAGTAATCACGGCCAAAAGATTTGGGTACTAATGAATAAATAGTACGTTGAACATATAAACAAGGAAACCGACAAAACAAACGCAAACCATATAAAACAGGAAATCACTGACGTGTGCACTTGAAACCAATATAATATAGCAGTTATTTAGGTCATATGACTCAAGGCAATTTGGTTTATTTGCAATACAGCTGTTCTATGAACACTAGGTAATTCTTCGTCTTCTCCATTGTTTTGATGGTTCCTTGGCAATTCTTACACGACTCTGCTCGTCCGCGGTGCTAGGAAACGCGTGTTTATTGGGGTGAAAAATCACATTTGAAACTAGTAAAAAGTTGAAACTCTGACCTACAATATCTCCGTAACTGGAGAAGGTTTGGAAGGTAAGATCCAAACATGAAAAAACTATAATAATGAAATCCAGTGCCTTTCCTTTTTAAATAAAATTGGATTCGTGACCGTAATTTTTTTTATTTTGCCGAGTTAAAACGATTAAAATCACCAATACAACGTTCTCAATTTATTAATGAATGCCTTTTTCATCAAATAGTAATGGAATTAAGTCAACTCAAGAGAAGTTTATTCATGATTTTAATGATTAGGTATATCTCTATAGATACATAATACGCATTGTGTTATGTGCACGTATCATGTTTTAATCAACATAAAACCTAACTGACGTAACGTAAGAAAATTTGAAGTGGTTTCCTTCGGAAAGCACTTCCTTGACGGGGGAAACTTGCCTAATGATGATACATTGATACCCTTACAAAGACCAACCAAGGCATGTAAAGACCGCTCGTCGGGGCCGCGGATTATAGAACGAGATGACGTGGCCTCGGCGCAAGGGCAAAGAAGGAACATGGGTTCGGTTTTTAGTCAGTAGAACTCCCCTTCGCTCTGCCCAAGAGCGGGGGGGGGGGGGAGTCATTTGATGATTTTCCAACCTCCAAAAAAAAAGGCAAGTAAAGATCGACCAGCGTGTTTGTTGAGTATTATTCGTGCGATTAGGATAACCCCAACACATACATAACATACTAAACATATAACATACTAAACCAGAGTAACCAGTCAAGTATTTCATGACATAAAATTTTATTGACATTATTGTCGAATTCATTAAATATTCAACATTGTGTGTTCACCTGTTTTATAACTCAAACACGAACTTGACAACATGCTTTCCAATAGACGTGACTTTGAAATGAGGTTATTTATTTGTCAGAATATTATGATTGATACAGTTTGAGTTTTTAAACGTGTTGACTCAGCAGTTGTTGTGTTCATTGTTATTTAAAATGTTTGTTTATTTGCTATTGCTAAGCACTGGAGTTTATATTTATTAACTAACTTCGGACAGTTATAGTTTTGCTCGTCATTTTTCAAACGAACTTGCAGTAGGTTCCCCAATATCAGTAAGGGCCTAGAAAACATTACAGTAGATCAGTGTCTCCGAAGTTGGAGCTGAAATCACTGGATCAAACCAAACATCTCTTTTCACGACTGCAACGACATTTGGTCCAGATTTACTATATCGAAATTAGAAAAGTTCTGACAAAGAGCCGGTCTTTTGCAGAGAACTTCGGTACAGATATTTAAATTTGACAAAAAACCGGACGGAGATGCAGGAATCCGGACGGATGGTAACCCCAAGTAAGACTGAACCCGGCTCAACAACCATTGTCTAGACAGATACACAACTATACATATTTCCTCGTCCACAGGGATAAATAATCATTTAAACACGTGACCCCACACGTACATCATAAGCGTGACTTGTTAATGACACATTAGGTTCACGTGCCTTCTTTTTCTCGACACGAGACTTTTGGCATAGCATGCGCTCTCGATGAGAGAAAATGCGCTGTAAGACATATGTATGTGCTGCTCTTTTGTGGTGCTGCTGTCCATTAACGAATAAATACATATTCTATTCTATTCTAATAGAAATCATCATCATCATCATCACTTCAGCCAAAAGACGTCCACTGCTGGACATAAGCCTCCCCCAGGTGTCGCCATATTGATCGGTCCGGTGCGTCTCGCATCCAGCGGATCCACGCAACCTCAATTATTAGTAACCAAATATATTCAAACTAGCTTTTGCCAGCGGCTTCGCCCGCGTGAAAATGTCGATTTTCCATACAAACTTTCATCCCCTTTTTAACTCCCTTAGGGATTGAATTTCGAAAAAATCCTTCCTTATTCCTTGTCTACAATAAAGGGAACCTCTGTGCAAAATTTCAGCTTTCTAGGTCCAAGGGTTTGGGCTGGGCGTTGATGAGTCAGTCAGGACTTCTCTTTTTATTTATTACATATTACTAAAACATTATTGGCGTAATGTGGGTGTACTATTAGGTACACTGCCTAATCCTTCGCGAATTACAGCCTCGACATTATAATATTATGTTCATGGTATTATTTTCTCGTTCGCGATATTTGACATGACATTTGCTTTCCGTACGACGTGACTTTGTAATGAGGATAACATATAATTATTACTTACACATGTTAAACATGTTTTGAATAATCTCCGCGTTGTTGTTTAAGAATTTGTAATTATAATAAGGGCTTGTTTTGTTTTCTTGATGTTTATGTGTTAGGGAAAGTTAGCGGAGAGTTTCCACGTGCCTACGTTGCTGGGTCCCATGGAAGGTTTTATTATATAGAATGTCTGATGTGAAAAAAACTTTTCTTTACAAATTTTAGGATACACACATAGACTCCTTTTTCATTTATTATGGTTGTAGTAGAAACTACATAAAGCCATCTGATACCATCTGTAATGAGAATCGAGGCAGGCTCACCTTCCATTGATACCAACATTACTAAGACTTCACATTATAAACATACTATACTGTAAACAACAACAGTTATTACTTCGCTCAACCCACTTTGTCAATCAGGACAATTACCTATACTCTGCTATTTAAGGAAAAAAGCATATTTTCCTTATATTAGGAATGATTCGTAATTACTGACGTTTATATTCCCTTTGTGTTAAAGTCTGTGAATATTGGCGGGTGTAATTTTCTGTGGTTTTATTTTATAGTTTGTGTTAAATATTGTCTGGTTGCTTTTATTAACACTATGTTTACATAAGTTCAACTTGTTGCTCGCCAATTTGAGCTTTGTAATTCTTAAATAATATAAGTCTCACGTTCGTTGAAGTTAATATTAAGTGAGGCACAAACAGACGGTTAAGAATGATTATTTTTTATAATATTTAACATTAGCTGATGCCCGCAGCTTTTTCAGCTTGGATGTTGGTCAAATGATAAATTAAAAATAATATTTAAAAAATAAAATCCATTGGTAAAACCAGCATAAAAATCGTTGCAGTAGTTTTTGACAGACAGACGCGTTGTTTTGTAATATTGTAGTGACTAATAAATATGCTATAATTTTAAGAGACCATAACGCAGCCGTGATCAAAAGGTTCATCATCATCATCATCATCACTTCAGCCGAAACACGTACATAGGCCTCCTCCAAGTGTCGCCACTTTGATCGGTCCCGTGCGTCTCGCATCCAGCGTATCCCCGCAACCTTCACCAGGTCATCGTTCCACCTAGTGGGAGACCTTCCGACGCAACGTCTTCCGGTTCACGTTCGCCACTCCAGAACTTTTCGGCCCCATTGTCGCCCATCATAAATTGTAGATGAAGGAAAATGTTGTTTTGTAATAATTATTACATCAAACAATGATACGGTCGCTTCTAATTAATTCACACATGTGATGTTAAAGTTACCATAAACTTCACAAAAATACCGGACTTTGTTTACCAAAACACCAAAAAACATAGCTTTGAGGTCATTCAAATTAAATTCAAGATTTTTTTTCGCAACGTTGTTTGAACAATATACTCGCGCCGCCCATTTATGGTATGGTTGAAAAACAATGTTTTAAGTCAACCTCTTTTGTCTACTCGAAGGAAACCGTATTTACTTATAAAAACCGGCCAAGAGCGTGTCGGGCCACGCTCAGTGTAGGGTTCCGTAGTAATAATTCTTTTTTTGTTTGAAATACGGGCCAATGAAACTTGACCTCTGGATTGTATAGGCGCTCATACGATTCAGGGACCAAATTATATTGGTTAACTGCAGTTTCCATCTGTTGTTTCCATCCAAGTTCAAAATAATTTTCCTAGAAAGTCCTTATAAAGTTCTACTTTTCAGATTTTTTTCGTATTTTCTAAACTTATGGTTCAAAAGTTAGAGGGGGGGGGACGCTTTGTTTTTTACTTTTGGAGCGATTATTTCCGAAATTATTGACATTATCAAAAAATTATTTTAGTAAACCCCTATTCATTTTTAAATACCTTTCCAACAATATATCACACGTTAGGGTTAAAATTAAAAAAAAAAATCACTTCCCATTTTACATATAGGGGGGCTACCCTAATAAAACATTTTTTTCCAATTTTTATTTTAGCACTTTGTCGGCGTGATTGATACACATATTGGTACCAAATTTCAGCTTTCTAGTGCTAACGGTCACAGAGATTAAGCGAGGACGGACAGACGGACAGACAGACAGACATGGCGAAACTATAAGGGTTCCTAGTTGACTACGGAACCCTAATTAAGTCATATAAACGAATGGTATACTTCAGTCAAGTTATCTACAGTGAAACCTGGATAAGTGAGACCTCCAAGGGACCTAAAAATTGGTCTCACTTAAAGAGGTATTCCACTTACCCAGTGTCTCAGATATCCAAATCTGTCTCATGGGACCTCAGCATAAGTTCCATTTATAGAGGTTTCCCACTTATCCAGGTCCCAGTTAACCAAATTTTACTGTATATAGGCGGGAAAACTCAGAAATAAAATAAAAGTACCAATTTTGACACAACAACAAACTCTGAAGGTTTATGTAGAAGTGTATCTCATAGTACACCCACATTTCGCCAGTTCAGTTTAAGTCTCACTCAATAGGCCAACCTATTGCCATCAGGCGGGCACAAATCCAGACACCGTGGCTGCTACTTTTTAACAAAAAATAAAACCGACTTCAAAAAAAAAACACAAAAAAGTTTAGAAGAAAAATAAGCTTCTGAAGTCGGTGACTTTTGTTTGTTTGATGTCATGGTTTTGCCACCGACTTCTGAAGCTGATTTTTATTTTTCATTTTTTTGTGTTTTATTTTTGTCGAAGTCGGTTTTATTTTTTGTAAACAAGTTTTTATTTTTCACTTTTTAGTGGTTCACATGTGCTTACCCCTTCACAACGTACCGGCGTGATGTTATGTTATGAACTGGTGTAAACAATAGACAGTCATGAGATTTCAGCAATCCCAATCCATTTGCTATCATTAATTGAGGAGTTCCGTTGCCTATCTCCGAAGTTCTTCATCAGATCTTCACTAAATAGTTTTTATAACCTTTGTAGTGAGTACAGGCGTGATATTATGTTGTGTGATGGCGTAAACAATGCTTAGATATGCTATAGCAACAATCGCGGTTAATCTGCTGTTATTTATTGAAGAGTTCCCCCGATTTCTACAAGATCCCATCATCAGATATTGAAATGGTGACAATGGGACCACACGGGAAGCACCAGCTTTCAAATGAAAAAAGAATCATAAAAATCAGTTCACCCAGTCGCAAGTTATGAGCTAACAAACAAAAAAAAAAAAAATACAGTCGAATTGATAACCTCCTCCTTTTTTGAAGTCGGTTAAAAAGAGAATGTGGCACTCGGACACTGCCGCGGTAAAGCTATTGCATAATTTGACAACCTCAGTTGACAACCACCTTGTTATTTTCCGTAACCATAGCAACCTGGTTGAAAATTTTCGTTACGGAATTACTGGATTTGCTCTCCACGCTCAAGGCCCGCGATAGAAGCTATGCAATAGCTTAAAAACGCAATAACACTTTGCCCGACCTGGTAATCGATCCCAAAACCTTACCAGACAGTCTCGGTTCACAATGGATACTCATCATCATCATAATTTCAGCCGAAAGACGTCCTCTGCTGGACATAAGCCTTCCTTTAGTGTCGGTCCCGTGCGTCCAGCAGATCCCCGCAACCTTCACCAGGTCATCGGTCTGAATGTATAGCTGTTATTGCTGTTACTGTTAGCCTGTGTGCTCCCACTGCTGGGCAAAGGCCAATGGATAGTTATTAATTTATTTTTATGTTTAACAGATCGAAAATGCACCCATCTCGACCACTTTTCGGTTCCCACTCGGATACCTCGGCTATCAATATTAAAAACCTGGTAAGATGCACGCTGTTGACTGTTGTCCTTAAATGTGCATTTTAACCCCGCTGTTACAACGTTGTGTCTTTCAGCTTTCCTTATGCTACTATCATTTAAGAGGAAATGCGAGTGGTCTTTTCTCCATACAAACGCTCTCGCCTGTTTTCTTTTTGGTTAATGACCCTAGAGCAATGATTTTTTTACAGAATAATAAATATTAACTATTTCTATGCCCCTAGTTTTCCTTTTTGGTGATAAATTATTTTTATAAGCACTAGAACCCTCAAAAAATGCTCAAAATTGCTTGTTTAGATCGCTGTTAACAGAGTCCTAGTGTACAAATTTGACAACTATTAAAGAAAAAAGAAAAACATAGCGGCGTAGTATATAACCTCCTTATTCATTGTCTAAAATATCTTTTAAATTGGTTCAATATTGGAGGAGGAAATAGGCGAGAGCCAAACCTCGAATTCTAACTTTTTTCTGCAGTTGTCCTTATCGCACGAATTTGAGGGCAGGAGGACGGAGAGAGACAGCGATAGTGGAGAGAGACAGCACTCGCATTTCCTCTTAAGGTGCGGTCAAATCCAGTGGACTGGAAATCTGACCATACTGTGGATAGGAGAATTTGACAGTTAATGTTAATAATGTGAAATATCTGCCAAAGTCCGCCGATGTACGCCGCTTGTCGGCAGTCTGGTCCGCTCCTTTTATCATCATCATCATTTCAGCCGAAAGACGTCCAGTGCTGGACATAGGCCTCCCCTAAGTGTCGCCACATTGACCGGTCCCGTGCGTCTCGCATCCAGCAGATCCCCGCAACCTTCACCAGGTCATCGGTCCACCTAGTGGGAGGCCTTCCAACGCAACGTCTTCCGGTTCGCGTCCACCACTCCAGAACCTTCCGGCCACTCCTTTACCTTCTTATAATTGCTGTTTAAAGTTAACTCATTATTAACGACAGTGTAACCTTATATCTTTAGACATATAAAACTTTACTACTTCACCCACCCCCCCCCTCCTTCTCTAACTTGACTTTTTAATTTGCAAACTTAAACTTTAATATTTTAAAAATATTGTGTTAATTATCACGCTGTACAAAATAGGGAGGGGCGGAGTCTTCTACTACAGGCATTATTTTTCTAAAAGAAGATTCCGAACACAACAATTGTAAACCAATTATTTGACACAATTTTTTTTTATAAAAACAAAATGCTCGTTTTCTCTCATATAACGACATCTCAATTAATGCGTAATAACTGAATGGTAGCAAACTGTTGGATTTTAAAGATTATCGGGGTTATGCGGGTTATGCCAACGTTTAAAAGAAACCAATGGCCTTTATTGACTCATTCATTTAGGTGTTTTTCCTACCATAAGAACGAAATAAGTACTTGAAGTAAAACTCTCCCCTGATATTCTATGAGTAAAATACAAAATCCGCAGAAGTCGTTTTCTTATTGATGCATTTACCTACAATTACAGAATTTGAACACTCTTTCATCCGTATCTAAAAACTAGCCAAAGTGATTACTTTAATAAAAGTAATTTTTATTCTGTAGTTTCTGTAATTGCTGGGTTTTCGTTGAATTTCTTGTTTATTGCATGAAAATGGTTGCATGACTAATTAAGTAATCACTCAAGTTAAAACTTGAGTGATTACTTTTACTTGAATATAGATACCATGGAACACGGTGACAGTTGCCAAGGAATAAGTTAAATTATATCTACTTGCAATTTCGACAAGTAATGCCCAGTAACACCACAAAATTGAAAGTGTAGTAGATATTGGGAGATTTTCCATGATATTTTAGCACCATAGGCTTCTAATAGATTTTTCTGTATTCTATAAGTATTGAACAAACTGTATTTTTTTCAGAATTTTAGGCTCAGTTGTTTCGGAGATAAAAGGGGGGGGGGGGGAATGGTCGGACAGACAGACACATGAGTGATCCTAATAACGGTTCCGTTTTTTTCCTTTTGAGGTACCTACGGAACCCTAAAAAACGTCTAAACGACGTATACGTCTGTTTATCGTTTGTAAATTAAGTATAATGTAGGCAATTTGTGTCAGAACAATATCCCGTCATTACAATGTTATGTCTTGTAGTCGTTAATTTATTACATCAAAAGCCGCTGTTACAAAGTCACGCCTAACAGCCTTGAACTTCTGATGGGTGAATACTAATGGAAATGTATTCGTTTGATGCTACTTTGGTTCTTATTTATGTAAAAGCTTTTGATAGAGTGATACAACCAATTTCTAACTATGACTATTTGGTAATACCTGTTATTTTTCCTTGCCGAAAGGTGTGACTTATGGCACAGAGACTGCTGGCCTCTTAGAGAAGCTCAGAGTGACACAACGAGCCATGAAGAGAAATATGCTCGGAGTTTCTTTGTGCGACAAAATCCGAAATGAGATAGCTCTCAGAATTATGCAAGTTGAAGTCACTATGGGCAGGCCACATCGCTCGAAGAACCGACAACCGGTGGGGAAGGAAGGTTCTCGACCATCACGAACTGGAAGACGCAGTGTTGGTAGGCCTCCTACCAGGTGGACCGACGACATCGTGAGAGTCGCGGGCAACCGGTGGATGCAAATGGCAGTTAGCCGTTCGTTATGGCGTTCTATGGGGGAGGCCTTTGTCCAGCACTGGACGTCTTAAGGCTGATGGTGACGATGATGTTATTTTTCCTTGCTGAAAGGTGTACAAGCGAATTTACTTATCCTGTTGCCTGTGAAACGTTTTCCTTCAGTTTAACCCGAGTCAGTTGGACTACCTTTCCAGACGCTTAAATGCCACCAAATAAGTAAATGGAGTCAGTCAGAAACACAAAAAAATAACAAAGCAAAGTTTGTCAACCAGTCTTACCAAAGGGCTATCGCTGTACATACCGAGTACTAATAACTGGGTTGTGGAGGTCAGATAGGCAGTCGCTCTTTATAAAATACTGGTATTCCCAACATAGCTGTGTAAGGGCCTACCACACGCTCAAACGTCACCTTACTTTTGCCTGCGCGATGTACCGTATGCATCGTGTAATCGCGCAGGCAAGATTGTGGTGAAGCCTGTACGTGTGGTAGGCCCTTAAAGCATAGGCTGAAGCTGAAGATACCGCGGCTTCGACATAAAGGACTAAGAAGGAACATGGGTGGTTTTTAATCAGTAGAAGTCTGACACTCCCTTTCGTTCTGCCCAAGAGCGGGAGGGGTTATTTAATGATTTTACACCCACCACAAAAAAAGGCTGATATTGATGATAATGATGATCATACACGCACGCTGTCTATCCTATGTACAAACATACACATTACATTTATAGATATTTAGGTACGGTTGGCTATTTCTTGAAACAAATGATAGCTTTATTCAGAGAAGATATGACATTAACCACATACTAGGCGTTTCCTGCTACGACGGCAATCGAGCTAGACATGTGTGTGTATCTAGATTCTAGATTATAATTGGAACTGGTACTTAGTGAAGCTAAATTGTATGTTTGTTTACTGTCGTGAATCACATATATTTGTATGTTATTGTTTACCGTCGAATACATAAGAGGAAGGCTGAAATTGACTGAAAAGTCTTGTGCTAATCAAAAGAGTACTTGACTGACGTAAAAAATTTATCTGTTTAGTTTAGTCCGTCTGTTAGATTATTGAAAAATATTGTATATGTGTTTTTTGTTTTATCAATTATCTAAAAAATTACGAAACTTGTCAAATATCGTGCGTGGGGGGCTGGTGAAGTCACTTTCTGGTAAAAGATACCAAACGGTGCAGTCGCGTGACTTTTCGAAGCACTGTTTCGTCTTCATTTATTGTTTACGTGAAAAAAAAATACGTATATAATTATTTTTTTGGAAAACTATCTGACGGACTCATTAGATTTTTTTGTCAACTAACCTATTGACATGTTGACTTTGCTATGCGTACACACACTACACATACATAATATAGCAGTGTTTCCCTTTACAGCTTTATGTGTTAACTGTCTATTTTATTTGCAATAGGAATTGAAAATCAAAATTATATTTTTTTAATGGAGATCGTGGAAGTCGTGGTTTTGGTCTTGAACCACCATCATGTTAAACAGAAAACTGGTTTTAAATGGTTACATTTAACCAGTTTCCTATAAACCAGTTATATCGATTAAGTTTTTTCGTCAAATAGTGGTGTCATAAAAATGGAGTAGTTTATCTGTTTCTGTCTTCTGCGAGGCCTTGAAATAGTTTTTCCTGTTTTATACCGTTTATTTTGGAGCTCACTCAGTTGCTTATTTGGTTTATTTTGGGGGTTATCCTGTACCATGAACATAAGCTCAAACAAAACGAAGCTAGTCTCTTAGCGTGTGTCCTGTGCCCGGACTCTTCGAATAACCCGCAGGTTATTCGAAGAGATACTGAGGCCTTGACACAAAACCACCCATGTTCCTACTTGCCCCAAGTAGGAACATGGGTGGTATTTAGTCAGTAGACGTCTGACACTCCCTACCGCTCTGCCCAGAGCGGGAGAAGTCGTTTTAATGATTTCCCACCAACCAAAATAAAAAACATGGTGTGTCCCGTATCAAAATACTCAGCCTGAGGTTCGTCTCAGTTTTGTGGAGTGACACTAGGCCAGGGGAGAGTTCAGCAGGGAGTGTCTTAGCCAATGAAGAACTGAAATTGTGTTTCTTTATATTATAACTAGCTGTTGCCAGCGGCTTCACCCGCTACAACTCGAAAATTATCCCACGGGAAGATAAAATCGGGATAAAAACTATCCTATGTGTTAATCCAGGTTTTAAACTATCTGTGTACCAAATTTTATTTAAATCCGTTCAGTAGTTTTTGCGTGAAGAAGTAACAAACATACACACTCACACAGTCACACACTCACAAACTTTCGCCTTTAAAATATTAGTGTGATTAATTTAAATCTCGTTTGTGTTATTCAGCTAATATTGTTCAAGCATTGTTATTGTTGAGAATTTTGACGTTGTTAGGATTATTTTCGCGCAATTCAGAGTTCCTTTTGTAATTTTGTTTAAGCCAAAAGACAATCCGAAAAGGTGCAAAGTCCACGTTCAATTGTGCAGAATTCGTACAAAGCGTAGAGATATGGCACACAAACGATTTTGTCCTTTTCTCTCTGATTGTGACTGGCAGAGAGCCAGGATAGAGGTTATTTTGATGCCAAATGAACACACAAATATACAGTGATACAGCGATATCTATAATAGCGGTATGGATATTGGTTATTGTATCTAAACATACAATAATTCAGACCTTTTTTCCACGGAGTAGGCAGTAAACAAATCCACAACATTCTGTATTCGTCCATCATTTGTCAGCCTTTTCCCAAATAGGCTTCTTTTGGGTTACCTAGCTCGTTTCATCGTCGACCTCATCTCAGTCTGTCCTCAGGACAAGATTGACGTCAAGATTAGGTCCAGTATAAAATTGTTGGGGTCGTCTTCCAGTCCAGCAGCGGGACAAAATAGGCTTGAAATCATTTTATTACTTTTACAAACTATTTAGTAACACATCTTTGTTACAAAACAAAGCACCGTTTACATTTCTATTAACACAACCGATGTTCAAATGTTGTAAGTGTTTATGTTTTATTAAGTTTCGTTCCAAAGTAAGAATTAATTGGTTAAACAAACAATATTTGTTGAGCAACATATACAGTTGATGTAATATTATTGCTTTGTTACATTATTGTCTTAATACTTTAAGTACTACGTATTTATCGTAGGTATTAAAGTGTTTGCTTATATTTTAGTGTTTTTTGTGAGAAAATGGATATATCTGCAATCATCATCATCATCATATCGGCCCGGAATCACCCACTGCTGGTTATAGCGGACGGCACGGTTGATGCAGTGGTTCAAGCAATGGACTGCAGCGCTGCGTGTCGAGGGTTCGATCCCCGCACGGAACAAATATTTGTTTGGCCTACAGATAGTTGTTCCGGGTCTGGGTATTTGTGTATGTGAGTAAATGTTTGTGAACGCACCCACGATACAGGAGAAATTCCTAGTGAGGGGCAACGTATAAGAAAAGAGAAAGAGAAGAGATAGGCCTCCCCTTTTTTCCGCCATATGTCCCGATCCTGTGCGTCTCTCATCCAGGTGTCTTGTCTCCCGCGTCTTTGACGATGGGTCCACTTGAGGCGCACCACCTCACCTCGACATCGAAGACTCATGACCGTAACTTTTGTTTCCAATTTCGAAGGTTTTAATTATTTTTCGCGGAACCCATAACATAACATCACGCCTGTAATCTCGGAAGGGATAAGCAGACGTTTACCTAATCGTACACCCACGTTTCGCCAGTTATGGTTAAGTCCCATGTAATAGGGGGGCGAGCCTTCAACCGGGTACAAATTAGAGATGAAACGGATAGTAGTTTGGCCGGATACCGGATATTCGGCAAGCTACTAGGCCGGAGCGCCCTTTATTGCGTTGACGCGATCAGTTTGATTTGAATATTGGCGCGGTGAACGAGATCGGAAATATTCAGGCGCATTCGGGTCGCACGTAAGCGAAGATCGGGTCGACTCGGGGGCGTTCGAGTGTTATCGCGCGTGTCAGTTTGTGTTTGTTTCTCAGCTCGTTTGTTGTTTATTTCATTGTTTATCACTTGTCGTCGTGATTTTATGTTTGAATTCTGATAGATTAACAAGAAATGTCATCATCAAAAACACGATCGCCAATATGGCAATATTTTGATTTAAATGGCAATTTTTTTTTAAATTTTACTATCCGGTATCTGGCCGGATACTGTATTACTATCCGGTATCCGGCCGGATAGTGAAAACAAGGCCGGATAGGCCGGATACCGGATAGTTACCGGATATCCGTTTCATCTCTACTTTATACAGAAAGCGACCTACTCCTGGACACGGCTCGTATTGTTAGGAGGTTCCTTTCTTTGTAACCCTGACCGTCAGTAGCTTGAATCCTGTTCCCAATACCGGTGGGCAATAATTTTATATATTATGTTATTTTTTATACTGAAAAGGAAATAATCTATCTATATAAATAAAAATGAAACCCGTTTTCCGTTGTCACGACATAGCATGAAAACGGCTGGACGGATTTAGATGAAAATTGGTAGGGAGGTAGCTAAGAACGAGGAGAATGTTCTTCAATACTTTTTTTTTTAGGGTAGTAGGTAGCGAGTAGTAGGTAGGGTAGTTGGTAGGGTAGCAGGTAGGGTAGCAGGTAGGGTAGTAGGTAGGGTAGTAGGTAGGGTAGTAGGTAGGGTAGTAGGTAGGGAGGAAAAACGCATTGCAACGCATGCGCGGGTTCAGCTAGTAAGTTATCTAAAATTCGCTTTATTATTATTGTAGTAGAGAAAACGAACATTTTTTAACAAGTAGGTAACGAACGAAAAACAAAACAGTTTTAATAAGATTAACAAAAAATAAAACCGACTTCAATAAAAAAACACAAAAATCGAAAAATAAACTTGAGAATCGGAAATATTCAGGCGCATTCGGGTCGCACGTAAGCGGAGATCAGGGGCCGTATTTTTGAATCAATAGAATTCCAAATCGTGTATGAAATCGCAGAATTCGTATGCGAATCCGTACGAAATCGCTATTTTTGAATATTCATACCCGTGAATTTTGCAACGAGTGGTCCGACTCACTCGTTTCCGATATTCTACCAGTAGAAATGACGGAAATGACGTGATGAATTCTGCGATTTCGTACACGATTTGGAACTCTATTGATTCAAAAATACGGCCCCAGGTCGACTCGGGGGCGTTCGAGTGTTATCGCGCGTGTCAGTTTGTGTTTGTTTCTCAGTTCGTTTGTTGTTTATTTCATTGTTTATCACTTGTCGTCGTGGTTTTATGTTTGAATTTTGATAGATTAACAAGAAATGGCAATGGCAATATTTTGATTTAAATGGCAATTTTTTTTTTTTAATTTTACTATCCGGTATCCGTCCGGATACTGTATTACTATCCGGTATCCGGCTGGATAGTGAAAACAAGGCCGGATAGGCCGGATACCGGATAGTTACCGGATATCCGTTTCATCTCTAGTACAATCCGTTCAAAAGTTGGACAATAACTTTTTTTTTTTAGGGTGGGAATGTGGGATATCTTCAAGTGAGTCCTCCTACTCTGGGTAGAGCGGTAGGGAGTGTCAGACTTCTACTGACTAAAACCACCCATGTTCCTTCTCTTTCTCTTAGCCTTTTGTGTCGAGGCCGCGGTATACGGACAATAACCTTCATGGTAAAACACCATGAAGGCTAGTTAAAAATAAATAAAATCATTAATTAAAACTGGTTGAATAAACAAACAAATAATTTAGGTACCTAGGTATATGTTTGTTTTTAAGCAATTCAAAATGAGCTTTTTTCCTTGCCCAAGTAAAATGTTACTTGGGGTCGGCGCAGCACGTTTTTTTTAACAACAAAATTTTATTTGGTTTTGAGTAATCAATGGTTTTTGGTCTCGTTTGATTGTTGACATTACCAATCTACGGAATTCTATATCTATGGCAGATACATTATGTCTATTGTCTACCTGTATAAAACCATAGCACCTCTATAATTAAATGAGGTTCCCATGTGAGTGCATCGGAAATGTCAGTTTGCCCGGTTCATCATCATCATCATCATTTTAGACAAAAGACGTCTACTGCTGGTCATAGGTCTCCTCCAGGTGTTAACCGGTCCCCATCATTTCGCATCCAGCGGGTCCCCGCAACCTTCACCAGGTCAAGCAGTTTTTTTTTTTACTAGTTTTTAACATCATCTGCCACTCAGGTTGATCTTTAGGTTAAGCCGCGCTTGCCTAAGTTGGTCTGTGGTGTAAAGTCCAATGTTATCGAGCATCAAACGGCCCAAACCCTGGTCTGGGTTTGGGCCGTTTGATGCTATTGAGAAATTCCTATTATAACTTGGCCCAGCTTGTATTACAATAATGCCCTACTAAAAAGCCATATGGTGATAGATAAACGTTGCAATTGATAGGAAAACATTACATTATTCTAATATTATGTTACATAGTCGCAGATACATAACATAATGACTGTGTTTATAATAGAAGCGATAGTACCTATGTTTTGACTTCATAAACCAGGGCTGACCCAGTCCTACCATTGAGTAGCTTGTTAGACATTCGCTGTTCGGACTATACTAACGACATAAATTGTAAAATCACGCTAATTCTATTGATTATTGTCATGTAACGTAACGAAACTAATATTCTACAAATAAGTAAGTCATATTACCCTATATCTCCATTTTGCAATCGTTGTTTCACGAATATTAGGATATTACTGTGTGATGTGTTTTTGTGCAGATAAAATTTACGCGAGATCTTTAGTATAAAATCTTTTAGAAAAGGATACTTTATGCGTTTATGTGGTTTGTGCGAAATGGCGTATTGTACGATAGTTTTGTTTTGTATTGTTTGGAGTTTATTATACTTAGTTTCAGCTACACTGGACCAGACAGGTGCGGCGTAGGTTAAACAAGGTCTTACTAATGTAGAATAGATAAGGAGTTTGGTTGTGGGACTGAGGATGGACTTGCGATTTAAAATAGGCTTAAGTGAATTTAAGGCTTTCGCGCCTTTACTGATGGTTAGCTCGGTGTTTTTGTTCCAGGTAAGTGTCTTATCTAAAATTTATTATGCCTAAATATTTTACTGATTGGCGCCAAACAATTTGGAAGCCATCAATTTTAACGTGTCTAGTGGGCAGTGATCGTTTACCAGTAAATAGTATTCCTTCCGTTTTTTCAGAATTCAGCTTCAATTTCCAGATCTTAAAATATTCGCTGAGCAATTCCAGTGACAGTTGTATTCTTCCCGCAATTATGTCGACATCTTTGTCTGTTGTGAAAGTGGCCGTATCATCGGCATAGATGGCAAGGTGTGCGTGAGCTTGTTTGGGTATATCATTCAGGTACAGTATAAATAGGGGTGGACCCACGAGCGAACCCTGAGAAACACCGGCTGGAATGGTTTTGGGAGCAGAATGGTCTTCACCAATCGTTGTTTCACGAATATTCCCGTTTGAACTATGCGGACTTAACATATTAGGCCCCTAGCACACGGTGTATTTTCTACGGCGCCGACGACAATGCGCTGTTGACTCGCGTATACGCGTTTCAAATAAGATTTGAAAGCAACCTTGCGGCCTTGTAACCTAAGCATACGGGGTGATCATGAAACGCGCGTTATCGGCGCGTATACGCGCAGATACAGCGACCACAACCCGGCTATTTGTACACGCTTCAAACGAGTTTCGAACGCACTTCAGACGCGCGTTTAAATCTATAAAAACACAATAATTGGCATCTACATAACAGCGCCGACGACGCGCGTTCTTGAAACACGCGTCATCGGCGCTTTCAAAATACGAAGTGTGCTATGGGCCTTATGGCTCAGGACTGCAGATGGAGCTTCAAACTAACACTTCAAATTTCTGCCTTCCCCTGTCGGTGTAACCAAGTACAGATAATATATACTCGTATGAAAACCCTAACCATAAACCTTTACAACGATTATCCACATAACAATCGTGTTGTACAAATCGTGACGACCGCTGTTTATAATTTTATTGTCTCCACAAATTGATGGCTGGCCAGTGGCAATGTAGCATTAGTAGTTGTTTACACAATGGCTCTGCCATTCGTCGTTTTATCTACTAGCAGTGATTATTCTGGAAAGAAGTAAGTATGGAAGAATAAGACATGTTGCGTCGACCCCAAATGAATTGGGATAAGGGCTGGAGAATAATGATGATTGCGGATTCACAACGAGATTAATCTCACTACCGAAATCACATTTACTGCCGCACTCAGACACATTTATGATTTAATGATTAAGGTGAATCCTCCAACCAGCCCGCGAAATTCAAATTTTCTTAAGTTTTTTGCAATTTGCAGGCCAGTGATAGGTGGTATGTTGATGAACATTTGATTCGCGGCTGTAAGACGTAGGTAGTTACAGAATTATAATCATAAAAACTTTAAAAAATGACTTTTTACAAGGTCAAAGCTATTCCGGAACCTTTATGAGCTCGGAGGGTTGTATTAATGATTTTGATGATTATAATTCTGTCCTAATAATATCAACCTTAAGTACTTAGTAAAGATTTTAACACTTTTGTGAAGGTTTTATATGCCAAATCTTTATTAAGTGGCGGCTTAAGTAATCAATAAATATTACTGAGTACGGCAGTTAGTGAATGACACTCACATTTTGCTATTAAGGGAACGGTGAACGAACATTCTCCATACTAACGTAATACCAAAATCATTCGCGATACGAACATATTACCAACTTAAAATTATGTTATTCGGATACAGACGATATTTATCTAGGTTCCTATTAAACTTTTTTTTTTAAACATTTACTATTTACGAAATGCAAGCGAATTGCTATTTACTATTGACAAAATGCAATTCGCTTGCATTTCGTAAATAGTAAATGTTTTAAAAAAAAAGTTTAATAGGAACCTAGATAAATATCGTCTGTATCCGAATAACATAATTTTAAGTTGGTAATATGTTCGTATCGCGAATGATTTTGGTATTACGTTTGTATGGAGAAATGTTCGTTCACCGTCCCCTTAAAATAAACAAGAAAGAATCATATTCCCAATTACGTTTCATGACGAACAGTCGCAAATCAATTGTATAGCAGACTGTTACTAAACTATCATTGGCTGATTGATTAATGAAACTCCGCACTAGCCCGCGTTTGAATAACATCATCTATACATAGAAATATGTATATTTGTGTAATGAACTTTGCACATACAGATGTCTTTATTTATACTCTAGGCTATGAATGCACGAGTTAGACTAAATTGCATGATATTTACTGATAGAGCGAACGTATACTGGATTGGAGCAATGTGCCCTTCCCACTGACACTTAAGTTTAGCAATTCTTCGGGGTACATCGGTAACCTTGGTTATCTTGAGGATGTCTTCATTTCTGATGCGATCCCGCAAAAAACTCCGAGCCATAGCCCTCTCCATTGCCCTTTCTTTTTTTTTTCGGGAAATCATCAAATAACCCCTCAAGCTCTTGGGCAGAGCGAAAGGGAGTGTCAGACTTCTATTGACTAAAAACCACCCATGCTCCTTCTTAGCCCTTGTGCCGGTAATTTTATTTAAGTGGGACATATCCGCCACACTTATCAAAAACACTGCAACTTACTCTTGAAAGCTCAAATCAATAATGGCGACCAACATAGAAACGCCAAAACAAAAAATTCGAAACGAAGTCCCTCAAGCTATAGAGCCTATAGATACTGAATGATATTATGGTAAGTAAGGAGGTGTCTCATGAGATGAAAAACAGAGAGAGTATGGAAGAGGAAGACATGCTGCGCCGGCCCCAAGTGAATTGGGATGAGGGCAGGAGAATTATGATAAAGTCCCTCAAGCACGTCTAAATGTATTCCTTAAGGCGACATCACCTGCCCGCGACCTTGAGCGCGCGCTTAACTCATCGCCTAAACAAATAAGGTTGAAAATGGCGACGCGTTTGATGCTCGTGACTGCCAAAATGAACGATAGTTCGCAGATTTAATTTATTAAAAAAAAAAAATACGCTGTAATGTTAAAATATTTTTACATATGTCTTTAGTTGGTTAAATTTCCTTTCTGATAGTAAAAAAATAAATAACAGTTGTCACTCAAAATATTGAGCATTTCGAGACGAAAAAGTTTTTTCGTGTGATTTTTTTGTGATTTTGTGATTTTTTTTTTCGAGGTTCTTGATTACTTTTAGAAAATATTTTTGCATAAGTCTTTTACCTATACATTTAACTATACACTGTATTTTTTTTGGAATTGTAATAAGTAGCAATACGACTAACTCTGCGACGAAAAACAGGTCGTTTTTACGGTTCCCCCGTTGACTGCGTCTTAAGGCGAGGTTGCAGTACTTTGTTTTTATGTACGCACGACCTCGCCCCCCGCCCTGCCGCGCGTGCGATATAATGCCTAAATTTTGACTGTTTTTTGCTTCTTGGAGAAAAACTATAAAGAAATCATACAATCTGTTTTCACCATTTACTTCAGAATAAAAAGTTCTATCTAGTGATATAACTTTCATATAAATTCATGATGAAATATCTTAGCAGTACACGTTTGAAATTGTGATTTAGAGTCATGTTTGATAAAAAAAAGTATCGAGCCGATCATTCTAAATCGCGTTTCTATCTTTACGGTTTACTAGAGAGTATGTTCAATTTTTATGTAATGATTTTTATTTATTAAAAAACTCTTATTTAGTTCGATTTTTATAGGTTCAAAAATCTTAAAATTACTGCAACCCGGCCTTAAGGAAAACACCTCAATAACAATCTGCAGTATTGTATGCAAAACAAATTGGCGAAAAACAAAACAATACAGTACTCAGAAGAACTTCTATAAATACTGCATTAATATTTCTTAAACGCACTTCAACCACATTTCCTAAGAATAACACGCAGTCTACATAACAATAAATGTGTCAAGTGGGTACTAGTAATGTAGATACAATCTATACATCTATTTCTATAGGTACATATATATAAATCTAATTGAAGTGTCTATATAAAATTTCAAAATAACAGGTTATTACTGAATGCATACATATACAGATGCGTCTAAGTTGTCAGACAATAGTGATGTTGGTTCTGCTGTGTGGATTCCAAAATTTAAAATTATACTTAATTTTCGTAGCTCTGAATTTGGATCTGTCTATACAGGAGAAGCAATAGCTATATTGGAAGCGGTTTCATACATAGAATCACATGGACTGAATAAAACTTTGATCCTGTCAGATTCACTTAGTTGCTTGCAAGATTTGTTAAAGTCTCCTTTCCGCTCTCGTCACAATTTCCCCATCATTTTAAAAATTAAGCAATTGCTTCATAGATGTCAATGTTTAGGCTTAGAAATTGCATTGGCTTGGATCCCTAGTCACTCTGGAATCGTTGGCAATGAAAATGCAGATTCGATTGCCAAGTCGGCTACTCGGATCGGAACCGATTCTTACCCATCTTGTTATCCCCGAGACCTGCGCTGCCTTGCTAAGCCTGATATGATGAAGTGTTGGGATACACTTTGGCAAAAAACTCGAGTGATCAAGGGTAAATTCTATGGCGCTATTCAACCAGACATCCCTCCCAAATGCTGGTTTAGTAAGCATAGGTTCAATAAATGGGCTACTTCTATTATTATTCGACTTCGACTTGGTTTTGTTTGTACTCCAGTATTTTTGGCCAAAATCCGTATTAGAGACAGCTCTTTATGCGAATGCGGTCTGGATGAGGGTACTCTGGAACATTTGTTTTTTTCCTGTCCCCGTTTAACAATCTCCCTGTATGACTTACTTCCTAGTAATATTCCCCGTCCAATTAACATTCCTTTCCTTTTATCTTTGGCCCATACCCCTGCTATCAAAGTCCTTTATAAATTTATAAGTATAAATAAAATACAGTTGTAGCTTGAAAATACATACTTATTTCTATTTGTTTATTATGTTCTTGATGTATTAACATTATATTGTGCCGTTTTACATGTATTAACAAAAATGTTTTGTCCCCCTCTTAGCATGGTGAACAACAGATGTCATCGCTACAAACACCGATCATTTGTTGTATGATATTATTTTTTTTTAAAGAAAACTGAACAACCTCATCTCACACCTGGACATTGGCAAAATCATCGAATGTACATCGATGGAGCCATAACCTTCAAAAATTGAATTGAATTGAATGCATACATTTACTGGCCAATAGCAGATGTTATAAGGTCTAACATTATGCTACTTGTATATTAGAAAAATAATTAGGATTCCCTGCAAAAAAATAAAAACCTCTGAAATTGGCAACAAAATCCGAAACCGGATTTTTTTATTATTATAAGTTCAGGCGAACGACGGTAGCGCGGCACAACTAGTTCACGAATATAATCAAAGCTAGCGCACAAGAACAATGCACTGCCCTGAGAATACTATTCAGCTGGTCCTGATTTAAAACACCCAGCCCTATTCCACCTACTGCTAAATATAAGCCTCCCAACATTTTGTACCATGCTTTCCAGGTCTGAAGTGTCATCCAGGTTGGTTGTTGGTACTTATAGTGTTGGGGACAGGGCTCTAGGTAGTCCATCTGACTTCTTATATGAACAACAGAATTGAGAAAGTGGATTTTACTGGTAAGAGATTCTAAAACTTCTGCTCCATGGGTGGTTTGCAGGAATAATTCCTAGGTTCTCTTCAATGGTTCTCTTTAATTTATTTTTCATTACTCATACTCTGAAAGTAGGTCATGACATGCCTGCGGAGCGGGTTGAAAGTACTACTTTTCAGCCCTAGGGAGAATCGCTTTCTACTGACAGCTGTCAAAATATTTGATGTAATTGGGAGCAAGCCTATTGCCACCAACTGATGTGATTAGGTGCAAGCCTATTGCCATCAATAAATGTAATTAGGAGCAAGCCTATTGGCATCAGCCAATCTAATTAGGAGCAAGCCTATTGCCATCAACCGAAGTAATTGGGGGCAAGCCTATTGCCATCAACTAATTTAATTAGGAGCAAGCCTATTGCCATCAACCAATCTAATTAGGAGCAAGCCTATTGCCATCCACCGATGTAATTAGGAGCGCGCCTATTGCCATCAACCAATCTAATTAGGAGCAAGCCTATTGCCATCAACCGATTTAATTAGGAGCAAGCCTATTGCCATCCACCGATTTGGGTTATTGAGAGCAATCCTATTGCCATCAACCAATGTAATTAGGAGCAAGCCTATTGCCATCAATTGATGTAATTGCGGGCAAGCCTATTGCCCCCAACCGATGTAATTAGGAGCAAGACTATTGCCATCAACATCAACCAATCTAATTAGGAGCAATCCTATTGCCATCAATCGATGTAATTAGGAGCAAGCCTATTGCCATCCACCGATTAGATTTAACCGATTTTAAGTGTTCCTCTTATGTTAACTTTTTTTTTTTGTCAATTTGTTTTTTCTTTCTTCTTGCTTTCGATTTAGGTAATTGGGCGCAAGCCTATTCCCATCAACTTTCCTTGTATTCGTAATGAAAAGCACAGTGTTTACCTCGGGTTAAAGACTTATTTAGTCCCTCGAACTATTAGCGCCCTCGCTGCGCTCAGGCGCCAAACCCCGTCTCGGGGACTAAATAAGTTCCTTTCACCCCTAAGGTAACAATGTACTATTACTCCTCTCACTCTTAATTCTTCCAAGTTCGCTTTTGTCACTTATATATTATAGCATAGCTGTGTGTAGCATAGCCGCAATAAGGCAAAGGCCCCAGTGTTTCTGTTATCTATGCCCCAGGGCTTTCTTCTTTCAAATATGTAGTTGTACCTTATGCAATATTTGGCACACCACTTTCGCCGCAGTATAATTCGAATACGATTCTCTCCGTCCCCCTCTATTTCTTCCCCATTCTATCCCTCATGACAAAACTTACAAACTACAAGCTACAAACACTTCCCTTACTGAACTAAACCTAGCACCACCGGTTCTGACAAGCGGACACTTTGACAGCTACAATCAGAAGCTCCGGCTTCATATATATCATAGTCAGCGCATCATCTTCCAATTACAAGCAATGCCCTGTATTGACCTGTTGACGTGCGTACGCTACTGTCAACAAACGGTTTTATACAAGGCTGACCAATTAACGTGATTTTGTAGGGTTGTCATTAATCATTTCGAACTACATAAGATCACGCTTGTAATATCCCCAAAGGGTTCGGCAGAGGAGTACCCATTTGATTGGCACGTACACCCAGGTTTCGCCAGTATTATACTCGTAGGGGGCGAGCCTATTACGATCCATCTGGTTCTGGCTTCTACTGAGAAATTCCTGATGGAAATACCCAGTTTGCACTTAGCCCGACCTAGAAATTACGCCCAGGAATCATTCAGACCATTATCCAATCATTTCTTCGTTCTAGAAATTTCTACTTCGTGTAATAAGCACAAAATTGTTCAAAAGTAGTCGATAGCTTTGAAACAATGTTTTTTTTTTGTGTTTTACAGATATCTTTTCTTTCTTTAAAAAAAAACGTTGCCCCACACTAGGAATTACTCCTGTATCGTGGGTGCGTTCACAGACATTTAAACTCACATACACAAGACCCGAAACAACTATCTGTAGGCCTTACAAATATTTGTTCCGTGCGGCGATCGAACTTGCGACACTGAGCGCAGCAGTCAACTGCTTGAGCCACTGCGCCAACCGTGCCATCGTATGGATAACGCAAGTATCGTGATCCGTATGAAAAGCAAGTGTATGGCAACATAATTTCTTTTCCCTCTAAAATCAGCAAGACTCCATTCTTACCTGTAAGTTTGCTCAAGAAATATAATAGTAAGCATCACAAGAAGACGTCACATTGACCAGGTCACGTGCGTCAATCAAAACCAATTGACTAATTATATTGTTGCTCTCTTCGTCACTTTGTTGACACCCCTGTCCTTCATCTAATGTATCAAACGGCTCGTAAAGGAAGTAATTGGTTGTTTAGTTGTTTACATTAACATTCAATGTAGCCAATATCAACCTTGACCCGAGTACTTAAGGAAATGGGCAAACGTACATCTACACGTGAACTAGTTTGTTTGTTTAGTCATCATCATCATTATCAGCCTATAATGTTCCAACTGCAGGGACTCAAGCCTCCTCTTTAGGAGAGGGATGGGCTATCCACAACGCGTGCCCAGTGCGGGTTGATAGATGTCACATAATATCTTCGAATTTTTTGGTTCTAAGAAATTTGACTTAGACAGTTTGTTTAGTATAAGTTATTAATTTGACTGTGTGAAGGATGATATGGCTAGAAAGGAGGTGTCTGCTGTGATGACAAGTAATAGAGACGTATGGAATAAGGAGGACATGTTGCGTCAAACCCTAAATAAATTGGGATAAGGGCAGGAGAATGATGATATCTGTTTGTCTCGGCACTATGGTCTCTTAAAATGTGCAATATCTTTTATTCTCTCTCGGAGTCTCGTTATGAATCCGCGATGACTTTCTTTCGATACATTCTTACTCTTCCGCTTTCTTCCGATACTATTATATTTTTTTGATAACACCTGTGTACTAACTCATCTACCTATGTGTCACGAATAAACATTTTTGAATTTGAATTCTTTTGTGATTAATTTCGTTGCGGGATCCAAGACAGTTAATCGTTTCTATGGAACTTTGTCGAGCTTCATTGTCTCGGCACTTTTCTTGCGGTCGACACACCTCGAATCAACAGGAAGTTTAAAGAAGGGTCTTTAAAAACTTTAATACCACTAAGCAATGGATTCCCTGTATTAAGGATGACACAGGCGACAAGAAAATATTATCAAGATCGCTGTTGATTCTGGCTAACAGGAGTTACAGTGGTTTGGGAATAGAGTGGCGGGCTTGTCCCGAAAAAAAATTCGCGATGATTTACTTTAAAAACAACTGCATGACTTCCCTTTCGAATTGTGTGCGCTCACTTGACTGAGGTGAACTAGTGAACGTAACTGAATATCAGTACTAATGATAGCCTTGCTAAATAATACTCCTGGTAGTCCTACATTAACTTTATAAACATTGGTGACCCATGATCTCGCTGCCAATTAACTAATCTTCCTCAATTATAATTTCAATAGCACGTGGGATGCACTTAAAGCAGTAAATAAGTTGTTTTTGTCTTAATTTAAGACCACTAAAATCGCTTCATTTATTTTTCAAGAAGTTTTTATTCCAAAGGGTTTGGGAGTAAAATTAGAGGGCTGTATGGATAATATGATATTCGCCGACGAGTGTCAACAGGATTGACTTAAGTTTTTCAGTCATCATGCCTATAATGTTCCCACTGCAGGGACTCAGGCCTCCTCTCTAGGAGAGGGATGGATCCACAACGCGCGCCCAGTGCGGGTTGGTAGAATAGGGTAGTTGACAAAAAAAAAAACTAATTAGTCCGTCAGATAGATTTCCAAAAAATATTGAACACGTATTTTTTCTTTTTTCACTTAAACATAAAATGAAGACGATACAGTGCTTCGAAAAGTCGTGAAATGTCACAGGTTGGTCCATTTATACCAGACTATGACGTCAAAAGCCCCCTCTCTGTGGTCTTTGACAAGTTTTATTTTCGTCAATTTTTATTAATTTGATAAAACAAAAACAAAAACCACGTATCCAATATTTTTCGATAATCTAACTGACGGACTAAACAGAATCATATTTTTTTAGTCAGTCAACAGTAGTTTTTCAGTAACTTTATGTCAATTTAGTACATTTTTGACTTTAACGTTTTCGTTACTTAAATGTTTTCTTCACTGTATCTACTGCTCGGATGAATCTGCAGGCTAAGTCGCACCCTGTCGGAGCTGCAAGTTGTTCGAAAGAGATACCGTGGCCTCGACACAAAGGGCTAAGAAGGAACATGTGTGGTTTTTAGTCAGTAGAAGTCTGACACTCCCTACCACTCTGCCCAGAACGGGAGGAGTCATTTGATGATTCCACACCATCCAAAAAACCTCACCTCCGTGCCTCGGAAAGCATGTTTGACAGTCGTAACAGGTGGTCAGTGGCCTGAAAGTCTGACAACCAAACTTATCAAGGGGTATCGTATTACTCGTACTCAGTACTAGCTGGGTTGTGGAGGGCGGAGGATAGGCTCCATGTAAAATACTGGAAGCTGGCACCAAAATAGATTGAGAAAAGGTTAGGTAGATGATATCTACTCCCTAAGGGTGTCGTATTAAGTCCGAATGTTTTGGACAGTCAAATAGGGATGTTAACAAAAAAAAATCTAATTAGTCCGCCAGATAGATTTCCAAAAAATATTGGACACATATTTTTTCTTTTTTCAAACAAACAATGAAGACGATACAGTGCTTTGAAATCTCGTGTGACGACATATTCTAAGATATTAGTATGACATTTCATAGCGAGCAGGGACGTCACAACCTCCCACTCAAATCTTTGACGCGTTGTATCTTCGTCAATTTTTATTGATTTCATAAAACAAAAAATACGTATCCAATATTTTTCGATAATCTAACAGACGGACTAATTAGAGTCATATTTTTTTTTGTCAGTAAACATCCCTATTGACATGATGTCAGAAGCCTTATTCATTTAAAATACTTATTTTCGGTCTATTGATTGACTATTTATCGATTGTTTTGAACAATGATGCATTGTTATTTACTTATTTTTGTTAATTTATCCACCTTGGCTATATCCGGGGCCGATCCTTCACCTTATTGTTCAATCAAGAATCAGAATATTTCCTAAACCTTTGTGGTGGATAAGGCTGTTTACAAAATAGTAAATGCAGAAAATAACTAAGTAACCTTATTTCTGTAAATAACTACAAGGTTAAGTTTTGCATCATCTGAAGTGTCCCTTAGTAACCTGAGTGTTATTGCAGTCTTGCAGGCTACATCCATAGTCCTATTTGGAGGCATTGGATTGGGCTGCACATATTGTAGGCTGACTGGCGTCTTTTATCTTATTTGTTGTATTTTGTGAATCGCTAACATAGCTATAAGTCACCTTGATGTACTACTAACACTCTATGGACTGAAAAGTCTGAAATAAATGTTTTGAATTTGAATTTTAACGCCAGCGCACACCGGGAACGCGACGTCAGAGCATTCTATCAAACAAAACCTAATTCATATGAAAAAAATACAATTCTTTCATACTATTAAGTTGCACGTCACTAGGGTTCGAACAAGAAGCCTTCCAAGGTTCTCATCACCTTCAACTATTCTTAAGAACTTATCTCCTCATTGCAGGTGACAGACCTCTTCACCCAGATGCGCGAGCCCTCACCAGGGGCCCCGAGCCCCCGGGGCTCCAACACCTCGCTGACCAACGGTGCAGTCACCAGGAATATCGGCTTCCAGCAGCAGAACAGCTCTGAGCACCTCCCTTGGAACAGCCCTGCTATCTCTCTGCCAGGGAACTGTAACTCCAACTTGTAAGTTATCTTTGTGTACTATGTATAAACGAATAGAGAACAGTGGTGGCCCAGTGGTGGCGGCCCCGACTTACGAAAAGTGAGTCATGGGATCGAACCCAGTCAGGCGTATTACTTTGTGTAATTCATTTCGAGAGAAAATAAAGATATTGTATTGTATTGTATTGTATTTCATCACCACTGCTCTCAAAACGCTGAAGGAAAACATCGTGAGTAAACCGGCATGTCTTAGAACCAAAAAAATCGAAGTCCATGTGAAATCTACCAATCCGCTATGTTAAAGGCTGATAATGACTTTTGTGAGAAATGAAATTAAAGAAAAGGGAATAGTGTGACAATTGATAGGAGAGAATGGAATATAAATAATTTACAAGTAAGTGACTGTCTAACATATCAGCACACATAAATAAACATAATATAGACAAATAGATATAAGCTGTCGAAAAGTTCAATGGAATTGTGTTGAAAGTTATTTTAGAAATCCGAAACGCTTTATAAGGGATTGATGATTGATCTGAACACGACGAATAATACTTTTGAAAGTTTCGAGACCGACCCCGCAAAGTTGCACAGGAGAAGTTAAAAATATGAAAACTATTGAGCTGCTGAAAAGCTAATAACATCGATGTCATTTCCAGGACGAGTGAGAACCAGTCCCCAAAGGCACGTACCATCAGCAATGCATCAGCGCTGACTTCGCTATGTGCAGACCTCTCTGCCTCTGACTCTCATTTCTTTGAGGTAAGTTCCCTAGATCTATAGTTAAATAAAAAACAGAGTACAAAGTTCTACACGTGCGACCCTAGCATTGACCTTGAAAGACACTTGTTCTCCTCCCCGTCATTATGTTATTTTATGTTGTGAACCATACCTTCTAGACACGGAGTTATTGTAGGTCAAAGTTCTTTTGAGTTTTTGCTGATATCTACTGAAGTAAGTTAAAGACATATCTCAGCAATAATTATGTCTGCTAATATTGATACAGAGCAGTGGCGTGCAGTGGTCCCGTACAGTGGGTAGGCTACGAAATATTGACAGCAAAAAAAAAACACATTTATAAAATTTTATAATAAGCCTGTAAAATATAAATACAATTCAAAAACTCACCACAACTCAAGTCAAGGTTCAACTCATGATTTTCTAACGATGCAAACAGAAGTAAGATTCGGCCACCTCAAATATCTCATCAATAATTTATTTGTGTGTATTCAGCCACACAGCCAGGTAAATGTTGTTTAATTATGAGGATTAAAATGACGAGTACGCGATGAATTACTATATTTTTGGATTAATTCTCGTAATTCAGGTACACATCTACCTTTAGATACAACTTGCATCTTATCACTATACGATAATTGAGAAAACTTATTACCTTTAACATCTCTCAAACACACATTACCAGCACAAACTTCACAAGTAAAAACCATTGTTATTATTTGTTAGGGGAATTATTGAATACACAAATAATACACTAATATTTACAATACACTACTGTTAATAATGTTAACTAATATCTGACAATATCTGTACGTTTTCGGTTTCAAAACAAATCGCGCTATAAATTGCTTGTCAAGTTGTCACAACACAACAATGAAACAATAATGGCTG
Organism: Diarsia mendica; assembly: GCA_949316265.1. Taxonomy (NCBI): domain Eukaryota; kingdom Metazoa; phylum Arthropoda; class Insecta; order Lepidoptera; family Noctuidae; genus Diarsia; species Diarsia mendica. The sequence goes on from OX438916.1 coordinate 4,868,309, forward strand.
CCTCACGTAAACTATAATTTCTAATTTGGCGATAGAAAAATACTACCAAATAAAATTGCATCATTTTTATATCGAGTTTGTTCACAACAGCGGTCAACAAAATTTTGCAGGATTATACGAAATGCGGAAATCACTCAATGAAATGTGTTGTCAGTGCTGCTATTATCTGTGCACGGAAGAACGAAACACGCCTAGCACGAAATTCAAATTTCTTAATTTCTTTACATTTATGCTATTTGCAGGCCAGTGCTAGGTTGTATGTTGATTATTACGCGGTTGTAAGACGTATGTAGTCAGTATTCAAGCTAGCACTGGCCTGAAAATTGCAAAAAACGTAAAAAAAAAACAAATTTGAACTTCGCGCCGAGTTTGTGGGTTCAAGATGGCCGCCCAATCGTGGCCTTGTATTGTTGCAGCCAATCACAGGCCGCCTCCTCTCGGTGGAGCTGACATGCATGTGTGCGGTTCATGGACACGGAAATATGCACCGATCATTCAACGATGTGACGGTGTGTGCGTGAAATTATGAATGGGTTTTAGGCTACTTTAATGCTAGCCTAAGCAAGTCTGTAAATATAAGATTCGTTCGCGAAAAATTGCTCAAAGTATTTTACCAGGAGTTTGATTTTTTTTATTATTGTTTTGTACGTATTGTTATTTTATTACATGGATAATTAGATAAAAGAAATGCTCAGTTCAACTCAGTTGGTAAGGTAGGCTAAGCCTAAGAGCCTATATAGGGCGCACGCCACTGATACAGAGAGACCCCACATTTTATTTTACCTATAGAATCTCAACTAAATAATCTGCCAACTGGCGGCGGCAGATTTAGGTTAATCAACTCATTGTTATTAATATCGCGACATAAACCGTACAATTCGCCTTACTGGCGCCAAAAAAAGGAAATTTGTCTCCTGTGGGCGGTGGGGTTTACTAAGCCTCGTGACGATACAACCTCTGGTTCAGAACGAGGTTTCAAACGTCTCGTAACGCAGTAATGGAAAGTACAGATAAATCAGTGCCGCTGGGAACGTGTTAAACGAGGTAATCATGTGCTGGTCGCGTTCTGTTAATTTATCTACCCAAATATCATAAACCCTCTCTAATGCGTTCAAAAACCATAGGCAATGACCAGCATTACCAACCAGCAGAAATTAACAGAACTGTAATGAGCTCATAACCTACTGAAAACAGTAGGTTATGAGTTTTAAATTTGGAACTGGTGTAAAATTCAAGTGAGTGTGCTATTCTAGTATCTACATTAAAACAGATACCTATCGATACTAAACCCCAATTCAGTATGATTTTAATTATAAATCGCACGACATTTTGATCTCGAGTGACACAAGAATAGTGACTTTGTTCGTTTGCCTATGATTTAAAAAAAATGACAGATATCCGAAACGCTGCCATTTCGAGCTGTCATTTTTTCGTTAGCTTTTTATTCCCTTTCATTGAGTAGACAAATTTTCTAATAAGTTCTTTATTTCTGTCGAAAATGAGTGATAGTGACTCAGAAATTAACATGAACACTCCGCCAGATATCGTAAATGCAGCGACGAATGCAACTAATAAACTGTTTATTTTTTATTGCATTACACTGGTAACAATGCTGGTCATTTCCCTATGGTTCCTGAACCCATCATAGAGCCCTTATGATATTCGGGTAGATAAATTAGTGTATGCAACTATACATAATTAGGCATTACAACACTCGTGTGATGCTATTAAGAAACTCGCCTTCGGCTCGTTTCTTAAACCCACACTTGTGTTGTAATGCCCTTCATTATGCACAGTCGCATAAACTACTATTGTAAATTTCACACTACCATCTCAAGACCCACATTATATAAATTATAATAAAAGCAGACTTCACTCAAATTCAATCAATGTTACATTTCACAGGTCCTATACATCGGCAAGGTTCGTATATCCCAGCGCAAGGTCCCGGAGTCGCTGATCGACGATGCTTTGAACAAGTTCGCCCAACACGAGGCTGAGAAGGCGTTGAAGCAGCGGAGACATAGCTTGCTGTCTTCTACTGGGGTGAGTAAGGAACAAGCAACAATAATAGCCAACACCATTAACAATAGCAAATGTTGAATATGAATGAAGATGGCTATAAGAGTAGAGGAAGACCAAAGAAACGATGGATGGACTGTGTGAAAGAAAGAAAGAAATCGAAATGGCTAGAAAGAAGGTGACTGCGGAGATGACGAGTAAAGAGATGTATGGAAGAAGAAGACTCGCTGTGCCGACCCCAAATAAACTGAGATAAGGGAAGGAGCAGCAATAGATGAAGTATCTATCTATCTCATTCCTACGCTAAATAATAAATATTCGAAAATTGTTAAATTAAAAAAAACGCGTTATTAGTAATTTACACCCGTATGTAGTTGAACTTTTTGGTTCAAAATGAATTAAATTAAACACCTATCTAATAATTATATAAAATTCTCGTGTCACAGTTTTCGTTTATCGAATCGGCCAACATCTATTTTTCATCTTTTTTTTTTTTTTTCTAGGAAATTATTTATATGGCAATACAACGTTTGCCGGGTCAGCTAGTTTCTTTATATTATATTTAAACACTTTCAGACCTCAATCTACAGCGGCGACTCAAAAGAGAACCTCGAAGAAAACAACTCGCCACCACCGCACGAGCTCTTCAACAACAATAGCAAGAAGATCCTAACACCCAGCACAACGCCCTTAGAACCAGACAAGGGAAAGACCTGGGCCAGCGCAGAAACGCTAAATGTCCTACCAAAACCAGACCCGAAGAGAATCGACGAAGAATTCGACATGTTTACCAAACAGAGAGCTGAAACATTTACTAAAGAAACACAAGTGCTTAGGAAACCAACTCCTATACCACTAGAACCAAACGTTCTTATCCTGAACGTACCCAAAAATAACCTAGACACGGTCAAAGAAGAAGACAAATCTGATATTTACTCTGTCATATCAGAAACTGCTTCGTCTATCACAGAATTTTGTCAGAGGACTAAAATTGAAGACGCTAAAATACGTTCTGATGCTAAGGCACAAGATCCATTTTTAGATAATCAGAAAGGACGGGATGATAGTCCAGCTCCTATGAGCTTTCAAGAGATTAGTAGGAAGCCGATGGTGACGGAAAGGAAGACGCTGAATGAAAATAAGCCATTCTTGAGAGATCGGTCGGCTTCTATTGGTAATATTAATCAGAAGACGCCTATTGCACAGCTGATTGGGGAACAGAATAGGACTATGCTTTTCCAGGTAACATGTTTATACTTAGTAGTTTTTTTTTTGTTAGTGACTCCTTGTTCTTTTTTGCGTGTCTATGGTAATCGAAAGTGTGCCCAGAACTGACCAGTTCGGCGCTTTTGGTAGCATCCATCAGTTACTGTAGTGAACAAACGAGAGGGCACGCAGTGTTCTGCGTGCCCTCTCGTTTGGTTCGATGGGGTTACTTAATATCGTGTTCGATATTAAGTAACCCCATCGTTTGTAGAACACAATATTTTACAAGTCAATCATTGATAATTTCTAAAATTACGAGCTATATTTCTCATGGACTACTTATATATGTCGGAGAATAAGGTATTCTCCATGATGACGATGATACGACAGGATGGATATCTCAAAATAACAGTCAGTGGTTCATGATAAACGATGAAGTCAACCACATGGAATGCAGTGAGGTTAGTAGGAAACACGACCACGACCAACTGCAGCGCCGTCCGCCCCGGAAGCCCCTGCTGGCTCGGGCTCCTCTAAATTGACGAGCGCATCTGTCATCATTCATCTGACAGTTGTCGTTATAAATCGTGCCAGAACTAAACACACCCAAGCAACTTCTAAAGAGGTTGAACTACACGACAATAGTTGCTCGACATTCCAGTAGTTCTGATTTTATCCACGTTCAGAGACTGCAATCTCCGACACGGCCAGAACTGACTATCACACGTCCTCGTGTGGTGGTGATATGGTATCTGTACCGACGAGAACACAAACTTAAACTAGACTATCGACTCGGCCTACCTGACCAAGATAAATGCCTCTGTCAATAGAGTCGTAAAATCATGAAAGCAAATCTGATTCAAAGGTCCAATCGCATTAATTCAAAACAATCAAAAACTCGCGTCGTACTGTGCTTAATCAAACAAAGCAATACTTCACTAATTGCACACACTCTTGTAACCCTGCTGCCCCAGGCAGCTTATTCCAGTGACACTGTCACCCTGGCTTAACCAAGCCCAAATTCACATTCCTGTGACAACCTGTCACCCTGGGTTGACCAAGCCCAAATTCACAGTCCTAGTGACAGCCCGTCACCCGGGGTTGACTGCGAGCCCACATTCATAGTACTAGAGTGACAAACTGTCACCCGGGGTTGACCAAGCCCACATTCACAGTCTAGTGACACGTGCCACCCAGGGCTGACCAAGCCCTTAGCAAAAAGTCACACATACAGTCTAGTGGCACATGCCACCCTGGGCTGACCAAACCCTTAATTCACGGTCTAGTGACACATGCCACCCAGGGGTGACCAAGCCCTTCACACACACAAAGTCTAGTGACACATGCCACCCGGGACAAACCAGGCCCAAACACTTACAGTCTAGTGACCCATGTCACCTAGGGCAAACCAGGCCCAAACACTTACAGTCAGTGGCATATGTCACCCAGGGCTGACCAGGCCCAAAACTCACAGTCTATCTAGTGGCATATGTCACCCTGGGCCACCAAGCCCTAAAGTCCTCATGACTTCCTGGTCCGTCCAAGTCGGCCAAACTTATCTAGTCTCTACGAGACCCTGGCCCCCGCCACAACGTCTACCGCCGCTCACCGCCGCTGTCCAGCTTCGAACTGCAGTTACAGATATCACGACAAGACGTGCAGTGCGGCCAAATAGTTACAAGTGTGCATACAATCAAATAAAAGAGATTTCTTTAGTCTTCATCGCTCTCACTAATAGGATTAAGCTCAGAGGAAACTCCACTTTGCGGCAGTTTTCGAATGCAGTCATGAGCGTACTTGTACGTTCTATTTCCTGTCAGTGATTTTAAAACAAAGCGATCATTTTCAAGTGACTCTACAACTTTGAAAGGACCTTTAAATTTGGGTTCTAATTTGGTTTGGTTTCTCTCTTAATTGACCAAATCACCAACACTGAAATCAACCACTTTGGTTTTATTTTTGCACGAGGTCAACTCTCTACTGACAAAGCAACGACCCTGGTCAGTGATAATAGTGCAAACCAAATAGAGCAACACTGGAACTCAAAGCTTTAATAGTGCAGGCTGGATAGAGACGTAGGCAATGGTACAATAACACAAACTTCGTAAACGTGTCTATGAAAACTATTACATTCTCTTTCACGTAATTATTCTCAGGTAACATGCACCGTGTGCCATAGGACATTCACTTTTGGGATTGGATGCAACTCACCTTGCACCAGACCGGAAGAAGACTTTAAGACTCTACGTCTAATACAATTTTCCATGAACTGACAATATTTGGTCATGTGCTCGAACCAATAACTTTCATAGAGCTTCTCCTAACTCTTTTCCCAACTAAGATGCATGAGGGCTTCATGAACAAGATTCACCAAGGACCAACGACTAGCTCAAGGTATGATAAAAGAACAGAACTTTACGAAGTAACACACCTTTACGTAACACATAAGTTTTCACTACTTCCGCTAAAAGCTAACCGTTTTTGAACTTAGAGACGATGTCCTGAATTACTGAGTCTTGGAACTGTTCAGCGAAATGCCAATTTTCACTCTAAACGCCTTTCCTCTATCTTTGGATGGAAACTTTAAGAATACGAGTCTTGTTAAGCTCAGCAAAATGGTTTCGAGACAATAAGTCAACATGACTTATGTGCCTACCCTGCCAATACTCAATGTCGAAATAGAAAGTCTGAAGGAAAGCCCACCAGTGTGACAATAGTAAAACAATAACCTTGTAGAATAATGTCGAAAGTGATTCACAACGTTCACGACCGCTAGAGTTACTAATTCGTAAGAATGGTACTTTGACTCCGCCCGCGGTTCACCTGCTGAAATACTCGACAACATGCAATCACCATTTACCATCGAGAGAGCTTTTGGAAAGGATCACCACAACCCTCAGCGCTCGCGTCAGTATGAAGTTCGATTGGAAGCTCTGCGTTGTATATCATGAGGACGGGTTTACTCGTTATAATCGAAATCACGTTGTCTGACAACTTCGTGCTCAGCTTCCCATTCAAACTTTTTACTGTTGATGAGAATGAACAATAGAACACGGTCTTATTCTTGAGAAATCTGTAAAGATCTGAACTTAGACTCGCTAAAGTAGACTCATCCCCTATGGGGCACCACTTGAGACACTGTAATCAAATTCCACACACACCGTTCCTCTCCAGAGAGTATTTTGAAGATTTCAAAGAAAAGCCTGCTTTTGTGAACGCCGCAAGAACTTCCTGCAACCGGGTCAGACTTTCCTCTTTATCAAGTGACAGAAATAAACTGTCGTTCATGAAAAGTGCAGCATACGATGAGAAAGTTCACCAAGTGCTTTAGACACGCACGCTGAAATACGCTCGGAGCGTTACGAAGACCAGACGGCATCGCTAGGTACTCTCACTGCCCGTGAGGGGTGACGAATGCAGCAATAATACTATCTTCACTGACGGGACTCTGATGAAAGCCACTCAAGACAGGTGTAATAGTAAACGCCTGATAATCTGATCGCCCATCAACGGCAGAGGGAATAGATCAGACACTATGTTAAGATTTAGTTCACGGTAGTCTTCACACATACACTTGTTTCCGTCCTACTTATCGCCCAATAAAATGAATGAAGTTAGCTCTCAATATCTCACTGACTTTTTCGCTTACACTTGCTGTTCACCTTACCATACGAGCTGGATTCACTAATCGAATGTTAAATTAACCAGTAGTCATTCAAGCTAACGGTAAACTAACGATAGAAGTATTCGAAAACGCGTTTAGAAGGGACGTCAACCGGTGTTTGTTTTCGTTTGTATTATCAGAATCAACATTGTAAAAATCAAATAAAGGAAGTAAATCGCAACAATTTACATTTTCATTTCACGAAATAGGTAGGGTTGATTCAGTGAAATGTACCGAATAGCCAAGTGGCCAAATAACGCGTGCGATCATAACGTCGTAATTCATACAGTCGTCAGGTAGAACGCAAGATAAAATCGTCAAATCGTTATTTATTATCAATCACAACAACGCTAAGAATTTGTTCGGTGTTATGGTGTTATAATCAATACCAATTACTTGCACGGTTGAAAGTGCACGTTTACCCGAGAATTTAGACTAAGCTACACTGTTCAACAAGAGAACACTCTGCGCCAGAATCAAACAACATGAGTACGACTCACCGGGTTGCTGTAGCTGTCCAAGGACGCTGCGAACTTCGTCCACACGTCACCGTCGGGCTTGTTGCAATACTTACCCAATAATGGATTTGATTGTGTACCGATACCGTTATTTGTTCTGCCGCATGCGATACATGCGACCACCAGGTCGACGTGGTACCTTTCAGCGCCTTGCTTAGGGCAATGATTAGGACTCCGCCTTCCAATGGCTGCTCGGTCAAACAAACGTCGACAGTTGAGCACCAAGCACGTGGATAAGGTTCTTTGCCACTTCTGATGTCGGAGAATAAGGTATTCTCCATGATGACGATGATACGACAGGATGGATATCTCAAAATAACAGTCAGTGGTTCATGATAAACGATGAAGTCAACCACATGGAATGCAGTGAGGTTAGTAGGAAACACGACCACGACCAACTGCAGCGCCGTCCGCCCCGGAAGCCCCTGCTGGCTCGGGCTCCTCTAAATTGACGAGCGCATCTGTCATCATTCATCTGACAGTTGTCGTTATAAATCGTGCCAGAACTAAACACACCCAAGCAACTTCTAAAGAGGTTGAACTACATGACAATAGTTGCTCGACATTCCAGTAGTTCTGATTTTATCCACGTTCAGAGACTGCAATCTCCGACATATACAAATCCAGACTCCGGAGAATTTCTGATGAAAAAATATATAACAAGACTTTTCTTGGCGTAGGAATCAAACGAACACGAGAACTCGTGCTCAGCAGTTGCTTGCCAATGAGGCTGTCTTTAACAAACAATAATCAGCCAATAATGATCCCACTGGCTGGGACACAAGTATCCTCTCTGTTAGAGGAAGGAACCTGTAATCCACTATTCGATGGATGGGAGTTGGTACAGACGATTATCAAGCTGAAGCTTTCAACTTTATTGCTAAACTATTAGGTTCAATGTTCATTCGGAAAATCAGACAATTTCGGGTAGCTTGGATGTGCCGTCTGGACATCACATTATCACTGGAGTCGATATTCGAATGTGTGGCTCAGTTGTGAATTTCACCTTAAGGTTGCACAAGCCTTCGGCGGCGGCTCGCTCTCGCGCCCGGCCCTGGTGCAAGCCATGGTCCGGGGCGAGGAGGAATGGGACGCCGTCGCCTCCTTCTGCGAAGCAGTGATGCTAGCGAAGGAGGTGGCGGAACGAGAGAGGGAGAGAACCTCTCAACGTCCCAGCCGCCGCGGAAGGCGCTCCGGGCGGAAGGCGCTCCGGGCGTCGGGGGTCACGCGATGACCTCCGGCCACCTACTACGCGGGCCTGTGGACGGTGAGTGTTGGGCTAGCTCGCCGTCCGGCCGTCGTCATGACGGCAACAGACCGTGTCGGCGGCGCGTACGTGTTCCACGCGCGCCTCAAAGAGATGTCAGCAAGGAGGGGCCGCAAGGGCCGACGCCCGTCGGGGCTGCGGATATCGAAAAGTTACCGCGGCTCCGACACAAGGGCGAGGAAGAGGGAACATGGGTTGGTTTTTAGTCAGTAGAAGTCTGACACTCCCCTTCGCTCTGCCCAAGAGCGGGGGGGGTTATTCGATGATTTTCCACCCACCAAAAAAAAAAAAAAAAAAAAGGTTGCACAAGCCAGTCATTCTTCCATACAAACGTAGTATGGTGATTACTCCTCTAGTTGACGATGTAGGTTCAAAATTAAAAATTGTATCAACTGGTCTTGTCATTATCTAGGCCTCTATGGAAGCAGAATTGGAAAAAAATATTGGTTTGGAAGTTATGAGCGTCGAAACTTTCATATTTTAGCACTAATTTTATCCATCTTTGGGCGTAAATAAGTTACGTATATAGTACGAAAATGAAAAAAAGTGAAACCATACAGGCATAGATTAGTTATTAAAGAATTCAAATAATTTTATTTTGAACAGATACATTCAAAGGATTTTTCATGGTATCCATACTACCATACTACCAAAGGTCTGCATAGAAACAATCGCGCGCCCGTTTTAGTTGTGTCTCTTTCACTCTTTGCATTTCGCTCGTGATGTCGGATGAAACTAGTTCGTGCCGTTGGCTTGTTTACTCTTAAATACAATAACCAACTTTCTTCATCCCTATTTCTGCAGGTCGGTCGCGCAGAGCTCCGTCTCATAAGCCCAGACAGGAAGCAGATTCTCCTTCACCGTGGGTTCAAAGACGTAGCATCCTGCGTGTTGGGTCGCAGCAACAAGGAACACTTCGGGTTCGTGTGTCGGGAGACCAACGACACTTATGCTTGCTACGTGTTCAAGTGCGAGAGCGATTCTGTGGCTTTGGAGCTTATTAATGGTAAGGACTATTTTGTACGTTCTGCTATTTGCCTTATGATTCCTGAGGCTCCTGTGTCTTGGACTGCGGGTTGTTCACAAGAGATATCGCGGCCTCGACATAAAGGGCTAAGAAGGAACATGGGTGGTTTTTAATCAGTACAAGTCTGACACTCCCTACCGCTATGCCCAGAGCGGAGAAGTCATTTCAAGATTTCCTAAAAACAAGGCTCCTGCGTCTATGTAAAACTCCTCTTGACTGAGAATTTAGTACACACATCAACACGGTCTAGGGATATTTTTAAAAAAGCGAATTACTATCAATGTGTTAATTATTTATATGACATGTATATATTTAAAATATACGTTATTTAATATTCTACCAAATTTTAATAATGGTTACGGTACTGATTAAAATTTCAGGATTTTATGGAAAAAAAATGAAGCATAGACGGAAACCGTATATGAATTAACTTTTAATTTGTGAGTAAAAACTGAAAAAAATAGAAAAATCATTTAATTTGTGTTTATAAACTTGAAGTTAGTAGTCTGAGAAAGCGCCCATGATGTTCATAACACATCGGCAACGATTCGGCATGCTCAGAACAAGGTTGTCAATGTCTTGCTGCGGAATATTGTCCCATGTCCTTCTGAGGTGCGCAAAAAGTTGATCTTCTGTAGCCAAATTTTCGGGAACTTCCTTCAGAGCTCTTCTTTGCAGCATATCCCACGCATGCTCAATGGGATTTAGATCTGGCGATTGAGCAGGCCAGTCTAAGGTCCTAACATTATGTGTATGTAACCAAGCTGCTACCGTTCTCGCCGTGTGTGCCCGGGCATTGTCGTGCATGAGCAGGAAATCTTGCCCCATTTGTGTTCTGTGAGGCAAGATTACGGGCCCCAGCACCTGTTGGACGTATCGTTCTTCCGTCATATTGCCCCGCACCCAAACGTGATCCGTCCGTCCTCCAAGACGAATTCCTGCCCAAACCATTATTGTTCCTCCTTGGTATGGGTGAACTTCCTGAGGGTTCTGGAGACGGCTCCATCGTCCAGGAACTCGCCAAACACGCGTCCTTCGTGAATCTGGATGGAAGCCGAACCTGGATTCATCCGTGAACAGCACATTGGACCATTGCTCACGGCCCTAGTCCACGTGGTTCCGAACCCATTCTAATCGTCGTCCACGATTGCCTCTCCGTAAAGGTGGGACCCGGAGTGGTCTACGAGAGCGTAGATTGCTTTCATGCAGTCGCCTTCTTACAGTTTGGTCACTCACAAGCACTTGGTGTTCCACTCGCAGCCTTTGGACCAATTGAGTCGCCGTTGCATTTGGTTGAACTCGCGCAGAAATTTGCAAAAATCGGTCTTGTCTGGGGGTAGTGATGCGACTTGGCCCCCGGTGCCTCTCCGCTACTTCACCTGTGGCACGATAGCGTGTCCACAATCTTGAAATTACATTTTGATGGGTCCCTATGGCCTCAGCAACATTACGCTGAACAGATCCAGCTTCCAGCATTCCCACAGCTCGTAACATCTCCGCCCTCGTCAAATGTCGGCGTTGCATGGCTACAATACCTCAATAATAATTCTAACTTTATCTTACGTTTAAAAATGAAAAAAACTGTAACTAAACGTAATTCGTATTGTTTTTTAAATTTCGCACAAATGAAAATTCCCTCTCCTATACATCAAGACATTTTTATGCCACCGAAACAAAAGAATTTTCAAAAATTTGAATTTGGAATTAGTCTGAGATAAATTACAAACAAATCGGTGTATTAAAGATTCCAATGCGGCCAGTACTTTTCGAGTTATTTAATTGAGTATGAAATATCCCTAGACCGTGTTGATGTGTGTATTTGACTACTGTTAAAAATTCACGATAACAATATTATATTTTTCAAGTAACAAAAAAAACACTTTGATTTGAATGTCACGGGGAGAAGATTTTGCGGAGCAGTGGCATTCCACTGTTCATTATGCAGCCTGTATCATTATAAAGGTTAACATAAACTGAACCTTAATCTCGTTACAGCCATCAAACAGGCGTTCGTAGCCCACGCTGACCTCCTGAAGAAGACCCGGGAGAAGTCACCAAACATGACGTGCGAACACTGTCCCATGCTATGGTACCACAGACTGTGTCATGATGTTGAAGGTAACTACCTATTTCTGCTATACTAATAAAATAATGGTGGAACGTAGGGTTGTTCAAAAGACATACCGTGGCCTCGACACAAAGGGCTAAGAAGGAACATGGGTGGTTTTTAGTCAATAGAAGGCTGACACTCCAGCGAGAGGGGTTAATTGATGATTTCCCACCATATATTAGAGAATAATCTTCGGAACTAATAATTTTATTCCAAAAACTCTTTCACTAATAGCAAACTACATCGCAGGTATGAACGACAAGAAGACTCATGCTTTCATCCTGCGTCGCATAGAACAGCTACCTGAAGATGAGCAGGACCTCATCATCACGAAGTACCAAGGTGGTACCAACCACATGTATGAGGTAAGCATACTTACACAAAAGATGTAAAAGTACCATTAACGAAGCCAGAAGACACTTGTTCTCCCCGTCACGGCGATATTTTTTTTGTTCTCGACCATACCTGGGAATTCCCTAGTTACGAAGATATAGAGTATCAAAGGTTCAAATTGTCCACAGCTGTTTTTAAATACTAGTTTTTCAAGTTAGAAAAATTACTTAAAATAATTACCTCCATGACTCGTTTATTATAAATTCAAGGCATCCACTAGCACAATGTTTTAAGACTGCTACATTGAGTTTTTCCCTAAAATGTGATTTTCACCTCAAAAAAATTGTTTCCCAGCAAACATTATGGCGTAGGGGTACATAATACGCATAGTTTGATGTACAGAAAGCTTGGTTGGCGGCTTCATGAAGGATTCGTTTAAGCCCTGTATTTTTGAACCTAATTACATTATAAGGTGTAAACGGACCTTTCTCCAAAAACTTATTAACTATCAAATTATGTAACTGTTCACAAAGTTATTGCTAGGATTTTTTCTTACGGTAAGTCTCAATTTAACGCTCTCAAAATGACTTATTGTGCTAATGCACCTTCATTACAATTGAAAACTTGTATTTATACAAAAATAACTTCTGATTTGTATCTTTGACAACACCGGGAGAGTTGGAAAGGAATGCGGGAGGCCTTTGCCCAGCTGTGCGACATATAAGCCTATGTTTTAATTAAATATATACTATATATATATTTCTTCAAAAGTAAAACGTGGTTTGACACTTGGGAATTTGTTATTGCACTTCTCGGCTTCAGAACATCCCCGCCGTACGGCTCGGGTGTTTGTTCTGCCTCGTATGCAATATCAAACTCCGCTCTTGCATCAAAATGTACTATTTCCATGCTGATTGAAAACCATATCGTACATCTGAAATATCAAGTATATACCACAATATCACTTTCCCTGTTGCCACAGACGGGTGAGCACAACGCATTCCTGATGATGTTGCTGCGAGCGCACTGCGAGGCGAAGCAGACGCGGCATGTTCACGACACCGCAGAGAATAGGTAAGCAGAGTTGTATACAGCTAGTTGTTAGTGGGGACTGAATTATGATTAGTCAAAATTCTGTTTGTTAAGGTGAATGCAACGGTCGCGAATCCTATTTTATTTAACTTAAAACCTGACCGGCAAATTGCAAAAAACGTACGAAAAATCTAATTTCGCTGGCTACCTTCTCGTATTCACCTGGCGATTTAATAATAATCCTTCATTTTTTTGTTGTCTAGAAACAATAAGAATATCCTAATCCTATCTAAAACAATTCTTTAAGCGAAAGTAAATTGGTTACCTTTTTACGTCTAAACCACTGGATCATTCTGAAATAGTTCATACAAAGGGGATGCATAAAAACGGACTCAGGGAACCTTTTATTCCAAAAAAAAAACTGTTTCCGGGAAAAACAATAATATCGTTCTTACAAATAGATGGCTCCAAGTATCATGATTTGTCTTCCAGGTCGGAGTTCCTGAACCAATACCTAGGTGGCACCACTATATTCTCAAAGGCCAGGCGTTCGATATCCAGCAGCTTTGATCTTCTCAAACGGAAGGCAAGCAGAGATGAGGGCATCGCACCTATTATGATAAAGAAGGTGAGTTATTTTAGTTTCTATGATTTTATGACTTCTGAGGTTAGTTGCCAAAAGCAATTTAGACCTTAGGGTCCTAAGTTAGATCTCTGATTTGTTAATTCTTTGAGCAATACCCAGTTTCAATCATTCTCACACAGAGGCTATGGGTGTTATTTGATATTGTTTAATTCAATATCAATTTAATCAAATTCGGCCAGCTGGATCCTTGGTCGCATTACTGCACGTTCAGCCAAACAATATCATTTGAACAGTGGATGCTCTTTAAATGCTTCGTTGTTGAATACGGGGGCTGATTCCAAGACATACCGCCATTTCTTCAGGATGTTTTGCTTCACCGTTTTGACAGCAGTGATAATAAAATTAATTACACAGACCAAAATGCCTGCTCGTTACATTGCTGACCCGTGACCTGTATGGTCGGGTTACCATAGGGCATCCACTGTTCTTATGATATTGTTGTCTATCAAAGGCATTCAACTTCCACTAACCCTGGATCAAGTATACTCCCTCACACAGAGAAGAGGTTTGTTTCCCAGCTGTGGGAACGGGGAGCCCACCACACTATTCCCAAACCACTATAACTCCTGTTGGCCAGAGTCAACAATGGCGACTACAAGAAAAGCGCCGAGACAATGAAGCTTGACGAAGTCCCAGAGAAACGATTTAGCTGTCTTCGATCCCGCAACGAAATTAATCAGAAAAAAATAGCAGGATAGGAGTAGGAAAATCATAATCCACCTCTCTTTTGGGGGAATAAAGACAATACCCAAACCTTATTTGTAACCCTGACGGTTGTTTTTCAGGAGTCATCACCTCTCCCCACCCCCGTCCCGATAGTACTGGACACATCGTCGGAGCATTCTGGTCCGGAGTTACTGTCTCCTGAGCTCGTGAGGAGCAAGAGTATGTCGCCTGCTGTGTTGGACGGTAAGCATTTGTTGAACAAAACACGTACCTATAAGAAACAGCAATTAATACCTATAGTGTACCATACATAAACTCACGTCCTTTTGTCATGGGAGTAGACAGAATGCACAGAACACCACCTGCAACGATCCACCACCAGTGGCGAGTACTACATACCTGCCTTTTCTGTAGAATCTCACCTATAGTGTAGTACTAGTAAATATGGGGTTACTTTTAGAGCTGTAGAGTAAACTCGCTAATACATGATTAACCACGTTTAGCTATCATCAAAGTTACCCAAAATCAAAATCAAAATATTTATTTCATGAGTAGGCCAATTACAGGCACTTTTGAATAGTCGAACAAAACTAACTGCGGCACTCAGAGATATCCAACGATTACTCAAGCCGCCACCCAGCAAAGGCCTGACATACTTTTGTACGACAAAACTGCCAAAACCTTTACCAAGCGACGGCCCAAGCAACCACTGAAGCTCTCCGAGTGCGGCAGTAAACTACTAAACTAACGCCCAAATATTCAAACGCCACCCAACCACAAGCAACTCTCAAAACTCCCGCCATCTCTGTCACTCTGCGTTAAAGTAACAAAGACAGCACGAGATCCAAGTGCAACCAACAATTGAGCGACGCTTGAGCATTTGGCCCTAAGGAAGCTAAATAAACTAAACTACAGTCCCAGTCACAAGGCATAATAACTCGTGAGTGTACTGTAGTTGCCCATTCCAAAGCGTTGGTCTAATGAGAAGAATGGCAAGAAACTCCATGGACACTCTTTTAACCCAACTTTGATGATAGCTATATAAACGTGGTTAATCGTGCCAGTATTAGCGAGTTTACTGAAAGCCAGTTTTTATCCTTATACCACAAGTAATAAGGTTGAAAAGTCGACCGTCACTGAACTCGGTGGCATAGTCGATAAAATGATACAAGGGAATCACCAAGTGCTAACCATTTTTCAAATCTATTTTCAACATTATAACGTTAACAAACAATAGACAGAACAGAACTAGACAGGTATCGTCAAAGATGGAAGGAAGACGCGCGGGTTCGTGAAAAATGGAAGGAGTGGAGACGGCCTTTGCCCAGGAGTGGGACAGAGCAGGCTAAGAAAAAAAAAAAAACGTTAACAATGACTTGTGCTTATTACAGAAGTAACCCCCTCCCCGCGTTCGAACATGACGCCTACACCAGAAGAGAGTGAAGAGACACAAGCAGAGGGCACTCCCGTCAACTCGCCTATGATGGACATGTAAGTACCACTAAGGAGTGGAACTCCGGATCCTGGATGTTGTTTGAATTTTGCGTGGACCCACAGAACCGTCCCTTCATTATTTACACACACAGTAATCGCCAAAGGATAAGTTAAAGGAACCTGACAGAGCAGCGGTGGCCCAGTGGTGTCGGCCCCCCGACTTACGAACAGTAGGTCGTGGGTTCGAACCCAGGCAGGCGCATTACTTTGTGTAATTTATTTCATCACCACTGCTCTTAAAACGGTGAAGGAAAACATCGTGAGGAAACCGATATGTCTTAGAACCAAAAAATTCGAAGACATGTAACATCTGCCAATCCGCATTGGGCCCGCGTGGTGAATTATAGCCCATCCCTCTCCTAGAGAGGAGGCCTGAGTCCCTGCAGTGGGAACATTATAGGCTGATGATGATGATGATGAACCTGATGCCCCATGTACTAAGGAGGTGATCCGATTGCCATTCGGGGCACAAATCCTGACGCCGTTGCTGCTACTGACAAATTACTAATGGTAAGCCTAATAACTAATTCCCAAAAAGTAGCCATGTTCGTAAACATTACGGTTTTATGTGATTTTAATTGTTGTTCGAAAGAGACCGCGGCACAAAGGGCTAAGAAGGAACATGGGTGGTTTTTAGTCAGTAGAAGTCTGATACGATACCGCTCTGCCTAGAGCGAGAGGAGGCATTTGATGATTTCACACCCCCCAAAAACAAAACAAAAAAAGGCTATTTTCTATTGCTTGGTTTATCCACACGTCTACAGCTGTAGGCACTAACCGTAGTATTCTTACAAATAAAACATCAAGTGTTCAGGAACTCACCATATAGAATTAGGTTTATTACAAAGCTCCTACTTCACAGTTGTACTATGATCTGTCAGTTGGCAAGTGACGCCACCATGTTCCCCAGATCATTATTCTAAAAACTATACAGTCTGTACCAAATTAGTTAGTAGTTGAACTGTCATTTACAAACGTCTGTACTTGTGTTACGTTCGGAATGTTCGGATATACGCATATATTACACTGACAGACAGAATCGTCATAAAACAAAACTTATTTTGCAGTTTCCTAAAAGTAAGTGACAGCCGGCCCACACACGCGGAAGCTGGCACTGAGAACGAAGCCACCTGGAGACAGGCTATCTACGAGAAGATTGTACAGCCTGAGGTGCAGGTTGAAGGTAAATAATAATCGGAATCAAACAATCTGCTTGTAAACTGGGGCATACTTCATAACTCAAACCGTATAGGTACTTAGTGTTTAGAAAGATCGCTAAAAGCTCAGCTAAAAGTAATTAAAAGCAAGACAAAGAGAACTTTTGGGGGAAAGTTTATTAAGATATTCTCTGTTTATCGTTAGTTAATTTACTTCATTTCCAAGACCACCTGATGCTTCTTGTGATCAAAGGCCAAAACAAAAACTCAAAACAAAACTCCGACATAAACCCGTTTGGCACATATGGGTATGTGCCAAACGGGTTTTTCTGTACTTTATTCAAATACAGATAACATAATATCGCAATACTTCTGCCGTGGTCATTGATATAATAAAACCCAAGATACACACTCCGTGTCTCAAAACCGTCCGCTTAAAATGAGTTCACAATGAACTCATTTCAAATAGTCTCGCGTCGCTCGCGTCTCTGCACGGTCGTACAAAATACTTTTTATATTGCTTTTTATAACTGCATTGTAAAAGGAATCTGCGTAAGGTTGAATTTGCCAAAAAAAAATATGTTTATAGTGACGATAACTACATGTAGTAGTGCGTGTATTGGTGAGTTTTTGGCGACAGCTTCGACTGTTTGTTTTTTTCGAGACTGTGCATCTAGGGTTTTATTATATCAAATTATACGGGTCCCGGTCCCGGCACGAGGAATTGTGTTTTTCTATATTTACAGTTTACAGCATTTTTAATTGGTTTCAGGAGAACTAACGTCACACCGAAAGACTTCGGGCCCAAAAGCTAAGAGGACCAGAGAAGAACTGCGTCAACTGTGGAAGATGGCGATAGACCAGACCATTCTATTGGTCAGGATGGAGAAGGAGAATGCTAGACTGAGACGTAAGCCTTTATTTACCTTTAGAGTATTCATTCACAAACAGCAGAGAGCAGCGTTGGCCCAGTGGTGGTGGCCCCGCCTTAAGAGCAGTATGTCATGGGTTTGAACCCAGGCAGGCGCATTAGTTTGTGTAAGTTATTTCATCACCACTGCTCTCAAAACGGTGAAGGAAAACATCGTGAGAAAACTGGCATGTCTTAGAACCATAAAAATCGAAGACATGTGACATCTACCAATCCGCACTGGGCTCGCGTGGTGGATAGCCCATCCCTCTCCTAGAGAGGACGCCTGAGTCCCTGCAGTGGGAACATTATAGGCTGATGATGATGATGATTCACAAACAATGTCTTGTCGTTTGTCATAACAGGAACTCATGGACGCTACTAACGGCAACTAACTCAAAACCCTGCTATTGGTCCGATTCAATTTAGATTTGCACTCTACAATGAAGACAAAAATTGTATAAATAGCTCATGACCAAACAAAATATAATTATAGGTACAGCAAAGTCAGAGCAAGCCAGGTATTAGCCAAATGCTAGCGAGTCTACTAACTCAGACCGTAAAGTATCACCAAATCAAATCAAAAATGTTTATTTGCAAGAAAATACATAAAAATACAAGAAAAGATCTTATAAATACCAAACAGTCACTGTATTCTGCCTGCAAGCAAACGTGCAAATTATTAACTTACAATATTATGTGTCATTATTATCAAACAATGATGCAATAAAATTATCATAAACTACTTGTGGTAGCTCTCTTAAATATTTCTTCTCTGAAAGATCTGTGGGGACCCTGCAGAGGCTGGTGTAAAGTCCACTAATATTTAACTATCCCAAGCAATAAGAGAAGAATCTTTTGGCATTAACTGGGCTTAAATCCAGACCCTAAATCCTGACAAACTACACTAATTACCGAAACGAAAAAAAAATACGTTTTAACTTTTAGATCAACGAGCCAATCGATTTACTAACTTAAATTTTACTTACAGAAAGCGAAGAATCGTCAGCAGTCCGTAGAATAAAGCTGGAATACACTGAGCTAGGAGTGTGTGACGCAGGTGTGAGTCTGATGTGGGACTCCTTACTGTCTCAGGACATCTCGCATCCCATGGCTAAGGTTGACAGGCACATGTTGACCCAGGCTGTGATACAAGGTAATTATCATTCCTTTTTTTACTTTTATGGGATGCCTCTAAATACCAGTTCCTTTTCCAAGTTAATAGGTAACACAATAGCTATCAGTTAGTAAGACTGACTGTCAGCAAGGTAATAAATATTTCTTGATAATTTTATAAACGGAGTGTGTCCTAAGATAGAACCTTGGGGTACACCTCTTTGCATTTTTTTAATTTTAAGAACAGATGTTTGAAATCAATCTTTACATACATGAAAGGTATTTTTCATACAGTTTTTTGTTTTATTTTTATACACTTTGAAAAGATTAATTATTGTGTGCCTTTCCTTATCGATTTTTTTATTGTGTTACTTTTATCGAAGGCATAACACTGGTTAAATATTTGACTTAAAAGGTGTTCTACACCAATCTGTCACACACACATTGATATTTACCAGCAACGCAGGCGCATAGACTTGGATGCTCTAAGCAATTTTTTTCAATTATATTTCTGCAGTGGTTGTACCAAACGCTTGTTATTTGAGCCTATAGCTCGTGGTCGAGCAGTTGAAACCTCATGAATGTGGTATTGATGTGTACGTTACCTGAGCATGTTTACCGTCCAGGAGTCCCGCGCATGTCCCGCGGCGGCGTGTGGTTCTTCCTGGCAGAGCAGGCATGTCTGCGCTCAGCGCCGCCCGACCTGGCCGCCTGCCCGCTGTACCACACGCCCTACGCCTCGCTGCTGGGTGGACTCACCAAGCACCAGCACGCCATACTCATCGACTTAGGTGAGTCCTATCAGCTGACAGCATAATTATACCGATCCCACTATTGAACCATCACAGGCCTACTTCGGTCTATGAGACAGATTTTTAATTTGAAGGTGTCTCTGGTCGTAGATTTTTATTTTATTTTAAGAGATCCATTCCCTTTCACCGCTTTTAAGCGACAATAATGAAATAAATTACCTTTAAAACGTACCTGGGTTTTACCCCTATATACATGGTGCCGTTCCCACTGGGTCATCATTGCTCTTTTACAAGAAAACCAAAATTCTAATAGATGATGCAGGTCTTACAGCTATTCTTTCAAATCTTCAACTGATACTACTCGTAATGTTATCCTTTCCCATCCAGGTCGTACATTCCCAAAACACTCATACTTCGCTTCAGCACTGGGTCCCGGACAACTGGCGCTGTACAACATACTGAAGGCATACTCTCTGTTGGACCCCGATGTCGGCTACTGTCAGGGACTAAGCTTCGTGGCTGGCGTGCTTCTACTACATGTAAGTATATTCAACTTCATATTATTATCTATTATTTCTGTACAACTTACTGAAAACTTGAGCGTGTTGATATCCTGTCGGGGCTGAGAGTTGTTCGAAAGAGATACAGCGGCGTCGACACAAAGGGCTAAGAAGGAACATGGGTGATTTTTAGTCAGTAGAAGTCTGACACTCCCTACCGCTCTGCCCAGATTGGGAGGAGCCATTTGGTGGTTTCCCACCCCCCAATAAAAGACTTGACAGTCTTGATATAATTTTGTACGGTATTGGTATAAATATTCTTTGTTGACAGATGGATGAGGCAGAAGCATTTGTGTTACTCCGTCACCTAATGATCAGAAGAGGTCTTCGGAAGCAGTATCTACCTGACATGAGCGCGCTGCAAGTTCAGGTAACGCATAGTATTCAGATGTGGCGACTAGCGACATCTATCGCAACACAACGATCGACAGAAATTCCTACATCGCGCTATGAACATTATCCGCGACATAAGCCTATATAGGAGTTCCCGACTTACAACTGTCGGGCAGTTAGCGCCGGACACAACACCCGTCCGGTCGGAGGATCCTCCCTTTTCTATGGGGGATGAGGAACTTTACTGAACTTACTGCTGCTTACTTTGCTGTACTTTTTACTTGACTGTTCTTTAAGATCAGGAAGAGAAAAAAGGTGATAGAAACGTATGCGAATGTAGCCAGAATAGGTAGCAAGAGTACAGCGAATACTATCTCTGTTCTTGTCGCCGCTAACATCGAGTTCTCGCCTGCCGTTTGAACAGTTAAGATCAACAATTTGTTTAGATCACAAGTAGTTTTTCTCGCGATTTCACACATATACAGAAATAGGGGATCGGACTGGGTCAAAATAATATGATTCTGTTTAGTCCGTAAGTTAGATTATCGAAAAATATTGAATACGTGTTTTTTGTTTTATCAAATCAATAAAAAATGACGAAGATAAAACGCGACAAAGATCTTGGAGTGGGGCTTGAAACGTCACTTGTGTTGTCAAAAATAAATGTACTATCATTATGACGTCACACGAGTTTTCGAAGCAATGTTATCGTCTTCATTTTAAGTTTACGTGAAAAAAGAAAAAATACGTGTCCAATAATTTTTGGAAATCTATCTGACGGACTAATTAGTTTTTTTTTTGTCCGATCCCCTATTATAATGATTATGTAGATTCCCGTTAGTGAAAGAATATTTAGAATCAAATCAATAGTTTCAAGGATCATCAGGCATATGCTGCTATATTTTGTTGTTTTATTAAAAATTGTCCTGTCCATAGTATGTCGGATTCTGAACATACCTAACAATTTTGTGCTTCTTCTTTCATGTCGATGATACGACTTAATTTAAACTGTAGGCATGTGTCAACGTTAATTTAAGACATGCTTCGGTGAAGGAAAATATCGTGAGGAAACCAGCATGCCTGAGAGATATTTCTCGACGGCATGTAAAGCCCAGTCAAGTCAAAGTTTGACTTTGACTTTGAGAGATATTTCTCGACGGCATGTAAAGCCCAGTCAAGTCAAAGTTTGACTTTGACTTTGAGAGATATTTCTCGACGGCATGTAAAGCCCAGTCAAGTCAAAGTTTGACTTTGACTTTGAGAGATATTTCTCGACGGCATGTAAAGCCCATTCAAGTCAAAGTTTGACTTTGACTGATATTTCTCGACAGCATGTAAAGCCCAGTCCAGTCAAAGTTTGACTTTGACTTTGACTTTGAGAGATATTTCTCGACGGCATGTAAAGCCCAGTCAAGACAACAGGTACTGCATTGATCACACGTACCGAGCACTCGGCCGAGAGCAGTGTCTCGCCCGTTTGCTCGTTACGTGTGATCAAGGCATTAGGCACTAACTAGACGATACGGGAAGAAGCACGTTAGACCCTAGACTAATGGGCCTACTACACGCACGCACTTCCCCACAGTTTTCGTTCACACTTCACAGTACATCGCGCGTATGGTTGGTAAAACTGTATTACCATTACAAACCACACGCGCGATGTACTGTGTGCACCGTGTAATCTCGCAGGCAAAACTGTGGGGAAGTGCGTGCGTGTAGTAGGCCCATTAAGTACAGTAAAGTACCAAATAAAATATTTTAAGTTCAAATAAAATAAACCCACCCTATACCGAGGTGCCTAAAGAACAACGTTTTAAGTTCCAAAATAATTAGACACTCATCAGAATAATTGTACGTGTTGTATTTATATCTCACCAAATCTTGGACAAAAAGCGAGCGAAACGAGTTCGGGACTTGAGGCAAGCCAACTCGGTTTTTTTTTTAAACCATCCAGAAGTTGGAGCACCGCTAGCGGGGCTCCGTCGACTGGGCCTTCAGAATTGCGTTTATAAATCTTTATGGTATGGAATAAAAAGGAAAATAGGTTCATTCCTACAATACTTTAGGAAACACAATTTGGTGAGCATTAATCCATTTTGGCCGGCATTTCGATTTTTTTTGGTACCTAGTAAAATAGGTTATTTTCTGGTAGGCGTTTAAACACAAGCCTTTAATGAACTCTCTCCCCTCCAGCTGTACCAACTATCCCGCCTACTCCGCGACCACGAGCCAGATCTCCACGCCAAGCTAGAAGCGCTGGACATCTCCCCAGCGCTGTATGCTGCTCCATGGATGCTCACTCTTTTCACCAGCCAGTTCCCACTGGGCTTCGTTGTGAGGGTGTTTGGTGAGTAAATACTAATTACCTAATTTATACACCAAAAAAGTAAAAAAATAGCGTGGTAAAATATTTAAACATTCCTCGCCACATTAAACCCCTGGCACATGGCGTATTTTAAACGCACCGACGACGCGCGTTTCATGAATTCTCGTCGTCGGCACCGAAGATGCCATTTTTTGCGTTTTTAAAGATTCTAACGCGTACAAAGTGTCGGCTTGGGATCGCCCCGTGTAGGTACTTAGGTTACATGGTTGCGTTCAAATTTCACGTGCTTTATCTAAGCATCGTCGTCTGCTCGTATAAAATACGCCCTTAAATTCACTGTTTAACAAATAAGTCTTTTACATTTTTTTTTTCAAGTTGTCTCTCTAAAATATTTTTCGCGTGATCTGCTTGAACAGTCATTCTCTTCTCGTTCCAGACCTAATCTTCCTTGAGTCCTTAGACATCGTGTTCTCGGTGTCTCTCGCGCTACTCTCCGCACACAAGGACGGGTTGATGTTGTGTGAGAGTTGCGAGGAGGCTGCGGAGTATCTCAAGCACAAGCTACCTGATATGAACCGGGGATTCTATAAGAAGGTCATGAAGAAGGTACGTTGGACTTTCTGTCATCATTTTCGACATCAGAAGAAGGTCGAATGTACAAAAGTTTCTGTATTTGTACATCCGACCTTTTGCTTCTGATAGCCAGCCTTCCCCTAGTGACTCCCCTGTAGTTGCAATATTTTCACGGACTTTATAATGATACAATGAAATACAGAGGAGCTATGGGCTAAAGTAACCACACAATGGGTCCCAAACAGCAGTAAACGGCAACGCGGCAGGCCCAGAAGAAGATGGCGAGACGAACTCGACTCTTTTCGCAGTGATTGACAATTAACAGCATTGGATAGGGATAAGTGGAAAGAGGGAAAAGAGGTATTTGCCCTGCAGTGGGACACAAATGGCTAGTAATAAAAAAAATAAAAAAATAAAGTGTAAACGGACCCCTCACGGGGCCGACGAATCTAGACGTTTACATCAAACTAAGTAACTTTACGTAAAAATTATAAGTTTATAACTGTGAAGTGACCTTTTTTGGGGTGATAAATCACATTTTACGGTAGGACTTCAATGTAACGCACTCAAACATCGTGCTGATAGATGCATTAAGGCGACATTAGCTGCCCGCGACCTTGAGCGCGCGTTTAACTCATCGCCTAAACAAATAAGGTTGAAAATGGCGATGCGTTTGATGCTCGTGACTGCCAAAATCAACGATAGTTCGCAGATTTAATTTATTTTAAAAAAAAATACGCTGTAATGTTAAAATATTTTTACATATGTCTTTAGTTGGTTAAATTTCCTTTCTGATAGTAAAAAAAAAAAATAACAGTTGTCACTCAAAATATTGAGCATTTCGAGACGAAAAAGTTTTTTCGTGTGATTTTTTTGTGATTTTGTGATTTTTTTTTTCGAGGTTCTTGATTACTTTTAGAAAATATTTTTGCATAAGTCTTTTACCTATACATTTGACTATACACTGTATTTTTTTTGGAATTGTAATAAGTAGCAATACGGCTAACTCTGCGACGAAAAACAGGTCGTTTTTACGGTGCCCCTTTAGCCGCGCCTTAAATATAATGAAATACCTCCATGACCCGTCAAAGAATTATCTAAAGTAAAGATTTTTAAAGTTAAAGTTTGGTAAGAAGCAATGTTATACCTACAGCACATGAAAAGAAATAAATCCGAAATCCATAAAAACGTACTATTACAACAAAATACTACAAGTTCATAGAAAACAAAACCCTCCCTGTGCGAGTCCAATTGGGAAGAGGGGATCGGACTAACTCAAAAAAATATGATTCTGTTTATTCCGTCAGTTAGATTATCGAAAAATACTTATTGAATACGTGTTTTTTGTTTTATCTAATCTATAAAAATACGAAGATAAAGCGCGTTAGAGATGAATTGTGTGAGTGGGGCTTGAAACGCCACTTGAAGGTACAAAATGTACTAGCATATGACGTCACGCGAGTTTTCGAAGTTCGAGTTTCTTCATGTGGTCAATATTTTTTGGAAATCTATCTGACGGACTAATATTTTTTTTAGTCCTTTCTGATATTTTCCGGTTTATTCAATAACCCCACCTTTTACCGCCAGGTACTATCACTAGACATAAGCCGTCAGTTATGTGACTACGCGGTGGAGTACGCCGTACTACGCGAGGAGATGCCGCGACTGGCTGCCCTCACTGAGGACAATAAACAGCTCGTCGAGGATAAGAACAGGATGGGAGAGGAGCTTGATGTGAGTGACTAAATTAATGTGCATTCAATGAGGAATGGCAATATAATTATCACAGCTCCTCAAAAACATATTGCTCATTGCTTCATAGGTATTTTAAAACTTTTCCTGCTCGATATTGTACAAAACGCAATGAATGTTGTTGAATTAGCAATGTATGGGAAGGGACCTGCATAAGATAAAACTACACTTGTAGTGGTCCTTTAGTGAATTCCGCCCCATAATAATTATATCCCATTACAATATGCTTGACATAAAATCGTCGGTGAGATACATAGGTTTTCCTCATTTATGGCTAACGATTAGCCATTGGCGTAACACGTTTTCTTTTTCAATTCTCCCCAGTTAGATGCCACGGTATCATTTAAACGTTTCTCTATCATAATCTCATTCCTCATACAATACATCCATCTTATCTTTTCCCCCCTCCCTCTCCATGGTCAGAAATTATAAATTTTCGGATCAAGCGAAATTAAAGTAAACAGCAAGCCCATAAAATTCATTATTAACTGACCCATCTCTAATTACAGGAAGCAATGGACGCGATAACAAACTACCAGAAGAACCAAACAAAACTAGAAGCGACGAACAAAGCTTTAGAACAGCAACTAACACTACTAAGCCGCTTCATCTCCGCTCACCAAAAACAAGACATACCTATAGAAATAAAGAAAATAGTACATACCCACAGCAAGAAGCTATCCTTCAAAATATTCTCCACGAAATTCTCCAACGAAGAACAAGAAGATCCGAGGAAGAACTTCAAGACAGGGTTAAGTTCGCCGAATTTATTCGCGAAAATTCGAGAAGATTCGCCGAAAGACATCGAACATGAACGGAGACAGCAGTTTATGATGAAGAAATCTCAGTCAGTACATTCTGGTTTGATAGCGAACATGAAGAATAATACGCTTAAAACTTTGGATGAGAAAAATGTTAATCATAAAACTGAAAATATTACAGAAACCTTAAAAGAACTGGGAAAGAAAAACGCAAGATTTTTCCCTAGTACACACGAACAAATTCGCCAAGAAAGACTATTCGAACATCAACTCAAGAACAATTTCGACGAAAATCTTCGTCGATTAGATGAAAAATTGAACGAAAAACTAAACCCGACTTCTTATATTGATGATTTAAGTATCTTCCAGAGTCGGAAAAGCATGTCTTTAAATTTACAGCCTTTAAAAGACGGGAAGGTGAGTGATAGTGGGTTCGTTACCCCGTTGAGCCCCACCGACGAGTCGAAAAATGATTCTTGTTCGACGATTTCTCATCCGTTGAGTGATGTCGACGTCGAAATTAAATTCGATGGACAGTCGACTAAACTAAAACAGATTAGGCCTATAAAACATGTTAGTGACAAATCGTAATATTTGCCTTGTATTGTCAAGTATTGTAATTTAATAATTAAAGGTTAAATTGAACTATAGCTAGTGAAACTCCGCAGACGTGATTAGTGATTGCGGTAAATGATAAATATCCAATATACCCTTTACATTTGTTAAGTTTTTCTAGCTAATCCAATTTTATCCTGTATAAATGTCTATTTGCCGGTTAATGTTGTAATATTATTTGCATTAGGCTACGTACTAACCAAAGCGATCGCCACGCGAACTTACGTGAATCATCCGGCTTCCCGAAAAAATGAGTATCATCTAAAACCAAAAGTATTTCGTGTGTTTTCGCGCGACAGATCGCTTTGTTTAGAACGCAAGGTAAATGTGAATAAAGCTCTAGATAAGTAAATTGTTGCCTACAATAGTGATATAACTAGTACCTACCAGTCTATTGAATGAATGTAAAAATCACACGGACCGAACTGTGGACATGATTCGGAACATCGAAGTTCTGTAATCTGAAATCCGGTCCGGTCCAGTTTAATTTGAAATCATCAAGACATTTTAAATGAACGAAATTGTGTCATATATCATTTAACCCTACACACGTTTCATCGAATCGACGAATACGCGCTAGAAAATTCATTGTCTCTTTTGAACGCAGACGCGTAGTTATGTACGTTAAAAATAGACAATGAATTTTCTAGCGTGTATTCGTCGATTCGACGAAATTTAGGTGTCTAGGGTTAAGAAAAAGTTGTTTAAATGAAAATTGAGAAACTTCACTCCTCATATTTTATATTTATTCGACAGACTATATATAATTAATGTTATTTGTAAGGCTTATAATGAGGATCACACAAAAATAAATGGCTGAAAGTAGTTGAAATAAATCCTTGATTCCTTAAAGTCTGAACATGTATTAACCTCTATCAATATATGAATGGATTTCTACCTCGTTCGTCTAGCCGTCACTATCGTGATTGCTGAGCATGAGTTCCTAGGTTCAATTCCCGACTCAGGATAATTGTTATCGGATTTTAATGGTCGGAGTTTCTCATGGCCTAACGAAAATGATACCAATAAATCATGCGAATCCGCAAACGTCGAGACGTCAAGTTTGTGTTCATCGAAAAAAATGATTGCTTTGGTTAGTACACGTGTTCGGGCTTTAAGAAACTGAGTTGTAGTTTTGTGATGTAAGTGATTTATAATAAAATGCGTATACACGAGGGTCTGTGTTCATAGAATAGGGCATATAAGACGTTATGTGGGCATTTCTCCACTAACTGGAAAATCGTCCATACAAGACTGTCCTAAGCAAACCGTGACAGGGGACTGTTTTTCTCTACTTTTGTACAGAAAAACAGGCCCCTTATAATAAAAAATACTTGTTTTTAACAAGGATTTTGTTTGTTAAAGTAATTAGTCTTTATTTTTCTTTGTAATTCGTAATATATATATTTTTTCATTTTTAAAAATGACAGGGGACTGTTCACCAGAGGACTGTTTTTTTTACATTAATAATTAATAAAACAAAATCATTTAAACATATCAGATTAACCAAACAGATGTGGCTACATCCTAGATAATCAATTCTTTTTAACAAATTTTCATAATTTTAACTCTTAGATAGTATAAAATAAGCTAGCCAGGGGACTGTTTACGTAACGGTCAAGATGTGTAGTTCACCTACAGACGCTGTCGTAGCACTAAAAAAAATGGCAGTTTCTCGCTTAGCTCCACAACCGCACAAAATTCACATCGATTACTTTCTGTATCACGATCTAAATGCATCACGCTAAAACAAAATTTGACTTCAGCGTGGTGTTCAAATTTTAACAGGGGACTGTTTCAATAATTTGAGGACAGCATTCGCACATAGATATTTTGATTTAATTTCAATCGTAAAAATATAATTGCTATGTATTAGATGCTTACTGTTATGTGTAATATATTTGGATATTTTTTATTCAGTTATCAACAGCAAAAAAAGAAATATTTGTTACAAGATTTGTAATTCTGGAATAGGGACGCACCAGGGGACTGTTTTTTGGGGTGTTTGAGGTTCATTTTCTCAAATATTACATTATTAAATTGCTGAATACGCAGTTGCATTCCAAGAATACGTAATACTATGTCGTTATTGATACAATTAACTGAGAAATATTACGTTTCACAACGTAAAATTAGCTTGGGACAGTGATTTTCCAGTTAGTGGATAAATGCCCATGTACTTTGTGGATAAGTGTGAAAAGTATCTCTGTCACACGAGATGTGCAAGAATATCTCATAACGTAACCACGGTATGAGATATTCTTACATAGGACTCCTTAGTAGCACGACAATACAGAAGATTGCGAGTCATCCCGTAATGCCTATTTGTTCCAGATAATCTCCAAACGGCTAGAACGATTTTGACGGGGCTTTTATTAGCCGATAGCTGATGTTATAAAAAGTAACTTGAAAAAAGATTAGAGTTCAATTACTACAACGTTTTTCAATTACCAACATTTAAGAAATTATCTACAATTTCTTAAATGTTTACAGAAATAGCCGCACACTGACTGAGCGCGCAGCCTCGCGAGGCATGACCCTGACGCAATTCATGCGGTCGGGTCGGTCAGGATATGCCTCGCTTGAGGAAAACAATGAAAAAACTGCCTCGCGAGGCTGCGCGCTCAGTCAGTACGCTGCTAATGACATTTCAAGCCCCCAAATAACCATGCTGTATAATATATACTTAGATCGAGATCAATCCTTACGTTTGTGTCGTAATTACTTTTCATACTTATCCTATAAAGTACATAAATTAAGTAAATAGTGTAGTTAAATAATAGTATTAAACTGTTAGACCCTCAGACCTGCTTATGTATCACAGCTTCCATTTAAACACCAATAAGATTTAAGTAAGTAAATATATAAATAAATGTTAAATATAAATATATTTATTGCACAATATACCTATAAATAATTGTTTGTGGACACTATAAATATATGGATGAATATAAAAGTAGGGATATTATATTTTACTTCTAATATAAACTGCTTTTTATTGTAGATACTTATTTGTTTTAATTTTGTATTGTTTTACCTGTAAAGTATTTGTATAAAATAAAAACTTTTGCTATCCAAATCTTTCGATACCAAACAAATCTGTGTTCATAAAATGGGCCAAAAACTTGCAATATTGATGATTTTCTTTCGATTTCGGTAATTTTTATTTATTTTTGACCACATAAATATTCAGTACAGTCATGAGTAAAAATATGTATTCATTTGGCAATGTTTAAACGAAAATTTCTCATAATATAACGATTGTATAAAGTAACATGTTTTTTTTTAAATAACTATAAAAAAATGTCAGAATGATGTCCCTTCACCATATTATATATTCTGCTTTTATAAAAGTTATAAGTAAACCAAAGAATTATTGAAATCTATTTTTATTTATTTTATTCAAATATAATTCAGAAGATTTTTTTATAAGACAAATGAACAAAAAAACAAAAATATGTATAACGAATAAATTGCTCAAAATTGATATTTTTTTTTTATTAATAATTATAAGTAAGGACACTGTGAAATTATTGTTTGGCATAAATATAGTGAAATATTGTGATTTATTTATAGATCATATTAAAATAGAAATAAATGAATAGTTGATTAAACTGGTATTTTACTTTTATCTCTTATTGTTATCTATTATTTTCGAAAAAAGTAATATTCTTCAGACAAGGTGGCAATTCAACACGACCAAAGAGAGATCAAGCATAGGTCCATCCAACGGCTTAGTCTGATGTCCAAAGTACTAGGGTATCACTCCACCAACCTGCGGTGTGGTACTAGGTACTATGTATTATGTGCTGTTTCTAAAAATGACAATAGGAAAAATCCAAATAAATGAATCGTAGTGCCTACAATAAATACTCAAATAATACAGGGCTTTAGCGAGAACTTATTAATTCCATGGCGATATTTTATTGCACTCGAAAAGTCAAAATGACAATTTCAACATGACATAAAAAACCTTGTTTACAAAATTTAGAAAATGTAAAAAAATACATGAAAAATACTAAAAAAAAAAAACGTAAATTTTCCAAAATTATTGTGTACCTAATTATAATAAATTCCTAGTATGTTACTGAATACAAATACGTAGAATCGTAAATACCTACCTGCAATTACATAAAACGTAAGTTTGGAAAGTAACATAGTCCGGAAGTCCGGAACCTAAAGATTTTATGAATCAAGATTTATATTGGATAGGTGAAAGACACCGAGGGAAGCCTAGGAAACATTGGCGTGACGACCTAGAAGCGTTTGTGAGAGAATGGTTGGAGAAAACCACACGGAGAGAAGAGTGGGAGGCCCAGCTGTGGGACACTATAGGCTAAGGGAAAAAAAATGGAATGGGATGGAAGTGCAGAGGTCGAATATCCATGCCGTGGTCGAACACTGGTCTAAAATTGTTTGTACTCAGCTTTATCTTCTGTTTTACCTATTGGATGGATACAAAAGACAATAGAAAGGGCTTCGCTCAAAGTGCTCATTCGAATCTATACTAATATAATTTAAACAGATATTTACTATAGACTAAAGTTACTGAACAAAAACAACAAACAAACGGTAACGTGGCATTTCTTTCAGAGGGATTGGCGAATGACACCGGGAAAAAGGGAAGGGAGACCTTTGCCCGGCAGTGGGGCAAATGTAATTTTGTAGCTATATATTTGATTTCAAATTAAATCTTTCACTGATGGTGTGGAAGTCTGTGTGTCGTGAATGAAAATCAGACCAATACGTATCCTTAATGTTCGGAAGTCATCATCTCCTGCCCTTTACCCCAATTCATTTAAAGTCAGCGAAGCACGTGCTACACTGATCTTACTCGTCATCTAATCAGACCTCCTCGTCCTTCCTTGCAATATCATCCTTCACACAGTCCATCCATCGTTTCTTTGGTCATTTTCGCTCGAAAATACCCATAGCATAGCTTTAAGTCCAGTAACCTTTTATCCTCTAAAGCCGTATGCTGTCGCTCAGTCTTACATCTTTATAGATTTACTCGATCTTCCAACAGACAAAAGAAACTCAATCAAAATGTCGATGTTAAATATACCACAAAATTACGACACCACCATTGAGTCACAAAAGAAATGGCTGTCGATACTGCAGAAAGCACAGGATATTGTGGAAGAAGATGAACAGCTCCAAGTAAGTAGGTTAGATCATAGAAGTGCCTGTGACCTGATCCCCGAAGGGTTAGGCAGAGGTGTACCTAATAGTACACCCACGTTTCGCCAGTTATTTTAAAGTTCCATATAATAGGAGGTGAGCCTATTGCCATCAACCGGGCAACAAATCTAGACCCCGTGGCTGTTAGTGATAAATTCCTGATGGGAAAACCCAATATCACTTTGCCCAACCCAGGATTCGAACCAAGGACTCATGCTCAGCAGTCGTGCTTGCATCCACTACACCAACGAGACATCTATCCTGCAGAGCAAATGCCTATTCTGGTACAGAGCAGGATTTTAGCGTTTACCAAACTATGTTGGGGTCACCTTTCAGTATAAATTATCGGATGCAGATGGACACCAGTATTATAGAACCTTTCTGATCTCCACAACCCAGGTCTTGGGTAACATGCAACTTTTTTTTTTTTGGTTGGTGGAAAATCATCAAATGACCCCCCCCCCCCCCCCCGCTCTTGGGCAGAGCGAAGGGGAGTGTCAGACTTCTACTGACTAAAAACCGAACCCATGTTCCTTCTTTGCCCTTGTGCCGAGGCCACGTCATCTCATACTAAAATCCGCGGCCGTAACATGCAACCCTTGGTACGACTTATTATCGAACTTTCGGGCTTTATCCAAAGACGAACGCACAGTTTAACATGCTTTCTGAGGTACGGATGGCTGTCCCTCTCGAGGCTGCGGGTCCCTTACTCCCTTCGTATCGGGGCTCCGGGTAGTTTGAAAGAGATACCGCGGGCGCGACACAAAGGGCTAAGAAGAAACATGGGTGGTTTTTAGTCAGTAGAAGTCCGACACTCCCTACCGCTCAGCCCGGAGCGGGAGGATTCATTTGATGATTCCGGTCACCAACCAAAAAAATATGGTATGGCGGGCTCTCTTTTCCTTGTTAGCGTGTCGATGACAACGCTATTGTACTATTGAATGGTCATCGAAACGCTAAGAAGATGACAATTTAAACTACGTCTTCTCATTTGTGTCCGTCTTTGGCACTTTCAGTAGCGTTCATTAGGGTAGATCTTAATTGTAGGCAAATGTTCACACGTCCACGGACCGACTTCTACAAGCGAGGTTTTACCATTTATTTTAAAAAAAAATTTTGGGTGTGTGAAATTATCGAATAACCCCTCCCGCTCTGGGCAGAGCGGAAGGGAGTGTCGGACTTCTACTGACTATAAACCACCCATGTTCCTTCATAACCCGCAGCCCCGACGGGCGTCGGCCCTTTCTACACTGGCCCTACAATGTTGCACATCTCTTTGAGGCTTAGGCGATGTTTAACCTTGAGGATTAACGCTGAATAGCTGTTATTATTAATCGATGACACTTTAAACACTAAAGCCAATCTTTGTCCTTCCTCCAGAAAGCAGCTGCCAAAGGCATGCGGCTAAACACACGAGCCTTACCTCCAGAGGTGGTCGGTAGGAACTACGCGAGGTACTGTGAGCTAGTGAACCAGTTGTATGACGCTTATCTGAACAACGTTCACCTGCAGAGGGCGCCGTATATTCTGGAGATCATTACTGTTATTGTTAAAAGGTTTGTAATCTTCAGACTTTTGTTCTTTACGATTCGTTGTCAACGTACTTCAACTTCATAGGTTTTGACTGCAAAGCCAAGACACGCACTTCTGATTTTTGGGATTCATGTGCGAATTGCATAATTATTATTAGTTGCTTTGGTGAAGGGAAATATCGTGAAGAAATCATCTCTCAGGTAACAGACATTTCTTGATGGCATGTAAAGCCAAGTCTGAGGTCCATGAGCCCCGTCGGGGCCGCGGATCCCGTCTAGGCCCCGGATTTTTGTATTAGATAACGTGGCCTCGGCGCAAGGGCAAAGAAGGAACATGGGTTCGGTTTTTAGTCAGTAGAAGTCTGACACTCCCCTTCGCTGTGCCCAAGAGCGAAGGGGGGTGTCATTTGATGATTTTCCACCCAACAAAAAAAAAAAAAAAGATGTCCATGGGCGGCATAAAAGCTCTGACACCAGGTTAGGCATTAACCAGACGATAAAGAAGAAAGTCCATCAAATGATTGCGAACAATCTTGGTATCCATGTGAGGAATGAAAATGCATTTGTGTCTTCTTAGAGTGTCGATGGCAATCTAAATTGGCCTAGAATTCAGCTACTAGTTTTCCGCTTTGAATAGAAAGAAAGAAAGAAAGAAAAGTGTTTATTGGATTCCCAACAGGACAAAACAAATTGACAAAAAATTAAACATTATCAAAGTAAACAATATGACAAATACTTAAAATTAGGACGTAGGTAGATACAAGTTTAAATTTGTCCCGTGCGAAGCCAAAAGGCCACTATCTCAGCATGTTGCTGTGACATTTATGATACATAAATGTCACAGCGCTGGTATTAATAGCTTCTATCAGTTTCTGTAGTGAACAACCAACATGTGATTCAACCTCCGTCTTCGTTCCCAGGATGTATGAGCTCCGTAAAGAGCTGGTCCATATAATAGTGAACGATTACATCTATGTCGATGCAGCATTACAACAACTTCATAAGACTCCTTTGGACATACAAGTAAGGCTTCTTCTGCCATATCGGCACGAGCTGAAGAAATATGTCGGTAAAGTGATTGTGCAGTGGTGATCTAGTAGTTTTGTTGGCTCCTACACACGAATCGAAGACGGACCCAATCAGGCCCTTCACTTTCACTTATTTATTTAAACGGTGAAGGAAAATATCGTGAGGAAAGCAGGATGTGCTAAAACTAAAATTGCAACAATATGTGATATTCCACTAATTCACACGGAGTACGTGTGGTGGACAATGACCCACTGCCCTGTCTTAGAGAGGCCCGTTTCCCACCAGGTGGAACGCTATAGATTGATTATGAGATGAGCAAGGTGGCAGTGGGGCTGAACGCCCAGTTTATGCTGGTCGCACATTCACTCACTTATTGCCATTTGTGGAGGCTATTCAACCACGAATTTCTAGCTCAATAAGACTTGGACTTGATCTATTGATATGTAACCATAATTAGTAGAGATCTACGAGCGAAGGCTTTGTAAGGGAAGTAACAGGAACATACCCAAAAATTTAGGCTCACGACTAACCTCATGACTCAACAGGTCATTAAGCAGAAAAACTTTGTACTAAAGTAATTGGGAAATACTTCCGTAGCGGTTTACGAGCGAGGTTTCCTGTTCTCCTCTATATTTATGCCTTTGGACCATTCTAGAAGAGATGTTTTCCATGTAAAATGGTCCGTGAATCGCAGCATCTGTTTTCTTCATTTCAGATAGTAGTTCCATATCATTTCCCTCTGGAATCTCGGAGTGAAAATGTTGAAAATATCTTACAGCAGACGTGGGTCGATGCCTTGAAGAGGAAGAGAAGGAGGGAGAGACCAAAAAAAGTAACTCGTTAAATACATTTCAAACTTTAATAATGACACAATAGAGTGTGGTCACCACAATAAATAGACCTAGATAACTCAAGAGCAACTACTTCGCGTGCCTCTTTTCGTGCATAGCTTACGTACAAAAATCGTAAGTGGCCAATTTCGCGCTCAGTCTGCATCGGTGTATAGCGCTAGTCGGACGTCGCGTCGGCGCTGGTGCAAATGGCAGGGGTTGGGGCGAAGGACGCACCGTCCGCGGCAGCGTCTTTGAATCCATTTTCCGATTCAGTGCTTGTGACGTCATAATAGGTAGTCAAAAAATGGCGTTTGTTTTTCATACAGATCGTGATACTTGCGTTATCTAGGTATCTGTAATATATCTGTGTGGGACAGTCACATAATTATTTTCGTCACCGACAGCCGAAACCAGTGCCAGCAAACCGCACAGACGGGATGGCTTCCGACACCGGGGCAGTTGATGAAGAAGACGAATACAGTGAATCTCCGCGTAAGTTTTCTCTCGTATCTGTAGGAGTAGGAGCTTTAGAAAGGCAGTTTGAATTACATGTCCATCTATTTTCAGCTTCCAGTGTTCAAACAATGATGCCTGAAGAGTATGTACAGTCTGTGATTATTCAGAGGCATGAAAGATACAGGTAAATTTTATTGCTGTGTCATCATCATCGGCCTAGCCTTTTCCTAAGATATTGTGGTCAGCTTCTAGGCTATCCGGATGCATCTGTTTTTCACATGGAGCGACCAAAATAATGCTATGGAACACTATTAAAATGGACAGAACAAGTTTGAGTACAAAGTTATCCTGGAAAATATTCTCACTCTCTCTCTTCTTCTTTACGTGTCGATGAGCTCAAATCGTATGAGACCAGTATGTAGCCACCTGCACAGCTCTATCATTTGCTTCTAGTAAGTCTTGAAAGGTGCAAGTAGTTGTGCAGGATGGACAGGATAGGAGGTGGCGCATATCCTGCAGAGGGGCTCCACGCTCACCACACTGGCAGTTTGGGATGGATCGACGATACCCCATTTGGCGAGATTACATCTGCAGCGGCCAACCTGAGCTCGCAGTCGGGTAAGACATTTCCAGATTGGCCACTGCAGTTCGTTTGCGGGTGACAGGTGTTCTTCCGGGTTGATGAAATGTGGAGGGATGGGATGTTTGTTTCGCCACAGTTCGCATCTCTCGTCCGACGCACCGTCTGAGATCGTATGCCTTAGGAAGTTTTTACGGCTCTTTAGACGTGAAAGTGGCAGTTGATGCCCGAATAGGGGGTGGCCCAGGTTGTCTCGTTCCTGTTTACCCGTTTCAATACGGCTTGCAATTTCGCGTCGCACGTCTGGTGGAGCTATACCTGCAAGCGGATACAACATCACAAGGGGGGTAGGTCTTAAGCACCCCGTTACGATGCGGCACACTGAGAAAAATGTAAAGCTGAATGTTTCGTAACGAGGGCGGATTTATTCGTAATGAAGGCGAAAAAACGACCAAAAGTCAACCGACCGAAAACGCCTTCCTAGGTTGGAGGCGTTTTACGCCGTATGCGTAAGGCGCAAAAATTATCAGCAATATACTCTCTTATGTGTATTTTAGACGTAATTATTAACAGATAAGCCTTAATTCAAAAGCTATAAACGTGGTAAGTCAGATAGGATCGACTGATTGACGATGAGATTTAACTTCCGGTAAGGCGATATAAACGGTAAAGGGAGGTGCTCGGGTCACACACATAAAACTTTCCGACGTATCATTGTCCCAATTTACTTCTAGTAAGGCGTTTTACGTCTTTTCTTACTGTGGTTTAATTTGTTCACAAAGTGTTTTGAATGTTTATTTACTGCTTCTTATGTCATAATAGACTTCTAGTAAGGCGTTTTAAGTCTTTACTTACAGTGGATTTAACCTGGTCACTAAGCGTTTTCAACGTTTACTAACTCGTAATCGACTTCTTATAAGGCGTCTAATGGTCTTTCCTTACAGTGGTATAAACTGTCCACTAAGCGCTTTTAACGTTTATCGACTTCTAGTAAGGCGTCTAACGTCTTACCTTACTGTATTTTAACCTGTTCACTAAGCATTTTTAACGTTTCCTAAGTCGTAATCGACTTTTATTAAGGCATCTTAAGTCTTTCTTTACCGTGGTTTAACCTGTGCACTAAGCGCTATTGATGTTTTCATAAGTCGTAATTCACTTTTAGTAAGGTATTTTACGTCTTTACTTACAGTGGGTTTAACCTGCCCACTAAGCGTTTTCAACGTTTACTAACTCGTAATTGACTTCTTATTAGGTGTTTTATGTCTTTCCTTACAGTGGTTTAACCTGTCCACTAAGCGCTTTTAACGTTTACTAAGTCGTATTCACCTTCTAGTAAAGTAATTTATGCTTTCTTTTCGAGCAGAAATGTTTTATGAAGACCGGAAAAAGAGCCTTCTAACGGCTGGTAACGCTTTTCCCTAAGGGCATGATTGACTTGCTTTACTATCATTTATAATAAGAGTTCATATTAAGGGCATTGGGCCGCTCAAAGTGCGCGTTCACTCTATGGTAGCGCGAGCTAATATCCTTCACATGAACTTCATGATAATGCCTTCAGTGAACAGCGTAACCTGCTGTTCTTAGAAAGCTGTTTTCCCAGTCTTTGTAAGC
Organism: Diarsia mendica; assembly: GCA_949316265.1. Classification (NCBI taxonomy): domain Eukaryota; kingdom Metazoa; phylum Arthropoda; class Insecta; order Lepidoptera; family Noctuidae; genus Diarsia; species Diarsia mendica. The sequence goes on from OX438916.1 coordinate 4,906,371, forward strand.
TTCTGCAATCAATAGAACAAAAATGTATACTTAAAATAAACAGAATACCATACCTATGTGTTTTAACAGCCCAACCCAACATAGTTGGGCCAGCCGTAAGGTCTGGTTTTGGTTAGAAAAACAAGATAATATACCAGTGTTTCATAATTTATTCTAGATCAACCAGTCACTATTACAATGTCTGATATATAAATCTAATTTAAAAAAACTAAAGTAAAAAGGTGTTGCTAGCATCAGCAAGAAACAAATATCTAGAAAATACTAGTTTCCAAGTAGGAACATGGTACTTACTCACACATGTGCTATACATTTAGATAATTAACATACTAAGAGACTTAATTAACAATAAGAGATTAGAATAAAAGCATTACAGTTTTTACAAGTGTTTACAAAATAAAGATGGTAAAATAAAAAGACAATTTATATTCTATAAAGGTGTACAAAAATAAAACTCAACTAATAAGTACATCTATTTATGCTTAATTTAGGAAAGATGGTTATTAGGTGATTTCAAATTATATATTACAGTAAACTAACTATATATACATTAATAAAACTATTAAATAAAGTAACTAAAATTAAATATGTTCAAGTCTTCTAATTAATTGTTCCCTTAGAACCCTTCCTCTGATTAGGTCAGACGTTTAAGCACCTATTACTCTCCCTGTGAGAATGGGCTTATTATGTTGTTCTTCATGGTGCAATCCTAAAAATATAAATAATTTAATATTCAATACTCATTTGTGCCATTGATTTTCTTTTCGAATTATAAATTTATTAATACCAACCAGTGATGTCTGCCTCTTCTGCAACATTAAAATCAATGCCAATATTATGTAGAACGCAGCAGGCTTGTATGATTCTTGCACATTTGAGTGGCTTGTAGTAGAGCACAGCACTCGATCTTTGTTAAGACATCGCCATTGATTCTTCAACCGTCCAAATGTATTTTCTATGACAACTCTGGCTACTACATGCATATGGTTGTATTTGGCTTGCTTTTGGTGTTCGGAGCAGCGTCTAAAATCGGAGTCATCAGCCATGGTCGTTGTGGATAACCAGAGTCTCCTACAATGATGATCAATGTATTAGTTTATTGCCATAGCCTAATGCACAATGTTGTTCAAACAATATATGATTGGGTAGAACTTACCTACAAGCCACACTATCTCCCCATTTTGGTGCAAAGACTGGATATTAAGGGTTGATGTCAATGTTTTCCCAAATAAAAGAATCGTGATTTGCACCTCCAATTTTGGCATTTACATTTAAAATTCTATATTGGTCATCACATACCTGTAAAATAAAACAAACCAGTTAAGAAAAATAATTATTTAAATAAGGTAAGATTAAATCAAACTCATTTAAGTATCTAATTAAATTATTATTTAGGTACCATTTGAACATTTATTAAATGATAGTGCTTACGGCAAAATATAGATGTTCTTCATCCTTTGGCGGTCCAAATATTCTAAAATGGCTACAATCAATACACCCAATTACTCCGGGTATTCCATATTTGTCACAAAACCTGAAACAAACAACATAGGTACATAATATGCTTTTCATATTACAATGTCATTAATATTGTATAATAGTTACAGTATGTATGTCAGCAAAGTTATAGTAGACCTTACCTTTGACTGATTGTTTGCCTGGTAATTGAAGTATTAGGAAATCTAATAATAATATATTTTTTTAGTATGTTCTAGTGTTTTTAGCCACTCCCACTAGGCGCTGGAAAGACCCAGTTGCATAAAAAAACAGGATTGTAAGGACCTAAAATAATAAACAAAGAAAATTAGGACATTGAGCCATTGTGAGATTGAAAAAAGTGTTTCAAAAGTACACACTGATATATTACCTTATTTTCCAAGGACACCCGTTGAGTAGACTTTAAACCAGCAAGCTGCCTCAGCTCTCGACACAAAAACCTGAAGGCTGCCTTAGGAAGCCTATATCTTCTTTTAAATTCAGCCTCCGGAAGGTCTCTAAGCGGATTGCTCGAGTTACGTGCTCTTGCACGACCAATGGACATTAAATTACGCTCACCAAACATCCTCCAAATGAAATACAAGCGAGATGCCATTGTAGTTTACAATCACAAATATGAAATTCAATTCAATAACTTTGTTATTACACCACTGTCACGACGCTCTCACCACAAAATCAAAAGTGACAATGACACGCGTTGCAAGGTGACTCGTTTTCCTATTCGAACATTACGTCATATAATGACGTACATATTTGGTCAATGCAGCCGTAAATTTGGCAACATTTGTCTTAATAAGGCGAAATATGCTTAGATCACGACGGATCAAATGGTAACCTTAGGTTATATAACGACGTACATATACGGCACATATAAACGTAAATACGGCAATATTCACCTTATTAGAAGGCAAAACATGGCCAAGTTACGACTGATTGAACGGTAACATTACGTCATTTAACGACGTACATATTTGGTCAATGCAACCGTAAATTTGGCAATATTTGTCTTATCATAAGGCTAAATACGCTCAAGTTACGACTAATCAAACGGTGAATAACGTCTTATAACGACTTACATATACATCGAATGAAACCGTAGATTTATGGCAATATTGACCATTAGGATAAGGCGAATGATACTCGAGTTGGGTACAATTTAATCAAACGTTTAAAAAGTCTGATAACGAATTATTCGGCTAATAATTATAAGCGTAAATTTGGCAATATTTCCCCTTTCATAGGGTCAATAATGACGTACCTACATAATATTTGGTGCAGACAGAAAACAAACACAACTACTAGGTAGGTAGGTACTCATCACACTTTATCTCGAGTCTTTATGTGTAGGTAGGTATTACATTACTTATATTGAATTGAATTTTGAAATTTCTTTATTTAAACATAAACAAACAGATCAGACATTTATGTCTTATTCTAGAAGCATTTAACATTGTCATAAAGTGTTTTTTGCAGACTATGGCACCTAAAACATTTAAGAATACATTTCATATGTAAGATATAAAACTTATTGGTTGTTGTAAATCAGCAATATCATCGGGGGGCACGGCAGTGCCCCCGCCGAGTCGAGCGCGAAGCAAACACTGCCGTACCATCCTGTACTGGAACCATTTCGCCGCATTATCAGGCCCCTATTTGAGGACCTCTGTATAAGATCAGAACGCTGAAATTTCCGTCATCCAGTAATCTATAAAAACACACTTAAAATCAAAAAGTTTCAAGTCTGTAGGTCATTTAGTTCCGAAGTTAAGCGAAAGCAAAGTTTCGTATTTATGACACTCACTCACTCATGATCATCAAAATAAAACTAGTACTTCCCATAAACTCAGGGAGCTGAAATTTGGTACAGATTGAGGGTTTAATGGCCACATAAAGGGAAAACTATAAAAAGTGGGATAATCGAAAATAAAAAATAAAAAAAAATTACTAACGCCTTACAAAAAAAAATTGTATTAAATAAGAAAATCTAATAAAATAAATCAATATGCCCACGTTTCTACAAAAAGAAGTGAAATCCCAACAAAAACATTCTGTAAAAAATAAGCCAAGTCTCGATGGAGCTGCTTGTTTATTTCTAAAAAGTAATGAAATCTAAACAAAGTCGTGCCAAGTCTAAGGTTCCTTATTGCGATTTCTTTATTATTATAGTTAATGTTGTGTGACTTGGCCGTTGTTCGTTTCATTTAATTTTGCTACTTTTTCTTCTTGGCGTCCAATTACCAATACCAGTATGGGTTATTATCTCGCTTAATAAACATAGGTAGTTACAACAGATATAACATTACGTATAAACAAAATTGACTTGTACCCACTAACGGATAAAGAATGTTCCACGGCCAAGTCACACAACATTAAAAAGACCTTAGAAAGAACATTACATTTATTAATAGACAAGTTCGTATCCTGGGTGTTAGGTATTGGTTATTTATATTTTGTAATGTAGGTAGTGTTAAAAGACCTTAGGTTAGAGATTACATTTGACAATTAACAGGTTTGGGTTCCTCGCTCGCTTTATCTAAGTGGGTACAGGACTACAGGCACCACAGTCTTTATTCTGTGCAGGTACAGGGCTGGTGTGTAGAAGCGAGGGCTCTGCCTCTGGCTGGCAACAAGGAGGATCATAAAGCCACAGAATAAAGATCATAAAATATCTAATATGGTAGGTATAGGTACCTACCAATACCTACCATATTAGATATTGACCTGAAACTCACCAATTTACATAATATCCTTTGTCGTACCTACATAATACACCTACCCAGTTCAAACCAACGAGTTCTGTGTTCCACACTCAGTTACCTACTCAGCAGGTAGATATATTACTTAACCTACTTATATTGTTTCTATTTTTAATATAAGTAGGTACTTATGTAGGTAGCATAATATAAGTAGGTTTGTACGGTAACCCTCAGTGCGCTAGTCGAATTGCACTAGGCCAGGTTTTTTAACCCTAATTTGCCGAATGCGTAAGTCGTTAGACTTTGTAAACGTTTGAATAAATTATAAATTGTCACCATCCCAATGATATTTTTATTTGAATATCATTGCACCATCCTAAGATAGGTACTATTGCCATATCTATCTACGGTTTCATTCTCCAAATATTATGTAGGTACGTCGTTATTGACCTTATGAAAGGGGAAATATTGACAAATTTACGCTTAAAATTATTAGCCGAATAAGTCGTTATCAGACTTTTTAAACGTTTGATTAAATTGTACCTAACTCGAGTATCATTCGCCTTATCCTAATGGTCAATATTGCCATAAATCTACGGTTTCATTCGACGTATATGTAAGTCGTTATAAGACGTTATTCACCGTTTGATTAGTCGTAACTTGAGCGTATTTCGCCTTATGATAAGACAAATATTGTCAAATTTACGGTTGCATTGACCAAATATGTACGTCGTTATATGACGTAATGTTACCGTTCAATTAGTCGTAACCTGACCATTTTTTGCCTTATTAAGGTGAATATTGCCATACTTACGTTTATATGTGCCGTTTATGAACGTCGTTATATAACCTGAGGTTACCATTTGATTCGTCGTGATCTAAGCATATTTCGCCTTATGATAAGACAAATGTTGCCAAATTTACGGTTGCATTGACCAAATATGTACGTCGTTATATGACGTAATGTTACCGTTCAATCAGTCGTAACTTGACCATTTTTTGCCTTATGATAAGGTGAATATTGCCATACTTACGTTAATATGTGCCGTATATGTACGTCGTTATATAACCTAAGGTTACCATTTGATTCGTCGTGATCTAAGCATATTTCGCCTTATGATAAGTCAAACATTGCCAAATTTATGGTTGCATTGACCAAATATGTACGTCGTTATATGACGTAATGTTACCGGTCAATCAGTCGTAACTTAACCATGTTTTGCCTTATGATAAGGTGAATATTGCCATGTTTACGTTTATATGTGCCGTATATGTACGTTGTTATATAACGTAAGGTTACCATTTGATTCGATGTAATCTAAGCATATTTCGCCTTACGATAAGACAAATATTGCCAAATATACGGTTGCTTTGACCAAATATGTACGTCGTTTTATGACGTAATGTTACCGTTCAATCAGTCGTAACTTGACCATATTTTGCTTAATGATAAGGTGAATGTTGCCATATTTACGTTTATGTGTGCCGTATATGTACGTCGTTATATAACCTAAGGTTACTATTTGATTCATCGTAATCTAAGCATATTTCGCCTTATGATAGGGCAAATGCGGCCATATTATACGTTTATATTGCCGAATACATACGTCGCTGAAAAACTTTATGTTTACGTTCAAATTTTTGTGACTGAAGTATATTCCGCCTTATTATAAGGTGAATATTGCCATGCTAAAGATTATTTATGACGCTTTCGAAAGTTTGTTTATGACTTATGTTTACGTTTGTTTAGTTTTTATTGAAGTATCATATCGCCTTAATTTAAGGTAAATATTGCCATAATTACGGTGATTTTCACCACATATTCGACGTCGTAAATTTAAAGCGTATTATGTAGTCTATTACTGCTGTATTAACAGTATAAAGTTGAATTCCAAGACTGCCTTAAGGTAAGACATTTTTGTCGGTTAGTGTTTATCAAAAAAGACGTACCATTTTAACGGAAACGCCCAGCTAAGCCAAAATAACCGTAAGCGTTACAAAATCGCCTCGCGTCATTACAATTTAGCCGTCGAAGGCGGAATACACCTTAAGCCAGAAATCAATTTTTCTCAGTGCAGGTATCGTTAAGCGCTATGTCAACATCTTTGGAAAATAGTAAATTACGCCTTTAATTGCAATCCAAGCAGCTTTCCTGTGGTCCTGTTTAAAGTTTAGCCTAGAACTAAATAAGTTCTGATTATTATGCTGGCAATATTTAGCTCTGGCCGCAGAATACAGGATGCGGGATGCAACTGCGGGGTTCGATGATTTTGATGATCTTGATCTTCTTTTCTTCTTATTCTCTCTAGTTAGGACAAACCACGCTAGCATATTTCACGCTACGTTCCGTGCGATGTTCGTATTGGTTTGATCTGAGCTTTATTTGTGCCGTGGGCTTTTAGCAACAAGCGCGTTACATTCTTTTAGAACTTCCAATACAGTTATTATTTAATCAATTTTCAGGCAATGGCGTATGAAAGATGTCCGATCCAAAGCACAACATCACAAACAGTATTACTTAGAGTCTCACGAGCCGGCCCCAATCGAGTTAAGGATTAAAGCAGCGGTGTTAATACAAAGGGTTTACAGGTAATCGTTCTTGCATTTCAAAACCATTTCTAGGGTCCTGTACCTCAAAAGAAAAAATGCAACCCTCATAGGATCACTTCGTTGTCCTTTTGTCTGTCAAAACTCTTTTTCTCAAGCACGCGTGGTGGTATCAAGTTGAAATTAAGGTCACATACTTAGAAAACACACCAGTAAAGAATCAAAATAGAAGATTCTAAATGCACCCGACATAAAACTACAAAAATTTCAGAGAATTCATGAAAAGGAAGCGCGAAAAAGTAAAAGAGTACAAGAGAGACATATTGCTGGGTCTCGCACCAGACCCGTTTAGAAGAGGACCCAGCTTTGTCGAGGCTAACAATAAGGTAATATAACACATAACAAGACAAGAATGCGTGTTTAGAGAATACATCCGAATAGAATACATCCGAATAGAATAGAATGCGTGTTTAGAGAATACATAGAATAGAATGCGTGTTTAGAGAATACAAGAATAGAATATAATGTCAGATAAAGTTGTTCGAAATAGACGCGACAATACGAAGTTATGTATTCCGAGATCCAAGACGACACTAATGCGGAAAAGTATATTCTGTATGGCGCCAATTTTATTTAATAAGTTGCCAAAACATTGGAGGGAATATAGTACGGAAAAATTAAAACATACATTAAAAAGCCTTTTGCTAGAGAAAGTCTACTATAGCACTGACGAATTCCTAACCGACAATTTAATTTGACTAGTAATTGACATCCTAATTTTTATTAATACCTGATTTGACATTTGATTTTTAATTTTTTGTTGTGTTATTATGATTCGAGCTTATGACATTATTTTATTGTACCTGTCTAATTTCAAATTATGCTATAAATTGAATTATTGATAAATGTGTATAAATGGACAATTTTAAAATTAATTGATGCTGTCTAGCGTCCTACATCCAATATTTGTACGCCATTCAGGCAAAACATGACTGTCTCATATTATTGATGTAACATCTTGCATGCCATGTGTTGTGTATACTCATGTTTTGAACAAATAAAATTATCTTTATCTTTATCTTTATCTTTATCTTTATCTTTATCTATAAATAGAGAAACAGAAACATCGTTTGAAAACATAAGTACTTGATTTGCAATCCGCCGAGCACAAATCCAGACTCCGTGACTACACCTGAGAACTTCATTATGATGGAAAACTCTAATAACACTTTGCCCGACCCGGAAAACGAACCTAGGACCATCTTTCATCTTCATCATCATCATCTTTCTTTAGAGATGTATAAACTGTCATCAGATGTACGAGAGACATCGAAACACGAGGCTTGAGATAAAGAAGACTTACCTCGAAGACCTACAGAAGGATAAGACTAGACTGCTTCTGTTCAAAAAGGATGCCACGATCGAGGATATCACGGACGAGATCAGGGAATGGTTTAAGGAATGGTAGGGCGTTTTATTCGTACTATATCACTACATAATTATAAAACAAAGTCCTCCGCCACGTCTGTCTGTTCGCGAAAAACTCAAAATTACGGCACCGATTTTCATGCTATTTTGACCAATGAATCCAGTGTTTCTCGAGAAGGATATTATTTCTCAAGATAACCGACATTCATCGATGGCATCAGCTAGTATAATATTATACAATTTTGTTTCTGTTATACTATACAAAGTGTAGTTTTGCATCTTTGTCAAAATTCAGGAGATAGTCATAAAAATCATCAATATAAATAAAAAGAAAAATCCTGACTGACTCACTGACTGACTCATCAACGCCCAGCCCAAACCCTTGGACCTAGAAAGGTGAAATTTTGCACAGGAGTTCCCTTTATAATGTAGACAAGGATTGGCATGTAGGGAAGGCATGCTTATCCCGCTGCATCCGGTTAGTCTAGAAGCCAACCCCGACACAAAATTGGGAGAAGGCTAGGCAGTATTGAATGCATGTATGATGACCATATGAAACACGTTCCAGGTTCTACGGCTACAATTTCTTTCCTCAATTTCCATACGAGTTAGAAGGTGGCACACTGATGGTTGTAAGAGGAGACTATCCGACAATAGACGAGAAATTAGAAGAGGATGAACGAATACTTAAGGAAACTAAGGGGAAGACCAAAGAACAGGTGACGTAATATCACACTTATGTTTGCGGCAGGGATAAGAAAAGGTGTTTCCGCGAAGTATTTTATTCGTCTTCGTTAACTATGATATACATACTACATAGTAAGCATCATCATAGAGGCCGTCTACACTTTCGCTAGCCGCGATTCTTTCAGTTGTGGAGACGGCCCCTAAGAGAGTTTATAGAAAAATACGTGGCACGTTGGTAATATCGCCGCAACTCTCTTACTCGTGGAGACGGCCCCTTAGCTATTTTTGGTATCCAATAGCTGGATATTTTGAATTAAAGATCATAGGCCAAAATTCAACCCGGTTGTTGAAAGAAAGCAGATTAGGATAAATCTCCAAAACGGGCGTATTCGTGTGATCGCTCTGGTGCTTTTCAGATATTGATATTTAATGGTAATTATGTATCTCATTAAAAAGAATGATATTCATATGGTACATTTTTACTATTGGCCTTCAATTTACACAAACAGTTAAGGAAATATTTAAGTTCAAAAAATTTCGCGACCAGAGCAATCATAATTGGTGCCAGAGCGATCATAAATGGTGAAATCAGTGAAACAAAAAAAATAATCATCATCTGCCTAGCCTTTTCCCAACTATATTGGGGTCGGCTTCCAGTCTAACCGGATGCAGCTGAATACCAGTATATAGAACAAAAAAAAAACAAATAAAACAAAAAAAAAATATTGATAAAATATTATTTATTTGGCCATTTTCAGTCATATTATCAGTCATAACAAATTAACATAATTATAAAAATCAATTTTGGCTTAGTTTAATTTCTTTGGACTTAATCAAATCAATCACTTCTAGGTAAATGAGACCAAATTAAAAATATTTTAAAATCAACTATTAATACCTACATTTTTATAGTTATAAAATGACTTGGACTCATTAAATATTCGTTTTTAAAAAGTAATTAAAGAAAACTATCGTTTTTATAGAACAAGATAATATTCTTAAAAATCAACAATTATAAACGTAACTATTTGTAATCATAATGCTTACTAAGACTTAGAATCATGACTAAAATAAGTTTTTTCAATATTATCTAAGGGATTTGTAATAATCACATTTTCCTTAACTATATATTTAGTGGAAAGCAAAGAATTAAAAAAAACAACACAAAGTAAAATGCAATTCAGATGATCAGATCAGATTAAAATATTGTTTGCAAATTATAATGATACAAATTCACAACAAGTAAAAAAATACAATTTTTATAAGGCTTAGTTGATCAACAAACTAAGAAAATAAGGTTTATTAGAAGCTCAGAAAATTGAAAAGTCATCGGAGTCGGAGTCGGGTAAATCTTCTGCTGCAGCAACCTTTTCCGAAGTGTTTTCGTTTACTCCTTGAATAACTATTTTTATTCATTCAACTACCCTATTGTAAAGGTTGATTTTGATACATATTCCATAAAATAATAAAAAATGAAGACCTAAATTCCATTATAATTATATCATTAAGGTAAAATACGTCAAAATTTGTTTATGAGTTTAGGTTATCCGAAGAAACCCAGGAAAGGTTATAAATTAAAGGTTATAATATGCATAGTTCATCGTTTGTCATTGTTACAGTCCAGTACTACTACATAAAATAGATTTATAACGTACAATTAATGCAAAATATCATCCCTCTGGTCTTTTTGGGCAGAGCAATCAGAGCCATAGCGATCACAAAAAGTCACAAAATCATAAATATAGCCGAATTCAAAAGCAGTAGAAAGTTGTGATTACGTCTCATATAAAACATCATATCGATAACTTAATTCACATAACAAACACATTCACAAGCCTACTATTGAATTTAAATAACGTGCCATAGCAATCATAAAATTAGAGAACCAAATCCAGAGCAATCATAAACTTACCTTCGTAATGTTGGCATGCGGGAACGTGGCACACAGGTATCCTCCTCGGCGGTTGGACCACTCCAGGCGTTGCCCCATGGGAGGGGAGAAGAGCGTCTATAACGCGTAACTAGGGATGAGCGCGATGTTCTACCTCAGCGCAGAGCGATGAGATAAAATGCCCGGTCACGATTTTAAATTCAAATTGTGGCAAAAGTATTGTTAATATAACTAAAAATATTTTATTACTATGAAGATTTACTATTTGTTATGTAATCTAAATAAATTGTTTCGTAATGATCCTTCTCATTAAAAAGTTAAAGAATATTTTGTCATTCAATCGGGAGTTGGGTCAACCCAGAGCGATCAGGATTTTAGGGTTTACGATTTTTTTTTAAATATTTAAAATAAACTTATTCATAATATTAGCCTTGTACCACGTAGATTAGACACCGAACTTTATATAAAAAAATAAAATTAAAACGTTTTTCGATTTTAAAATGGGTTTATCCAGCCCGACACGAAAAAAAATGCCTCTGGAGATCGACCCATTAATGTGTGCAAAATGGGATCAGGATTAGAAAGGGTTAGGCCTAGGATTTTCGGAAAAAAAATATCTTTCGAATTATCTGGTGACTTAAGTCTCCTTTCCACAAAACCAAAGACGAGAGATTCAATGCACAGACGTCTGGGCGATTTATTTAGGCGATTTTTACGATTGGGCGATCCTAATAGACGAAAGACGCAATGTGAGTGGTCTATTCCCGCACATCTCATTACTGCTTCTTAGAAATTGGGCCTTAAACATGTGCATCATTATGGTTCATAATATTATCTACAGCTAAAAGAAGAACATAAGAGAGCGAAAGAAGAAGCCAAGATCAAAGCGCAGATGCAAAAGAAGCTAGATAGAAAGGAGGCTGAGAATTTATTGAAGAGTAGATGCGACCCGTTCTCTGATCCAGGGTACGCGATACAAACTTCTGGTGTTATGAGGAACTTGATCGAGGTATGACATTATCTTTTTTCATTAGTTCCTTCCTTTACTATTTAAAGGTATATCTTGGTTACTAGGGCGTCACTCCTGGCTGTCCCTCAGAAACAAACTACTCGTATAAAAAAACTATCATAAAGCCATTCTCAGGGACATACAGGATAGAACCACATAGAACTCTAGGGCTGTGCTAGCAACTTCAATATCGAGGTTTTCCAGAGATTCCAAAACATTGCTCTAAGAACAATTTCAAGTGCACACTGGTTCGTGAGAAACACGGAAATAAATGAATTTCTGGAGATACCGACCATAAAGGAAGAAGCTTGTAAAATCAGCAAGAGATACAAGGAGAGTATCAGCCTAGACCACTTGGTTCGATGACATGCATATTATTCGAACCCACAACTTACTCTCGTAAGTCAGGACCGCCACCACTGGGACACCGCTGCGTATTGAGTCATCATCATCATCAGCCTATAATGTTACCACTGCAGGGACTCAGGCCTCCTCTCTAGGAGAGGGATGGGCTATAATTCACCACGCGAGCCCAGTGCGGATTGGCAGATGTCAGATGTCTTCGAATTTTTTTAAAGAAGAAGAAGATATAGATAGATGAGAAACAGTTATTATATGTAAGTTTAGTTCGTTTGTAGCGCTATAGATTTCGCCGCAACCCTATGACCGTGCAATGCAATGCAATGCAATACGAAATCTGTCACGTATATTACTGAGATGGTATTTCAATCATTCTGTTTCAGGCCCTACGTAACTACCGTCAGACATGGTCGCTGTACGACGTCTTACCACCTGAACAGTTTGGGGAGACGGTCTACGGCTACCTGAAGCCACTCCTCATTGGAGATCTGATGAAGGAGATGCATATCGACTGTAGGAAGTTTGTTGATGAGTTGATGAGGTAACTAGTTCCTTAGGAACGATGCAAGTTATACCAATAGGGAGCAGACCGGGGAGTAGATACTTAATAGACCTCATCCATCGCTTTCCATCAGGATTGATTGAGTTCAAGAGCAGAACCATTTAGCAATAAAAAATCTAAATACGACCAATGTCCAGCTGTAGCCGTCTTTCGGCTAAAATTTTAAAAAAATATGATGAAATACGACCAATGCGATATCTATATTTTATCGTCTCAGACCGTATGGCTTCCAGCCACCATAGGCGCGGGCCTGTGGACGGTGAGTAATGGGCTAGCTCGCCGCCCGTCCGTCTTTATGACGACAGCCTGTGTCGACGGCGCGTTCATGTTCCACGCGCGCCTCTAAGAGATGTCAGCAACATAAAGGGGGGCCAAGGGCCGACGCCCGACGAGGCTGCGGGTTCCTCGAAAGAGATACCGCGGCCTCGACACCAAGGGCTACGAAGGAACATGAGTTTTAGTCAGTAGAAGTCTGACACTCCCTACCGCTCTGCCCAGAGCGGGAGGAGACATTTGATGATATCCCACCACCCTAAAAATACTTACAATATTCACCCCCATATTAAGATATTTCTGTCTACAGAATAGACTTGAAAATGCTGATCCAAAAGCATGAGTATGAATACGAGAAGCTTGGCTTGAAATACCCCAAAATGAAACCTAGGAAAAAGCTGAAACCGCCTCCACAACCCAAGATATTGGTTTTGGATGAAAAGCTGTTGAAAAGTACAGAGGTACCTAATTTCTGCTATCTTTTAGCTTCACCTTACCTATCAGCCACACACTAGCTTTACACTACACACACACTATCACATACTAGCTAGCTTTTGACCGCGGTCTCACCTCTCACCTCATGGCTTTCAAAAATTGTTCCTCAGGAACCTACTAATGGAATGAAAATATATTAAAATGAAAATAACAAAACAGGTGTTGCATAAATTTTGGTAAAATTCTCATTTATAGAGAACAGTAGCAATTTTTTTATAAACGAGAAAATATAATAGTCCTCCTGACCGTTTTCGGTCACGGCGGCCAATCTTGGAGATTAGCCCGATGCGCAGGAGATATTATAGTGCACAAGTGTGTGCGCACACACTTGTGCACTATAAGAGAAAAGGAACAGAGAGTGCACTTGTGCCTGCGCAGGCACAAGTGCACTCTCTGTTCCTTTTCTCTCATAGTCCGATGGGACGGCAATCCGACACTCGCGGAGAGAGATCAGGCGCAGGACCAACGGCATAACGTGCTTTCCGAGGCACGGGGGTATTATACCACCAACTTCCAAACTCCGGGCTACTACTGGGATATTTCTAATGAAAAACCTAATAGCACTTATTGTCCGACCCGGGAATCGAACCCAGGACCTCATGCACAGCAGTCGCGCTTGCGACCACTAGACCAACGAGGCAGTTAAACGAGGAAATATAAAATGGTACACTAGGTTCTTGTGCTAAGTTTGTGGTAACAGTGTCCATTGTTTTTAAGGCTGACTGTCAACTGAAGCGGAGCGATTCTGCGGAGCGGAGAAACGGAGAAATAGGACCTACGTTCCAGTGTGCAATCCTTTTGGTTAATATTTCTCCGTTTCTCCGCTCCTCGCCTCGCTTCAGTGGACAGGCAGCCTAAACGTCGCCTCCGCTAAAATGGTCTTCAGAAACATTAACTCCTACATTTGCTCCAAAGAAACTACAAAATGAGACTGGCTACAATCCTGATACTCTTGTTGCTGCGTCCACGTTTATAGTCTTTCGACTCTGGCCACCGCCGGCTTAGCATGACCACCGAAGAAACGCGTTTTGTCGACGGAATAATCGACCAAATGACAGATTGTAGCAAGGTTTTATGTCAAATTGTATGGAAATATCTTTGTCTATTCTTGGTAGAATAGCTAGATAGAATTGCCATGCTACGGGGGCTGGTCATACTTGAACACTGTTTGCGAGTTCTTCGCTTTACTATTTATGTGTTTTGACTTCTAAAACTTTGTTGGAGGCTGTATAATTTCCTCTCTTTCAGAACGTATTTGACCTGGGCATTGTGACGAAGCCTACTGAAAAAATGAGTGATATCTTCGGCGACTCTAACTATGCGGCCTATGAATACAATATCAAGGATCCGGATGCTTCGTAAATATTAATATTATTTTATTGAGCTTCTTCCATTGTTCGATATGTAACTGATTAAAAAGGTTCTGGCCCATACGCATTACTTTGTGTAATTCATTTCATCACTGCTCTCAAAACGGTGAAGGATAACATCGTGGGGAAACTGGCATGTCTTAGAATCAAAAAATTCGAAGACATTTTTGACATCAGAAGGACACTCACTTCAACTGACATCGAGATAACTGGAGCAATAAGGAAAATCTACGTAAATGAGCGCCTGACCTACGAAAACAGGCAGTTATTTCGTGCAACCAAACTGTTGGCAAAGGAACATGGATAAAAGTTTTGTTGGATTAAAAATGGCGCAGTTCTCATACGCAAACAAGAGGGTAACCCATCCATCCACTTGCAACACAGAATACCTGGAAAAGCACTTGGGTTCTACGACCCCTGTGTGAAGTCCGGTGTCGATGTCAACAATGCTGGAAGGCGAACAACAAAAAGTACATTCTTTTTATTATTCCTAAATTTTTCATGTTTAGATATTTTTATAATTTTAGATTTCACTATAATTTTAGTTGTCGTAATAATTCTAGATCTCATTATAATTTAAGATTTAACTCTATTTCTAAGTTTTATATTATTTTTACAGTTCACTTTTTTACTGTATTTTTGCAAATTTTAAACACACTGTGTTACACCTCAAAAACCGTACAAGAATTTGAACTCCCGCACTCACCACAATTTACAATAATTAAATGTTCGCAACGTACTCAAACAACTTTTTATATAAATCAAGCTATTCCTTTCAACATAAACACTCGTGATCAAATCTTCCTCGCAAACACAACCAAAACACGTTTACACTCTTTACACTCATGCATTGCCACACATATCTCCACCATAACACACCTAAACACATATTTTAATATTCAATTTTCCAGCATAACACACTCACACACAATTTCTAGCAACCACGTCTATCTACATCTTAATTTTTACGTAAAAATCGAACCTAAAGAGACATTAATAACATTTTCACCTTATAGACGTACATGTTTGACTTTACTTAATACTTTTCAAGAAATCAACAAAAATATTATTTTAAATTGCTACGCAAGTCTTCGGTCAGTAGAATGTAGGAAACTGACACTTCATATCAGTAATGTTATAACACTGACACCTAACTTAAGGATACCAAAACCAACATTACCATTCACGTACAATCTCTCGAACTCTTCAACTCTTTACAAATCTGTTAACGACACATGCGCAAATGATCAAATCCCCTTCACTAAAACATCCACACATCATCATCTAAACAAACGAAATAACACTCAAGTTTCCCTACAGCTACATATGTTATTAATAGTGACAACAACAAAAATGGAAAATAACAACAACATCCCAATCTATACCTATGGCTTTACTTGACGTTATACAAGATATAGACGAAAATGTAAACATAACTTGTCACACCTGCGACCAAATAGAAGACTGTAGGAAGATCATAGCGAAACAAAATAGTTTTAAAATACTCACGTTTAATATAAGGAGTTACCAGCGCAACTTTGATCATTTTTGCATAGCTTTTAAACGATTAAAAGTTGACTTCGAGGCGATTGTTTTAACAGAATGTTGGCTAAGTGAAGGGTCAATATTGGAACCACTACCAGGTTATTCTGTTTTTCGCTCTCACTCACAATCGAACAAAAATGGCGGCGTCATAATTTACACTAAATCGAGTAGAAATGTAAAAATCATAGAGTCATCTATTGCTGAAGCTGATAGTATCATGCTTGTCCTGGACAACGAAGTAGCTATAATAGGAGTATATCGGTCGCCTTCCTTTTTAAATCTAAATAACTTTATTGTATCCCTAGACACTGTTTTATCTCAAATAAAAATATATCCAACTATTGTAGTAGCCGGAGACCTAAACATCGACATAATGAATACTGCCATCTCAAATCATGCTGAATACTTGAGCCTTATGGCCTCACATGGTCTTTTACCTGCTATCACTGAACCAACCAGGGGGCGTACATGTCTTGATCATATCTTTATTAAATCAAACTACAAATCCGAAGGAATAATCTGCAAATGCTCGATAACAGATCACGACATGGTTTTGGCTAATATTTCTCTAAAAAATAATAACATTAAATCTCACGTATGATCCCGGTGGAAAAATAGAACTGACGATGACGCAATCGCGGAGGAGCTAATGAGCATAGATTGGTCTGATATCCTCAATTCGAATTGTACCAACTCCTCTTTAAACACATTTACAACTATTATCACCAATCTTATGATCAAACATACGCATAAAGTTAAAATAAGCAGAAATAAATTCATTCTTAAGCCCTGGATCACTCCAGGTCTTATGAGGTGCATAAAGCACAGTCTTCATAGAGCTTCAAATTGCGACCCAGACGATGAAATGAAAAGACTGATTTATACTAGGTACAGGAATTTCTGTAATAACCTTTTACATAAATTAAAAACAGAGCACAATAGCCAGCTAATAACAGAAAGCCAAAAGAACCCAAAAAAACTATGGCACACTCTCAAATCAATTTAAAGCCCAAATAGTCAAAGAAATGACTCATCCCAACTAATCTCCAATTCGGCGGATCCAGTTAACTCACTTAACAATTGTAATGCCTACTTCACCTCGATTGGAAAAAATCTATCTGATCTAATACTATCACGAATTTCTGAGACTCAAGAATCCCTAGCCAAAAAATACAAACCTCGTGAAAATTTCCCACACACATTCTTTCTTCACCCGACAGACGAAGCAGAAATAACGAAATATATCCACCAACTTAAAATTGACAGCGCACCAGGACTTGATGGTATCACTACAAGTTTTATTATAAAAATAAAGAACGCAATCCTTAAACCACTCACTCATATTTTTAATTTAAGCTTAGAAACTGGTAACTTTCCGGAGTGCTGGAAAGTTGCTTCCGTTAGACCAATACATAAAAGCGGCCCTACAGACTTACCTGAAAATTATCGACCAATCGCACTTCTGTCTATTCTGTCCAAAGTACTGGAGAAACTAGTTAACAACAGGCTAGTGAACTTTTTCGAAAAACACAAATTGATATCCGACAAGCAGTTTGGATTCCGGTGAGGAAGGTCAACAGAAGACGCTGCTTCATTACTGACTAACTTAGTGGCTACTTTCACCCAAAAAGGAGAACAGACTTTAGGAGTTTTTTTAGATCTGGCAAAGGCCTTCGATACAATATCAATTCAACTTCTTCTTAGAAAACTTGAATGTTCGGGTATACGAGGGGCTGCACTTGAATGGTTTACGAGTTACCTGTCTGATCGCAAACAGCTAGTGAAGGTCGATGAACACTCAAGTGACGTACTTCCCATCTCCTTTGGAATTCCACAGGGCAGCACACTCGGACCAACTCTCTTCAGCTTCTACATGAATGATATTCTAAACTCACAACTAAACGGCGCAGAAATTATATCATATGCTGACGACACTGTCGTTATTTTCCACGCTAAAACATGGGAACAAGTGTACCGTCTAGCTGAGATCGGTCTATTAACGGTTTCTAACGCTCTTGATGCGAATCTCCTGACTTTAAATATTAAAAAAACTAAATTCATAACCTTCTTCAAAACATTAGCTTCTCGACCTCCACGTAATCTTCTTCTTAAATACCATACATGCTGCAGTTACCAGACATCACCGCTTACTCACTGTTCTTGCCTAGTCATTGATCACACTGCCTCAATCAAATACCTTGGCATCACACTAGACGAAAACATGTCATTCAAATCTCATCTACACTTGCTCTCTGGTCGCGTTAGAAAGCTGATACATGTAATGAAAAAGCTACGTAACTGCACACCCTTTGAAATACTACGTACAATTTACCTTGGTTTGTGTCAGTCAGTACTTCAATACGGGATTTCTGTTTGGGGTGCAGCCGGGAAAAGCACTATTATAGAGATAGAAAGAGCTCAAAGAGCCGTTATAAAAGTAACTTTAAGGAAGCCTTTTCGCTACCCAACAGATCTTATTTATAAG
The DNA here is from genome assembly GCA_949316265.1 of Diarsia mendica. Lineage (NCBI taxonomy): Eukaryota > Metazoa > Arthropoda > Insecta > Lepidoptera > Noctuidae > Diarsia > Diarsia mendica. Next base: position 4,925,213 of record OX438916.1, read on the forward strand.
GAGTTTGCTGTATTAAGAGTGCGACAATTATTTATTTTAAAAGCAACTCTACTTGTTCATAAAACCCTAAAAAATAGACCTGACTATGAAAACCTTATCTCTAAACGCGTCCTCTACATCCCTCCTCCGGAAGCTCATAGCCTTTTAGCCAGACGATGCCCATTCTACTCACATATCCATATTTACAATAAAATTAATAAAAGCTGCGACATTAAAAATTTGAACAACTTTTCATGCAAGAAAACTTTAATAAAATGGTTTGCCAAACTATCGTACGAAGAGACGGAACAAATTTTAAGTTAACTAAATTACACCAAAAATATACACACACACACACAAACACACATACACACTCACATACACACGCACTAGCACACCACATTATAATACTTTTTCATTTTTGTAATAATAATATTATTTTATTTTTGTTTAAAGATAACTACCTACTTAATAATATTAATAATGTTATGTTAAGTTAACGCAACTCCGGCCCCCAAGATACAGGCGCAGCCTAGTTTGGGGACCTCTGTTTTGTAACAATTGTAAAATTTAACTTGTTACGTTTATTGTTAGTGCTAGTTATTTAAGAAACTAATGTAACAATGACTAAATAAATTTATTCTTATTCTTATTCTTATCTACTAACCCACACTGGCCAGCACCCGGACGCTTGGATTAAAGTACATCCCTCTCCTAGAGAGGAGGCCTGAGTCCCTTCAGTTGAAACATTACAGGGTGATGATGATAATGAAAAAGATGAAAAGCACTGCAGGGGTTCAGCATAGCCTTAACCAACAAATGTTGGGGATAATCAATGCCATACACATACATATAACGCCACCTGCTACAGTCGACGTTTATACGTGCCTGATCATACACGCGCGCCGGTTGCGAGTACTAAGCTCCTGACTTTTCTTAAGAACGTCACCAATATGATAATATTGATGGTGTATGTCTTTTTAGGGCATCTCCTCCCGACATTGCAACTATTATAACCAACAGTGATCATTATGATGATGATGAGTCAATTTTTCAGGTTTCCGCTACCAGGATACGGTGACATCAAGGAGCGGTTGATGCTGTCCTGTGTCCTGGGATGTGGCATACAACCTGGAGCGCCCAGGAGGAAGGCAGTCATGCTGCTCGGTCCCGACAGAAACGGGAAGTCCTTCCTAGCTGATGCTGTGGCTGGCGAGTTGAGTACGTAAGAGTTATAGGAACTAGGCTCTTAGAGGCTCAAGCAGTAGCCACGGCCGAATAGGTCATGGCAACGGCAGACGCTATAGGATGGAAGAGGAAGAAAAATACATTTGTTTGCGCTAAAATGAATCAAGTATCATAAGAAAGCAACAAGGACAAGTCCCTTTGGAGTTGTCCTTCAGGCCTCCAATTAGGTACTTCCAGGGCCTAAAGAGATCTCAATGGACAAAGGAGGAGATTAATGATTTTGCCCGCTTCTGCCCCTTTAAGCCTGTAGGTGAAATTGAAATAGTCCTTGATAAGAGACGTGGTTACGGGAGGCGAAAAATTGCTGCACCTCAGCCAGAATTAAATCCGACATTTCATAAAGATTCCAGATTTGTACAGCGACCTGTTGGGATTCGTGGTTGCAACGGCCTTCAGAGTTGTACCTTGGCTGTCAATTACCTATCATAGAACATCGTTTCCATAATCAGACTCCTACAAATTGATAATTTCCTTCACAGATGCCATCAAAATCGACATAACTCCCGAGGTGTTCACCGCGGTAGTACAGCAACCACAGAAGGTTTTGTCCCAAGTGTTTGTCACGGCGAGGGCTTTCCAACCAGCCGTGGTCTTCATGAAGAACGTTGAAAGGGTTTTCGCAAAAAAGGTATTTTACTACCATAATACTCCTGTAAATGTCGATGGATGGGAATGGAGAGGAAGATCAAAGAAAAATGGATGGATTGTCTGAGGACTTATATGAAGGAAAAAGGAGTAAATGAGAGTGTGAAGATTGGCAGGTGAGAGTGGAAGAAACAAATTTGTTGCGCCGACCCCAAATAGCTTGGGACCAGGGCAGAAAAATTATGATATGCAATCGCCAAAGGGTAAGGCAGTGGTGCATGCTATAATGCATCTTCACTTTGCTCGTAATGTTTACGTTTAAAGCCTTCGTCTTCTTAATTCAAAAAAATGTTATTTCCACGGCTTCGTCAGTGGTGGCGGAGACGTAAGGCCCGGCTGCATGATAGGGAGGTTCCCAAGTAACAAGTGCCGAACTTAATGCCATCAACCAAACACATCCAAATCCAGGCTGCTACTGAGAACAACTACCTAGGAATAGTACCCAGGATTTTTTCCTCGGCAATAGCGCTTGCGACCTCTAAAGAAACTTACAAAAGTTATTAAATTAAAAATTTTGACTTCGACTTTGCTGAAGTCATAATACAAAATATAGTATGCTGATAATAAGTAATTTTTAACCCCCGACGCAAAAACAACGGGGTTAGTTTGACGTGTCTGTGTGTGTGTCTGTGGCATCGTAGCTCCCGAACGAATGAACCGATTTTGATTTTGTTTTCGGTTTCTTAAAGGTATCGGCAGAACAACAGAATCTCAAGGCGACCAGTCTGAAGGGTAGTTTAGGGAAATTAGTGAAATCGATAGCAGACGAGGATAAAGTTATTTTTATTGGTAAGAAGTTTATAAATTCTTAAGAAGTTCTACTGAAATATTAGGTTAAATGCTTCGACCACCGTAATGATGTATGCCACATTCGAATTTAAAACATGCCCTTTTAATGGCGATGTTTTCCTTCACCGTTTTTAAAGCTGTGATTGAAATATCTTGCAACAAAAAAATTTGGCTGGCGTCGAATCTACGGTCATATATCACTGACATTTCGATTGGACCCTCTTGTACGGTGCAATCGCACAATCTGCAATTTAACAGTTTTAACGCCACGTTCATTTCAACTCATTGTACTTAGTTTAGTTCACGTTAGGCTATCAAGACAGCCAGGTGTTCTCGTTGCAGCCAACAAGGGCTGCGTCACTCACATTCAACTCTAGCCACCATCAAAAGTAATATATGGTCCAGGATTATACATTCTTTTTGGTCATCCGGCTCGAAGGACCTGATTGTGCGGTTGCACCGTACACCTCCATACTACTTGAATCATTCATACAGCATTCATCTTTTTGTTTTTCACTACAGCAACGTGTACTGACCCATGGACTGCCAGAGTTAAACCAATGTTGAAAGTGTTCGACGAAATCCTTCTGGTACCACGGACTGATTACGCGTCTCTGCAGCAATTCTTCTATAATAAATTTCAAAGGTATGTACTAAGGGACATCATTGCAGGGGGTCTAAAATTGCCACTTTGGCAGATCATAATATGAATTGCGTTTAAATTCGTAAAATGGTCACAGATGCAGTTACTATTATGAAAAATCCATTTGACGCTTTTAACGCAATAGGGGATCGGACTGTCTCGAAAAAATATGATTCTGTTTAGTCCGTCAGTTAGATTATCAAAAAATATTGGACGTGTTTTTTGTTTTATCAAATCAATAAAAATTGACGAAGATAAAACGCGTCAAAGATCATGAGTGGGAGCTTGTGACGTCACTTGTAGGTAAAAAATGTACTGACATGTAACGTCTCATGAGTTTTCTAAGCACTGTATCGTCTTCATTTTTTGTTTACGTGAAAAAAGAAAAAATATGTGTCAATATTTTTTGGAAATCTATCTGACGGACTAATTAGATTTTTTTGTCCGATCCCACATTCACCAGTTATGTTAAAGGTCCATGTAACAGAGGGCGAGCCTATTGCCATCAACCGGGCACAATTAACCCCCGTATTTATAGTCAAATCAAAGTAATTACTTGGACTTAAGTAATTACTTAAGCAAATATTTTTATGCAATGGGCAAGAATTTAAACGAAGTTAGAACCGTCAAAGAAAGCAAAACTAAGAATTCTAACGTTTGATAGTTCTAACATTAAGGAATTACTAAACTACAGAGAAAAAATCATATCTTAAACAATGACATTTACTCAAGTAATAGTAATCACTTGTTTATAAATACGGGTGTTAGACTCCGAGAAATTACTGACGAAAAGACCCAATAACCCTAACTTTTGCCTAACTTAGAAAGTCATGACTTCATGAGGTACAATCACGATTTAAAGCATCACTCCCTAGTTACCAGTCACCCTATAATAGGGTATATATGTATAGGTTTGCGACAATTTCCTTCATGAAATATATGTTACAGTATAAGAAGTATGCCCCGCGACTACCCGGTCCAGCCACTCGCTCAGGTGACCCAGGGCTTTGGTTTAGCAGACATCATAGAGGTTTACAATGAGGTCATGAGCCCTGAGAGAATCATCAGGTACCTATCTACTACAATTTCCATATTTTTAGCACTTATTAGCCTATGCCTGCGGCTTCACCCGTGTGGAGTTTGGTAATTGACCCAAGGGATGAAAAGTATACCGTGTCGACGGCGTGTTCGTGTTCCACACGCGCCTCAAAGAGATGTCGAAAGAGACACCGTGGCCTCGGCACAAGGGCGAAGAAGGAACAGGGGTGGTTTTTAGTCAGTAGAAGTCTGACACTATCTTCCGCTCTGCCTAAGAGCGGGAGGAGTTATTGATAATTTTCCACCCCCAAAACAAATAAAAAAAGGGATGAAAAGTATCCTTTTTCATAATTCAGTTAAACTATCTGTGTGCCAGATTATATTTAAATCCGTTCAATAATTTCGGCGTGAAAGAGTACCACACTTCGTCACAAATTAATTCACATTTATTATAGTTGTGACACTGAGTTACACTGAAATCTCACATGCTACATACACACTGAAATTTGGGAAAAGGGTAGGCAGATATTGATGGTGAAGAAAAGCAAGGAATTTAAGTATAAAACATACATCCCTAAATACGCGGAGGAGACAGAAGCTACAGAACGCTACGTATGATCCTGATACATGTATAACCATTTTTCTTTGTTACCCTTCATACATCTAGTCACAAAATTAATCTAATCTGAAATAAAATATCTTTGGTTTGTTTTATTTCAGGTTAAATATGCAACCACTGTCGCCAGGAGAGTTTTTAGATGCGCTATTGCAAAATGGCTCGGAACCTCTCACTGTTGCCGTAAGTATATTAAACACTTGTGTTAGGTAAAACGAGGGACATATTGAAGAAGACCCTTTCAGTATTCGATGCTCGTCTTAAATATGTAAAAAAACTATAACTTTAATTTGTAACGTTATTGTGCCATGACCCACACGCTCTCCAGATCTCACTTTATTAGACTTTTATTGGGAAAATGATTACAATCATTTACCCTTTTTTTTTTTAAAGTCATTGACCCGCGCACACTTTCTGTGTTAACAGAACAGAACATAATAATTTAGGTAGTACAGAATTATTGTCCTCCTTCTGGGCCGAACTCTTAAGCTCCGATGCTCCTCTGTCTCGGATAGAATGACCTCCTTTACAATAATTCTAATTGCAAAATACAATCAAGCCATTTAGGAGGTAAATAATGCTTCTCCTGCAAAGGATGTCGTAATGGCGAACGCCGGAATCTATCTATCTATCTTCTATCTATATATGTATAAATAAAAAGAGAAGTCCTGACCGACTGACTGACTCATCAACACCCAGCCCAAACCCTTGGACCTAGAAAGCTGAAATTCTGCACAGCGGTTCCCTTTATAATGTAGACAAGGAATAAGGAAGGAGTTTTCGAAATTCAACCCCTAAGGGAGTTAAATAGGGGATGAAAGTTTGTTTGGAAAATCGCCATTTTCACGCGGGCGAAGCCGCTGGCAAAAGCTAGTTTAAAATATACTCATTATTTTTAGGACTACCAAAAATATGTGGACTTTTACATCAGCAACTCTGCGCTGAAAAAAGAGAGGGAGGACTACGCTAGAATAAACTTCGTGAGAGCAAATGTGTATAAGAACGCCGAGAAAAAGAAGAAGAAAGCTGAAAGCACGAAGACTCCTGTAATAAACGATTAATTCTTATCAAAAATATAATATTTTTATACTTTTACCAAAACATAGCTGGTGAATTTTAGATGTACTACCTATTAGGTAGACCTCTGCCTAGCCCTTCGGGGATTACAGGCGTGATGTATTGTTATGTTTAAAAAAGAAAGCATTCAATAACCGATGAATTATTTCTGCACTAGGATCTATAATAATCTACTATATCCTTATAAAAAATTGTATTTTGATGTCCTATACAACCGTTTGCAAAAAATAGACATTAAGATTAACTGTGAAAATAGAAACAAAATATACAGGTTGGCTGGGTTACAAACACCACATGAAAGAAGAAAATTGCGATTTTTCACATCTTCATTACAATGCCGTAATAAAGGTTTATACAAAAATTCAGCCCACTAGAAATTATTCCGCACATAAAACCTAAAATGACTGGACTATAAGTTAACACAGTAATAATATATTAATTAAAAAATATGTTATGCACCCAACTGTACCAAAGTAATGTTTAAGTAGGATTTAGAAACACATCCGATTATGTTGACAATTCGTATGAAAACAATTGTAATTGACACAGAGCTCGGAATCACCAGCGTCCAGAGCCGACAATGCCTTATAAGGGCTCGTTTACGGAGACGCGGCTCGTGCTTTTTTATTAATTTACTGAAAGACGGGTCCACCGCAACAAACGCTGAATTTTAAACTAACGAGTGAAAAATCGCTTCTCGTAAAATCGTTAACTTTTTCATACATCGCCATGTGTTTGAATTAAAAACGCAGCACGCGCCGCGAAACGCCCCGCCTGTACGTAAACATGCACTAACCAAGTTTCCCTAGTCCCGCCCGTGACTAGTGACCCGCCCCGGCTTTGCACGGGTGCAAAAAGGGTAATAAAACCTTCCTGTTAAACCACTCTATGAATTAAAAAAACCCGCATTAAAATCCGTTGCGTAGTTTTAAAGATTTAAGCATACAAGGGACAGATAGCGGGAAGTGACTTTGTTTTATACTAGCTATGTAGTGATAGTGATGCTATTTTGTGTCATAAAATATTATACAGGATGTCTGGATCTGAACGCGCCATAGCGAATTCGCTTATAGAGAAGGGCATTTGCGAATTTAAACTTTACTTTCTCTAGCAAAAATTTTATAGTGTAGGAGATAATTATTTACATTCTATCAGACTTTTACTGACTAAAAACCACCTATGTTCCTTCTTAGCCCTTTGTGTCAAGGTCGCGGTATCTCTTTCGAACAACCCGCAGCCCCGACAGGCCCATCAATACCCTGAACGCATTGTTGTATTGGACGCGCATAGTCCTTTATGCCGTTGGCGTGTAGTTGACCCACAGACTGCATGTAAAGAAGGACTGACAGTATGCCCTGAACAGCGGAGCCTTTACGTCAGCCGAGCATTTTGCAAATCTGCGAGCCAACATATTGCAGCGGACAGCCAACGCTCTACGCTCACACTCAATATCCAGGCTGTCTTCTAGATCCTCGGATACCCAGTGGCCCAGATACATGAAAGAGATGACCTGATTTGAGGGACTTCCGCAAAATTTTAGCTTTGGAGCAATTGGGTAGGTTCTAGAGCCTGCCTTGAAAACCAGTACTTCACTCTTCTTTACATTGTATCTGAGCCCATGGGCCTCGGTGTACTTTCCACATGTCATGAGCAAACTCATCATCAGCCTATAATGTTCCCATTGCAGGAACTCAGGCCTTCTCTCTAGGAGAGGTACTTATGGGCTATAATCCACCACGCGGGCCGTGTGCGGGTTGGTAGATGATTTTTTTGGTTCTAAGACATGCCGGTTTCCTCACGATGTTTTCCTTCGCCGTTTTGAAAGTAGCGGTGATGAAATAAATTGCACAAAGTAATGCGGCCTGCTACTAAACTATACTGTTCGTAAGTCGGGGCCGCTACCACTGGGCCACCGCTGTTCAGACTCACCATTGCGATAATCGATGGGCTCATCATCATCATCACCAGCATCATCAGTCTAAAGACGTCCACTGCTGGACAAAGGTCTCCCCATAGAACGCCATAACGACCGGCAACCTGCCGTTTGCATCCACCAGTTGCGATTCTCACGATTTTGTCAATCCACCTGCTGGTGGAGGCCTACCAACGCTGCGTCGTCCAGTTCGTGGTCACCACTTGAGAACCTTTCTTCACCATCGGTTGTCGGTTCTTCGAGGTATGTGGCCTGCCCATCGCCACTTCAACTTGCATAATTATTCTGAATAGATGGGCTCAGCAACACCATATCATCAGCATAACTAATATTGTTGACGCATTTATTCCGTCTACGTTCTTCACGGTCTGTGGTACTGAATAGTCTTCATAATCAATATTGTCACATAACAATTGAAACCACTGTTTTTGTATTCAGCCGTAGGTTTGCCATATTTTCAGATAATGGTTATGTGTTTAGAATGTGTGTGTTTAAAATGGACGTGAAAGTGAGTGTTTCTCTCTGCTACTGTAAAATAATAGTTTTTTTTGTAAACTTTTTGCATCGTAGTTTTGCTTTAAGTGTTGAATACTGGAGAATACTGTAAGTATCGTGAATGATTATGTATTTATTTTCTTTATTCTTTTATTTTTTTTAATATCACATATTTTAAAATTTTACTTAAAAAAAAATATGAAAAATAGTAGCCAACCGGTATCGGGAACAGGGTTCAAGCTACCGGGTGGTCAGAGATAAAGAAACCATGTGTATTTATTTAATCATTAATAAAAAAAAGATATATCAGACGTTACTTTATTTCGAAATTAGGAAATGTGTGATCAAAAAATACCGAAATACCTACGCTAAATTTTCTGTATGTTTGCATTAAAAAAAGTAATAGGTTTTTGAACCACAACGTGTCGTGGTTAGAACACTACAATAATTTAAAATTAATCAATCAGTGTACTGTGAAGGTAGGTACAATCAAGTATAAAATCGTTTTTAATAAATACATCTGAGATAAATACCTTTTTTTCAATCATCAAATGCCCCTGCATTTGAACCGGAAAGCAAGTTATGCTGTTGATCCCGGTTGTCATTTATAGATATTTGACAGTCGTAACAGGTCGTCATTGGTTAGACAGTTTGACAACCAGTTTTACCAAGGGGTTTGAGTTTGAGTCATCGTGGTGAAAGATAGCCAGCTAGACTCTGCGTTACCGAGTTCTAGCTGTCCAGGGTGCGCCAGGTGTTTTGAATCGTAGTACGAATTTTTTTAAAGCATATCGGGGAGGCTCCTTTCTTATTGCGACGGTGCGTCGGACGAGAGATGCGAACTATGTCGAACGAAACAAACATCCCATCCCTGCATCCCTCCACATTTTATCAACCCGGAAGAACACCTGCCACCTGGAAACGAACTGCAGTGGCCAATCTGATAATCTCTTAACTGACTGCCAGCCCAGGTTGGCCGCTGTAGATATAATCTGGCCAAATGGGGTATCCTCGATCCATCCCAAACTAACTGCAAGTGTGGAGCCCCTTTGCAGGATATGCGCCACCTGCTGTTCTGTCCATCCTCCACAACCACTTGTACCTTTCAAGACGTACTAGAAGCAAATAATAGAACTGTGCAGGTGGCTACATATTAGTCTAATACGATTTGAGCCCATCGACACGTAAAGAAGAAGACAAAGGGGTACTATATAACTTTGAAGCCTGAAAATAAAATAAAAGTTATGCAATGTCGATGACTAATAAATTGTTTGAATAAAATAACGTGATGAGTGTTTAGTTTATCGTACTCTTACGTAATATAACCACCCATACTGTTAGAATGAATGTTGAATATGATCATCATCACAATATCATCTGCCTAGCCTTTTTTTGGGTCAATCCCGCCACACTATTTCCAAATTCCAAAGCACTGCAACTCTTGAAATTCATGCGCCATCAACAGTGGCGACCACTAGAAAAGCACCGAGACAATGAAGCTCGACGAAATCCTAGAGAAACAATTTACCTTCCTTTGATTCCGCAACGAAATTAATCAGAAAAGGATAGCTGAGGAGTAAACATGATATCCACTTCCCTCCATATCAGCAGGAGACAGAACAAAACAAGATCAATACAATCAATATCCAACTGAATTGACGCTACGTAACATTGTTTTTTGTAACCCTTCAGAACGGTCGCGTAGAGCGCTTTGTCTTCATGTCTTGTTTTATTTAGCTTTTAAGTATTTTTGTTTTATTTTGATTTTAAAATTTGTATGCCTACACGGCAAAACATAGCGCTCAAATATGTTAAACTAACACCAATATGTAAATACCTATGTTTAACAAATAAAGATTCTGATTCTGATTCAATGCTTTTTTTCTAACAAAATCTAAATATAGATAAAAATAGTCACTTGGTGGTTACGTAAGTTTTACTAGGGGTATAGGGGTAATACGTATGGAGACTACTGATGAAGAAACCTCATTTAATACGAGGAGTACGTAATAATGAGGTTTTTTCATTAGTAAAAGAAATTAAAGCTGTAGGTAAGTAATACATCGGCATATTCTACGATAAGATGAAATACAATGTCAAATTACATTAGCTTGTGAAAGTGTTTACCCGTGGTGGGTTTCAATATTAAAACGTGAAAACGTTCGAGTAAATATCAGCAGTAATTGTTAAATTTTTATTACTGTAGTTGCTGCCAGTTCAGATGTCAATAACGGTAAAATTTGCCCTTTCCCAAACTTTCCAAAACAAATGAACCATGTTATAGGGGGGGCAATAGCTCTTACCTCGGAAAAGTGACACTTTAGAATATTTTGTCTCATAAAAAACTTGTTTCTTTTGATGCCAACAATCGATTAATGGTAGTTTTATGAGTAGCCGTAACATCAAAAACCAAAAAGTAAAATCGCGGAATTAAGGTAAGCAGGCTATATAATATAGGTAATTCAAACCCCTTTTTTTTTTTTTTTTTTGGTGGGTGGAAAATCATCGAATAACCCCCCCCCCCGCTCTTGGGCAGAGCGAAGGGGAGTGTCAGACTTCTACTGACTAAAACCAACCCATGTTCCCTCTTCTTCGCCCTTGTGTCGGAGCCGCGGTAACCTTTCGATATCCACAGCCCCGACGGGCGTCGGCCCTTGCGGGCCCCTCCTTGCTGACATCTCTTTGAGGCGCGCGTGGAACACGTACGCGCCGCCGACACGGTCTGTTGCCGTCATGACGACGGCCGGACGGCGAGCTAGCCCGTTACTCACCGTCCACAGGCCCGCGTCTACGGTGGCCGGAGGTCATCGCGTGACCCCCGACGCCCGGAGCGCCTTCCGCGGCGGCTGGGACGTTGAGAGGTTCTCTCCCTCTCTCGTTCCGCCACCTCCTTCGCTAGCATCACTGCTTCGCAGAAGGAGGCGACGGCGTCCCATTCCTCCTCGCTCCGGACCATGGCTTGCACCAAACCGGACGCGAGAGGTCACCGCCGCCGATCGCCGCTACGAGAACACGGCGGGGCTCCGCCCAAGCAGGGCACACCTCCACAGTGTGCTCCACCGTGTCCTCCGGTCGATCCTCGCAGTGGAAGCATCCGGGCGTTTCCTCCCGCCTGATTCGGTGCAGGTACCTCCCGAAACACCCGTGTCCGGTGAGGACCTGCGTCAGACGGTAGGTGAGGGCGCCGTGGCGCCTCTCCAGCCACTCCTCAAAGAGGGGACTTACCGCCAAATTCAAACCCCTTTGGTTTGAATTATATAGCAGCGACTACCGACGAATAAAATTAAAGTAAACTAAAAAAAACGGAATTGGTTCGCAATAATTGGCGAAGATCTGAACATATTAAAACTCGAAAACGAATTTCGAAAGTCGGTTACAAACAGTCTCAAATAATAGAGAAATGAAAAACAATTATTTTCAAACCATTTTGCCACCGACTGTCTTTAATCAATGTGTATAGGCACGTCTGTATGTGACATTTTTTAATTTAGAATCACATATTTCTATAATAAGACGTGCTAACCAATTCAAATCGTTTCAACTGATTCGTTCAACTTAGTAAGGTTAGTAAATAATTCAATTTATTTTAATTTAAATTTATCAGTAGTATACCTTTTTTAGTTACGTTGCACTGTGAGCAAGTGTGCTCATGTTTTTAATTTGTTTAATACAATACAAAACCTTTATAGCCAAAAAAAAAAGTGAAAAATAAACTGACATTTAAATCCACAAAAAACAACATTGGTCCCAATCAGAGTGGATAGCATTGTTAAAAATTAAACATAAGTAATCAGTGGTTCTTTACTTACAAAAGTAGGTACTAACATAAATTAAAAATGATAATTTCTTTTCTGAACTACAAATCAAATTAAATAACCGGTCATAAACGTTAACAATCAATAATAAAATCAAGTTAACAAATAAAAACATAATTTAGCAATAATAATTAGGATCAAAACACGAAGAAACAATATTAATTTTAAAGATTTTATTCTGGCAAAATCAAAATTAATGCCTTTAGTGTTTTAAATGGTGTAAAAGTGTTTTTTTCATATAGCAGCAGATATTTTAAAGGTATTTTAATGCAAAAATTCTTCTTAAGATTCCTAGTGTGGCTATGTCTAAGTATGTATAATTTTCTTTTTCATACCTCATTCATTCATTTGTTTAAGCAAATGTTAAGCCTCAACGGGAGAATACACTACGGTGCGGTCAGCTTCCAGTCTAACCAATAATTATGCATGGAGCGACTGCCTTTCTGACCTCCACAACCCAGTCAGTGCTAGGTAATCGATACCCCTTGGAAAGACTGGTTGTCAGACTTTCGGACCACTGATTACCTCTAACGACTGTCAAAGATCTACAATTGACAGCCAGGTCCAACGGGTTAGCGCGTTTTCCGAGGCACTGATAAAACTTAGTACAGCTCGCTCCAAACTTTGTGACCGTCCCGAAACTAGGCTCTTGCATTGCGCAGAACACAAAATCAGGTATTAGTGGGACGCACAAGAGCTTGGGGGCAGGGCCATAATATATTAGTATTAAAACTGTTAGTAAACGAAAATTGTTTGGTTGATTACGTATTCCCACTCGACTGTACCATGCGCAAGTTCGGACTCGCGACTATATTCAGGCCGGCCACAAAGTTTGGCGAGGGCTGTATGTAGTGGGTGGTCACCCATCCATGGACTAACCCAGGCAGGCGTGGCTTAACCTGAAAATCTACCCGAGTGCTTGTTTTTATCCTTTCTTATTCATACATAACCACGTTATAGATAACTCTACAAATAAAAGCATTAGAAGATTGAGATCCTTATAACTGACTAATCATTTTTTATCCCAATTTATTTAGGGTCGGTACAGAATGTAGTTTTTTCCATTATTTCTCTTTACTCTTCATCTCTTCAGTCAGATACCTCCTTTCTTGAACCTTGCTGACTAGTCAATAATATTATTTTAGTCAAATAGTAAAGAGCGTCGACCAACACTTTAGAAGGCTCTCATTGCGCGGCCGGGTCAAGGGCTTGATCCAGCCGCGCAATGAGAGCCTTCTAATGATGCCCTGCCGTGGCTGCGGGTTGTTCGAAAGAGATACCACCGCCCCGGCCACAAAAGGCTAAGAAGGAACATGGGTGGTTTTTAGTCAGTAGAAGCCTGACACTCCCTACCGCTCTTCCCAGAGCTGGAGGAGTCATTTGATGATTACCCACCCCCCAAAGAAAAGGGCATGATTTAAAAAAGTAGTGCTTTCTGTCCAGTAGAACACGGTACGCATAGTGTGGAGGATCCTCTCTCTGGAGCTCTGGGGGTCTAAAATGGCCACTTTTGCAGATCATAATGTGAATTGCGTTTAAAAGCGTAAAATGGACCTTTCATAATAAAAACTGCGTCTGTGACTATTTTACGAATGTTAACGCAATTCATATTATTTTCCTATTATGATGTATTTTACTAAATTGTTACAGACGCAGTTATTATAATGAAGGTCCATTTTACGCTTTTTAACGCAATTCATAATATTATGATCTGCCAAAGTGGCCGTTTTAGACCCCCAGATCACTGACAGTTTGGACTTTGTTCGTGATGTCGATGGGCCGCCTGATTTCTGATATTTTTTTTAATATCTTAGTATACTTTTGTTGTTTAAAAACTTCAATAATAAGAAACGAGATGAATGATAGAATAATAAGTCATATAATTATGATCTATTGGCATGGCTCAAGGTCTATGAAATACCTACTAGCTTTTATAGAATAGCTCTGCACGATAGTAAGACAATGCACTAAAATATCACGTATTTTAATTGTGAAGCATTTCTAAAAAAAAAAATCTGTTCATTCATATTCGACTGATATGACACAGACGGGGTCAACTCATATTACCTAGTGAAACGCCACATTCTTAAATTGTGTCGATGTTTTGATTCTACGATGTTGATAAAAACTAAATATGAAATAAATGATTCTGATGGAAATGATTCTGAAATATGTTTTGTAATTACAGCACCAAAAATGGCAGACACGAGTTTTGGCATCGTCAACGAAGCTTTGGACTGCACAGAATCTCAAATTACTACCTGTGATACAGTTTTAGAAAATGATCTATCCAAACACAAAGATATTATTGAAAGAGACAAACATTCTGTTAATGATGGAAAACATGGAGCTAAAACAAAAGAAGAATTCAGTAATCACAATGACAGAGTTACAGCAGAAAAGCAAGTAAAAACAAATTCTGACTTAGATTCTATTTGTGATTTTGAAAACAGTGCCAAAGTAAAAGAAAATATCAGTAATTATAAAGAGATGACAGAAAATGATCATGCTACAGTAGAAAAACTGGTAAAAGCAGATGCAGTACTAGATTTTATCTACAAATTGAGAGGGCCGGCATTTAGAAGCGTACGAGAGAAGAAATTGAAGAGAGTTTGGAGAAGAGCGTCACTCAAGGTAGAAAAAGATGATGATGCAGATATGTAAGTAATTTGATTCTATTATTTTATTTATTTAAACTTTAAGCACAAGTAATAAAACCGTACAAAGACAAAGTTAATGCCTTGGGCATTTTCTAGCAGTCTTCAATACACAGTAGGTGCAAAACAGAAACAAAAATTAGAAAATATATATAATAATTATACCTAACATATAATGATATAGATACATATATATTACATTACATAAAATATATAAAGTTTTGAAAGATACACAAGAAAAACTATAGCAACTTAGTTTTGAGACAAAGCTGCCTACTTTTTGCGAATGTGCTCGCGAGCTATCATTATAAGTGAATACAAAACAAAATAAAGATATTAATACAATGTGTCTGCATTGTGAACTTTACCTTAGTCACAATAAAGTTTGAAATACAAGAACTGGCTTAAAAGTTAAAGATCGGGCCCAAGTATTGTTTTTTAAGACGGTATGATTGTGTCGTGTTGGTTCAGGGGTTAAGAAACTCGTTTCTAAAGCACAATCATTTATGAACAAAATACTTTTTTTAAAACGTTGCAAACACTGATGTGACTTTTTCCATAAAATCATTTATAACCCTTTAAGATAAGTCAATATTTTCTTTCTTCAATCAATATTTTTAGTCATACTGAAGAGAATCGTATTAACCCTCTCACTGCCATGGGATCCGCTGGCGGGTTCCAAGTTTTCGAGTGCAAAGGGCCAGTCTTATTTTAAAGAAACATTAACAGTAGGCCGTGGGTGTCGCCGGCCGCCCCCAAACAATACTGAACATATTTTATTTCTTTATTAGCAGGCCAGTGGTTTAAAATCTGTTTCAATTTAGGGGGTCACAGTGGATCCCACGGCGTGCTCAAAGCATTCTGGCCTGCTGCATCGGAATCATTTGGACCCGCCAGCGGACTCCTTGGCTTGCTGAACTGAAACTATGCTATATATTGCTGGCAGTGAGAGTGTTAAAATAGGTCGGTTGTGGAGGTCAGATATTAGTCGCTGTATACAACACTAGTTCCTATTTACCTGCACCTGGTTACACTGGAACTTGGAAGCTGACCCCAACCATTATAATACCCTGCCCTTTTTTGGAGGATGCTAAATCGTCAAATGACTCTTCCTGAGTGTCAGGCTTCTAGTGACTAAAACCACTCATGTCCCATAATAGCCCTTTGTGTCCGGGGCCGTGGTATCTCTTTCGAACAACTCGCAGTCCCGATAATACCCTGCCCTTTTTTATTTTTTTGGTGGGTGGAAAATCATCGAATATCCCCCCCCTCCCCGCTCTTGGGCAGAGCGCAGGGGAGTGTCAGACTTCTACGGCCTAAAAACCAAACCCATGTTTCTTCTTCGCGCTTGTGTCGGAGCCGCGTTATCCTTTCGATAATCCACAGCCCCGACGGGCGTCGGCCCTTGCGGGCGGGCCCCTTCCATATTCCTGACATCTCTATGAGGCACGCGTGGGACACGTACGCGCCGCCGCTGCGCCGACACGGCCTGTTGCCGTCATGACGACGGCTGGACGGCGAGCTAGCCCGTTACTCAGCGTCCACAGGCCCTCGTCTTCAGTGGTAATGAAACAAATTAGGTAGGTATATAATACAAAGTACAGTGGTAATGAAACAAATTAGGTATCTATACAAAGTAGCACACCAGAGGAGCTCGTGGCCTAATAATAACTGGCACTCAGGTCGATCTTTAGGTTAAGCTGCGCTTGCCTAGGTTGGTCTGTGGATGGGTGACCTCCGTGCCTCAAAAATCACGTTAAGCTGTTGGTCCCAGCTGCCATATATAGATCTTTGGCAGTCCTTTCAGGTAGTCAGTGACCTGAAAGTCTGGCAACCAGTCTTACCAAAGGGTATCGTATTACCCAGAATGAACTGGGTTGTGGCGGTCAGATAGGCAGTCGCTCTATGTAAAATACTGGTATTCAGCTGCATCCGAATAGACTGGAAGCCGACCCCAACATAGTTGGGAAAAGGCTCGGCATATGATGACAAAGTAGTGCACCAGTCTGGTTTCAAACCTACGGCTGGTAAGTCTAGATCATTTGGTACCACTGGGTCGTAAAGACTAGGTAAACATTCAACAATACGTGGGTAGGTGCTTATCATTTAATAGTTTGCTTATCACATTAACGCCTGAGGAACTTGTTATAGCTATAAAACTCGAAACGATTGTTTATGGTAATAAAATTTGCAATGACAATCTTAAACGGAGATAAAATGAAGCAATTACTTGAGCGTAAGTGCTTTTGCTTGCATTGGTTTTGTTTACCTTTTTTTTTGTTGGTTGGGAAATCATTAAGAGGAAATGCGAGTGCTGTCTCTTTCTACTATCGCTGTCTCTCTCCGTCCTCCTGCCCTCAAATTCGTGCGATAAGGACAACTGTAGAAAAGAGTTAGAATTCGAGGTTTGGCTCTCGCCTATTTCCTCCTCCAATATTGAACCAATTTAAAAGATATTTTAGACAATGAATAAGGAGGTTATATACTACGCCGCTATGTTTTTATTTATTCGTTAATAGTTGTCAAATTTGTACACTAGGACTCTGTTAACAGCGATCTAAACAAGCAATTTTGAGCATTTGTTGAGGGTTCTAGTGCTTATAAAAATAATTTATCACCAAAAAGGAAAACATAGGGGCATAGAAATAGTTAATATTTATTATTCTGTAAAAAACCATTGCTCTAGGGTCATTAACCAAAAAGAAAACAGGCGAGAGCGTTTGTATGGAGAAAAGACCACTCGCGTTTCCTCTTAAATGACGCCTCCCGCTGCAATGTATTCTATAATACAATATTCTAGAATACAATGTATTCTGTGCTACTGCTCCGCCCTCTCCCTACCGCTACGTAGTACTATTATGACTGTCATAATAGTACTACGTAGCGGTAGGGAGAGTCAGACTTCTGACTAAAAAGCAACCATGTTCCTTCTTAGCCCTTTGTGTCCGGGGCCGCGGTATCTCTTTCGAACAACCCGAAACCCGGGATGATAGGGCACCTAATGTGTTATTTTAATAGGTTAACTAGCGACTGGTCTTTGCATCGTAAGTACGCAATTAACAATAAAAAAGCTATAAAGTAGCGTCTAGAAATAAAACAGTTCTAAACAGACAATCGTCAATTATTGCAAATGTTTATGTAATTACAGCTACAGTAATGACGTCATAGGAATTTTTTTTTTTAAATACATAGTGGTGTTAAATTGTGGTTCGGCTGTCAACCACAATAGGTAGGTAATATCCTTTTATTTTACCTAAATCATGATAAACCATACCAATTGGTAAATGATGGATAGATACCTACCTAAAGTTTCATCATCATAATTTTCCTGCCTTTGTCCAAATTAATACATGACAACAACAACATAACATGGGTGGTTTTTAGTCAGTAGAAGTCTGACACTCCCTAGTCTACCATTTTTTTCCCACCCTCCAAAAAAGCTCTTACTTCAGGATTACAAAAGCATAACAAGATGCAGGGACCAGTCAGCCCCTTCAGTAGTTTGCACTATAATATATTAAAGGTTTGACACTTGAGAACATCAAGATTTCTTAGTTAACAAGTTTAAAAATCTAAAACCCGACTACGAATAAAATATTGGTTTATCATAATACGAGTACATAACACAGACTAGACCGCGAGAACTGTTTGACCGCAATCTAAACGTATTTAACTAAAACTATAATATGATATACATATATTTGTAATGTGCTCGGGAAGACCTTTCATTTGATACCAAACATGTTATGATTATCTCAATTTAATATTTTTTGAGGTAAGTTTTTGACATTTAAATTCCGTCATAAAAAGAATTTATAAAATTTATATAGCCTATGTCACCCGGGCTATTCTTACGAATCTATTGACACCACTTTTATTAAATTCCGTTCAGTGGTTTAGGCGCTACGATGGAACATACATACATACATACATACATAGACTGCCAAAATCATTACCCTTCCTTTTGGCTTTGCCGTAGTCGGGTAAAAACTAATATAGGTACGAGTTTATGTTCCCCACACTAGAAGAAAATTCTCTCACCCATGTTTCAGGGAAAATTTTCCCGAATCATGGGTGTTTTTATAAACATTTACAAACAGCCAGATTCGGAACAACTATCTGTAAGACATAGGTACAAAATATTTGTTCCGTACATGGAGCCTACGCCACGCAGCGCATCAATCACTGCACCAAACCATCATCATTATCATTTCAGCCCGGAATCAGCCACTGTTGGGGATAGGCCTCCCCTTTTTTCTGCCACTCCTTTCTGATCTGTGCGGCCCTCATCCATACGTTTCCCGCGCTCCTGACAATATCGTCAACCATACGCGCTTTTAGACGGCCGACTCAAAAACAAGAGTTTAAAATCCAGAGCAGGATAAAAAGAAAACAAAGTCAGTTTAAATTGTTTCTCTAATATTACTAATTCTGCTTATCACTTAGCAACAACATCCATTATTTTTAAACACTTCTTTGAAACAATACTTAGTCAAAAGTAATTTACACTCGCCACCGTGTAAAGAGTCAAAACAATTAAGTATTATAGTGCAAGATGCACTAAACTACTTAATTGTTTTTGTTGATAAGTGTACATTTAACAAGAAAACAATTCAGTACTTAAGTTGTTTTAAAAAGAAATCGTGTGATGTTACTTTAGTAAGCGGACTTGCGTTTTGTTTAAGTAATTTAATAGAATAATCTGCATTTTGAATCTGTCTAAATATGGTATGAATGATGGCTATAAAAGTAGAGGAAACAATGGATGGACTGTGTGAAGAATGACATGGCTAGAAATGAGGTGACTGCTGACATGACGAGAAATAGAGAAGTATGGAAGAATAAAACATGTTGGGTCGATAATTAAAAACTTACTTAAGAGGAGAATCTCTCATCATCATCATTTCAGCCAAAAGATGTCCACTGCTGGACATAGGCCTCCTCTCTCAAACCGGAGAATCTCTAAAACCGCGAAAATCATTCACATTTTATTTATTGAATTTGAATGGGGACAAATGCACACATCTTATACTTAGTTATGTTTTGCAATTTTTCCTTTTGTGGTTTGAAGTTAAAGGTATATACGTTCGTCTCATCATCATCTACATATACTTTTCCAATGTGTTGCGGTCGGTTTCATTGTTTGGTCTATTAACAGAATACCAATAAATATTGTGAAGAATTGCCAATGGGCAGGGCACATTGCTCGCAGAATGGATACCCGATGGGGCCGAAAAGTTCTGGAGTGGCGACCGCGAACCAGAAGACGTTGCGTTGGAAGGCCTCCCACTAAGTGGACCAATGACCTGGTGAAGGTTGCGGGGATCCGCTGGATGAGAGACGCATGGGACTGGTCAATGTGGCGACACTTAGGGGAGGCAGTGGACATGCTTTGGGGCTGAAATGAAGATGATGATGAATAAATATTCCGTGTGTTCTTATTCCAATCGAATAACATAATTACGAGTAGAAGGGGCGTTATTGGTAGACATTTCCTAAAATTGCCAATAGAAATTGTTTTGAAAAGCAACGAGATAGCGGCATTAGATCTAAAAGATATCACTATCAGAGATAAGACCGCTGATTGTATCCATACAATTAGCCATAATAAAATTTTGGTGTACAATCCTACTAATATCATTATTAATACTGAGGATGTCAAGATGTATGGATGTTTGTAACTCTTTCACGCAAAAACTACCCAACGAGTTTGTTTACCACACAGATAGTTTATAACCTGAATTATCACCTAGTAGGTATACTTTTTATCTCAGACTTAGTATGATTCCGCGGGATAATTATCGGACTCCACGCAGGTAAAACCGCGGGCATACATAAGCTACTAAAGTATATTCAATTCTGTTCTAGAATAGAACCAATATTGAATCTAGAATAGATTCGATATTGGCCACGCGACAATAGAGTCTTGTAGAACTATAATTCCTTGTTTTATCTATTTTGAGTGGACGTGCGTAACATTGATTGATCGCCAGTAATTTCTTATCATTTTGAAAAGGAAATACTGTTGTCTTTCTATAAATGACAGTGAACTTATCTAAGTTCACTGTCATTTATTGAAAGACAACATTGTCATTTTTAGATCGAATGCTCTCTACAGTTATAAATCAGTGCACGATAATAGTAGTGGTATTCTAGTGACGTGACTTTCGGACTGCCAAGTCATTCGGGTTCGAATCCAAGACACGCACCTCAGATTTTGGATTCATGTGCGAATTGTATATTTTATCACTTGCTTCTGTGAAGGAAAACATCGTGAGGCAACCAGCATGTCTGTAATGTAAGATACTATACTCGGCATGTATGTACGATCAAGTAACACATTTTGCGACAAAAGGGTTGCATAGAGAATATTTTTGGAAACTTTAGTAATAAAATCCACCGTAATTAAGTTCTATAAAGGTGGTTAGAACCGATAAGCAACCTGTATGTTACCAAAGGGAGAAAAATTGCAACTTATTTATAGATGCAAAAGCGATGCACAAGAGTTCGAATTGTTACCCTGAGTGGCACTAGGAACTAGCGGTGCAAATGTGCGCCGTAAATGAATGATTGAACGATAAAGCGATACAGTTCATTCGTTGAGTGACAAATAAGATCATAACAAGTTCTTATTTTCGGTGGAGATAAACAACAACGGCTTTGTGTTATGGCTGCTTTTATTTGTGATCTATTTTGCGAGTATTCAAAAATTATGTATTTAACGCAGGATAACCATCATGAGCCCTTGCAAATGGTTTTTTATTGTGAAACCATGGTATCCCTAGTAGCATTTTTGTTGGCATTTGTTGGCATTTAGTTGGGCCACATACATTTTTGTTGGCATTTAGTTGGGCCACATACCTCTGTAGTGGCCCAACTAAATGCCAACAAAAAATGCTACTAGGGATATTTACTAAGTAAATTTTGATGTGCCTTCGATCTAATCAAGAATTAGCAAAAAATATGCGGTGATCAAATAAATAAGATAATACTTCATAAAAATTTGGTTGTTAAAAACCTAACATTATGGTTTAACAAAAAGTATAATGTCAAACTACATCAGAAACAGTTATCAAAACTCATTTTATTGTATGTTATTGTAATAAAATACCATTCAACAAGATACTTTTCAAGGACTCCATTTTTAAAAATGGCGATTTGAAATAGAACTTGCAGGTCATTTTTACACTAATTTGTTACCATAATAGAGCTCCTAGGTCCAAAAATCCCATACTAGTACCTAGTAGTGATTATTTTCACTTAACAGGTCTCGTTGCCTTTGCGTTGAATTGGGGATCCTCAAGACGGGTACAAAACCCATTTAGGAAGGTAAATAAAGTAAAATTTAATTTAATTGTAAATGTTGGCTGGAATCCTCGACTTTTATTTCGATGCCTGATTTCCTACTGATAGTTTGCAAATTTTCATATTTAATTTATACAAGAGACATTCAGAAGGGTAGCTGGTCATGCCTTGCCTACCAATCTGTGATTTACACCGTGTATAACGTAAGTAGATTAAAAAAAATACAAAGTGAACTAGTGATTTCATAACTGTTTCATAAACTAGGTATTCAATTAAGTACCTAAAATGTAGGAAATTGACTTAAATACAAATCATACTCTATTTAAATTTATTAATATGTACGGAACCTGCGATAGTGTTAGAACTGTAAGATCTTAATTGGTTCTAAATGAGAGAAAATTGTTGCTTAAGGTTTTCAAGAACCATCTTTTGGAACCGATCTACGCGTTACAGTGGCATATTAGAGTATATTAGACCTTACAAAGGCAAATTACACTAGGTTCCAAATGAGCTGCAATAATAACTCTTGAGCCACTACAGGTGATAAGTAACTTACATATACTACTTATTTAGTACTAAAGGTGCCAAATAAGGAAAAATTACCACCTATTAATGTACGGTTCTTAATGGGAGATTTTAAGATGTCTTAAGCTTCTTTGAGTTCTAAAAGATTGAAAATTGAAACCTATATGCGTCTATAACTAATAAATTCGGCCTAGTGCCACCATAAGTTATAAAGCAGGAACAAAAATCACTCAAAAGCAACTGTTGGTGATAAGAGTTACTCATATGCAAATTCGAGCGCTGTTTGCATCTATAAGTAATACCGTACACTCTTGCACCACTTAAATGCTACCTACAGTTGCAGAATAAGTTCCAAAATACACTAACGTGCTACTTGGGGAGTAGGCCGCTGTCTAGGAGTGGCTCCAGCCAGAGTCTCATTTTCAGCTATCCACTATTGTTTTATCGAACCATCTCTGATTGAATCTGAGTTTGGAGCCTCAACACAGGACAGTCTAGTGCCCGTCGTACCCAACTTATTGCACGTTCATAGACTTAAACGAGGCAAACGAAAGAGCTGTGCAGGTTGCTCTTATACAACTACTAGACCAAAGAGTTACCTAGTCAAAGTTTTTCGCAATGAAGACATTAATTGATTAAATTCATAACAAGTATACTTACTGTCCCTTTTTGTCACGCAGTCGGGTAAAAAGAAAATCTAGGATGGTTTTAATCCGTGATTAATAAAAATGCAGGTCCAAAATAAAATCATCAATGTTTTTACTATTTATAAAAATGACCAATTAATTATTTAAAATAACATTAATAAGATACCCAAACAGATGCAGCAGTTCCCGAGTTACGAGCAAACAAACACACGGACGCGTCATACCTACTCATTAACAATTAGAATCAATGTTTAATTAGTCAGATAAGATAATATAGTATCTACTTAGCATGGAGGACTTGTGCTAACTAACCGCAGATTAAATATATGTTTATCATTTAGCTGACACGATTATTATTATGTTGTACTCTTGGCCTTAAAAATGTAGGACTGTACTGTCTGGTGAAATTGGATACTTAATAATATAGGGATTTCGCAGAGAAAATTGGTCACTGTGATGTGTAGAATGACCTACATGGTGTTTTATGTATGTGATTCAATCACAGCCGGTATACTTGATCGAAGTTATTAGTTTTGCTAGCAAAACTTGTGGATATCTAAACAATATTCTAATAATCTATACTAATATTATAAAGCTGAAGAGTTTGTTTGTTTGTTTGTTTGTTTGTTTGAACGCGAAAAACTCTGGAACTACTGGTTGGATTTGAAAAATTCTTTTTGTGTTGGATAGTCCATTTATCGAGGAAGGTTATAGGCTATATAACATCACGCTACTACCAATAGGAGCGGAGCATAATTGAGAAATGTTGGAAAAACGGGAAAAGAAAATTCTTTTAGACTGGCCTGTTGGTCTAGTGGTTAGTGACCCTAACTGCTATGCCGGAGGTCGTGGGTTCGATTCCCACCCAGGACAAATGTTTGTGTGATGAGCACGATCATTTGTTCTGTGTCTGGGTGTAATTTATCTATAATATGTATGTATTTAGAAATATATAAGTATGTTTATCAGTTGTCTAGTACCCATAACACAAGCTCTGCTTAGCTTGGGACTAGATGGCGTTGTGTGATAGTGGTGGAATATTATTATTATTATTTTCTGAGAGCTTCCGTTGCGTGCGCTGCGAAAACGGTTTAAGTTACGAGAAAATCATGTATGAAGTAATTATTCCTCTATACAAGTTCTAAAAAAAAGTCCGCGACAGCATATGTCTATCTTTTAAGATTGACTCACTGTAACCATTTTTCACTATTAAAATGTTAGGTTAAAAAGAATTATTTTTTGCGAAGCTTATTTAACCCATATGGTATTAATCTATATCTAAATAAATGTGTTTGTTAGAACGGAAATTTAACATAGAATATTTATGCCCTTTACTCTATATAGTTTAAACAAATATCTTAGAAGATATCGCAATGTAAAAATATCCGCGCGGCAAAATAATTCGCGCGTCGCAATCGCAATGTAGGTAGGGCCCGGGTGATTCAAATTCAAAATATTTACTGCATCATTAGGTTTACAAGTACAGAGTGTTATAGTATATTTTTAACAGTAAGAGATACCTATAGTAATTCACACTTTAATATAATCTAAGCTAATCTAAACCATATAAACTATTTTAATAAAGAGGAAAGATAAGATTTTTTGTTTGTTACGATTTAGCTTAATTTATGTCGGATGGTCGATATATCGAGAAAGGTTATAGCTATATTTATGTGACGCAGACGAAGTTGCGCGGGTCAGCTAGTAATAAATAATTATCAAAACAATTTTTTTGGAACTCCACTAGCTAATATACTGGTATGAGTTGTAGATACCCCTCTATAATATACAAACATGGAATTTTTTGCTTTTAATATTATTTAAAAGGTGTATTACAAAAAAATACGCGAAATTGCAAGGCACACACAAACAGACTTCTAAAAAAAGAAGGAGGTTGTCAATTCGGATGTTTATATATTTTTTTTATGTTTGTTCGGGCATAACTCCGTCACTTGCTAACCGATTTGAAAAATTCGAAAGGGTATACCTACCTACTTTCCAAATGGTCCCATAATTTTTTTATCGAAATCGGACAAGGGGTTTTTGAAAAATCAACAAAACTCAAAAAAAAACACTTCATTGTCCACATGAACACCACCCCCCACCCATGAACATGCGAAATTGCGAACCAACTAAAAAGTGAAAAATAAAAACTTTTTTACAAAAAATAAAATCGCCTTAAAAAAAACAGAAAAAAAGTGAAAAATAAATTTGAGAAGAAAAATCAGTTTCTGAAGTCGAAGACATGTCATTGTGACATCCGCCAATCCGCACTGGGCCCGCGTGGTGGATTATAGCCCATCCCTCTCCTAGAGAGGAGGCCTGAGTCCCTGCAGTGGGAACATTATTGGCTGATGATGATGATGATGAAGTAGGTGGCAAAATAATGAAATCAAACAAACAAAAGTCACCGACTTCAGAAACTGATTTTTCTTCTCAAGTTTATTTTTCGATATTTGTGTTTTTTTATTGAAGTCGGTTTTATTTTTTGTTAATCTTATTAAAACTATTTTGTTTTTCGTTCGTTACTTGTTAAAAAATGTTCATTTTCTCTACTACAATAATAATAAAGTAAATTTTAGATAACTTATTACTTATTTCCTTTTCAATATAAAAAAATAACATAATATATAAAATTATTGCCCACCGGTATTGGAAACAGGGTTCAAGCTACTGACGGTCAGGGTTACAGAGAAAGGAACCTCCTAACAATACGAGCCGTGTCCAGGAGTACCGCTTTCTGTATCAAGCCCTTGATATTGCCCTTGTATTGATCGAGGCTCTTGACAGTTAAGCCATTGGCTGATACGACTATCGGCACAATGATCGCTGAGTCCACATCCCACATGTCGACAACCTCGCGAGCCAGATCTAGATACTTGATTTGTTTATCTTTCTCGGTTTTCACAAGGTTCTCGTCATGCGGGATAAAGCGAATTTTAGATGACTTATTTATTAGAGTAAACTAATTATGTACATTAATTTAAAACTATTAAAAAAAAGGTAAACTAACAAGAAACTGTAAAAGGGTATCGGTTTTGTTAAGGGTATACTTTTACACACTTTGTACTAAGTGAGTGAAACAGGGGTTGGAGTTTTAGTTTCAGCTAGAAACACACAGATAAAATTAGACTGGTGATTCTAATGACGTCATTCAGCAATAATTTACACTTACTTGCATCTTTTGTAATTATTCCTATTGTTTCGACAACCTACTTTACAACAATGAGATACCTCATCTACTGTAAAAGTGAAACATCTTCACTACATATTATTATTATTATAACACAAAGTCGTCTAACGCGTCTGTCTGTCTGTTTGCAATAAACTCCAAAACTACTGCACCGATTTTCATGCTGTTTACACCAATGGATAGAGTGGTTCTCGAGGAAGGTTTTAGTATATAATAACATCCACGCAGGCAAAGCCGCGGGCATCGGCTAGTCGGTTTTAAACTAATCTTACGGCCTGGATTCTGACAAAGTGGATAAAAGAGGAGATATGAAAAACACGAGAGACACCACCTCTGACGGCACTGTTTGGTGCAGTGGCTCAAGCAGTTGACTGCTGCGCTACGTGTCGCGAGTTCGATCCCCGCACGGAACTACTATTTTGAGGCCTACAGATAGTTATTTCGGGTCTGGGTATTTTTATTTATTTATTAAAACTTTATGCACAACAAAATCGTACAAAGGCGGACTTAATGCCTTGGGCATTAAGCCCGCCTTGGCCTTGCCTTAGGTTTTATTTTTGTATGTGAGTTTAAATGTTTGTGAACGCACCAACGATACAGGAGAAATTAGGTTAAGGAGCTGTACATGGTATACTTGTACCAAACCCTTATAAGATTGCAAGCGTGATGTTATGTTATGTATCGATATTGCACAGCCTGTATTAAAGACCGTGAGTTAGTATGCTAAATAGATAATCACTATGGCAACCGACCTAATGAACATAATCTCAAAGCCGTATTGATAAGCAAAACAAGGCACGTCCTTGTTTTTCACTTGCATATTTGATGTTTTAATTACAAGTGTACTACTGCAAATATGATCAGAATATACACTGTTCCCACTGCTGGGACACAGACTTCATTTCATTAAATGTGAGTTGACTGTCAGCCACCACACCACACGGGCCCAGTCCGCCCAGTACAGGCCAGTTCATTTAGGAAAGTTCGTATTTTTTGCCGATGAGAATTCCTTCAACACTCGGTTTGTAATATAATAATATATCTTAAACTTGTTTAAAATATTAATTCTTTTATTTAGATTTTTTTTTTTATAATAATATATACTTAAGTCTGAGTTAAGAGATATTATAACATGACGAGATAAGATGACATGCCCATTTATAATAAAATAAACAATAAAAATAAGGCTCTAGAAACGTTCTCGCTCTAACAGCAAAACCTCCAAAAATATTCGCGAAACATAATTGTCATAATCTGTATGACAAATAAATAATCAAGCAACAAACATATAAAGTGATATGGCAGGCACTGATAATGTTTACTAACGCCAGTCCAAAACCGCGCGCGGCTGAATAAGCACGCATACACTTGCGCGGAAAAACAAAAACAACCATAGTGCATAATTCGCGCCAATTTCGCAAGTTTATCTGTCAAAAAGAAAATTCTTTTGTGAAAATTGTGTAAAGTTTCCGTCATAAGTTTGTATTGTGACAGTGAGTTTTTAAAGTTGTTGTGTTGTGTCATTACACAAGTTGGGTTTCTGCCAAATTCGCGTGACCTTTCAATGTTTGTATACAGACTATTTTCGTATTTATATTTGTGTTTTTTGTTAAGATTATCGCGTGTTTGTTTGCGATTGCGTACTTTTCCTACTGAGTTTTAGTAAGTCAACAGATTACAAATATAAATAGGTCAATAGATAAAAATGTTTTTATAAAATCAGCTGTTTGCGTCTCATTCAAATTATTATTTATTTATTCATGCATTTAAAAGGCAGAAAGGCGATTGTCCTTAGTATTTTTCTGCATATTTTTCCTTTTATAGTTTTTATTATTCATGGAACACAATAATTGAACGACTATAGAATTACATGTACAACTTTAGTCCCTAGTGCGAGTGTTATACTAGGATTCTAGAATACTAGTTAGAAACACTAGTGTAAACAATTCTTGTAATCAGTTAAGTTATATTAATAGAAGTGAAAAGCATACATAATCAGAGTCGGGCAGTAAGCTGCTGGGTAGTTTGATGAACTCCTATTCGGTCCTATTTGGCGCAGCCGGTGAGACAATGTTTGGATAAAAGTTTTTTTATTTGAAGTTTTTGTTCTGTGTGGTAAATAAATTATGTTTTATTTCCTTTTTACTTACATTAGAAAAGAAATAGTTCAGTATATATATGTAGTTAAATCATTGTAACAATCTAAAGTTATTATAGTTCAGACGAGGTTCAGACTGTGTCATTGCCCGATAACGATGTAAACAAATAAAGCATTTTACTTATAATTAGGTATTTAAAATGCGTATTTTAACCGTCATTGTTTTTATGTAAATTAGTCGCTTGATATTACCACATTTGCATGTGGAAGTAAACAATAATAAACACGGAACAGTTTGTTTATATACTTTATATAATTATATTTACCTATTTATATGGAGCGTGCATAATCTTTGTGGTCAAGGACCAATTATTATTATAAGTAAGGTCAACTTTCATGCTTTGGTGACTAATATAGTTTTTCTTTAGTTATTACGACCCAAGGCACGAGTAAATAATATAGCTCATTCTGTAGTAAACATATTAGGCAGTCAGAAAGGTCATTGTGAAAAAAATTATAGATAATTTTCGTAAATTGACATTCGTAGTCTATAAAACGCATGCTACTAAACGAGATAGGAATATAAATGGAGAGGGAGAGGAAGAATAAGGAAACGATGAATGAATTGTATGAGGAATGGTATGAAAGAAAAAGGACTAAATGCTAGCGTGACTCCTAACAGAGGATGGAATGGAAGAATGTGGAATCTATCTATCTATATAAATAAAAAGAGAAGTCCTGACTGACTGACTGACTGACTCATCTTCGCCCAGCCCAAACCCTTGGACCTAGAAAGCTGAAATATTGCACAGAGGTTCCCTTTCTAATGTAGACAAGGAATAAGGAAGGATTTTACGAAATTCAACCACAAGGGAGTTAAATAGGGGATGAAAGTGTATGGAAAATCGTAATTTTTGTAGTTAAACCGAACATCCACGCGGGCGAAGCCGAGGGCAAAAGCTAGTAAGTAATATGGGACAAGGGCAGGAAGGGACATGGGTTTGGTTTTTAGTCAGTAGAAGTCTGACACTCCCTTTTGCTCTGCCCAAGAGCGGGAGGGGTTATTTGATGATTTCCCACCCTCCAAAAAAAAGGGCACGTTCCTGGGGTTAACTGTAAAGGGATTTACCCAAAGAGTCCTGGTGGACGACAACCTGTGACCACTGTCTTCTTCGTCTTCGTCTTCTAAGGCCTACTTCTATCCATAGAGAATCTCTTATTGGTCTAAAACACCATTAAGAGACACGTTTTCGCAACCTAGAGGTCGAAACTCGAACGGGGAATCCCCTATCTCTCGCTTAGGTGTGTTTACGGCCACTAGACCAATGAGGTAGTTTCGACTTTTCGAGGTTTATACTGCTCTACACAATTCAAGGTTATCGAGAATTCTTTATTGCGAATTCAATGTCTTAGCCTTAATTAATTATTGTGTAAAAACTATTCATTTTGGTATTTCTCGCTTACAGAAATGGCGAACATTTATTAAAACTTTCAATCTCTGTTCAATCAACATAAGGGGATGATTTTTTTACCGTCATCTAGTAGTCATAAAGTCTTTCTTTTTAGTATAATAGAAACTCTTGAAAAGGTAATTTATTTCATTCAGTCTTCACTTGATTTTTCCAACATGATCATAATAAACTGAAGTTATTCCGAATGGATGTTTATGAGCTGACAAATCGGTCTACCTTCTTTCTTGTTCGTTTTTGCGCTCGGTACCACTACCATTGTCACTCACAATTCGATTATGAACAAATGATTCGAAACAAATAGTGAACTAGGGCAATATCCCGGTGTAAGTGTTGATGATCTTAATTAAGTTCGGTAGCGGCCATCAGCTGCCCTACTACATATTATAATTATGACGTCTTAAAACAGTCCTAACTCATTCTTAATCCACTGTGGAAAAGAGATGGCGCTTGACACCGTGTATAGTTCTGTCACGTTTCCACACTGGACTAAGATTAAGTTAGGACAGTTTTATGACGTCATAGTAGGGCACCAGGGCCTTAGTGAGAACAGGAGACGCAGGAAAATTATAGTAACTGCTCACTCGTAAGGCACTTACTTCTCATGGTTCACAACTAACTTAGTAATTTTTACTGCGAAATGAACATGATACCTACTAGTGTCATATTGCCGCCGTAACTTCCGCCATAACTTCCAGGTAGTTTGTAGTTTTATTTTATCTGCATTCTAGTACACCGAGGTCTTTGGACAATAACAAGTCTGGAATATTGCCCTTCATCTTTTAACGGTGAAGGAAAACATCGTGAGGAAACCGGCATGTCTTAGAAAAAAATCGAAGACATGTGACATCTACCAATCCACACTGGGCCTGCGTTGTGGATTGTAGCCCATCCTTCTCCTAGAGAGGAGGCCTGAGTCCCTGCAGTGGGAACATTATTGGCTGATGATGATGATGATCTTTATCGTGTAAATTCGTGTGGTTCGTGACAGAGTTTTATATCGCCCATATAAACCACGAGAAACACTCTCAGGCATGCTGGCTGGTATCCCGTCGGGGCTGTGGATTATCGAAAGGTTAACGCGGCTCCGACACAAGGGCGAAGAAGGAACATGGGTTTGGGTTTTAGTCAGTAGAAGTCTGACACTTCCCTTCGCTCTGCCCAAGAGGTGGGGGGGGGGGGGGGTATTCGATGATTTTCCACCCACCAAAAAAAAAAGGCATGCATCTCTCTCAATGATGGGTGCTTTTACATACAGTATAGTCTGCTGACGTCTGTCTGTCTACCTTCTACGATTCGGTCGGACGAACGAACAGATAGCGGAGCCCTAGTAACAAGACACTATAGAACCTTAAAACACGTGTAAACTCAGATAACGGTTATCAATAATAGTAAGTGAATAAGGTCCAATGAAGAAATTATCAAATAAAAGATTAATTTATGATTTATCATCAACCATATAAATCATCAAATGAATAGTAATAATACTCGTATTAGAAGAGTGAATAATAATATTTTAATCGCCATTAGGATCGAATTATAATCAGATAAATAGTTATAATTTATTAATAATTAATGATTATTAGTAATTTATCATAATTTATAATGATGAAGTAAAAAGGCGGCTTGAACTGGATTTCAAAGATAAAAATCTAAGCGGCTTAGGTCTCTGATAAAGTGATAACATTATCAACTAGATCTATGCAAGCATCCATGAAAACAACTGCCAACCTTAGTTTTCCCAGTGGAAAGTTTTGCTGAAATGAGTCAAATATGTACAAGTTCGAGATCAAACAATAGCGAGGAAAAATAAACATACGAAGTCTTCTTCTTCACTTTATTTTTTATTTATTTATGCACACACAAAATTCAAAAAAGGATAAAAACATAACAAATAGAAGAGCACAAAGATACTGCTTATTTCAAAAGAAATTTCTTCCAGCAGACCTGCGAGAGGAAAGTTGAATTACAAATGTAGACACAGTGTGTGGACAAGACTAACAAGATTTTAATTAAAATTATAAGGAACAAAAGCATATCCATTTAAAATAAACATATTTACATACTAATTTAAACACATATAAAAATAAATACTAGTATCCGAATATATACCTGTAATAAACATACAGAATATTACAGAATAGAGGAAAGATAATGCTCTCTGACTGGTTTTTTGAAAATAAATAAAGATTTACCGCCTTATTACAAAACGTAGTTAAACCTGGTTTAACTTAGACTTGGTTTATCTCGCATGACGTCTCACTTCAATAATATTCAAAAGAAAGTGACAGCATGCGAGATAAATCAGGTCTAAGTTAAACCAGGTTTAACTACCTTTTATAATAAGGCGGTTAGAGTCTAAAATTTTAGCCGGAAGTGAGTTCCACAAACGTACAGCTTGAACAGAGAAGGAGTAGGAAAACAATTCAGTTTTATGGGAAGGGAAATTAAGAGGATGCCTAAGGTGGGATCTACATAGAGTATCAGAGGGACGGGTGAAGGAAAAACAATCGCGAAGGTAGCTGGAGCACACCAGCACTAGGAACACCAGCAGTAAGATCACACCAATCAGAGAAGACCTTTACTTGCACAAACTCTAATATTTCATCATTATCATCATCAGCCTATATTGTTCCCACTGCAGGGACTCCGGCCTCCTCTCTAGGAGAGGGATGGGCTATAATCCACCACGCGGGCCCAGTGCGGATTGGTAGATGCCACATATCTTCGAATTTTTTGGTTCTAAGATATGCCGGTTTCCTCACGATGTTTTCCTTCACCGTTTTGAGAGCAGTGGTGATGAAATAAATTACACAAAGTAATGCGCATGCCTGGGTTAGAACCCACGACCAACTGTTCGTAAGTCGGGGCCGCAACCACTGGGCCACCACTGCTCTAACTCTAATATTTGCTTCGAATAAATCCCTCTTTCTTTGTCGTGTGGTTAGAGCTTAGAGCCTAACCTGGTCTCCAAGTTACCGCCCATGAGCCTCTGACTTGCCTTTACATGCCGTCGAGAAATATCTATCAAGCATTCTGGTTTCCACACTATGTTTTCCTTTACCGAAACAAGTGAAAATTATACAATGACGGCACGGTTAGCGCAGTGGCTCAAGCAATGGACTGCCGCACTGCGTGTCGCGGGTTCGATCCCCGCACGGAACATTTATTTGTAAGACCTACAGATAGTTGTTCCGGGTCTGGGTATTTGTGTATGTGAGTTTAAATGTTTGTGAACGCACCCACGATACAGGAGAAATTCCTAGTGTGGGGCAAAAAAAAAAACAATACGCAAATGAATACGAAAAATCAGAGGTGCATGTCTTATTTTTTTTGGAGTTGGGTAATCATCAAATAACCCCATCAAAGGTAGATAAACCTGGTTTAACTTAGACTTGGTTTATCTGACATGACGTCTCACTTCAATGATATTCAAAAGAAAGTGACAGCATGCGAGATAAACCAAGTCTAAGTTAAACCAGGTTTATCTACCTTTTGTAATAAGGCGGCTACTGTCTAAAAACTACCGCGGTATGTCTTTCGAAGAACCCACAGCCCCGCCGGGAGAGGTGCATGTTCCAACTCGGGACCTACGGCTTTGCAACCCAACGGTCACACCATTAGACTATCACTGCGTCAAAAAGGTGGAGCTGGTTATGCAGGATGGACAGGACAAGATGTGCGGTATATCCTGCAGAGGGGCTCCACATTGGCAGTCTGTTTGGGATGGATCAAGGATACCCCATTTGGCCAGATTTTATCTACAGCTGTCATGATCATCCTAGTGGGATCGCATCAGAAATGAAGACATTTGCAAGAAATCCAAGGTTACCGACATAGCTCGAAGAATTGCCAAACTAAGTGGCAGTGGGCAGGGCACATTGCTTGCAGAACGGATGACCGATGGGGCCGGAAAGTTCTGGAGTGGACGACGTGGCGTTAGAGGGCGTCCCACTAGGTGGACATGACCTTGGGAAGGTTGCGGGGACCCGCTGGATGCGAGACGCAGGTGACCGGTCAATGTGGTGACACCTGGGGGAGGCCTATGTCCAGCGGACGTCTTTTGGCTGAAATGATGATGATGATGATGTCTACAGCGGCCAAGCTGAGGTCGTGATCGGTTAAGAGATTTACGAACTCACACACGTTTCTGTGTTGACCCCAAAAAATATGGGTCAAGGGCAGGAAAATGATGAGAACGTGGCTTGGTAAATAAGAAATGAGGCTTAAGAGGAAGTCTATATATATAGTCTTAAGGCGCCGTTGAATAAAAAACTGTCGAAACCGTTTATTTATCATGTGATGCGGTATAATAAGGAAAATGTGGTGAGGAAAGTATTTAGTATGCATGTGAATAAGTACTGGTAGTCAGCGGCCCGAAAGTTTGACAACCAGTCTTACCAAAGGCTGTCGTAATTACCGAATACTTAGTGGGTTGTGGTAGTCAGATAGGCAGTCGCTCCATGTGAAATACTAGTATTCAGGTGTATTCGGTTAGACTGGAAGCCGACCCCAATATAGCTGGTAAAAGGCTAGGCAGATTATGATGATGTGAACGACTAGGTACTATACCTAAGAGTTTTTTTTTTAACGTTTAAAAAAAAAAAAAAAGTAGAGCTCTTGTCTTATCTTGCGTGGAAGATGACATGGTAAGAAAGGAAGGGAATGCTGAGATGACAGCACAACACGACACTTGTGAAGAAACAGCGATTGCCAAGAAAGTAATGAACCGTGCGGAAATCGAACCAGCAAATCACTCAGACAATGCGCCAACCGTGCCGTAATTTTTTAGTATGGAGCCTGGCCCTTCTAACCCTCTAAAATATAATGGTGGACACCATTAAATTTTTCACTACGGAACGCCCGTCGGGGCTGCGGATATCGAAAAGTTACCGCGGCTCCGACACAAGGGCGAGGAAGAGGGAACATGGGTTGGTTTTTAGTCAGTAGAAGTCTGACACTCCCCTTCGCTCTGCCCAAGAGCGGGGGGGGTTATTCGATGATTTTCCACCCACCAAAAAAAAAAAAAAAAAAAAAAAAAAAAAAAGGCCGTTGGGCGTTCCCGTCGGGGCTACTTGGTTTTTAGACAGTAGAAGTCTGACGCTCTGCCCAGAGCGGGAAGAGTAATTTGATGATTTCAACCTTAGAGATTTCAACCCTCCAAAAATTTTCGTTGATCGTTGGCGATCACCACGTTGTAATCACCAATCTTATTGACCAACAGAGCAATCAACACACTGTTCACAATATGTCGTTATAACAGCAGAGCACATACAAAAGGGCAACGAGCAGCTTTACATTTTTACACAGACAATTTATTTATTTTAATTACTTCATTAAATAAATTATGACAATTATGTTGAACAGGCGTGTTCGGAGATAATTATGTAAGGGTCACAAGGTCACGGAATTATGGGGTTTATTATTATAATAACGGTTCTAGAGTGTTCGCTGAAATTCCTTGAAAGTAGTATTTTCCATACATTTCTGTTCATTGTTATTATGTTGACAAAATGTATTAAACAACTGCTTTCTTGGGATTATTTATTTTATTAAGTTCCTATAGCTCTAGAAGCGCAAGACAGTTCTAGAAGCAAAAAATTACCATAAAAATCCGAACACTACGTTTTATCTCTTTGGCTAATTGCATTGGGATACATGAGTACATAGGCACAATGATAATTTTTCTAGTTTCCATTTCGAATCGCGAACTTTCCTGAAACCTGTGCCTTAAACCAGTGCTAAGCACAATTCAAGGGTTGCACTGCCGGGGCTGCGGGTTGTTCGAAAGAGATACCGCGGCCTCGGACACAAAGGGCTAAGAAGGAACATTAGACTAGCTTTTGCCAGCGGCTTCACCCGCGAGAAAATGTCGATTTTCCATACAAACTTTCATCCCCTATTTAACTCCCTTAGGGGTTGAATTTAGAGAAATCCTTCCTTATTCTTTGTCTACATTATAAAGGGAACCTCTGTGCAAAATTTCAGCATTTTAGGTCCAAGGGTTTGGGCTGGGCGTTGATGAGTCAGTCAATCAGTCAGTCAGAACTTCTCTTTTTATTTATATATAGATAGATAGAAGATTCTAGGTCCAAGGGTTTGGGCTGGGCGTTGATGAGTCAGTCAATCAGTCAGTCAGTCAGTCAGGACTTCTCTCTTTATTTATATAGAAGTCAGATACTTCCATCCGCTCCGCCTATAGCGGGGAGAAGTCATTTGATGGTTTCTAACCCCCAAAAAAAACATGGTCGAGCAAGGTGTTATTTTTTTTTCATTCAAGAACCTTTTTCTACCTCAAAGGCAGTATATAAACTCTACCGCTAAACTTAGTTGATGTTACCGCTTATCGTTTAGTTATTAGTTTATTGTTGTTAGCTTATCTCTCAGTGCAGTTATGGTTAATGCCGCTGGTATTGAACTTAAATCTCGTTATCACAACTGGGATAAATCAATATTAGAGCAAATATTAATTTTGCTAGCATTATCAGTAACACTATATTACACATTTTAATCAGTACTAACGCGGTTCTTGTCAAGGATTCTCATTAAAATACTGGATCTAGCATAATCAGCTTGCATTGTGGTGTAAAACGAGCCTTTACGAAGCCGTCAACCAAACCATAAGGGTGCTTTTCTATGCTATGCTACGTTGCTATGGATGCGTTTGATATCCACCAATCATATTCATTGGTGCACATAGCTTAGCACTGCCATGGTGGAAACGGACTCAGCTAAGCTATGTTTTTATATGGAAAGATGCGTGCTATGGATGCGTGCTATTTGCGTTGCTATATACTATCTTCCCTACTATCGAAACATAGCATAGCATCAGTGGAAACGGTCACATAGTTTCACAGCTTAGCTATTACATCTTCGCAGCATAACTGCATAGCTCTTCTCTCTCTGGGAAAAGCACCCTAAGTTAGGCCAAATAAACCAGGGTCGTCCTAAAGCTCGTTGGGTCGAGCATGCAACGTCACGGCAGCGGATAAGAGATGAAGACTCGAGAAGTGTGATAGCAAAAAGAGGGGCTATACCCAGCAGTGGATGAGTCTGGGCTAATATGATGATAAAATTTGATTTTTTCTACCTTCCATAATTATGTAAGAATGGTACTAAGTAATGTGACAGTTCTAAAATGACAAAGCAATTATTTGGCGAACACAATGTGGCACTTCATAATTATGATTGTCTAAGATAGCCGCGTGAATAATTAACTTTATTTATTACTAGCTTTTGCCCGCGACTTCGTCCGCGTTAGGGTAAACCCGGGATAGTTGCCCCACTTTTTGAAAAGGCCTTATAATTTTTAAACTGTACGTTTTTGATGAAGAATTTCCATGAATGTAATTAGTTTAATCTTTTTACTGCTCAAAATGGGCTCCATTCTCTTGGATACACAAATGTATTCTTTTAACGAATTCATTTCTAGTAACCTTTAATAAAGTGTTGTGGTGAATATTATAAATCGTATTCTGAGCTTCAACTCTCAACTCGTTGTCATTCGCATAAGATTTCATGTAAATTTAATTTTTTACATGAAAAAAAAGTCTAATGGGGTGAGATCTGGCGATCTCGCAGGCAGGTTTTCCTTTCATTTAATTTATCATGTTTGTTAGAGAGATTTCATCCTTATAATTGACCCTAACGATCGATGCAATAAAAGTACAGGGTATAATTTTTTCAGATTTTAGCCGGTTCGATTCCCGGGTGTGAGAGAAGAGAATTTTCGAAAATCTTTGAATGCAGTTTGCTTTCTATTCAAAAATAAAGGAATGTTTCCTTTGAGTAAAATTTTCTATCTGCAGTATTAAGAGTACTTTCCCTCCAGGTGGCATTACAAAATTCCACCCTGTATAATCAGAAAGCTCCGAACTGCTAAGCTATCGGGAGTTACACGTGTTATTGTGAGTTAACCATAAAAGATAGACATATACTGTTGTGGGATATTTTTTAGATAATTTTGTGTAGAACATTTCCGTCATACATGATTTCTATGTAGCTTTAACCATTAAGGCTGCACAAGCGACGGAAGCTTAAAAAATGGAGCAACTTCTCCCGTTTTCCCAACATTTCCCTTCACTGCTCTGCTCCTATTGATTGTAGCGTGATGAAAGGTACACTATAACCTCCCCAGGAGTATGACGAATAATTGTACCAAGTTTCGTTAAAATCCGTCGAGTAGTTTTTGTTTCTATAAGGAACATACAGACAGGAAGACAGACAGACAGACAGACAGACAGACAAAAATTTTACTGATTGCATTTTTGGCATCAGTATCGATCACTAATTACCCCCTGATAGTTATTTTGAAAATATATATAATGTACAGAATTGACCTCTCTACAGATTTATTATAAGTATATATAGATTAGACACGTGTTTTTGAAAGGTGCAACGCAATAGCTATTGGCATAACATGTAGAAAAGATGATTTTAACTGCGCAGGCATTTAAACAACGCACTGCCAGGTATAAAAATATGTAGAGAGCTAACAGAATAGGTTAGTTGACAAAAAAAATCTAGATAG
This sequence comes from Diarsia mendica, assembly GCA_949316265.1. Classification (NCBI taxonomy): domain Eukaryota; kingdom Metazoa; phylum Arthropoda; class Insecta; order Lepidoptera; family Noctuidae; genus Diarsia; species Diarsia mendica. Next base: position 4,963,915 of record OX438916.1, read on the forward strand.
ATTTCCAAAATATACAATTATTTTGGTTCTGGGCTAATACAGTGAAACTTGGTTAACTGGAACTCATTCTGAGGTCCCATGAGACAGACATTTAATTATTTAAATATATTTTGGACACAATGTTTTTCCTTAAGTTTTCACGTAAACAAAAAATTAAGACGATACTGTGCTTCTAACGCGCTTCAGACGCCCCCACTCATGATCTTTGACTGCGTTTTATTTTCGTAAAGTTTTATTAATTTGATAAAACAAAAAACACTTACCTATCCGATATTTTTCGATAATCTAACAGACGGACTAATCAGAATCATATTTTTTTTAGTCCATTAACCTAGTAAGAACCTCGTGGCTAGACAATACAAGCCACCTGGATCAATCTTCAGGATAAACCACATTTACCTAGGTTAGTCTATGAATGGGTGCATACTGCATACCGAGTTTCCTCCGTGCCCCGGAAGTAACCGTGTATGGAATAGCACCACATTTAACTCCAGAGCAGAGTCATAAATAAATCTCCACCTTAGCAGGATTTCCTTGCTGCGACCATCCTGGGCCTGGAGTCTATTTAAAGATTTCCCGATCCAGGTCCAGGTGGGACATTATCAGCCATAGTGGAACGAATGGCCTAGGTACGGATGCACTACCTCACCACAGCTTTAGTCGTTCCGTAGACCGCTCGTCTGAGACTGGGGTGAGCTTACGTTCAAACTTTACCTTTGCAATTAATCACTATCACTACATAATTATTATAAAACAAAATCCTCCACCGCGTCTGTCTGCCTGTTCGCAATAAACTCAAAAACTACTGTACCGATTTTCATGCTGTTTTCACTAACGGATAGAGTGATGGTTCTTGAGAAAGGTTTTAGTATAATTTATCCCTGGAATAGGTTCCCATGGGTTGCGCCGTTGCGGGAACGGGATAAAAATTTCATGATTACATTTGCCTCAGGCATCAGTTACTATTATAATATATATTCTACGTCGTTTTACAAACAGTATCCTTATGTTATTAAAGCGTTAATAAATAACTCCATCACGGTAATATCACGGTAATATTATCATACAGTAGTTCGACTTCATACAAACGGACGAAGCGCGGGCTATGCCTACGCGCCTCGATTAAGGGATGCGCCTGGGATGCAGACAGTCGCGACTGTGCCGCAGCGACGAACGGACGGTGTGTTGTTTTTTAACAATATATGCGCGATGTTTTCTCTAAAAATAAGACAAGTACATTTAATTTACATTTTTTGTGTTGTTTTTGGTTTTATGAATTCGTTAATAACGTATCCAGAGATAACTTTTTTTTAATTACCTGGAAACTTTGAAAGATAAGACTATAAAATAATTTCACTTACTAGTAGGTAGGCTTATAATGTGTGTCTTTTTAATGGATAAGTATTTCTTTATATGTCCCGAAAAAAAACATGGTTTTTTAATTAAATCTATCAATCAAAAAACAACACGCATGTTTATTGAACACTTTCTATTCAATTCACAAAGTATTTTATTTGTTTTAAAAAGTATATTTACGATCACAAAACTAAATGGAAACACAAAGTAAGCACATGTAATTAAAATACTGGAGGCGGGCAGCCCTTACGCATGTTTACGTACCGCGCGGCTGTAGGCATTTATTTCAAGGACACGGCCGAGTCACACTACTGTACATATTTATACTGTGGTAATATTATCATACAGTAGTTCGACTTCATACAAACGGACGAAGCGCGAGCTATACCTACGCGCCTCGATTATGGGATGCGCCTGGGATGCAGACAGTCGCGACTGTGCCGCAGTGACGAACGGACGGTGTGTTGTTTTTTAACAATAAATGCGCGATGTTTTCTCTAAAAATAAGACAAGTACATTTAATTTACATTTTTTGTGTTGTTTTTGGTTTTATGAATTCGTTAATAACCTATCCAGAGATAACTTTTTTTAATTACCTACCTGGAAACTTTGAAAGATAAGACTATAAAATAATTTCACTTACTAGTAGGTAGGCTTATAATGTGTGTCTTTATAATGGATAAGTATTTCTTTATAAGTCCCGAAAAAAAAACATGGTTTTTTAATTAAATCTATCAATCAAAAAACAACACGCATGTTTATTAAACACTTTCTATTCAATTCACAAAGTATTTTATTTGTTTTAAAAAGTATATTTACGATCACAAAACTAAATGGAAACACAAAGTATGCACATGTAATTAAAATACTGGAGGCGGGCAGCCCTTACGCATGTTTACGTACCGCGCGGCTGTAGGCATTTATTTCAAGGACACGGCCGAGTCACACTACTGTACATATTTATACTGTGACTCCATGTAGGTATGTTGAACGTGTACCAGTGAGTAATAAGAGCGATAAGAGGGACGCGGCGGGAAACAAGCGCGACAGGATATCAATATTTAGCAAAACAGATTAAGTATGCAAGCGTATGGAGCCCCAAGTGTCGCCACATTAACTGGGCCCCGAGTCTGCTATTCAATAGTGTCAGAATGGTCGATCATTGATCTCATAATGGTTGATTGATGACAAGCCAAAAAGTACCTTATGCCTGTCGACTTAAGGTACTTTTTGGCTTGTCGTAAATCAACCATTATGAGATCAATGATCGACCATTCTGACACTATTGAATAGCAGACTCGGGGCCCTGGTCTCGTGCGTCTTGCATCCAGCGGATTCCCACAACCTTCACTAGGGCATCAGTCCACCTAGTGGAAGGCTTTCGAACGCGCCGCGCTTGCCTCCTTCAGAACTTTTCGGTCCCATCGAACATCCGTTCTACGAGCATTGCCCTGTCTATTGTCACTTAAGTTGGACGTTTCTTTGGTCTACGTCGAAAACCGTAGTTCTGTTTATCCATAATATTATGCGGAAGTACCTACTTCTTCAAGGTGTTAACAGACCCTTTATCAAATTATGAAACTCCACGCAAAAATGGTTTCTGGTGAAGGAATTTTCTTGGGAAGCGCTGTATTTGTCTTCTTTTTCCATATTTTTATAACAGTCGAGCGAAAAAAAATATTAACATAAAAACAGTGTATTACACGAGATGAGGAATTTCCCTGACTCCTGTAATAGTTGAGCTCGTGCCCCCAAACCTAATCTTACCTTTTTTTTTTTTTTTGGTGGGTGGATAATCACCAAATGACCCCCCCCCCCCCCCGCTCTTGGGCAGCGTGAAGGGGAGTGTCAGACTTCTACTGACTAAAAACCGAACCCATGTTCCTTCTTTGCCCTTGCGCCGAGGCCACGTTATCTAGTACAAAAATCCGCGGCCCCGACGCGGACGGCGCGTACGGCGGACCTAATCTTACCTTACCTAACATACCATACCACATACACATTCAATTTAAAAATCGAAATAAAAAAACTATTACTCAATTTCATTGCAAGTGTTTGTTTGTGTGATTGTGTGTGTGTTACTCTCCTACTAGCCATAACATCAATCACGCCGTCATCATTTTACGCTTCTTCGATATTCATCTTAGTTTGTCATCTTCATGTCCTACAAAAGAAAGAAAAAACAGGAAAATATACCTATATCTGAAAAACATCTCAGAAATATATTTTTCTAAGAAATTCAAGATATCGTGCCCTTAAAGCGAAAACCAACTAAAGTCTTATGGGCAAAAATGAGTTACAAATACCGTTAGAATCTCCTTTTCAAGATCTACATACTGGTAAAACCCGTTTTCCGAGGTGACGCTCCGTTCTGGATTTAGCTTTTAGCTAAGGTAGCTTATCAGGAGATTTTTTCAATAAAGAACAGACAAAACCCAGTAAGTGTCGGTTAAAGCAATGTTTTTGCACTGTAAGCAATTTTTCTCGCCAGGAAAAACATTATATCTGCGTTTAAGTGGTTTTGTCATGATTCACGTTAAATTAACAATAACAATAACTGAGACTAAATATTTCTACTTAGTATTAGCAATTACCCATTAGGTGAACATAAATATTTCGTTTAATTTTATTTTATTTTTTTATAACGTTGCCCCACACTAGGAATTTCTCCTGTATCGTGGGTGCGTTCACAAACATATAAACTCACATACACAAATACCCAGACCCGAAACAACTATCTGCAGGTCATACAAATATTTGTATATGTATTATATTTGTATTTGTATTAAATTCATAAAAAACTGCTGTCTAAACTCTATTCTTCAAAACACAAGAAAACATTGCGACTACAGGAAAAACCACTAATCTGTAGCATTTATCAAGCCAATCCTTCATTTTTCCTACTTGTTTGAGAATTAAGCTATTTTTCCTTCACCACCCGAATAATGACTACAATAAGAAATCAAAATACACGTACTCCTCTTTATCAAGTATTTTAATAAAATGTTTACGATTCGAACCTTTAAACACGATTTTCTCGAAACTACATTTTGTGCAGTTAGTTGGGTTTTGAAGTAAGGGCACGATATAGTTACGGAGTTAATAATTATAACTTAATAACCACCCACACATAAAATATGTAATTCCGTCGTAAGATCATGTGACAGGTCCATGCATTGTGCGTATACATAATTATATACGTAATATTCTATGTAGTGCATAATAAATGTACATATTATGATTCACATGAGAATGTTAAGACTAAACAAGTTATATATATTATATATATAAATAGGCAAGTATAGTCACTTATAATCTAATCTTACATTAACTAGTCTATCTTACTTCTACTTATTTTAAACTAGCTGATGCCCGTGGATTCGCCCGCGTGGATGTCTGTCCAATTATATACTAAAACCTTTCTCGAGAACCACTCTATTTATTAGTGAAAACAGCATGAAAATAGGTGCAGTAATTTTTGAGTTTATCGTGAACAGACATACAGACAGACGCGGTGGAGGACTTTATTTCAATACTAGCTGATGCCCGCGGCTTCACCCGCGTGGATGTCGTTCAAATTATATACTAAAAAAACCTTCCTCTTGAATCACTCTATCTATTAAATAAAAAACTGCATCAAAATCCGTTGCGTAGTTTTAAAGATTTAAGCATACAGACAAAAATAGCGACTTTGTTTTATACTATGTAAGGATGCAGTGATAGTCTGTGAGGATGTATGGGGGTCATACTCAGAAAAGGTGTACATTTGGTGTCTTTTCTTGTCCCGCAACCTCATAATTACGTAAATATTTAGTATTATGATATATTTTCTTTTATCCCCCCTTTTTGTTATATTAGTCAAATTCTACGATGATTTCTCTGATATTTTCAATTAAATTTTCAGTATAAGATTACATTTTTTGATTGTCAAAACATTGATAAAAATATCGCCATACATTTTTTTGGTGTCCCAATGACGATTACACATTTTCAGAGATGAATTGTTACGAATTTTCATCGCTTTTTTTAACATTGACTGTGGTTATATGTATTATTCTTGATGAATCAAGTAACTAAATAAGACCAATTTTATCCGTAAATCATTTATAGAAGGATTTATTTTAATTAAACAAATGTTGTCCCAAAATTATGAAGTTTCGTTACTCAGGGTTAGTAACGCGTGATAAAATTTGAAACGCAATGACTTAAGGTGGTATAAATAGTTTTTTTCTAATCTGGCAACGTTATTACTTACGTCAAAATCACTGTCACGGCAGCCATCTAGTTTTCGCCGCAGTCGTGAAGTCAAGACGTTTAGCAAGTGAAAATTTACAAAAAATACCTCAGGGTGATAAACGACTATTATTTTGGTAAGTTCAATGTTTTTTGTTTACTTACCATGTTTTCTTCATATCTTTTGTATTATCTAAAAGAATACACTCAGTGCTTGCGTGGTAAAACCGTGGTTTACGTAAAAACATTTTTAGAGGTTATGATTTCTCAGATTTTATTATCATTTTCGTTATATTGCGTAAAATTGCGTTACGTTATGAAACTGAGAAATTGTTAAGCTTAGTTCACAAAAACTAAAAGTGCATATCTATATATATCTGTGTATTAATACACAGGTATGGTATAGTTGCCGACAGGTTTTTTAATGGAATTTAATTAAATAATTACCAATGTTTATGGTATTTTTATTTATCTAAATAAGGCTGATAAGCCAAATATAATCAGGTGTTTTATTCGCCCAATCCATGTGCACCATACCTTATGACATCAGTTTCGTGACGGAGATTCTCAGTATCGTTACCTATCAGTTTAGTTACAAATTCAAAATGTACACTTTTTCTGAGTATGACCCATGGATGTTTGTTACTCTTTTACGGATTGAAAAAATAAGATGCAAAAAAAATTAACAAGAGAATACAATACATGTTTTTGCTAGTGTACAAAATATTCAAAAGCATTTGTAGCATTTATTGCCATAGAAGTCGGTGTGTGTATGTGTGTGTGTAGTATTACGAATACGATAATTACTGTTCCATCTGCCTAATAAGAGTTTCATTCATATTAGAGAGAAAATTATGAAAAATATGTTCATAGAAGTTTATTGTGACCGGTCGCTCAAATAGGGAAGTAGAACAAAGAAAAATAATTATTATGGTGTAATTATAGATATTGCGTTAATATTTTCCGAAGGTCCGCGTACATTTTGTACAATAATAATATTATATTAAAATTATAATTGCGCTTATAGGAAAAAAATATACCAAAATATTCGATAAGTAGGTACCTATGTACCTAACAAAAATAATATTATAACAATAACATTGTGTTCAAATATGATACGGAAATTACATATTAATACAATAAGTAATAGGAATAATACGCACTAAAATTTTCGTGAAAAGGATTAGGTAGGTAGGTATATAGTACGTACCTACCTAAATAATCCTACGCCCGTTTTGGTGCATCCCTATGTACCAAAACAGGCATAGCAGAGACGGTGCTCTGGACAGTCCTCTCATATGCGGATGGGGACCGCCCAGGGTAGTTTTAGTGAGGTAGAAAACCGGGGCTGCGGGATGTTGAAAGAGATACCGCGGCCTCGGCACAAGGGCGAAGAAGGAACATGGGTGGTTTTAGTCAGTAGAAGTCTGACACACCCTTCCGCTCTGCCCAAGAGCGGGAGGAGTTATTTGATAATTTGCCACTCACGAAAAAAATAAAAAATAAAGCTTTTCCCTGCATTCGTGGTCGCCTTGTTAAAGGTTTTCCCCTGTGAACAAAAATATGTATATAAAAAAGGTTCCTACAATTTGTTGAAATAAGAACATTTCAAACAAGGACAGAGGAAAAGTTTTATCTTTGCAGTTCGCCTAACATTCGTTTTGGTGATTCATAACATTGACAGGCAAGTGAGCAATGATCACCGTGCTTGCTTTGTGTTGGTAATAACAGGGACTGTCCCATACATGTATATATATACATACGTAAACTCACGCCATGTTTCCAGGGGGGTAGGCAGAAACCACAGAACGCCACCGCCTGACCTTTGTATGCTTAAATCTATAAAACTGCGCAAGAGCTCCACGAGCTGATCCCACCATCTCCCTTCTTCCATCGGGAGACTAGACGTACTGCAGGGTATCACCGATACCTAGTCGACATTCCACACATTCGAACGAAACGCTTTGCTGGGTCCTTTAATATGCGCACAGCCAAGGAGTGGAATTCCCTGCCTGCGTCGGTTTTTCCGAGTTCATATAACCCTTATCTGTTTAAGTCGCGAGTAAACAGGCTTCTACTGGGTAAGCTCGTTCCATCGTCGACATCATCTCTGCCCTTAGGGCAAGATTGAAGTCAAGAGCAAGCTCATTTATAATAAAAAAAATAAAAATAAACTATAACGGATTTTGATACGGGTTTTAATAGATAGAGTGATTCAAGAGGAAGGTTTATGTGTAGAATTTATTCTTCCGTTCGAAGCCGGGTAGGGTCGCTCTAGTACTGTATATTAAATTAAATACATTCACAAACTAAATAGAATTAAATTATGTTATGATAGCAGCTGACAACCGTACATTATATAAATACTAATATTGTTACTATTAATATAAAGTACACAAATCACATCTAGAAACAAATATGTTTTTGGATAAATCAGTGTGGCGCGGCCGTGAACTAAGCAGATCATGCTATACAAAACCAGTTTGTGCGGATTCCTCACTGTATGAGAAAACTTTATAAAGCTAGGCCATGTTATGCTGGAAATGTAAACCTTGGTGTATCGCCCTGTACTTTAGCCATAGGTACTCAAAAATATTTGATGATTGCATTATTTCAATCAAATAGGTAGCTAGGTATCGTAGGGTTAATAAAAGACCTAGGTAATACTTATATATGAGGTCTTTAAGACCACCTCATAGGTCCAGTGGTCAAAAGCACGACTACTGACTGTGACTACTACCTTCATGTTTTTTTTCTTTTCCCCATTAAAAAAGAATTGGAAAGACGTTGCACAGAATCGTGACCGTTGGAAGGCATGGAGGCAGGCCTTTGCCCAGCAGTGGGTCAATATGAGCTGGCTATAATAATAAAAAATAACTGGAAAACTATAAGAAGCAGCCCAAATCTGGACAGTTTGTACCCAGGCAATGGGAATAGTATCACCCCTTATAAGCGTAACCATGGAGTTCTTGCCGGTTCTTCTCCATAGAAAACGACCAACCCGAACCGTGCAACTTTTTTCCACGTTTTATAAATACCGATGTATAAAATAAATATATATAAAATAATGAAAATAAAACAAAGTCTTCCGCCTCGTCCGTCTTTATAATATCTACTAGCTTTTGCCAGCGGCTTCGCCCGCGTGGAAATGACGATTTTCCATACAAACTTTCATCCATTGACTGGCCTGTTGGTCTAGTGGTTAGTGACCCTAACTGCTATGCCGGAGGTCGTGGGTTCGATTCCCACCCAGGACAAATGTTTGTGTGATGAGCACGATCATTTGTTCTGTGTCTGGGTGTAATTTATCTATAATATGTATGTATTTAGAAATATATAAGTATGTTTATCAGTTGTCTAGTACCCATAACACAAGCTCTGCTTAGCTTGGGACTAGATGGCGTTGTGTGATAGTTGTGGAATATTATTATTATTATTTTATATTATTATCCCCTATTTAACTCCCTTAGGGTTTGAATTTCGAAAAATCCTTCCTTATTCCTTGTCTACATTATAAAGGGAACCTCTGTGCAAAATTTCAGCTTTCTAGGTCCAAGGGTTTGGGCTGGGCGTTGATGAGTCAGTCAGTCAGGACTGTTTCTCTTTTTATTTATATAGATTCACGATAAACTCAAAAACTGCTTCACCGCGTTTCATGCTGTTTCACCCACATTCACCAATGGATAGAGTGGTTCTCGAGGATAGTTTTAGTACCTGTAAGTATAATTATTTGACCGACATCCACGCGGGCAAAGCCAGTAAGCCGCGGGCAAAGTAGGTATCAGTTAGTGTAAATAGGTTCATAATAAATACACCTGTGCCTCCTCTTCGGTGAATTCTGGCGTGATGTGCAATTATGTCATGTTTCTAAGTATAACATTGTATATAAATGAGCCACACGATAACTTATGTTAAATGCATGACGGTCTGACGGACTGACACTAAACTATGGTAAAACAATAGAGGTATTGTGAATCAGGTACCTACATATATAAAAACTATGAGTTTACACGTATTGTCGCTAATTTAAGAATATGAAGACACTGTATTGATTTCTGATTCTATTGTTTGGTGTGTTACCTATTTATTTCAATTAGCTCCCACTTTACACCTAAGTTATCATTTGGTAAAACATCATCATCATCATCAGCCTATAATTTTCCCACTGCAGGGACTCAGGCCTCCTCTCTAGGAGAGGGATGGGCTAATAATCAACCACGCAGGCCCAGTGCAGATTGGTAGATGTCGCATATCTTCGAATTTTTGGTTCGAAAATATGCCGTTTGCTCACGATGTTTTCCTTCACCGTTTTGAGAGCAGTGGTGGTTTAAAACATAATAAATTAAACAAAAAATAGTCCTGTACTACGAGACAACATACCTTTCAATATGTAACAGGTATTTAATAAGTCTCCAGACGAATTTCTTTACAAACAGGAATCGAACCTTTTGTTAAAAAGACATATTCGCTATATACCTACTTAAACCAGTAAACCCTGTCCTCCACAAAATAATTAAAATCATATTTATATATCGTTAGTGTAGTTGGAGCTACGATTAGGTGGGCCGCGATAATTATGTGTGATTCACCTTATCGGATCATGTACAACATGGGTTTAGGAGAAAATTATGTACAGTCAGCGAAGTCATAAGAATGTAAAATGAAAAACAATATACATATTTTTATCATTTACAAATCTTTTTACGTTTTTTTTTTTAATAACTGTAGATATAACAACAAAATATATAAACTAAACTAAAAACAAACTAACTATACAAGGGTATCGAAAAACTTCTCCTCAACGTTGTCATGGTCACAGACCCCCAGACGTCCACAACCCAGTTAGGTATTCGGGAACACGGAATGCGAAAGATACGCCGCGTCAAATACCACTTCAATCAATCTATGTGGTGTTCATGCTTGGCAGTATGATATTGAAACCCGCAATAGGGCATGCAAGCCTACATGATACTAATAAAAATATGAACAAAAAAAACACTGATTAATAACAGACAGAACCATACCAAATATTTCGGAAAAGTCTCGCGACTCTTGCGCCTATTTAACAGAAAATGTGCGCGGATCAATGACTTTTAGAATCCATTTTCCCTTCATATTTTAAAATTGGCATATTAATGTGAGATCTGGAGAGCGTGTGAAAATTTAGTTGAGGCATAGTTTTTTACATATTTCGGACAAGAATCGAATACTGAATTCTCTCCTTCAATAATAATAATAAAATATGTCCCTCGTTCAAACAGTGTGTTACAATTTACACTATATTTTCTTGCCTGACTGTACACTTTCACCGGCGACTTTCTACATCACAGTCACGCCAAAGCTCGGCTATTTACTCCTCGTAAACAGTGGCATATCGTCTTCTATGTATTTCGTTTCGATAGACTTTACATTTTTTTTAAATAAGTGTGGTTTCCTATGTGGCGATTTGTATGTAAAATAGTTAGCTAGTGAAGTTAAGATATTTAGTGGTTAATTGTAAACATCTATGATGTTACGCGACGTGCATGGAGTGGGTCTTCTTCTTAGCGTGTCGATGACAATTTAAATTGAGTCAGCCCATTTGGCGAAGAGTTTGGCACTTTCAGTAGCTTCCATCAGCTCCTGTGATGTACAAGTTACAGGACAGGCTGGACACGATATCAAGTGCCCCATAGTCTGTGGGGCAAAACCACACTCCAGGCCAGAGTCATCTATGAATGTCCACCTGAACAGGTTTTCTTTGCTTCGGCCTACCTGTGTCCGGAGTGGGTTATGCTTGGAGTCCCTCTTAGGGATCCCATCCAGAGCGAGGTGATCTGACAGAGAACCTAGTAAGTTGTCGACTAAGCTCACAGAATAAGAAAGCCGAGTAGGGAATGGGCAGGCCATATTAGCCGTAGAACCGATGACCGTTGGGTAGACGTGTTCTTGAGTGGAGACCTCAAATCGGTAAGCGTAAGATGGGACGCCCTCAAGCTCGGTGGAGCAAAGATCTTCGCAGGGTGACTGATAGTAGCTGAATGAGAGTTGCCGAGAATCAGGTTGACTGGGGTGAGATTGAGGAGGCCTATGGCCTATGAGTGGACTGTTGTCGAGTGACAGAATCATAAAATATAAACTGCGTCTGTGATCATTTTTAGAAATTTCACGTTATTCATAAGTATTCCTTTTATAGCAGCCTTTTTAGACCCCATGAAATCACGTTGGGGCTTTTGTTTTGTTACCTATTACATAATACATAGGTATATTATTATGCAATTGTGCGCGCCAGGGGGGCAGGAGTAGCTCCTTTTTTTAGAAATGCTTCTGCATCAGGGTTTCTCCGAAGAGCGTTGTCGGTTGCTTTCAGAAAAAAAAATGGTCATAAATGCAGTGCAGCAGTGGATATTACAAGCTATTAAAAGCTTTTGGACAATAAAAACCAAACTCTAGCATTTGACCGAAAACATTTAAACTCGTTTTAGGGGAAATCCCGAAGTGGAAGGTAGGTAGACTCGAAATTACAGTAGTGTTGTAATTTATCGTTTCTCTTCGTGTTTGAGTCATGTCAGCACAAATTTTTCTATAAAATGAGTTATCCCAGAAAAGTACGTGTAGCTTTGTAGACTTGCAAGTGTTTTAGAGGATTCCCACGGGAAGCATACTTTGTGTGCACGCAGTTTGGCTAGGACGTTGCAGGCTTGAATCACCTTATTGTCTGTTTAAAAAGATGGTTCCGTGCTTCGATAGGCACATAAACCGTTGGTCCCGGGGTGTGTGGGGTCGTTAGACCTTACTGCTCACACGATAAGAAGAAAAAGACGAAATCAAAAATACGATTGCTAATGTTACTTGGTAGTTATTTTTAACCATTTAGGTTTTTGATTTAAATGGGGTGGAGTACTTTGAGAACATTTTAATAATATCATGGCGTAGAATGAAACCTAAATAAAAATATTATATTTTCATGGAGTAGTTAGGGAACTCTTTTTGGAGTACTTCGGGAATAACCCGGTTACTCGCCGCATAGGATCCACACTTATTTTAATACAATAAACAAGTCAAACATGCATCTTAGAAAATTAAATGTAAAATGTTCGAGCTAATAGAATTTGATGCAATCAGCATTGTTTCCGAGTAAGTAAACCTTTAATAATTACTTAGGTACTGTAAAAAAAGACCCTTCTTCGAAGCCGAAAAGTACTATTCTCCCCACAGAATAGATAAAAGAGGTTAGAAGGGCCATGTGGGCGTGGCAAGCGCGCCGGATTTATGACACATATGAGCAGACGCTCATATATGACCAACAATCGCGCTCATATTGTGACAGCGAACGGAGCTCCGAGAAAAAAAAGAATTATGCCGTCTTGCGCGATTATTACGTGTCGGAAAAGAAGCCAGGTGTGTAGTGTGGCTCGAGAAGGGATTTCTTTTCATCGGTAAGTCTTAAAACCTTAAAATACAAGTGATATTTGTAATTATTACAATAGTATTATGTAGTTCGCAGACAAAAATGATACAATCGCAAGCAGAAACGAAATTATGTACATTGCTTGCAATACGTGGGTACCATCTTGTACTTCGTGGGCGATTGCGCAATGCATTTCGTTCACTGCGAACGTCGCGTGCGACGAGCCACAGCTTAAATTCTACCTAATCTTTGCGTTTCGATAGTGTTGTATCAAGTTGTAAATAATGTCGATATTTAGTATGTGTAAATGTATTCAAATGATTATTATGTTATGATTAAAATAACTTTTGTTTATCCCATACTATCAATATGACGGCAGCCATATTGTTTAGCTGCGAGAGACGGCGACTAGATGGCGCTAGTGGAACGTGCACGCATCATAGAGAAATAATTTTGGCTAAAATATTTAAATTCAAATCCGGTAAAATGTTTTTAGGTTGGTACCCCCGGCGATCGCCTTTATAAGCGACTGAGCTGTAGAGTCGGCACGCATTTCCAACGGATACGTCCTGGTGCACGGACCACTGTCTCTCGACAGTCAGTACAGTCCTACTTGACCGCCCTTACTGTCGTTATAAGTTTTATTTTATTTTATATTATTTCTGTGTTTAAAATAAGTTATAAGTGTTAGTGATAACTACTGATAAATCATAGTGATTGTGTGATATAAGTGATTGTGTGATTGTGAAATAAATTTGTGTATTGCCATATCTGAGTTTTACTTCTGATGTTTGGGCCAAACCCGACATCAGAAGTGGGATCGGATTGTCCGCCCACCTCTGGCACTTCATCATCGCAAAATATGCAGGAAAATGTTCCGCTACCCACAAACACTCTAGAAGAAAAGAAGAAAGAAATTCTTTCAAAATTAACTGAAGCTTTACTACCCCGGTCCAATGCACCACCGCATCCTTTCACAGCGTTGGTACCATTTGATCCTGACGACCCTAATTCAGACATAAAGGGTTGGTGTCGGCTGTCAGACACCATAATTAAGGGCAAAAAACTAAAAGGTCTCGATTTAATCATGACGCTGACCCATTGTCTTCGAGGCCGTGCAGCCACATTACTGACCAAGATACCTCCCAGTCAATATCAATGGGAAGATATACAGGAGACTTTAAAAGCTCAGTTCTCTCGCCCTATGCTTGTTCAGGATCATTTTGACAGTATCCTCAAATTTCAAATTGTTTCCAATGAGACCCCGGCTCAGGCATGTCTACGTCTTTGGCAATTGATAGAAAATATCCCGGACGCAAGTTTACCCGAGAAGGTTGTGACGGGGTTTGCCATCTCCGTATTATCCCAGTGTGACGTTCAAATACGTCGTGAATTAAACTCTACTGTGGTAAATGACAAATCCCAGCTATTTCGAGTACTACGAGGCATATCCTTGAAAAGAAAGTCAGAATTGGCCGAGTCAAACGATTCTGATATCAAACGCCCTCGTTCTACGTTTCCCTTTCGTGGCAATTGTAACATATGTGACAAGACTGGGCATCGTGCGGTTGATTGCCGTGAAAGAAACAAGCAACCTAGTCGTTCTACAGTAACGGATAAACGCGTAAACCAGAAGTCACAAGTTACGTGCTACGTCTGCGGGGAGCCAGGCCACGTCGTCTCCACCTGCCCAAAGAGGGTTGACAATACGAAGAAGGAACAAGCAACTACCGGAAGCAAAGAAGTCAACGTGTGCTCGAAAATTGTTCGAGGTATTATGGACTGTAGTGGTATGACATTTTCCTTTATTTTTGATTCCGGTTCTGAATGTAGTTTAATTAGGAAAAGTTCTTCACACCTTGTTACTGGACAAAGATCGCATGAACTTATCAACATGATTGGTATTGGAAAGAGTATAATTAGTAGCACAGAGCAAATCGTTTGTGATATAAAAATTCAGTGCATCGAAATTAACGTCACTCTTCACGTAGTTCCGGATGATTGCTTGCGCGACGCTATTTTATTAGGTAGAGATATACTTGAGCGTGATATTCTTGTTGAAATTTCCGAGACCGGTTTAACATTCAAGCAGGGTAGAGAATTGAATATGTGTACCAAAACCAAACCTATTTTTGACATTGATTCAATTAATACTGACCTGACAGGACCTGATAGAGTAAAACTTTTTAACATATTAACGCAATATGCAGATTATTTTATTGAAAATTTTCCTACAACCAGAATTAAGACGGGACAGTTGAAAATTGATTTAATTGATCCTCATAAAGTAGTTCATAGGAGACCTTATAGGTTATCCCCTCAGGAATCTAAGATAGTTGATGAAAAAATTCAGCAATTATTGACGGCAAATATTATTAGAGAAAGTTCATCTCCATTTGCAAGCCCTATCATTCTTGTAGAGAAAAAAAGACGGTAGTACGCGCATGTGTGTTGACTATCGGGAATTGAATAGCAATACTCAACCGAATCATTATCCTTTACCTCTGATTAGTGAACAAATTGATAAACTTAATGGTGCTCACTATTTTAGTAGTATTGATATGGCCTCTGGGTTTCACCAACTACCTGTACATGAAAGTTCTATAGAAAAAACAGCATTTGTAACCCCAAAAGGGCAGTTTGAATATTTAGCTATGCCTTTTGGGTTACGCAACGCCCCTTCCATTTTTCAAAAAGCTATTAATACTGCTTTGAAACCTATGAATGATGAAAAGATTTTAGTTTTCATGGATGATGTACTTTCAATTTCAAAAGATATTAATGAGGGGCTTGACCGTTTAGATAAATTACTCAAAATATTGTCCGAATCGGGGTTCTCGTTTAATTTAAAGAAGTGTTCATTTCTGAAAGTCCAAACTGAGTACCTTGGGTACATAGTTTCAGCCGGAGAAATTAGACCAAATCCAAAAAAAATACAAGCCTTAATTAATGTCCCTACTCCGAAAACTGTCACTCAAGTTAGGCAGCTCATAGGGCTAGCTACGTATTTTAGACAATTTATTCCTGATTTTTCTCAGATAATACGGCCTCTGTATCCCTTAACAAAAGGAAAGGGTAATGTTAAATGGACCCCAGAGCATAACCAAATACACCAAAAAATTATCCACATTTTAACATCCGAACCAGTTTTAAAAGTTTTTGACCCTTCTTTGCCCATTGAACTCCATACCGATGCAAGTAGCGAGGGATATGGTGCAATTCTTATCCAAAAATATAATGATACCCCTCATGTAGTAGCGTATTTCAGCAGGAAGACCATAGATGCAGAAACACGTTACCACTCTTATGAGTTAGAGACCCTTGCGGTAGTAAAAGCAATCGAACATTTTCGTCATTATTTGCATGGGCGAAAATTCACTGTATTCACCGATTGTAATTCCCTTAAAGCTTCTCACTCCAAACGTGATTTGACTCCAAGGGTTCACCGTTGGTGGGCTATATTGCAGGCTTACGATTTTGATATCGTGTACAAAGAAGGTCGAAAGATGGCTCATGCAGATTTCTTATCACGCAATTTGTCTAACACAAATTATTCTGAACCCCGTAAAGTAAATTTTCTTGAATTAGATATAGGTTGGTTAATTGTAGAACAAGAACGCGATTCGGAACTATCTGAAATCATATCAAAATTCCGTAATAATCAAATACCTGAAGAGATATCGCGTACTTATGATTTAAGACAAGGGATATTATATAGGAAGATAGAACGTAGAGGAGTTTCTAGTTGGCTACCCATTGTGCCCCGTTCTTTGGTTTGGTCCCTCATTAGCCATGTCCATAATGAAATAAAACATTTAGGTTTTGAGAAGACTTCAGACAAACTTTACGAATTATATTGGTTTCCTGATATGGCTAAATTTGTAAAAAAAGTTTATTAATTGCTGTGTGGTATGTAAAACTTCCAAAGGCCCTTCAGGTGCACAGCAAATGCAGTTGCATTCGATTCCTAAAAATCCAGTTCCTTGGCACACAATTCATTTAGATCTAACAGGAAAACTTTCAGGCAAAAGTGACAGAAAAGAATATTGCTCAGTTTTAATAGATGCCTTTACGAAGTTTGTACTGCTTGAATATACTCCGGCCTTAAGCTCTTCATACGCGGTTAGAGCAATTAAAAATGCTGTAAACTTATTTGGTGCTCCAAAGCGCATTATCGCCGATAGAGGACGTTGTTACGACTGCAGTGAGTTCAAAAACTTTTGTAATGATAATAAAATAGAACTTCATTTAATAGCAACCGGTTCTAGTAGAGCAAACGGGCAGGTTGAGAGGGTCATGCGAACCTTAAAGAATATCCTTACTGTTATAGAATGTAATTCTAATAATGCCTGGAGGGATGAACTAGGAGAGATTCAACTTGCTCTTAATAGTACACGTTCCAGGACCACAGGTTTTACGCCTATGGAACTGATGTTTGGCATTCAAGGTTCTTCACTTAATCTAGCTAAAATAACTCCTAATTCTTCTGAACCCACTGTAATTAATGTTGAAACGGCTCGTTCATCTGCATCAGAAAATATTCAAAGAGTAGCTAACGCTGATACTATAAGGTTTAATAAAGGGAAAGCCTGCATTAAATCTTTTTCAGTTGGTGAATTTGTTTTCGTAAAATGCGAAGCAAGACATCAAACTAAATTAGATAAGAAATTTAAGGGACCTTATAAAATAGTCACTGTATTAGATAATGACCGTTATGAACTTAAACATATTAACGGTTCTAACAGAATTTTTAAATTTGCTCACGAAAATTTAAGAGAAGTACCTAAAGGTCAAGAAGGTTATTTAGAAATTTACGAAAATTATAGTGATGAAAATGATGATGATAATGATGAACGGACCGTGACGGCAGGTGATGAGTTGAGTATGTCTGTTGTTCCTGTAAATAATATGACCTCAGATTCAGAGGAAACACTTACTGTAAGTTCTCGTACATTGACTGTAGATGATTCAGAGGAAACACTTTCTGTAAGCTCTCGCACTTTAAGCGCAAACAACTCTGAAGATACTTTATCTGTTAGCTCTCGAACATTAAGTGTAGATAATTCCGAAGCTTTAATAGAATCTTTGGAATGATTAATTCTAGTATGATCTCTTCTACTGTTGTGGGAGATGATTCTCGATGCGCTGCAGGAATCTCACCTGCTTTTGTGGGTGACGATTTAGACCAGCATGTAATAGATAATGTGTCGCGCTGCAGGAATCTCACCTGCTTTAGTGGGTGACGATTTAGACCAGCATGTTTGAACTGTAGGGGTTTTCTATTGCAAAGAAATACCTAGACCAGTGATATTTGCTATGTAACAATGATGACGATGTGAATTAATAGAAGTCCTTTGTTTTAGATAAGTGAATACACTCGAGGACGAGTGATTTATCAGAATGGCCGTGACGGCAGCCATATTGTTTAGCTGCGAGAGACGGCGACTAGATGGCGCTAGTGGAACGTGCACCGGACGCATCATAGAGAAATAATTTTGCCTAAAATATTTAAATTCAAATCCGGTAAAATGTTTTTAGGTTGGTACCCCCGGCGATCGCCTTTATAAGCGACTGAGCTGTAGAGTCGGCACGCATTTCCAACGGATACGTCCTGGTGCACGGACCACTGTCTCTCGACAGTCAGTACAGTCCTACTTGACCGCCCTTACTGTCGTTATAAGTTTTATTTTATTTTATATTATTTCTGTGTTTAAAATAAGTTATAAGTGTTAGTTATAACTGTTAGATTCTTCGATGGTTGCGGACTGTGGTAGGTCGGTTTAAATAAAGAGTCCAAGCTTGGCACAGTCAAAACTATGTAATTATAATAATTTTAACACAAATTACACGGACACACGTCTTAGCTATTTCAGCGTATTAGGAAGAGAGAGTGAACTGAACAAAGACAAAATAAAAGTCTTCAATACAGACCATTAATAAATAATATACTATGTCTATCATAGACAGCTTGTGTTGCTAGCAACATACTGCCGGCCAGAAAAATTACAACAAACTAAGTTAGGTTTTTTTAAATTATCAAGAATGTGACAATTATTATTAACCAATAATCATGACAATACTTTACACAATATAATCACTAGAGCAAAATGTTTTCTTATTTACTATATATAATTATTAGGAATTTGCTACAGTATAAAGTACCTAGGTATATAATCAAGGTAAGTAGTTACATACAATAGCCCTTAAAGAAAGGCATAACCGCATTTTTGAATATGGGATACATTTTATGACGTTAATTTAGTTACAATTACATAAATGAATCTGCGCCTTTATATAAACTAAATATTTATAAACAATATCTTAAATATCTAACCTTTGACATGCTTTATCTTAAACTATATTAACTTATGTGTGACTGTTGTGACACCAAGAGAGGTTGCTTTATAGCAATAACAATATATAGCTTAACACGTCATATTAAACAAAAGAACTTTTTTAGTAACAAAAACTATAATGATATGAACTTATTACCTAGCTATCTATAGGTAATACACTTGTGCACTGCAATGAAACAACAATATTTTATTAACAAAACTATGACAATAAAAACTTATTAGTTATCTATAGGTAATACACTTATGCACTGCAATGACCTTGTGTACAATTTTCCATCAGCTGTCCTAAGCTGAAAGGCCCTAACTTTCCCATCCTTTCCGGGAAAAACTTTCACGACCCGTGCCATGGGCCACACCAATGGTGGAGCATTCGGCTCCCTCATGAGTACTAAACTACCTACAGTTAAATTAGGCATAGCATGACACCACTTATTTCTATTTTGTAAAGTGTTTAAATAATATTTATACCAAGCATTCCAGAATCTTTGCTTTAATTGAATACTTTGCTGCCAAAATGAAACCCTATTGGCTTTAGTTTCTGAAATGTTAGTTTCTGGATACATTGTTAAGGCTGATCCTATTAAAAAATGCCCCGGAGTAAGATAGCAGTAGTCGTTTACATCCTGAGAGAGAGGCAACATTGGACGCGAGTTAAGGACCGCCTCAATTTGACATAATACGGTACTTAATTGTTCATATGTTAATTGAGCATCTAATATGATTCGTTTTAAATGGAATTTCATGCCTTTCACCGACGCCTCCGCAAGTCCAGCGAATACTGGACTGTAACTTGGAGTGAAATGAAACTTTATACCTTGCTTAGCTGCATAAGCTTGCACAGGCGTCTGATGATTGGCAGAATTTAATAAATTGTACAGCTCAGCTAGCTGGTTCCTTGCCCCCCGGAAACATCCACCATTGTCACAATAGACGTCACTGGGCAAGCCACGTCTGCTTACAAATCGTTTAAAGCTCGCCAAAAAAGCCTCTGTGGAAATGTCTGAAGTTAATTCTAAATGAATTGCTTTGGTGACAAAGCAAACATATACGCACACATAGCCCTTCGTGATTATGGCTTTCCGGATTCTTGAATTTTTTACTTTGACTGGCCCAGCGAAGTCGATGCCTATCTTTTGGAATGGTCGGCATGCAGTTACTCTGTCCTGAGGCAAGGAACCCATTAGCTGCCTCGCTGCACCAGCTTTCATTCTGAAACATACCAAACATTTGTGAGTAATTTTTTTAACCTGTCTTATCCCATTTATTAACCAATATTTTTGGTTCAAGTTAGCTAATAATAACTTCGGCCCAGCGTGTAATAGCTTAATATGCTCATTTAATATTATAAGACTAGTTATCCTAGATGTCTTGGGCAAAATGATAGGGTGTTTTTGAGCTAGCGGTATATCAGAGTTATCTAATCGCCCACCTACCCTGAGCAGTCCCTTCTCGTCTAAGAAAGGATGTAGAGATTTCAGGGGACCTTGCACATGGTCGCCTTTACGCAATAATTGCAATTCATCTTTAAAATGAATAGCCTGCTCGTGCTTTAATATAGTGTGCAAGACTTGCTCCAACTCATCAGCACTAAGCACCCTATTTGTATTTTTTGTGCCACTTCTCACATTATAACAGAACCTAAAAACGTATCCTAGAACCCGTATCATCTTTTCTATATTTGAATACCTTTCTAGTAAATTTTGAAGAAATTCGTGTGAGTCGACAGTGGTAAGTACTACCTTATTATCAGCTTTATTTTTCATCTCGGGTAACTCAGCAGGCAAGTCTAGTTTTTCATTTTTATTGAAGACATATTTACCTTGCAGAAACTTTGGCCCCTTCCACCAGAGGTCGCTAGTCGAAAGCTCCTGTGGGGTGATACCCCTACTAATAATGTCAGCAGGATTATCTGCCGATGGTACATAACACCATGCCCATTTTTCAGTTTTTTGCTGAATTACACTCACTCTGTTTGATACATAAGCTTGTAGTTTAGTAGCATGAGTATTTATCCAAGCTAAAGTTATTTTTGAATCCGTAAATAAATAGACTCTATCAATCTTCATAGCTTTGTATAAGGTGTCATGCACCCTTTCCATGAGTGTTGATAAAAGCAAGGCAGCATTGAGCTCTAATCGTGGGATGCTTTGAGGGTTTGAGCGTGGGTTAACTCGCGACTTAGAACAGAGTAAGTATAACTCAGACATACCTGTTTTGTCGACCACACGCAGATAGACACAGCAACCGTACCCCGTTGTCATTGACGCGTCGGCGAAACCTACCAGCTGCACTTCAGCTGCATCAGCTGTTGGAATGTGTCGATCTAAATAGATTGGTTGCATCGTAGCTAGACCTCTTGAAAATTCTAACCAGTCATCGGCCAAATCGCCAGGCAAGGAATCATCCCACCCTATGGTAAGCGACCACAACCTCTGCATAAAACTCTTTGCTTTTATGATAACAGGCCCAGCAAATCCCATTGGATCATAGAATCTAGCTATGTAACTTAGCACTTCCCTTTTTGTGATTTGATTGTTATTGAAAGCTGTAGGACTGCTGATTATGAAACAGTCTTTTTTAACATCAAATGTAAGCCCTAAAGCTTTCATGCTTAAATTATCTTGCAGCAAATCAAGCTCAGTGAATTGCTGGTCTCTTTCAGGTATATCTGACAGAACCCCAGGTGTATTAGAAGCCCATTTGTGCAGTCCAAAGCTTGCATAACTTAGCATTTCACGCAATTCATTTTTTGCATTAAATAATGTATTCAAATCGGCACATGCATATAATATGTCATCGACATATGTGCAATTTTTAATTATGTACGAAGCTAAAGGAAAGTCACGCTCATATATATTTGCAAGCTCCAATAAACAGCGTGTTGCCAAGTAAGTCGATGACTTAACGCCATACGTCACAGTATCAAGACGCATGCATTTTACAGCTTGATGAGGGCTCTCACGCCATAAAATATTCTGGAGTGAAGTGTGTTCCGGGTTTACCCATATATTGCGAAACATTTTTTTTATATCAGCATTTAATGTATATTTACCAGTTCTGAACAGTAAGACTATATCAAATAATTCTTTCTGAACCATTGGCCCATTTAGCAAAATATCGTTCAATGAGACCTTATTAGTCGTTTTCATAGAGGCATCATACACTACCCTTGTTCGTGTACTTTTGCTGTGTTCATTTATTACAGCATGATGCGGCATAAAATAAATTGGATCATCATTGAAATTGTATGAGGCAATGTCTACATAGTGCCCATGACCAAGCTCTATATATTCGTCTATAAATTTTTGGTAAGCTGTTAACAAATTAACATTTTTATGCAGTCTCCTTTCTAGACTATAAAATCTATGTAAAGCTAAGTCAAATGAATTTCCCAATGTTTCATTAATATTTTCTTTTTCTACTTTTAATGGCAGATCCACTTGGAATTTTCTATTCTCAAGCTTCACTGATTTAACAAAAACCTTTTCAGCTAAATTATGCTCAGAATCCCCTTCTATTAGTATTTCCGGAACGCGCTCCACTTCCCAAATTTTTTTAATATTCTCGCTGACCTCAGAGTTACATGTAGTGCATAAAAGTGATACAACCTGCTTTTTTATGATGTTTGATTCAAATGCTCCAGCGATGACATGGCCAAGCTTAGTATTCAAGATGCACGGAGCTGATGGATGCGACGAAGAAGAGTTGCTGCAGGCATTTGAGTTCTCTGCTTCAGTTGGCAGGAGCAGCTGAAAAAATACATCACACCCAATGAGCATATTAATCTCAGATGGCTTGTTAAAGCTTGGATCTGCTAGAGTGATACCAGGAGGTAGCTTAAGGCCCTCAATGTCTATTGGCATCTGTGGTAACAGACAGGTTATTTTATCTACTACATGACAGTTAATTAATGTCTTAAAATCAGATGTAAGTGAATGAATTTTTAATGGCATACAATAGCTGACTTTACTTTTGCTGTCTGTCACACCAATAATGTTTATATCTACTCGCTCAGGTGTATATCCCAGAACTTTAATAGCCTTTGTAGTGATCAGAGACACCTGTGAGCCAGTGTCTAATATGCACTTTATGTGCACTTCCCTTCCATCTTTGGCAAATGTTTTTATACGAGCTGTTGGGATCAAAACATTATTATTTTGAGAGGAACGGCCTGATATGAGCACTACTGGATCCGCAGTGTTAGTATCTTCGGGGTGCAAGAGAGTGTGATGGCTCTTTTTACACATGGAACACTTAAAATGAAATTTGCATTTACCATTATGAGGATTCAAACAAATAGTGCATAATTTTTTATCACTGGCAAAGGAAATTCTTTCTTTAGAAGGCTGCAATTTAAATTTGTTACAAGAAAATAATTTATGGTCGGAACACTTACAGAATAGACATTCACTTGAACCCTTCGCTGCAGCTGCCAATGCTACCTTGGATTTTCCTGTTGTGCCAGGCTTTTGCTTCATGTCAGCTTGTGCAGGAACCTCGGATGAAGTTTCCAGTGATAAGGCACGCCTTTCCATGTAGCCTAAAAATTCCTCAACTGTTGGATCCTTCTCCTGAGCTCGATCAAGCTGGTAAGATCTGGCACTGTAGGTGTCTAACTTACGCATTAGGATGGCCAATAATATGGCATCCCAACCCTTGACAGGAACGTCTAGATTTTTTAGAGCCACCAGGTTTTGCCGGACAACTGAAATAAAATCCCTAATGTTTTTAGGAGAAGCAAATTTGGGCAACTTTTCTATGTCTAAAAGACAGTTTACATGTTCTGTAGTGATCCTATATTTATTAAAATATCGTTTGTTCAGAAGGAGTAAGGCCTCTTCATAGCTTTGTCCTATTAACGGTAAGTTTTTAATCAAATCGAATGGTTCCCCAAGTAAAAAAGATCTCAAGTAATACAACTTTTGAATATTATCAAGGGTCTTGTTGTTGTGAAACACAGATTTAAAAGTTTCAATAAATGTAACATACTGTGAGTATTGCCCCGCAAAGCTTGGTATATTTATGTTTGGCAGTTTCGTCCTAGCAAATATACTACTGCTATCATGCTCCGGAGGTTTCTGTTCCTTACTAGAACTACTCAACAAGTTAATCTTCGCGTTGAACAAGGCCAAACAATAAAAATATTTGTTTTCTACCTCAACAATATTTTCGAAATCATTAGAATCTAACAACAATATTTCTTTGTTGAAGTTTTCGTACTCGTTAAAACTAGTAACTAATCTATCTCGCTTTGCGGTAATCGCTTCTAATGAACTCATTTCGATTTCCTTCTCGTTACAAGCAAACGTGTAAAGTCGAGTAATCATACCTTTGGTGTAGCCTCTATTCACATTAAGTTTTTTGATATTTTCCTCCATATTGCTATCGTGTGAGCACAGCTCGCAACAATAATTCTTTGGCACAATACAACACACTTAATTTTTAGCACAAAAACCGACAACGACAATTTACAAACAAAATCGTATTTGGGCTTGGATTTTACAATGATGAAATCAAAATGGCGATTCAGATTGTCTGTCACTAGTCACTCAGTCTTGCGAACGATCAAGCCGGTCGCCGGAGCGTCGTTGCGTCGGTCACGTTGGTACCACTGTCGCGTTGTCGTCGTACGTTCAATCACTCGCCGACTCGTTCTCGCTCTTTCTTTCACAGGTCGAAGTCGCTTGCTTGCTATCTTGCTCACGCTCTTTGGAGATCGATTGAATGAATATATCGAACGCGTGGTTTTGATCACGTTGCTCCCTCCCGCGCACCAGAAAAGTGCGCGCGCTGCTCTCCCGCCGAAACTATGATGATGACGCCGTCGTAATCTTTCGTCCTCTTCTATCACGTGTGGCAGCTCGTATGACGAACAACCTTGTTGTTTCACTCGCACGTAGAGGAATTGTTGAATAATTATGTGTTTCGAGTTTTTTGACCACGCTGCACGATGACACTATGCAATGCTTGAGAATGATGATAAGTATAATCAGTTAGGATCGTATTGATACCACTTGATGGCTTGCACTGACAAATTCTTCTTTCACTAGCACGTGTAGTAATGCGATGCTTGAACTCAATCGGCTCGAACTGACCAATGTTAGATTCTTCGATGGTTGCGGACTGTGGTAGGTCGGTTTAAATAAAGAGTCCAAGCTTGGCACAGTCAAAACTATGTAATTATAATAATTTTAACACAAATTACACGGACACACGTCTTAGCTATTTCAGCGTATTAGGAAGAGAGAGTGAACTGAACAAAGACAAAATAAAAGTCTTCAATACAGACCATTAATAAATAATATACTATGTCTATCATAGACAGCTTGTGTTGCTAGCAACAATAACTACTGATAAATCATAGTGATTGTGTGATATAAGTGATTGTGTGATTGTGAAATAAATTTGTGTATTGCCATATCTGAGTTTTACTTCTGATGTCTGGGCCAAACCCGACAAATACATTATTGTTGTTTATTGATTGTTTTTCATCTAAAATATTTGTTTTGAGGTTAGCTATTTATAAATCGAAACATACATTTTAAATTTTATTTTTAGGTTTCCAACAGATCCAGATATGTTACAGACAGACGTGACTAAAGCGATTATAGAAAAATATATTAGTGTGAGATTGCATTTTATTCAGAAAAATTCGAATTTGAAAGATAGCAAGCGCATGCTATTGATAATTAATAAATACGTTTTATTTCAAAGACAATAATAAAATATGCATTGAAATTGCATTTCAAGTATTGTTCAATATTTGAAAAAAATCTTCTAAGTTTACTTTTATCTTTTTTTTTTATGTGTGAGAGACCAATAAATATTTTTGCTTTCTTATTTTCTTTCTTTCTGTTCCGTCCCCAAATTAAAGCTCAAACTGCAAAACTTAAAGTAACAAAACTAAAGTAATTTTATCGATATACATTATCGACCTTTTGGTCACCGTAACATGTATGAGAAATAAACGCAAGTGTGAGTGTACGTCAAACGCAATGCTTGCGCTAGTGTGACAACCAGTAGCAAGCTCGCGATCTAAGTGAGTGTGGTTTATTTGTGTGCATAATTCGCGTACTTATAAGCGTCTTGCATGTAGTGGTTAGAGAGAGTGGGAGGCAAGCGGCGACACGCGTTCTAATACAAATCAGGAACTATTTCCTTTCTAACCTCTTTTATCTATTCTGTGATTCTCCCCGTCATTGTGATTTTCAGGGTTCCGTACCGTACGGAAAAATACGGAACCCTTATAGGATTAGGATCATAGTGTCTGTCTGTCTGTCCGACTATTCCCATTCCTTATCTCCGAAATGACCGAGCCTCACTTTAAAAAAAAATAACAGAAATTAGTTTAACACATATAGATTACAGGAAAACCTATAAGAAGTCTATGGTACTAAAATAACATGGAAAATCTTTCAATATCTATTACAATACAATATCTACTACAAAGTACGGAATTCTCATGTGCAAGTCCGACTTGCACTTGGTCAGTTTTTTCAGACGTCACGGTATCATTCCTCACATAGACCATCCATCTTTATGTTATGATGATAGTTATTGAAAAAGTCACGTCTCTAAGTTTTAGAAAATTATTTAGTTACGAATAATGCAAATGTCCATTAATTCATAGTTTTGAACCTCTGACACGCCACTTATATTATTTACAAGTAGATAAAACCAAAAAAGTTTCCAAAACAGGCAGTCAAAATACACACTTTAGGCGCCTGCTTGCGCCGTTTAGTTCAAAGCGTGATATCGTCGCTCATAAATAATATACAGTCGGTTTAATGTTAGATAATATATTTTCAATTTGACAACCACAATGGTACCTGGTCTGTGTCAGCTAGCCTTCACTTGTCTTATCATAAAGTACAAAAGAAAAGAGTATTTACAACTATAGCAAACTCATTGAAATGCGGTAGTGGGAATCAGGAATTTATGATTCGCCACACCACCCCCCTACGGAGAAAACAAAGGTGTCACGCAAAATAAAATATAAAACTTGTAACATAACAAGACAACTTAAAACATTAAACAATTAATAAACTATAAGTCTAATATATCCCTAAACTTGACCCGTCTGCCAGTTCTGGTGGTGACAGCAGTTGGAATGGGAAGGGGAGGATTAGTTGGATTAGGAGTAGTTGGCTGCAACGAAGATTGCGGAGCAGGTGTCAGTGTGGAAGGAGAAACAGGAACTGTAAGTGATTCTGAATCCAGATATGCTGGCTTAACACGGTCTATGCTGACCGTTGCCTCTCTTCCATTAATATCCAAGGTAAGGGTTTTGTCCCTTCTCCTCAGGATGCGATAAGGACCAGTGTAAGGAGGTTGCAAAGGCCGTCGAACGGTGTCGTCACGGAGCAGGGCATGAGTTGATGTCGCCAACTCTTTGAATACAAAGGTTGACGGTCGAGCGTGTCGTGACGCTGGTATGGGACGTAAAACTTCCATACGGCTTCTTAGCTCCGTGACGAAATCCGCGATATCGTGTGGACTTCTGGGTTCTACCGCTGGCATGATTAGTTCTCCAGGAAGACGGAGAGGTTCTCCATAGACCAGCTCAGCGGACGAAGAGTTTAAGTCCTCTTTGAGCGCAGTCCTCATGCCAAGGAGTACTAATGGAAGTGCCTTACTCCACGTTTGGGGGTGGCACATTAATGAAGCTTTTAGCTGGCGGTGCATACGTTCTACCATTCCGTTTGCGCATGGGTGGTAGCTAGTTGTGCGAATCCGCTTTGTCGCGCACATGTTCATGAGACGCCGAAACAAATCAGATTCAAACTGACGACCCTGGTCGGTAGTCACGGTACTTGGTACCCCAAAACGGGATATCCACCCAGTCACCAGCGTGTCTGCTACTTCCTCTGCCGTAATAGATGTCATAGGCCACGCTTCTGGCCAACGCGTGAATCTGTCGACCGCGGTCAGGCAATATTTGAAATTGCATGAGGGCGGTAGTGGTCCTATGATATCAATGTGGATATGACAGAATCGATTTGATGCAATTGGGAAAGACATAAGCGGTGATGATGTGTGTCTAGTTACCTTACTGCGCTGACACTGTAAGCATAACTTCGCCCATTTCCGACAGTCGGTGTTGATATTCCTCCAGACGTATCGCTCAGCCACCAAACGTAAACTAGCTTTTACGCCAGGGTGACTAAGATTATGCAGTCGATCGAAAGCTGCTCGACGGAATGGTAAGGTTAGATAAGGGCGAGGTCTACCTGTCGACATGTCACAAAGAACAGAAGTGTTTGTTCCAGGAAGCAATATTTTTTTTAAAATCATTGATGTAGAAGAAATTACTTCTTTGAGTTCATCGTCTCCCTCTTGAGACTTGGCAAGAGCTTGATAGTCCTCCTCTAATGATATGGCTTCCACCCGTGACATGGCGTCTGCCACCAAATTGTCAGTTCCCTTTACGTATTGAATGTCAGTGGTGAATTGACTGATAAACGATAACTGATTGATTTGTGTTGGTGGAAGCTTGTCACGGCGCTGTATAAAGGCGTACACTAGAGGCTTGTGATCGGTAAAAATAGTTGCATTTTGCACTTCTAGTATGTGCCGAAAGTGTTGAACGCTCTCGTACACAGCTAGAAGTTCCCTATAGTAGGCTGGCCACTGAGACTGTTTCTCAGTTAACTTTTTGCTAAAATATGCAAGAGGTTGCCAGTTACCATCAACCTTCTGTTGTAAACATGCGCCTATGTGCATGCTGGATGCGTCAGTAAAAAGACCTAAAGGAGCCTCACAGCTTGGATGCGAAAGAGTGGTAACATTGACAAGACTTTCCTTGCAGTTATTAAAACATTGCTCGAGTATGGGTGTCCATGGAAATGGTTTAGCACCCTTACTGTTGGTAGCAGCAACTGCATCTATTAGAGGAGCCTGATACTTCGCGGCGTGTGGCAAAAATCTGCGGTAGTAATTAATCATGCCTAAAAATCTGCGAACACCCTGTACGGTCTTAGGGAGAGGAAAATCTACTAAAGCACGAATACGGTCTTCGGGAGGATGTGTGCCTGCAGCATTAATGCGGTAACCCAAGAAAGTCACCTCGACTGCTCCAAATACACACTTCGCCGGGTTGAGAACTACACCATATTGATGTAGTCTTTGAAACAAAAGTCTCAGGTGTTCAGCGTGTTGCTGAGGGTCTCTCGAGTAGATGAGGATATCGTCCACGTAAGCAAAACAGAAATTAAATCCCCGCACAACCTCGTCAATAAATCTTTGAAATGTCTGCCCAGCATTTCGCAAACCAAAGGTCATATAAGGGAATTCAAAAAGCCCAAAAGGTGTGATAATGGCTGTCTTACAAATATCATCAGGATTAAGTGGAATTTGTTGATATGCTTTTACCAAATCTATGGTGCTGAAAATTGTGCATCCGGATAAGTTCTGGCAAAAATCCCCTATATGACGGACAGGATAGCGGTCCGGAACTGTTCGGGCGTTTAACGCTCGGTAGTCACCACACGGACGATATGAGTCGTCCTTTTTCAGCGCAAGATGTAATGGAGATGACCATGAACTGCTGGAAGGTCTGGCGGTACCCACGCGAATCATATCTTCAAATTCTTTTTGAGCAGCTCGAAGCTTTTGTGGGGCAAGACGACGTGGTCGTGCTGTCACTGGTGGGCCATCAGTAGTATTAATGAAATGCATCGTAGTGTGCTTCGGCTCTTTAGGTGCGCAAGGAGGACGTGTGATGCTAGGGAATTCGGCCAAAACGTGAGCGAATGGAGAATCGGGTGATTGAATGACTTTAATGCTGGGTTGATCTATTAACGAGAATTCAGTTCCAACTGACAAACTTGTTTTATCGTCTCGTAACCTTCCATTAGCACAATCCGGTAGGAGGTGGTAATGAGCTAGAAAATCGAAACCAATTATTGGAATTCCAACCTCAGCAACTATGAATTTCCAAGTAAAATCCCGTCTTAAACCTAAGTTTAATTTTAGTTCCACTAAACCAAAAGTATTTATTTTAGTGCCATTGGCTGCTAAAAGTTCGTATGGTAGTGGCTGTTTGTTACATTGGGAGAAACGTCTAGGTAGGCAAGATAAATCGGACCCGGTGTCAATCAAAAATCGTCGGCCCGAGTACCGATCGGTAACAAATAGACGGCGACTAAGCAAGGAGCAGTCAGTGGTCGCCGTTACTGACCGCTGTTTGAGTTTCCCTGTTCTGCAGGGGCAGACCAAGTGCATGGTTGAATGCATTTAGTTGCTTTCGCAGCAAATTGCTTGTGATACCAACACAGGCCGTTAAAAATGCGAGACCGTGAGCCTGAACGACTGCGGTTACTTCTGCTGTTACTTGTGGTGAGGCTGGATACCAGCCGAGTCAAATCTGCCACTTGTTGTTGGAGGGTCCTAATTTGCTCTTTGGTGTCATCACTGGGCACTGATGCCCTACTGACTGCATGCATGTGCAATGGTTGCGAACTGATTTCCTGTAACTTGTCAGCCAACTCACCCGAATCTTCGAGGGATGGTAGTTTTTGTGCAATTAAAATTCCTTGAATGTTGTGAGGTAATCTATTAATCCAAATAGTTCGGAGAAGCTGTTCTGGAAACGAAGAACCAGCAAGAGTCCTGAGATGGCGCAAGAATGAGGAGGGCTTTCTATCCCCCATCTCCTCTTTCTCAAGGAGTCTCTTGACTTTTTCCTCATATGATAAGGAGAAACGAGAAACGAGAGCCTTCTTAAGACACGAGTAAGGATGGTCTTTTGGTGGCTCGATGATTATGTCTTCCACTTCTGATGCGGATTTTGTATCCAGCTGGCTGATGGCATAATAGTATTTTGTTAGTTCTTGAGTGATACCATTAACGTGGAACTGTGCTTCTAAACTAGCAAACCAGAGACCAGGCCGTTCAGGCCAGAAAGGGGGAACACGAATCGAAACTCTGTTTACAAGTAAGGTTTGAGGGTTAGATGTGCAAGGCTCAACTGTATGTCTACCCTCAGTTCCGGATTCAGGGTCAAGGAATATTTCTTTTTCTTCGGTCGACATATTGATACTAAATCTTTACAGCAAAACAAACAAATTCTACCAGAACACATATAAATCGCAAAAAAATAGAAAAATAGTGGAATCAAAAAATTTGCATTGCGAAACAGGTATTAACAACAAATCTTAACACAAAAAAAAAAACTGTACCTATATTCGATGCTCGCTGTTACCTCTAGAGAAACGTCTTCGATGTTCGCTGTTACCTCTAGAGGAAATTCGTCAATGTTCGCTGTTACTTCTAGAGAAAATTCTTCAATGTTCGCTCAAATTCACTGGCAAACTCGCGAGATGGCTGGCGACGAAGGCGAGTATGATCCATTTCCACTGATTTCTTTATATCTCAGGAAAACTGCTACCCGAAGAGTGTTGAATGGATGATTACATGTTTTTTTCTTGGTCTGAGATTTTGTGTGCATTACCAATCTGGATTCGAAAGTTTCTTATTGCTCTTTTAATGTCGGGGTCACCAATTTAGGCGCCTGCTTGCGCCGTTTAGTTCAAAGCGTGATATCGTCGCTCATAAATAATATACAGTCGGTTTAATGTTAGATAATATATTTTCAATTTGACAACCACAATGGTACCTGGTCTGTGTCAGCTAGCCTTCACTTGTCTTATCATAAAGTACAAAAGAAAAGAGTATTTACAACTATAGCAAACTCATTGAAATGCGGTAGTGGGAATCAGGAATTTATGATTCGCCACATTGCCAAAAAAGTTTATTTAATAAAAAAAAACCCAACTTGTCAAACACACAACAACAATAATTTCTAATTTATGTAACCTCCAAATTCCAGTGTAATTTACGTAAATAAATAAAATTTAAAGTAGAAATGTTAAAGTGAGCTAAAATGAACAAGATAAAGAAGAGTGTAAAGTCATGGCGTGCCCCCAGGCCTGTTGAGGAGTTGGCCAGGAGCCAGTACTCCCTGGTGTCGACGGACCTGACTGATGGAGCTGTTCAGCTGTGGTTGGGGCTACCTGATGAAGTGAAGTATGACCCTGCCTTGGAGCAGTTCCGGCAACACTATGAAAAGGAGCATGGTGAGTTTGACATATTTTTTTATTGTTGTTGTAAGTGGTTGTAAGAGGCTGTTGCGTTGTCCTAGGTTCGATGCCTGAGTCGGGCAGAGGATTATTGAGGTTTTTTCATACGGAAACTGTATGTATTTGTCTGGATTTCGGCCCATTTAATGGTTAAAGAATCACAACTCCTTTTTTTTTTCGAGGGTCGGTTATCATGAAATGACTCCTACCGCTCGGGGCATAGCGGTAGGGAGTGTCAGAATTCTACTGACTAAAAACCACCCATGTTCCTTCTTAGCCCTTTGTGTCGAGGGCGCGGTTTCTCTTTCGAACAACTCGCAGCCCCTACGGGGAGCATCACCACTCCTTCCTTACATACGGAATTAATTTTATGTAGGTGCGTGCGTTTCGCTGTTCAGCATGTGGTTGTGAGTTAGATTTCCTGGTCGGGCTTAGAGCTATTGAGTTTTTCTGTCAGGATTTTCTTAGTACCAAGGTACCAACCTAGAGCCTGGATTTGTGCCCCGTTCATGGCAATATGCTCGCCCTATAGGTATTATGCGGGCGCCACACACTCGACGAGTGGCATGGGAAGTAGCGAGGAAAGGAGGCAGAGACATAGTGTGGCAACGTTACTCGTCATGCCGCACGTCATGCTCCTCGTCCTGCCCACCGCTCCGCGATGATCGCGCGATGAATACATGTGATCCACCATCTCCGTTGGCGAGGACGATGACGACGATGTATATTTCTTTTTGTGACATTGATATAATTAACTATACTAAAAATGCATAGCGCGCACGCTGCCACAGTTTCATCGTCCACCAAAGGCAAATAACAAGTGAGGAGCGTCGCGATTAATTGCGCGAGTAGAACATCGCAGCAAATAGCGGCAGCGCGAGGAGCATGGCGATGAGCAGCGCGAGGAGCATAGTGTGGCGCCCGCATTACATAGGACTTTCAAACATCTACGGAAATGTGCGTCTACCATAGGTACACCTCTTTCTAAGTCTTTGTTCTAACCTTTCAAAAATTACAAGCGTGATGTTAAATAAATATTTGAAGATACCCAGATCTAGATAGACAAAAATATTCTTGTCTAGATTCACTTTGAATTTGTCAAAGATCCAATTCGTATTGTTATTTTTAGATCATAAAATAGTTACGCTATCCAAAAGTTCAATCGCATTGAAATTGCTAGCTATATTTGGCTAGGATTCAGCTCAGAATCTTTTCTAAAGATATATTAATGACCAAGCGTGAACTAGCAAAGCCGAAGACAGACTGCAGCAACTGATTGAGGCTGAGGAAATGATTGATTTCTATGTTGTATGTAAAGCACACCGCATACCGGGGACGACACGGCCAGGCATTTTTAGTCTACCTAAATTCATGTGTAGATAGTGGGAACAAGATACAATGAAACACACAAAAAGACACATGAGATATTACAGCTTTCTCTCTAGAACGGTCACGCCATAGGCGGCATTTACTGATATCATCAGGCCATGCGTTGCCTGCTTGTTTATCATATTTTAAAGGCGGGTGTTCAAGTCTCACCTCACTTGTGCACATGTATGTATAGCACGCGCGAGTGTCGTGAAAATTACGCGCCTTGAATGTGTTTGGACTTATCACATACAACGTACACGCGCCTCTCGCGATTATTTCCAAATTTGTCCAATCATCATGCACGCCTGTAATTCCCGCAGGCGCAGAGGCGTACTTCAGTCGGGGGACCGCGAATGCACTTGTTTTTCCCGGACCCTCGACCCAGTATGTTGCTAGTAGGAACAGTGGGTTTTTAGTCGATTGGAGTCCCAGATAGCCGCTCCGCTTATCCCAGACGGTGGGTAGCCATAAGGATTTTCCCACTAAAAAAAGGCAGAGGCGTACCTAATAGTAAACCCACATAGGAGCTTTGACGTGTAGCCTCAATCAGTACTAACGCCACCACTTTTTTAATACAATTTATGTAGGTTTACCACGGCAATGAATGAGATCTGCGTCGTAATGTTATGTAATATAAATGGAAACTCCAAGGAAATATACCTAAGGACAATACATTAAGGTTTTCTTATGACAATAACATAATTCAACGACTCCATAAAAAGAATTTGTGGTTAGCAACACTTGCCATATTTGAAAATGACATTTTGACGAGTAAATAATAAACTGGCAACCTTGAAATTATTGAGGTAATTGGACTTGTTTTTAGACATTATTGGTTGGCGATTACAAGAAAAACTACCTGGGAAAAAAAACATATTATTACTTACCTATGTATAGTAGTTTTGGATAATTTTGCGAAAGCTAGCGGGTCATTATCATCATTTCAGCCGAAAGACGTCCACTGCTGTACATAGGCCTCCCCTAGTGCCCTAAGTGTCGCCACATTGACCGGTTCCGTGCGTCTCGCATCCAGCGGATTCCCGCAACCTTCATCAAGTCTTCAAAGCTAGAGGGTGGCCATATATATACCTAATGTGCGGTGTTTTAGAGGAGGGGGTGATGGGATCAAGCCTATTCACACAACATCTTATCAAGGGGGGATAGGGACTTGAAAAATCGTCAAAATCGACTGACGAAATTCATGGCTCCTTTTTTTTGGAGGGTGGAAAATCATTAAATCACTCCTCCCGCTCCGGGCAGAGCGGTAGGGAGTGTCAGACTTCTACTGACTAAAATCACCCATGTTCCTTCTTAAGCCGTTTGTGTGGAGGCCGCGGTATCCCTTTCGAGCAACCCGCAGCCCCGACGGGTAGCCTGGAAGTCTGACTAACAGTTTTTACAAGAGTCTATCGTATTACCTAGTTACTGGGTTTTGGAGGTCAGATAAGCAGTCTTTCCATGTAAAATAATAACACACAAGCACACAAGCTCTGCTTAGCTTGGGACTAGATGGCGTTGTGTGATAGTTGTGGAATATTATTATTATTATTATTATAATGCTGTTCATCTGCGTCTGGTTAGACTGGAAGACAATGACAAGATGATGATGTGTGTTTGTTTACAGTAAACGACTTTTAAGGAAATAAAGATTAAACAAAACTAGTTCGCCATTCCAAATACCTGCAAAACGTTTATCTTAAATCAAACGGTATCTCAGAGTAGGTATCTCTGTTTATCCAAGATTTTTTTGTCAGCGTTCCAAGCTCTAAACTATATTTAAACCGGTCGAATCCAGTTCGCACCGGTATCTAGCGATATGTTGTTCTGCCTTCTCGCTCTGTCTGCGAATTTTTGCTCGTTTTTTACGCGATTGTGAACTCTATTGCGAGACAAACAACGTATCCAGGATGTTTTGAACGATATTTTTTGCTGTGCAAATAACCATATCAATGCTTTGCAAAAAAACCTTGTCGTTTGTACAAAAACTGATTTAATCTGATCAACTCTATATTTCGAAGTCAAATTACTGAACCACAAACATCCTGTATAATATCTAGTTCAAACCAGTTTCCGCCGGTTACCTACATTCAAATCAATACTACTTCTTAAATGTTAGTAGTACGAATAAATGTCCTTCAAATTCAGACATCCTCAACCTCATCTGCCTAGACTTTTCGGGGTCTGATATGCAGTCTCTAGCTTCATGTAAATGAGTATACTAGTAATTCAGCAGCATCCAGTTAGACTGGAAGCCGACTCCAACATGCTTAGGGAAAGGCAAGCAGCCGATGATGATGCTTGTCTCTTCATCATCATCATTCTCCCGCCCTTAGCCCAATTGATTTGGGGTCGCCGCAACATGTCTTCTTCTTCAATACTTCCCTATTTCCCTATTTCTATGCTTGTCTCTTATTGTATTGAAAGTCCACCTAAGTTAGCTCAGTTGGCCGCGGATTTTTGTACTAGATGACGTGGCCTCGGCGCAAGGGCAAAGAAGGAACATGGGTTCGGTTTTTAGTCAGTAGAAGTCTGACACTCCCCTTCGCTCTGCCCAAGAGCGGGGGGGGGGTCATTTGATGATTTTCCACCCACCAAAAAAAAAAAAAAAAAGTTAGCTCAGTTCAAAGTAAAATTGTTACCACCACAGTTACCACCGACTGTATGCAATATTTTCTCCTGCTTCGTAATTATTATTTCAATTCGGTCTGGGACATAGAGTACTAGTAGTTAGTATTTATAAACATAGCTGTATTCTAGTCTATATTTAACCAGTATGATCCAGTTTGCGCCGCTTCTAATGAGGGGTGAACGACCTTTTACTAACTAGAACTTTTAACTGCTGTTTTCATACAGTTTTTTTACAATATTTCGCCTGTAATCCCAGGGCCTAAGGTTTAGACAGAAGGATTAAGGTGAGAAATGTCAAAACCCAATAAGACATTGCCCAACCTGGTCTGGAACCCAAGAACTCATGCTCAGCCAGCAATAGGGGAACGGACTGACTCAAAAAAATAGAATTCTGTTTAGTCCGTCAGTTAGATTATCGAAAAATATTGGATACGTGTTTTTTGTTTTATCAATTCAATAAAAAATGACGAAAATAAAGCGCGTCAAAGATCATGGAGTGGGGCTTGAAACGTCACTTGAAGGTACAAAATGTACTATCATATGACGTCACACGAGTTTTCGAAGCACTGTATCGTCTTAATTTTTTGTTTACGTGAAAAAAGAAAAAATATGTGGTCAATATTTTTTGGAAATCTATCTGACGGACTAATTCGTTTTTTTTTGTCCGATTCCCTATTGTGACTAGTAATAGACCAACGAGACAGACACTGATCAGATACCAGATCATCCTTTAAAAACATTTGGTGTGTTCTTTTTTTTTTTGAATAGTGACGCCTCCCGCTCTGGACACAGCAGGAGGAGTAACCACTAATACACACAAGGCGTGGTGAATTACGTTACGGCTACTTCCCTCTCAAAGGGACCAGCTTTTTTTTTTTGTTTCATGGCAAATCATCAAATGACTCCTCCTCCTCTGCGCTGAGTGGTCGGGACTACCAGACTTCTACTGAGTAAAACCACCCATGTTCCTTCTTAGCCCGTTGTGTAGACACAACGCGGCCTGCGTTGTGTCTTTCGTACAACCCGCAGCCTCAACGGTTAGGTACGTAGTCTTGCCAGTACATACCATGACCTGCTGTATGGTATGGTGTAGTCGGCAGAACACTTTACTAGTCCAAAAATTCTATCTTCATCATCAACAGCCTATTAATGTTCCCACTGCTGGGACACAGGCCTCCTCTCTTTGAGAGGGGATGGGCTAGAATCTACCACGCGAGGCCAGTGCGGATTGGTAGTTGTCACATGTCTTCGATTTTTTTGGTTCTAAGACCTGCGTTTCCTCACGATGTTTTCCTTCACCACTGGGCCACCGCTGCTCCTCAAAAAAAGTCTATCTTCCTTCCTTTCAAATGTGTCCGAGTTAAAGACACATTGTGCTCGTAAATATTGACAATCAGCCACATCTGGGTAGTCTGGTGATCGTCCCTGACATGCATGCATGGTCATAACTTTAAACTATGTATATTTATTCTGACTGCATCTGTAGTTCACACAGGCAAGCGAGGTCGCTGTGCAACGTATGTATAGTTTAGAACTGGTTTGAACTGGATATTACCAGTTTAGATGTTGTTTTAGGTTTAATCGAAAGTTATGGAAATCAAAACTATAATTTATTGCGTTATTTAGGAACGTTGTCGAACATAAAATCCGCAGTTTCGCCTGCTACAACTGCTACCTCGGGAACTAGGTACTCTATCTATTGGTGAATCAGCATGAAAATCGGTGCAATAGTTTTTGAGTTTATTGTGGACAGACAGACGCGGCGGGGGATTTTGTTTTATAATAATTATGTAGTGATTTCCTTTTGCTTTACCATTATTTTATTGCAGCTCTCGTATTTGTATTATGCGATCCGCTCTCAACCCACCTGAGCTGAGTCGAACCGGTTCAATCCAGTACGAACTGGTATGCTATAGGCAGTATACAGTTTTATACCAGTGACCTGTGCTTAATCTTGTTTGTGACTGTTTCTTGATGCGCTTTCGCCATATGAGGAGTTGTATATCTATTGCTATATATGTAGGAATCTAGAAATATGAAACTTCCCTGAGAAATAGATAGGAAGAAAAAGAAAGGTTCGGCAAAGGTGTATCTAATAGTACACCCACATTTCCCCAGTTATTTTTAAGTCCAATGTAATAGGGATCGAGCCTATTGCCATCAAACGGGCACAAAGCCAATCTCCGTGGCTGCTACTGAGAAATTCGTGATGGAAAAACCAATAACACTTTGCTCAACCGCGGAATGGAAACCAGGACCTCTTGCTTAGCAGTTGCGCTTGCGACCACTAGACCTAGTAGACAGTCAGGCAGGTGCATTATTAGAGGGATGTGTCCTGGGTAAAAAAAATATGATTCCGTTTAGTCCGTCAGTTAGATTATTGAAAAATATTGGATACGTGTTTTTTGTTTTATCAAATTAATGCAAATTGATGAAGATAAAACGCGTCAAAGACCAGGAGTGGGGGCTTTTGACGGCACTACGTGGTGAAAAATGTAGTGCGATGTGACGTCACACGAGTTTTCGAAGCACTGTTATTATTGTATCGTCTTCAACTACCCTCTCTAGGATTGAATAGGTCTGTCTCTCTCTTGAATTATGTAAAATTTCTCAAACAATGGGGCACTTATTATCGTGACTCCTGCGTGTCCTGTTGGTTATTAACTACAGGAACTAAGGGACGCTACCGAAAATTCTGGGCTGACACAATTTAGATTTGGATTTTTTTGGCCTACAGCTACAGGTAGTTGTTTCGGGTCGGGGTATTTGTGTATGTGTACACGATACAGGAGAAATTCCTAGTGTATTGCCATCGACATTCTAATAAGAAGGCTAATACACGTACTGCTTTAAAAATCGACATGATTGGGCGTCATTGTCAAAATTGACTTCTCAAAATTGGTCAATTTTGTCAACGACACCGACTCTAAATTACACATAATTTACTTTTGAAAGAAAAAAACAATTATGAAAATGATCATGGGATTTTGAAAAGCAAAAACTAATGGTTTTAGATCAAATGGTCGACAAGTATGTCAGTAATGATGTTTATTATTATTTAAATGATGATCTTTTGTCAAAGTAAGGTTCTGAAGGCCTTTTAAAACATAAAAACAAACCTGCATTCTAGAACGTCTGACAACCAGTCTTACCTAGGGGTATCGTATTACCCAGTACTAACTGGGTTGTGGAGGTCAGATAGGCAGTCGTTCCATGTAAAATACTGGTATCAGCTATCAGCTGTATCTGGTTAGACTGGAAGCCGACCCCAACATAGTTGATAAAGACTAGGCAGATGATGATGACATGACTGAATTTTACGAAAACATAAAGCGGTTAACAGCCGTGAATAGTTCACTTACAGCCTGTCTATAAAGTCATGAAAATAAATGAGGGCGCTGCGGTCGTGCAGACTCGTGCACATAGCAACCCTGTATAGTGTGACTAAAATGGTTTTGATACTAGCACATTATTTTGTACTAGAAGCAAACCTGGTTTTAATTAAAATCTGTTATCTTATTTAAAAAAATACCAGCCTATTACTGTCCCACTGCTGGGCAAAGGCCTCTTCTCAACAGAGAAGGCACGAGCACTGATCACCACGCATGCTCAAGACGGGTTGGCGATTTCAGACTTATAATAATTATAAGTCCAGATTTCCTCACGATGTTTTCCTTCCGACCTTCATTGGAAATAAAATAAATAAAAGAAAAATGTTCGTACATATTTTTTATTAATGTTATATTTTAACTTTTGTACCACTGTATGCCCATTTTCTCTTGCCCGTTTTGCTGCAGTATGTTGTTCGATTAGAGCCTTTCTGTTATTTTGATCTTCTTGTAAGAAAATCCAATCGATTTCAAAATTTTACGCAGGACTTCTAGGCTACATTTCAAATCCAGATCTGTTTTAGCGAAATTTTATGTTGAAGTCATCCATCATTTGATCTGTGTTTGCCTTCATCTACAATACGCCTCACTGTACTCTCAGATTTTCCTGAAAGAAAGATTTAAAAAAAAGATGTAATATCTAACAGAAAATAGATAGCACTATTTTTATTTCAAACATGTTAAAACTTATTCATATTTAAAATCACCGGTAAATTTGATTACCCAAAAGTATCAAAAGTTAACGTCGCACTACATTATGAGCTACTTACATTTTGCAATCTAACCTATAAATGCGCAATGTAAACAATGCTTATTTTAGTCTTAAAATCGTATATTTAGTAAATTTGTGACTTCTGGTAGATAAAAAACAAACAATAACACGATTACATACCTGTTATAGCTGCTGTTCGAGTATAAATATCATCCAAATTTGATAAAATTTGTCCAGTTTGGTGTTCTAACAAACATCGCTGATATACTTTGAAATAATTTCCCGAGCTCCACTCCTATTTGTTTTCCTCATATTTAACACGCTTCTTCGAAGTTTTGTCGACGTAGATTTGAAAAACATTAAAAAATGCAAAAGATATCAAGATAAATAACAAGTTGATGACAGCCGATGACATTTGATGTACTATGATTTATTTTGACCCTACTTATGAATAATCTTAGTTCCTCAAACATTAATTTCATGACTTTATAGACAAGCTGTACATATAACTTCTATGAGAATGTTCGATGGAGTCATTAAATTCTGTGTTGGCCAAAGCGTAGTATGTATACACATCACTGAAAAGCGTCTCACAAGGTGGACCATTGTCTCCAGAGAAAACCGCAGGTAACGAGAAGTACAAAACCCGGCGACGAAACCTAACGAAAGACGGAATGGAGAGATCCGTGTCCAGCAGAACACGCACCTATTTCGGTTGAGACGATGATTATTACTTCCTTGTACATACTTAGAACTTACATTTTAACAGTAATGTTAACTCCACAACAAGGCATTTCTGTTGCCATTAACCGGGCACACACATACTTACTCAGGCTGATATTGACTATACCCTATTTGAAATCCAAAAACAAACATGGGGTAGAGTGGCCATAGAGAGACCAGAATGGAGAAGATTGGAGGAGGCCTTTGCCACCTGGCAAACGGACACGCAAAAGTGGAGAAAAAGCGAAATTTACGGAAAATAAAAATAAAAATATTGTCATGTCCGATTGAAGGCTATAAATAAATAATAAATAAATAAATAATTTGAAATCCAGGAATTCTTGGCCAACTCTGGAGCCCACAGTTA
Organism: Diarsia mendica; assembly: GCA_949316265.1. Taxonomy (NCBI): domain Eukaryota; kingdom Metazoa; phylum Arthropoda; class Insecta; order Lepidoptera; family Noctuidae; genus Diarsia; species Diarsia mendica. Next base: position 5,005,519 of record OX438916.1, read on the forward strand.
GCATAATCGGCATTGGGTAACCACTGTACAATCAAACATGTAGATTAATATACAGGCAACTAATAGGAAAAACTTAATAGCACTTCATGCCCGACCGAGCAGTCCCACTTGCAACCACCAGTCAACTATTTACCAAAACTTCGTGTTAGCGAATCGTCTCATTAATGCATAATAGTAAATGCCAAACGACTTAGTTGATGCATGATTCATTGCAGTTTACATAAACATACAGCGTTTGTAAACATGTGAGTGGCTGTGTTGCATCGTAATTAGAGGTCGTTGGCCTGTGGGTCAAGGACCTTTGGCTAGTTTATATAAGGTCCCATTTAAATAGGTGGACAAATTTTAACACAGCGTTCAGTACGTCTAACCAAACATATCCCATTAAAAAAAAACACTGATTAAAGTGAGTTTTTTGTACGTAAAATATTGGGTAACTAACACTTTTAGTGTATTTTCGCTACCTGTTTTATTTTCTTCTAGGTATCTGATGCGCTTCTCTAATTTTCTTTTTTTACCATTGTCCTTATTTTGGTGGTCTGAATGATTCCTAAAATTTTGTCCACCTATTTTAATGGGACCTTATATAATACAAGTTAGGTATAAATAAGGCTTAGGGAATAGAAGTAGGGGAGCGACGAGCGATTATCCTACTAATATTATAAACGCGAAAGTTTGTAAGACGTATGGATGAATGTTTGTTACTTTTTCATGCAAAAACTACTGAACGAATTTGGTACACAGATAGTATTTATAAAACCTGGATTAACACATAGGATGTTTTTATCCCGATTTTATCTACCCGTGGGATTATTTTCGAGTTGTAACGGGCGAAGCCGCTGGCACAAGCTAGTATCGAATAAAGGGTGTTCCCGTCAGGGATGCGGGTCGTTCGAAAGAGATACCGCGACCTCGACACAAAGGGCTAAGAAGGAAAATGGGAGGTTTTAGTCAGTAGAAGTCTGACAATCCCTACCGCTCTGCCCAGAGCTCAGGAGTCATTTGATGATTTCCCACCTTCCTAAAAAAAAAAAAAGGACTTATCTGCTCTTGTGAAAGAAATGTCAATTTACAAGCACATGCGATATTTGCTACCACGTTGGTCTAGTGGTCCCTAACGAAGCGCTACTGCTTAGGTCCTGGGTACAATGTCTGTGTCAGCTAAAAGTTTAAGAGTTTTCGGGTTTTTCCATTGAAAATCTCTCAACAGCAACCATATTATTGTGTGTGTAATCTGTATTGGACGAGCCTATTACCATCAATATTATCATCATCAGCCTATAATGTTCCCACTGCAGGGGCTCAGGCCTCCTCTCTAGGAGAGGGATGGGCTATAATGTACCACGCCGGTCCAGTGCGGGTTGGTAGATGTCACATGTCTTCGAATTTTTCGTTTCTAAGACATGTTTTCTCACGATCTTTGCTTCACCGTTTTGAGAGCAGTGGTGATGAAGTTACACAAAGTAATGCGCCTGCCTGGGTTCGAACCCATGACTTACTGTTCGTAAGTCGGGGCCGCCTCCACACTGGGCCACGAAAATCAATCATAATCAAAATTAATTTATTCAAACTAGGCTGATAATCAGTACTTTTCGAACGTCAAAAATTTACTTTACTATTTACATTTTTATAAGACAGTCCCCCAAAACGCCCACCCATCGACACTTACTAGTGTTTAGCTGGATAGAAGAAGTGGCGGAACAAACTTCCCAGCAAAACACAGCTGCTGTCTACACCATTAGGTACTATCAACTGTATTATGATCAACCCGGCAGAAATCTAGACTCTGTGGCTGTTACTGAGAAAATCCTCATGGAAGCACGCAATAACACCCAAAACATGGCAATCGAAATACTTGCTGATGCCCACAGCTTCACCCGCGTGGATATCCGTCATGGCGACCAAATGTAATCATGAAGTGTTAATCTAGTTCCCGAAACCCGTGGGAACCTATTCCAGGGATAAATTATATACTAAAACCTTCCTCAGGAACCTCTTTATCTATTGTTGAAACAAGCATGAAAATCAGTGCAGTAGTTTTTGAGTAAGTATATAGCGAACAGACAGACCGACAGATAGACGCGACGGAGGACTTTGTTTTATAATATGTATAGTGATTATTTTCTTCTCTACAGGTGGCATGGGCATGGCCCGTAAGAGCAAGTCGGGCTCGTCAACGAAGCGCCTACCCAGCGTCAACTCAGCGCCACACCTGAACAACAACCTGCAGGTCTTCAAGGATGAGATCTCCATCGCATTCCTCAATGGCAACAAGACGCGTCCTCCTGGTGATGAGAAGAAGGAGAAAATGTAAGTACAATATCAAAATTAATAAATAAAATATTTTACTTCGCATAGCTCTACGTGGGCACTTGTAGGGTCCCTCACCCGCGGCGACTTTTTGTAGCGATGCTGTCGCGCGTTTCGTAAATGCGCGACAGCAACGCTACTGACACGCGACGGTTTTGTGAGCGAGGCAAACAGTTAGCAACCGTATCGCGAATGTATCGCTAGGAACGCGCGACAGTATCGCTACAAAAAGTCGCCGTGGGTGAGCGGCCTAAAACGTCGAAAAATGGGGCACAGTTTGGGTTGATCATCTCATATGGAGAAGCACCGGCAAGAAATTCCATGGTTACATTTGTCTGTTACCTATTGTTCTCAATACAATGAAGGAAAATATTATCGTGAGAAAACCGATTTCTTAGTACCGAAAATTCCAAGACTTCATATTTCACGAATTACTGTTAGTGACACCTACAAATAGGGGTTTTGTTTTTTACTGTACAAAATCAAAACCTAGTTTACAATCACACGTGTTAAAATTTTTATGAAAATGTAGGTAAATATTTTTCAAGTTTTTTTTTTGTTTTACAGCATTGAAGAAGACCCAGCTCCGAAAAAGCCAACAAAGGTAAGATTAAAAGTGATATTTATATTTTAAATCTCTAGAAACCGAACATAAAAGAACCTGAACACAAATCGGCTAACGAAGTGACATGTTTATACATCGAGATATCTGTACTGTAGTTAAATATTCATGTTTTAAATGGGTTAGGGGCGATTCGTCCCACTATGAAACTCGGACCGGGACCAGTTGCCCCTTTTAAAAATTGATAGTGGTCAACTCGTCCCACAACTCTTTTAATTTCAATCAAGTGAAGGGTGGGTTAGTATTTTTTTTTGCTGGCCTATATTGTGTCCTACTGCTGGGCAAGTTTCTGGCTCAAGTTTCTGCTTCGTTCTATCACACAGATTAGGGAATAACTACAGCACAAACTACCAGGAGAATAGAAGTAAAATCAAAATAATACCTCCTTCCTACTTCTGTTCTCCTGGTAGTTTGTGGGACTTTACTACCTATTTTTTTTTTTAATCTCCAAAAAAAAAATCTTTTCAATACCTCCTGCCTACTTCTATTCTCCTTGAAGTTTGTGCCGTAGTTGTACCCTAAACTGTGTGATAGAACGAATCAGAAACTCGAGTCCCGCTGGCTTGACGATTTTGTAACATCCTATAACGTAGAACTAGTGGGAACGAAAAAAATCCATTGACTTTTCGTTCCCATTAGTTCTACGATTTTGTACCACCTTGAATCGTAGAAATAGAGGGTTTTTTTTTTTTTTTAAAGTTCCCACTAGTTCTATCGTAGGACTGTGCAGTAGAACTAGTGGGAATGATTCATTTTCAGGGTAGCCCGCGAAATATGAACTTAGAGAGTTGTACTGATACTATTACAGATATATTATGGCCATGAATCATAATTTTACTTCTATTCTCCTGGTAGTTTCTGCTGTAGTTATTCCCTAATCTGTGTGATAGAACGAAGCAGAAACTTGAGCAGCCTTTGCCCAGCAGTAGAACACAATATAGGCCAGCAAAAACAAAATACTAACCCACCCTTCACTTGATTGAAATTAAAAGAGTTGTGGGACGAGTTGACCACTATCAATTTTTAAAAGGGGCAACTGGTCCCTGTCCGAGTTTCATAGTGGGACGAATCGCCCCTAACCCTTTTAAATATGTATATCAGAAATGATGACATCCACCGAGACCTTGGAGTGGATCTTGTAACTGAAGTTATAAAAAAACACGCCGAAGCACACGAGCACAGAGAGGCTTCTTCATCATGTGAACGTCGAGGCTATCCAGCTACTTGACACCACGGACATAGTGAGAAGACTAAAAAGAACTAAACCATTTGAGTTAGTTTAGTAAAGTTAGTGTAATGCAGTGCAGTGCAGTGAGTGCTTCGCTACGCTTAAAGAACACGAAAAAAAAGTGTCTTTCAACTTAATAGAGATTAAAAGAAAAGTGCCAATGGACACATTCTTAATTTTGTAAGCTTTAGCAAATCAAGTTAAATTTAAATTACTTATTAGCCTCAAGGTCTAGATTGTAATTGTATGAGTAACCGTTTATTAACGAGTACTTCATAATGAAAAAAAAAAAGTAATAATATAATGTACACAACAAACAATTTTCTACTACCATCATCATCATTCTTTCGTCCTTATCCTAATTAATTTGGGGTCGGTGCAGCGTGTCTTCTACTTCCATACTTCTCTATAGGTACTCATCATTTCATCCGAAACCTCCTTTCTTGATGAATGTTCTACTACCGTGAAAAACATACTGAAATCGTGTATTATCTACTTTAAAAGAACTATAACGAAAATTCTTCTTTGTTTGGCGACTTTTTGTAGCGATGCTGTCGCGCGTTCGCATCGATACAGTCACTATGCGGTCGCTAGCTTTCACCCTCGCCTACAAAACTAACGCGCGTTAGTAAGTAGCGATGCACTCACGCGTTTACGAAACGCGCCACAAAAAGTCGCCATAAGCAAGGGGCCTTAGCATGTTGACAACATTCTAAATTGTGTCAACCCAGAATTTAACTACTATTTTGGCATTTTCAGTAGCGTCATTCAGTTCCTGTAGTGAACAAACAACAGCAGGACACACAGGACACAACATTAAGTGCCCTATCAATCGTTAGGAATAGCAGATAGCATTGTTTTATACTATACTAGCTGATGCCCGCGGCTTCGCCCGCGTGGATACTGTAAAAAACAATCCTTGATGCGGATTATATATCATTCTAAAATTTCAGCTCGATGGGTGCAGAACTTTTTGAGTTTTTGAAGCGTGACACAAACCAACATAACATTTTTATATAAATAGATTAATTTAGGCATATATTTTTGTCCTCAGATAGCCCAAGCTAGACACATCGTGAAGATGACGCTCTTGGTTGCTCTGTGGATGTTCTTCACCATCGTGTTCCTCCTGCATAACGAGAAGGAGCAGTTCAGCAGGCACTCCTCCGTGGCCCCCGGAGAAGTTAAGAGTAAGTACTCTCTAATACGACGAAAGTCTATGACCAACTGACTCCGTGGTCGAGTGGTTGAGACGTTTGCCTTGTGACCCGGTGGTCGTGAGTTCGATTCACTCGGGAAGCATACTTAAAAAAGTTGTTTCCACTTGGTTAGGACATTGCAGGCTTAAATCACCTGATTGTCTGATGATCATTCCGTGCTTCTGAAGACACGCCAAATGGCGGTCGTCAAATCATGTCAGAGGCCCTTGAGGCGGTTTAAAAACTCTGGCACTAGAGTGTGTGTGTTCGACCTAACTGCCCACACGATGAGAAGAAGAAGATGACCAGGGTGTGTTACCATCAGTGATAAGATACGGGACCGAATGTTTTCGCTCAAATTGACCTCATTAGAAAGCTCAAAGTAAGCCAAAGGGCAATGGAGAGGGCTATGCTCAAAGTTTCAAGAGCTCAAGAGAACCAGGGTTACCGACGTAACCCGAAGAATTGTGGGTGGGTAGGCACATAGCTCGCAGAACGGATGGCCGATGGGACCGAAAAGTGGCACTTAAAACATAACTAGCGAAATGTGAGGTGTACAGTTATTAGGCACATTTCTACCGGGGATTTAATGCGGGGATTGATGGCATATTGCTTTTAAACTCTAGCATGTATATCGATCTCTTCTGTCAAGTCTAATTCTTTTTTTAAATCTCTCTATCTTTTTTAGGTTTTCCTCTAACATCTGATAAGGACTACCTATCAGTTCTCCTGAAGATGACAGGACCCTTCGTATCAGAACAAAATGAGAAGAAACACAACTCTAGTGAAAAGTTGGCGATGCCCAGAATGGACGTCTGGCTAGAGAGAGACGGAGTGGAAACTGAGACAAATAATAGTCCGGTAAGAGTATATTTCAACTTAGAGGCATTTATTGAGTTATTTTGTACCCTACCACAATGTTGTCTTGTTGACTGGTAGAGAATGCCTTGTGGCATTAAGTCCGCCTATGTATCACTATTGTGCATAAAGTTTAAATAAATAAAAAACCGCATGGAGAGAAGAGTGGAAGACTTTGGGGGAGGCCATGTTCTTTCGTAGCCCTTTGTGTCCGGGGCCATGATATCGCTTTTGAAAAACCCGCAGCCCCGAGGTATCGTTGTGTGTGTTTTTAATTTCCATCTTCTCTAATTCCATTTCTTTGTCCCCAGACATCAAGCTGGATACTATACCTGGACCCAGACGACAGCATAGACTTCACTCTTGGAGAGACCAGATCAAAGGTCTTGAAGCTGGCCCCATCGACAATCAGCTCCAGTAGTCCAGGGGCCAACCACAGCGCATATGCCGTGAAGATGACCACTACGGCTGCGACCACTGTACCGTTCGCCCTGAGTTATACCCTGGATCCTCTGGATATGTCCACTGGAGTGATATACGCCTGTATTCTCCTGTGTGCGCTTTATACGCTTATCATTTTTGAGGTACGTGTAACGTAAAACTGTTTCTAGGATTATAAAGATAATCGACAGTGATATGATTTTAGCCAGCCGACCTTCGTAAAACTGTACTATCAACTTTTAGATCTTGTTTATAATGATTCTTTCAATTTTGACCCCGAAATTACAAATTACTGACCTCCTTTTTTGCAAATCGTGCCGCTGTTATACATTTTACAGTGATTTAAATTCAGATCACATCATCATCATTATCAGCCTATAGTGTTCCCACACAACAATTTGGGTGCGGCAATTAAGATAAAGTAATTACCAAATTTTAATACTTATAAACATCAAAAAAGCTCTTAAGTTTTCTAGAACTTGTTAACTACTTTCACGAAATTTTGCAAAAGTCCGTCATGAAACTTTGTATTTCGCGGGTTACATTGACAGATTACTCCTGGAACCTAAAGAAAATTAGAATCGTATCATGACAAGCTACAAGAGAGTATAGAAATGAGGAAGCTAACTAGACTGAAAGGCGACGTTATCAAGAAATGTCTACACAAGCAACAAGTAAGGGCTCAAACACATAAACACGTTAGGACGCAACGTGCCACGGCATGGCAACGTGACGTGGAAGTCCATGTCACGGTGCCGTGACGGGGAAGTCCTTGTGACGGTGCCGTTACGTGGAAATCGACGTCGAGCAACGTAAATAATCACGTTACGACAACGCAACGTGCCACGTCCTCGTGACGATAAGAAAGATATGGATGGATCCAGTATTTTATTTGTATCTGTTTCTTCTTTATCCGTCTTCTTAATATTAGCAAGAGGAGAACACGTCTAGTGTGGTCCATTTCTCGGAATTAACTGCGGCAATTCTACAAATGCGCCACCGTCAATACGACGTCGTTGCATCGTCGTAACGTGTGTGTTTGAGCCCTAACACATGTCAAACCTGATTCAGTAAACGCATGGTAAACGGTACTCTCACCGTTGAGCCATGCGACTTGTCTTATCAGTTATCAGCTGTAGATTGTTGACACACATATTGTTAATGATAGTAGAGCTATATCTATAAACATAACTAATTACACTAGCCAGCCGTTTGTTGAGAATCAGGACTAGATTTTTGTACCTGACTTTGGTTTCTCTATTTCTGAACGTATAACTTTTGGTTCTATTGTCATTGACGTCATTAACTCTGCCTGCCTCATTGGTCGTGGTCGCAAGCAGTCATGCTGAGCATGAGTTCCGGGTTTCGATTCCCGGGTCGGGCAACGTGTTATTATTATGTTTTTCCATCACGAATTTCTCTGTGAAAAATGTGAGTGCGCTATTAGGTACACCCCTGCCTAACCCTTTGGGGATTACAGGCATGAAGTTATTTATTTATTAAAACTTTATGCACAACAAAACGTACAAAGGCGGCCTTAATGCCTTGGGCATTTTCTACCAGTCTACCTTAGGGTGATGCAGAGACAATACACAGTAGGTGCAAAACAGACAAACATTTTAGAAAATATATACCTATACCATTGATATAATAAAACCCTAGATGCACAGTCTCGAACAAAACAAACAGTCGAAGCTGTCGCCAAAAACTCACCAATACACGCACTACTACATGTAGTTATCGTCACTATAAACATATTTTTTTTGGCAAATTCAACCTTACGCAGATTCCTTTTACAATGCAGATAAAAAAAGCAATATAAAAAGTATTTTGTACGACCGTGCAGAGACGCGAGCGACGCGAGACTATTTGAAATGAGTTCATTGTGAACTCATTTTAAGCGGACGGTTTTGAGACGCGGAGTGTGTATCTTGGGTTTTAGTATATCAATGACCTATACCTAAAAATTAAGAATAAATAAATAGTAAATACATACATATATACATACATAAAATATATGAAGTTAAACCTCTTCCTCCAGATAATAAACCGCACCATGGCCGCAGTCCTGATATCCACCACATCATTAGCAGCACTGTCCCTAGCCGGTGAGAGACCCTCACTGCCAGAGCTGATCTCCTGGTTAGATGTGGAGACTCTGCTGCTGCTGTTCAGTATGATGCTGCTCGTCGCTATCATGGCAGAGACCGGGCTGTTTGACTTCCTCGCTGTATTTACTTTTGAGGTATGTACTGTACGCCCGTCTGGGCTGCGGGATATTCGCAAGCATGGAGCAAAATAACCAGTGGAGAGCGCGTGCGGGGGCTACCGCGGGCGCTAAACATACGCTATATCAAGCGTACGCGGCGAAATTTTGATCAGTAACGAAAAATAATGCCTAGTTGTGCAATTAAATGGTGTGGAAAGTACTGGAAAGTGTACTACAACTTCAAGTTACACAAAAGATGGGATAACATTTCACAGTTATGTGGTTTTCTATTCCATTTGATCAAAACAATGAAAAAAGAATCAAATAATTGCTTTGGTTATTGTGCTCCATGTTCGCAAGAGATACTGCGACCTTTGGCTCGAAGGGCTAAGATGGAACATGGGTGGTTTTTAGTCAGTAGAAGCCTCACACTCCCTACCGCTCTGCCAAGAGCGGGATTTCCCGCCAACCAAAAAAATAATCTAGTACGCAAAATACGTGCTTTGGACGTGCAGTTGCGGGCACCAGTCTGTTATACTCTTTCTGTTCTGTGGTTATACTATACTAATAATATCTACACAAATGGGATGTCCTCGGTCCATCCTAGACACAGTGCCTGTGTGGCATATGCCCCTTTGCTGGATATACCCACTTCCTTTCCTGCCCATCCTGTACAACCACAGTAAAGCTATTGTGAGAGTTGTGCAGATCGCGTACAGATTTTGTGTAAAATCAACACGTAAAGAAGCACTAAATACTGCTGTGGTGGCCTAATAGTACAGGTCTTTAAAGTTGTAGGTCCCAGTGTCGAAAAAAAGAAAAATGCTCCTTACTTTGTCCAATTTATGTCCTAACCACGTCTTCGCGATGAATCTTTAAAGACATAGAGTAATGACTTTCATCAACCTGCACTCAACCAGCACTGTCGATCCCACTCCCTCTCATAGAGAGAGGGCTTACCTATATCCCAGTAGTGGGAATATTACAGATCTCATCACCATCTGCCTAGTCTTTTCCCAACTATGTTAGGATCGGCTTTCATTCTAACCGGATGCAGCTGAATACAATTGGGTGACAAATAAGCAGAACAAAATGGGCATTAATTAATCTAGGTAAGAAGCCAATCGATTATCTGTAACGAGTTTTTAATTAGTTGTGAATGCCATTGACCTAATAAGGGAAACGAAAATCATGATAGCTGCAGTTAATTTGCGGTTAATTTGTCGTTTTGAAACTTTATGTTTGTAAAAATGATATAACTTAGATTTGGTGTTTTTGAAGGTTCATTACCGTTGTTGTTTGTTACCCCAAGTTAAAAACGGTTTCCGATACCATTTTATAAGACTGCCTGTCAGGCTTTTAGGCTTACAGCCGTAACGACAGTGAAATATTATTATCTATAAATCACAACCACGGACTGACCTTGGCAAGCAATGATTTTAACTTGAAGATCGATCTGTGCAGCTGTTATTATTTTTCCACGTGTCTTTTTAATAGTTTTGAAGACTATGTACTGTACAGGCCCACGACACTTGATCACGAATTCCGGATATGATAAAATATGAACGATATCCACGTAGGCGAAGCCGTGGGAATCAGCTAGTTAACGTATAAATGATCGAAACTGTACTTTATCAGATACCTACATATCTATATTCCCAGCACGTGATCTTACACTGCGTAAGATAAACGTTACAGTCATTCAAGTTTTATAATCTTGGCCTATGCTGATATTCAGATGGTCTTTAATAACATCTAGTTACAGATAGAATAAGTAGATAGATGATAGAATTAATTCACAGCAAGAATAAGAGTGATATACAACTAAAAAGGTTTTTTTGTAAACCCTTTTTCAAAAAGACACTAAAATAGTCCAAAGCTACTTTTCCTTCGGAAACCAGTGGCAAAAAATGAAAAAAAAAACAAAGTTACCGACTCTCAAAAATAAAGTTATTTTAGTCTTTTTCTAACTTACCCTGTTTTCAATACTAAATATATTTGCACCTTGTATCTCGTGTAGCTAGCCAGAGTTACCGCACGTGAAATATTAAACTGTTAGAGTAATGATCATTAGCTCTAAGATATGATAGTACTTACTTGAGTGACGCAGACGATACAATGTTGCCGAGATTCACGAGATGTCCGGGCAAGAGCTCGGGTAAGACATTATTAAATTTGTTAAATCTTATTGATGGCAATAAAAGGGGTTCGTGGCTTAATATTAAGATGCATCGGTCGATCTTCAAGGATAAACAGTGCTTAACGAGGTCAGACCGTGGATGGGTGACGATTCATTACGTTCAGAGTTCTCGAACGTACTTTCCGAGACACGGAGGGAAAGCCGTGACTAACCGATTCGGAACCAAAACATCCCGGCTCACTTAGATCTTTGACAGTTTACCGGTAGCCTGAAGCCCCAACGTCTAACTTGTTTTATCAAGAGGTATACCAAGTTTGATTAACAGTCGCTGCAATATATTAGTATTCAGCTGCATCCTATCAGCTCGACCCCAACTCAACCCCAACCCCAACTCAACTCGACCCCAAGATAGTTAAATAAAAAAATGTTTAATGTGTCTCAAAAGTTGCATACTACTATATATATGTTGAGACAGCCCCAGAAAGTAATTAAAAATACTTGTGTTGGGACTGACTTGCTACTTCCCTTAATGAATACAGTATTGAGTTTGAGACTAAACTTTAGAAAATAATTAGAAAAGAATAGAAAATAAAACAAAACCCAGCCAATAAGCAAGGCTGGACAAAAAAAAAAAAAAAAAAAGTTTTTAGTTGGACCGGGAAAAGGCAGAATTTTTGACTGTTAACCCTATGACACTATCAAAATCGAACGCAGGGACTGACGCAGTCACACTTTCGTATCATCATCTTAAATAATGTTATGTCTGGGAAAGACTTGCCCGACATTATCCGCTTGCACGTTTCAACCAAATTAAAATGTCTCTCTTATCTATTACAGGTGACAAAAGGCAAAATCTGGCCGCTGATAACACTCCTAAGCGCTATCACTGCTGTTATGTCCACGTTCTTGGACAACGTGACGACTGTACTGCTGATGACGCCCGTCACTATCAGGTAATTACTGTCCTTGTGCCATCCCACCGCTGGACAAAGGCCTCCCCCCATGATTTCAAAATTTTGCGATCCAGGGCCAATGTGGACCAGTGGTCGTTGGTTCGGTATATAGCTCGTCCCGCCATCTCCTATGAGGTCTACCACGTCGCCTTCTGGCTGTGTCAGGGTAATCAAAATAAAAAAACAGGCACTATTTTGAATAGTCGAAACAAATTCAAAATAACAAGAAGCGACTGGGGCACAAGTCATAAAAACTGTGAGTGTACATTCCCTAGCGATAGATTCTCTATTATGGAGCAGAGCGGGTAAGAAACTCCATGGGCACTCTTTCAAATCAGATTATTGTTACAAAACCTTGGTTACATCATTCATGTTGATAATAGTAGGTAGTCATTAATGTAGGTAATCACCACGCAATGTTGTGGTTAGTGCTTGACCAGCTGTTAGAGTTTTTATGCCACCCATTGGCTTCACATGCTGTCGAGAAATATATCTCGAGCATTCTGCTTTGTTTTCCAAAGTAGATAATCTAACTGACCGACTAAACAAATATGATTTTGTTTAGTCTGTCAGTTAGGTTATCGAAATATTGGATACGTGTTTTTTGTATTACCAAATTAATAAAAAAATGACGAAGATAAAACGGATCATGAGTGGGGGCTTGTAACGTCATTTCTAGGTAAAAAATGTACTGGCATGTGACGTCACACGAGTTTTTGAAGCACTGTATCGTCTTCTGCACTGTACCTATATTTTTTGGACATCTATCTGACGGAAATAGTTTTTTTTTGCCCAAGCACAATTTTAACGGTAGATATCAAGTTATCGTTTATTTTCTTTGCAGATTATGTGAGGTGATGGACCTAGACCCCATACCAGTGCTGATGTCCATGGTGCTGTTCAGCAACATAGGGGGCACTGCGACCCCCGTGGGTGATCCCCCAAATGTCATCATAGCGTCAAACAAACAAGTCATCCAGTCTGTAAGTGTCTATTATACAATTTTAAGCGTGTATATAAATACCGGCACGGTTCTTGACCGCTCGGCGGAAGAGTGGGGATCGCTGTGCACATCGTACACTATATGACAAATAAAACGCACACCCGTTTATTATTGATTGGTCGTGAGGTAAGTGCAGCAGGAGTAAAGAACAAATCCCTAGTGACGGCTATGACGCGATGCGCTACGGGCCAATCACTGCACTTTCCCCGCCCCGCGTCTCACTTCATACCACCAAAGGGACCCAATAACTCACTTTTGCGTCAGCGCTCAAGAATCGTGCCGATGATAATACCAGTTACTTGGTGGTCCATCCAAGTCATAGTAATTCCAAGTCATGATAATTATTTAGCTTGTTACATTGGCAGGCAAAATACCAGCCTATTTGAAAAAAAAAGCGGGTAGACATTTTTTTTTTCAATAAACCACACATCTTCCTCGTTGGTCTAGTGCTCACAAGTGCCATGAGGTCCTGGATTCGATTTCCGGGTTGTGCAAAATGTTATTGGGTTTTTCCATCCGAAATTTGTCAGCAGCAGCCACGTAGTCTGGATTTGTGACGCGTATTGTTGGGTGTAGCCATTAGGCAATAGGCTCGCCCCCTATTACATCGGATTTAAACATTTTAGGAGTCCTACGTCCGCCTAAGCCTTCGAGGATTATAGGCGTGATGCTATATATCCAGGACTGCTGATATGTACCCTAATAAAGAGGTTCCAAAGACTAATATTTGGTGTCATCTCTTTCCCAGGGTATAAACTTCACGAACTTCACACTGCACATGACGTTCGGCATCCTACTGGTGTGTGTGCAGACGTACTTCCAGTTCCGGTTCATCTACAGGGACACCGATAAACTGAGGCTCAACGTGCCTAGAGATGTGCAAGGTAATTTAACATTTAGTTGGTTGATTGACCTTATTATGGTTTAAAACAAATGTGTAAAAGTTGAATCATTCAATCAAGCGATAGCTGTTTTTTTTTTGGGGGGTGGGAATGGGAAATCAACAAATAATCCCTCCCACTCTGGGCAGAGCGGAAGGGAGTGTCAGACTTCTACTGACTAAAAACCACCCATGTTCCTTCTTAGCCCTTGAGCCGAGGCCGCGGTATCTCTTTTAAACAACACGCAGCCTCGACGGGACAACCCGCAGCCTAGTCGGGAAGCGATAGCTTACACACATTTATTATATACTTTAAACTTAAACTGACGGAAATTAATATTCGATTTTCACCCCCATCCAGCCTATGCCAAACCATGCTGAACACACTGCACCATGCTGGACACTGAATATAGCACGCTTACCCACTTTTCTCTTTATTGACGTGATAACGTCTTATAATTCGATGGCCGGCTGCACGAACGAAAAAAGATGACGTCATACCGCGTTACCTCGCTTTGAGGCGTTCCATAGCAACGGCGTGTCAATTGTTTTATTTTATTTTCTTTTCCATAGCAACGGCGTGTCAATTGTTTTATTTTATTTTCTTTTCCATAGCAACGGCGGCGTGTCAATTGTTTTGTTTTATTTTCTTTTCCATAGCAACGGCGTGTCAATTGTTTTGTTTTATTTTCTTATGACGTTGTCACGTTCAACTATCGTCAGTAAACCGATTTTACAGACAACCGATTTTTTTTTATACGAAAGAGAAAGGAGTAATAGCCACTGTGACGGCAAACAAGGAAGAATGGAAAATGAAAACGTGTTGCGCCGACCCCAAATATAATGGGATAAGGGCAGGCAGATGATGGTGATGACTCTTCTTTTCTCTTTCCAGACCTGCGTCATCAGATCTCAATATGGCGTCGAGCCGCTGACTCTCTCCCACATTTGAGCAGAGATGAGCAGGTGGTGAGGGACCGCTTGGAGAGGAAGGTTCGGAAGCTGTCGGTCAAGCTCGAAGCTCTGGTCAAGGAGACGAAGATCAGAGCCTGTCCTAAAGACTGCTTCGAAACGATGCTCGCTGATATGAAGGATAAGGTGAATAATATACTAAACCTTATTTTATAGAAGCTGGATGCGAGACACACGGGACTGGTCAATGTGGCGACACTTGGGCGAGGCCTATGTTCAGCAGTGGACGTCTTTCGGCCGAAATGATGATGATGATGGAATTCATTAATTACTGCTGTTGATTGCGCTGTTCTAATAGTTTGACTAACTTCAATCATGTTATCTGTTTCAGTACAAGATTCGAGACAAGGCGCTGCTCATCAAGTGTACGGTAGCCATCGCTTTCGTAGTTGTCGTGTTCTTCCTACACTCCATTCCTGAGTTCAGTAAGTGATTTATAAAAGACTAGCTTTTGCCAGCGGCTTCGCCCGCGTGAAAATGACGATTTTCCATACAAACTTT
Organism: Diarsia mendica; assembly: GCA_949316265.1. Lineage (NCBI taxonomy): Eukaryota > Metazoa > Arthropoda > Insecta > Lepidoptera > Noctuidae > Diarsia > Diarsia mendica. Next base: position 5,020,835 of record OX438916.1, read on the forward strand.
CAACCCCTATTTAACTCCCTTAGGGGTTGAATTTCGAAAAGTCCTTCCTTATTCCTTGTCTACATTATAAAGGGAACCTCTGTGCAAAATTTCAGCTTTCTAGGTCTAAGGGTTTGGGCTGGGCGTTGATGAGTCAGTCAATCAGTCAGTCAAGGACTTCTCTCTTTAAATATTTATATAGATAGAAGATTTAACAGTTTTTGCCTACAATTTGTCCACGTGGAGGACGGGAGTTATCTCACGGGCCGTAAGACTGCCAGGATATAGAGAATCCTAAGCAGCGATGGCCAGTGGAGGCGGCCCCGACTTATGAACAGTAAGTCTGTTCGAATCCAGGCAGGCGCATTACTTTGTGTAATTTATATCATCACCGCTGCTCTCAAAACAGTGAAGGAAAACATTGTGGGAAACTGGCATGTCTTAGAACCAAAAAAATCGAAGACATGTGACATCCACCAACCCGCACTGGGCCCGCGTGGTGGATTATAGCCCATCCCTCTCCTAGAGAGGAGGCCTGAGTCCCTGCAGTGGGAATATTATAGGCTGATGATGATGCCGTCCCAGAGTCCCAGGTCATGATCTACCCGATATCTTCGAAGTTAATTCAGACGGGAAAAGGTGACAGATTTAAAGAGTTGCTTTTGGATTACACGGTGTGTCAACGCGCAAATTCTCACTTAGGTATTGTTTATAACTCTACTTTTATATGTAACTACTGTTATATACTGCGGCTCCTAGAAACGCGACATAGAAACTACACACCTTCGGAGCATGTTAGAAAATCGCATTTTTATGGAGGCTGAGCAATTTTCCGGAAGACGTTGCGTTGGAAGGCCTCCCAGTAGGTGGACCGATCACCTGGTGATGGCTGCAAGGACCCACTGGATGCGAGACGAAAGGGGACCGGTCAGTCTGACGACACCTGGAGGAGACCTATGTCCAGCAGTGGACGTCTTTTGGCTGAAATGATGATGATAATGAGCAACTTTACATCGTACTCCTCATACCTCTATAAAACTAACCGATCCTTCGTCATCAGATCGCGTATCTCTTGGTTGGACGGCACTGCTGGGCGCTCTGCTGCTGCTGACGCTGGCAGACCGCGAGGACCTGGAGCCAGTGCTGCACAGGATCGAGTGGTCCACGCTGCTGTTCTTCGCCGCGCTCTTCGTTCTTATGGAGGTAGGCATTCACAGACGTAATAACCCTGATTTGAGTCATTTCAAAATTTGGCAACTTTTAGTAGAGTTCATCAGCTCCTGTGATGTGCAAGCAACAGGACAGGTAGGACACGATATCAAGTGTTAGTGCTAGTTTTTTTTTTTTTTGCATATTATAATAATGCACTTCGTTGATGAGTACTATAGTTTTACCAATGCGATTTCCATTTCTAAGGCTGATTGTTGTGGTTATGGCAATTTCGTATACGATTATCTATCACTTAGAAGTATTGGCGTATAGGCGTGTGGTTCGGCGTGGTGACTTTCGGAATGACGTATTGCACTCGTAGTTTCGTTCTTCTTCCGTCCTTCTGACATTCAAAAGTGCCTGTAATGACTTAATTGAAATAAAATATTTGAGTTTGAGTTGAGTTTGAGTTTGAGTTGAGTTGAGTTTGAGTTGAGTTTGAGTTGAGTTTGAGTTGAGTTTGAGTTGAGTTTGAGTTGAGTTTGAGTTGAGTTTGAGTTGAGTTTGAGTTGAGTTTGAGTTTAAATTGAGTTTGAGTTTATTGTTTCACCCATACGCAGCGCTTAGATCAGCTATTTAGCTGTAACGGTTAAATTGAATGTACTCTTGATAAAATGTCTTCCCCAATTCCCCTCCCCCCCTTTTTCCTTTTTTTTTTGGAGCGTGTGATAGCATCAAATTTTAATGACTCTTCCCGCTCCCGCTGGTCAGAGCGCGCGAGCGGTATGGAGTGTCAGAGTTCTACTGACTAAAAAGCACACAATATGTTCCTTCTTAGGCCTTCGTGTCGAGGCCGCGGTACCTATCTCTTTCGAACAACTCACAGCCCCGACAGGTTACTTTTCCCCCTGGAGAAAATAATATATCGTTGCGTGAATGTGTCGTTCTTCTCATTCCAGGCTCTCTCCAAGCTGGGTCTGATTGAGTTCATCGGAGGGCTCACGGAGGGCGTCATCATGAACGTGGACGAGAGTGCGCGACTGGCTGTGGCCATTCTACTTTTGTTATGGGTACGTATTGGATGTAGGACTGGCTTTATATTTGTCGTTGGATACAATTATTTTATACAGTTGTGACTATAAGACATTCATGCCTAGATCCCACAATATACCAACTAGGTGGTACAAATAGTGACGTTTTTTTTTTTTTTTTATAAATGAGCTTGCTCTTGACTTCAATCTTGCCCTGAGGGCAGAGATACGTCATGAAAAATAGATAGAAATTTTGATTCTTGTATTCAGGACTGCCTCGATGGTCTAGTGGTTGCAAGCCCGACTACTAAGCGTGAGGTCCTGGGTTCGATACCTGATGGATAAGGCGAAGTGTCTTAGGTCTGGATTAAAGCTTTGTTGGTGGCAATAGGTTCGTCCCCTATTACATGGGACTTACGCCCAAATACTCAAACGCTACTCAATTTTAAGTTGCACTTAAATCTCGTGCTGTCTTTGTTACTTTAACGCAGAGTGACGGAGATAGCACGAGTTTTGAGGGTTACTTATAATTGAGTGACGTTTGAGTATTTGGGCGTTAAACGTATAAAGTGAAATGTGCATGGGTGTACACTTCTGCCTAATTCTTCGGGGATTGCATACGTGATGCGTGTATGTATGTTTTCAAGTATACTGAATCCTTGGTTCAAATTTCGTCATAATGTTGACGCAATGTTATCATCATCATCATCATATTAGCCGAAAGACGTCCACTGCTGGACATAGGCCTCCCCTAAGTATCGCAACATTGACCGGTCCTGTGCGTCTCACATCCAGCAGATCCCCGCAACCTTCACCAGGTCATTAAACTGAATACGATAATTCTTATTTTTTATCACTTATAACATTTTAGACTCACTGAACATAAACAGAAAAATAATCAATATCTTCAGGTATCGGGTATAACGTCAGCGTTCGTGGACAACATCCCGCTGACGACGATGATGGTGCGAGTGGTGACGTCACTGGGCAACAACCCATCGCTGGGACTGCCCATGGCGCCGCTCATCTGGGCGCTCTCCTTCGGCGCCTGTCTTGGAGGTCAGTGCTAGTGGCTGGCTCAAAAATCAGCTAACGAAACTAGGCATCTGCCAGGGTTGCAAAATCCTACCAGGGTTACGGAATGCTACTAATTTGTTCAAAACAGTTACTACCGCTGATGTAATGGACACAAAGGACATAAAAAGAAACACGAATGGGTTTAAGTTTTGAGTCGCCCAAATCGGGAAGAGTCATTTGATGATTTCTCATCCTAATCGTAAAACCTAAAAAAACTTAACAAAAAAATCCTAATCCTAAAAACTGTGTCCAATATTTTTTGGAAAGCCATCTGACGGACAATTTAGTTTTTTTTTTTCATCTGCCCTATTATCTAAAACCACACGGAGATTCCGTATGATTTTAGATAATACCTACAGGGTAGTTGACTCCACACCTAATTTACTTCCACTTTACTCCAGGTAACGGTACACTAATCGGCGCGAGCGCAAACGTGGTATGTGCAGGAGTGGCAGAGCAACATGGCTACAAGTTTACCTTCGTGCAGTTCTTCAAGATTGGCTTCCCCATCATGATAGGTCATCTGATAGTGGCCTCGGGCTATCTGATGTTTTGCCATTGTCTGTTTGAATGGCATTAGATGGAGTGTGCGCCAGACAGAGATGAGAATCGTATAAGTATTTTAGACTTTAAATCTTTGGTGTGAAAGTTATCCGAACTGTTTCTGGAGTTCTGTATCGTTATTTGTTGGTCTACGACAATTACAAAGTTTATCTACCTGGAGAAGTGATTACAGCCAACTAGGTTTTGCTTTTTGTTTCGGGCCTGGTTCCATATGGATAAAAAATTGATTTGGTATGCTTGTTTTTGCCAACAACAATTCGTGGTCGATTTTCTAGGAAAAATTGAAAAGTGATCCGTCTTATGACTAATTTTATGTGATAGTGCTATGTTTGAAGAAGTTCGGAGGAATTATTTGAAGTCCCATAAGTAGGAGACTTATTAGAACCCTGGTACCAGATTAAATAAAGGGACCTATTTAAATAATCTGACTGATTAAAGAGTGTGGGTTTTGATGATGGGCAAAATTAATTGACATTTAAATCAAATAGTTGATTGTAATTAATACTTTAATTCAGTCTATGATATCAAGTACCTAAGTCACTGAAGACATAGAGATAGAACCAGACAGTTGTAGTCAAACCTTTGGCTAAGTAATCTTTTCAATTAGTTATATATTATTGTCTCTGGTCAAGTCTGGTCTTCAGCGACTTAGATGCTTATTGCTATATTCTGAATGGAGTACTAAATAAAAGCAATCCTTTGAGCTATGGGCGTAAGTCCAAAATCATTCAAAAATATATTTTAAATGATTTTGGAGTTACGCCCAATTTCGGGATTTATTTCTTTTCAACACACTTGCTCATAAAGTGGCTAAAATTTCACTGCAATTAGGCACATAATGACACCTATAATCAAACTGTGAATTTTTCATTACTATTATTCACTAGTGAGTTATAGGTTTTTTTTTTAAATTTTATTGGTTGAGTTGCTACGTTCATAAAAAAGTTCCGATACAAAAAAGATCGTGTTCAATAGTAAAAATAAATTAATGTACCTAGTGCTTCCCCATTTCATGCAACTTTGAATTTAAATAGATAATTTCAACTTATACGTTTTTAATAAATTAATCTTTCACTCAAATAATATAACTTTTGTTTTCTCTGTAAAGAAAAAATAAATAAATCCCCATTTTGTCCGTGGTTAAAACTCTATCCGCGAAAAGTCAAAAATAAAGAAACCACATTCTTTTAGTCTATGGCCGATCGTCATTGTTACAGTAGTGGCGCCACTGGTCAAGAATAAATGCATCGCTACGTCAAGCTTAGTACATTTATTTTAGTTCCGTGTTTTCCCGCCTGCATAGATAACTTGGTAGAACTGTAGATGCGCGTGTTATATCTTTAATTATTTTTGTAATTTTAGCACTATGTTTTTAATTGTTCAAGTATGAAAAATTGGGATTTCCTTGATTCAGACCAAAATAACGTAACAACGTCGGCTGTCAGATGTCAAGTGACAATGACGTAGGGCGACGTTGCGTCAAGTATATTGTTGATTTAATAATTATCGTAAATATCTTAAAAACAAAGGTTCTAATTTCAAATAAACCTAATTTACATTATTCTAATGATATTTTATATCCCGACGTATTTTATAGAAGTCGCTTTTATTGTAGCTTAAAAGACTTGGTTTCCGAACCACAAATACTATTGTGGTATTTGGAATAGTTAAGTCAAGTTAAATGTTTATTTATTATAAATTGCCAATAAAATACATAGTTATTATTAAAAGATACTTATAATGTTTCCTATATTTTATCTTGAAATTTTAATAAATTAAATAGTTTCAATCAATTCTCAGAACTATCGGTTGATATTCATATTTTATCCGATAGTCATAAAGATTACAAATAAAAACGTATTATATTGCTAAATTAACTTCAGACGTTTTAAAATAGTTTCACTACATAGGATTTGCTAATTATTAATTATGTTATTAGTTATTTAGCTATAATGTATAACCATTTGCCATTGGTGTATTATGGCGGTAGTCGTTGATTAACTTTTTAAGATTGGACGGTTATAAAAGTGAAAGGACCGGCAATTCAGGTAGAGTTACGCTGCAACTGTTGAAGGGTAAAGACAGACCCAAAGTAGTATATAAATTGTGTATAGAAAGGATTACGTTTACATATTGTGGCCTAGTTGTGAAGATACCAAATGTGTAAAAGCTGAAACCTATTTGTATTACTCTAAAGGATCTACAATGTTCATGTAAGTTAATTGATATTATGCTATGAATATTACTGATGACTATGTGTTAGAAATATGTACTATAATATGGTTCATATTGATTGTTGTTTATGTAAACTGATAAATTGCTGTAATTTGAGACAGTACAAGACAATGTCAGGTTGTCTTTGCTTATTACTTTAAAATATGTTCCCGTGGAGTTTCTTATCCATTCTTCTCCACGAAGACTAGGAACCTAGCGAATGGAATCGAGTTTGATGTAGTTGACAAGACCAAAAGAAATAAAATGAATAGTCTTGTCTTTTGTGCTTTTACTTCATAAAACCCCTGTTCCCAACACACATTTCTTTAGAGGTACTTTCGAACACAGTAAATAACTAGTAATCATCCTGACAAGTTTAATAATTGGTGGATATTAATACATATACATATAGATTTACATACACTTTCTAACATCAGAAGTGGGACAGTCTCTGGCTCTCTGATATAATTTCTAATGGTCTTCCTGTTTTATTTTCATGATCAATGCTGGAGCTGCTGCTGGTGTGATGATGAAAGCTGTGACGCCGATAGCTCACCGCCTCGACTTGGCTATGATGAGAACGTCGACAGCACGTACTCCGACAGCGAGATTGAGAAGCTGCTGGAACCACTTGGCAGCCAGGCCATGGCTTAAATCAAGCAGCAGTACGAATTCGCTAATGTCGGTAAAGGCCTTTAGAGGCTTTGTTTTATTTTAATTTATTTATTTTCTAATAACGTAGTGATAAAAGATCCTAGAAACTGTAAAAATAAAACTAGAATAATTTAGGAAATTGTTGATTCAAAGTTAAGCTTCTTTCTAAAAGTTTTTAATGTACTTATCAGACATCCAAAACTTGTGATGAAAATATTTATAAATTTTTCGTAATGCAGAGCATTACCCTGGCTTGGTTAGTACCCACAAATTCATGCAGATTGTTAGTTTTCACGAAACATCCAATAATACAATAAAAGATAAATAAGTATCTCGTCTTCAATTCAATTATTGAGATTATGGGATTGGAGATATTTAAATATCTGACGTTATTTTTGAACCTCGTCTTGTAAATAGTATTAATGACAATGTCAATATTTGTTTCCTTGATAACTCTGGTTCTCGCAAAATAAATATTGTGAATATAATGTATAAACGTTACGTAGTATGAAGTTTGAAACTACAATAAAATTCTAATACGATCTAAATAGATAAAATTGAATCATTTAACGAGGGTAGAATTTTTTTTTCCTCTAAACTCATTTATGGGTCGGTCGGTCTGATTTAATCAATACAAAAGACTTGTTGATTCATACGAAAACATGTTTAAAAAAAAAAAAACTAATACCATTATATTAACTAATGTATTAGGAACTTTATTATTCTTCAATGCTCAGGGGTTTCCTCATCAAGAATAAACAATAATTCACTTGCTGATAATTTAAATTAAACAATAAAAAAAAACGTGTTTATGAAAACGCAGAAATTAACGTACAACTAATTTGAGGATAAACGATTACAATAACAACACAAATGTCTAGTAGTTACTAACCAGCCAAGCAAACACTGACACAAACCAAAAGTGGGTTTAATTTTTTTACTAGATGTGGCAATACATGGCAAAATACTAATTAAGTTGTATTACTAATTGAGTATTTTTTATTATTTAATATTACCAATGTGATAATTATTCATTTAAATGATTACCTATTTGTTTAAACTTGATTAGGTAGGTTAAACCCTTCGGGGATTACAAGGCGTGATATTAATCTAAAAATTTAAGATAATATGTTAAAATAATAATAATCTGTATTTTTTATGGAATAGTACAAAATGGTAAACTAGATTCGCAATGATATTGTCAGATTGACCGAGCGGTGACTGTTTGGTGTTGTAAATGAGATTTGTATGATTCAATGGTTATAGTATACTATTGATTACGATCTGGGTACATTTAAAAAAAAATGAAAGTCACAGAAACAGTACACGATAAAGTCATAGATATGTGGACAGAAATTTTGATGTGTTATTTAAAATGAAACAATAATTATTGTAAATTCTAAGGACAAGCTACGATTTAGGCCAGGTGAAATGGTCTATGAGAATGCTATTGTTGAAGACGCTATTTAAGTCTCTAAATTTTTTATAACAACTATTGCACCTGGTTAATCAAATGATTAAATGACTTATAACTTACGACTTATGACTCATGACTTACAAAAAAAAGGGGTGGCTGTGCCTTATAAAAAATAAAAAGGTGGCTGTGCCTGTACCTTATAAAAAAAATGTGGCTGTGCCTTATAAAAAATAAAAAAGGTGGCTGTGCCTGTGGCTTATAAAAAAAGGTGACTGTGCCTGTGGCTGTGCCTTATAAAAAAAGGTGGCTGTGCCTGTGCCTTATAAAAAAAAGGTGGCTGTGCCTGTGCCAATAATATACCATTTTAAAACCAAATAATTTTATTGCCAGAAATGTACTTCAAGGACAAGGTACATAGCAAAATGACCATGTTATATCTTAATGAAAAATGTATAAAGATGTTCTGTGATTGATGAATTGTTTTATCAAAAAATGTACTTCGAGAACGAAGTACATATCAGAATGGCCGTGTTATATCTTTAATTATTTTTGTAATTTTAGCACTATGTTTTTAATTGTTCAAGTATGAAAAATTGGGATTTCCTTGATTCAGACCAAAATAACGTAACAACGTCGGCTGTCAGATGTCAAGTGACAATGACGTAGGGCGACGTTGCGTCAAGTATATTGTTGATTTAATAATTATCGTAAATATCTTAAAAACAAAGGTTCTAATTTCAAATAAACCTAATTTACATTATTCTAATGATATTTTATATCCCGACGTATTTTATAGAAGTCGCTTTTATTGTAGCTTAAAAGACTTGGTTTCCGAACCACAAATACTATTGTGGTATTTGGAATAGTTAAGTCAAGTTAAATGTTTATTTATTATAAATTGCCAATAAAATACATAGTTATTATTAAAAGATACTTATAATGTTTCCTATATTTTATCTTGAAATTTTAATAAATTAAATAGTTTCAATCAATTCTCAGAACTATCGGTTGATATTCATATTTTATCCGATAGTCATAAAGATTACAAATAAAAACGTATTATATTGCTAAATTAACTTCAGACGTTTTAAAATAGTTTCACTACATAGGATTTGCTAATTATTAATTATGTTATTAGTTATTTAGCTATAATGTATAACCATTTGCCATTGGTGTATTATGGCGGTAGTCGTTGATTAACTTTTTAAGATTGGACGGTTATAAAAGTGAAAGGACCGGCAATTCAGGTAGAGTTACGCTGCAACTGTTGAAGGGTAAAGACAGACCCAAAGTAGTATATAAATTGTGTATAGAAAGGATTACGTTTACATATTGTGGCCTAGTTGTGAAGATACCAAATGTGTAAAAGCTGAAACCTATTTGTATTACTCTAAAGGATCTACAATGTTCATGTAAGTTAATTGATATTATGCTATGAATATTACTGATGACTATGTGTTAGAAATATGTACTATAATATGGTTCATATTGATTGTTGTTTATGTAAACTGATAAATTGCTGTAATTTGAGACAGTACAAGACAATGTCAGGTTGTCTTTGCTTATTACTTTAAAATATGTTCCCGTGGAGTTTCTTATCCATTCTTCTCCACGAAGACTAGGAACCTAGCGAATGGAATCGAGTTTGATGTAGTTGACAAGACCAAAAGAAATAAAATGAATAGTCTTGTCTTTTGTGCTTTTACTTCATAAAACCCCTGTTCCCAACACACATTTCTTTAGAGGTACTTTCGAACACAGTAAATAACTAGTAATCATCCTGACAAGTTTAATAATTGGTGGATATTAATACATATACATATAGATTTACATACACTTTCTAACACGCGCGCATTAATTTTTCCCGCTATTGTGAAAAAAAAAACAGAACTTGTTTTAACTGTTGAAGTTGGTAGAACTGTAGATGCGCGCGCATTAAATTTTCCCGCTATTGTGAAAAAAAAAACAGAACTTGTTTTAACTGTTGAAGATGACTTTTTAGTATTATTTTCTTCACAAGTGTGTTGAAAAACGTCGTATGATACACGTGTGTATTGATGATTACCGTCCTCGGCTTTCTTAAGACCCTCACCTGACGGCTCGGGTCTCAATGGCGCCTCTGCGGTAATCACCAACGTTATACACTTGTACCATAATGTACTATTATTTTAGTCCATGTACCTACGTATATCGTCAATAGAGCGACATTAGCGTACGCTTGTACGTTGGTTTTTCTAAATGGTTTAGTTATCTGAAAGTAATGCCAATAATTAAGTTCCAGACAAAGTTATAAGTGTGATCCGTCCACCTAAGTACCTAGATGTCATGCTTTCGGTTAGGGCGTATAGTAGGGCAAACAGACTGTTTAGAAACGCTAACATTATGAATAGTAGTAGGTTATAAGAGCAAGCCAAGCCGGCTTGCATGACCGACTCTACACTATACCACTGTTAAGTTCACTAACCGTACCCCGGCACTAAATGTACCCCCTATGTGGCGTATAAGCCATAAATAGTAATGCGCTATTGAAATTTCAACTCTCCGTTCTGAGCGGAGCTTTCAATACCTAACAGAGCGCCTTTATTTTGTACCTATTAGAGTTTTGGTGTGCAAAAAAAAAATACATGTTATTATTGTAAATGTCAAAACTGCTTTAAGAATTTACTTTTCAGTGATCTTTGTATCAATCAGGTCAAAACGTCTGTTTCTGGCTAATAAGGCATTGTACAAATAATTATGTAGTGTGATATAATATTACAGTATTGTTTCAGAACAAATTCTAGTGTAAGTTTATTTCATAAAGTGTTATTTATGATTTTTCATATCTACTGAAGATTTGTTTGTTTGTTTTATTTTAACGAGTAGGTATGTCGAAAAGATGTCAATAAATAAGTCCTTATTTATTTTATTAGTACAAAAAGCTTTAGAAAAATAATACTTTGATAATTTATTGAAGACAATATGGTTAAATGTAATTACTTATGACATGGTTTTTGGCAATGTGATAAGTAGGATAGGGACCTAATGTAATGTTTTTCTTTACTAAAAATCGTGTAGGTAATTGTTTATGTATATTAGGTATCTATATGTATAATAAATAAAGACAGAAGTGAGAGATTTTCGAGACATTTTAGAATAAAATAATAAGTACCTATTGTTTGTTACTTTCTTAATGAATTCTAAATGAATAAAATATGATAAATTCTAAGTTGATTCATCAATGTATAAGGTGTGGAAACGACCCATAGGTTACCAAGCAGATGTACCTACACATTCTGTAAATCTAGCATCTGGTGCGTGTACAAGGATTATTTAGCTCGTGGTTAAAATCGGAACTAGCATTGCCATCTCGTTTTTCGTTACATTTCACAAAACGTCGCGTAAAGTCCATTTCACGAAAGAAGTCCCGCAGACGCAGCGCTGTATTCGCGCGACATAATGTTGCTATCTCTCTCTCTCTCTCCCCGTAGCTCCCCATCTGTCAAATTTAGTTCCACAATTGTCCGCGGGACTTCTTTCGTGAAATGGAATTTAAGGTACAGTCAGTGCCCAGCATTATCTGACGCTTCGTATGAAGAAGAGGGCAAGTGATGTGAGAAGAAGGGTCAGGTAATGCAAGGCACTGACTGTACTACATTGCCACGATCACGACTTTTGGCCGCAGAAGTTGCGACCAGGCATAGCTATTCACAAACAATCGAATCGAAGTCCAATCGATCTTCACACTTATTGAAGTATCAGATTTTTGGATCGAACGATTAGCAAATGCTATTCACAGATTCGATCGACATGGTAGGTAGTACATAAACACTCGTGGTGAAAATTTTTGTGAAGCCAATAAATTATCTTTAATGAGTATTTATATAAGTTTTACTACATATATTGGTACAAGATATCCGTCGAGTAACGATAAATATAAATAAAAACAATATAATAATGATTATAATTTTAAATGGATACGCAACTACTCTGCTTATGGTATACCTAGTACAAAATGGCGTCGTAATTCTCATTGGATTGCACTTCCGTAGCTGTCGGCTGGTTTGATATCTTCATCTTGAATGACAATCGAATCTATTACTCTGCTTCGGTTTTGTTAATAGCGATTTTGGATAGTACGATGGATCGATTGGCTGAGATGGACAATCGAGTGGTTGTTGTGAATAGCTAAGTATGCTGGAGGAAAGTTTGGTCCGACCAGTTTAGTGCATATGGCATGGCGTGGTCATGTAGTGCGCGAGATTCCTTAGTCATCGTCATTCGCGCGCCAAAGGATCCTAGAGAAAAAACTAGTATTATACTTTGTAAAGCAACATTCCAGTTGCTCTTAGGAGGAAATGCGGGTGCTGTCTCTCCGACCATCCGTCTGTCTCTCTCCACTATCGCTGTCTCTCTCCGTCCTCCTGCCCTCAAATTCGTGCGATAAGGACAACTGCAGATCCGACTCAAAAGCTTAAGTAAAAAGTTATAATTCGAGGTTTGGCTCTCGCCTATTTCCTCCTCCAATATTGAACCAATTTAAAAGATATTTTAGACAATGAATAAGGAGGATATATACTACGCCGCTATGTTTTTCTTTTTTCGTTAATAGTTGTCAAATTTGTACACTAGGACTCTGTTAACAGCGATCTAAACAAGCAATTTTGAGCATTTTTTGAGGGTTCTAGTGCTTATAAAAATAATTTATCACCAAAAAGGAAAACATAGGGGCATAGAAATAGTTAATATTTATTATTCTGTAAAAAATCATTGCTCTAGGGTCATTAACCAAAAAGAAAACAGGCGAGAGCATTTGTATGGAGAAAGACCACACGCATTTCCTCTTAATTTATTTTTATTTTAGATAAAGGTTGCTCAATTTAGAATTATGCGCTTTATGCCCTCATGTAGAAACAGAGGTAACCCCCAAAAAGTAATTTTTTTGTGAATACTTTAGATATCAAATCAACGTCTAGCGAAACATGACAATGTTTCGCTAGCTTACTAGATTTGACCCTGTTGAAAGTAAAAATGCGCGTAATTTTAAATTGGCGGAACTGATACCTAAATAATTTTTGTTATATTTTATCTTGTTCTCAAAGTATTAACTGTTATTATTCTCTCGTGCATACAACTATGCATAAGAGACTGACAGCAGTGTCTTACAAGCAGACAGTTTATATTTTTGAGACCTATTTTACAGTGTAAATATTTTTTGTGATAATTAAAACACCCTGTTTTACTTAAATTATTGTTAATGTCTATAATAGTGTTTTGAAAACGTTACATTTCGAGACGAAATCGACAAAATGACGTAATAATTTTAAGTCCAAATAAAAGTTATAACATTGAGTGACATTTTATTGTTTTATTACCTAGTTGAGAATCTACAGAACTTGACGATTTGATGATTAACAAACACGATCGACTTGATCAGCAGCAGTGGCAGTCTTGATCAAATAAGGCCCAACGCACACCGGCGGAGGCGCGGCGAAGATACTAAGAATAAATCAATTTAAAATCAACCTTAACAGGCGCGGCGAAGCGCGGTTCTTGTCTGCTCTCGTGGCAGCTTGACGGCTTACCGCGCGCGTCTCGCTTTGCATGCCGTTTTCCACCCGCACGGAGTTGATTTATTCTCAGTATCTTCGCCGCGCCCCGGTGTGCGTTGGGCCTAAACGTTTAATGAAGTTCATCATTATCATCAACATTGCCTTATCTGATCTGATTACCATGACCTGACGTTGCCACCTGGTTTTTTATGTTAATTTTGAATTGTGAATTTTGTGTTTTTTGTTTTGTGTGGTATCTATAAAAAAAATTAAAACAAAACCGAAATGAAATCGGCCAGGGGCGGCGGCGGCGGCGTTGCGCCGCCCCAGATGGTTTGGCGCCTCAGGCCGTGGCCCGGATGGCCCTAGGATCAATACGCCCCTGGTGAAGCTTGAACATTTTAAATGGTCGACATTTTGATCAAATATTGCAAGAGCTAATGTAATGAACTAGAGTTCTTAAATGCCAAAAAATCTTCGTTTAGGGCATTTGAAGTGATGAAAACAGTTATTTTTCAGAAATAAATCAATTAATGTGTTGTATGTCTAATAATTCTTTATTTATTGAACTACTTACACATATTTACAAACAAAAAATCCTATAACCAAATTAAAATTACAGATATACTATTATATATTTAATTTTAGATTAAATACTGAGATAAAAGTGGTCAATACTTTTTTCCATAATTATAAATAACAATCAAGTACTGAATACCTTTAATTAAGTCTAGCCAGATATATTTTTATTATAACACACTATTTATTACTAGTTTGACTTAATTGTAGATGATATACTTACATTTACCTTCATTATTTAGATTTTTTTTTTAAATTAAATTATTATTAAAGCTAAGCGAGCCAAATGACTATTATAAAGCGAGACTCAGATTTACAAAATATATAATCACGTTTGCTAAAGTCAGCAAATTCAATAATAATAAATCAAAACAGATGATTTTTTAATATCAACTGCACAAGTACAGTCAGTACCCAGCATTATCTGACCCCGAAAGAAGGAGAGGGCAAGGAGTAGTAGTACTAGAGGGGTCAGGTAATGCAGGGTACAGACTACATGTGTAAGTAAGGTGTGCACTTATTTTTAAGGGTGTGATTCAGACCAAACTGAACAACATTTTTTTATTGGTCCGTGCTATATCATCAAATAACCCCTCCCGCTCTTGGGCAGAGCGAAAGGGAGTGTCAGATTTCTACTGACTAAAAACCACCCATGTTCCTTCTTAGCTCTTTATGTCGAGGGCGTGGTATCTCTTGCGAACAACCCGCAGCCCCGACGGGCACAACATTCTTCAAATACTAGGGACAGTATCGTAAGCACGTAAAGAGATAAATAAGATGTCCCACGCATTTCTCTGAACTCCTTCACTTGTTGACACACCCACACACCCCTGGCATTAATTATTATTGATCTACCAATGGGGAAAGAAGTAGTGAAATGCTTAGCACTAACATAACTGCTAATATTTAAAATAGAGAGACCTCATTGGTTAGATTGATATGGCAAACTTTGCCAGGTTTCCTATCTATTTCCAGGCGGTTATACCAAGAACATATTGTGAATCTGTGAATCTCGTTCATTACTCCCAATTTGACACTTTTCTCATGCAGTTGTAACGAAGAATTAGCTAGTAGTAACTTTAGGTGAATCCGACAAGGTACCTAGCCCGCAAAATTCGGATTCACAATCGTAACAAATGTGACTTTGCGAACTTTTGCACTATACATAAATTTTAATCAACATAAACCTGACACTAACCTGAAAAAACGTAAGAAAATTTGAATTTCGCGAGTTACCTTGTCGGATTCACCTTATGCAAGCTGGTTGGTGGACGTAGCATTGCTTGTAGTTAGTGCACGTTTCGATGCTAAGACCAGTTTATTTTTATGTTTATTTCTTCAGTTTCTGTGGCTCGCAATAAGTGGGCTCCACGTACTCTTGCGCGCTACTGTTGACGTACGGAGAATTGTTAACGTTCGCATATTGCCCGGCCGCAGCGATGGCCGGCTCGCAGTACATCGGCTCAGGCTCACCAGTGTTAGCATACGACGGTTCATTCGTCACGTACGAGTAAGGGTTGCTGTCTTGTCCCATCTTGTTTCTCGCGCTTTTAGGCAATACCTTAGCGTAGCACTGCTCTTGTCTATCAGCATATACTTCCGAATAGTTCGGATCATCCGTTTCTTTGAAGACGTTCTTCCGACCTTGTGTGGTTGGCACATTTAAGACTGCGTATGTTGGCTCGATTGGTTGCTGGTTCTTATTTCTCAGATTCTTGGGTATAGGCGTGGAGTAAACCGCTGGTTCGGTGCAAGGCACGCTGTACGTCGTGTCGTCGGTTCTGCGGTCTACGGGCACAGCGTAGTTGGATTCCCATTGTGGTGGGAACGCGGGGATGGAAGTCTCACTCGGAGTGGCTAAATTCTCGTAATTGCCATCGTTAGGACCTCCCTGGAAGAGAAAATTCATTATGATAATCCTGGATTCTGTAATGTCTAAAATGGAATGCTAGATTACTGATTAATTTTAATGTACAAATCCGATTCTTAGTAAGTTGTAAGCAAGTCAGCGATGCTTGTGAAGTTTAGTAATCCCTAACTATTCCGTTGAAACTGATGAATATCCAGGAAAGCGATGTCCATGAGGTCAACGTAATAGAAAGGAGACACGGCAACACAGGACACCTGAAGGAACAGGGTAAGTCCTTCATCAGTCTATCAAGTAAGTTTCAACCATAAAATGTTATTTTTACCTGTGAGTGATTTCGCTTACGCAGCTTGATGATGACTATAGATACGCAGATGATGATGATGCAAACGACGGCGCCGACAATCACAGCCAATGTAAGATCGGGGTTTCCTGTAATGTATCAAAAACTAGTTCAATAACAGCAAACAAACGATCTTAAACTCACTCTTTTTACTCTGTTACGAATAAGGTGTTTTTGTTCTAGGACGTTGTCATCCACGTGCTTCGACAATTTTAATACGACCACACAATTTTCTCTTACCAATAACTATAAATTTTTAAAACATGTTGGAAACAAAACGGTACATAAAGGATGGGAGACTACTGCTGCAGATAACAGTACCTAATCTTGTTATGTTTGACAAGTGAATTTCACATGTGGTGGCTCATCAAAACCTTTCGAGCCAATTTAGTGAAGTGTTAGTTTAATGTGTGAGTGCTACCCATAAAGAACACAAGAAAAAAGTGTCTTCCCCTTAATAGAGACAATAAGAAAAGTGTTAATGGACACATTCTTAGTCGTAGTCTCCCTAGCAAATTAAGTCAAATAGAATTACTCATTAGCTTTAGTATTAAGCTAGATTGTATTTTTATGATGTAACCATATTAGGACACATTATACAAAAAAAAAATTATAATAATGTGGTGGCTCATCAGCCACTGCCGTCTGCAGGTCACCGTAGAATTACAGAAAAGAAAAAGTGTTTTACCGTTTTCTTCAGTCGGGTTGTCGGATGATTGGGGAACCGAACTAGCAGGTTGAACTGCAACAACGAAGTTATTATAGTTTCTGGTTACACATTTTTTAAATAAGTACATGCAAAATATAGCTAAGAATAATAAGTAACATGCAAAATTTTAATATAGCTAGGAATTTCCGGTGTTAACACAAATTGATACTATTGTCATATCTGAAAGATCAGGACAAATTAGTGATTTTAGCACTAAATCATTTCTTGGTGGGGAAGTCATACAAACCACCACCTAAACTACCACCACCACTTGATTAAAATTATGAAAGGTCTAACGTTAATGGTTTCTCTCTATGTGACTTCGAAACACTAGCGGCCTTATTAATAAAAAAAAGTTAAGCCTGCTTAAACTTACGCTTGGTTTATCTCGCATGCCGTCTCACTTCAAAAATATTCAAATGAAAGGGACGGCATGCGAGATAAACCAAGCGTAAGTTTAAGCAGGCTTAACTTTTTTTTATTAATAAGGGGGTAATAGTTTGCAACGACGACAGCTTCATCAAAGGATGATGTAAGACTTCTAGCGTCGATGCTGCATTTTTATCTTCACTAATTTTTACAGCGACGTTTTTAACAACAACACAACATCCATTTATTCTCAGGCAACTAAGGTTTATAGTTACATAACATTTCTTTTTTGGAGGGAAGGAAATCATCAAATGACTCCTCCCGCTGTGGGCAGAGCGGTAGGAGTGTCAGACTTCTACTGACTAAAAACCACCCATGTTCCTTCTTAGCCCTTTGTGCCAAGGCCGCGGTATCTCTTTCGAACAACCCGCAACCCCGACGGGATAGATACATACATTACAGACTAACATAAATATGATTGTGTTATTATAAAATATTTTAAAATACGAGTGTGTTATTTTAGGATCAAAAATATCCTTAGAAGTGCAATACGTCATTACGAAAGTTACAACGTCGAATCACACGGCGCCGAATGTTTGCGACAACGAATACTGTGAGTACGAGAGCACGCAGCAACGCATACCGTTACAACGAATGCACGAGACTTCGAATCACGGAACAACGAATGCACGTTACAACGAAAATCGTCACTTCGAATCAGGTGACCCCGAAATAACGTAACGTAACAATGAACGTATTATCACCGACAACAAAATAGAAAAAAGAAATCTTTTTTTTTTCTACTTTAATAATGCATTAGTTAATTGCATATTGCACTAATGGCCTGGCTATCCCACACGTTTGGTATGGCCAAGCATTTTCACGTGTAGCCGGCAATATTTTCAAGATGGCCGAGAAATACTTACCAATAGTACAACCACATATTGCCAGGAAAGTATAGCTTATTTTTATTTTTATTTTATTTGGTTTACCAACAACTGTTACACTGGTTACAAGCATAAAAAAACAAGTAAAAACATATAAACAATAGTGCACAATCACTTAAAGGTAAACTCAGCATGCAAAACGAATTTGTACGTACAAAAGGAAAATATTAAAAGAAAACTACCTTAAATTATATCAGCTACTAGTATCTAAATTATCACAAGATCTTCAGAGTGTTAAAAACAAAGAGCACAGAAAAATAAATAAATTAAAATTAAATTAAATTAAAATAAATTAAATCCTTATCTAGGTTTTTCAAAGTCTTCACTTTTATACTGTAAAGTGAGTCAAAGTGCAAGTCGATTAGATCGCTAATTTCATTAATTGACTTGCTTAACCTCGCGACAGGGGAACTAGCGCCCAAAACTGTTCGTCGGAGTGGTGGACAGAGTGGCGTAATTGGTTTACGAGGAATCCTTGAAGGAACACGAAATTTAAAAGAATTTAGTATCTGTGGGCAGTCAATTTTATTGGCCATTGCTTTGCACGCAAACATTACGTCAATAAAGCGACGGCGTTTATCCAGTGAAATCATTTTAAAGTATCTCAACCGCTTGGTATATGAACGCGTATTTTTTGCTATTCCGCTGGTAAACGCCAGGTGCCACAGAAAGCGTTTTTGGATTCTCTCCAGACGCAGTGAATGCGTAGCATAATACGGTCGCCAGATCACACTACAATATTCCAACAGGCTTCGAATTAGACTATTGTACAGCATAATTTTAGTTTTAGGGCACCTAAACTGTTTGCAATGCCTTAAAACGAATCCAAGCATTCTGGAAGATTTCTTTATTATGCAATCTACATGAGGGATAAAAGTTAATTTAGAATCAAAAGTGACACCGAGGTCCTTAGTTGTGTTTAATTCTGCTATTCTGGTTTCATTTATGTACTAATCTTGTCTTACTAAATTATGTTTTCGTGTAAATTTGACATGATAGCATTTACTGGGATTTAACAGCATTGAATTGCATGCGCACCACTCGACAAGCCTATTGAGATCACTCTGCAAAAGTATAACATCATGTTGGGACTTAATAATTTTAACAAATTTCAAGTCGTCGGCGTACATAAATACCTTAGAATGTAAGAAACACCTTGGAATATCGTTTATAAAGAAATTAAACAAAACTGGGCCCAAATGAGAGCCTTGTGGAACTCCGGAAGAGATAAATCGGTTGCCAGACTGAAATCCGTTTATCACTACATAAAAAGATCTATCCATAAGATATGAGCTTAACCAAAAAAGCAATGATCCAGTAATACCATATGCTTGCAGCTTGTGAATCAGTATTTTATGTGAGACATTGTCGAAAGCCTTACTAAAATCCGTGTAGATGACGTCGGCTTGGTGACCTGAATCAATTGCATCTGATAATAGCTCGGTAAACAGAAAAAGATTTGTATTTGTAGATCTAGCTTCCACAAAGCCGTGCTGCTCGTCGCTTAGATACAGTTTTAAATGTTTTTGAACAAATGGGCAGATCAGAGACTCAAAAATTTTAGCAAAACAGAACAAAATTGATATCGGTCTGTAGTTAGAGACTAAATCGTCCTTCTCAGATTTATGTATAGGTACAACCTTTGCCACCTTCCATCGTGATGGAAAGACCCCGGAGGTTAAGGATTTGTTGTAAATAAGTGATAACGGGGTGACCAATTCAGCTGCACACTCATAGATAAAAATTGGTGGTATCCCATCAGGCCCAGCCCCCTTATTGCAATCCAGACTTTTCAGTTTTTTGTATAGACTTTCACTGCTAACAGTAATGTTTGATAAACATAAGCTATGAATGTTAATGTTATTTAAAAAGTCAGGGTAGTTGCCATTGGTATCGTCTTGAACAGGGCTATAGACAGATGAAAAGTAAGATGCGAAAAATTCACATATTGTCGTGGGGTCAGATGATGTACTAGTACCATTTGTCATTGCAATGGGATAGGAGCTTGACCCACCTCTTTTAGTTTTAACGTACTTAGCTTATAAGCTTAGCTTATAAGTACACCTTAATATAAACAATGCGTCAATGTAAAAAAGGTAGTAAAAAAATGTTTGATTTTGTTTTACTGTTTTGCTGTCGGTGATACGTTCGTTGTACGTTATTTCGGGGTCACGTCATTCGGTGTGACGATTTTCGTTGTAACGTGATGCGTCGCTGCGTGCTTTCGTACTCACAGTACTCAGTACACTTTCGTAATGACGTATTGCACTCTAACCTTAGCCCGTTGGTATTATTAGATGTTGTATATAAAGAGGCTAACGTCCAAACTGTGTGTATTACTTGTAGGCAGCAAATTAGGGCATTTTGTATATACTTGAACACTGCATTAGGCGCAGGCCTCACAAAAATGGCGTCGGGCGCGGACATGGCGCGGGCGGCTTTCAATTAATTCCAAGAGATCCACGCCCAAGCCACGACATTCCGCGTATAGGAAACCGCCCGCGCTATGTCCGCGCCCGACGCCATTTATGTGTGGCCTGCACCTTAGATTTTAAAATAAGTGAATTTTTAACCGACTTCTAAAAAAAGAAGGAGGTTCTCAATTCGGATGTTTGTTTTTTTTTTTTTTTTTATGTTTGTTCGGGCATAACTCCGTCACTTGCTAACCGATTTGAAAACTTCTTTTTTTGTTGGAAAGGGTCAAATGGTCCCATAATTTTTTTATCGAAATCGGACAAGCGGTTTTTGAAAAATCAACAAAACTCGAAAAAAATACTACATTGTCCACATTAGGTGAACCACTAAAAAGTGAAAAATAAAAACTTTTTAACAAAAAATAAAACCGACTTCAAAAAAAAAGTCAAAAATAAATCAGTTTCTGAAGTCGGTGACAAAAAAATGAAATCAAACAAACAAAAGTCACCGACTTCAGAAACTGATTTATTTTTGACTTTTTTTTTGAAGTCGGTTTTATTTTTTGTTAAAAAGTTTTTATGTGATTTTGTTTCAAATTGTAGGATCTAGAACTTCAGTTCCTATTTTTTTTTTCTACCAAAATATATTCTGATATTCAGTACCGTAGACTAGACGTTGCAGAAGTATGTATGTGAAAAACACTTACCATTTGTTGGCAGTACCGTTGTGGTAGTGGGAGTAGGGGTGGTGGTAGTAGTGGTGGTGGTGGTTGTGGTAGTCAGAACTCTCTTACGGAGGATCACTCTGATCTCTTTATGGACTTTGTCTTCTTTTCCTGGGGGGTTCTCTTCGTTCAAGTAACATGCTATTTCAGAATCCTCGTGTTGTTCAGTTACGGTCAGACTTTGAGTAGCATTGCAGCCATCAACTTTGCATTCTGAAAGTGGAAGAACAGTTAAAGATTTATTTGCATTATGTGTTTGTTACTTAATATTTTATTAGAAGTACCTAAGCGTATTCCGTCCTTTCACAAATCCTGACATGTTCTGTTTTCTTTCTTTATTTTTAAGTTTTTCTTTATGTTTTAGATTTAAAATATTATTATTGCTTTTCCTACAAATACAATTTTTCTCTTCTATTTCTCATACACTGGATATTGCCTATATTTCATGTTGTCATTAATTTTCATCATTAGGAGGTTTTTGAACCGACGGAATGTGTTAGATATTTCGCCGTTAATTAAATTTAGGCGACTTTTTATAAAGTCAAGTGCAATTATTAGACATCTTCTTCTATCTTTCAAAGGGAAGAACTACAGGGCGTCAAAAAATTCGTCCACACCGCCTGTCAACAGAAAAAGTGCCCAGAAAGCTGGCAGCATTCCCACGTCGGATGGCAATGCTGATTCTTTTCCCAAAAAATATTCCAGTCCTCTGGTCATGTAAAGAGTCGAAAAACAATTAACTTTGAGAAAAAAATGGTTTTAGGACCCCACCAAATAGTTTCAGTTCACAGAGAATATTTTCCTACCAAGTTTCAACTGACTGACCTAATAATTTTGGAATAAAGTGGCTGTGACATACGACAGGGCGTATTCTATAAGGGTTCCGTTTTTGCCATTTTCGGCTACGGAACCCTAAAAAGGTAAAATATGTATAAAGTTTATCGTTGTCGGATTTTCGTGCGTCTTTTATTAAAAAGTCGCACGAAAATCAAAAAAAAAAAATTGAAATTGTTATTGATTAGGTACAATAACAATTTCTTTTTTTAACCGACTTCAAAAAAAGGATGAGGTTATCAATTCGACTATATTTTTTTTTTTTAATGTTTGTTCGCTCGTAACTTGCGACTGGGTGAACTGATTTTCTTGATTCTTTTTTCATTTGAAAGCTGGTGCTTCCCGTGTGGTCCACCATTTCAATATCTGATGATGGGATCTTGTAGAAATCGGGGGAACTCTTCAATAAATAACAGCAGATTAACCGCGATTGTTGCTATAGCATATCTAAGCATTGTTTACGCCATCACACAACATAATATCACGCCTGTACTCACTACAAAGGTGATGAAGAACTTCGGAGATAGGCAACGGAACTCCTCAATTAATGATAGCAAATGGACTGGGATTGCTGAAATCTCATGACTGTCTATTGACCAGTTCATAAAATAACATCACGCC
Organism: Diarsia mendica; assembly: GCA_949316265.1. Lineage (NCBI taxonomy): Eukaryota > Metazoa > Arthropoda > Insecta > Lepidoptera > Noctuidae > Diarsia > Diarsia mendica. The sequence goes on from OX438916.1 coordinate 5,043,859, forward strand.
GGTACGTTGTGAAGGGGTAAGCACATGTGAACCACTAAAAAGTGAAAAATAAAAACTTTTTTACAAAAAATAAAACCGACTTCGACAAAAATAAAACACAAAAAAGTGAAAAATAAAAAATCAGCTTCAGAAGTCGGTGGCAAAAACATGAAATCAAACAAACAAAAGTCACCGACTTCAGAAGCTGATTTTTTATTTTTCACTTTTTTGTGTTTTATTTTTGTCGCAGTCGGTTTTATTTTTTGTAAAAAAGTTTTTCACTTTTTCTTTTTTTTTGTGTTTTTTTTTTGTGTTTTTTTTTTGTGTTTTTTTTTTTTGTTGTTTTTGTTTGTACAAAATAAATAATAGCACTTACTAGAATCTTTGAGTTTTAGGTATAAAACTGGTCCTGGCTGAGGAGCGTGAAGAGGGCCACATTTTAACTGCAATTTCTCGTCTTCTTCAAACTCATAGAAAATAATGTTACGTGTGTTGTCATCACTATAATCATAGAGTTCCATCACTGTACCGTTCGGTGGCAATTCCATGCGCAGGGGATATGGATCTGAAAAAAACGTGAGGTTATGTGAATATGGAGTAACGACAGACGTTGAATAGGCTGTCGAGAGCTTTATAAAATAAATTAGCTATTTGCTTTTTTCTTGCTTCTCGGGCAGGTATTGGCCAGCGGGGCGAGCACGGGCGTACCCAAGACGTTGGTGACAAGACGTTATAAATTATGTCATGTCTTAGAATTTGTCTTAAATGCTAGCACGGGTACCACATGTGATATAATTTAAGACGCGACTTGTCTTTCTTGTTGCTGACTTCATAGTGTGACTTATTATATTAAAAAAATAAAAATGTCTATGACCATCTGAATATGCGACCAAATAAAATAATACGTATAAAAGAGCACAGTTCATACAGATAAACAACTTTTTAATTTTCTTGGGTACAAGAGTCTGTCAAGCGCCAGTCCCATGAAAACGGCGGCAAATTCAAAAATCACTGATATAAAACACTGATATAACACGCTGAAAACTTATTGATACTTGAATTTTAAAGTAAAAGGGTTGTGGACTCGACTCGCTTGACAGACTTCTATCAATAAGTTTTCAGCGTGCTATATCAGTGTTTTATATCAGTGATTTTTGAATTTGCCGCCTTTTTCATGGGACTAGACTCGCTTGACAGACTCTAATTCATTTTTGACATAACACGTACGCGGCACGTCTTTCATTTTCTTTTTTTTTATTATTTGATAACTTGCTACTAACTAAAAGTTCTGTTTTTCTTTTAAAAGTTTGATGTGATTTGTTTTGAAATATATTGTGAAAGTTTTGAAGTGAAATAAGAGTAGGTACGGGTAAACCATCCACCTGATTTAGAGGCTGCAAGTCCACGCGCAGTTCTTCACATACATAAACCACCATAGGCTTTGTCAGGCGGAAAATCTGTTGGAACTCCCTGTCTGGCAACTCGAACGGATTAGAGGAGTCCCGAATGTTTCTTCGGAATATTTTCCTACTTTGGACCTCTTGCCTTCGGGCAAGAACATAATTATAATAATTTACTGCCATTTGATGCAGTATTATGCAGAAAAATATACTTATATTTTTAATTTACTTTTATCACCACCTCCGAACGAACGTGATATAAACGAGCATATTCATCTGTCAAAATGTGACATTTGTTACAAAATGGGTGCGCCCATATTAGCAAATAAGACATAGGAGTCCCAACTAGACGTCAAGAAGTTGTATCACATATCAAGAAATTATCTTACGCCGCCGTGCTAGCATTTAAGACAAAACGGTTTTATCGCCCAAACTGTGATAAAATGTGTGACTCATGCCATGTCACTGTAGGCCGTGCTCGCCGGGCAGATCAGGTTTGATCAGATCGAAAAATGGATAATCTAGATAATTATTAAGAATCTTGTACTGAATTTATAGTGAGACTGCGCGTCGATATGGTGTATTTTTAAAAACATCGTTAAACTAATTGAATATAAGATGAGTGACCTATCGGTTCAGACTACAACACTTTTACTTACCAACAGGAAAATTGCTCTTAGAAAATTTTATCTCGGTCACTTCTTCACTTCTTTTAGTATCATTATTATCAGCTGAACAAGTTAAGCGCTTATCCTCTGCATTCAAATGAAACGACATCTCAGTCTTCTTTGATGGTATTAGTACTGAAAATGAAAAAAAAATACGTTTTACTGTCTTATTCTCTACGCGAGACTACTCTACATTCCTTCAACCAAGGGTGGATACATTGTTATCTCTCCTCCCTTGGTTTCTGTTGCCGCTCTAACAAGAAATAATACAAATTAAAGGGGGCTTCCCTACAACGATGGTACGGAACCGTTCATTTGCAAGTCTGACTTGCATTTGTCCAGTTTTATATGTATGGAATCCCGTACCATGCTGCGTCAAAATAAGACTTTGGTTTTTATTGCCTACACTTATCATTTAATAACACCTACAAAAGATATTTTGTACAAAATCCGAATTTCGGAGTAATTTTGTAGAAGCGAAAATAACCTCAAATGGATGGATGTTTGTTACTCTTTCACGCAAAAACTGCTGCACCGATTTGGATGAAATTTTGCACACATTATTATAGTTTATACCCTGCATTGACATAATATGTGGGCAATTAATTATCGAAGTCCACGCGAGCGAAGTCACGAGCATTACATGAGTCAATAAACTTTTATTATTAAAAGTTAATAATTAGCGAAAGAATATTATGTTTGCTACGCCGATAGAGCTTTTCAACGACGCGACACAACACTGTTCATAATAAACAAGTACTTATATTTCTTACCTCTCTTGTTGTAACCGTTAATGTTACTGTCGAACTTATCCACTGAGTCCGTCACCACCAAAACCATATCTGTTTGCTTGACTTCACACACCACTTTTATGGGTCGATTACTTTCATACTTGTATTCAATTTCATACTTATTGTTAGGCTCACTGACGAGTTTTGGCCGAAGAGTCATCCCATTAATTTTAATGTTTACAATATCTATAAAAAAAAGAAAACAATTAATAATTACATTAGTAAGTGGATAATTTTTTCCACGTACGATTTTAAAAATACACTATACTTTCGTTATAGAACCTTGTTTGGTATCTGCAGCTACGTCATGATTTCTAAGCGAATGCATGTTATATTCAGTCAACTTCTTGAAAGATTTGTAATCGACATAATATAATAAATAGTAGGTATGTTAAAGTACACCACGTACGTAAACTACGTGCTTTGGTTACAACTCTTTCAACTTTTTGAATTGTTATATCTCAAAAACGGTGTATCGTAGAAATAAAAGTGTTCGGACATTTTTATAGATTATTATCTAATCTATGATTTTGTATTGCAAATTTTATGATAAAACTTACCGTTTTGCTGTAAATCGCGAAAAACCCGTTTTTGAGACCTTTGACCTCGAATAACTTTTTTTCCAATTATCGGATCGATGAGTAGTTTTTACATTACATTTATAACGGTGTTTTGAACAATCCTACCAATTTTCAGCCGGATGGGAATTAATGTAACCTTACCCCTATTTGTTGGTCTTATTTGACCGGTCTAAAATCTAAGCAGAGACGAGTAGAATACAATATAACGATATTATTATTAAGTATACTTACAACACATTTCCTATTTTTTTTTTTTTAAGATAACGTTGCCCCACACTAGGAATTTCTCCTGTATCGTGGGTGCGTTCACAAACATTTAAACTCACATACACAAATACCCAGACCAGATACAACTTTTATTGACTGTATTTTGATTATTATTGTATTTTATTGACATCATGCATTTGACTATAATTATTGTATTCTATTTGCCGATTTATATTATTTCACTTAATTGTTTTAATCTTTAATTTCCATATATATATATATTTTTTTTTACATTAAAATGGCTTACTTATTTAAATGAATGAATGTCTAATTACTGTTTATTATTTTTTTAATTACTGTACCTTAAATGCAACCTACCTAAATAAAATGTACCTTAAACTCATAATTATTGTACAAAATTGTTGTGTCCGACAACCCTCCATGTGAACTATTTTATTATTATTAACATCTTGTAAAACACATGTGATATGCAATACAATAAACGATTGAATTGAATTGAACTATTTGTAGGCCATACAAATATTTGTTCCGTGCGGGGATCGAACCCACGACACGCAGCGCAGCAGTCCAATCGCTTAGCCACTGCGCCAACCGTGCCGTCTAAATATTATTATAATAATATATATTCCTATATCAGCTACGGCAACATGTCGGTCGAGTTTCTCCAGCTCATTTCATAAGATTTTACACAAAATGTTTAAATGTAATAGAACACAAAACAAACTTACTGGGCTTTGGCTGCATAACAAATCTCACCATAACTTTGGTGTAGTCATTTTCTTCCTTATCAGTACATATCATATGACTGTTGTTGTGTCTAGAATGTAATGTTGTAGCAAAACCGATCGCTTGGCTTGATGATAGATCTCTACTGGTAAACTTATCTGCAAGAATTTGAATTTTTTCTTTCCTTAGACACGTAATAAGTCTATTTTTTTTTAATGATTGTTGTTATACACATTAATTGTCGATCTTTACCTTCAAATATTTCGGTAGTGTGACACTTTGGGGTAGCATGATACCGGACATTTTTTGTTCGTCTATAGGTCCTCTATTAATACATATACCAATTTCATCGTGGGCCACGATTTCGAAAAAAAAATCAAAATGGTGGTGCTCCCATAAAAGTTAATAAATGCAGTGCATTGCATACTAACACTCTGTCGTCTTTATAAGACATGACATACTAATTATGTCATTACTAAATTTTTGTAAGTATTTAAACATATTGTACAGTTTAAATGTTCACCAAAAAAAAATGTTAACTTCAAATAAAATAAACCCACTTTAACGAGGTGCCATAGCGTTTATAAATCTTTATGGCATAGAATAAAAAGAAAAATAGGTTAATTTCTACAATCCTTTATGAAACACAATTTGGTGAGCATTATCCGTTCTGGCATGCAATTCGGTTTTTTTGGTAGTAATAGGTTCTTTTCTGGTAGGCGTTTAAACACAAGCCGTTTAATTTCGTACAAAATAATAATAACAAGCATACCACTCAGCGTGTCTGCCATCGGGTATTCCATCGTGAGGCTCGATGTTCCCAAGAAGTTGACGCAAGCGACGTTCACTTCATCTCCGTCTACGTATTGGTACTCGGCAGTGAAGTCCACGTTCTTCTCCAAGAGGTCTGTGCGAACTGCTTGCAGAGCCATGGTGTTCACTAGGATCGTCTGAGGCGGCGCTGTGGGGTTAATTGTTTTAATTTAGACTGGTAATTTAAAGTGTTATTATTTGTTTTGACGCCTTGGATGGCTTTCTCGTTAACTGGCGGGAAGAGGCGCAACAACGAGGAAAGTGGAAGGAATGGGGGGAGGCCTTTGCTCAGGAGTGGGAAAGATTAGGCTAACTAAAAAAAAAAAAAATTGTTATTACGAGTGTTAGCTGTTACCCGCGACTCGCATCATAGTCTATTATGAGTTTAGCACAATCATGTAAGTAAGAATGTAAGGATTAGTTATTATAAATAACCATAATAGTTTTCGGTGAAAAAAATTTAAACACAGAATAGTGTTTCGAAGTAACGTAGGGAACCCATATTAAATTAATTTACTACAGATAACCATTACTTTTTTAGTAGGTAGGTTTACTTCAAAATAATATTAGTAAATTGAATAATCAGAGATCAATAATCAACACACAATAGGGTATTTTACCAAAAAAATCTAATTTGTCCGTCTGTTATGTTATCGAAAAATATTGGATACGTATTTTTGGTTTATCAAATTTATAAAAATTGACGAAAATAAAACGTGTCAAAGATCACGAGTGGGGGCTTCTTACGCCCCTTTCTGGGTAAAAAACGTACTATACGACTTGACACGACTTTTCGAAGCATTGTGTATCGTCTTCATCTTTTGTTTACGTGTAAAAAGAAAAAATATATGTTCATTATTTTTTGGAAATCTATCTGACGAACTAGGTAATTAGAATTTTTGGCTTCAATATAACTACAAAATTAAAGGAATAGAATTTCATTTCAAATAATATTAAAATATTAGCTTACTGCATACTTTTTTGTCTGACGTGTATTTGCATATAGCAGCAGGGCGCTGAATACGTGTGATTTTCTTTACCATCGTGGTGCCATCCCACGGGCTGCACTGCTGTGTCTCGATTGGTCAACACCGTACAATTCCACAGAGTACCCATATTTTTTTCTGCTTTAATCTATAAAAAATGATTTTGCAGATATCTAATAAGACAATATTAATATTCGGATGATCATTGAGATAGCAAACAGTATAGATAGACGAATCTATACATCGTGCCCTTACTTCAAAACCCAACTAACTGCACAAAATGTAGTTAAAATCGTGTTTAAAGGTTCGAATCGTAATTTTTTTTATTAAAATACTTGATAAAGAGGCGAGTACGTGTATTTTGATTTCTTATTGTATTCATTATTCGGGTGGTGAAGGAAAAATAGCTTAATTCTCAAACAAGTAGGAAAAATGAAGGATTGGCTTGATAAATGCTACAGATTAGTGGTTTTTCCTGTAACTCTATTCTTCAAAACATAAGAAAACATTGCGACTACAAAACCAAAAACTAACACACACACACACACACACACACTAAAAAACTGCTGTCTAAAGACAGCAGTTTTTTTATGAATTTAATTAAACGAAATATTTATGTTCACCTAATGGGTAATTGCTAATACTAAGTAGAAATATTTAGTCTCAGTTATTGTTATTGTTAATTTAACGTGAATCATGACAAAACCACTTAAACGCAGATATAATGTTTTTCCTGGCGAGAAAAATTGCTTAGGTACAGTGCAAAAACATTGCTTTTTAACCGACACTTACTGGGTTTTGTCTGTTCTTTTTTTTAAAAATCTCCTGTTATTGCTACCTTAGCTAAAAGCTAAATCCAGAACGGAGCGTCACCTCGGAAAACGGGTTTTACCAGTATGTAGATCTTGAAAAGGAAATTCTAACTGTATTTGTAACTCAATTTTGCCCATAAGTGACTTTAGTTGGTTTTCGCTTTAAGGGCACGATATATAAAACAAAGTCGTGTTTGTTACAACACTTATAACTCGAGATCTGCTGGAACAATTTTCATGGTTTTTGATTTGTTGGATTTTTCTCCGCCCCGAATAGCAGAATACATCTTAAAATAAAAACAATGAAAAGAAAAAAAAAAAGGTAAAAAAGGTTACTTAAAGAACGGCTGGACGGATTTAGCTGAAATTGGTAGGGAGGTAGCTAAGAACCAGGAGAAGGACATAGGATACTTTTTTTTTTTAATATGTTCAAATATATTAGGTAGGGTAGTAGGTAGGTAGGGTAGTAGGTAGGGTAGTAGGTAGGGTAGTAGGTAGGGTAGTAGGTAGGGTAGTAGGTAGGGTAGTAAGTAGGGTAGTAGGTAGGGTAGTAGGTAGGTAGTTAGGATAAAACGCATTGCAACGCATGCGCGGGTTCAGCTAGTTTAGAAATAAATAGTGATTAAGAAAGGTTTAGGACAGGTCAGTGTTAAAAAATCCCAGCCAAGTGCGAGTAAGGCCGCTTTCATATTAGGACGGGACGTTGTGTAATTGTGTTGGCAGCGCGACAGTCGCGCGGCAGAAGCACATCACTTCACATTTTATCAGAACAGCCGTAACAATCCGTTAGTAATTTTGTTAAGAGCCTATGCTACCTCAAATTAGCAACTCTATTTGTGGTGGTTCAAACTTCGTTTGAAACGCTGTTAGAATAAAGTTCTAATCAGCTTGCACTACAAAGCGGTTGTTACGTCTTTCGCTGCGGCCAAATAGTGCGAAATTAGTGGTATTTTGCGATTTACAAAAAAACTATTGATTGGACTAAAAAAGTAAAACACTATGATTTTAGTATGTTGCTTGTAGAATTATTTGGCAAAAAAATCAGTACGATGAAAAATATATGTTAGTATGGTTTTTACTCGTGAAAAGAATAGGGTAGTCGACAAAAAAAAACTAATTAGTCCGTCAGATAGATTTCCAAAAAATATTGAACACGTGTTTTTTCTTTTTTCACGTAAACAAAAAATGAAGACGATACAGTGCTTCGAAAAGTCGTGAAACGTCACAGCTTGGTCCAATTTTACCTAACTATGACGTCAAACGCCCCCTCTCCATGGTCTTTGACAAGCTTTATTTTCGTCAATTTTTATTAATTTGATAAAACAAAAAACACGTATCCAATATTTTTCAATAATCTGACTGACGGACTAAACAGAATCATATTTTTTTTAGTCGGTCGACTACCCTATTGTAGAGGTGTCTTCGTGATCTTTTTCTATCGAGCAAAGTTATTTGTATTATGTTTTCACAACACTATGTCAATAGCATATAATTATCCTGAAGAATATCATATATTTTTCTGATTTTGTTTACTGCAGTGAATCACTTTTACGCATTATAAAACTTGCGTTTTACGTCTGTTAGCCGCTTAATAGTCGCGCGACTGTCGCGCTGCTAACGTCCCGCGTCCTAATGAGAAAGCGGTCTAAGGCGCAGGGCACACATAAATGGTTAATGGCGTCGGGCGCGGAGATGGCGCTGGCGGTTTCCTATACACGGAATGTCGTGTCTCGGGCGTGGATATGACGCGCCGCGCGCGTATCCTAAATTGCGCTTTATTTCTATGCTCTTGGTATAAAATTTGAATGGAATAGGAAGCCGCCCGCGCCATGTCCGCACCCGACGACATTTATATGTGGCCTCCGCCTAAGGTGCAGGCACAATATTTATACTGTGGTGCAGACCACAAAACTCTTCATTATGCGTGGTGCGAAAACCTAACCAAGTGTTCACATGGTTAGATTTTTATATGTTTATCAAAAAAAGGTATATAAAAATACCTCGAATCCATCAACGCAATTGCTGCAATGCAATTGCATAATTATACAGTGTGGTGCCGATGATACGACAATAATGAAACCACTGGTAGTACCTACTAGAAAAGAAAGAAAGAAAGAAAGAAAAAATGTTTATTTGACGTCAGTACATCAAGCACACACACAATAATAAAAAAAATGAAAAAATACAAAAATGGAAATACATAGTAGGTACCTATGTGCTGTGTGCCTCACGGCTGCGCCAAAAAAGGTTCATTTCAGCATTCATGCCAGACAGGTGAAGCTGTCTGACGCTGGTCTTCCAATGAACCTTGAGGGGGTAAGTAACATACAGAAAACAGTTTCAAACATATTATGTAAATATATGGTTACAATAAATATAATTATATCGAGTAGGTACTTAAATTAAGAAAATGTGTATAAATATGTGTATTCAGTTTAATAAAGAAAAATGTAAGCATTATATATATAATTGTGTAAAAAAGTAATAATACTGGTAACAATAAATAAATACAGAGATAAGCCAAGACAGAATAAATATTTTTAGAAGAAAATAAAATTAGTTTAATAGTTATAGGTATTATATGTAATGTCCTAATATCAAACAACTACCCATTTAAAAAGATTAGATAATTTAGATATATTAGTTAGATTAATTTTCAAGGCCAGGCATGTTTTTGTCGCTCCCACTCCCACCCCACCTTCGCGTCACTGTTCGCCTGCGCGCGCCGCACGGGTCTTCTGTCTGTGCTCACGCGACGGGTCTCCTCGCTCGTGATTATTTACCTACCGTTAACATGACTGTGTCGCAATAGTACGCGTTTATGCATAGCATAGCGTAAGTACGTAGGTACACGGTGCAGTACAGACTGATCATTATAAACGCTCAGCAACTACCGAGTTGCTGAGCGTTTATATGATTGAAGCATTCATTGTGACCATATCCAGTCTCTGCTGTGCTTCTATCAAATACTGCCGCAGTCGTGTTCTGAATGTGTGAATAGTGCCCAGTACCCGTAATGGTGGAGGAATATTATTCCACACTTTAGATGCAGCGTATCGGAAGGTACCTCTGAAAGCTGCTGTCCTATGAGATTGTGTCGATAATTGCTGGGCACACAGCCTAGGTGCACACTCTCGTTTACTAGCCATCCAACTTAACTTGTCGTACAAATACTTTGGCTTCGCAGTCCTAATAACACCAAAAAGAAGACACGCTAGGTGTAACTTTCGCCTCGACTTCATTTTTAACATACAGTGTTTGTTCAAATAAGGGGTGACATGACTTCTAGGGGGAACCGAGTAACAGAATCGAGCACACGCATTTTGGACTCTTTGTATTAGTCTATCCGTACGAGCCAGCAAACGTGGGCCGTAAACCGTATCAGCGTAATTTAGTTTGGATAGTACAAGGGTTTCGACTAGCTGTTCGCGAAGCTTTTCGGACAGGTAAGGCCTCATTTTATATAAAAGTTTCAGGCGGTAAAAACAGTTTTTCACGGAGTTAGCGACGTGTTTCTCAAACCTAAGGCTGTTGTCCATACACAACCCTAGGTTCCGCACCTCATTAACACGGTCAATAGGTTCACCCATTATAGTCAAATTAAGGCTTACAGGTAGCTTCTTTAACTGCTGCCTCGTACCAAACAGCATATACTTTGTTTTCAATGGGTTTAAAGCTAAACAGTTCTCATCTGACCAGGTGGAGATTCTTTCCAGATCGTCATTTAGGTCTTTAATAGCTGAGTCAATGTCGTCAGGCTTAAAGGACAAATATAATTGCACATCGTCAGCATAAATGTGATATTTGCATTTCTGCAGACACTTTATTATGTCTGCGCAGTATAAAATAAAAATAATCGGACCTAAGATAGATCCCTGAGGAACTCCTCTTTCTATTGAAGAAAGGGCCGAAGTCAGGGTAGTACCGTCCGGTAACCGTAATTCAACGAGTTGTTTTCTGTCACCGAGGTAACTATGGAACCATTGGATTGCATTGTTGTCAAAACCGTAGTATTTTAACTTAGATAATAATAGTGGGATATTTATGCAATCAAATGCACGGGAAAAATCAAGTAGTACAATAAGTGTACACATTCCCTTATCTTGGGCGGACAAAATGTTATCGGTAACATCCAGCAACGCCGTGGAAGTACTGCGCTGTTTCCTGAATCCAGATTGTAGGTCAGGTAATATCCCATTCTCTTCTAAAAAAGTGGTTAATTGACGGCATACTACCCTCTCCATTACCTTTGAAAGACAGGGCAGAACACTGATAGGCCGCAAGTCTTTAACCTCAATAGGGTTGGGATTCTTGGGTAGGGGTCTAACTGTTGCAATTTTCCATTGGTAGGGAAACTTAGCTGTCCATAAGGAGCAATTTACCATGTCAGTGATAGTTGCTAAGGTGTATGGCATAGTCAGGGTAAGCATGCTCAAGGTTATGTTGTCGTAACCTTCAGCATTAGACTTCAGGTCAGATATAATGCGAGAGACATCATTTTGGTCTACTGGACTAAGTGTGAAAGTAGCTTCACTATATCTGTTAGTCTCATAAAATGATATAAGCGAAGTGCTAGCTACTGGGTTTCCAGGGACAGTCAGAAAAGTTTTATTTATAAGGTCTGGGTTTCTAAAATGTGAGGGAATGTCTAATTTTTGCTTGGAGGGTGCAAACGTGGATTTAATATTCTTCCACAGTAATTTTGGATTATTAATTTTATTATTAATATTGTGTCTGAAGTATGCAATTTTTTCATGATACAGGGAACTATCAACTAAAGATTTTAACTCTTTGTAGTATTTTTTTTTAATTTCTGATTTCGTACATCTATACTTGCCTAGTGCATTGTCTCGTAATTGCATCATAAGTTTAATGGTGTCCGTAATCCAAGGAAACGATAATTCCTTAATAGTGCAGGTTTTTTGTGGTGCGTGGACATCAAACAAAGATATTAAGCAGTGATTAAAAGTATCAACCATGTCATTAATATCGGCTTGTTCAGAAACACGCTCAATGTTTGATTGTGTCAAATCCAGATGGAAACTATCCAAACATATGTCTTTAATTGGCCTAAATCTGATTACGTAAGGTTTAAACTTGTCCCGCTTTATATGAAATTCGCTGACTAAAATGGAGTGGCCAGTAATAGAACCAAAGGATTCCACTGTCGTATACCTAGGTGTTAGATCTGTGCACAGTAGGTCGATCAGAGTTGCACTCGTATCTGTAAAATGAGTCGGCATCGAGACCAGCTGAGTGAGACTCATGTAATTTAAAAATTCTTGCACCTTTTTAGTTTTAGTCTCGCTTACGTTGAGCATATTGACATTAAAATCGCCCAGCAAAATGAAATGATCGCAATTCCCCAGAGTGGTAAAAGTACTTGTGATGGCATCCAAGAAGAGGTCAATGTCAAACCAGGGTGGCCGGTACGCTGTACCGATGGCAACCTTTTTCCCGCTTAGCGAGATTGTCAGCCACATCTGTTCGACGGAATCGAACCTGGGATCAACCGTGCCAGAACAAATACGCGCGCTCAGGCCCCGGCGCAGGTAAAAACCAACGCCCCCACCACGCCCCGCGCGAACAGCTGTAGGTCGCGGAGCGTGACGTAGGCGGTAGCCGGGGACAATAGGCGCGCGCCCCTCCTCGCCCGCCCGAAGCCAAGTCTCGTTTATTGCCATAACATCAAAACCATGCCTGTCCATTGCACAAATCAAATCGTCATGGCCTGTTCCCAGAGACCCTGCGTTGAGGAAGCCAACTTTAAAATATCTACCACTTTTAGGCATCATGACAATATTGAAAAAAGGCTTTTATAGGTATCAATTGATTTGCTATGACCTGTGTTGCGTTTAATACTAACATTATTGGCTTAAAAAGAAACATTTTATAGGTAATTGGATACATTATTATTGAATAGTAGATACGTGTAATATATAGGAACCTGATTAAGTTCGAAATTCGTGCTTGTGATGTTTGTATGTTGGTGTAAATAATAAATAATAATATAATACGTGTATGTTGAAACCGGTTAATGAGTTCACTGAGTAGCGCCGCCGTGTGACAGGCAGCTGCGACGACTAACAAACACGATAGATCATAATAATTGTTTTGACATGAACATTTAGCGACATACAGTAATGATGCCATGGGTACCTTATAAACTAAAAACACCAAACAAAAATACATTGAAAAAAAAACGGAATTTAAAAAATTATTAAGTACAAGTAAAAAAAAACATTTACCAAATAAATCGTTACATTTAGGACAGCAAGTGGCCGTCGGTAACCAACTTAAGTGTCGGTTCAAATACGCGCTGTAAATCTGCCTCGCAGCTGATTTGAAAAGTGGCGTCTCCGGGTTTGTTACGGGCAAGGATACGGCCTCGTTTACACCACACAAACTGCCACCCGAGCCGTCCCCCAGCCTCTCGCGCCTTCCGAAATAATTCTCGATTCTGCTTGGTAAGACGTTCGTTGACGTAAAATCGCGCTGGCGGGCCGGGCATACCGAGATCAGCAGAAGTCATGCCACGACGTACTCGTGCGGCCTCCAACAACTCGTTGCGTAGATCGCGGCGCGCAAGGCGCACGACGAGAAAGCGCGGGCGGGATTCCGCCGGCACTGGCTGAGTTGCATTTATGCGTCTCCCTCCTAGTCGCTCGGCGCTCACAATATCACGAGTCTCCACATTTACGCCCATCTTTGACGCCACCAACATAGCCGTATGGACAGGGTTTTCACCACTCGCCTCAGGCAGGTTTGATATTTGTATATCAGTGGCTAGTAGCTCCTGATCGCGAACATTTAAGTCGCTCCGCAATTGGGCAATTAAATTATGCACATCCGGCGATACCTGGGTGTGAAGCTGTTTTTGGTTCTCCATAATGGCCACTCTTTCCTCCAAACTGCTCATACGGTCATTTGTGGACTTAAGAGAGGATCTCAAGTCAGCCAAGTCATTACGCAGTAATTGAAACTCACTCCGTACTGTGTTAATAAAATCCTCCTTAAACTTCCTCAGCTCGGAGGTGAAGTCCAAGGGGAGTTCAGTCGTCGCATCCGAAACAGTGATGTTAATTGGACTCTTATCTATGAGATTAACCGTGCTCTCGTCCAGCGGTTCATTGGCATGCCCTCGTACTGGCGTTTCGGACCGGTTGTCCCGCACTAGGTTCTTCTTACATTCCGGACAGTGCCAGGGTGATGCTATGGGACCTATTTGGTTCAATCCAGCGCACTGACGGTGATACCACAACACGCACTTATTGCATTTAGCGCCATCTGCCGACGCGAGAAATTTACCGCAGGTTCCGCACTTGACCATCGTAAAAAACACTCGATCTTGTTACTTCGATCGGTCAACAAGCAGTTTGCCTTTAAAACGATAGATGGCGTTGTTTCCAATGTATGCGTTTACGGCAATTTCTATGGTGGTATGGTTAGTTGTGACACCACAAGACGTAACACAGCAACTATGTTATGATACGGAAACACTGAAGCTATGTCACTAAGTATTTTCAGACACTGAGCGAAACGACTGTTATTGTTTTTAGGTATAGGGTAGAAGTTCAGAAGTACCAGAATGGTATGGAGTTTTTGGTGTTTTATTTATTGTACACAGCACTGATTTGCGAGATAATAGCGTCACTTGTAAGTTGCACTATGTTAAAGACTTTCACAATAAAGTTTCTGTATGATAAGTACTTGTTTATTTTTAAGAACTTGAGATATATTTCGATACTGTCACTCGACAAGAGATCCGTTACCCTCCCCTAGTTCATAGGAACGTTATCCTCCTACTAGTTCATAGGAACATTTTTAAACTATCACTTAAATACTAACACCAAAACATTTTTTTTTAACTAACTAAAAAACTAAATAGCATAAAACTGTAAACGAAATACAATAAAATTTACATACAAATATTGGTTTACTAACCATTTTAATAATTTGCACCGATTAACGTGTGGAAAAAAAAAAGGATTATAAGAATTTGGCAAAGAAATTTAGGTAGGTTGGTGCTGACGATACGACAACGATTTCGGTGATAGGATTGTATAAATTGTGTTTCATATACTTATGCAGTTCAAATACTTACCGTGGTCACATTTTTGGTAGGATTTTTCTTATTAGTGTCAAATTTAATGCTATTATTGTAGTAGTCTCTGCAGCTGTAAAAGATTGATACCATACCATTAAATATTATTCTTGTATAAACTGAATACATACATTGTTAAAACACGACATTTACGTGGGTTCATTTCTTGTTTTTTCACACACTATCAAATTAATATTATTTTTCCTTTTGCAGGTCTGCTGGCAGAAATTACTTTAGAAATAAGTACATAGTACCTTTGTAGTTTGTACTCATATATTGTCTTATAATATTTTCCTGTGCTATCTACTGTGTGTACATAAATAGTAAAATAAATATATAAAATACATCACCTTTCCAAAGCAAAAAGTGCAATTAAATAGATACGTGATGATTACATTTTAGATAGGTAGGTACTTAGTTTAGTCAAAAACTGCTTTTTGGGTCAAACTTTTTACTAGGTACGTCTCCCAAAAATATGGATGAGGTGTCATTCGATTTGAAATAGCGTTCAAATGATTTTTGAAATAAATCAAGAGCCGCTGTCAAAAATTGCAAATGTTATAAAAAGGTTCGGTATTTTGCATTAAGTAGGAGTAGGTATATAAAAATATTCACGGTTTGGAATCGGAAAAATTGAGGAGATTTTCCAAAAAAAAAGTTGTGCCTTCTGAAACAGTAGAACCAATTGCCTTTTGCATGGCCTTTGCCAAAAGGTTGAAACTACGACCGAAAACGAGGACTCTGGCTTGCTTCACTCACTTTGAACTTTTAATGATTCACAAAATCAATGCTTAAATAAATTTGAATGATTATTTAAACTAATTTAATATTCATTCAAAAAATATGAATTGAAAAAATTCACACATCTGCTTGTTGAACAATATAATTTATAATCTGCTGCCAAGTCATAATTTCCTACTTGAACCTCACATAGGCGTTACAATTATGTTAAATAACAAATCTGAGATTTTCTCCATTTTTAGGGTTCCGTAGTCAACATGGAACCCTTACAGTTTCGCCATATCCGTCTATCTGTTTGTCTGTCCGCACTTTAGCTCGTAGAAAAAAAAGTTACGCCGACAAAGTGTTAAAAGTTCTGGAGTGGCGACCGCGAACCGGAAGACGTTGCGTTTTAAGGCCTCCCACTGGACCGATGACCTGGGCCCCGAGTCTGCTATTCAATAGTGTCAGAATGGTCGATCATTGATCTCATAATGGTTAATTTACGACAAACCAAAAAGTACCTTAAGTCGACAGGCATAAGGTACTTTTTGGCTTGTCATCAATCAACCATTATGAGATCAATGATCGACCATTCTGACACTATTGAATAGCAGACTCGGGGCCCTGGTGAAGGTTGCGGGGATCCGCTGGATGCGAGACGCACGGGACCGGTCAATGTGGCGACACTTAGGAGAGGCCTATGTCCAGCAGTGGACGTCTTTCAGCTGAAATGATGATGATGATGAAGCGCATCTCATCATTGCCGCGTCATGCGTCATGTCCTTTTTTTTGTTTTGGGTGATGTGAAATCGAGCGGAAGGGTGTGACAGACTTCTACTGACTAAAAACCACCCATGTTCCTTCTTAGCCCTTGTGCCAAGGCTCGGTATCTCCTTCGAACAACCCGTAGCCCCGACGGGGTCTGATTCTTGCCCTGGCTTTCACACAAATTAACGCAAACGTTTCCAAACTCCGTAATTTCTTATTCTATACGGTTGTTCACACAAACACTTGTTTAATAGCGTACCTATCATGGATTGGTATTGCATCAGCTCTGAGATTTGTTGTTATTTTTTGGGGGCAATGTACTAAAAGAGCTATTTTTAATGCACAAAAACGATGTATTGATCCATGTGTGGTTTAAAAACTATCGAATCTTGTGTGCACCCCACGTTAAATCTTTAAAATTATTAACTTTACAAGTTATGCATGCTACTTTGTTTGTTAAAATGAATTTACAAAAAAATCCGATGTTAAAAAAACTCCAATGCCTTCTCAATATGTAAAATCAATTGTGCGGTATAAAATGCAGAACAGCACTCTGATGAAAAAGAGTTTTTTTGGAATGGCTTCGAAAAATAATAAAATACCGGATAGTATAAAAACGGGTCCATATTGGCTCACCTAAAGTTCTTTACCCGAAATTGTTCTTCCTAACGATTTGTAATCCGAATGATCACTCTTCCTAAAATTTTTCATCCTAAAGTTTTCATTCATACTATTTGAGTGCTACCGACGATGTTCATAACACTCATGTTTCCGAAAATTGTAATTCATAATATCATTAGTGTAAATATATTTAAACTCCTACTGTTTTTTATCCTAACGCTTTTATTCCTAAACATAATTACCATAATATTTTCACTCATACAACTGTTTAGTCGTTTCACTGATTTTTGTCTTGAAATGAAATAAATGAATGAAATTCAGGTCAGAGTGTCGTCTTGGGGGCACTATGAAAAAAATACTTAGAAAAATTTCGCGACCAATTTCGAGGTAGTGCTCGCCGGCCGCTGCCGCGGCACCGCTCGCTACGCTCGCTTGGCTCGCGCGTAGTTGGTCACAGTTCTAACCTAACCTAACCTATGGATATCTTTGCATAGTTTATAAGGTCCCATTAAAATAGGTGGACAAATTTTAACACAGCGTTTAGTAAGCCTAACTAAAGACATCTAAACAAAAAAAAACACTATATATAAAGTGATTTTATTTTGACTTAAAATAATAAATTGCCGACACTCTAGAACAAACTCATCCTATAAAAGTAGGTATTTTAATGTCTTGTATTTTTTTTTTACTATTGTCCTTATTTTAGCGGTCTGAATGATTTCTAAAATTTTGTCCACCTATTTTAATGGGACCTTTTATAATACTGATTATTATGAATAAAAAGTAATCTAAACAAAAAAGATATGACTTTGATTATTAGTGTAAAAGATGGTTATGTTGAGAAAATATAGGAAAACAAATAATAGTGTAATAGATGTTTATTGCGACTGACATTATGAAGTTGAATGCTTCGGAATTAAAACATTAGAGACAGAGTAGTTAAGAATTGCGATTGTTAGGATGAAAAATGTTAGGAAGAACATTTTCGGATTTCCAATTATCGGAGTTAAAATTTTAGGTGAACTTTGGCGCACCCTATAAAAACATGTCCGTATCAAAATTGAAGAATAGAAAAATGTTATTATACTGTCCAAGATTTTATAAATGTTACTTAATTTGTAATACTTTTTAGTATATTTTTGGTTTTGTTTGGTTAAATAAAATTGAATTTTGTATGCCATCGCGGCAAAACATAGTGCTCAAATAATATGTTAACCTAACACCATTACCAACTAAAAACGGCGTATATTTATTATTGACTTGGTATCGTAATTTTAATTGATTACTGTACACACGGCTACACATCAAGCTATACATTTCCAGTTTACGCTGATCTCGCACTGTACGGAAATCCTATACAATGCGAGACCAGCTTATCTGGAAATGTATAGCTTGATGTGTTGCCGTGTGTACCTTGTACCTATTAAGTACCTATTAACTGTACCTTATATCAAGATTATATGCATTACTTACAAAACATAATTGATGAAATTGTTATATTCCAATATTATTTTGAATTCCCCTCCTTCGAGAACCGTGTATTTGTTATCTTGCTTGCTGTTATCATTGTGGTCGCAAATTAACTTATTCACATTATTTTTATCTTTCTCGACCTCGATTTTAAATGTAATTTCCGTGGTGTTCAGTGAATCTGTAAAGAAACAAATTTTTTTTATTATGTATCTAGGTATAGTCGACCAAGAAATTGGTTTACCACTCTAAGGTTGAATATCATTTGCACGTACAAAACATCAAGTGCTATTTTCACGTCAGAATCTGTCAATCTGTCATCCTTAGCGAATAATTATGTGGTAAACCAATTTCTTGGTCGACTATACATCTTATCGTAATCCAGGGTAAAGGCTGCTTCTCTCTAAAGTCTATCACACACAGAGCAGAGAAGGTAGGTACGAGCGTTAATCAGGGGGTCTAAAATGGCCACTTTTGCAGATCATAATGTGAATTGCGTTTAAAAGCGTAAAATGAACCTTTCATAATAAAAACTGCTGCGTCTGTGACTATTTTACGAATGTTAACGCAATTCATATTATTTTCCTATTAAGATGTATTTAACTAAATTGTTACAGACGCAGTTAGTATAATGAAAGGTCCATTTTACGCTTTTTAACGCAATTCATATTATGATCTGCCAAAGTGGCCGTTTTAGACCCCCAGCTCGCTTGCTCATTGAACAATGTTAAAGGCCGATTGGCACAACTAATATAATACATGATCTTGGTCTGTACAATCACCTCATACATAACAAAACTTCACGCCTTGTTATCCCCGAAGGTTTAGGGCCACATTTTGTTGGTTAAGTTTAAGTCCCATGTAATAGGGGCCTATAGGGGGTGAGCTTATCAACATCAACATTCAACCGGTCACAAATCCAGACTCCGTGGCTGCTATTGAGAAATTCCTGATAGAAAAACCCCAATAACAATTTGCTGGATCCGGGAATGAAACCCAGGTCATCGTGGTCAGCAGTCGAGTATCATCTTTTATAGCAGGGCAAGTGCTTCGCAGTGTTGTAGCGCATGCAACTGGTAGTGGATCGCTCGTATACTGCGACGTTCTGCGCAGGTTCTCTGCTTGATTTGTATGGGACGTCTAAAAAACGACTACTTGGTTCAAGTTATATGCCGCGTGGTAAAAGTACGAGTACTTTTTTGTTTTAGGGTTACTGTTATAAATGCGCTGCGATACGATGCGCTCGTAGTGTGTCAATCAATACAAATCAAAATCATTTTAATTATTATCAGGCTACTGAGGCCCCAAAATACATACAATAATAAACTAATACTGTATATTAAAAAATCTCAATGTAAATCAACCCATCACACAGCTTCAACCAAGCATTCCGAACATCAAACTAAAGTACCCCTACGCAAACTTTTTTGCTGGGAAACGACTTTTACTTTGGGGTCAAAAATCACATTTTACGGTAAAACTCAATGTAGCACTCTTAAAACACTATGCTGGTTTATGCTTTGAATAATGAAGTAAAAAGTCATAACCTAAAAAACTAGTGTTTACAAAAATAGCTGTGAAAAATTTGGAAGTTTGACCCCTTGATATCTCCGTAACTAGGAGGTTCCCAGGTATGGTCTAGAACAAAAAAAAACTCAGTGGTAGGGAGAACAAGTGCCTTTCTTTTGCGTTAAGGGCATCTAAGTTTTGAATATTTTTAGTTGGAATACGTACCACGAACGACGTCAATTTGGTACGAACGAACTTTGGAAAAAGGGAGGTCCATGTGTGTCTGTCACTTGACAGTTTCAAGTAATAAAAAGAACAAGCAAACTAACTTTAAAACTGTAGCTGCCGTCTTGCATGCATTTGGGGGTTGTATTGTAAATTGTAATCTGGCCAGATTTATTCCTTTATTTACAAGGAAAATGAGCTCGTGCACTCAGGTCGATCTTTAGGTAATGCTGTGCTTGCCTAGATCGGTCTGTGGATGGGTGACCGCCCGGACATACCGAGTTTCCTTCGTGCCTCGGAAAGCACGTTAAGCTATTGGTCCCGGCTTCCATATATTATATAGATCTTTGGCAGTCGTTACAGGCAGTCAGTGACCTGAAATTCTGACATCCAGTCTTACCAAAGGGTATTGTATTACCTAGTATTAACTGGGTTGTGGAGGTCAGATAGGCAGTCGCTCCATGTAAAATACTGGTATTCAGCTGCATCCGGTTAGACTGGAAGCCGACCCCAATATAGTTGGGAAAAGGCTAGGCAGATGATTAATTACAAGGAAAAGGATTCTTTTGATACCTATTCTTTTTTCTTTTGTTTTTTTTTTTCTTTTTATTTTCTTTTTTTTAGCTTGTTTGTAACGAATACTGGGTTTGGAATTGGATTGGGAAGAAAATAATGAAGAATATATTTATTTGTACATATTATTTAATATATTAAGGAGTATGTAAGGCTCGTAGCAAGTGGCGTTGTGTGGTTTCTGACTTCCACCATGGGAAAAGGGCGTGAGTTTATGTATGTATGTGTATATTAAATACGACTGTTGTGTATTTTTTTTGTAATCTACTCCTAAACCTTATATAAAATAGCCTTTTAAACCCCGAATAATGCAAAGCTCCTAACGATACCAGCAGTACCACTTACCGAGTCTTTGGTCAACTGGACCCGCAGGATCAGTCGACCAAGTCACATTTTGAATTGGTCGGCTGGACCCACTGCCCCTATTTCGTTATTAGTAAAATCGTGTATTGTTTCAGAGCATTACACAGTGACAACATTGAACTTCACGACTAAAAAAAACAGTGGAGAAGGCCATCACCTAACAAAGAATCCTTCCAAATAATAATTCACAAATTAAGTAATATTATTGAGATATTAGAACTATCACTTTCAGTAACTTTGACAGCCGCACCCATAGAGGAAAATGTAATGGAAAATATGAAATGGTTGATGCTACAATAAAGTTTGTTTTTTTGGAATAACTCGAGTTTGTACCTACCCGTTTTCACAAGTTCCACTGAAATAGATGCAACTAAACACATTAAAATAGTTCTGTAAAACATTGTCACTTCACCCATAGTCCACTGGTATGTACATTGATTAAAATATATAGTTATGATTGCACTAAAATACAATATTGTTGTGGTTAGGAGGAATAGTAGCAAATGCGCGTATTAGAGTTGTTTCGTTCGAATAATATTCGATTATTTGTATATTGGTTTCATTCGATTGTTTTTCGTCGCAAACAAAAAAACAGAATTATATTCTAGAGCAAATAGTAGAAACTCTATTTGCTGTAGAATCAAATTCTGTATTTTTTTTTTCATTATTCGAAGTTCAAGTTATTATTTGAATACAATGCAAATGGTTTAACGAATAAATAAATGAAATGATGCCGTTTTCTTTTGATAAAAAAGCAGGGACCGTAAAGGTTACCCTTAAAGGGATTTTAATCAAATTATTATTAGGCATCCTATCGGCTTGATCACTACAGATACTGATGGACGCTACCAAAAGTGCTTTGGACTAATGGCTCAGTTCTGGCTTGTTACTGTACGTAAATTCGATTGCCATAGACACTTTAACAAAAAGAGGAAGATGATTAGTGTGAGGTTTAAACCTTAGGGTAATGGTTAACTCGTAGTAGGTATAGAGCTAATAAGCGTATCGGTATAATAACCGGATCACGCACAGATTTCATTTTTGTACCAACATAAAAAATAATATGTAAGTTTGTGACGAGTTTAACCTGAGCTCCGTACTACCCTCTCATTATTTAAATGTTTAACCCTTAAATTATAAGGGTTAACCCGAAAAATGGTTTAGTAATCAAATATTATGGGTTATAGGTCTGTCTAACCGATTTAACGGTTCCTGAAAAAAGTGTTTTGAGTTATTATTAATGCAGTTTACTTATGTCACTAAAGAATATTCATATCACAATTCAATTTTGAAACCGATTCGGCTCTATAATATTTAATCGAGTAGTGTTGTAACGAATTGTCAATCGATGTATTCGAATACGACTTTTGAAACGGTAAATGTATTATAAAATTCATATCATTTGGTGTTGACTAATTGTTTATTCTTCTTCCTTGTGGGTTTTCCTGCATTAGCAGTGTTATAAAAGTACAAATAGAGAAATAATTTTATTTGAAATTATGTTTGCTGACGTTAATGTTTATTACATACGTATGTTGGTATCTACGTATAACTAACTGTTGCGTGACTACGTTGTCATCTGAAAACATACACGCGTACACTGTTATAATATAATTCAGATCTGCCTCCTCATCATCCTATATATATCTACACACCAGCCATGACCGACAGTCATTAGTTCATTACAGAATCAATGTCGGGTAACTACATTGTTCTAGGTGGTTCTATATTCCCAAATCTTGAGCCTTGGTTTTTGCTGTAGAGACATGCAATAGGGTAACTTCGTGATAAGATCTGTTTGACCAATCAAGATTAAAATTAACTCTTCGTTCCATTCAGCATAAAACGCCACAAGTAGATCTGCGTCGTGCAGGTCGCAAATGCGATATCAGGTTTCTTGTGGAAGTGACTTGCCACTCTCGGAGACTGGCTACTGCTTAACCGGGAAAATCTTGATGATTTGAGTTCAAAGCCTCCAGCCAGGGAAAATGCGATATCTGAGCGAAGATTCCTGGTTATATAGCGCACCCTCTTGTGCGCTATAAAATCTTTCGTGAACGTTGAACTTTCGGGAGGAATTTAGATATCCAGCTAATTGTTTGAAGTCTGTCATTTGAAGCGCGAAGATTTTGACTGTTTCTCTTAGCTAGGGAGCTGGCGAGCATTTAAGAATATATTATTTGCTCGTACTTCGTATTGATAGGCATTAAAGTTCGGATCGATACGACAAAATTTTCTTAAGGAATTAAGTTCGTATGTTGCTGCATTTTTTAACTGCAGGGCTTTAAATCTGTAAAAAAACAAAATCTGTACTAAATCATTTGCTCGTGTCTGCCTCTGGGGTTAATGGTCAATACAATTTTGATAACCAAGAAAATCTATGAGGCAGACATCCAGGGCTCTGCATTATCACAGGAGGTAGATTAGATATATAAAAATTTAAGGCAAAAAAAGCTCTACTAAATTATTTGCTCGTAGCTTTAATTAGGTCAATTCGATTTATTAGAACGAACGCCCTGAATACAAAAAAAAATTGGCAGACATTTTACTTACTGGCTTTAACCATTACAGGGGGTCTAAAACGGCCACTTTGGCAGATCATAATATGAATTGCGTTAAAAAGCGTAAAATGGACCTTTCATTATAATAACTGCGTCTGTAACAATTTAGTAAAATACATCATAATAGGAAAATAATATGAATTGCGTTAACATTCGTAAAATAGTCACAGACGCAGTTTTTATTATGAAAGGTCCATTTTACGCTTTTAAACGCAATTCACATTATGATCTGCAAAAGTGGC
Organism: Diarsia mendica; assembly: GCA_949316265.1. Taxonomy (NCBI): domain Eukaryota; kingdom Metazoa; phylum Arthropoda; class Insecta; order Lepidoptera; family Noctuidae; genus Diarsia; species Diarsia mendica. The sequence continues at coordinate 5,068,002 of OX438916.1, forward strand.
CATTTTAGACCCCCAGCTCGTTGACGTCTGAATTGACAACGCAGCGCTACCATTGTGGCAGACGCGGTTCTTAAAGTTTGTTATCGTATAATTATCGCTATAAATAAAGTCTGCCACACGAGCAAATCATATAGATTTTTTTCTCGCCAGCTCCCATAGCTATCTGAGCGACTGTGTACTTGCAGAATTAGAAAACATATCAATTTCTAGACTCAACAATGCCAGCCAGTGCGTTACTTACTTGTTTGTTTCATAATTCTGTCGATATTTTCCCGGTTTTAATGAATACCTACAAATTACCGGTTTTTGAATTGAGTAAGTAATCAATTACTAACTAAACTTAAGTACTAAATGTTAAAATTTTAAGTTCTGAGTACTTTTTTTGGAGGGTAGGAAATCATCAAATGACTGCTCTGCTCCGCTTTGGGCAGAGCGGTAGGGGGTAGTGTGAGACTTCTACGGACTAAAAACCACCCAAGTTCCTTCTTAGCCCTTTGTGTCGACGCCGCGGTATCTCTTTCGAACAACCCGGGAGGAGCCATTTTGATGATTTCCCCACAAAAATAAAAAAGGGTGTAATTAATTAGTTTACGTGAACAAGCACACGTTTAAATTTTAATATCTATTGGTGCCATCTAGTTAGGTGAAGCGGTATTCTCGGTAAACTGTTGCCAAGGACGTTATATTAAACTGTTGCTTACTTCAATTGATTTTTTCAATTCAGATGGCGCTACCTGTATATTTTTAAGCTAGGTATTTGGAAGTTTGTGATTTGTTTCACCAGCCGCCTTATTGTTCCATATAACTTTTTAATTTTTTATTTTTTATTTTTTTTTATATATATTTTTTTTTTAAGTATACAGCAGGATACAGTACGCTCAAATTATCTTGGCAGCTCCGAACTTCGTGCAGGTCATTTTGTTACAACGAATGTATTAAAGTGTTATGATATTTACTTTATTTGTATTTCTCACTGTTTAAATTAGATATTTTCTGATCGTTTAAGTATTGGTTTATCTGGCAATAACAGTTTTATTCCCAAGTTTACATGCGTAAAATTTCGCAAAGCCTATGTTCAGAGCTGCCAAGATAATTTGAGCGTACTGTAACAAGAGGACGTTATAGAGCTCTATCTCTTGAGTTGATGGTAGACCTGGAACTTATCTGTGTGAAGTGTCTGAACTAACTTTAATTTAACATCTATATATATAAAAGAAAGTCGTGTTAGTTACACCATTTATAACTCAAGAACGGCTGGACGGATTTAGATGAAAATTGGTAGGGAGGTAGCTAAGAACCAGGAGAAGGACATAGGATACTTTTTTTTTTTAGGTAGGGTAGTAGGTAGGTAGGTAGTAGGTAGGTAGGGTAGTAGGTAGGTAGGTAGTAGGTAGGTAGGGTAGTAGGTAGGTGATCCGTGGGGGCGCCCTTATCTTTTGGTTAGGAATAAACTTCGCCCGTGGGCTCCACCACTTACTCAGAGTCTCCAGCCACAACTACTTGATCAGGTGGTCTGCGCTCTATTCCCTGCAAGAGCAGAACACATCCCACCACCAATGATTCCACCTCCTGCAGAGCACGGTGACGATACTGTTGGAGTTGATGGCGATGATGATGAAGTGCCTGCAGTAACCCAGGCAGAAATGAAAGCAGGAGTGTTGCGGCTACAAGCCAAAAACACCGCTCCAGGACCAGACGGTATACCGGGTCGAGCACTTGCATTGTCTATGCGTGCTCTCTGGCCCCGTTTTGTAAGCCTCTTTAGTGCATGCCTTGAGCGTGGTCAGTTCCCACGACGGTGGAAAGCCGGCAAGCTAGTTCTGCTGAAGAAAGAAGGGCGTCCTGCTGACTCTCCGTCGGCGTACAGGCCTATTGTACTTCTGGACGAGGCGAGCAAGTTATTAGAAAGAATAATTGCTGACCGCCTTGTCAGACATCTGAATGGTATGGGGCCAGATCTGGCAGATAATCAGTTTGGTTTCCGCCGGGGACGTTCAACTGTGGACGCCATCGTTCGCGTTAAAGTTCTAGCGGAGGAAGCAGTTGCCCAGGGTGAAGTCGTCTTGGCGGTATCTCTGGATATCGCCAACGCCTTTAACACCTTGCCCTGGAGTTGCATCAGAGAGGCACTTGTCTACCATCGTGTGCCAGCCTACCTCCGCCGTATTATCGAGGACTATCTGAGGGAGAGAGCCGTTATATACCCAGGGCGGGAGGAATGGAGTCAGCGAGAGATTTCGTGCGGTGTTCCACAGGGATCGGTGCTAGGGCCGTTGTTGTGGAACATCGGTTACGATTGGGTGCTGCGCGGTGCACTCCCCGAAGGCGTCAACGTCACTTGTTACGCCGATGACACGCTGGTGACGGCCCGGGGGCGAACGCACAGGGAGGCGGCCATATTGGCCACGGCAGGGGTTGCGCAGGTCGTTGCAAGGATCCGGCGTTTGGGTCTAGAAGTGGCTTTGCACAAGACAGAGGCCCTCTGTTTCCATGGACCTCGGAACAAACCACCACGGGATTTCAACATAGTAGTAGGAGGTGTCCAAATCGTTGTCAAGTCGACGATGAGGTATCTGGGGCTCATCCTGGACAGCCGATGGGATTTCGGGCCGCACATTCAGCAGTTAGTCCCCAGATTGATGAGAACTGCAGCTGCTCTTACGCGGTTGCTTCCTAATTTGGGAGGTCCCAACAACTCGTGCCGTAAACTGTACGTGGGGATCGTGCGGTCCATGGCTCTCTACGGGGCTCCTGTGTGGGCAGACACCCTGACGGCGCGGAACGTCGCAATACTTCGAAGACCGCAGAGAGCAATGGCTGTTAGAGTGATAAGGGGATACCGTACGATCTCCTACGAGGCAGCAACTCTCCTGGCTGGATCGACACCCTGGGATATGGACGCTAAAATCCTTGCGTCCCTATATCGCTGGCTTAAGGCGGAACTAATGTGTGGTCAGCGGCCAGTTCCCCGGGAAATCGAGTTACGAAGGACCGAGCTCCGTCAGCTCTTAGTAGTTGAATGGAAGGAGCGACTTGCGCAACCCAGATGGGGGCTCGCTACAATAGAGGCGGTAAGACCAGTTATGGAGGAGTGGCTGGAGAGGCGGCATGGCGCCCTCAGCTTTCGGTTGACGCAGGTGCTTACGGGACATGGATGCTTCGGAAAGTACTTGCGTCGCATAGGTCGGGAGCGGACGCCCGCTTGTCATCACTGTGTGGACTGTCCCGAGGACACAGCGCAGCATACCCTGGTTGACTGCTCGGCCTGGGCTCAGCAGCGCTGTGCCCTCGTTGCAGCACTTGGTTCGGGTGATCTTTCGCTTCCGACTGTGGTCCAAACAATGCTTTCAAGCGAAAACGCGTGGAATGTCGTCTCCTCTTTTTGCGAGGAGGTGATGCATGCAAAGGAGGCAGCGGAGAGGGAAAGAGAGCATGCCTCTCACTCAACCCGCACCAGAAGGGTAGCCGGGCGTCGAAGGGCGCTGAACGATCTCCGGCCACCGTAAGGTGGGGCCTGCGGGTGGCAAAGTTAGGTCTGAGATGTCACCCGACCAGCCAGGCCCAAAGAAGGGGCGCGCAGTGGACTCTGTGCGCTTTCATGGAGAACGTGCGGTTGCTGGCCGCACTTGGTGATGAGGCCCGCCCGAAAGGTGGGCTGATACCAGTCGGGGGTGTGCGCGAATGTACTTGTATCTCCCGGGCCCCCGACACATGGTATTAGTAGGAACAGTGGGTTTTTAGTCGGTTAGAGTCCGACATAACCCCCGCTCGCCCCAGGCGGAGGGTATCCATGAGGATTTTCCCACTCAAAAAAAAAAAAAAAAAAAAGGGTAGTAGGTAGGTAGGGTAGTAGGTAGGTAGGGTAGTAGGTAGGTAGGGTAGTAGGTAGGTAGGTAGGGTAGTAGGTAGGTAGGGTAGTAGGTAGGGTAGTAGGTAGGGTAGTAGGTAGGGTAGTAGGTAGGGTAGTAGGTAGGGTAGTAGGTAGGGTAGTAGGTAGGGTAGTAGGTAGGGTAGTAGGTAGGGTAGTAGGTAGGGTAGTAGGTAGGGTAGTAGGTAGGTAGGGTAGTAGGTAGGTAGGTAGGGTAGTAGGTAGGGTAGTAGGTAGGGTAGTAGGTAGGGTAGTAGGTAGGGTAGTAGGTAGGGTAGTAGGTAGGGTAGTAGGTAGGGTAGTAGGTAGGGTAGTAGGTAGGGTAGTAGGTAGGGTAGTAGGTAGGGTAGTAGGTAGGGTAGTAGGTAGGGTAGTAGGTAGGTAGGGTAGTAGGTAGGTAGGTAGGGTAGTAGGTAGGGTAGTAGGTAGGGTAGTAGGTAGGGTAGTAGGTAGGGTAGTAGGTAGGGTAGTAGGTAGGGTAGTAGGTAGGGTAGTAGGTAGGGTAGTAGGTAGGGTAGTAGGTAGGGTAGTAGGTAGGGTAGTAGGTAGGGTAGTAGGTAGGGTAGTAGGTAGGGTAGTAGGTAGGGTAGTAGGTAGGGTAGTAGGTAGGGTAGTAGGTAGGGTAGTAGGTTGGGTAGTACGTTGGGTAGTAGGTAGGGTAGTAGGTAGGAATAATCTATATTATGTGACGCAGACGAAGTTGCGCGGGTCAGCTAGTAACTAAATAAATTATGAACTGAATAATGTAGGTTCGGCTACCTTATGCGGTGCCTAGCCGTTTTAAGGGGTTTCCTTATTCTGAAAATAATTATGTTTTATCAAAAATGGTCAATTATTAGTGTTTCAGTACCTACGCTCCGTATTAAAACCTAAAGGAAAATATCGTATTTTAAAGCGAGTACGGGATGCTTGATAAAATATGACTAGACTTTTTGTTTGTTTTTTTTCTGTGGGGTTACCATGGCATCTAAAAGCAGAAGTGTGAAAGCGACAAAGCTATAGGGTGTCTAACGCCATCTCCTTTCCACAGACCACCTGATGATTTTGACAGATTATTCAATGGTGCCGTTAGTAAACGAATGGAAATCATAAATGCAGGAAGAATAAAGACTGACTACTGTGAATTCAGAACAACACTTCGACCAACTTTTCTGAGCAGGCGGGCCATTATAGCAAAGATAAAAACGCAATTAGAGCATTAAGTAAGGGGGCGCCCCCTTGAACTTTAAACTGCAAACTGCAGGTAAAGTCTAGCATGGTTCTTTTGTTTCTCTTCTTTGACGCTTGAATTAGATTGTCAGAAGGTATGCTCTTTGAAAATCGTACACAGACATATTGTGCTGCCATCTAGGTAACTTAAATGAAATTACAAGCCCAGAGTGCAATGGGAACTATTTTAAAACTGAATGAAGATGTCACCAGCTGTATCACCCTATGTCAAAATCAGGGGGCCTAAAATGGCCACTATAGCAGATTATTTGCGTGACCATTTAGGCAAATAGGTAATAATAAGAAAATAATATGAATTTGCACTCTAATTTTTAAATATTATTTGCTTAATGTTCCAGAAAAACAGGGTTTCAGTACTTAATATCGTAAATATGTAAGTGCCAGCCATCTATTGTCTTCACTTTTACTACTCAAAAAAAGCTGTACTATAGACGTTTTACACAGCCATCACCATCACCAGTGAAAATAATACACGTTGTTCACGCTGATTCCATTTGTAACTTTTAGAAATTATGCAGCATTGGCTGCAATAACAGAATAGCACTATATTCAATTATTTTGTGCCTATTAAAAACATAATTTGCGCATTATCTAAAATGCTTAGTAAATTAGTACCGAAAGGATACGCATACGGTAGGACAGCGCCATCTTACGGACAACGTTTGAAACTTTGGCTCTTAAAATGAAATGTTTCTAAATCTGGATAGGTGGCGATGGAAAGATGTCGCAACTTGACATCCGTCCTCCAAATTAATAAAATTGAAGTGTCTTAATAACAAAATAACAGGTTTTTACTGAATGTATAATTATGAAAATATATACGTCACTTTTTGTTTGACTGTCTGTACGTTCTGGTTAATCTGCTGGTCTAGTCTAGACAAGGGCGGATCCAGCTTTGGTGCCAGGGGGGGGTCACAAAGAGTCGTGGTCAAGTCACAAGAAGTTATAATTTAATTTTTATAATCATGGATACAAGTAAAAAATAGGTGTTTTATTAATTTATGTACCTACGTGGGTACTTAAAATACCTATATTTAAATAACAAAATATTTTTTTCTTTTACGTCTTCTCCTGAAACGCGTTACCACTTCATCTACCTACTTCAATGGGTACGTTTTTTTAGTGTGGAGAAGTGCCAGTCTGGTTAGACGTTCTTCAACCATTGAAGCTTTAGCCAGGATTTGATTCTTCGAAGTGCTATAACCCTCATCCAGGGGGATAAAGCGTTGTACAATTTTCGGTGGATGGACGACTTAGAATCAGAAATGAGAATTGAAGTAGATGAGCGCCTTAAGCGAAACAGAATGGTGAAAGATCAGGAGGGAGGCGCGAGCGAAGCGAGCGCGAAATTTTTTAAACATTTTGGGGGGTGGCAAAGATATTGTCATTGGGAGGAAAGAGTATAAAATACTGTTTTACTTGATTCGAGAAGAGATCCGCTTACTCTTATCTTGGTAGACATCAATCTTCCACTTCCTGAACCAAGCGCCTTAGACAGATGTTCGGAAGATGTGACTGACTCGACAATGATAAACGATTATTCTTACGAAAAAAATTATTGGTGGTCTATTAAAAGTGTACCATTCTGACCCAACCTTGTAAGGGATAAATCGATTAATACTACGATACGTAAAGATTTACTTAACTATAAAACGTAAAATATGTTAGTATGTACTCAGTTTTTTCATTGCCTCGGAAACCGCCAGAGTCCGAAAGTCTGACAACCAGTCAGGGAGGGAGGGAGGGGAGTAAGGGATATCTCGTTGTACCCAGTACTAACTGGGTTGTTCAGTGTGCACTGTGTGCAGGCTAAGAAAACAGTCGTTCCCTGTAAAATTCCGGTTTTAACCTGCATCCAGTTAGACTGGAAGCCGACTACAACATACTCGTAGTTGGGATAACGTACGTGGATTTTTCACTAGCCTACAACACTAGGGATAATGCAAACAATCGAAGGATAGTACCAATCAAAATCGGTTCAGGCGTTTAGCAGTTATGGTGGATTATAGAAACTCACAAATAAACATACATGAACCCTAAAAACTCTCTATTTTTTGGGCTGTGTAAAAAACATTACGTTTAACAATTTTAATTAGTGGTCCATCTAGGTCCTGGACCCAGCCCAGGGGGGGGTCATGACCCCCCTGACCCCCCCCCCTGGATCCGCGCTTGAGTCTAGATGAGTTTTTGACTGCAAAATATCAAACACGAGTATGATAATATTACCGTGACGAAACCAAAAGTACGAGTAGTTTTGACACTGACAGTCATTTGTCGGAAAGGTGTTAGGTGCATTTACGAAGGATGTTTATTTATTTATTTATTTAAAATAGGTACACCAACAGTACATTGTATACATCTTACAGTTTAAAAAAATATATATATATAGGTTAGGGTTCTTATGTAGGTACCAATTACAGGTGTACACAACATTCTCTTAAGTAAAGCTAATCATCGAAAAATTATATACAAAAAGTGTAACATAGAATAGAAAACTAAACATAAACCTATTTGTTGTAAACTAAACATGAGATCAAAATAAAACTAACTTAGACTAATAGACAAAAGAAAAACAACATATTCATTTAAAAAGTAATAAAGAAAAAATAACAAATCTAATTATAAGCGCTTAAATGTTTATTTAAATGAGAGCGCAACAGGCCTTTGAAATTTGGTAGGGAACCAAAGAACACATCTAAGTCTGGCAATTTTGAATTGATTTCGTTAAATTGTATGCACATTCTTGAAACCGGTGAGTGTCTCCCAATGTTGCTTCTACTGGCTGGCGGTTGAAAAAGTCTAGAGATTGGTTGTCTTGGAAGATTATATGGAACTGACAACATGACACGTTCTAGCAACTGTTCACATTCAATTTGACCATTGATAACTTTATGGAGAAAAACTAAGTCATGGACAGTGCGACGGTTTCTAAGCGACTCAATTTTAAAGAAAGCCAAACGTTGTTCGTATGGATGGACATCTGTGGGATATTCCTGGTGAAATGTAGGCAATGTGTCTTGTAAACGCTCGCTGGATGCTCTCGAGACGTTGCGAATGAACAGCATACATTGGATTCCATGCTATGCTGGCATACTCTAGCTGACAACGAACCAAAGCCTTGAAAAGGATAATTTTAGTTTTGGCCCCAAAAGATTTCGAGTTTCTCTTAATAAAACCTAACATTTGAGCTGATTTCGTTACAGTATCAGAGATATGAGAGGTGAATTTCAGTTTTTGGTCCAATGTTACTCCCAGGTCACGGATTTCCGAAACCTCTTGTAAGATAATATTGTTAATTTTATAAGGGGAAATTAACGACTCTAATTTCCGACTGTAACGTATACAAAAACATTTTTCTGCATTCAAGGTCATACCATTGGACTCACACCAAAGACTGATTTGATCAAGATTAAGTTGGAGTTCGTTGGCATCTGCTGGTGACTCTACTCTTTTATAAATTTTGAGATCATCAGCATAAAATGAAAAATCGCAGCAGGATGTTACAGAAACAGTGACTCCCTGAGAGGCCAAGGATAAAGTTTACACACTTTTGCGAGTCAAATCACGATCAACAGTTGAATATTAGAGTAATACGATATTATCAAAGAAAGTCAAAAGACTCACAAAGTAAATGGTGGATGGAGACAAACTAAAAAAAGAGCTTTTTCCGTAGGTAAGTTAGCTTAATTAAAAGTCATAGATCGATAGATAACGATAACGATCGATAATAACCAAAAGGAAGGTATAATAATTGTGTTTGTTAAATATTTTCGAAGTAACGTTACATAGAACAAACAAACGTTGGTGAAACAAAAGTTGATGTATGGTGGTCGGTGTAAAGTAACATCGAACAAAAAAGGCGTAGACCAAACAAAACGTCGCAGTATGAAGGCTTAGGTGAATAGTGTTCGGTAAAACAATTTTCGAAGAATAGTGTTTCGAAGAAACGTAGGGGACCCACTAAAAAAAGCTATTTTCTCGTAGAATAATATTATTGCAACTTTCAGGGATAGAAAACATTTCCTAATGATTATGCTCGCTGCTCGTCCCTTTATGTGGCCATTAAACCCTAACTCTGTACCAAATTTCAGCTATCTCAGTTTATGGGAAGTACTAGTTCTATTCTGATGATCATGAGTGAGTGAGTGTCGTAAATGCGAAACTTTGCTTTCGCTTATCTTCGGAACTAAATGACCTACAGACTTGAAATTTTTAATTTTGAGTGTGATTGTAAAGCTTACTGGATGACGAAAATTTCTGCGTTCTGGTCTTATCCAGAGGTTCTCAAATAAGGGCCTGAAAATGCGGCGAAATGGTTCCAGCAAAGGATTTTGATTTCAGGATTCCAGGAAAGGTTCTTGACGATTACGGAGATGGAAAGCACATGATTCAGTCTTTGATGGATTTGGCCCTAAGGCGTTTTTGTCATAATATTTACCAAGTGCTTCCAGAGCTTTCGTTAAAATTTCTTCAGCCTCGTCTAAGCTAGGTGTCTGAGTTGCTAGAGCGAGGTCGTCAGCGTATAAGAAGCTTTCTGTTTCTGGGGGCGAGGCTGGTCATTTGTGTAGATGTTGAATAGCGTTGGAGCTAGTACACTGCCTTGAGGGAGCCCATTTTTTAGAATTTGCCACCTGCTCGTGCTATTTTTAAGGTGCACTTGGAAACGGCGATTGTTCAAAATTATACTCAGGAGCTGCACGAAGCCACTATCTTTCGTGAGGTCGCTGACCTTTAATAGAAGTCGTCGGATGTTAACTGTGTCATACGCTGCTGACAGGTCAACAAATACAACACCCGTCACATTCTTCGCCTCAAAACTATCTTTAATGTGTTGCGTCAGTTTAAGAGTCTGGTTGATACACGACTTACCGGGTCTGAAGCCAGCTTGTTCAGCAATTAGGTGGGGTTCGATGACAGGCGTTAGGCGGTTCAGAAGGAGCCTTTCAAAAAGTTTGAACGTATGGCAAAGCAAGGAGATCGGTCGGTAGCTTTTAGGATCTTTTGGGCATTTCCCAGGTGACTTCATTAAACAGACTGCGTGTTCAAGTTGGCCGCTGCCGATCCAATTTAGCCAGATGGGGTATAATCGACCCATCTCGAACAGAATGTGAGTGTGGTGCCCCAATACAGGATATGCCACATCATTCTACTCTCGTGCCCGTCTTGCACAACTAACTGCACGCTCAAAGACCTGAATGACGCAAATGATAGAGCCGTCCGGTTGCCACGTACTGGGTGGACAGAGTTTAGTCATCGATTCGAAAAGAAGAATTTTAAAGGTCTTAAACTCAATCTTGACGAATTGGGCAGAGAAGGCAACATGGCAACAGTGTGTGTGTCAAAGTTGTCAAACAATTCGAAGTACCTGCCTAGATTTTTTCTGACCGAATTTTATTAGGTAGATAAGTGGACCTAATTAATGAGACTTTCGCCACAGATTACTTTCGCTGCTGACCGTACCTAACCTATCAGACATTTTTATGACGTGTCTTATTATCAATATTTCAGAGAGATTTACTCCGCTCTGCTCTAATTGTTATTTACTTATAACTTATATAACTACCATCCCTAGAAATAAATCATATTTTTTTATTTATGCAGCAAAGTACCTACCTACTTACCTATTATGTATTGTGTTTTATGGTGTGGTGTGATAACATTGGAACAACACAATCATGATACAATAACACTCGCGCAAGCGTACGGTCCACATTAAAATATTTGTTCGAAATCGCATTGAAGAAAAAGAGAGACAAAAATATTATTTTTAATAATTCGAATAAACAAAGAGCACACCGCATTCTACATAAGTTTTGACCACTTGAGACTTTCCGATTCAGTCGTCTTATACGATCGAATAGTGTTGAAATTATGAAAAATGTCAATCAATTATTTTACTTACTGCTCGAAGAATAAAGTGTAGTTTAGTTTGCGGTCATTTGACGGCTGATGTCGGCCGCCATTTTCCACAATGGCCGTCAGAAACGCGACATCTATATCTATGCAGAGTTTAGTGTCATCGCGAGCGTGCGTAGCTTGGGTCGTGCGTGTTTTTATCAGCTCTTTATTGTTTGCATCCATTGTATAAAGAAATATGACACGAAAAATTGCTCGGCGTAGTCATAATTCATACGTATCTGTCGTGTTGTAACGGAAAAAAGTTTATTTATAATAAATCGTGCCGTGCCGTATTTTATTGGTCCGCTACATAGTAAAATAATGAATTTAACACGCCGCCGCAGTCTTCTGTTTGAATTGTCGTGAGCCTTGTTGTGGGATCGATTTTTAGGTGTTATAAATGAAATTACGGAGGTGCTCGCGAGTGATATTGTTACATAAAGAACCCGTTTTAAAACACTCCCGTTACGCTGGTGTTCCGTCTTGTTCGAGCTGTGGAGCGATTATAATCGATATAAGTTAATAAAAAATGCATATTTTCCCCATGGTTTCATAGGATCGGGTCAATACAGTGCCGGCTTGAACGGCGTTACGAATGTTGTTGATTCGCGTTTAAAATGTGGTTTTGTTGATGACTGCAGTGCGACCGATTAGTCCTAAAGTGATGGTGATTATGACAACATACTTACTGTTTTGTTGTGCCACGGAGTTTTCCACTTTGAGAGGTTAGTAAACAAATCACTTTATTTGTATTATACATAGTATCTGTAAAGAAAATAAATAATAAGTAAATTATAGCCGGAGAGTGGTCATCGTGCCCGTGAAAAAACTGTGACCTAATGGCGGGAACATAATTATTTTTTTAGGTCAAACCTCGGACATTCGACCTCTTCTCTAAGGCCAGTATTTACCTATTTGGTATCTGCATTGCAATAATTACAAGAAAAAAGGTCGTGACATGTCACCGGCTATGAATTCTAAATAGGCACATTAGTGACATGCATTCAAAACACGTTTTTTAAAAGATAACACTGTGATCGCGTGATTTATTCAATCGGCATCTAAAATCTAATGTTACGCGACATTTGACAATAATTTTTAATTTCAATCTTCAAAAAGAAGCTATCTTTTCTCAGAATATTCAAGAAACACCGAAACCTACTGAATATTAGCTTTACTAGATATAATATTGTTTTAATCAATAATCTAATTAAATACTCACTTAGTCACATCATTTTGGGTTTATTTATTTAGGTAGGTACCACTAAAAAAATTGCACTAATTTTCGCCATCCAAACTAAAACCAAGAAACAAATGACAATCAAATTTTATTGATTGTGTTTTATTTCAATATTTTTAAATTTCTTTTTTAATTTCTTGCCTGTCAGATGTTGGTAATGGCAGTAGACTAATTAAAACCTTCATGTTATTTTATTTAAAAGAATCATTGCTTTGTCCTTATCATTGTAAGGAGAATTTTAAAATTAGTTAGATGATTATAGAAATTGGTTTAGTTGGGACTAAGCAGTTACTAATATTTTAGTAGCCATGCCTATGCCTACACTCATTATTTTTTATATTTTATGTTGAGCTATGTCCGTATTATGTTATTTTACCTATTTATTTTGATGTTACACTGTACCTAATCTAAATTAAGACATTTAGCTTCAGTTTGTACATGATTTACTCCTATACTGAATGAATTTATCTTGACAGAGGAATACAGAATACAGTAATTTAATTTTTTAAAGCCCACCAATTATATTCGAAATAATAAAATAAAATTAATTAAGTAGAACTTAGATACACCTGGCCCCTTTACCACACCACTGTGTTGAACCCACAAGGCTAAAGTTGGCATAGGAAGGAAGCGCAAAAAAAAAAGAGGTTCGCACCTAGCAGACGGTGCATTCAGGTTGTTGAAGATGATAAGGAAAATTAGCAGAACATATTCGCAGATGTGAGTGGCAATGTCGGGAGGAGACGCCCTAGACAGACATGGTACACTGACCTTATTGGTGACGTTCTTCAGAAAGAACAGGTGTGTAGTACTCGTAACCGACGTGCATGTATGACCAGATTCATGAATATGGACAAGGCCAAAGGAGTGTAAGAATCGTAGCAGGTGGTGTTCAGTGGTTTCTGCCAGCCCCATGGGAAAAATATACATATTTTATACTGTTCATAAACTCACACCGAGTTTATATAGTTTAAGTATATTTGTTGGTATGAACACCAGCTGAGCACTTAGTCATGAGAACAAGTGTCAAGTCTGACAATGTTACTAGCTGTTTCATTAAGAATTTTGTCAGAGCGCCTTCGGATATTGGAATTCCACCTCTATTACTAACAGCCTAAAGCTATACTAGCTATTGCGTTTGCGACAACTTATTCACATATCATCATATCACGTACCGTAGACCACATACATACGCTGCGGCAAGTTATACAGAAGACCGAAGAGTATAACCTGCCTCTCTGTTTAGCGTTTGTGGACTACGAGAAAGCCTTCGATTCGATCGAGACTTGGGCTGTACTGCAGTCTCTCCAACGGTGCCAAATTGACTACCGGTACATCGAGGTGTTGAAGTGTTTGTACAAAAACGCCACCATGTCAGTCCGACTTCAGGACCAGACCACGGAACCTATCCTTCTGCAGCGCGGTGTGAGACAGGGAGACGTCATATCTCCGAAACTGTTCACCGCTGCATTGGAGGATGTCTTCAAGGTTCTGGATTGGAAAGGACTTGGCATCAATGTCAACGGCGAGTACATCACTCACCTTCGGTTTGCCGACGATATAGTGGTCATGGCTGAGACCATGGAAGACCTCAGTAAAATGCTCGATGACCTCAGTAGAGCTTCTGAAAGAGTGGGTCTTAAAATGAACATGGACAAAACCAAGGTTATGTCGAATGTTCATGTAACACCCACTCCTATCAAGATCGGAGACTCTACGCTCGAAGTTGTGGACGATTATGTCTACCTGGGACAAACGGTCCAGTTGGGTAGATCTAACTTCGAGAAAGAGGTCAATCGTCGAATCCGACTCGGCTGGGCAGCGTTCGGGAAGCTGCGCGGTATCTTCTCGTCCAACTTACCCCAGTGTCTCAAGACGAAAGTCTATGACCAGTGTGTGTTGCCAGTGATTACATACGGGACCGAAACGTGGTCGCTCACAATGGGCCTTATCAGAAAGCTCAAAGTCACCCAAAGGGCAATGGAGAGGGCTATGCTCGGAGTTTCCTTGCGTGATCGAATCAGAAATGAGGACATCCGCATGAGAACCAAGGTTACCGACGTAGCCCGAAGAATCGCCAGACTTAAGTGGCAATGGGCAGGGCACATTGCTCGCAGAACGGATGGCCGATGGGGCCGAAAAGTTCTCGAATGGCGACCGCGAACCGGAAGACGTTGCGTTGGAAGGCCTCCCACTAGGTGGACCGATGACCTGGTCAAGGTTGCGGGAACCCGCTGGATGAGAGACGCACGGGACCGGTCAATGTGGCGACGCCTGGGGGAGGCCTATGTTCAGCAGTGGACGTCTTTTGGCTGAAATGATGATGAAATGATTCACATATCAACAATTTTTCCACTGTCCCTTTTATGAAACTAGTTTTTTTTAAATCTTACTAATTTTATACCCTCTTTTGAATGGTCAACAAGTTGTTTTGTCAAAAAAGTTTGATAACCATGTAGAAACTTTTCTTTTTACACACCTTACAGGTATGCCAACATAATCATCATTATCTTGCCCTTATCCCCATTAATTTGGGGTCGGCGCAGCATGTCTTCTTCTTCCACACTACTCTGTTTCTTGTCATCTCATGAGACACCTCTTTTATTACCATATCATTCTTAACACAGTCCATCCATCGTTTCTTTGGTTTTCCTCTACTCTTATATCCCATCCACAAGTAAAACCTTCCTGGTATGCCAACATAATAGCTTGATTAACTATGAAAGGAGAGTAGCTAGATAGTCTTTTTTACCTACACAAGTCAAATGCTCTTATTATCAAGCAATTGATTAGACCTCTAGATTCCCTAGAACGAGCTTTCTAAGGTCCGTATTACAGAACGAAACTCAAGCACTGATCTCTGTTTAAAACTAGTTTTATGTCGAGTTTTGATTTTAGAACGTTCCTCAAGCATAGATTCATTGATTGTAGTTCAGCCGAGTATAGCTTTATTCTAGATCATTACTCAGTTGTAGATTATGGTTTAAGTAGAGATTGATCTATGATCACGCAAGTGTGGTAGACACCCCGCTTGAGCAGAGATTTCCTTGTCAGTGTCAAATTGTCGAATTGAAGTTTATATTTTATTTCTCGATTCAGCTGAATGTAGTTTGATTGCTGTTCTGGAATAAGACTGATCCTCAAGTACAGATTCTATGTTTAAACTATGATTGGGCGATTTATGATCAAACTAGACTTGAGTTTCGTTCTGTAATACGGACCTAAAAGCTTCACAAGTAGATCGATCAAGGTTAAGCAATGCTTGCCAATGTCAATCCGTGGATGGGTGACCATTCCAAAACCAAGAAGCGTTCATCATAAAATTGTATTTTTTTAATGTTAAAGCATTGGCGAGACTACTGCGAAAGTCGTAGGGCCCTAGACCTGTTCTCCGAAACAGGTTTTTAAAACAGTGTAGTACCTATTACATTAGGCAAAGGTAACCTGGCTGCACATCCTGTGTTTTTTTACACGGTCTGCGCAAATGGAAAATCGTACCTATTTGAGTCTGTTGCTGAGACGGTCGAATAGGTACTTAATTGTTTTGTTGTTTGGCCGTTGTTTTTTACCTACTCTTAAATTGTAAAGCAATTCGCCGTATTTTTTCACTGCCAAGTTGCAGTGCGATTCGTGTTTTAAATAATTACCCACCAAATCTAATGTATATTTATTTTAAATCATTAACTGCCGCAGTCAAAGACGTTTAATGATCTTAAGCCATCACATAATAAAGATTTTGACACGTGATGGTTTTGTACATTATCAAATCTTTACTAAGTTACGGCTTAAGTAATCATTAAAATATCTCTGAACACGGCATGGCGGCAGTAAGAGTCATTCACAACCTACAGTTTGGAATCAGTTTGGATATTATGAACTGTTACAAGATAATATAGCCATAGACTAAGGCTAACTCTTTAATAGATGTGTTTTATACCTTCGAGGTTATACATGCGTGATGTTAATAACTAGATAAGTAGTAAATAAAGTAGGTACAGTCGAACAAGCTAATAAGTATACAGGGTAGAGATCTTTATAATTCTATAACACTGAAAATATTGATTGTAATTTTGTTTTATCAAGTTTTTCGCATTAAGCGACTGATGTCAAACGCTGTATCGATTGACATCAGTCTCTAAATGTATATGTATAATCTTAAAAGTAAATACAAGTTAGCTGGCTGTATACTTATTAGCTTGTTCGACTGTACCTACCTGTATAAAGTACAAAAAAAAACCCCGTTGGGTTTTCCATTATCCACGGGTAGTGTTTCGTTTCGCCTAAATCCGTAGTAGGTACTCGGAACGCATTAACGTTTGTCTCTGGTTACCAGATTTCTCCTATGTGCATCCGAACGGGAATTCGAAATTTAATTTCAAATATTACTGTGGAACACGAGTTTAAAAAAAAGTTAATGGTAATCTATTTTATTAAACTAGGTGTTGCCAGCGGCTTCGCCCGCTACAACTCGAAAATTATCCCACGGGAAGATAAAATCGGGATAAAAACTATCCTATGTGTTTATCCAGGTTATAAACTTTCTGTGTACCAAATTTTATCCAAATCCGTTCAGTAGTTTTTGCGTGAAAGAGTACAAACATCCATCCCCATCCCCATCCATGCAACATAGGTACATTCTTACAAACTTTCGCGTTTATAATATACTAGCTGATGCCCGCGGCTTCACCCGCGTGGATGTCGTTCAAATTATATATAATTATACTAAAACCTTCCTCTTGAATCACTCTATCTATTAAAAAAAAAACGCATCAAAATCCGTTGCGTAGTTTTAAAGATTTAATAATAATAATAATAATAATTTATTCAATGTCAGACATCAATGATCCATTATGGTTAGTAACAATGAGAACTTATAAACTATGTTAGTAGGCACAAAAATCAATCATAAAATATATAAGTAGGTATATCCATTATGGTTAGTAACAATTGCAACTTATGAACTATGTTAGTAGGCACATTAAAACAATCATAAAATATATTACTGATTTAAGCATACAGACAAACAGACAAAAATAGCGACTTTGTTTTATACTATGTAATAAGTTAAGGACTAGCGACCCGCCCCGGCTTCGCACGGGTGCAACAAATGGATGTTATTATACATATTAAACCTTCCTCTTGAATCACTCTATCTATTAAAAAAACCGCATCAAAATCCGTTGCGTAGTTTTAAAGATTTAAGCATACAAAGGTACATAGTTACATACCGTACATAGGGACAGAGAAAGCGGCTTTGTTTTATACTATGTAGTGAAGTAGCCGAAGTAGGATAATGCTGAAAATCGACTGCCTCCGGTAAGACTGGAAGCCGAACCCAACATAGTTGGGAAAAGCTACGCAGGTGTTGGTTAATTTCTTCGAACTGAGGAGCAGATTTTCCAAACTTCTGCCATCATGGAATCGAGGTCTATTTAAAAAAAAACTAGTTTGGCCAAGACGCACGGGGCCAGTCAATGTGGCGACACTTGGGGTAGGCCATGTCCAGCCAGCAGCACTGGACGTCTTTCGGCTGAAATGATGATGAAAAGCCATACTATCTATAAAACGGTGATACCATTCTTCTTTTATACTTTCCATTGTGTGCCGTTATCAATAGACAAGCATACTTTATCTAATTAACCTGCTGACCTCCTTTTTAATGCGATAACGTGGGTTCCCAGTTTCCCACGATTTGAGTCAATACTTATTACTTACACATTGTGCAATAAGTAAACATTCAACTGTCTCTTCGTGGTCGCGCGACTGTGTTCGGGGCTGCGGGAATATTCGAAAGAGATAAACCGTGGCCCTGGAACTCAAGAGGCTAAGAACGAACAGGGGTGGTTTTTTGTCAGTAGAAGTCTGACACTCCCTTCCGCTCCGCCCAGAGCGGGAGGAGTCATTTGATGATACCCCAACCACAAAAAAGCGTGACTCTGACTGCTGGTCACAGTTTGGGAGTAATGAGGAACAGGGTGTAAAGTTCCTCATCCCCCATTGAAAAGGGAGGATCCTCCGACCAGACGGGTGTTGTGTCCTGCCCGACATATCATCATCATCATCAGCCTATAATGTTCCCACTGCAGGGACTCAGGCCTCCTCTCTAGGAGAGGGATGGGCTATAATCCACCACGCGGGCCCAGTGCGGATTGGCAGATGTCACAATATGTCTTCGAATTTTATGGTTCTTAGACATGCCGGTTTCCTCACGATGTTTTCCTTCACCGTTTTGAGAGCAGCGGTAAAGAAATAAATTACACAAAGTAATGCGCCTGCCTGGGTTCGAACCCACGACCTACTGTTCGTAAGTCGGGGCTCGGGGCCGACACCACTGGGCCACCGCTGCTCTCCCGACATATGTAAGTCGGGAACTCCTTTATAGGCTTTATGTCGCGGATCATGTTGATAGCGCGATGTAGGAATGTCTGTCGATCGTTGTTAGTACGCAGGTGTTGCGATAGATGTCGCTAGTCGCCACAACAGCATTCCATTCGTCGGACGGGCAAATTCATCATTCTCCTGCCCTTATCTCAATTTACTTGCGGTTGGCGCAGCGTGTCTTCTTCCTCTTCCATACTTCTCTATTAGTCAGGAACTCAGGAGTCACCAAATTCGAAGGTGTTATTGGGTTTTTTTCTTCAGGAATTTCTCAAAAATAACCAATCGGACGGCCAAGACAAAGTGGTAGCAATGCTGTTAAAGTATAGAATGTAGGAAATTAGGAATTGTACTGAACGTATGCTACCGACATGTCTAAATATGTCAATTCTGTTGGATTTACAAGCTTTGTAGAGACTGACTTCTTGAAATTGTCATCGACACGCTAAGAAGAAGACTGACTTCCCAAAGGCTGTCAAAGATCTTCCTTCACATGACATTCGGGACTTTCCATCCTAGGTGCGGAGCGGTCGAGCTTCACCTATCCACGTATTAACCTCGGCAAACGTTGCTTTACTTGAAAGTCCGAACCGTTCGGCTGTTACGTGGTTAACCAGAAGTCTTTCCGACAAATTAGCTCCATTTATATCCATTAATTTCATACATTATTTCATATTGTTACGTAGCTATCTACAATGTATCAAAAGATACTTATTTCGATAATAAATGGGAATACGTTTGCGTGTATGAAACGGCTTATAAAATGTTTATGGCGTTTCTTTATTGTTCTATTTATGGTGCATTGTCTATGGATAAAGTTATGGTTCCAGTTAATGTAACCTACTTTTGGAGACAGATTCGTGCAGTCAGTTTGATGGGTTTATGATCAGAAATGGGGTTAGCAGACAATGATGAAATCAGAAGTTTCGTGATCAATGGGGAGGAAAACTGCCTTTTTATCCCGCTTGGTGGCGTCTAGGCAACCGTACCTTGCTTTGACATAAGAACTGTCAAATCCTATACATTTTTTTGTAAACAAGACCAAACTTCTCGTTTTTTTATCAAGAATGCCTCAATGCAGTGCCTTATATTGTAAAAACCGGGGAGTTCATCTGTTCCCCAAATGGGAAAGTGCTTTGCGGATTAAAAACTTCAGGGCAAGTGATACAGCAAGGTTATGTAGTTTGCACTTCAGAGAAAGCGATTATTTCGGAAGAAGTAATTATACAGGTAAATTAAATGTGACTTATTTATTCTCCAAATACATGTATAAATATTTACACCATAGTCATTCTTACACATATGTAAAATTTCAGGTAATTTAACCTTTGTCAAAGTTCCTTTCCTAAACATATTATGAACTGTCTTCTTCAAGATCAAAGTGGACTCCAAAATTTTGATTTCGATCGTTTGCCTCCAACCTAGAGAAAGACAAAAAAATTAAGTTTGTTTTAACATAAAAAAAGAAGAAATATGAAAGATAACCTCAAATACTTAAAATGCCTACCTTTCAATCAAATCGGCCTTTTCCCAGCAGTCGACGCATTTCTTCGTCGAAGCTCAGTTCGAAGTTCTCTTAGAGATAACAGCGTGTACATTTTGTAAGGTAAATCACAAAATAAACACAGAAAATCGCAACCACACACTTGCTAAAAGACGTAAACAAGGTACAGTCGCTCGCAGCGCCATCTGTTCCTACCTTTTAGTGTGGCTCCCTATTCAACATCATTGGAGAATTTTCCCACCTACTGAATGAAACAAAACTGTTCTCTTCAAAATTCGAATAAATCGTTTTCTTTTAGGCAAGCGTGTTGCATCCTAGGCCTCATCTCATACACCCCCTAACGCAAGCACATTAGTGTAATGAACTGTACTAGGTACATCACACGCACAATATAAAAAAAATAAAGTTACAAAACATAAGCTCGCCCCTTATTACATCGGACATAAACATTCCAACACAGACTAAGACAAACCCGCAAAAATTGAAGGGGTTTTGAAAGAATAGAAGAACAAAACCATGGAACATTCAAAATATTCTGCGAAGTAGGTACCTACATACAGGAAATGCTCGAAAGAACAGAAATAAATAAAAACAGATACGTGTGCCTCACGGCTGCGTCAAAAACATGAAAAACAGTTGTCGTCAAACAAAATTGCTTTGCCCTGTTGAGGGCAGTATTAAACTAAGATTAGTTATAGTACACAACGGGGACAGACAACGTAGTGCATATAATTTTGAGTACAGACGATACATTTTATTCCTGCTGAAAGCCTGACAACCAGTCGTACCGAGATGTACCTCCTGACCCAGATACTGTTTAGTAGTAGGGCCAGCCGTGGAGTTTATTGCCGGGTCCTCTCCATAGAAACGATCGGGTCCGTGGCTTAGGCCCCCAGTGGTCGACGCACCTGTGGCCGACGCCCCCGATACGATTAATTTAATATCGTTATTTTTTTGTGCTTTTTCACTTAGTACAGTTAATGAGAAAAGTGTTTCAGCCTATTACTTAATAAAGTATTTTTCCTTGTTAAACAAAAGTTATCTATGAAATAGCAGAGAGAATAGATCGCCACTTAACCTTATCCTTACACACCTTTTTCCCCATTAGAAGCATATTTATTATGTACAAACATCCAAAAAATCAAAAAGACTTCATATAAAATGTTAGTGAATGTTTATAATAATATAGGTTGTTTGTAACAATAATTATTAAACATATATTCAACTGTGAAACAAATGAGAATAATTTTACCTAATTATATCAGTCGATATCAATAGCAATAACACAACAAAATAATCAGGCTTACAAAACAAATGTACTCGTAGAGTAACAAATTTTTTACATGTGAAATGTTATGAAATTTTGCTAAAATAGAAATAATCAACTGTAAAAGTAAAAAAGACGGACTTTTTATTGTTACCAATAACTGGTTTGACTCAGTTAGTTGACGAGTTGGTTGAAGTTGAAAGATAAAATTTCCAGGTAATTTAATTTACACATTTATATTAAATTACCTGGAAATTTTTTATAAAGATAAAAGAACATTTAATTATGTAAAAAGTAGTTGCTCTGCAGTATTTTTTATTAAGACTGATTATTTAAAATTACTATCTTATTTTATTACATTTGAAACTGATTATTATAATTAAGTTAAATGATTCTCTTGATTATAGGTGATGAAAACTGTGATTTATATAAAAACAAATAATAGAAAATAACTAAGACTTTAATTTTTCAAAACACACCTCTACTAAAAAAGCTTTTCTAAGTTATAAATATAATTACGATTTAATGTTATGCATATACTTACAATCAATATAAGTAGGTACATTTAATATTTTTGTAAAACAATTTTTGTGCCTGACAGTACATTTGATCAAAAATTACTTTGAATTAAATTAATCGAATCGGGGGCGTCGGCCATAGGTGCGTCGACCACTGGGGGCCTAAGCCACGGACCCAAACGATCAACCCAAACCACCATGTTTATGTGTCATATGCTCATATCACTATCACTATAATAATATATAGTATAAAACAAAGTCGCTATCCGCCACACAACGGATTTTGATGCGGAGCGGTGCGGTTTTTTTAATAGATTAGAATGATTCAAGAGGAAGGTTTTTATATCTTTTTTCCACCTGTGCGAAGCCGGGGCGGGTCACTAGTGTAAAATAATTTGAGGTAGGCAGTCGCTCCATGTAAATACTGGTATTCAGCTGCATCGGGTTAGACTGGATCCTGACTTAGAAAGGTTCAGATGATGTTGTCTTTTAAGACTCAATGAACAGTGGTTAGTCAACCGCACCAACGACTTCGCAGTCTTAAACTTTTATTGCTGTCTTTGTTAGGTGAGCAAAATATGTTGCGTTTAAGTACGAGCAGAATTTTCAGGCCATGACAACGACGAAGCTCTATAATAAATAGATCTGACGACGAAACAAAAAATCCTCGATCAAATGCGCGATTTATTCGGTTCGGACCCATCAAAAAACTGTCATCTGAACCCACCCTTTGCAATGGGCTCTCCGGCGTGTACAGTCGAGCACATAATTGCAGCAATTTGCTCCAATCGCCCACTAATTACCGGTGTACCATTGCCGCTCACTGTACTCGCTAACTACCCGCAATCGGAGCTGCGTTTAAGTGATTAACTATGCACTTACAATGTATAACTGGACGAGGTTCTTTGAAAACAATATCTGGCAATTATGCTCTTATATTGGAATTGATATTGGTTTCTTGTGTGGGCTTCTCAAACGGAATACTGAATTAAGTTCTTTAAATTGAACTGCCTCGTGTGTTTAGTGATCGCTAACTGTAATGCTTTGCTTGTTAGTCTGCGATTCGATTCTCAGGTTTTTCATTATTCACGTTTTATAGAAAAGTTAACTGAGAGAATCCTTTGGAAGAAACAGCATCCTTTTCAATGTTTCGTTTGATCTTTTGAAAAGTTAGAAAAAAGCAAGTTTTTTTTTATGGAAGTCGTTAAAGCACTGATAATTAAAAATAAGTATATAATATATCCTACGCTAAATATCCGATGAAAAGTATTTGAAAAAAAAAAACGTTCTTTTCCATAATTTTGGGGTTTATCGGTATTATTGAAAAAAAAAAAAACATGAAATGTACTGGCACATTTTCTTGAAACTTTCAAATGAAAAATTGAAAAATAAACAACCGAATTCTTACGCTAATTCTTGCTTTTATTAATCACACTGATAACTTTAAAATCGTTATGTTAGATTTATGTCAGTATAGTTCGTACGTAGAGCTATATTAATATTCTGTATAGATGTCGCCATACTGCTTTATGCTGGTACATTATTGGTACGAATTTAACGAGAGTTTTATGATCTTAATACTCCTTTATGGCGCGATATCAAACTTGGAGGAGCTAATAAATGCTTATAGGAGGCGCAGATTTTCCGCTCACAAATTTTATGGGGAACGAAGTTTTTTGGATGACCTCAATTGCCTTTTTGCCGCATATTTCTTACTGGTTTAGTTGCCTGTATAAGTGTATATATGTTATGGACCAAGTGATAAATTGGGCAGTATACATAATGCCCGGTCATTATGAAAAATGCCCAATATGAAAGTGCAATTTGATAATAATTATTCAAATAATCAAATTGACTGGGCATTATACATATTGCCCATCACCTTTTGGGCAGAGTAATACAAACACATTTAATTACTATTTTTTTATTGTTATTGTCATTTAACTTAAAATAAACTAAATATTATACAACTTAAATAATCGGTTTGTAGGGTACCGAACACGTAACTAGGAAAACTTGGATGCAAGAGCGAGCGAAGCGAGCTCGGGACTTGGGGCACCCCGACACGGACAGGTTAGGTTAGAAGGGGATGGCGGGGTCGATTGAGCGAGCGAAGCGAGCGAATAGACCCCGCCATCCCCTTCGTGGTTATTTTTTTTAAAAACCACAAAAACAATAGCGCTTGAAGTCCGCCGCACGAGCCGCACGCTGAATGGCGGTCTCTGATTGGTCAAAGCGTGTCACGCCACGCGTACTTCCCTCCCCGCCCTCGCACCGCGTCAAATATAGCTTTATTATCAAATTGCCCAATTGTCATGTAGCAATATAATAATGACCGTGCAATGTGATAAATAATGACGTTAAGATAGTAATTAATCACTTAGCCCGATAAAGCTAGACATTATTCATAATGCTCGTGCATTATTAATAATGCCCGCATTAATCACCTGGTCCATAACATATATACGAATACGGAAAATGTGCGGAATAACCAGCGACACTTACGAACAGTAAGTCGTGGGTTCGAACCTCGGCAGGCGCATTACTTTGTGTAATTTATTTCATCACCGTTGCTCTCAAAACGGTGAAGGAAAACATCGTGAACAAACCGGCATGTCTTAGATCCAAAAAAAAATCGAAGACATGTGACATCTACCAATCCGCACTGGGCCCGCGTGGTAGATTATAGCCCATCCCCTCAAAGAGAAGCCTGAGTCCCTGCAGTGGGAACATTAATGGGCTGATGATGATGATGTGTTAGCTATAGACTTCTAGTAACTCAATCACAATATCATTCATTTTTAAAAAACGAAAAATGGAGGAGGTTCTCAATTCGAAAACATAAGCTTTTCTAATGACATTAGAGATAATTTTTTCAAACAAATGTCGTGATTACATGTATGAAAGATAATATGGTATAAGAAAAGAGGTGACTGCTGAGATGACGAAAAATAGAAGTTTAGTATGGAAGAAAAAGACATGTTGCGCTTATCCCAAATGAATTGGGATAAGCGCAGGAGAATGATGAAATGCCCAGGGGCCGTATTTTTGAATCAATAGAATTCCAAATCGTGTACGAAATCGCAGAATTCATCACGTCATTTCCGTCATTTCTACTGGTAGAATATCGGAAACGAGTGGGCCGGACCACTCGTTGCAAAATTCACGGGTATGAATATTCAACAAAAATAGCGATTTCGTACGGATTCGCTTAATACGAATTCTGCGATTTCGTACACGATTTGGAATTCTATTGATTCAAAAATACGGCACCTGGTACTATTCTTAAAACCAACTTTCTGATAATGTCCCCACTTTCTTCCTCCACGCTTCCACCTGCAATTAAACACGTGTTTAAAACTCGATAAAAACCGAAAGTGAACTTTAAGAATGATCGATCGTTAAAAGTAAACCAATTTCTTTATACCAGTGACATTTAAACTTGAAAGTTCCACTACACTGATATTAATGTTATTTTTATATAAAAATCAATACATAAAGGTTAATCTTTTCACTTGGACCGATTTCGTTTTCGAATTTATTTTATGTAATGTCTGACAAAACGGTCTGGCTAAGAATATGGCCAATTTTTCTTACATTGAATTTGAATAGCATATAATATGACTCTGCCATAACATGACATCACGTCTGTGATTCCCTAAGGGCTAGGCAGAGGTGTATCGAATAGTATTACGCATATTTCTCCAGTTATGTTTTAGTCTGCTACTGAAAAATTCCTGATAGAAAATCCCAGTAACACTTTGCTCGACCAGGGATTCGAACCCAGGACCGGTTGTTTGCGACCACTAGACCAACGAGGCAGTAGATTTTACCGTAGGTAATGGCATAATCTACAATTAATGATCTAAGTTAAAAAATCCTTTAAACAACAGATATGCACATCGTTAAATTGCACAAAAGAAAACAATTCCAAGTATGTAGACAACAGTCTAAATCCTAAAAACGCCAACATACTCCAACTACGTCAGTTACTCGCACACGTATCCTTGAACCAAAGTATAAAACGACAATAACCCTCCTTTTGGGCTTCGCCGCAGTCGGGTAAAAACACGCCAAGTTAAACCTTGTATGAAGTAAACGGCGTTTCACTGGAGGTACGCTAAGATCTATGTGATACTTTTGTCGTCCATCATTTATTTCGGATGATGTTGGAGATCCTTTATAAATAAATAAGTAACAAACGGATCAACACAAAGAACATTGTTGAATTGCTCAAAAGAAAACATTTACAAGTATGATGTAGACAACAGTCTAAATCCTAAAAACTCCAACATACTCCAACTACGTCAATTACTCTCACACGTATCCCTGAACCAAAGGATAAAACGACAAAAACACGCCAAGTAAAACCTTGTATGAAGTAAACGGCGTTTCACTGGAGGTACGCTAAGAACTATGTGATACTTTTGTCGTCCATCATTTATTTCGGATGATGTTGGAGATCCTTTATAAATAAATAAGTAACAAACTGATCAACACAAAGAACATTGTTCAATTGCTCAAAAGAAAACATTTACAAGTATGATGTAGACAACAGTCTAAATCCTAAAAACTCCAACATACTCCAACTACGTCAATTACTCTCACGCGTCCCACCAAACCAAAGCGACCAAACGATAAAACCAAACGATAAACGACGACGTTGCGTCTGAACCAAAGGATAAAACGACAAAAACACGCCAAGTTAAGCCTTGTATGAAGTAAACGGCGTTTCACTGGAGGTACGCGAAGAATGGAGAGGTGACACGGTGTAAAGGGGTCGGCTCGAGAGCGCTGCACTCTAGGACCCTTCAAATTATACAGGTGAGCGTTTAGAGGTGGGCTGGGGGTCGGCGGTATCGATGTCGATAGATTTGGGAATTATTTTGTTAAAAGTTGAGAACTGTTTTTTAAATAAAAGAAATACGAAGCTAGAATACTAAGCTACTGTCGTACTCGTAAAATATATAGTTAATTAAGGAAAACATTTTCGTTCTTGTTCCTTAATAAAAATGGCAGATAATAAAACCTTCGGGTCTCTTTAGACCCGAAGGTCCCTTCTCCTGGAGAATTGGAGTTGATAAGTCTGAAATTACCAACTCTCAGTGAGAAAACTTTATGAAAATTTTGATATTCTTCTCTATTTGCAAAGAGTCACGAGCATTGAGATTAAGATGATTACGGATCATTAATAATAGACTTTAAAACATCGATAATTTAAACGTAATTTTTATAACTACCATAGATTATAATATCGATAACTACCTTATCCCATCCCTACGCCTCTTGACTCTCGTTGAGCGGTAGCAAGATTTTTCTGCTTACATCGCTTAAAAAAAAGGAAAGGTCACGGGGTCGCGATGTTTCGTTTCCACCCCAGGGGGTGGGAATTTATAATTTTTGCTTGCCACCCCTTAGCCCGGTTTAAAACAATCGATTTGGCGCCGTGGTCAGTCTCGTCATTAAAAGCTTTGCAATTAATGTCGCGAAGAATTGTTTGGTTTAGGACAGAGCTTTCTGGGAAGTTTGTAAGTATCAGTAAAGACAATAATTTTGTGGCATATTTACATGGTTTTATGAACGTTTTTTATTTATTTAGTGATGTGTATGAATGTGGATGGCTATAAGAGTAGAGGAAGACTAATGAACCGATGGATGGACTGTGTGAAGGATTATCCCTTTTTTTTTTTTTTTTTGGTGGGTGGAAAATCATCGAATAACCCCCCTCCGCTCTTGGGCAGAGCGAAGGGGAGTGTCAGACTTCTACTGAATAAAAACCAACCCATGTTCCCTCTTCTTCGCCCTTGTGTCGGAGCCGCGGTAACCTTTCGATATCCACAGCCCCGACGGGTTCGATATCCACAGCCCCGACGGGAAGGATTATGACTTACGACTAGAAATAGACTGCTGAGATAGTGAGATGAGGAGTAATGTAGAATCACGGAAAAAGAAGACATGCTGTGCCGAACTAAAATAAATTGAGTTATGGGCAGGTGAAGTATGATGGAGGACCCCAATAACATTTTGGCTAACCTTGAGATCTGATCCCACGCTAAGCAGTTGATTGCAAGTTCTGGAAGGTTTGGTCTAGGATTATTTTTTTAAACGTCGTAACACTGCTAGTATGCGTGTCATATTTTGTTGAATTCTAAAATTAATCTTTTCATTACAATTTTTTAAGATGTTTTCAATCTGTTAGATATATTTTGAAACTAGACTAGCAAATGATATCCCGGAAGTTCGTAACTCCAAATGCCAGTTCACAAAGGTCAATGTCACATAAAGTCAAATCTTTCACAGCAGACCTAGTTCCCTAAACTGCCGCTCGTCTCTCTGGCGCTGCATTCGCCTCAAGGCCCCAATCATCTGATTGTTGTTCAATCAAGCCAGTGGGCCATCATTGTGGACGCAATTGACATCAATGCGTTATTTTAATTCGTATGATTGATTGATGGTTGCTTGATAATTGGAGTATCTTGATTTAAGGGGGAAAGAATGGCTTTATTTAATAATATCTTGGTTATTTATGCCAGTGTTATTTAATCAAATCAAATTCATTTATTTAGCTTACAACAGAAAACTGATAGGATTAACAACGGGTCCCAAACTAGGCACAGCCTGTATCTTGGTGACCCAGACACTTCACAGAGTTAACATTCTCATAGTTCTGCTAGCGCAAGCGAAATATCTAACATTAATTAGGAATTTTTAGAAAACATTGAAATGAAAACAATACTTATGAAAAAACAATAAATGAAGATCAAATAATAATTAATAATATTGAGACATACAAAAAAAAAAAAAATAGAATAATGAATCATAATTTGCATACAAACAAACAGTTGCGGTGAGTAGGTGTGGGGTGTAGGGTGAGTGGGGTTGTGGGATGTGTGCGTGTGAGTGAGTGATTGTGAGAGTGTGTATGTGTTGCATCTTAGTGTGTGAGTACAGGGTATTTTTAACTTCAGCTACTTATTAAACCTTCTGTTTCCTCATAAGTCCGGCCCAGCAACCAGTCCTTGAGTTTTATTTTGGCCTCAGAGTAGTTGTTGGGAACACAGAAGCTTTTGCTAATAGCGTTAAAAACTCTTATAGGGAAGTACGACGAAAGTCGGGCTGCGAAAAGGGTTTTTGTTTTTGGGAGGGGTATTCTTTCCGCGACTTTCCTACCTCTCTTACTGCAACAAGAGCGATTTTTGTTGCTTTTTATAAGGTTTAAAAGTGACCCTAAGACAAACAGTTGCCGTACGCGTAAGACTCCGGCCTCTTTATACAAAGCGTCCGTGGAAAAACGACGTGGCTTTCCCAAAAGCACTTTGAGGACGGCCCGCTGAGCGCGTTCCAACTCCAGCATGCACGACTTTCCAGCGCTACCCCAGATGACGACACAGTATTGCAGAACAGACTGGCATAGTGAGATATAAACTTGCAAACAGATGTGTTTTGGAGCACTGGCTCGTAGGAGTTTAGCGACGTAAATGAATTTGCGAGTCTTTTTTGCGAGCGTCCGAATGTGTGCTTTGAAGTTCAGGTTCTGGTCAATTATGACGCCTAGATATTTCGGGTACTTAGTCTGAACGGCCCAAATCGAATGGCACGTGGGTCATTCGAACGTAAACAAAAATCGTCTACGTACAAATGGCCCGTTGGTGACACAATCTATCTTAATTCAATGGATAAACTACATTAATGTACATTCGGGTGCAAAAGTAAAAAGTTTAAATAAAAGATGATTTTTTCTTAGATTTGTATTATCTTCATTAAAACAATCAACAAAATATACAATAAGATAAAATAAAACAACAAGCCAATCAACAAAATGTAAAAAAATACAATTAAAAAGTTAGTCAAAAGCAGCCTAATTTTAAAGAATAAAAATCCTCAATTCGTGGGAATTTACTATTACACAATAAGATTTAGTGAAAATCAGTCTTATTTTAGAGAAACAAATGAACAAACATAAAAATATTATTATACAACAATGTTTAGTCAAAACCAACCAGCAATTGTAAGGAAACAGATCAACAAAATATGAGAATTTACTATAAGATTTACCTAAAATAAGTCTTATTCTAGAAAAACAAATCAACAAAATATAAAAATACAATATTAATCAATAAGATTTAGTAACAATCGGGCTTATTTTAAAATAAAAAACCAACAAAATAAAAAGAAAATACGACTGAACAATGTAATTGATTAAAACTTTAATTTTTCTAAGCAATGCCCCACGCTTATCTGTCCAGTCAATAATTCTTCTACAATACATTGAATTTTCCAGTTTCTTGATAAAGTTTCAGGTTTCCTTTTTGAAATTTTGATGCCATCAGGTTTCCTTATCTGATTTGAATAATATTTGAAGTCGTTATGCAACCCTTGCAGAAGTTGACCAATATTTGGTTTGACTTTTATGAATTTTCTAATTCTATTGTTCCATGACTCTACAATGTTATTTGTTTTATGATATTTATTATATACACCAGATACTTGAATTCACCTTATCGTCTAGCCATGTGCTAACAAAATAATCGGTGAATTTTGTAAAATTATCACTGCACGGACTTTCTGCCATAATATAAAGCCAACCATCGTCAACGAATTGTGGAGGAATGTGTGATAATGCTGTACATAATTTTATATGTGCCTTGCCTGAATGGGTCTTGTGTAGATTTAATTTATTTGCTTTACGCCACAAGCATTGACTAAAATGAAAATTGCACCCTGTTATTTTAACATTTGGAAAAATATTTTGTAATGCAACTATGGTAGCTGCTTCAAAATCCATAGTGGCATAAGTTGGTTTCCATTCTGGTTCTTGACTTTTTATTAATTGGAATAGTAACTGATATGTGTCAAGCTTCTTATCAGGTAGTAAAGCATACAAAATAGGAATCACGTTAACAAATTCTTGAGTGCTTCCTATATCTGCATGAACTGTAAAAACTTGATAAAATCCATTCGGGCAGATCTTAAATGTCCCATCAAAGAAAAAACTTCTTGACTGCCGCAAATAAACAGTGAAATCCTTATATCCAAATATCAATATTCTTTTTTGTCTGTATCCGCAAATAACATGCTCCTTTTCTAAAGCAAAGTCTCTTGGCTCCAATTGAGCTATTTCGTTTTTGGTATAGATGTTTGCTTATATTTTCAAACTTAGGTAAAATTTGTACTCCTTTTTGTGTAAGTATTTGCATGTGCACATTAAATATTTGAGGAATCGGAATAGATACGTCGTGTTGAACAGCGTTTATACATTTTTCCATTTGCTCTTTAATTTCCCTCGTTTCTAAGTCTTTAGGTCCATGATTATGTGATGTTTCACGTACAACTGTTAAAGGGTTACTTTTGGTTTTAATAGAAGCACTGCACGTACTTTTTTTTGCACAACGCCAAAGTTCTGTTCCGTCTTTGTTCAGCCTTTTCCAATTATATTCATAACCACCTTTACGTAGAAGGCGAGCACCTTTTCTTGATATACCCTCACTTGCAGATTGTGATGTAGAGGGATGTGCGTCATCCATTTCTATGATTATTTAAACCTAGAAAATACAATATGGGCCTTAGAAGTGTGAAAGTATATAATACAGATTTGTATGTGTATGGTCTAAAATCTAGTCCCTGTCATATATTATTTATGTTCTAAATAAAATATGGTAGCTTAGTCTTTAGCCCGAATATTGATGTTGTTTACATACGAGTTGAAAGTGATGTAAGTACTTATATTAAATTCGATCATATTATGTTCTTGGACCCAAAAAGATAGAATACATATGAAACGCCTTTAACTGAAGAAACATTTTGAGAAAAATATTGCAGTATATGCAATTGGCTTTATAATATATAAAAAAAAACTTACCAGGATCCAACAGTAAACAAAACACAAAACTCTCGAAAGTAAAAGTTCAATGCACAACATTAATGGACAATTGCAAAATTAACAGTGGTGTTACTAAGTTGCATACTATTAAACATATTTCTCCATAGTCCTCTGACGTCACAGATAAGCATCCTGCTTGTGATTGGATGACAAGAAGGGTCATTGTTTATCTAGCTACCTGAAATCGTGCCGACCGGTTATGAAGATGTATTCCGTTTATTTAGACGATTTCAAATAATTAAATATTTATTTAGTTAAAATTCATAAACTACGTGATTAATAGAATGTTTGCGACTGTACTTTAGAATTATTTTTAAATTCATTTGACCACCGGGCCATTCGAACGTAGACAATTTTTGTTTACGGTCGAATGGCCCGCGTGCCATTCGATTTGGGCCGTTCAGACTAAGTACCCGATATTTCGTGGTTTCCACTCTGTCAATAGCGCTGCAGTCACAGTGGGTGGATATTTGTGACTGAGAAATCCGAAGACATGTGACATGTAGCCTCCGGTTCCCTCTCATAGAGAAGAGGACTGTATCCCAGCAATGGGAACATCCCACATAGCATGGAAACTGACTGAAGTATTTTACTAATTTACTGGTAATCAATTATGCATTTAGTTCTAAACCTATTTTATTTAAAATAAAGTCGAATTTATAAAGTTGACGAAGATTGATTGATGTTTTAAATAAGTTCAGTTTAATCTTAGACGTATAAGTGCATAGGTCCTAGCTAGATAAACAAAGATAACTTACTTATTTTTATGATAAACTTTAAAGAGTTAATTTAACCGCGATTGACACGATACGAAAATGCTTGTTTTCAAACTAATTAAAACCCGTCAAAATCCTATCTTCATTTTTATCTTAAAACACCAAAGAGTAACAGAAAAACCCTCTGAAATCTTAATCCCTTAAACCCTTTCTAAAAATATCATCGCTTACCGTCCGCGACAATATTTGTGGTACCGAAAAGAGAAAAATCTAAACGGTTCTATTTTAGTCACGTCAACAGCTGCGTTCACTAACTTTTTGGTACCGAAATGTCAAAACATGGCACAAAAAAGTGTCAAAAGAAGCGGCTCGCTGTTTTTGTTTTGTTTCTGTAATCCGTTTGTCTTAAATATTTATTTTAACGCCACTAGAGGTGTTATATCTTTGTGAATGTTATTTTTGTTGGTGGCTGTAAAATTATTATTTTTTTATGTTGCAAACAGCGGTGGTCCAGTGGTAGCGGCCCCGACTTACGAAAAGTAAGTCGTGGGTTCGAACCCAGGCAGGCGTATTACTTTGTGTAATTTATTTCATCACCGTTGCTCTCAAAACGGTGAAGGATAACATCGTGAGGAAACCGGCATGTCTTAGAACCAAAAAATTCGAAGACATGTGATGTGATATCTCTACCAACCTGCACTGGGTCCGCGTGGTGGATAATAGCCCATCCCACTCCTAGAGAGGAGTCCTGAGCCTCTGCAGTGGGAACATTATAGGCTGGAGATGACGAATGTTGCAAGCAAAGATTACACAGGGTCAGGTTGCCCAGGGTGGACCTAATCTCATAAGTCGACCGACCTCCTTTCCAGCTATATAAGTTTTCACACCATCCATCGCTACCATGGTCTTCCTCTACCCTTAAATCCATCCACAAACATACTACAAGTAAATTTTTCGCTACAATGTCCTCTCCTCTTATTTTATTTGTCAACCATCTGACCCACGCTACTCCATCTGCGTCACCTATGAGAGAGACTGGTTTAAGTAATGAATTTTCCCAGGTTTTTTTTTTTTTGCAACATTTTTCATTAATGCTCTGCTCCTGTTGGCTGTAGCACTAGCGTGATGTGATATAGCCTATAACCTTCCTCGATAAATGGACTATCCAACACAAAATATTTTTTCAATTACAACCAGTAGTTCCTGAGATTAGCGCGTTCAAACAAACAAACTCTTCAGCTTTGCCTATATAGTATTAGAGATAGCTCAAACCGTGACAAAAAAGACACTAGCCAACGAAAAAAAAATGCTCTATTCAACAAAGACATCAAAATATTTGTCAAATAAGATAACCAATTCGGCACACTTCAATTTTCGACTTGTGCGTTATACAACGCATTCGATACGCTACACTTTTTACATGGTCATTCTCAATTCTTCGTGGGAATATTATGGTCTAATAAAAAGCGTTACTAAACCAGTAGTCAGTGACTAATTGACGGATAAGCTTAGTTAG
Organism: Diarsia mendica; assembly: GCA_949316265.1. Classification (NCBI taxonomy): domain Eukaryota; kingdom Metazoa; phylum Arthropoda; class Insecta; order Lepidoptera; family Noctuidae; genus Diarsia; species Diarsia mendica. Next base: position 5,102,017 of record OX438916.1, read on the forward strand.
TAGATTAAACTTAGGTTTTTGGTTCGTAGTAAATTAGATTGGCGATTCTTGGAAGCTGGGTGCTGTCGCAAAAAATGGTGGCCATTTTGTACGTCAATTATGTTTTTAGATCGAGGAAATTTAAGAACCAAAATATTCTCTTAAATGAAACTTTGGTACTTAATTGTTTTCAATGTTAATAAGGTGGATTTTAAAATAACATCACACCTGTAATCTCTGAAGGGTCAGCCAGAGGTGAACCTAATAACCACACACATTTCGCCGGTTATGTTTAAGTCAGCCGGTCATGTAATAGGGGACAGGCCTATTGTCATCAACCGAGCAAGGATCCAGACTTCGTGGCTGCTACTGAGAAATTCTCTAATAGAAAAACCCAAAAATAAACAACATTATAGAAAGAAAGAAAAAAGAAAGAAAAAATATCGAATAGACCTCATCGTCCTGTTTACAACAGGACGATGAGGTTAGCAACCGATGGCTCCAAAACGGTTCCAAGAAGATAGCAATTATTCATATTGACTAACTAACTTCAAACAGTTAAGCTGCCGACAAATAAACATTGAAACAATGTTTGTGTTTGAAAACTTTCTTTTGAACCTAATTGAAGTTACTTTGGTGTTATTACTCTCTAGTAGACTTGTCTTCGACTTCGCTTGCATTTATGTCGTAAGATATCCCATCCCATGCGTGGTAGATGATAGCCCATTCCTCTCCTAGAGAGGAGGCCTGAGTCCCTGCAGTGGGAACATTATAGGCTGATGATGATGATGATATCCCATGAGATCGGATAACATCACGCTTGTAATCCTAGAAGGGTTAGGCAGAGATTTACGAATTATCGTCAGGAGCTCGGGAAATGATGATGAATGATTACGAATTAGTACACCGGTCGGCTTTTCTTCTCTATCTTAAATTGAGAGCTGGGTGGGACCAACGGTCTGACGTGCTTTCCGAGGCACGGTATAAACTTGGTATTTGAATAAGTGGTCATCCATCCACGAAACAACCTAGGCAAGCGCGGATTAGACTAAAGATCGACCCGGGCTGTTATTATTTAGCCACGTGCTCAATGCTCATGCAAGCTCTTTTGCAAGTGCGATGTAGTAAGATGAAAGATGTAACCAAAGTTTTGTAACAATATTTTGATTTAAAAGATTGTCCGTGGCGTTACTTGCCCGTTCTTCTCCATAGAGATAGATCTACGCTAGGAAATGGGCAACTACAGTACTTTCACAAGTTTTTATGACTGTGACTGTAGCTTTGTTTACTGTAGTTTTTCTGACATTCAAAAGTGCCTGTAATACTTAGTTAAATTGAAATTAATGCTTTGAGTTTGTACAGTATCAAAAGTAAAAGGTTATTTTTAACTCCCTTGGGACACAATCGTACAACCACACAAATGAAAAGGAATGATCAGCAAAATTACCAAACCTTTTCATTCTACTACATCTCGCTAATTCACACAATTAGACACCAACCGAACATCTTGACGTGATAAAAGTCGCCGACTGCAAAGGGCGGGAAAAGAAAACAAAATGGCTGAACGCATTAATCATTCGCTTGACAAACGCAGACGATGTCTCGTGTGTTTTGTTGCAGTAAAGCAGCGGTCTGGCTGCGTCTCATCTTTTGTTATTTTAAAAGGTAATTTCGGGTCAACTTTACAGTTTGCACTTGGATTTAAATTATTTGGGGTATTTGGTTACGTCTAGCTCTAGTTATTTCTGACACTGAAATAGGATTAAAACAATCCTGCTATGGAGAAAAGTCATGGTAGGCCACCAATCTCATAATTTTCAAAACGTATCCTCAAAGCAAACAAGTCTAAAATGACAAAATTATAACAATTACTCCGGGAGAAATTTTGATGTGATTTGGTACATTTAGGCAGAACTACGCTCATTTCATACGCCATAGTCAGTTGTGTTCCTACCCTCGTAGTTCAACATAAAAGGTACGTCCGAACCGACCCCGCGGCGTAATCCAACATGGGCATGTTCATGTCATAGCGAACCACGCAGCAAACAACAGTATTGACATTTATTTTTCTTTATTAAAGTTAGATTTTGTCCTCCAGCCATTTTCTAACATGCCTTTGTCTTCCACGGTCATTGGGTTTCAAGCCAACGCAAAAAAAAAGTTAGGTACATTCTATGTAATTTTTGCTTTTTCTTTTTGTTGTTGGATGTTGATAGTGGGTCTTTATAACATGAAGTTTGGTCGCCTAAAGGTATTTTTTTAACTTAATTAATATTTTGGACCGCTGTCTGCCGTAAGCTAAGTAATACCAAGAAGTTTTGTTTAAAGAAAATCTGATTTAATATTCCTACAGCATTTTAATAATTTTATCATCTTTATGTCCTTTTCCCGTGTTATTTGGGGTCACATGTTACGTCCCATGTTATTTTCTGTGATTCGCATAACTTTGGCCCTGAAATGTGTTCAGTAAGTAATCGATATGCCTTGACCCTAAAGCAATTTTTCAAGTTAGTTGTGCCTCTCTCTAAATACAACATCATAGAAACAGGTCCATTAAAATTAGATTTCGAAGCACAGTAATTTTGTAAACTATTAACATAATTTCGTGATTAGAATTACGGTACTTACATTAATGAAAATATAATTTGATTATAGTGTTTCTGGTTTCGGAGTACGTTAAGATAAAAGGTTGTAAGTTCAAGCCAACTTTGATTATCCATTATGAACTCATTTCTGGATAAACCACTCCTCACTTTTCAACTTGAAAAAAAAAGTAATTATTTTTGTTTTTTACACCGAAATAAACGCTCGAATGATCACAGGAAAAGTTTATTTTAGTAGAATCCAGCCAGAAATTAATGAAGTTAGTTCAGCGTTAGTGAACTCGGTTTAATTATCTAACTTTTTTGGTTTATTTTTTAATTTTTTGGCTTACGCATCCCACATTCACCTTCAGGGCATTTAATTTCTCCGCTAATTTGTTAAAGATGTTTCTTTCATGTTACAAATTACTTTCGTTAAGCATTTTTTGGTGTAGGTATTTTATATTAAAATTTAGTAAAGAAAACTACCTTTTATTGTTTAATTTTTATGCTCGTGTAGATTATGATGATAGGTAGGAAATTAAGTAGGTACCTTCTTTATTCTAGACTAGGTGTTGCCAGCGGCTTCGCTCGAAAATTAACCCACGGGAAGATAAAATCGGGATAAAAACTATCCTATGTGTTAATCCAGGTTATAAATATAAACTATCTGTGTACCAAATTATATCCAAATTCGTTCAGTAGTTTTTGCGTGAAAGAGTAACATCCATCCATCCATCCATACTTACAAACTTTCGCATTTATAATATAAGTAGGATTTTATCAGTTTCAAGAATGTTATATTAACGATCCTTTCTTCAAAGCAGTTTTCAAAGAACTCTGATTACATATTACTCTGCAATTTCTCTACATTACACTATTTCAAATGAAAGACCCACGTAGAAAACTTTTCTAAAGCGTAAAAATATATTTAAAATAATTTGAGACGTGCATTTTACATTATTCGCTTTGTTTAACATTTAATTTTGTGGAGAGAGAGAATTTGTTCTTGGTTCTGTCTCGTAGCCTGCGGGCTGCGGGTACAGACCGACTGATGGAACAAAAATATAAAGTGCAATAATTACTGCATTAGTCCATCCTTAGGGCTTTGTTAGGGAGATCGTGTTATGGAAGGAAATATGGCGTTTTTGATGTTATTTGGGCTTTGTTTTTCGAGGCTTTATCCAGTGTGGGGAGATTTCTATCATGCGTTACTTAGGTATGTACAGTCACCTGCAAAAATGCATGGACATTGGACAATTCAGAAATAAAATCATGTGAACGAGTAACGTAAACGAGTTATCGACTATAAACGTTCACAGGAAAATAGACACTAAAGTATCCATCCAATTTTGCAGGTGACTGTACTTGGTCTTAAAAAGCATTGCATATAGTAGTACGAGCTGAATTGGATTAAAAGTTATAATAATAGACACATTCATCACGCCTAAGCGCAAGCCGAAGGGTTAGGCAAAGGTGTACCTAATAGTACACCCACATTTCGCCAGTTATGTTTAAGTCCCATGTAATAGGGGGCGAGCCTATGCCATCAACCGAGAGAAATTCCTGATGGATAAACCCTAATAACCGACCTGGGAATCGAACTAACGACCTCATGCTCAGCAGCCGCTCTTGCGACTACCAACCAACCAAAATGTGTGTGATATTATGAGTACTTCGATAAAATATTTTCACTCACCTAATTAAGTCAATTATATAAGTAATCTTCATATACCTACATCTCTACCCACCCTCTTCCACCTAGCATACGAGTCATTACCGTCACCGGGGGCGGGTAACCCGATACCGCTGCTAATGCACTGTCCACTATTAGGGATGATAATAGCCGTAATGTTCCCCTCACTGATAATGTTATAAGTCTCATTATAGTCACTGCCGCCGGAGGTCAGGAGGTACCTCTTGGACACGTCTTGTAGCAAAGAAATTGTTTTGCGATTTTTTTTAGTCTACCCAAAAGTGACCCCCTGTTAAAAATTCATTTATTTACGTTATACGTCCGTGTTTGGGTCATAGAAATACATATGTATACCAAACTTCAACTTAATCGGTTCATTAAATTCGGAGCAAATTGGCTGTGACAGACGGACAGACAGACAGACACACGAGTGATTCTATATGGGTTCCGATTTTTCCTTTTGAGGTACGGAACCCTAAAAATTGATCGGAATCGAGAGAACATCAACTACTTAACAATGAAATTCCCTACCTGTACAAGTGTACACAGTACACCATGTTTTGTTCCACATAACTAATTCCATCTTTTCTCTCTTTTCAGAAGCCGAATCGTCCCGCGAATGATTTCAAAAACATCATCGTCGAAATTCACATCAAGAACTCGAAAGCCGAATAGAATAATAAAATTAATATCACTATTATGTAATAGCGAGTGTTTAGTTTAGCTAGTCGGCCATCTTGTGTTGCTATGGGTGCCATTTTAAATATGTTCCGTGTGAAAATGGGCGTGGTCATCGCCAGGGTCTGCCTTCTGCTGATGCTGGCCGTTTATTCTTCTTATGGTGAGTTTTTTTTTTTAATTACTACTTTGTATAGTTGTACAATCACCTGCGAAATTGCATGGATACTTAAGTGTGAACGTTTATAATCGATAACTCGTTTACGTTAGGTTTCGTCATTTCTCGCTTCACACGATTTTATTTCGGAATTGTCCATGTAATGTGACCGGTGACCGTACATGGATCTTTTGTTTGATTAACTGATCTAAATGATCCATCCAAGTGGCAACATTGTTGTACGGTTTTCAAAGATGATGTTGAAAACTTTCGTATTATTAATATTTCGGTACATGCAGCAATGATATTGTGTCTTTTATGTGATCAAATCCCCATTGATTTTTGAATTAAATTAAACAATTTTAGATGTACTTATAAGAAATTAATTAAGAAACTTCGCTTCGTAAAACAACAGTAAAACTTAAATATAAAGTTAAAATATTTATGTATATTTGAAGGCCAATGCAACTCCTATTTGGAGTTGTAATCATTTATTGTGTCGATTTCTACATTGACACGACCAAAGCATGGCTCCAACTATTTATACAGCTCATTTAAAAAACAATAGCTTTGAAAGTACCCACTTTCTTACACTGACACTACAATAGAATTAACGGATACCCTTTTTTTATAGTTTTCGACCAATATACTAATAAAACCTTTTAAGAACAACAAAGAAAAAACCTCTAATACCCAATAAACACTTCTGATTACAATGCAGGCCAAAAAAAGCGGGCCACCCATCACATAATAAATTCTATAGGCGCTTGTAAGAGTAGTGTAATAAAATAAATTGGACATCTCGACACGAAGGCCAGTTTGTGGACAATTACATATTATTTCATATCGTTTAGTTCAGATTTGTTTCTTTTTTGGAAAGTTAAATTGGATGTAATAAGACAGGTTTTAAGTTGGGTCGGGTTTTCTGGGAATTTTGTAGTAATTATACTGTTACAAAGCTGGGCTGCTGTGAGCGGGATTCTGGGGATTCTGTAAAATAATTTAGGTAGTATAATAACCACGGTTATCAATAGAAAATGTTAGAAAAAAAAAGAAGATTTAGGCTACCTGGCACCCGCAACATCATTTTCGCGTATCTTTCTGGTTTTGAACATAAAAGAATCGTATCTTCGTTTGATGATACTAATTGATAAGAAATGACAGCAAATGGGAATGAGGAAAATGTCGTGAGGAAGGTTTTGAATATGAATGTGGATGGGTATAAGAGTAGAGGAAGGCCAAAGAAACGATCGATGGACATGTGTTAACAATGATTTGGTAAAACAGGAGGTGTCTCACGAGATGACGAGAAACAGAGAAGTATGGAAGTAGATGACATGCTGCGCCGACCACAAATGAATTGGGATACGGACAAGAGAATGGTGATGATGATGAACAAATGAAAGCAAACACTAATCCGTATACAAAGCGTGGCTATAACAGCAAGTTTTCTACGAAAAGAATACCTAAACTCTTTGAAACTCATGACGCCTTCAACATCGTAAATCGCAAGCAAAACATTTTCCTAGTAGCTGCAAAATACAGGTTTCTATTAAGAATATCTTACATTATCTCCCAACTCTTTTCTCAACGCTTTAAATATCTTGAATGTTCTGTATCGTAATTTGAAACATCTACCATTAATGTATAGTTATCATAACAAAAGCTGGGCTGCCCTCCCTTCCATATAATGCGTTTTAAATGACCCTACGTGAAATGCATAGTAAAAAAAGAGAAACTCTAATTTATGTTTTTCTACACTTTCTTTTTGAGTTGCGGCTTTAGAATTATAAGATGTTGCTATAATGGTGCACTGTGGTTTGTATACATTTTGTCATGATGAAGGATGGCGGTTCTTGAGTCTTTAGCTGGGCCTTTGTTTTTGGCTTCATGTGTAATTCTGATTAACACAATATTTTTCCGTAAAGAAAACCTACTACTTGATGTACACTACTGGAAAAAATTAAGTTATCCAAAAAAAAAGCAAATTTTTAGGTAATTTTCAACAGGCCGTATCTTTGAGAGAAATGGTCGTACGAAAAAAAACCACAGAAATGTTAGCTTTAAGTGTTTAGTTTTTGGATTGATGATTGATAAAATTATGCAGCGTCAGTGGTATTTTGAGTACCTTATCTTAGAAAAACCGACAACAAAAAAAGTCCAACTCGACTTGGCCAGTTTATTTGTCTTATTTAGGGTATGTTTCGCTACTGCAGTCATAACGCCATACACATTATTTTTATTGTAGGTATGGTCGTAAATACCAAGCCTACCCCAATAATGAAACGTTAGAAGTCGGTCCAAGAAGTAAAAGCAGGTACCCAGTTTACTGCACTGACCCGATTACGGTCCAGTATGGTAATTTGAGTGTATAAACCTGAATTACGTTGCGCTACTTTCAAAGAGTATTTTTTTTATTTGATCTTTGAATGATTGACTTGACTGCCTCGTTGATGTAGTGGGTTCGATTCCCGGATCGGGCAAAGTGATATTGGGTATTTCCATCAGCAGCCACGGAGGTTGGATTTGTGCCCGGTTGATGGCAATAGGCTCACACCTAATCAAAACGCAACTGGCGAAATGTGGGAGTCTGTACTATTAGGTACCTACACCTCTGTCTAACCTATCGCGGATTACAGGCGTGATGTTCTGTTATGTATGATGCTTGATTGTTTTTTTTTCTTTCCTCTTTTGTCGGTATCTATTTTCTCTCTTTTATGTATGACATCATAGTTATTCTTCTTAGGATTCAAAAGACGGAATCTCCTGCCTGTCATGGTAAAAAGATAAACCAATCAGGGTCTAGACAGAGAACGTATGTTATATTAACACTTATGTCATGTCGCTGTGCAGTAGAGTACCCTGTCATTGCCAAATATCGCATTTGGAGAAGAGCTAAAAATAGAACCGAGTGTTTTTATTATTATGTGCAGTCACCTGCAAAATTGCATGGATACTTTAGTGTCTATTTTCCTATGAACGTTATTCGTCGATAACTAGTTTACGTAGGTGGCGTCATTTCTCGCTTCACACGATTTTATTTCTAAATTGTCCATGCATTTTTGCAGGTGATTGTACACACAAATCACAGATCTCCTCAAGAAAGAAACTAACCGAATAACTTTGAACCACACAATAACCATTACTACATACAAACTACGAACAAAATCAGTTTCACCGCAAACATTCCTACTACTCCCAAGAATGCGTAATAGCGTGACTATAATTAGAATATACTGCCTTAACCCTTAAGCCGCCACAATTATCTAGATAATTAACCCGCCGCTGAATTCTACCGTCGAACATTAGGGATGTTTAGATCCACTAAGTAATTACTAAATGGAGTACTCGGCGGTTACGACTTTCGACATTTACTATGTTCTTGTAATTTTAATGGTAATCGTGTAAAGTTAGTCTAAGAATACTCTTTTATTGGTTTTTCGTTGTTTTTTAGGGTTCCGTGTCTTAAAAGGAAAAAACGGAAACCGGGATCACTCGTGTGTCTGTCTGTTGGTCAGGCCATTCCCCCCCCCCCCTCCCTTACCTCCGAAACTACTGAGCATAAATACAGAAATTGAAATTACAGGAAAACCTATAAAAAGGCTATGGTGCTAAAATAACATGGAAAATCTCTCAATATCCACTACAATTGCAATGGTACGAAACCCTGCATCTGCAAGTCTGACTTGCACTTAGCCAGTTTTTCGCGATTTTACGTAACTTATAATGCACCAGTTATGGGCCAGCCCCATGTAAAAGAGAGTGAGCCCTTGGTGAGCTCTTAACCGGACACAAAATCGGACTAGACTGTTTCGAATAACATTTTAAACGGTCTGAAAATCCACCCCACGCTCAGAAATAGCGCTTGCTATCACTAGACCATCACTGCAGAAAACGGAGAAAGTAAAAAAATTACTTAAAGATTGGTAATGTGAACCAGACGAACACGCACTGGGCCCTTTTTTTTTGGTGGGTGGAAAATCATCGAATAACCCCCCCCCCCCGCTCTTGGGCAGAGCGAAGGGGAGTGTCAGACTTCTACTGACTAAAAACCAAACCCATGTTCCTTCTTCGCCCTTGTGTCGGAGCCGCGTTAACCTTTCGACAAACCACAGCCCCGATGAGCGTCGGCCCTTGCGGGCCCCTCCTTGCTGACATCTCTTTGAGGCGCGCGTGGAACACGGAGTATAGATCTATAAGGATGAGAACATCATAGTTGGTTCAACCACCCCAATACCGACGAAGCTCTATCTGCTCGTGTGGCCGATTGCAGGTTTGCTGATGAATGGAAGGCGGAGTAGACAGTGTGATAAAATTACCTTAATTTAGCATTAACTAGCTGCTGCCAGCGGCTTCGCCCACGTGGATTTCGGTAAAAATTTTTAGTGCAGTAGTTTTCGAGTTTATCGCGAACAGACAGACAGATAACGCGGCGGAGGACTTTGTTTTATAATGTGTTGGTTAATCTGCTGTACCTTTCCTCCGCCGATTTCAGCCTTCTAGCCTCCTAAGTCCTAGCGCACCAATGACCCGAATAATCCCTCCATTACTTCTCTCCTCTGTGTTTAAACCCTACATATTTATAAGAAACGATATGCGTCGGCAGAGATGCTCAAACTTCAAAGTTACGTCCCCAGGGGCGTAGCGTTTGGGGGCGTCAGTGATTAAGGTTAAATGCGCAGATTTAGAACCCAGTTGTGATGACTGAATCTTTTGAAATGTGGTTTAGTGCCGTCCCTGAGGATTGTTGATGGGGACTTTGAAGTTATGTATTTTAGCGGTAATCTTGTGTTTGAGATAAGGGCTGGGTTTTATAGCATTGTTGGTGTGTGTTTGTTCGAATGTGTCTCTTTGTTAATTGTTTTTTTTTGCGTGTGTTGAAACTGACACATGTACAGCTACCATGTAGCTTACTGACGACGCTTAGGTGAGTTAAATAACAGCGCGCTGCATTAGTCACGGATCCATTTTTCACGGAGTACTTTTAAATTGAACGCTTCGAACTTTGTCTGTTTCATGTCTGAATTTAGAACATCATCATCGTCATTTCAGCCAAAAGACGTCCACTGCTGGACATAGGCCTCCCCCATTATAGCTATATTGCCTGGTCCTATGCTTCTCGCATCCAGCAAATCCTTACAACCATTACCAGTTTATTTTAGAACACTTTTAATAAATTCAGATGAACCCTAGGTGCCCCATGTGCAATGGGTTGAATTTAACTTCGTATTTGTACAATAATACATCATAAAAGATGTTTCAATAAAATAAATATAATTACGGTACTTGTCTAGCAACTTAAATGCAATTTGGGTGTAATAAAGCGAAAACATAGCTAACGTACCTGATTCAGTAGGGGTAACAAAACTTTGAGCAACGCAGCCGGCTTACGTTCGCACTCCTGCGTTTACCATTAGCAAGTCGGCCGCGATATGTTAGCGCTGTTAAGGGGTTTTAAACACATACTTACAAGGTCTCTATATTGTGTCTGGGATATACAGTTTGACTTCTAAAGTTCTAACGTGAGGAATTGGAATTTTGAAGTCATTTGGGGAAGTACCATACCGTCAATGTGCCCGATTGATGGCAATAGATCCGACCTCTAATTACATGGGACTTGGACATAACTGGCGAAATATGGATGTACTATAAGGTCCCCGTCTGCCTAACCCTTCGAGATTACAGACTTGATATTAAATCTAGACTGAGAAGTTTCTAAAAACAAACTCTAAAGTACAACATTGCCGCCGAGTCCGCCGACACAGGGAACATAACCTACGACTCCGAGCTACACTGCCTTACCTTTCGGGTTACAAGCGTGGTGTTATATGCGATCGTCACCGATCATAGCACTTTCATTGTCTCGGCGCTTTTCTGGTAGTAGCCACTGTTGATTCTAGCCAATTCTAGCAGTTGGAAGGTTCTAGGAGCTGCCGTGGTTTAAGAATAGTATGACGGGCTTGTCCCAATGGCAGTTAGCGAAAACTAAACGTACCTCTATTTTTACCCGACTGCGACTGCGACTGCTGTTGGTGCAGTGGCTGAGCGATTGGACTGTTGCGCTGCGTGTCGCGGGTTCGATCCCCGCACGGAACAAATATTTGTACGGCCTACAGATAGGTAGTTGTTTCGGGTCTGGGTGTCTGTGTATGTAATGAATTTATGATTATTTAATATTGTTTTACAAATTTCTCAGTTAAATCAAGCTTAAAATATTTTGTTATATTTATATTCAATTTATAATACCCTATTCGATGATTATTGTTGATTCATAATGTCTTAATCGATATTAGTAAATCAGTTGATTCAAAATGCCATAACTTTGTTAGTTTATGAAGAACGAACAGATTGATGAAAACATTTCGTTCAGTCTGGAACGAAATGTACTTGGTCGGTGATTTTTTAAAAAAGTGTGGGCATTCTGATCTATGAAGTCGACTGAGACAGACGTCTAATATTAGCTGAGTCTGAAATGCTGTGCAATTGTTAGTCTAATTTTATTGTTTATACAAAAAGTGTTACAGTGTTTATTTAAATTAGAACTGCTATGTAAGGCTATAAGTAAGAGTGATTGGAACAATATAATCGTTATTACAAAGCAAACAGTTTTATTATACAACAGAACCCGAATTGTGAGAATCCGTCACAGTTCAGAAGTGGGATAAAGACCCAATCTAAGGTACGTGCAAGCATCTTATATGATTATTAATTTTATTACTAATTACAAATCTAGCATCCCACGTGTGCATTGTTATTAGAGGTTACGTGTACCTAAGATTAGATGCTATGTATGCCTATTGAAGTATTGAGCCACGTGTGCTTAGTTGTTAGAGGTTATGTGTGCCTACAATAAGAAGCCAAGTGTGCTTTAGCTACTAGAGGTTATGTATACCTATTGAGCCACGTGTGCTTAGTTGTTAGAGGTTATGTGTGCCTACAATAAGAAGCCAAGTGAGCTTTAGCTACTAGAGGTTATGTATGCCTATTGAGCCACGTGTGCTTAGTTGTTAGAGGTTATGTGTGCCTACAATAAGAAGCCAAGTGTGCTTTAGCTACTAGAGGTTATGTATGCCTATTGAGCCATGTGTGCTTAGTTGTTAGAGGTTATGTGTGCCTACAATAGGAAGCCAAGTGTGCTTTAGCTATTAGAGGTTATGTATACCTATTGAGCCACGTGTGCTTAGTTGTTAGAGGTTATGTGTGCCTACAATAAGAAGCCAAGTGTGCTTAGTTGTTAGAGGTTATGTGTGCCTACAATAAGAAGCCAAGTGAGCTTTAGCTACTAGAGGTTATGTATGCCTATTGAGCCATGTGTGCTTAGTTGCTAGAGGTTATGTGTGCCTACAATAAGAAGCCAAGTGTGCTTTAGCTACTAGAGGCTATGCCTATTAAACCATGAGCGTATAGAATGTTACAGTAGAGGTCATGTGTACCTACCTAGAATAGGAAACAAAGTATACTTTAATAAGAAATTAAGTATGCCTATTGAATGGTTTTGTATTGTGTGTTTATTATACGGATCGGAGAACGCCCATATACGCTGGTTTTCTTGACCTCTCGAAAGCTTTTGACCTGGTTTCATATGAGCTACTGTGGAAAAAGCTAGATGATGCTAAATTACCCAGAGAACTTATAAACATCGTCAAGTTCTGGTATGGAAACCAGGTCAATAGTGTCAGGTGGGCAGGAGTCAGATCTGACGCATATGGGTTGGAGTGCGGGGTGCGGCAAGGGGGGTTGACGTCGCCCACGCTCTTCAACCTGTATGTGAAGGAACTGATTGAGGAGCTCAGTAGCACCAGGGTTGGCTGCTATATAGATGGTGTGTGCTTAAATAATATTAGCTATGCAGACGACATGGTGCTGCTGAGTGCGTCGCCCTGTGGCCTCAGCAAGCTGTTGGGGATTTGTGAAACGTATGCATTAAAGCATGGACTTGTGTACAATGTGAAGAAGAGTGAAGTTATGGTCTTTGAGGCCGGCAGCAGTAGTGTACCTATCGAGATGCCTACCGTTAAACTGAACAATGTTCCTCTGCAGAGAGTAAACCAATTTAAATATCTAGGGCACATCCTGACTGCTGGCCTCAGGGATGATAATGACATTGAACGGGAGCGAAGGGCGCTGTCTGTACGTGCTAACATGATAGCTCGCAGGTTTGCATGCTGTTCGAGTGAAGTCAAAGTAACCTTATTTCGGGCGTTTTGTACTTCATTCTACGCGTGTAGCCTGTGGGCTCATTTTACACTGAAGGCGTACAGCGCCCTTCGCGTCCAGTATAATAATGCTTTTAGGGTGCTGATGGGGTTGCCACGTTTCTGTAGTGCTTCAGGGATGTTTGCAGAAGCCCGCGTAGATTGTTTTTACACTGTAATGCGTAAGAGATGCGCATCCCTGGTACGCAGGGTGCGGGGCAGCTCCAACAGCATCCTTAAAATGATTTCTGGCCGACTGGACTGCGCGATCGTTAACCGGTGCTGCAAAATCTCTGCTGGACCTGTTTGCTAGTAGCGTTGTGCCCTATTGTTCTATTGATTTCGTGTTTTGTTCTGTTTGTTTTCTTTTGTGTTTAATTTAGTTTACTAACATAGATATAAGATAAATTGTTACTAACACTATGAGTCATGTTACTTAATTAAATAAATTATTATTATTATTATTATTATTTGTGTTCATTCGAGCGTTAAAGCTAGGTTATTATATTTTGTTTTTAATCAAGGATGATTCATTGAGGAAATAAATGAAGTTTTTAACACGTTTAGACAATAAATTGATATACTGAAATGATTCTAATTAGACTTTATTCTTTTGAGGTATGAATTCTGACGAAGCGATGACTCCTGAAGGCTCGCCTACTCGTAAAGATGAGCGCCAAGGAAAAAGAAAATGTTCACGAACCTTCTCCAAAGCAGCAGCTAAGTCTAAAAGAGCCAAAAAGCGATCAAAGAAGAGACGTAAGCAGTCGTCCAGCTCCTCCTCATCCAGCAGTGAGTCACCCCGTAGTTCACGGAGTTCGAGTAAGAGAAGATCCAGGGAGAGAGGCAGTTTTTCTACTAAAGAGGTACTTGATATGTTTACTACCCTTCAAGAACATAAAAGCAGGACCAGTAATTTAAATAACAATCTTCTCAACAATGTGATACCGGAATTTGATCCGTCAAGTAAAACTCAGAATATTGACTGTTGGGTTAAGAAAGTAAACGAATGTGCAGTAATCTATGAATGGAATGAGAAGCAGACCATACATTTTGCTCTACAAAAACTTTCTGGTATGGCAAAGAAGTGGTTTGAAGCCCTTCCTAGTGTTGTTTTCAGTTGGTCAGAGTGGCAGGACAAACTCATAAGAGCTTTCCCGAATGAGCAAAATTATGGTCGGCTTCTCGAGGAAATGTTAGCTCGCACTAGTCGTAGTAGCGAAAGTTTGCGAGAGTATTTCTACGACAAGTTAACGTTATTAAACAGATGTGAAATAAGAGGCAAAAAGGCCGTCGATTGTATTATCCTTGGAATACTAGATAAATCGATTAGAAGCAGTGCACAGGCACTGACTTGTCGCGAACCAGAAGACTTATTGAATTTCCTAAGCTCCCAACGTCCTATATTAGAAAATAATACATTCAACAGAAAACGAAGTGATAATATGATAGTTCGACCGGGTAACACTGCTACACCCTCAAGTGAAAGTTCGGTTATTTGTTTTAATTGCCGCTCAAAGGGACACCTTTACTTTCGATGCCCCAAACCCCTTGTCAAATGTTTGAAATGCCAACGTGTAGGCCACAATAATGATAATTGTAAACTAGAGCCATTAATCATACGAAAAGAATCCAAACAGACAGATAACCAGGATCGAAAAATTTTGACTATTACTACCTTTAATAACAACAGCGACAAATTTTACAAAACCGTTAGGGTAAACGATAAATCTTTCATTGCTTTTATTGATTTCGGCAGCGAATGTAGTTTAATCAGGGAATCTGACGCTCAAAATCTGAATTTAACCAAAAACACAACAGAATTGCCAGTAATCAAAGGATTCGGCAACTCTAAAGTTTTTCCAGTATATAGGAGCAATGTTGATCTGAAATTAGATGAAGTTGAGGTTAATGTAGAGGTATTAGTAGTTAGCAATCAGTTCCTTCAGTCAGCTTTACTTATAGGTCAAAATGTTACTGAACTTCCTTGCGTAACAGTATTTAAAAATAGCCATCAGCTAACGTTTTACCAGAGCCCCGATACCGTAGTACACCCGGTGAAGTGCTTAAAGTTAAATATCGATAACGATACCGATATTTCATCATCAGGATTAGTTGAAGTTACCGCATCTGACGTTGGCTTCTGTGGAGATATTTATATTGAAGGTTACTGCAATTGTGAGCCTGGGAAAGAGCATTATTTGCACCAGGGAGTTTATAGGGTTGTTGATGGGAAGTGCTGTTTGCCCGTGACTAATTTATCTGGTCAAAATCTTAAATTATCCAAGAAATGTCCTATTGCTAAAGGAACTTGTGTTGTTGAGAGAGGTGCCACCTATACAAATAGAGTAACGAAAGATAATTCAGAATATGAACCTTTACTAATATCTGACATAAAAGTAGGTCCCCAAATTGACAAAGAGACATTAGGTAGGCTTCATTCGCTTTTACTCAGTTATCGTGATTGCTTTGCATTCAACCTAGGAGAAATTGGTTGTATCAGCTCAACCGAAATAAAAATAGATTTATTAGATGATAAACCCGTAGTTTACCGACCGTACAGATTGTCTTTTTCGGAAAGGGGTCAGGTTAGAGAGATTATAGATGAATTATTGCGAAATGACATTATACAAGAGTCTAATTCAAACTATGCGAGTCCTATTCTATTAGTGAGGAAGAAGACAGGGGAACAACGCTTGTGTGTTGATTATAGGGCTCTAAATAATAAGACTAGGAAGGATTGTTTCCCTTTGCCGATAATCGACGATCAGTTGACAAACCTTAGTGGCAATAGATTCTTCACATCCCTAGATCTGGCTTCTGGGTACTACCAGGTGCCAGTGGCGAAAGATAGTCGTCCGCTAACTGCTTTTGTAACGCCAGATGGGCATTACGAATTTAAAAGAATGCCTTTTGGTCTTGCAAATGCTCCAGCTGTATTTCAGAGGCTAATGAATGCAATGCTAGGTAGTAAACGTCATGAATCGGCTTTGGCTTATTTGGACGACATTCTTGTGCCATCGGTTACCTTGGAGGAGGGATTTGAAAGGTTGAGGAATGTTTTGGAGTTGTTGCGACAGAATGGGCTTACTTTAAAATTATCTAAATGCCGTTTCTTTGATAGTTCCCTTGACTATTTAGGTTATGAAATTTCCGCTGAAGGCATACGTCCTAATGAAAATAAGATTCTAGCCGTTAAAGAGTTCCCTGTTCCCCAGAACGTACATGAAATCCGTCAGTTTTTGGGATTAGCGGGATATTTTAGAAAATTTATTAAAAGTTTCGGGGAAATAGCTAGACCTCTAACGAACTTACTCAAAAAGGGCAATGTTTTTAAATGGACAGATGTAGAATCTCATGCGTTTACTACCCTAAAAGACAAATTAATTGACCGACCAATTTTAGCGCTGTACAGTCCTAATTTTGAAACTGAGTTGCATACGGATGCAAGTTCTTTAGGCGTGGGTGGGATATTGATGCAATGGCAGCCGGAGCCACGCGCTCTCAAACCAATAGCTTATTTTAGCCGGCAAACCACCCCCGAGGAGCGTCACTTGCATTCTTATGAACTCGAGACCCTTGCAATTGTATGTTCATTAAAAAAATTTAGGGTAT
Organism: Diarsia mendica; assembly: GCA_949316265.1. Classification (NCBI taxonomy): domain Eukaryota; kingdom Metazoa; phylum Arthropoda; class Insecta; order Lepidoptera; family Noctuidae; genus Diarsia; species Diarsia mendica. Next base: position 5,118,919 of record OX438916.1, read on the forward strand.
ATTTGTTGGGGATAGAGTTTAAAATTGTGACAGACTGTAACGCCCTTCGGACTACACTAACCAAGCGCGACTTAATACCCAGAATAGCTAGGTGGTGGCTTTTAATGAGTGAATTCAATTTTAGCGTAGAGTACCGTCCAGGCATCCGTATGGCTCATGTGGACGCACTGAGCCGTAACACAAAATTAACACCCGAGGATATCGATAATTCTGCAGTCACAGTCTATAGTATCGAAACTGATAACTGGCTCTTGACTTTACAAATGACAGATCCCGATATATCCCGAATATATAAAATACTTAAACCTGAGTCAGATGAAGAAGCTAAAGAAATTAGGAAAAATTATGTGGTTAAGAATAGTAGAGTGTATAAGAGAGTTGATGATAAGCTTTGTTTAGTAATTCCTCGTAATGCTCTATGGCAAATATGTAAATCTAACCACGATGACGCTGGTCATTTAGGTATATCGAAGACAATCGAGAAAATTCAATCTGTTTTCTGGTTCCCTAAGTTACGCAGATTTGTTAAAAAGTATGTTAAGTCCTGCATTAAGTGCGCCTATAATAAGGATAATACGTCACGACATAAGAATGGTCAGTTGTATCCAATAGAGAAAGTAAGCATTCCGTTCCACACCATTCACATTGACCACTTGGGTCCATTTGTCAAAAGCAAGAACGGCAATGCTTACATCCTCACCATAGTGGATGGATTTACCAAGTATTTGTTTGTAAGAGCTGTTAAAGATACAAAAACGAAAACAACGGTTAAGGTATTATTAAATATTTTTTATGACTTCGGTTTACCATCCCGAATAATATCAGATCGAGGTACCTCTTTCACTTCAGCAGCTTTTAAGTCCTTTTGTGATACTCATGGTATAAAACATGTTTTGAATGCTGTCGCGTGTCCCAGAGCCAACGGCCAAGCCGAAAGATACAACCAAACGATCTTAAGTTCACTTGCAAAATATTCTGACGGTGAGGACGAACGGAACTGGGACATGTGTCTAGGCAAAATTCAGTGGGGAATTAATAATACCACAAACTCCACCACTCAGAAAACAGCTACTGAAGCATTATTTGGAACCAGATTGAAAGATAGCTTGAGTAATATGTTAGATGTTAACAATGAGCCTAATCCCAATTTTACAGAAGTAAGGCAAGAAGTTCGTACAAATATCGAATCTAGTCAGATTAAACAAAAACTGAACTACGATCAAAATAGAGTTCCTGCCCCGACTTATAAGAAAGGGGATTTAATTAAAATAACTAGAACCAATTTTAGTAATAAAGGTAATAGTACTAAGTTAATGTCAAAATTTATAGGCCCCTTTAAAATAGCAGAAGTTTTAGGCAATGATAGGTATAAAATTGTCGAAATACCTGGTTTTAGTAAACGCAAGAATAAATACGATAGTGTGGTAGCAGTAGACAGGATTCGACCGTGGATCAATATAAATGTGTCCGAACAAAATGATAATGTAGATGCAGTGGCTAACAGCAGTAGTACGTCTGATAGCGAAAGTAATAAAAGTGACAATGAACTGCGACAGAGTCAATCTGAGTCCAAATAATAGCCGAATGTAATGAATAGTAATACATTTATAATGTTTAGTTTACAGTTAATTCAAATGAAACTTTATAATTTAGTTAGTATTATTTAAGTTTTTAAAAATTAATATAAGTGATTATATACCGTGCGTCGGCTTATTGGACGATTCGCACGAATTTAACTCGCACAAAACGTGCGAATCGACTCCTTTAAAACATATTATTTTTTCTGTAGTCGATTCGCACGAATTTCATTAATTGGCGTGCGAATCGACACCCTCACAAATATGTAGTAGGCTATTCGCACACATTTCATTTTAAGGTTTAAAAAAATTCAAGTACAGTCGTATTCAGCCATCACTGAAATAAAAATAAAAAATAATCGAAGTTTAAAAAGCAGATATTTACTTGAAAGTAAGAAAGATCTGTATGGAATAAGTGATAATAATAATTACTTAAAACGTGGCATATCTACATTTTTACTAATACAAAACAATATAAACATGACCGCAAAATTCGCCTATTACAGGAAAAATGAAAGAGAAAGCTATATAATATATGCTATCACGCTCACTCGGGTTGGTCATGGGTCTACATTTGGTTTACTTTTGTATTGTAACTGTAGAAAGTACACGTGCCGGACGGTAATTTAAGATAATTATTGTGATGTGACACAGTGTTGTGTGCTGGAAGGACATCAAAGTAATGTGCAGGCGTTAAGCATGTAAGTAATAGAATTATTAGTATTAACTGTGATAACATTATTAACCCCTTTATTCTGAGTGACTGAGAATTATGAGAAATCTTTCTTAATTTTTAATTTATTATTTATTGCCTATAAAAATATATTTTATAACGATCTACTATAGTTCAAATATTAATATAAAAAAGCTTTTTATACTCCGGTTTGTATTTAATACTACATATTAATAATAAATAATTATAAACTGTGGTCGTTGAAGAGCAAGTGACGCCACCTAGTGGAAGCGTCACCAAATCATCGATTACAAAAATGAGTCAACATAAGTTTGCTTTTAGTATTGCATAAATGATGATGGATACTATGCACAACTTTTATTTACTATCTGGGGGTCTAAAACGGCCACTTTGGCAGATCATAATACGAATTGCGTTAAAAAGCGTAAAATGGACCTTTTATTGTAATAACTGCGTCTGTAACAATTTAGTAAAATACATCATAATAGGAAAATATTATGAATTGCGTTAACATTCGTAAAATAGTCACAGACGCAGTTTTTATTATGAAAGGTCCATTTTACGCTTTTAAACGCAATTCATATTATGATCTGCCAAAGTGGCCATTTTAGACCCCCTGCTCAGCAAAGAAGTTAATTATATTAATAATGTTTAATGCGATAAAAGTAATTCTGGTAAAACCTCCTTGATTTAATTAGTATCTCATTGGATACTTATTTTAATTTTCAGACAAAATAGAAAGCTTCTTGAAAATACCTAAGTATGGCGGCAGAACCATCGACGAGTAGAGATGAAAGGGCTGACATTGGTTTTATAAAATCAGAAAGAGGCCAAGAACTTCTATTAAGGCATGGATATAGATATAATAAGCAGCGCAAGAACAAAGATGGTGTTACAGTCTGGAGGTGCGTCAATAGACAACGTTGTAAAGCACTCTTACATACAAATAATGATCTCCTGTTAACAAAAGAAGAACCTCATTCATGCCAACCAAGCGTCATAGAAAATGAAATGAAGTATCAGTTAGACAAATGCATTAAACGATCGGAGAAAGAGCTCACAACTATACCAAAAATTTATGGTGAAATGGTTTCGGACTTGCATAATGCTGGATATGATCTCATACAAAAAGTTCCTGATTTTAAAAATATTAAGAAAAGACTCTATCGACACAGAAACACATCACTACAGGTAAAAAAATTGAGATTCAAAAAAGTTACAGATCTTATTATTCCTCCATGCTACGAAGATTTGAAGTTTGCTGATTATGGATATAAGAAAACAAGAATTACACTTTTTGCAAACCAAAATGTTATAAAATATATTGAAACAGCAGAAAGCGTTTTCTGCGATGGGACGTTCAAAAGCTGCGTACCACCATTTTTGCAAGTATACACGTTACATATAGATTTGGGAAGTACCCATGAACATACAAATATTTTACCAGCCATATATACGCTTTACTACCGGACAAACAAGAAAAAACATACGAAATTTTTTTTTCCCTTATAAAAAGTCGAATTCCTCAATTTTCTCCACGTATATTCAACACAGATTTTGAAAAAAGTGCGATGGCTGCTATTAAAAAAATATTTCCTGACGCACGTATTCAAGGTTGTTTATTTCATTTCCAAAAGTCTTTATGGAGAAATGCAAAGAAGTTAGGTATGGATAAATCATTAATTGATAAAATGCATGTTAAACGTTGCATGGCTCTAGCATATGTACCTCGAGAATATAGATCAGATGGCTGGTTATATATTGAATCAGAAAATGAGCCTGAAAAGAAAATTACTCAATTTAATGATTATTTTGTTCGTACTTGGTTAGATGAAAATGCTTATTTCTCAAACACATGGTCATTTTTTGATGTGTGTCATAAAACAAATAATGCCATCGAATCATGGAACTCGCGTTTTAACAGATTGGTAAAACCTAAACCAAACATTGCAATGTTTTTGGATACTTTACGTAAAGATTCCAATTATTATTTAACTCTTTATAATAAAAATCAGTATATTTCAGTTAAAAGTCCTGAGAGAATAAAACTTCAAAAAAGAATCGAAGACATCGTAAGCCAATTGAATCGTGGCGAAATTAATATACAACTTTGTATTGAAAAATTACGAAATTAGTTGGCGGTAATATTGTATACATAATACATATATAACTGATGATTATTTTATTCCTAAAAGGTAACGACTGTGATTTTGATTGTGATTAAAGCCAAATATCTATTTTTATAATTCTCGTAAGTTTATTTTTTAACCTGTTATATATAAATTAGAAGTAAGCATTTTATTATTGTTGTGACTTGATTTATTATTGTTGATTTGTTAGTTGTATATAAAAGTTTAGTCACTTTTATACGTTATTTTAAAGAAAAATCTGTGATTCAAATTGTGATTATAGCCCTAGTTCTAGTTTTATGATTAAAAGTTTTATTGTTATAATGATGAGAACTGTGTATTTTAGGTACACTTCTAAAAAACATTAAGACATGTTTTTGTTGTACCAAATGTTCGTCAATAATAAATATAAGAAAAAGTTGTTAATTATATATATACCTACCTTATTAAAAAAGTAAATGTTTGGGTAAAGTAAAAAAAAAAAAGTAAATTTTTAGTACTTTTATTTTTTATTACGTGGTTAGTGGAGTTTGTTAGTGACATTTATTATTCTGTGATCGATATTTGCTCATTTTTAATCCTCAAACCACGAGCTTAGAAGATGTTTAGTACTTAGTTTTAATTTTAATACAGATATTGTTGATTATAGATTGTGTTTTTATTTTCTATCTATTACGAGTAAAACATATTTGACCTTACTACTTCTGTGCTCAAGTGTACTTTATCTTAACTGCATTTCATAAAAAACAATATGTGTGCGAATAGCCTACTACATATTTGTGAGGGTGTCGATTCGCACGCCAATAAATGAAATTCGTGCGAATCGACTACAGAAAAAATAATATGTTTTAAAGGAGTCGATTCGCACGTTTTGTGCGAGTTAAATTCGTGCGAATCGTCCAATAAGCCCGTGCGTCAGGAGACCGCACGTAGTCGGACGGCCGAATGTAATGAATTTATGATTATTTAATATTGTTTTACAAATTTCTCAGTTAAATCAAGCTTAAAATATTTTGTTATATTTATATTCAATTTATAATACCCTATTCGATGATTATTGTTGATTCATAATGTCTTAATCGATATTAGTAAATCAGTTGATTCAAAATGCCATAACTTTGTTAGTTTATGAAGAACGAACAGATTGATGAAAACATTTCGTTCAGTCTGGAACGAAATGTACTTGGTCGGTGATTTTTTAAAAAAGTGTGGGCATTCTGATCTATGAAGTCGACTGAGACAGACGTCTAATATTAGCTGAGTCTGAAATGCTGTGCAATTGTTAGTCTAATTTTATTGTTTATACAAAAAGTGTTACAGTGTTTATTTAAATTAGAACTGCTATGTAAGGCTATAAGTAAGAGTGATTGGAACAATATAATCGTTATTACAAAGCAAACAGTTTTATTATACAACAGAACCCGAATTGTGAGAATCCGTCACATGTATGTGAGTTTAAATGTTTGTAAACACACCCACGATACAGGAGAAATTCCTAGTGTGGGACAACGTTTTTTTTTAAATAAAAAATAAAAACCATCATTTTACTAGCAATTTCGTTACAAACAGTTCTGCACACACTATAAACTGAAATAAAGCAGTGTAGTCCACGGGGCTTCGTATTTGGAGTTTTAAATATAAATCCGTGATGTGACGGCGTGACGGGCCGCAGTCAATAAATTAAGCTCTCAAACGTTTAGCGAGTTCGTGTCCCCGGCAGAGGTAGGGTGACCATGTGGGGAATAATATCACAGTACCATACAGAGTTGGTTAGGACACCTAGCAAGGCGCGGTGATGGCAGGTGGTGTAAAGCTGCGACCGAGTGTCGTCCAAGGAAACGAAAAGAGAAGTGTTGGTCATAAGGCGGCGAATTGGGCAGACGACATTGCTGACATTGCTAGATGTGACAACACATGAATGCAAAAAAGAGTTTGAGTTTACCACGTTTATGATTCCCTTTGCGTTTTGTTAAAGATCTTAAATCCCCTTAGTCATTATCAAACTACGCACGGCCTATCACCACTACAGACATATTTTACACTAATTAATGTGATTAGTGCTTACTTGAGAAAAAGGATTTTTGAAAATTCATCCTTTTAAGGAGAATAAAATTTTGTTTGTGGCCATTCCCATCGGTCTTGTAATTAAAAACGGATGCATACAACTTGAAAATATCATTCTGAAATGCTAATCGAATCTTTCGTCACCACGCATTGTGAATTTGTGATTGGCCAAGTAACAACAACCAATCGCATTATTCGAAAGCAGGCGGGGTCCATTTTATTTTCATTTCATAATTTAATATTCAAATGAACCCCGCCTGCTTCCAAGTTTTGTTTAATTTAAAATGTGCTTGTTTTTTGCTTTTCCGTTTTTTCAGTCGGGTTTTTTAGTTTTTTAACTACATTTTTTTATTTAACACTTTTTAGTCAGTTTTCATTAACTTCGTTATTACTATTATAAGACGGTAGATTTCGATTCGATTTTATATTCATTCCGTACACGTAAAAAAATCCGGTTATAAGTAAGAAATGCGATATTGTTTGTTCTAATAACTTTAAATCGTTATATATCCTAAACGGTTTTATAAAATGAAAAATGATAAAGAAAACCTAATATTCATTTTCAAATACCTATTCAACGATACCCCACTTGATGTGGTGCGTCAAATTTTTTTTTTTCATTTTGACAATATGGCGACTAGTTGTTACTTTAGTGAGTATTGTTTATTGTAATGTTTTTAGTGACACTCGCGAGGTCAAGACGAATCGATTGACGTACGGATCATCAAAATCGGCCAAGGCGTTTGGCCTCTACAGTGCCACATAGGAACAAACATACATACATACATACATACATACATAGACTGATAAACACATAACCCTTCTTTGCTTTGCGCAGTCGGGTAAAAAGGGCCGAGTGCAAGTCGGGACACGCACATGAAAGGTTCATAATTATTAAAATTGAGAAAAAATACGTTTATTCTATGGAACCTCTTTTATTTTATTTTTCTGTGGTTACAGCGGCCTTAGTAACACATAGGTATATGAAACTGTAAAATGTTATTACGGTTCAAAAGATACAGTCTTGTGACAGACGAACAGACAGCAGAGCGTTATGAAAATGTCTCATTGACACCTCTCAGTTTGCAGAACCCTGAAAAAACATAAAACGTCAAACTACCGGCAGCCATATTTAAAACGGTTACCGTTCGGCGTTCGTAATAGGCGAAACGTGCCCGTTCGGTAATGTTCGGGTAATCTCGGCTGGTATGGCGGCCGCAAATCCCTGGACTTAGAAATGTACTTACTTGAAACTGGCTTGGCTCAGGGTCACGGGATGGTGACGACGCGACACGACTTGCTGTGTTATTTTGCGACGCGTCGCTGAAATGTAATCCTTGGAAACGAGTTTTTTTTTGTTTGTTTTTAAAAAAAAAAAAAAAAATCTTTAATTCGGATAAGCAACATCCATAAGGGTTAGTAAAAAACAAAAAGATAACTTATATCTATGTTAGTAATACTTAATATCTATTTAACAACAAGGCTGTTGTTCAGAATGCATCTCTGAACAACATCACCTAACAAAGGAGAATCGTACCTCCCCGCAACGGTCTTCAGGATGGAGTTGGGTTTTATCTAATTTTTTATACAATTGTGAAGACTACTGAGTGTTAGCTATGTAATCTTGGTTTCGAAGTTTCCCGGCCGAGTCTGCTAGAGAAATGATTTTGGTCAGAATCGCTATCATCATCATTACAGCCGGAAGACGTCCACTGCTGGACATAGGCCTCCGCCAAGTTTCGCCATATTGACCGCTCCCGTGTCTCTCGCATTCAGCGGATCGATAGAAATCGATATTATTCATGCAAATTACGCCCAAGATTTTTTTAATTGTAGTAGGTAAACGTCATCCATCTTATTATAAAAACTTGCGTAATACAAGGTTTAAACCAGAACTATAAGGTCTAGGTTTGTTACCGTACTAGCAAATCGTATTACAAATCGAAGACCTACAAAGGACTATTTAGTACCAAAGAACGTCCATAAACTAAACATTTTCATTCATTCATTCGTTCAGTGTTCTATGCGCCGTTCCATTTTTACAAAATGTTGATACGAAATTAAAAGAAAAAATGTTTTTAGGGTTCCGTACCTCAAAAGGAAAAAACGGAACCCTTATAGGATCACTTTGTTGTCCGTCTGTCTGTCTGTCAAGACCTTTTTTCTCAGGAACGCGTGGAGGTATCAAGCTGAAATTCATATCAAATACTCAAGTCTATGGTCTCTTGGAGCTGTGAAAAAATCAAACTTCTAAGTCAACGCGATCAAAAGATACTCCCGTTTATGCCGCAAATTTTCGACACTCGCAAGGGAATCAAAACCTACAGGGTACTTCCCGTGAACTCAGAATCTTGAAATTTGGTACGAAGCAACGTCTTATAGCATAGATAAAGGAATAATTACGAAAACCATAAATTTTTAGTTACATCAAGATACTCCCGTTTATGCCGCAAATTTTCGACACTCGCAAGGGAATCAAAACCTACAGGGTACTTCCCGTGAACTCAGAATCTTGAAATTTGGTACGAAGCAACGTCTTATAGCATAGATAAAGGAATAATTACGAAAACCATAAATTTTTAGTTACTTCACATAATATATTTTTTTTACGGAACCCTCGGTGCGCGAGTCCGACTCGCACTTGGCCGGTTTTTTAAATTGATTTTTGTAGTGGTAAAATATAACATTGTGTTATTTAAAGGTATTTAAATATTGCGATTTGATTTCTTTGAATGCATGTTAACAATTCAATAATTATTGTACTGTTTTGTAACAACTATCGAGCTATCACGTATAACGGAGTGAACTGAGCGGCACGCGTAATACGAGTAATGTCATCGAAATGTTTATGTTACAACATAGATATTAAACTAATTATTAATTTAATACAAGTTAAAGAACAGTATTCTTGGTTGTGAGATAGTGTGTGGTGTGTGCATTAAAATAAGAAAATGGAATAACCAAAGAAAAAAAGGAGTGTAAATAATTGGATTTCAGAATAAAATATTAGTGATAAATGATGTACACTTCTTCTAATAATTATTATGGTCGAAGGTGTAGAAACTTTTTAGTCCCTACTATTTTTAATAACCTTCCTGACGATATAAACAGTTGTATCACAAAAACCGCCTTTAAAAATAAAATACATAAGTACCTCTTTAATGTTTTTTGTCAAAGCCTCACTATAGAGAATAACAAAAAAATAAAATAAAAATGTCTGTTTTTTAAATTTAAGAAATGAAGGAATAGTTTTAATTACATGTATGTGAAAGAGTGTCAATAAAAAAAAAAATGTAATATGTTAATAGTAAAAAAAAGGAGCTACGTCTGCCAACAAACTGTTTTGCAGTTTGGCGGAGGTAAATATAATATGTAAAAATTGTTTCTGTGAATAAACACTTTTTCATTTTTTTTTTTTTCATTTTCATTTCATTTGATGCACTAAACTATGTACAAGTGGAAATTTACGCAATATAACCTACAGTTCGGCTCAAATACTAAGATAAATCGACGAAAACAATCGTTTTACAATTTAGTACGATAGTTAAACTAGGGGGCACGATGGTTTAGTTTTGGTACCAGAGGTAGTTCTAGGACTAGCCTTAAACTTCTTTTTGTAATAACGTTTAGTCAAGGTCATGGATTAAAGCTTGTACTAAACCCGGTACTGGGTTTAGACCACGTTTTATAATAACACGGTAAAGGTTTTATGCCGTTTGATGTTTTGGGCGAGCTGAATTATTCAGGCGCATCCACACACAATACACATCGTCTAGAATTCAGTAGTGCTTTTTTCAGTAGGTAGCTGCTCTTATAGATCCTTGAACCATAGATAACGTCATGTATTTCACTACTTACACATCACAAATAGGATTTATAAGTGTTCTCCATTGAACTAAGTCCCATCCGACAAGCATAAATTACCATCTGTAATGTCTTCGTTGTGCACACCCCCTTACTCTACTCGTGCCTGGCGCCATCTGTCATCGAGTTTGACAGTTGACAGTTAAACGATTTAAAAATAGAACGCTCATCCAAATGAGATTTTTTTCTGTCTGTGTTATTGATTGGGATGTTTATTGCGTTATATGCGCACTATGACATTCAAATAATACACCTATTGCAAAAAAAAAAAAGATTTATTTGAAGCTCAAATAAATTAAAAGCAATTCAGCTTTCTAAAGTTGAGACTATTTAATCTTTCAGTTTATTCTGAGATCAACTTGAAATACTTACCACCCCAAAAAAAACAACCTGTGTAATGCAAATTCTAAGAACCTGTAAAGTTCATCATATCGCTTAGTTACAAAAATAGCTAGATTCTAGCTAGTATTAAGCTTATTTTTATAGCTAGGCTAAGCTTCAGTTCGAATTCTAGGAAGTGAATTTATAACAATAATAAGTACCCGTAAGGAGGTCGTGGCTTCCGTCGGGGCTGTGGATTATCGAAAGGATAACGCGGCTCCGACACAAGGGCGAAGAAGGTACATGGGTTTGGTTTTTAGTCAGTAGAAGACTGACACTCCCCTTCGCTCTGTCCAAGAGGGGGGGGGGGGTTATTCGATGATTTTCCACACCAAAAAAAAAACAGGAGCTCATGGCTACAAATAAAAAGCCGCTCGGATCAATCTTTACGTTAAGCCGCACTTGCCTAGGTTATCCCGTGAATAGGTGACCACCCATTACATACAGAATTTCCTCCGTGCCTCGGAAATCACGTTAAGCTGTTGGTCCCGGCTGCCATATATAGATCTTTGGCAGTCGTTACAGGTAGTCAGTGACCTGAAAGTCTGACAACCAGTCTTATCAAGGGGTATGGTTTTACCCAGCGCTAACTGGGTTGTGGAGGTCAGATAGGCAGTCGCTCCATGTAAAATACTGGTATTCAGCTGCATCCGGTTAGACTGGAAGCCGACTCCAACATAGTTGGGCCAGGCTAGGCAGCTGATGATGAATACCCGTAACTATGAGCTTAGACTAATGAATCACCTTCCAGTTAAAACTTACCGAAAACTGCTCAGTCATTTTGACTGATTAAAATTGAAACAGCTATGCAATTACACTTTTATAAATTGATTCATGCATTTTTTGTTTGTTTGATTTTAAATTAGATAGGTACTTACATGTTGTTTTTTAAACTAATTAAAAACAACTAGTGCTCATAAACAAACATACAACAAAATGTACAAGCTGTAACAAACATTTTTAAACAGCTGTAAAAAAATGTTAACGAAGCAGATGAATGAAAGTTTTCAAAAATTTCACATCGTCATTTTCTTGCCCATGTCTTAATTAATTTGGGGTCTGCACTGCACAGGATGTCTTCTTCAATACTTCTCTATTCCCGTCATGTCAGCAGTCGCCTCCTTTCTAGCCATATCATCCTTCACACAGTCCATCCATCGTTTCTTTGGTCTTCCTCTTCTCTTATACAAATACACATTCCAATTAAAAACTTTCATCACATTTTCCTCATTCGTCCACATCACATGGCCCATACTAAACCAACCTATTCAAAATTTCATATTCCAAGATCCAATTTCGTGGGCCGCGGATTTTTGTACTATATAGATGACGTGGCCTCGGCGCAAGAGCAAAGAAGGAACATGGGTTCGGTTTTTAGTCAGTAGAAGTCTGACACTCCCTTTCGCTCTGCCCAAGAGCGGGGGGGGGGGGGGGGTCATTCGATGATTTTCCACCCACCAAAAAAAAAAAAAGATCCAATTTCGTAAGTAAATGATTTTAGTAATAATCCGGTCAATTTAGACATCCGAGGTTACATTAATTTACATCCAGCTGATATAGCTTATTATCTGATCTATAATTTTGTCTCGGCAAATTTTGTGAATAAACTGTTTTGCTGAAAATCGCGAAAAACCCGTTTTTTGTGACCTTTGACTCCTAGTTTTTTTTTTTCCAAGTCTCGGGTCGATAAGGACTTTTCACATTTCATTTTTAATGGTGTTTGAATCAATCGTACCAATTTTCAGCTATTTATTGGTCTAATTTGAACGGACTATAAAACTGTAAATAAACATTTAAATCTCATAATGTCGTATTCCCAGAACAATAAAGTTAATTTTGAAAAGAAATTGTAATAGAACCTAATGACCCAAACCTCTCTGAACACACGGTGCTGCCAACTTAAAATTGAAACACACACGTACAACACTAACTTTTAATATTAATGATACATGAAAATATAGTTTACGTACTTCGTGAATTCACACCAACTTATCACATGTCACGAAAAGTCCTTATTACAAGGGTTTAAGGTACAAAATTGAAGGTTACAGCGGTCTTAGTAGGGTTGTCGAGTGGAACGTTTATGGAAATAACTTTAAAATAAATCCGTTGAGTTTAAAATGCAGTTTAAAAGGACAGGAACGAATGGAGTGGAGTTTTGAATGTTTTTTTTTGTTTGGTTTTGTTTAAACTTGGGTATAATCAATCAGTTAGGGGGAAATACACGATTGAAGTTTTGTTCGGTTTTACTGTCGGGGAATGCGATGATAAATCTATTATCGTAAATCAAACTTTGTTTTGTGAGTTTTTTAAGTACTTTTAAATTGTGTTTTATATTTTGGCAAGAACTGATAATCGTATTGCTTAAATTATTTGCAATTGTTTACGCTTTTTTTTTAGTGGGTGGGATTCATCAAATAATCCCTCCCGCTCTTGGGCAGAGCGAAAGGGAGTGTCAGATTTGCACTGACTAAAAACGACCTAGCCCTTTATGTCGAGGCGGCGGTTTCTGTTGTGAACAACCCGCACATCACCCACAATCGAAGGTGTTTCATGGACTACTACAGACTACGGACTACAGCTAATAAATATTTCTTGGCCACTTCGTACCCAAAAAACCTCCAATAAATACGAACCCGAACCCTTTTCTGTAACATCTCTATCACAAATTGCCTATTACAAATTTTACTACTACTAAAGTCGCTCCACCGTCTTTGTCCAATTGATTCATTACCACTGCTGGGACCAGAATTTATTATCATCTTCGCCTTAAGACTTCCTAGGGACAGTTCCAAGTTATTTACTTTAACTTAATAACCGGCTTACATGCCCTTATTTATGTCAAAACTGCCGAGGGGCGGTTTTTTCCAGTGCAAACTGGATCTATCCGGTTTAGGGATGTCAATGTGAATTTGAATTTATGAATGGTTCCGTGTGTTTGGGTTTTAAGAGGTTCTTAAATTAGAAGTTTTAAGTCCGATGTAATTAGGGAGTGAAGTATGGTTTACTGGGTGTTTCGGTTTGCAGTTTTAAAGCTTAGTAGCATAAAACACTGTTATAAGTGTCTTCACTGAGAAAAATAAATGATAGTATGTATCAAGAATGTGTCTCCGTCAATTATGTAACTTATTTATATAGGAACGCACAAAGGTGTACGATTACAGTAATAAAGTACATTGAGTTGTCCGTAGTAAGATTACTTTATGGATGTCGCTATGATTTTTGTAGATTTTATTAAGAACTTGTTTACTTTTTTGACCAGTCGCAAAGCGTAAATAAGTAGAAAAATAGTCGCTTTATAAAGTTTCTTGATTAATTTGAATAAATAACTTGACTGATATTAACATGCCTTATAACAAAGCGTTTAGGTCTCTTGTTTATGCTAACTATGGCAGTTGTTGCGTTTAAAAAGCACTTGACCAATGTATAAAAGTCACTTGATTGATTTCAACATCTTCGCTGATAGATTAAATCATTAAAATTGTAAGTTTTAAAATGAAATATACTTATGACGATAGGCGATTTGTTTGATAGTATCATGTCAGATGATACATTTTATAATGACAATTAATTGATTGATGTAAGTACGTCTTTGTACAGATCATGTAGCTTATTAAAGTTAAGTAATTAAAAGTGTTGATCTGAATTAAGTACTTCTTTGTTGTGCTTAAGTTGTATGTTTGTTCCTATTAAGTTGTCTGTCTGTTACTATTAAGTTGTATGTTTGTTGCTAATAAGTTGTGTGTTTGTTGCTATTAAGTTGTATGTTTTTTGCTAATAAGTTGTATGTTTGTTGCTATTAAGTTGTATGTTTGTTGCTATTAAGTTGTATGTTTTTCGCTATTGAGTTGTTTGTTTAGGCTCAATTTACACCGCCGCGGAATGGAACTAAGCGACTTTTTGCTACGAAATTCTACTTAACATAATGAACTTTATGTCAATTGGTTAACGTACAAATTACGTACGTTACATAAGGTTCATTATGCTATAAACAAATTCGTTGCAAAAATTCGATTCGATTTCGGTGTAAATTGAGCCTTAACAAACTCAAAAGCAACAAACAAACAACTTAATAGTAACAGAAGACAAACAACTTAAACGCAAAAAAAAAAACAAACAATAGCAACAAACATACAACTTAAACGTAATAAAGATAATTTGAAATATTCTTAAGTGTTTAGTACTGAAATAAAATAATCAAGTAATTTGACTCATTTATCTATATTCAAAACAGCAAGTTAAATAATCAACATAAAATGAACGAAATTGTTATAACATAAGAATAAACGGGTGTTAGGGACGGCCTTCCGAAAACTTCGCAGAGTAATCAGTCCATGAAACAAAGTCCTTTTTTCAGTGTCACCTGAAAAAAGAAACATTTTATATTAATATATATTACACACACATGTCTGCATATGGTGTCGTACGTAACGAATAGTACCATCCCATATCTTCCCGTGGGTGTCGTAAGAGGCGACTAAGGGACTTCCCAGAGAATGGGCAACAGCGTTCTCTGAGCTTTTGTAACAACCGCACTGCGATCGCCAACCCGCCTGCCAAGCGTGGCGATTATAGCAAAAACCCTCCTTTGGGGGTGGCCCATGTCCAGCAGTGGACGTCTTTTGGCTGAAATGATGATGATATATTACACATACACTCACTCGCACACACGCTCACAGACACACCCATGTGAGCTTGCAAGCCCTGCTGTCAGAGGTTTGTGTAACGACAAACAAATGTCAGAAACAGTGACCCAGACCGATGCTAAACTCAGTTCACTTGACTCGTAACGAAAATTTGCATAATAACTCACAAACGGTTTACTAAATCAAAAACGGTCATTATTGAAAGACCTATCCAACAATACCCCACACGATAGGGAACGCAAAACAAATTATCATCTCCACCTTACACGTAGGGGAGGAACCCCAAAAAAAAAAAAAAAAATTATTTGTTTCTCGCACTGCGCCCTTACCTGTTCCCTTCCCGCCAGTAGAGTATTCTTACGAAATTGTGATTGGTCTGAAGAGAAACTAAGCAGTACCTAATGGCAAGTAATGTGGAAAGTAGATGCAAAATACTTACTGGTGAAAATGGGCTTTAAATCCGAGAGGCCCCACGCCTTTAGTAAGTCGCCAGCTTCCTCCATCAAACACTAGGTAGGTATTCACTTGCCGCCACGACTTGATACCGGGACCACTTTAAATAATACTATAGGTACTAATGGCAAATTATCAGAAATTTTATTTAAATTAACACGGGACAATTGCAAAATATCAAGAAAGAAAATAACAAAATTCGACACAATCACGAACGAAAAACGGTTAAACAGACGCGCGCGCTCGAGTCACAGCAACGACTGATTGAAAAAATAAAGACGAAGTTACCATTTTAAATTAATTATTAATTTAAAAAAGTTAATTGATTTCTCATATTATTTTCCGATCATTACTTAGATGAAGACATTTATAAATGTAATAAAGATATTTTATTAATGTTGCTAATCAAGTATCTTAGTAGGATTTATCATGAACTACATTTACATCAATAACGTAGTTTTTTAACTGAATTATATGCAAATGATTAAAATACCCCAATCATTTTATCTTATTAGAATTAATAATGGTTTATGACGTCACCAAAATTAAATAAGAAGTTTTATTGTTTTAAACATATTTCACTTTATAAGCGTACAATCATTTCAATTTGATTTCCACAATCAATTGTGGTTTGTTGTTTTAAAATGATTAATGATTAATTTAATCGTTTTTTACTCAATCAAGCAAAATTTCAACTTGATAGGAGACCAGTTTTCTCAGTGTTGTTTTAAGAAGAAGAGCCTTTTGAAGTATTTAAGCGTTTTATTCGTACTTACAGTTTTTGTTTTACGCGGTGTAAGGGACACCGGTGTTAAATTAATGTTCAGTACATTATTCTGAACCTAATAGACGTACACGTCTATAATTATAGCATAATCAATACATGCTCCATTTGTTTCGTGCATGTTCATAGAACTGGTTACTTGGCCTTTCTGAAGAACATCAATAGAGTCAGTGTTTGTCCTTCTAGAATCTAAGGCAACCACTTTCGGCGTATCCACTTTGCCTTGTAAAATATACCTTTTGTAAGTCACTTTGCGCTTTGATCTAAATAAAACATTTTTCATTACTCATACTCTGAAAGTAGGTCAGAACATGCCTGCGGAGCGGGTTGAAAGTACTACTTTTCAGCCCTAGGGAGAATCGCTTTCTACTGACAGCTGTCAAATTATTTGATGTAATTGGGAGCAAGCCTATTGGCATCAACCAATTTAATTAGGAGCAAGCCTATTGCCATCAACCGAAGTAATTGGAGGCAAGCCTATTGCCATCAACCAATTTAATTAGGAGCAAGCCTATTGCCATCCACCAATTTGGGTTATTGGGAGCAAGCCTATTGCCATCAACCAATGTAATTAGGAGCAAGCCTATTACCATCAATTGATGTAATTGGGGGCAAGCCTATTGCCCCCAACCGATGTAATTAGGAGCAAGACTATTGCCATCAACCAATCTAATTAGAAGCAATCCTATTGCCATCAACCGATGTAATTAGGAGCAAGCCTATTGCCATCCACCGATTAGATTTAACCGATTTTAAGTGTTTCTCTTATGTTTACTTTTTAAATTTTTTGTCAATTTGTTTTTTTTTTCTTTCAATTTAGGTTATTGGGCGCAAGCCTATTCCCATCAACTTTCCTTGTATTCGTAATGAAAAGCACAGTGTTTACCTCGGGTTAAAGACTTATTTAGTCCCTCGAACTATTAGCGCCCTCGCTGCGCTCATGCGCCAAACCCCGTCTCGGGGACTAAATAAGTTACTTTCACCCCTAAGGTAACAATGTACTATTACAACTGTATCGAAGCTAAAAATAATATTTTATTAATTCTAAAGATCCATACAGCCTCCAGAGATAGATCTTCACTTTTGACAGTGTTCTTTACCCAGTTCTCTAGAATTCAACTGAATTTTTCAGACACGACACTACCCTAGGGATCCACCCAAAATGGGTTTTTATCTAATTTGTAAAACATAGTACGGGATGAATTTGTAACTTGATATTTATTCCTGTGGGGTTATTGAGCTTCAAGTACGTATTTATGAAGGTTAAAATGTTGCTGCTGCTAAACCAATCTACCTATCTAACAACGTAAAGTTCACTAGTTCACCTCAGTCAAGTGAGCGCACATAATTCAAAAGCGAACTCATTTGTTTTTAAAGTAAATCATCGCGGTACCACAACGTGACATCGTTCCAATCCTCAACATGAAAGAAGCGAGCCCTGTGGTCAATGCCAAGTCCCTTCTTTGTTTGATTTGCAATGCAAGTTGAAAGGTGTGGCCATATTTCAGGGTGTAATCCAGACCATCTATCTGTTCTCTCTTCTCTCTGGCATGATTCTCCATGGAACCAACATCGAATTAAGAAGGAACCAGTCCCTGAAATATGACGTAACTTGGCGCATGCTTTGACTTATGCCCGGTTTCTGAGGCACTTTATCTGTGGTTTATCTATTCATATGCGTACATTTGAATAGATAAACCACAGATAAAGTGCCTCAGAAACCGGGCATTAGACATTCAGATCCAACGTTTCTTCTCACTACCCTGCCTCAGCGCCCTAAGTGTGTACTCGCTTAGCTTGTAAGTTTTTTGCCCTGTCTTACACTCACAAGGCACCCATAGAATAGTCTGGTTAAGCAGACGACAACTTCCTAGGTAGAAGTTCAATCGCTTAGCCACTGCGCCACCCATCTAACCGTGCCCCCTTTGACTTGGCTGTCCCTATCTGTCATTTTAGGTTTGACAGCGACAGAAATAACGCTTAACAAGCAGTCTAAGCCAATAAGGCAAGCCAAGTAACGTATCAAGATCTCCTCCACATCCACACGCAGAATACAATTTTCCTGTGAAAATTTTGAAAAAATTTACGTTTGGTATCTTGATGACGGAACCCTGGGAGGCGATGTAGATTCTGTTTTACAAGACTTCAATTTCTTAAAAAATGAACTACATAACATTGGCCTCGACCTTAATATTTCTAAATGCGAAATTTTTGTAACGGACAGCAGTACCCACAGACAAAATACTTATTCAAAATTTAACGCAACAGCTCCTGGCATCAAATTCATAGAAAAAAACTCCCTTCGTCTCCTTGGTTCTCCAATCTTTGAAAATTCTTTTCCCGATTTTATCGAGGAAAAAATTCAAAATTTCAATGATGTTTCGGAAAGACTACTCCAAATTAATATGCATTCGGCCATCACCATAATTCGATACTGTTGTTTCGGGCCTAAATTAACATATTTCCTTCGTGCTTCCCCTTTATGGAGTCACACTCACCTTTTGGACAGAATGGACCAAATTATCAAACATACCTTAACATCAATTTTAAATGTGGCATTGGATGACCGAGCTTGGGCACAAGCTACTCTTCCCATACGCATGGGAGGACTCGGCGTCCGCAAAATTTCCAGTTTAAGTTTACCGGCTTTCATATCCTCGGTCCACGGCACTGAGAAGTTAATCAGGAATATCCTGGCTTCCACACTGATTGATTTTGATGTGCCGTGCTTCTCTGAGGCTATCGAGGCTTGGAAACTCGCTTGCCCAAACACTGAAGCACCCGACCATCCGTTTTCCCAGAGACGGTGGGATGAGCCGCTTTGCAGAGTAGTTCAGAACAATTTAGTCAACACGTCTGCTACTACTGCTGAGCGTGCGCGCCTGCTGGCTGTGGGTGAATGGGAATCGGGTCTTTGGCTTCACACACTGCCGTCGTCGAGCATAGGCACTTTGTTCGACGACACGACCTTCCGCCTCGCTGCTTCTTTGCGCCTTGGTGTCGCCTGCTGTTCTCCTCATCGCTGTCATTGTGGTGAAGCTGTCAGCAGCCTCGGTCACCACGGCCTGTCATGCAGCCGTAGTGCTGGCCGTTTCGCGCGGCACGCGAACTTAAACGACATCATCCGACGTGCTCTTGTCGCCGTCGGCGTACCAGCTGTTTTAGAACTTGGCACGCGACGATGACAAGAGACCGGACGGCATGTCTTTGTTTCCTTGGAAGATGGGTAGGCCTTTAGTGTGGGACGCAACATGTGTCGATACTCTTGCGCCATCACATCTTCCAAGTTCATCGTGCTGCGCAGGTGGAGCCGCTGCGGCTGCAGAAAACCTCAAGCGGCGTAAATATAGTAACCTTTGCGGAAACTATATTTTCGAGCCGTTTGGGGTTGAAACTCTGGGGCCGTGGGGTCCGAGTGCTCATAGCCTGTTTAAGGAAATCTCGAAACGCTTAGTTGACGCTTCTCGTGACCCAAGGGCTGGCTTTTATCTTGGCCAGAGGCTAAGTGTTGCCATACAACGAGGCAATGCCGCCAGTCTTTTGGGCACATTACCGGCTGACAGCGTTGAGGAGCAGTATTTCGATGCCTTTTTATAGTTAATTGTTAGTTTAGTTTATTTTATAGTTTTTAATTAAGTTGAATTATCTAAATAAAGTTTTTTATTTTCCTGTGTAATGAACTTGGGCTATTTAAATAATATAATGAATCTGACCAATCAGACAGAAGAAAGGACTGTTGGGTGAAACAGCGGAAAAAGTGTGCCCGCCGGAAATGTTCAGTGGTGTGTGAATTAATATTATGGGAAACTAGCTGATGCCCGCGGCTTCGCCCGCGTGGATACTGTAAAAACAATCCTTGATGAGGATTATGATCACTTGAAAATTTCAGCTTGATCGGTGCAGAACTTATTGAGTTTTTGAAGCGTACACAAACCAACATAACAGTTTTATATATAACAGTATAACAGTTTTTATAAATGGAGTTTTTTGTAGTATAGACTTGCTTCCTCGTTGGTCTAGTGGTCATAAGCGCGACTGCTGTGCAGCAGGTCTTGGATTCAATTCCCACGTCGTCGGGTAAAGTGTAATCTAAACTGAGGTATGTTTGAAACCCGTCGGGGCTGCGGGTTGTTCGAAAGTCAGTAGAAATCTGACACTCCCTACCGCTTTGCCCAGAACGGGAGGAGTCATTTGATGATTTCCTACCACACACAAAAAAAAAAAAGAATGTTCTAGAGTAAGATCAATCCAACCTCAAATTAGCTAACTTAATGGCTAACGAGAACGGTAAAATTAAATAAGCTTAGAAAGTACTATAGTTGGTTAACTGTTTATATATTTGTACTCTGCTCTAGTCCAGCAAAAGAGACATGACCTCAAAAAAAAAGGATAAACCATAAACAAGCGACCATAAATAAAATGGCCGCCATAATTACAATAGAACCAATTTAGAACGCGCCACTCGAATCATTACAGACGAAAAAAAAATAAGGCAAAGGCAAGCGCGCCGACAGCCAACATAGTTGACATGGCGCACTTATTTCAGTGTTGCCATCAATTTCCAACCCGCCCGTTCTGGGTAATTTGCCGAGACGTTCTCCCGCTGATTATTTATGCCACTCTCATTGGCGGAGACATTCTTAGCTGTGGGGGACTTTTAATTTTTATTTCTCTCCAGTTTGTTTTGACGTCAATAAATGACGGGAAGGTTTTGGCGCGAATTAGCGGTGGATAGGACGTGACGGCGCGAAACGATGACTGATTATCGGTTCGGGAAGTTAATTTTTCAAAATGGTTTTAGGTTAAGTGGTACTTGGCGCTGTCATTTACTTTTGGTGAACTCAGGGTTTGACCGTCTGACCCGTTTTAATTTAAGTTCGGGGAATTAAGTAAGGTTACGTCTTGGTTAGTTTTCTTGATAAATGGCGTCGAGTCGTGTCTCTGACAGTTATGATTGCATTCGTACTTCGATATGGTTGTGAAATAGTAGTTTGTGATATAATAATTATGTTCGCAAGTTTCAGCTCTCGGGCCTTGGAAACTGCCGCTTGTTGTACGAAAGCGATATCGCGGCCTGGACACAAAGGGCTAAGAAGAAACATGGGTGGTTTTTAGTCAGTAGAAGTCTGACACTCCCTACCGCTCTGCCCAGAGCGGGAGGAGTCATATGCTGATTCCCACACTCCAAAAAAAAAAGGGCTCCACACATCGACTATTTTAGCCCACATGAATCAGCATATGACTCCTCCCGCTCTGGGCAGAGCGGGAGGAGTCATATGCTGATTCCCACACTCCAAAAAAAAAGGGCTCCACACATCGACTATTTTAGCCCACAGCTTATTGGACAAACGGCAAACGTCCAGACCCAACTTTTCGAAAACAGTAAGCGTAATAAAAATAAATAAATTTATGCATCCATCTTTATAGATAATCAGAGTTTCTGCCTCGTGAATCATTAACCAGTAGTAAATAAGTAATGCTAGCATTTAAAACCCAAAAATACACAGGTATCGAAAATTAAATACTTTCAGTAAAGAAAGGTCACAGAAGTGAAAATTATTAAAATGTCGCGTGAGGTAACCACAGATTAATTATGACAGCGGCCATAAATTATAGAGGACAGTATTGCCAGGCTTAAAAGCGACATTTCGTAAGTGTACGTCAATACGTTATTAATTAATGTAGTTCCGATTTAAATCGTGAAAGATGGAAGTTTTTTAATGTCAAAACGTTTATTAATTTTTGATATGAATATAAGAACATTATGATATGATTATCTTACGGTTGTAGGCAGAAACAGAACGTTACACACTCTTTTCACTTTGTCCACATTCATACATCAGGGGGTATAAAATCCCGTCGGGGCTGCGGATTATCGAAAGAGGTGACGTGGCCTTGGCACAAGGGCGAAGAAGGAACATGGGTTGGTTTTTAGTCAGTAGGAGTCTGACACTCCCCTTCGCTCTGCCCAAGAGCGGGAGGGGGGTTATTCGATGATTTTCCACGCACCAAAAAAAAAAAAAAATAGGGGGTCTAAAATGTCCACTGCAGATCATAATTATTATAAATTGCGTTAAAAACCTTAAAATGGACCTTTCATAATAGTAACAGCGTCTGTGACCATTTTACGAGTTATAACATTACCGTGTTATAACGCAATTCTTATTAGTTTCCTATTATGATCTATTTACCCGACTGCGGCGAAGCCCAAAAGGAGGGTTATGTGTTTGACGTGTATGTATGTAAGTATGTATGTATGTCCGTTTCTTTGTTCCCTCAAAACTCATAAACCGATGAACCGATTTGAATAAAATATACGTCATTAGATTCGTATTGATGGCGCGAGTGTTATAGGCTACATTAAAATTAAAAAACTAAGAAAAATTGCGGATTTTGGGGGCCAAATCGCGGAGTTCAAATTTTTTTTTTCCAATGCCATCGAGTAGGGTATCAAAATAAAGGGTTTTAAAAGGAGATTACAAAAATATATAATACTTATATGTTTAAAAGAAATTCAAAGTGGAAAATCCTATAACAAGCACAAAAGTTAAATCATCTGCGAAGAATTTTACGCGACCAACACACAAAAGAACTAAAAAGCTGGAAATAAAAAAAAGTAGTTAAAAAACTAAAAAACCCGACTGAAAAAACTGAAAAGCAAAAAACAAGCACATTTTAAATTAAACAAAACTTGGAAGCAGGCGGGGTTCATTTGAATATTAAATTATGAAAAGAAAAAATGAAAAAAATAGAATGGACCCCGCCTGCTTCCAAGTTTTGTTTAATTTAAAATGTGCTTGTTTTTTGCTTTTCAGTTTTTTCAGTCGGGTTTTTTAGTTTTTTAACTACTTTTTTTTCCTAAATGATCTCCGAAACTACTGAGCCTAAAATTTTGAAAAAAATACGGAAATTAGTTCAACACTTATAGATTACAGGAAAACCTATAAGAAGTCTAAAAGAGAGAGAAGAGGTAAAATAACATGGAAAATCTCTCAATATCTAGGTACTACAATGGTAACACCGAAACTTTTCACAGCAGTCCTCGAAGACATCGTGAAATGCTTAAACTGGGACTGTTGCGGTGTTAACATCAATGTTGTTCTCTTTGCTGAAAACTTCGGGGATCTTCAAACAATGCTTCAAGACCTGTACGATGCTTCTTTTAAAGTAGGTCTTAGAATGAACATGGCCAAGACGAAGATTATGACAAACATCAACACCTTTGCAAATCCTTCTGTCAAAGTTGGAAATGAAGAGTTGGAGATGGTTGACCAGTATGTCTATCTTGGCCATGTTCTTTCATTTGGCAAAGAGCATCAACAAAGGGAGATATCCCGAAGAATACAGCTTGGGTGGGCCGCGTTCAGCAAATTGGACGACATTCTGAAGTCAGCCAAAATTCCACTGTGTCTAAAGTCCTGCCTCTATAACCAATGTGTTCTGCCTACAATGACTTACGGTGCTGAAACATGGACGCTCACACAGGAGGCTGTGTACAGACTAAGAGTTACACAGAGAGCCATGGAGCGTTCCATGCTAGGCATAAAACTGGTAGACCGAGTTCCAAACGTCGACATCCGAAGACGCACAAAGGTCACCGATATTGGAAAGCGCGTTATGGAACTCAAATGGGGTTGGGCAGGACACCTGGCAAGGCGTAGAGATGGCAGGTGGAGTAAGGCTGTCACCGAATGGCGTCCAAGAACGGGTAAAAGAAATGTAGGTCGCCCGGCGGCGAGATGGGCAGACGATATAGTTGCCATCGAGGGAAAAACCTGGATGAGACTGGCACAAGAACGTGGCGTTTGGCACCAGAAAAGAGAGGCCTATACCCAGCAGTGGGTGAATTCGGGTTGTGGATGATGATGATGACAATGGTACGGAACCCTTTATGTGCCCCGTCTTGCACTTGTCCAGTTTTAGTGTAGTGGTAATTCTCCATACATTCCTTTAAAAACTTGCATTCCCAAAATCTCCGATTGCACCACAGAAAATCAGTATTCCCAGTACTGCTTACCCGTCTAGATATCCGTTATATATTATCACTATCAGCTTATCACTCGTAATGCCGCGGCCGTGTACACGTAAGTGCGTCTAATCTCAAGATAAAGATAACGCCGGATATCTCTTAAGAAAACACTATTCATTTAATTAAAAACGTTATCGCTTGTGCTTTTTTTTCTGTGACGGTAGCTTGTGACAATTTTGAATGCGTTTTTTTATTTGAATACTAGAAGTCATACTTTGATTGATTAATGTAAATAAATGATTATTAGTTCATCAATCATCATCTAGTGAGAAGTACCCGCAACGGGTGTGCGTGTATCCACCAGATATATGAACGTGGAAAAGGCAAAAGGATTATGTAAAAAACGTAGTCAATGGCGTTCTGTGGTTTCTACCGGGCAGGTCTTGGTCTTTGACAAACATCCAGAAGTCCAAACTCAAGGTTTGCCAAAGAGCAATGGAACGCAGTATACTAGGTGTTAAATTAACGGATCGTGTTCGAAACACAATATTGCGCTTCAAAACAAATATAGCTGACGTGGCTCAAAAGGCTGCCCAACTGAAGTGGGACTGGGCAGGACATGTCTGGCGCATGCCGGACAAACTGTGGGCCAAAATAGCAGGAAACTGGTGCCCTGACACAGTGAGGCGGGGTCGCGGCAGGCCACGAAGGAGATGGCGGGACGAATTAGACAGGTTCCGTCAGAATTGGAAGGAGGACGCACGGGTCCGAGAGAAATGGAAAGAGTGGAGGGAGGCCTTTGCCCAGGAGTGGGAAAGAGCAGGATAGATAAAAAAAAGGTAGAAACCTTAGGAAAAAGGCGCGATTTTATGTGTTTATGTAATCATCAGCTGCCTAGCCTCTTTGAGGTCGGTTTCAGTCTAACTGGATTACTGGATGCAGCTGAATACTAATTTAGCATGGAGTGAAAGCCTATCTCACCTCCACAACCCAGTTACTGGATAATCAGATGCGTTAGTAGATTTGTAACTTTCTGACTAACCCGTAATGACTGCCAGAGATCTACTATTGTCCGCCAAAACTCCTGTATAACTGTATCATCATTCTCCCGCCCTTATCTCAATTTATTTGAGATCGGCGCAGCATGTCTTCTTCTTCCATACTGCTGACCTGTTTCTCGTCATCTCAGTAGTCACCTCCTTTCTAGCCATATCATCCTTCACACAGTACATCCATCGTTTTCGTACTTCTATTAACATTCATTTAAGTAACGCCTTGTGTTCATGGAAACGAGCTTAATATTACATAACATAACATCACGCCGTAATCCCCGAAGGGTTAGGCAGAGTATCTAATAGTACCCCACTTTGCCAGTTATGTTTAAGACCCATGTAATAGGGGGCGAGCCTATTGCCATCAACCGGGCACAAATCCAGACTCCGTGGCTGTTACTGATAAATTCCTTATGGAAAAACCCAATTACACTTAGCCCGACCCGGGAATCGAACCCAGGACGTCATGCTCAGCAGTCGCGCTTGCGACCACTACACTAACGACATAATTTAAGCATTATTACATAATATAAATAAATTGATGACCATCTCTTATGAAACAACGTAAATCCAATTCTGAAAAGGAAAAACTATGAAAAGAATTTCCCAGAAACTCCCAATGAATCACTATTCGTATACGATTTAAAATTATAATGCTACTATTAAGTAGGAAACTATTAATGTTTCATTCATGTTTCCTGAAACTCTGAAACGTAGCGCGGGTTTTGGAGACATGTGTGCGCCATGTGCCGATGGGGAGAAACTGTGGAGTCGTGTTGGGGTTAAAGATTTTTTTGTAGTAATTATAGTTTTTTTTTAATTCTTCATTTATTTACATTCTAATATAAAGTACTATGAAATAAATTGAAGTGTTGTGTATTATTATTTCAAAGATTTTAGATTTTAACACACTAATTATCGATTGTTTTGAATAAATATTTCTTCAAAATAGCTTTAGTAGGACTATTCAGAGTCAGAAAGATTATCTGATTCACTACATAGTATAAAACAAAGTCGCTTTCTCTGTCCCTATGTCCCTTTGTATGCTTAAATCTTTAAAACTACTCAACGGATTTTGACGCGGCTTTTTTTAATAGATAGAGTGATTCAAGAGGAAGGTTTTAGTATCTTTTTTGCACCCGTGCGAAGCCGGGGCGGGTCACTATCTATCTATAAGATATAAATAAAAAGAGAAGTCCTGACTGACTGATTGACTGACTCATCAACGCCCAGCCCAAACCCTTGGACCTAGAAAGCTGAAATTTTGCACAGAGGTTCCCTTTATAATGTAGACAAGGAATAAGGAAGGATTTTTCGAAATTCAACCCATAAGGGAGTTAAATAGGGGATGAAAGTTTGTATGGAAAATCGGTTTTTCACGCGGGCGAAGCCGCTGGCAAAAGCTAGTAGTAAATAAACTCGAAACCGGTTCCATGGTGCACTCTAGACTTTCAATTTTAAACCCATTCCCAATCATCATCATCATTTTTATTACAGCCACGAATCACCCACTGCTGGGTAAAGCTTCCTCATTCTCTACTTCAATGCAATTAATGTTAATACTGCAGTTTTAATATGCCTTAGAAAATCACAAAACAATTACTCTCGAATACCAATCACCGTTAAGAAATCCCCCTTGCATTGCATAACTTTGCCAAATCCTAATCTACAAAACACCAAGGCCATAGGTATCCGTTATTAATTTCCCGAACTACACACAAATGTAATGTACGCATTAGCTGGTAATTTTCTTCCCACGGACGTGGTATCAAGTGAAATTGCTAAGCGTATGGCTTTGTCCACGGTGAGGAGTTGCGAGCGGGTTGTGTAGCGGGGGCGGAGTAATTAACATGTTTGCGAAACCAGCGTTTGTTAGTCCATGTGTTTATAGTGAAGTTATACAACAGCTTTTTTATGTTATCCTAAATATCAAATATATCTAGCAGTATTAAAGCAACCGTTTTGAAACATTATTATTCTCTAGGATCTTTTTTTAGTATTTATGTCGTCTGAACACTCTCCTATCCGCGACGAGCGAGTCAAAAAAATCAAAGGACGACTTTTGTTTTTTTCGTGTCGAATTTAAAATACAGAAACTAAACGCAGTCGAAATAGCAGCTGCTCCATGTAATGTACTGGTATTCTGCTACACCGGTATATATATATATATGACGGCGGGAGCGTGGGCGTAGCGATAGCTGGGTCTTCTTCGTTATGGTTTCTTGGTACGGGTTCCATGATAAAGTTGGGTACTCGGGCAAACCAATGTTTGTTTTAACTCGTATTTACAGCTGTTACTTTTATTACACAGTAGATATTTACACTAAGTAGTAATACAGAAACTCAGACTTGTACGGTGGACGTGACAGTTTCGATCCTAAGATCTGTTCAGTATCGTATCAGGTATAGCAATCCCTGTCTATAGTTCTGCATCGACTCTGTCCACGTTATTGGCGGCAAATTGAAGCGCCAACTCACGGCGTCCACAGTACAAGCCAATCAACCAATCAGAGCCGTCGACCAATGAGAATCGAGCAACTTTTCGTTCGGAAATGTTTACATGGAAATAATAATTAAAATGTGTTTTCGTTTTGAAATGCTTGCGACGACATATATTTTATTGGGGTCGGGCAAACCCGACCCTAGTAAACTGGGGAAAAGGCTACTTTGATGATGCAAATCAACGCGGAACGTCACCTAAACGCAATGCCATCCGAAAAACCAGTCTCGCTCGTTTTTGTTCTAATCGCTCCCGCTACCGCCCCCGTGTTTCCACCCTGAACAATACCTATATTCTTACTGAGCATAAGCACAATAAGGCGAAGATGATGTGAGAATTAGCCAGCAATGAGCAGTGCTCACAGAAATGTTTGCTCTTGAGCAGATAAGCTAATTATGTATTAATAAAGGTTATGTCGGAAACGTGCGTATGCTATAGCTAAACGTTTCAGTATGCTCCTTCATTTGAAGATGGTTAGTCTGTGAAATGCTCAATGCTTGTGCAATGGTTTAGTTGTGAAAAAGTTAATTACAAATTCATGATCTTAGCATGGATTTTGAGGTATTGACTTACTGAGTTATACGGGCAAGTAACAGATTTATTTCTTAATGTCACATTTTAATGTGCTTAGAATAAAATAGAAAACGTACTAAGAGAGCCTTTTAATGCTCCTCTATAGCATGTGGCCAAGGCCGCAGCCAGGCTAAGGAGAAAAAAAAAGAGAAATAATCTATAAATAAAAATATATATATATATATTGAGGTGACTCCATTACTTTTTGAAACCAAATTCGATGACGTTTTTAAAGAGCCGAATAACGAATGTGTTGAGGATATGTACTTGGAATTTAGAAATGTGGATATGACTAATGAATGAACACTACTACTATTAGTATTTTTAGAATTAAGTAGATGTTAATTTGTAATCGATTATAAATGGGTGGTTTATGTCTAGATTTGTGCACGGTTGATGGCAATAGGCTCGCCCCCTATTGCATGGGACTGAGACATAACTGGCGAAATGTGAGAGCCTAACCCTTCGGGATTACAGGCGTGATGTTATATTATGTTGATTATAAATGACAACAAATTTTTGACTCCACTATCTACATCAGTTTTGTAATTTGTATTGTACAGTATTAGCGGTTCCATCCAAGATTGCCGAATAATCTTGAAACACAACCTATTTTGATTCCCTATTTTATTTTAAAACTTCTCCTCAACAAAGAAAAATGCTATTATAGTATAAATGAATATTTAAATGATAAAATATAAATAATGTATAAAAAATCCTATGTAAGTATGTAAAGAATTCCTATTATGGTATTATTGAATTTATTATGGATATAGTTTTTTGTATTTTTAAAGTTTCCTCTCTCATACTGTATTTTTGCTTTTTGCTGTGCCCGACTGGGTCCATAATGATCTCATTATTTTTTATTTACCACTTATGTACACACTAGCTTTTGCCAGCGGCTTCGCCCGCGTGAAAATGACGATTTTCCATACAAACTTTCATCCCCTATTTAAATCCCTTAGGGGTTGAATTTCGAAAAATCCTTCCTTATTCCTTGTCTACATTATAAATGGAACATCTGTGCAAAATTTCAGCTCTCTAGGTCCAAGGGTTTGGGCTGGGCGTTGATGAGTCAGTCAGTCAGTCAGGACTTCTCTCTTTATTTATAACTAGCTTTTGCCAGCGGCTTCGCCCGCGTGAAAATGACGATTTTCCATACAAACTTTCATCCCCTATTTAACTACCTTAGGGGTTGAATTTCGAAAAATCCTTTCTTATTCCTTGTCTACATTATAAAGGGAACCTCTGTGCAAAATTTCAGCTTTCTAGGTCCAAGGGTTTGGGCTGGGCGTTGATGAGTCAGTCAGTCAGGACTTCTCTTTTTATTTATATAGATTGTGGAATGCAAATAAACTATTGAGTATTGAATATTTTAGAGCAAATACAACTGTGATCCACAATGAATCCAAGTATAACTTAAGTCCGGAAAAAATCTAGTTATTTGAAACACATTTTGAGACCATTGAAATATAATTCTTATCCAACTACAACAATCTTAGTTACGTTCATTCTATCAAAAGTCGTCGCCTTTCAAAGAAAAAGTGACAGATTTCTTTTTGTAAACTAAAATTAGCGTGTCCCTCCACGGATTTCGACTGTATCTCGGAACGGTAAGACTCAAAATCGTGTGATTATGTATCAAAGGCGGACTTTTTCCCATAGATTTGGGTTTTTTCATGTCGCATCAAAGGGACACTCGTTCTTTTGGATTCCTTTAGGAAGTGTGTTATTAGTGACAAATATAGCTATGAGCAGATTCCGGATATTATTCTCTTTTCAGCTTTTATTACTGTTTGTTTTTAAGAGCGTATGGTACCTCAGATTAGCAACCCTATTTGTGGTGGTTCAAACTTCGCTTGTAATACTGTTAGAATAAAGTTCTAATCAGCTTGCACTACAAAGCGGTTGTTACGTCTTTCGCTGCGGCCGAATAGTGCGAAATTAGTGGTATTTTGCGATTTACAAAAAAACTATTGATTGGACTAAAAAAGTAAAACACTATGCTATGACTTTAGTTTGTTGCTTGTAGAATTATTTGGCAAAAAAATCAGAACGATGACATGTATTTTAGTATGGTTTTTACTCGTTAAAAGTAATTTTTAGAGGTATCTTCGCGATTTTTTTCTATCGAGCAAAGTTAGTTGTATTATGTTTTCACAACACTATGGCACTAGCATATATCCTGAAGAATATCATATATTTTTCTGATGTTGATTACTGCAGTAAATCATATACTTTTACGCATTATAAAACTCGCGTTTGAGGTACATACGCTCTTAATTTTATTGTTAGAGTGATGGTTTAATAATTAAGATGTACAGGTTCCTGTTGAGAGTACTAAACTTAGTTAATTACGTTTGGGCTGCGGGTTGTTCGAAAGAGATACCGCGGCCTCGACACAAAGGACTAAGAAGGAACATGATGGGTGGTTTTTAGTCAGTAGAAGTCTGACACTCCCTACTGCTCTGCCCAGAGCGGGAGGAGTCTTTATGATTTCCAAAACCCCAAAAAAAAGGTTACGTTTTGTTGCTGACAGTACCCAATTCTAAGTACAGTCCGCAGCATCAATAGAAACGTATAGAAACTATTTTCGCCTTTCCTATTAATTTCATTTTCATGTTACGTACCGAAACTAATATTTTTGAATCCATTTTATCGTAAAGTAGGTAATATCTCAAAGTTACAATCGTTATTTCAAGACTTGCGCGTTTGAACTTTTCCAATTGTTTACATATTTCTGCTTGCGTGGCTTTACCCCATAGTTTCTGGAACTTGTTGCATACATCCACATTTACTACTAACAGCTGCTGGTAATTATAGGCCGAGGAAATTAAGGAATATCCAAATATTCCTTAATTTTGTGTGCTGTGGAATATAGCATTCTGCAGTCCATCAGCGCCCTTTGAAACTGCTTTAGTCTAGTGTTCACAACAAATTATTATTTGGTTTTCCTATCAGGAATTTCTCTGTAAAAAGCTCGCCCCCTCGGAACTTAAACCTCTGCCTAACCCTTCGTATAACAGGTTTAATGTTATGTTATGAACACCCTTAATTTCTCCAAAATCATCTAGCTCGACACCTTTTCCTCAAAAACTAATCTTACGTTTTTCCACCACAAAACTTCCAGAAGTCTTTAACTAAATCGGTACCACGTCGCGGGTGCATGTTGGCTTGTCGCCCAGCCGTGGGCGTGGCCCAATGATGGAGTGGGGAACCGCCTCGGACCATAACTCAGGCGAAGGCGTGGATATCTACAGTCCGAGCTGTAATTCAGTTGTCTATGCCTGCAGATTGTTGCGGCGGGGAATGTTGCAAGAATAGGTGTGATAGGAAAGGTCTGTTCGAAGCTCATTCAACTTGAGTCTTGACTAGACTAAATAGAATAAGAATTTGTGTCGCAAATGATTTCTGCCGGGGCTGCAGGACTTCGAAAGAGATACAGCGGCTACGGAACACAAAGGGGTAAGAAGGAACATGGCTAAGTTTAAGTCAGTAGAGAACTGAGCTCCGCTCAGAGCAGGAGGGGTCATGTGATGGTTTCCCATCAACAAAAAAAAACGACGATGCCCCATCTCCTGTTCTATTATTTTTGTACCGTGGTCTCTCTTTGCACCTTGAGGAACCTGTCCAAGGCGACTACTAACTTTATGAACTGGAATTCGAAGACTTGTGACATACTCAGTTCCTCTCCTCTGGGGGATGTCTGGGGGCCTGTTTCCCGAGCAGTGTGACCGCTAAAGGCTAATTATGTTTAATGAATGGAAGTACGGAAGGATGGATTGTGTGGAAGACGGTATGGCTATGAAGAGACCTGCGTAAATGGACATGTGTTTCACCCAGAAGTAGCGAAAGTTGAAATATGCTCAACCATTTCTGTGTCAGAGATAAGAAATCTATAGTTACGTTTTACAAACTCTCAACCTGACGACGTGCCACGAACATCAAAAGTGAAGCCAAGTTTTTATCTATGTGTGTAGACAATGTCTCGTGAAGTCGTGACGTACTAGGAGAAATGCGTGTGGTTTTAGTGTAGGTGTGTGCTTCTGTGTGGTTTTGTGGCTTCACTGTTGGTGTTCGCGGTGCGCCGTCTTTCTTTTTTTCTTGGTCTGAGCTCTCAACATTGATCTCTCTGTCGTTATGTTGAATAGTTGGGCAAATTTCTACCTCAAGAAACACTAACTTATCAGATTTACGTGATTTTTGTTTTAATCACACTAATATTATAAAGGCGAAAGTTTGTTTGTTACTTCTTCACGCAAAAACTACTGAACGGATTTGGAGAAAATTTGGTACACAGATAGTTTATAACCTGGATTAACACATTTTTATCCCGATTTTATCTTTCCGTGGGATAATTTTCGAGTTGTAGCGGGCGAAGCCGGTGGCAACACCTAGTAATGTAATAAACTCATCCTAGGTAATGGTTACCGATACAATACATTCAATAATATTGTCTTAAATTATTTAGATTCTTAATTGGTTGGAATAGGTACACGTTTATCTAATATATAAAATTCTCGTGTCACAGTTTTCGTTGCCATACTCCTCCGAAACGGCTTGACCGATTTTGATAAAAAAAAAGACGGGTTGCACTCCGGGAGTGCCGGCAGAAGTGAAAACTTGATTATTAACGTTGAGCATGTTTGATATTTTGGAATGGTTAGGGAATAATTTTGCACCAATTGCTTTAACAGTATAAAAGTACTATCATTTATGTGGTAGAATACAATATTGATTTATTGCGCTATCGTACACAAACATGACAATTTATATTACATTAAAAATTTAACACTTTAAAACTATTACAATTATTTTACATTAAAAAGTTTATCTCTCCGAAAAATCAACTTTCATCCATAATTTCAACGACTTTTTCACCATCATCATTACCAGAACTATCATCGCCAATCTCTAAAACTGATACGATAGGTTTATGGTAGCTGAAGTAAGAAACGAACAGTTTTGATTCGAACCTATTTAAATGTCTAATAAAGACCGCATCAATAGTAGTTTTGTATTTCGTTGTGCTAAGATTGCGATCATT
Organism: Diarsia mendica; assembly: GCA_949316265.1. Classification (NCBI taxonomy): domain Eukaryota; kingdom Metazoa; phylum Arthropoda; class Insecta; order Lepidoptera; family Noctuidae; genus Diarsia; species Diarsia mendica. The sequence continues at coordinate 5,152,652 of OX438916.1, forward strand.
CGACATAGTTAAACCAAATTCATTATTTAAAAATTCAATTATTCCGCCATAACTATGCTAACCCATTTATTTTGTCTTTCCCTGTCCTCCGATCGGAACTCCGATTGGTAGGAGGAGCGGGAATATTTTTTCCCATGCCTCCGATTAAGCATCATAAAAACATTGTACAGTCTAGTTCAAAATAAATTATTTTTGTATTTTATTGACTGTACAGTCGACATCGTTAACGTTCAGGGTCAAAATGTCCAACTCCCACACGACTAGTCTAAGATCGATAGTTTCCGAGATATAGCCGTTTCAATTTTGACAGCTGTCATCCGAAATGTAGATCTCATTGAGATCTATCACTTGTCCCTACACACAACTAGTCTAAGGTCGATAGTTTCCGAGATATAGCTGTTTCAATTTTGACAGCTGTCATCCGAAATGTAGATCTCATTGAGACCTATCACTTGTCCCTACACACAACTAGTCTAAGGTCGATAGTTTCCGAGATATAGCCGTTTCAATTTTGACAGCTGTCATCTGAAATGTAGATCTCATTGAGACCTATCACTTGTCCCTACACACAACTAGTCTAAGGTCGATAGTTTCCGAGATATAGCCGTTTCAATTTTGACAGCTGTCATCCGAAATGTAGATCTCATTGAGACCTATCACTTGTCCCTACACACAACCAGTCTTAGGTCGATAGTTTCCGAGATATAGCCGTTTCAATTTTGACAGCTGTCATCCGAAATGTAGATCTCATTGAGACCTATCACTTGTCCCTACACACAACTAGTCTAAGGTCGATAGTTTCCGAGATATAGCTGTTTCAATTTTGACAGCTGTCATCCGAAATGTAGATCTCATTGAGACCTATCACTTGTCCCTACACACAACTAGTCTAAGGTCGATAGTTTCCGAGATATAGCCGTTTCAATTTTGACAGCTGTCATCTGAAATGTAGATCTCATTGAGACCTATCACTTGTCCCTACACACAACTAGTCTAAGGTCGATAGTTTCCGAGATATAGCCGTTTCAATTTTGACAGCTGTCATCCGAAATGTAGATCTCATTGAGACCTATCAATTGTCCCTACACACAACTAGTCTAAGGTCGATAGTTTCCGAGATATAGCTGTTTCAATTTTGACAGCTGTCATCAATATTATTATTATTATTATTAATTATATTATTATTATTAATAATTTTATTATTATTATTATTAATTATATTATTATTAATAATAATAATTATTATTATTAAGCGCCCTGCGCTGCCTAAACGAAACAGTAGGCCCAGGCATACATTTTCGCCGCGCCGTAGAGAGGGGATAGCTGTCTACTCTCCATCCGTCTTACGCTTTTTCGATCAGGGTCACGTGGTCACGTGTCCTGACGAATTTTCGATCAGGGTCACGTGGTCACGTATCCTGACGCGAGTTTAAGATTTTATACCCATCACAGAACAATTTCCCAAAGTGCTCAACGCCGCTAAAGAAGTTTTCACTTCAAAAATTGTGCTTATCCGGTATCTATGAGAATCGGCCAACATCTATTTTTCATCCCCCTATTTTTTTTTTTTAAAGGCAAAACAACATTTGCCGGGTCAGCTAGTTGGTTTATAAAGCTTTGTTTTCTAGTATTAAGTGTAACGCTACTGTTGTTTTTGGGAACAGGTCAACCCCAAATAAGTGTGTATGTCAGGGCGAAGCAATCAATGCACTAATAAGGACAAATCGAGCTGAAACACATTTACTTGCTCGTCCCACTTGTGTCCCGACTTTAATCACAGGCAGGGCCGTCGCAGACGAGTTGTATCTACTATGTTGGCATAAGCAGTGATTGATACAGTACAAACAAAATGAAAGAAACAAAATAAAGAAAAACACATTATTTGGAGCAGAAAGATGACGTGCATACAAAATGCCAAAAAAACCTACGTAAGTATCTATATAAATAAAGAGAGAAGTCCTGACTGACTGACTGACTGACTGACTCATCAACGCCCAGCCCAAACCCTTGGACCTAGAAAGCTGAAATTTTGCACAGAGGTTCCCTTTATAATGAAGACAAGGAATAAGAAAGGATTTTTCGAAATTCAACCCCGAAGGTATTTAAATAGGGGATGAAAGTTTGTATGGAAAATCGACATTTTCACGCGGGCGAAGCCGCTGGCAAAAGCTAGTAGGAAATATTTTTTAAAAGAACAAAAAAAAGTTTTTCAGCTCTCACACGTCTTGACTGCCACAAGCAGATAACCAGCTCTCAGTATGATGCTGTGCTATGTGGGACCCACAGCACAGCACTGGTTTTCAGTGGTATAACCTGAGAAAAAAAAACCGACTAGTTATTGGTAGATTAAACTTTGTTAATGAAATGACTGCATTCTGCGTACTAAAACATATTAGTTAGTGAGGAAGGCCATAAATAGTAGGGTACACTCCAATTAACTTACCTGTACCTACACTAGTGCAGTTGTGAATCCTCTTTGCACGTCGTTTGACTACTACTTCAATTAAGTTCGATTAATAAGTTTGGCATCTGTAGAAATCTGAATTTTACGTCACATAAATCTTGAAATGTAGGAAACTATAGATGTAGGTTGTGCACTTGTACATGATGGGTAAGATAGATTTTGACAGCAAGTTTTCAAAGGCAGCTTTCAAATAGTTAGAGACAGACAATGAACTCGTAACTTTCATAATACGTATTGCCACAGGAATAGATCCCAAACCAAAATATTTGTCGAAATTTCGATCGCCGTCATCATACTCTTACATCTCCACTTGTAACTTGTAAGCTGCAGCCCTAACATCACGCACACACACACGACACTCCACACACAGACACACACTCGGGGACAGACTTTAATCGTGCACACATAAATCCCACCGAATCCAATTCCTAACGCTATCATTTACAGGGGAAAATGTTAGTTTGTGCGCGCACTTGCGATTTGTTTAATGATTCGAACTTTATTTTGGATTTCTTTTTCATTAACAATTCCAATTATCTAAGCAAACTTAGGAAGATTTAACTTTATTTATTTGATTGCTTAGAGCTTAAACTTGATAATAACTGCAGTGGCCAATCAGGAAATCTTTTAACCTATTCTGGGACCGGGTTGACCGTTATATAGATACAATCTGGCTAAGGAGTATCGTCGATTTATCCCAAACAGGACGCCAATGTGGAGGTATTTGTAGGATATTCCCTTTCTCCGATCCTGCACAACAAACTGTCAGGATTTATACGAAGCAAATTTTAGAGCTGTGCTGGTGGCTACATACTACTGACTCAATTTTAGTTTAGTCGACGGAAAAGAAGAAGGTGAAACAATTTTTTCAGTGGTAAACAGTAGACCCGACAAGAAATTAGTGAAATTGTAGATGCACTTTAAAAATAAAAGTCCACAAATTAAAACATGGCGTACGTGGCGTAATAAAAATCAAGCTGAAATTAAAACTAGAATCGACCCACAATCACGGCCGAAATCATGCTGGAAAAACTTCTACCTCTCCACTAATGTCCTAGTCGTTCGTCGTAACTGCGCGCCTACCCTTAACCGTTTAATGTGAACATCCACCCTTGATTATGGAGGGGACAACACATTGTTTCATTAGTTAGTGTTTGGTCAGCGACTCAGCACAGCCGGGTAATCCGGAACGGCGTGATTGCAAATTTATTTTAAGACCGCCGGCGCCTTCCCGCGGTCTAGTGCTATAATATGTCGTTTAGGTGAAATTATCTGTCTTACGGGTTTGTTTTAGAGGTCATGTTGTGTTCGCTATATATCGTAGGTTTTAGGTTCACAACAGTCTTCTTCTTTATCGTATGACTATTCATGCTTAATCTGGTGTCCAGAGTTTTTAAGCCCACTGGCCCTTGACTTGGCCGTATATATGCCTCCGAGAAATATCACTCAGGCATACTGGTTTCTTTCACCCAAGCAAGTGAAATTATACAATACGCACATAATCTGAAAAATTTGAGGTTCGTGTCTTGGGTTCGAAGTTGAGACTTGAGACCTATGATTTGGTAGTAGTTAGTGTTTGGTCTATATAGAGGCCTATACCCAGCAGTGGGTGATTCCGGGCTGATATGATGAACATGTCGGTTTCCTCATATAATGAATGTTTATTTTTTTAAACAAAACTTTCAGTCCTCAACAATTGTTTAATTACAGAAAGCTAGATTAAACCCCGTAACCCCCTGTCAACATGTCGCCGGCGTGCGCCCTATCTTATTTTGTCAATCTTTTGCTAATTGCGTCAGGAATCCGCCAGTGGTGTGTGGTAGCGGGGAAGGGTTGGTTTAGCTTTAAACCGACATACGGTAGTTAAGATTTGAACCTTTACAGGGGATGATTCTGTTTAGATACAAATACAGGGTAGGAGGCAAAAACTACAGAATGCCACCTACTACCCTTTTTTTCAGTGGTGGGAAATCATCAAATAACTCCTCTTCTGTTCGGAGCGGAAGGGAGTGTCAGACTTCTACTGACTAAAAACCACCCATGGTCCTTCTTAGCCCTTAGTGTCCTGGGCCGTGGTAGCTCTTTCGAAAAACCCACAGCCCCGGCAGCTCCTAATACGACCCTCACATATCCTATAGCTTCGTCCACATCCATAAATAACTCTGTGATTATAGTAGAAAGGAAAAAAGACGAAGAGAAAGAAAGAAAACATATTTATTTGGCACAAAAAAAGAGAAAGTGTGTATCTCATGGCTGCGGCTAATAGGAACTGATCAGGAAACTGCTGAGCATCTAGTCCTCAACGTTGGTTAGCATTCTGCCGAGCAGATAGGGCCCGACTGCACCTGAGATGGTGATGTGACGGACGTAAAACAGTTTTGTACTTGGAGTTTTTAATTAGGTAAGTATGTTTATGAATAGGTACTTATATATTATAAATGTGTTCCACAGAAATCAATAAGAATCCTTAGTAATAAATAAAGTAAGACCAGAAGAGACTTAGAAACAAAGTGTGTTAAAATAAAATTGAGGTGCTGCAATTCATCTCGGATCCTCATTGCAATCAGGAAGTCTGCAGTCAGATCTCAAGCTCGTTGTTATGATTGACTGACTGTATTCACAACATCCAATATTATCTTGAAACGGTATACAATTTGACAGACAGGCATTTCATACTGTATACTGTTCCGTCGTTTACTGCCCTATTAATTCTGTAGGCGCCAACATCTGCCTAGTGTTTAACTAATGTTTTTTTTATTTTATTTTATTATAAATGGGCTTGCTCTTGACTTCAATCTTGCCCTAAGGGCAACGAACGACGAACGAACGAACGACCGACGAACGGTCGTCGATGATGTCGACGATGGAACGAGCTTACCCAGTAGAAGCCTGTTTACTCGCGACTTAAACAGATTAGGGTTAGGGTAAATGATGTTGGAATGCGCTTCCAGTCAAAAGAAACCCAGCATGTCCTAGAATCAACAATTCAAAGTCATGTGACATCTTCCAAACCGCACATGGCCCGCGTGGTGGATTATAGCCTTCCCTTATAGAGGTTGTCTAAGTCCCCACAGCGAGAACTTTATAATTATGCTGATGATGATGAGCTTTCAGTCTGCTACGATATATGAATGGTACTAGTACTCTAGTCATCATCATCATCAGTCTACAATGTTGCCACTGCAAGGACTCAGGCCTCCTCACTAGGAGAGGGATGTTATTTATTGATATGTTAACCTCGCAACATGTTGTTATTATAGTCAAGTTTAGGAATAGAATATACTCCATTTAAATTCAGGTAACGAAGACCTAGATAGACCTAAAGCTAAGCTAGGCTTAATCTTAATAACATACTCAAACTCAAACTCAAATATTTTATTTCAATTAAGCCATTACAGGCACTTTTGAATGTCAGAAGGACGGAAGAAGAACGAAACTACGAGTGCAATACGTCATTCCGAAAGTCACCACGCCGAACCACACGCCACCGAATGCCCGCAACAACGAACACTGCAAGCACAAAAGCACGCAGCGACGCAAACCGCAACAACGAATGCTCGAGACCTTAGCAATAATATGAAAGAGAAAGGAGTAAATACCACCGTGACGTCTAACAAGGAAGAATGGAAGAAGAAAACGTGTTGCGCCGACCACAAATAGAATGGGATAAGGGCAGGTCGATGATGATGATGAAGTTTTATGAGTGATGACATAGGTTACTTTTGGGCACACAAACAGTAGTTTATGAACCTTTTGACCGCCACAGTCAAGTAAGACGACAAGCCAAAAAGTACCTTAAGTCGACAGACTTAAGGCACTTTCTTGCTTGTTCGGCTTGTCGTCTTAGATACGTGACTGTGGCGCTCAAAAGTTAAAGTTATAACCTAACATACCTACCCATACGTTTAACATAAAGTTAACTACTTATAATAAGCTAAGCAAACATGTCCTAACGACCCCCCAAAACAGTTTAACTGGATCATCCCGGTAACTGTGTCGGCGAGTTCAAAGTTATGACGCCGCGGTTTTGTTAGCATTTGTGTTATCTATTGAGGTTAGAGCTTTAGTTGATTGTTTGATAGTACGAGTAGGATTTTTGTTTTAACTCTTTTTCAGATTTGTTTATTCATTGTTCTTTATGGAAGTTTTTCAATCTGTTTCATTTGATCAGCCCCGTTTGCCCCCCGAGTTTATTTTCTTGTAGACACTTCGTTCGAAAAAATTGATATGTGATAGCTCGGTTTGTATGCATGATTGCTATTGCAGCCACGAATAATGTTATCTATCAGTGATGATGGTTTTATCTCTTAGTAAATTAGTCTCTTAGTTGACCTGGTGAAATTTGCGGGGATCCGCTGGATGCAAGACGCACGGGACCGGTCAATGTGGCGACACTTAGGGACGTCTATGTCCAGCAGTGGACGTCTTTCGGCTAAAATGATGATGATGAATAATTAATCTGTCAAATAATTTTGTTACGAAATAACATCACGCCTGTAATCCCCAAATGATGATGAGGCTGAGATGTATTCTTGCGTTACTAACGTATTTCTATGAGAAATAGAGTATTTCTATGAGAAATAGAGTATTTCTATGAGAAATAGAGTATTTCTGATGAGATTAATGTAGAGAAGCTTGCAGAAATCTCTACCGAACAACTGGTGAGCTTCTGCAAGGCAACAGGAAGATTCGCGATGCCGACCACCAGTAACCGAAGTAAATGAAGGGGATCCACCAAAATGGGGAAAAGGGCGAAATAATCCACAACGAAAGGACTGATCGCCCGTCTGGTGTCTGCCGGCGTCCCCGAAGATAAATAGAATAGAATAGAACGTATTTCTTATGTTCTATATATCTATGATTCTCTTCTCTCTTTTGATCTATCTATCATAAGGTTGATGCTCCAAGGTACCCTGCGAAATTCGAAATTTCTTACGCTTTTTGCAATTTGCCGGTTAGGGTTAGGTTGAATGTTAAATAAAATACGATTCGCGACAGTACTAAATGTGTATTTACTGAGTAATAATGATTAAAATCATCAATACAACCCTTTTTTTTTGGGGCTGGGAAATCATCAAATAACCCCTCCCGCTCTTGGGCAGAGCGGAAGGGAGAGTCGATTTCTACTGACTAAAAACGACCCATATTCTTTCTTAGCCCTTGAGCCGAGGCCCGCTTGTCCGATTTCGATAAAAAAATATGGGACCATTTGCGAAGTCAGTGGCGTGCAGTGGTCCGCCACGGTGGGTAGGCTACGAAATATTGACAGCAAAAAAAAATTGTCACTTAAAAAACATTTCAAAATAAGCCTGTAAAAGTTATACCTAAATCCTACAATTCAAAAACTCACCACATTATTCAAGGTTCAACTCATGATTTTTTATTTATCGATGCAAACAGAAGAAAGATTCGGCCACCTCAAAAAACTCATCCAAGTGAGTGGGTGATAGTTACAAAAGTACAAAACAAGTCACTTGCAAGATAATATCCGAAGCGGCCTTCACACATCTACCTATATATACAACTTTCACAACTTGCACCTTATCATTACGTAAACGATAATTGAGAAAACTTATTACCTTTAACATCTAGCAAACACACAATATTAGCACAAACTTCACAAGTAAATACCTACCAATGTTATTATTTGTTAGGGGAATAAACAAATATTATACAACAAAGCTAATATTTACACTACTGTTAATAATGGTATCTAATAACTGACACTATCTGTACGTTTTCGGTTTCAAAACAAATCGCGCTATAAATTGCTTGTCACAACAATGAACAATATAATGGCTTCCATAGACGTAAAATATAATTTCTAATTTGCCGATAGAAAAATACTACCAAATAAAATTGCATCATTTTCATATCGAGTTTGTTCACAACAGCGGTCAACAAAATTTTGCAGGATTATAGGTACGAAATCAATCAATGAAATGTGTTGTCAGTGCTGCACTCCATCTGTGGACGGAAGAGCGAAGACCGCAAACGCGCGAAATTCAAATTTCTTAATTTCCTTACATTTTTGCAATTTGCAGGCCAGTGGTAGGTTGTATGTTGATTATTAAAATATGATTCGCGGCTGTAAGACGTATGTAGTCAGTATTCAAGCTAGCACTGGCCTGCAAATTGCAAAAAACGTTAAAAAATAAACAAATTTGAACTTCGCGCTGGAGTTCGCGGGCTGAAGATGGCACGCATGACGCATCCAATCGTAGCCTTGTGTTGTTGCAGCCAATCACAGGCCAGCTCCACTGGCAGGAGTTGACATGCATGTGTGCGGTTCATATACACGAAAATATGCATCGATCATTCACCGACGTGACGCTGTGTGCGTAAAATTATGAATGGGTTTTAGGCTACTCGAATGCTAGCCTAAGCAAGCCTGTAAATATAAGATTCGTACGCGAAAAATTGCTCTAAGTATTTTAACAGGAGTTTGAACTTTTTTATTATTATTTTGTACATGGTGTTATTTTATTACATGGTTAATTAGTTATAAGAAATGCTCAGTTGGTAAGGTAGGCTAAGCCTAAGAGCCTTAATGGAGCGCACGCCACTGTGCGAAGTACACCCTTTCCAACAAAAAAAGAATTTTTCAAATCGGTTAGCAAGTGACGGAGTTATGCCCGAACAAACATAAAAAAAAAAAAAAGACGGGTTGCACTCCGGGAGTGCCGGCAGAAGTGAAAACTTGATTATTAACGTTGAGCATGTTTGATATTTTGGAATGGTTAGGGAATAATTTTGCACCAATTGCTTTAACAGTATAAAAGTACTATCATTTATGTGGTAGAATACAATATTGATTTATTGCGCTATCGTACACAAACATGACAATTTATATTACATTAAAAATTTAACACTTTAAAACTATTACAATTATTTTACATTAAAAAGTTTATCTCTCCGAAAAATCAACTTTCATCCATAATTTCAACGACTTTTTCACCATCATCATTACCAGAACTATCATCGCCAATCTCTAAAACTGATACGATAGGTTTATGGTAGCTGAAGTAAGAAACGAACAGTTTTGATTCGAACCTATTTAAATGTCTAATAAAGACCGCATCAATAGTAGTTTTGTATTTCGTTGTGCTAAGATTGCGATCATTCGACATAGTTAAACCAAATTCATTATTTAAAAATTCAATTATTCCGCCATAACTATGCTAACCCATTTATTTTGTCTTTCCCTGTCCTCCGATCGGAACTCCGATTGGTAGGAGGAGCGGGAATATTTTTTCCCATGCCTCCGATTAAGCATCATAAAAACATTGTACAGTCTAGTTCAAAATAAATTATTTTTGTATTTTATTGACTGTACAGTCGACATCGTTAACGTTCAGGGTCAAAATGTCCAACTCCCACACGACTAGTCTAAGATCGATAGTTTCCGAGATATAGCCGTTTCAATTTTGACAGCTGTCATCCGAAATGTAGATCTCATTGAGATCTATCACTTGTCCCTACACACAACTAGTCTAAGGTCGATAGTTTCCGAGATATAGCCGTTTCAATTTTGACAGCTGTCATCTGAAATGTAGATCTCATTGAGACCTATCACTTGTCCCTACACACAACTAGTCTAAGGTCGATAGTTTCCGAGATATAGCCGTTTCAATTTTGACAGCTGTCATCCGAAATGTAGATCTCATTGAGACCTATCACTTGTCCCTACACACAACTAGTCTTAGGTCGATAGTTTCCGAGATATAGCCGTTTCAATTTTGACAGCTGTCATCCGAAATGTAGATCTCATTGAGACCTATCACTTGTCCCTACACACAACTAGTCTAAGGTCGATAGTTTCCGAGATATAGCTGTTTCAATTTTGACAGCTGTCATCCGAAATGTAGATCTCATTGAGACCTATCACTTGTCCCTACACACAACTAGTCTAAGGTCGATAGTTTCCGAGATATAGCCGTTTCAATTTTGACAGCTGTCATCTGAAATGTAGATCTCATTGAGACCTATCACTTGTCCCTACACACAACTAGTCTAAGGTCGATAGTTTCCGAGATATAGCCGTTTCAATTTTGACAGCTGTCATCCGAAATGTAGATCTCATTGAGACCTATCAATTGTCCCTACACACAACTAGTCTAAGGTCGATAGTTTCCGAGATATAGCTGTTTCAATTTTGACAGCTGTCATCATTATTATTATTATTAATTATTATTATTATTAATTATTATTAATTATTATTATTATTATTATTAATTATATTATTATTATTAATAATTTTATTATTATTATTATTAATTATATTATTATTATTATTAATTATATTATTATTAATAATAATTATATTATTATTAATAATAATAATTATTATTATTAAGCGCCCTGCGCTGCCTAAACGAAACAGTAGGCCCAGGCATACATTTTCGCCGCGCCGTAGAGAGGGGATAGCTGTCTACTCTCCATCCGTCTTACGCTTTTTCGATCAGGGTCACGTGGTCACGTGTCCTGACGAATTTTCGATCAGGGTCACGTGGTCACTTGTCCTGACGCGAGTTTAAGATTTTATACCCATCACAGAACAATTTCCCAAAGTGCTCAACGCCGCTAAAGAAGTTTTCACTTCAAAAAACATTCGAATTGAGAACCTCCTTCTTTTTTTAGAAGTCGGTTAAAAAGGCATTCAAGGAGCATAAACCTTTACATCTCAGTACAGATCCCTCTGAAAGTCGCAGGGGGTCATGTGACGTCATCAGGGTAATCCCCTTCCATTATAGGAACAGCGATCGCTTTAAATTCAGCCTGTACGTCGCGATGGCACTAGAATATTAATTCGAGAAAAATCCAAAGAGTTTCGTGTCGAGGTTTGATTCCTGAAAGTGGGATTTGTATGAGCGTAAAGGGGTCTGTCCTTGCTTCTCAATGAAACTGATAGTTTTAGGATTCAATACCTTTTTTTTTGGGCTGGAAGGGAAATCATCAAATGACTCCTCCCGCTCTGGGCAGAGCGGTATCCCAGTGTCAGACTTCTACTGACTAAAAACCACCCATGCTCCTTCTTAGCCCTTTGTGTCGAGGCCGCGGTATCTCTCGAAAATCCCGCAGTGTACCATCAGGCCTCAAAGGCAGTTCTTATAAATACCTCCCCAAAAAATTAATTTTAAACTAACTTAGCAACCAAATAACCTTAAACACAGCGTCTTATTACACACTACTTAATAATTAAAAACATTAAACCTGTAGCACACTCAAGGAGCCGTCATAACCATAAGGCCGAGTGTACAGTCACCTGCAAAACTGCGTGGACAATTCAGAACTAAAATCGTGTGAAGCGAGAAATGACGTCGCCTAGTACGCCGCCAGTTAAGATGTCAATAACGGTCATTGACCCGCCTACATTTATTAAAGTTCTTAACTTTTAAATCAATGTTCATGTCTTGAATCGTCATTTATCGTGATCTTGAATCTTGATGAAAAACGATACATGGTTCATTTGTTTTGGTTCGTACGAAGAGATATCAGGGGAAAGGGCAATGACCGCTATTGACTTCTTAACTGGCAGCAACTATAGGAATTTTAATTATCTGATGTACAGGACTCCAGCTAATATTTTTAATGCTACAGAAGGTTATTCTTTTAAATATTTCTTACTCTTCAATAACTTTTTAGTAACGAGTAATATCTTACAAGTTTTTAATAAAAAACCTGCGTGTCTTAAGTTCTAAACTAACACTTTAGCAGATCTTCTTCTAATAAATAAAGAGAGAAGTCCTGACTGACTGACTGACTGACTCATCAACGCCCAGCCCAAACCCTTGGACCTAGAAAGCTGAAATTTTACACAGACGTTCCCTATAAAATGTAGACAAGGAATAAGGAAGGATTTTTCGAAATTTAACGCCTAAGGGAGTTAAATAGGGGATGAAAGTTTGTATGGAAAGTCGGTTTTTTTCACGCGGGCGAAGCCGCTGGCAAAAGCTAGTCATACATAATAGAAAAATAATATGAATTGCGTTAGAATTCGCAATATAGACGCAGACGCAGTCTGTTACTATTACCTATAAAATGGTCCATTTTACGAATTTTAAGACAATTTATATTATGATCTATCATAATATAAATTGTCATAAAATTCGTGTAAAATTTTACGAATTTTATAGGTAATAGTAACAGACTGCGTCTAAAATGGCCACTTTAGTTTGAAACTTATAGGAGTGTTACCTACTTCTGACGCGGACTGTACAAAGGAGAGCCGTCATACTAATATTATAAGGCGGAGTGTACAAGGGTATTTGAACAACATTGAAAATTCACTGGAGTATTAGCTACGCTAGTAATAATGTATGCCATGTTATACAGTCGGCGATTATGTGTGTGGGGATTAATTCGATCAAGTATTTAGTTGTGTATGTTCTAGTTGTTAGCAGTTTAGTTATTTAAATTGAAGACAGTTCGTTGCGACTCATCATCATCATTCTTTTGACTCCCGCCCTTTTTTTTGGTATATTGAAAATCGTCAAATAGGGTCCCGCTCATGGGCAGAGCGAAAGCGAAAAAAGAAAGTGTCAGACTGCTACTGACTAAAAACCACCCATGTTCCTTCTTAGCCCTTTATGTCGAGGCCGCGGTATTTCTTGCGAACAGCCCGCAGCCCCGACGGGATTATTTGTACCCCTTGCAGGGCACATAGTGATAGGTCCATAACTTTTTTATAGCATCATTTAGTTAATTTTACCTAAGTGTTACAAACAAACATATTATTATTTGATTTGTTGCGTTTATAAAACAAAGCAGATTTGATTCTAATGAAAAATCTGCAAGCATAATTACGCAATCAAAAATAATGCAAATAAATTCCAATTCCAAAAAAATAATACTTTACCTGGCAACATTATTCAAAATGAACGCTCGTCGCACTAAAATAATTCAACGAAAACAGATGGAATCCATTTGAATTAACATTCCTTTTTTGAAATTGGCGGGAATTATAAGTGAAAACAAAATGGCGGGACACCCACTTAACATTCAAATCGCGTTTGCTTGATTGAAAATAAGAATTCACAAGTCAAAAAATGTCGATGGCGAAAAATGTTTTTGTATTAAATTATTGTGGCCGTATTTGCAATGGCTTTTCTTATTATTTTGATTATCATAGGAAAAAGAATTGCAATGCAACAGTTCAGGAATGAAAACCTGAAAAATAGGTAAGTACCTTTAGATACGTTCTGGTTGCATAATAAGCATCTCCGTTGAAATTCTAGGCCATCAAAGTCAGGTGCAAAATTAAATTCGCCGTGATGTTGAAACTAATATCTACAAGAAAATAATATAACTGTAGCTTTTTACAGACTTTCATTCGTTTCATTTGATCTGATAAAAGTTATTCTGCATTAGTACATAACTAATGCTGAAACTGAAACGTGAAAATATTGTTAAGGTGGATGTTCCAGGGTAGCCCGCGAAACTCAAATTTTCTTACGTTTTTAGCGATTTGCAGGCCAGTGCTAGGTTGTATGTTAGTGAAAATATGATTCGCGGCTGTAAGACGTATGCAGTTACAGAATTATAATCATCAAAATCATCATTCCAAACCTCCAAGTTCATGTAACTGTCAAGAATGAGTATTTCATCAAAAGGTCATTCTTGACAGCTTGACAACTTGGTGGGTTGTAATGATGATTTTGATGATTATAATTCTGTAACTGCATAGGTACCTACGTCTTACAGCTGCGAATCATATTTTCACTAACATACAATCTAGCACTGGCCTGCAAATCGCTAAAAACGTAAAAAATATTGAATTTCGCGGGCTACCCTGGAACATACCCTTAAACCAAATCATTATAAAAGAGTAACCATGGAGTTTCTAGCCGGTTCTTCTCGTTAAGAAATGACCAGCTCGAACAGTGCACCTTTTCTCCACGTTTCAAAACTGCTCATGTGAAATAAAAAATTATGCATTTGATGTCAGAACATTCAAACTACCTAGTTAAAGTAGAAACTACGTGGAGTTGTCATTAGGCGAATTTGTAATTTTAAGAAGTTGACATTGTGAGAAGTTGACGAGAGAGTTTGTCATTTTGAGAAATGGACATTTTGAGAAATAGTCATTATGCGAAAATGACATTTTAAGAAGTTGACATTATGAGAAGTGGACATTTTGCAATCGGTTGTCATTTTGCGAAGTGGACGTTATGAGCTGATACGAAATGGCATTCAAGATTAACGAAAGATTCTTATGAAATTATGTTATGACTGTCTCATCCAATATCCAGTTATGAGTGTCAGTTTTTGTATAGTAATAACAGCTTTAAATTATGCAACATGTTTACTTCATTACAAAATAGGCTAACAAATGACTAAATAGGAAGAGTCACTGAAAACCGCATCTGAATCAGACTAGCGGTTTTGGAGTCACAACTTATATAAGTACGTGTTTACAAGCATATTTTATAACTTAAGTAAGAGTGACAAAGGAACTAACAATCCTCCTCATTTCTTTCAAGTAATTTGAAAAAGGTGGAATTCAATAATTTGCCAAACGGTTGTGGGCTACCCGCTACAGTAAAAAAGCTTAATTTAATTTCAATAAATAAGTTTCAATAAATAATCCTAATGAAGAAGGATTTAAATATAAAGCTATAAATATAGAATCAGGGAGGAAGCCTGATGTTTACGTTCATGAATATCAGAACATTAAAACCACGAGGAGTTATTTGATGATTTCTCACCCCCCCCCCCCCCCCCCCCATAAAAAAGTTTCACATTGTCACCCATCCACGAACCAACCTGGGCAAGCGTGACTTAACCTGAAGAATAATAACCTTAATACAGTTTTATTATCAAATCCTGGTGATCAACAATACAGCATCTCGACAACGACTGTCAACCTGTCTGTCTGTGCACTCTCGGGCCCACCAATCACAACACCTGTCTGGTTCGGAGATGATGAGGAACTTTCCACCCTGTTCCTCATACCTTTAAAGTCACCTTCACATTGGCAAATGTAATTAAGAGCATATACTACCTCAAATTAGCAACTCTATTTGTGGTGGTTCAAACTTTGTTTGAAATACTGTTAGAATAAATTTCTAATCAGCTTGCACTACAAAGCGGTTGTTACGTCTTTCGCTGCGGCCGAATAGTGCGAAATTAGTGGTATTTTGCGATTTACAAAAAAACTATTGATTGGACTAAAAAAGTGAAACACTATGATTTTAGTATGTTAAATTGCTTGTAGAATTATTTGGCAAAAAAATCAGAACGATGACATGTATTTTAGTATGGTTTTTACTCGAAGAGAAGAAGAAATTTTTAGACGTATCTTCGTGATTTTTTTCTATCGAGCAAAGTTAGTTGTATCATGTTTTCACAACACTATGTTACTAGCATATATCCTGAAAAATATCATATATTTTTCTGATTTTGTTTACTGTAGTGAATCATATACTTTTACGCATCATAAAACTTGCGTTTTACATCTGTTGGTCGCTTAAACAGAATAGCTAGTCAAACTAAGTTCACTAAAGAGAGGTCATTCTCCATCCGCAGTGGTCACAAAACATAAATCATGATAATATTCATTATTTACTTTACGTAACAAAGCAACGGCAATTTCCCGAGGTTCTCGCCTGACAAACAGACAAACACTCTTCCTGAAATTGACAAAGACTGCAACACTACATGCCAGGTATTTGAATCAGAAGGTTCACTTCGTAACAACAAATGGATTCAATTTTAAAAACAAAGAACGTATGGGATAGTTGCTGTACTTTCGCAGTTACTACTTTTTAATTCGCTTGACTGTCAATTTAAAGAACGAAAAATACTTATTTGTCGCTGATACATAAGAATAAATAATAAAATAATAATAATAATAATAATATATAATAATATCACAGAATATTGTGGAATATTAGAAGGTCTCGAGTTTGAACCCAAGACACACACAAAGACAAAGTAACGTTCTGTATAATGAAAACGATGATGGCATATTCAAATATTAACCCAATTCATTAGAAAAAGTTTCAGCTAGTTTTTCCGCTTTTTACAGTTTATTTTCGGGTAACTATTAAGTTTGAGCGATTCAACTGTAGAAACCATCTCATAAATAAACTGAAAAAATTGAGCGAACCTTCTGAACATTTATGTTCTACCCTCAAAGGGCAGCCATTTTGAATAATTTTACTTTTTTCGTTCTGAACCATCAGCCCTGTTGACACTGTACCGTTAATGAAATGTAACTTTACGTTCAGAAATTGTAATTAGTTCACAAATATTTGGTTTTCCTGCTTCCTTCCCGTTTTCGTTGGTAAAGCGTGATATTTTTTATGTTGAATTTTCTTATTGTTTTTCATTGGTTTGGTAGCAGAATTCATATTTTATTTGAATTTGGTGTTCCTAAAATATATCGGTTTTTCTGTGTTTTTTTAGGCTTTTGAGGTCAAAAGAATAAAAACGGAACCCATATAGGATCATTCGTGTGTCTGTCTGTCTGTCCGACCATTCTCCCCCCCCCCCCCCTTGTCTCCGAAACTACCGAACCTAAAATTCTGAAAAAAATACAGAAATTAGTTCAACACGTATAGATACAGGAAAATCTATAAGAAGTCATGGTACGGAACCCTTCATATGCTTCACTTGGCCAGTTTTTTATTTTATTTTTGGTGTCAGATAGTTGATGAGGTCTAATTTATTTGTATTGTAGCATAATAATTAAGGTTCCGTGCAAAAAAAAAAAAACAGATAAAAAGGGGAGTGATATATTTTTAAAGGAACCAAAGGTCGCGGGCCACTACTACTTTTTAAATACAATTTCACAAGTGTTTACCTACAGCGCCCTCCTGTGAATAACCCTGAGAATCAGACATCACCTTGATCTTTGTAACGTCCGCAACACCTTTCGAAAACTCGCTACTGTTGAATATGGGGTCCACTTGACCCCTCTTAGCAACAGTCCCACGACGAGGGTTTGTCATTCGAGACTACCGCAGACAGCGTTATAATCAATTCAATTTCCCCAAATCGATTGTTTACCCACAATTCCCTTTACTTCCCCACGAACAAAAGTGCAAACATTATTAAAAACCGTGGTCACTTGAGCATCAACAAGCAGTCCGTATATTATAGATCGTGTGGACACCGCACTCTGTGTTTCCCAGGATTATTTGGCGAAACAGAGCGTTAACCGATCGTGGCCAGTGCGGGGCTGATGTCGATAGATTAATGTATCGATATAATATGCGTTGGCTCGCCCCTATGATAATGTAAGCTAATATTGGTATAGTACGTTACATATTTGGTAAATTAAACACTGCGGGTGTTTCAGCAATTTAGTTGAACTGTGTTTGCTTTGCTGTTGATAAACTTAGGTTTATTGATGATCTGGGTTTAAGAATAAGCTTGAAAGCACTGCTAGCGGCTCTGACTAACGAATTAAGGATTCCTGGGTTTGGTTTTGTACCCAGATGGTGATTTGACGTTTTCAAGTGGTGACTTGAAAACGTCGAAGATAAACAACATGAGGAAAAGGAAACTGACCAGTCCTAGACCAAGTGACATCTACCAAACCGCACGAAACCCGTTATACATTTTATGACAGAGATTATGCATGTGCCCCAGCAGTTGTAACATCGAAGACTCCTATTTTTTATTTTAATACCTACTAAATAGGCTTGCGTGTAAACGCAACTCGGCTGTTGTGAAGCGGCGATGCGGCCTAGGATGGAGGACGCTTGCACTAGTAATAAAACTGTACAAAGGCGAACTTAATTCCTTAGGCATCTATTATACTATATTAGTTATATATTATATACCTTATAATGATCGGGAAACAGAATTCCACAGACCGGCCGAAAGCATAGTGCTTTGTTCAATATGTCATTATGTTCACTTATCTATACCTAAACTAAGGTAAATTATGGTGTAACTATAATAATAATGACTTGCGTTGTATCCTTGTCGTATAGTGACTGAATCAAGCTTGATAGCCCTAGTATACAGTAAACCTACATGTTTCTGTGGTCATATCGCCGTCCCACTGACCTTGATAGTAACGGCTTGTTAGACATTCATATCTTTAGTGTAATGGTTGTATGTCGAGAAGCTTATGTGTGTTTGTTTTGATGTTATGGCGTAACTGCTTAGCTATAAGTGTTCAATTTGATTAACAGAAATATTCTGTTTGCTAGTAGCTATTTAAGATGATAAAAATATTTGCAAAAGAGTTGCTGGAGTGAGCTATTAAAGTTAGCACTGAATTAAGTATGTTCCTCCTACTCGTATTTTTGTTGGTCAAGGAAAATTTTTGGGGTAATCGGTTGTCGTGGTATGGGCATGTGATGCGGACGAATGAGAAAAATGACATTTTTTTTTTTTGTAAGAATGTGGGGGTATAATATTAGATGAAGACTAAAGAAACGATGGATGGACTGTGTAAAGGATGATATGGCAAGAAAGGACGATGAGATGGCGTGTAATAGAGAAGTATGGAAGAAGAAGACATACTGCACCGAACCCATATGAATTGAAATAAAATCATGGGAACGATAATGATCCAATTTTGGCGAGTTCAATTTGCCATCACAATTAAATAATTGACTGTGAAACCAAGTGAACCAAATGTATCGGTGATTTATACAATGAAGTATAAATCATCGATACATTAATATGTATAAATATATTAATCTTCCCATCCCTAGCATAGCCCCAAGGCGGTATTACGTGGCGTTGTGCACGCCGCCTTACGCCCTTTGTTCTGCACACGCCCTAACGTTGTACTCACGGCGTACCATGGCAAATAAACGGTATTGCCATGTTTAACCCCTGGCGTAGTCAATCATACGCGCGTACTATTTACATGACGGCCGTATTATTATTAAGTTAAATAAGAGAGTGTCCATTAATTTACCTACTCGAGGTAGTAGCAAATTGAATTGAATCCTCTTCCCCTCGGACCGCCAAATGGTGTAGACGCTCATACGAACTGCTATTGAGTTTTAAAAATAAATTAAATCAAATTTCAATTCAAATTAAATTCAGTGAAATAATAGGACTGCATGAAGCGAAAGAGGTGTTTCCGGCATCTGATTGACATACCATACCACGTGAGTAACGTGGAGACACACTCATTACATTAATTCTGCTGCCCTGGTACCTCAGACAACGGACAACTAATCAGCACACTCGAGCGGTATTGTTTACTATATGAATCACGCCCTTGCATATTAATTGGCTGTTTTGGCAAGGACGTCAACTACTCAAGGTCAAGCACCGCCTCCTTCAAGGACAAGCACCGCCCCCTCTAAGTGTCATTGACCGCTTGACCTGCGCGCGCGCCGCCTATCAGCTGTGATTGGCAGATAGTGTCATAGACCATTAGTGAAGCGGTATTGGCAACGGGCTGGCTCCTGGTTAACATAGCGGCCTAGTACTTTCGGATCGCAATGGATAAGTCGTTCTCTGACTCAAACATTAATGAAATGATGAACAGCACGCCCCCTAATTTCCTCTCCACGTGTATTAAAAGAATGAGAGATGAGGATCTTCCTGGGGAATTTCTTACATTCAAGGACGAAATGAAACAGTTGTTTACGACCTTCACGAAAACTCAACAAAGTGAACTTAAAGCAATTTCTACTAATCTCAAAGAAATTCAACAAACTAACAACAATATTGAGAGTTCTATGGCATATCTAACAAATCAAAATGAGGAGTTTCGTAAGAAAATAGAATTGCTTGAATTGCAAAAAAAAAGGACCACGAGTATATCGTTGTGCTGGAAGATAAGCTTGAAGACCTGCAGAGGAGTACTAGGAAAACATGTATCGAGTTAAAAAACGTCCCCAAGATGCCTAAAGAAAGCAGTGATGACTTGACAAACATGGTGCTGCACCTCAGTAAACATCTAAATGTCGATATGGACCGTCGTGATGTCAAGGACATCTACAGACTACCAGTTAAGAAGGAAGGGGTGTCAAACACCCCCATAATTGTGGATCTAGGTTCCACTATTTTAAAAACCAACTTACTTAAGAGTTCAAAGTCTTATAATAACAAGAACAGGACCAAACTTCAAGCAAAACATCTTGGGCAAACGACAAACAACCCAGAGGCTCCTGTGTTTTTATCTGAGCAATTGACGTCAAAAGGCGCGCGCCTGTTCTTTTTAGCCAGGGATTTGTCAAAATCCAAGCAATATAAATTCTGCTGGACATCACATGGTCGCATCTTGGTGAAAAAGGACGAAAACTCTCGTGCTATTGTCATCAAGAATGAAACACAGATACACCATTTGCTAAAGAGTGTATGACTAACACGTCTTGTAATTTGTTTTGTAATATTTTTGGTACCGTTAATAACATTGTATACTATAAGTCTAATTTATGGTTTCTTCACAACAACAACACAACACAAAATTCTTACAGAATATCACAACTACACGCATCTTACTCATCTATTCATTACAGAATTATACACTACAATACTAATCTTTCATCACTCACACAACACAATTTTTAAAATAACATTAGTCTATAAACATAATCTCATACATAAAAGCAAGTACAGCTATTTGCACGTATATACCGCAGTAAAACTCTACAACCATGTAAATTCGGAGAAATACCATTCATTCTCGTTTTTCAATAATGAATAGTAACATATCAAATTTTCAGGAATTGGACGATACTGAAATTGCTAGCTCTGTTATTTTAGAAGTTGAACACTTATCTACTTTTCTGCAACAATATAACAATGACTTGACCGTATTGACCCAAAACATAAGAAGCATTTATAGCAATTTTGACGACTTTGTGTTAACATTGTCTCAAATCGAAATTGATGTTGATATTTTAATTCTCACGGAGTGCAGACTTAATTCGAACAGACCGATACCAGTGTTTAATAATTATACTTCATTTCTTACGACTAGACACATTAATCAAAATGATGGAGTTGTGGCTTACATTAAAAACTGTCATTTACCACAGGTAAATGAAATAAACCTTGTGCATGCTTCCGCTTTGCAAATAACCATTTCTAACTTCACTATTATTGGAATTTACCGGTCCCCATCTAATGTGTCCGCAGATAACTTTATTAACTCTCTAGATCAACATCTTCAAACTATTCAGTCACACAATAACATCATCATTACTGGGGACATAAATATAAACCTAATTGAAAAACCAACAGAATCAGCAAAACTGCGGGCAAATAGGCTGTCTTATTTAAATATGTCGTCTACTCATGGCTTTCTTCCGGGACACTGCCTGCCTACCAGGGAGGAGAACTGTCTTGATCACGTGCTCTTAAAGCTGGATAAAACTAAAAACTCTGCATTTGTGGCCATTCTGAACACATCTATAACTGACCACTTAACGGTACTATTGGGCATATCCCACACATATCAAGCTCCATCCAATAATAAAAGTGTATCTATTACTAATTTTGAAAAAGCTCATAAATTCCTAGTAAGGGCAGATATGTCTCTTTTCAACTCATACAACGACCCAAATACCTTTGCTGATAGGATGATTGATGTGATAAGAACCTCTCTCCTTCTTAACACTAGCATTAAATTAGTCACCAGCTCGAAACGTACCTTAAAGCCTTGGATATCTGCAGGGGCCCTGAGATGTATCAGGCTAAGAAATAGAATGCAGTTGCAAGTGAGAAAGGATCCGTGTAATATTGTCATTAGAGTAACCTACAAGCGCTATCGTACTTTTTGCTCCAACCTGATTAAGAAATTGAAAAGAGAATATCATAAAAAACAAATTGCATGTTCTATAAAAAACCCAAAAAAGCTTTGGCAAAGTATTAATAACATAACTCATTTCAAAAAACCAAAATCATCTAACGCACGTCTTCTTCAAATCACACCACATCCTCTTGACTCTTTAAACCGTGTTAACCAATTTTTCGTCACAATTGGAAAAACACTAGCAGAAGAAATAATACCTCCGACCGGGCTTCATTCTAATTTAGTCACGAGTTCTAATTCACGATCACAGACCTCCTCTTTTGTGTTGTTAGAGACTGATCCAGCAGAAGTGGACTGCATACTCATGGCTCTTGATTCGGGAAGTGCATCCGGATGGGACGATATTCCGATAAGTTTCCTCAAATTATCTAGGGATTTCGTAGTTCCCCTTATATGTCAACTGGCCAATCTATGTTTCGTATCGGGAATATTTCCGAAACCACTAAAACGTTCCATAATTACGCCCGTGCACAAGGGGGGAGACACTAGCGATGTTAACACTTACCGACCCATATCTGTCCTACCTGCAATTTCCAAAATTATAGAAAAAATATTAAATAAGCGACTTATTAACTACTTAAATAAATACAACATTCTGTCTGACTCTCAATATGGTTTTAGACAAGGACGCTCCACACAGCACGCTATTACAGCACTGACGACGGAAATTGTAGGTAGGGTAGACAAAGGATACAAATGCATTACCGTATTCCTGGATTTAAAGAAAGCTTTTGATACCGTTTCGGTCTCCATCCTTGTGCAGAGGCTAGAGGCGATAGGTATAAGAGGTACAGCCCTTCGTCTTTTTGACAGCTATCTCAACGGTAGAACACAACAAGTAAAAATAGGTAACCTACATAGTGTAGAAGAAAATGTCGTTTTTGGTGTGCCGCAGGGTAGTGTGCTTGGCCCTACGCTGTTCTTGGTGTACATAAACGAACTGTGTAACCTACTGAACAGCGGGGGGAGGATCTTCTCCTATGCGGACGATACAGCTGTGGTCTACTACGGAGAAACCTGGGAATCAGTACGCCAAAATGCTGAACGTGGTCTCACTGTTATAGTTGACTGGCTAAGGGTTAACTTGTTGACCCTTAACATATCTAAAACAAACTATATTTGCTTCTCCCCTAGTCAAAGATCTAAACCGGGTGCTCATTTTGAGATTGGGATACATGAGTGTGCAGACCGCTATACACAAAATTGCAACTGTCAAATTATAAAAAAAGTTCCTTCTACAAGATACTTGGGCATAATTATTGACGAATGTTTATCATGGCACTCTCAGATTACTGCTACTATGTCACGGGTAAGGAAATTAATATGGATTTTTAAGACACTACGCCATGTGATGTCTCCAATAACACTGAATAATGTTTATATTGCGTTAGCTCAATCGGTAATAACATACTGCATACCAGTCTGGGGAGGTGCCATAAAAACTAAATTTATTGAGTTGGAGAGAGCCCAACGGTCCCTTATTAAAGTGATGTACTTCAAACCATATAGGTACCCCACGATTAACTTATACAGAACAAGTGGATTGTTATCGGTAAGACAACTTTATTTATTGAATGTTACCTTATTTTTACATAAATCAATTCCATTTAATTCTGCTAACCAGGACAGAAGACGGAGGGATATTGTGGCTCACTCCGAAATGGTTCGTTCGGTTTTTGCGAGACGTCAGTATGTAACCCAATCTGCATATGTTTACAACAGGATAAATGCTAAGCTTCAATTCCATCCTAAAGTCTTATATGAATGTAAGAAAGTTATAACTGAATGGCTAAAAACTTTAACGTATGAGGAAACTGAGCACATTCTAGTAAGAATTTGCTAATGACACATACATACATAATTATACACTCAGTAACACGCACACACTCAATCACACACACACACACACACACGCACACTCACACGCACACTCACACGCACACACACTAACAAACACGCATGCATAGTATAAGTTCATAGAATCTAAGAATCATATTTTTCACCAGCTTTGCTTATCGGCTGGGTTTTGTTTTATTTTGTATTCTTTTATAATATTAATTTAGTCGTAATTAATTTAGTCTCAATACTGTGTCAAATAAGGGAAGTAGCGAGTCAGCCCCAACACAAGTATTTTCAATTACTTACTGGGGCTGTCTCAACTCATGCATATTATGTAACTTTTGAGACAATAAACATTTTATTTTTTTTTTTATTTTTTTTTTATGAAGGTACTGACTATACATGGCGACTAATCACAAGCTAAAGCTAATACACAAAAAAAAAACAAAATCAAAATTGATTTGTGCGTTCAGGAGCTACTATGCCACAGACAGACATACACGTCAAACTTATAACACCCCATCGTTTTTGCAAATCCATACAAAGAGGGCCATGTTTTATTGGAAACTAGCTGATGCAACCGCGCGGATGTCGGTTATCGCTACCGATACCGGTTATCGCGACCAAAAGTAATATTTTCGTACCCCCCTTTCAACCCCTTGAATAAAGTTTTTTTTTTAAATTAAAAAGTAGCCTATGTCCTTTCTCGGGAGGTATTAAAATATCTCCATACCAAATTTCATGCAAATTGGTTCAGTAGTTTAGGCGTGATTGAGTAACAGACAGACAGAGTTACTTTCGCATTTATACTGGTAGGTAATTTTAGTATGGATGTTCAGCTTGATGTGTAGTCGTGACTACTCGTGACCGCGGGGTGGAAGGGACATTGACGAACAAACGATACTACGTATTCAGTTCGACACATAGAAAAATGCCCATAGGCATATAGCATAATCAAAATCTGCCTATAATGTTCCCACTGCTGGGACACAGGCCTTCTCTCTATGAGGGGTAATGGACCACCACGGGCACCCACTACGATACACCGATTTTGTACGTTCGATAATTGTTATTGTGGGATGTAAAATTAAAGCTAATTTCTTTCTTTTCGGTCATGAAATTAAATATTATTTCTTTATATTTTAATTTTCCTTCCATCTTTGTTCTTAATACACGTATAATTAATTTGTTTATCTCTCTTTTCAGGTAAGTCCTTGACCACTTCTCTCTAACGAAGCTACACAAAAACATCTTTCTAAGGTAATTTCGTTATGTTGCTAAGACAAACGTGTATCAAAAGCTTTTAATTTATGTAGACCACTATGATAAATTTATGTGAAAAGTTATTTATCGACTGTGCTATCAAAAAACGTGTCGACCTAAATCTATTTGATAATCTACGATCTTAGGTCTTAAATTCTCAATTAGGAATTGGGAAGGTCTACCCAGTCAGGTCGTCTTCCAGTATAACCTAATTAGGCTGAAAACCAGTATTTTCATGGAGTAACTGCCTATATATGTGATCTCCACAACCCAGTCAGTACTGGATAGTACACACGGCTACACATCAAGCTATACATTTCCAGTTTACACTGATCTCGCACTGACTGCGCACCCGGAAATCATATACAATCCGAGGCCAGCTTATACTGGATATGTATAGCTTGATGTGTAGCCGTGTGTACGATATCCCTTGGTAAATCTGGTTGTCAGACGTTCGAGCCACTGATCTGTAAAGACTAGTGGAGTGGTGTAAAAATATGTGGTTTAATGGTAAAATAACAGAGCAAGTATAGTTCAAATTCATTTATTTGCAAAAACACCTTAGATAATTTACATGGTATGCTCATTATAGGTGTTAAGATATGTCTTTGGCTCAACATGTTTGACCATGGCTGGTGTACAAATTAGGTCGAAAGACCATAAGATTGCATTATAATTAAAATACAAAGAATAACACATAAATCAACAATTAAAATCAAAATAAATCAGGATAAAACAAAATAAATAAAGTTAAAATAATACTTTATTTAAACCTAGGCGCGTTAGAAAGGGGTAGAAACTACAAAAGTAACAAAATATACTTCGGCCTGTCATAAAGTTGACGTTATGAAACCTCTGCGTGCAAACTTAGTATGTAATATGCATCTCCTGGGATACTTTCTAAAGTTCTGTGAGAACTGACAGTTATTTATAAGTTCTGTCTTATTTTATCTGCTCTGGAATATTCTAAATTCTTATGCGTGCTGTTTTACCGTCAGTAAAAGGATATCACTACATATTATAAAAACCGGCCAAGAGCGTGTCGGGCCACGCTCAGTGAAGGGTTCCGTAGTTTCCCGTCGGTTGAAATTAAAAAAAAAAAACACTTCCCACTTTACATATCCAATTTTTATTTTACCACTTTGTCGGCGTGATTGATACACATATTGGTACCAAATTTCAGCTGTCTAGTGCAAACGGTCACAGAGATTAAGCGAGGACGGACAGACGGACGGACAGACAGACGATGATGATGACATAAGATGGCGAAACTATAAGGGTTCCTAGTTGACTACGGAACCCTAAAAACAAAGTCCTTCTCCGCGTATGTCTGTCTGCCTGTTCTCGATAAACTCAAATCTACTACACCGATTTTCACCAATGAATCAAGTGGTTCTCGAGAACGGTTTTAGTTCATAATTTGACGCGGGCAAAGCCGCGGGCATCAGCTTGTGTAAGATATTTCTATCAAAAGTTTTACACGAAATACTATACTTACACATCTTTGAAAAAAATCTACATTCTGTTCTTTTTAAAATGTGTTTTTTTTATAACTAAATCTTCAAATACAGGCTTCCATTTTCTTAACTGTCAATCTTTGTAATAGAAAAAAAAATAAAAAAGAAATAGAATCTATTTGTTTTCACGTCACAAAGACCCATAGATACCTTTATCTAATAGTAGTTTATGCGACTGTGCATAATGAAGGGTATTACAACACAAGTGTGGGTTTAAGAAACGAGCCGAAGGCGAGTTTCTTAATAGCATCACACGAGTGTTGTAATGCCTAATTATGTATAGTTGCATACACTAATTTATCTACCCGAATATCATAAGGGCTCTATGATGGGTTCAGGAACCATAGGGAAATGACCAGCATTGTTACCAGTGTAATGCAATAAAAAATAAACAGGTTATTAGTTGCATTCGTCGCTGCATTTACGATATCTGGCGGAGTGTTCATGTTAATTTCTGAGTCACTATCACTCATTTTCGACAGAAATAAAGAATTAACAGAAAATTTGTCTACTCAATGAAAGGGAATAAAAAGCTAACGAACAAATGACAGCTCGAAATGGCGGCGTTTCGGATATCTATAATTTTTTTTAAATCATAAGCAAACGAACAAAGTCACTATTCTTGTGTCACTCGAGATCAAAATGTCGTGCGATTTATAATTAAAATCATACTGAATTGGGGTTTCGTATCGATAGGTATCTGTTTTAATGTATGTTTTTTAATGTGTGTTTTTGTTTTTTATTTGTATTCTTTTCAATAAATTGAACAAATTATTGTTCACGATATCTCGAGATTGGTCATCACTGTCTAATTATAGTCTCCTGTGCATTGCGAGCTGTAGGCAACCCGCCCCCTCACCCCTGTCGCCACCTAAGGCGCGGCCAACTAGTTCCGCAAGCACTATAGAATAGCACACTCACTTGAATTTGACACCTGTTCCAAATTTAAAACTCATAACCTACTGTTTTCAGTAGGTTATGAGCTCATTACAGTTCTGTTAATTTCTGCTGGTTGGTAATGCTGGTCATTGCCTATGGTTTTTGAACGCATTATAGAGGGTTTATGATATTTGGGTAGATAAATATATTTTATAGGTACTAATATCATTTGTGATATAAGTTTGGCACATCAAAGTTTTTATTTACAGCCTTTTTGGCCACATATTACAAAGATATTAAAAGGCCAGTAGTCTTCATAAACAATTTATAAGAAAGAAAAAAAGCTAACGGGCGTCCTTGTAGGCCTTCATAGACAAGAGGCTGTAACTAGATATTTCTAGAGCGGTGAACTGAAATATTATATCGAAGCCTATCAACCTGGATTCGCTTCCATATAACGGACAGTCGAGGGTCTTATGTGTGTTGAACACACATAACATCACGCCTCTAATCCCCGAAGGGTTAGGCAGAGATGTACCTAGTAGTACACTCACATTTCGCCAGTTATGTTTGAGTCCCATGTAATAGGGGGTGAGACTATTGCCATCAATGGGGCTCAAATCCAGCCACCGTGGCTACTATTGAGAAATTCTTGATAGAAAAGCCTAAGTAATACCAAACAACGAACCAATGAGGCAGCCGAGGGAGTCAGTTATGTGTGTTGAATAATAGTGAAATTATAATTCAGCTTATAGACGTGAAATAGTAAAGACAGCCTGTGAAGCTGTAAGTGCATGTTTACGTACAGGCGGGGCGTCGCGCGGCGCGTTGCGCGTTTTTAATTCAAACACATGGCGATGTATGAAAACGTTAACGATTTCAAACGTCAATTTTACGAGAAACCATTTTTCGCTCGTAAGTTTAAAATGCAGCTTGTATTGTGGTGGACCCGCCTCTCAGTAAATACTTAAATAAAAAAAAGCATGAGACGAGCATTTTGCACGCACCGCGCGACGCCCCGCGTCTCCGTAAACAAGCCCTTAGTGTTTTGGCTGTCATGTGTAGGCTATCTTTGACAGTCGTTACGAGGAGATAAAAGCCTAAAGTCTTGATAACCAGTCTTACCAACAAAGGGATAACTTTCCCAGTAACTTTCTTGTGGAGATCTGAAAAATACTGGTATTCACGTTCATCCAATTGTACTGGAAGCTGACCCCAACATAAGGAGAACATCTGGATAAATGATGATTATGAGCTCTGAAAAGACACTAGTGAATAAAACACTTCTAAGTATCAAAAGAACAGCGTTAAAATACATTCAATATCAAAAACTCATTTATCAAATTAAACTTTCTGTTCATCGCAAACATAAAACATTACGATGTGCAGCTCCCAAAATCTTCCAAACTGGTTTCATATAGGCACTCAAATTTCGCTATAATTCACATTTACATTCCTCGTCTACAGAAATCCCCAGACCGACCAGTCGAAATGGCGTCATTAAGTAATAAACATAAATCCAAAACTAAAAGATTCTCACGAATCCCACATCAGAATCCAAATGATTCACTTTTAAACCGCTCATTAAAAGTTTTTAACATCAAACAACTAAACAATATATCTTGAACAAAACTCCCGCCATTTTGTCTCGACGCCATTACTAAAATAACCGCCATCTTTTATCAACTGTCAAATCAAGTTCTTTTTACAAATCGTTCGGATACATTTCCAGGGAATTAGACATTTTTCTTCACAAATCGTTCGAATAAGTAACAAATTAAAAAGATTAGTAAGAATTTTTATCGTTTCCGAAAGCAGTTAGCGCTTGTGTGGTATTTCCGGAGGGTGGCAGCACCAGTTGTTGGTTGAGTAAATAAAATTGGACTTAAGTATCAATTGTTATTCGAGTAAAAAGATTTATCTTGACACCTTTTCCGCTTCTGAGTGAATGCTCGGCCGGTGATTGCTAGGAGTTCCACCGATGCGTGAACTTTGGCTTTGTTGTTCCGAGTTTGGTGTCTTTTGGTTTCCTCTGAGTATATCTGTGTCCGATAACTTAGCCTGTGATTTCCTATTATGGCTAATTGGTAAACGTTATCGTCTACAACTATACAAAAAAGGTTTTCTCACGTACTTTAAGGGCTCGTATGACTCATGAAAATGAAAAGGTATTTGTATAAGAGTAATATTGAAATCGCGAAAAAATATCATTTAGTAGCCTTCATACTTTTTTGGAAGCATAACTCGGAAAAATGTGTGGAATAGCTGATTATTTTACGCAATTTCCAATAATAAGTCACATAGTTGAAGTTACTTATATTTATATGTACTATGGCGGTCTTATGCGCCTGATCACCACTAAGCTCATTTTTGCTTGCACTCAAGAAATAGAATCGCTCGCTAGCCCGTGACAGCGCCTCGGCACGATTTAGGCGATTTTTTTTAAATGATCAGGCGGAACTGTCTTCGATCGTACTTCATTCCCCTTAAAGTAGTGCCCACGTGTTAATCACTCTTTATAAAGTTATAGCTAATACTCAAACCGTGGTAAGCTTTTGGACAAGCGCCTCACTATTTCCAAACCAAGGCAACTTTAGAAAGCTAGAATCAACAATAACACCAGAAAAGTACAAAACAATGAAGCTGAAGAGAGCA
This sequence comes from Diarsia mendica, assembly GCA_949316265.1. Lineage (NCBI taxonomy): Eukaryota > Metazoa > Arthropoda > Insecta > Lepidoptera > Noctuidae > Diarsia > Diarsia mendica. Next base: position 5,183,010 of record OX438916.1, read on the forward strand.
AGAAGTCGTAAGGGAATTTAACCTTTTTGGAAAAGAATAGCGGAGGAGTAGGAAAAATAGGAGGCGGTGCTTGCCGTTCAGAATAAGCAGACTCCATTTTATTAGTCGCGTAAATTCACCACAGTAAATCAGTAGTTAAGACATTTTTTATGGACGGTGATAAAAAACCACCATCAGATGCGTTATACGATAGTGCTGTATCTTCATGGGTGTACGTGTCAGGCTGAGTAGGGATGTCCTAATGCTTGACAAGCCCGCTATACTGCAACTCCTGAAAGCCAGAATAGTGGCGACCACCAGAAAAGCGCCGAGACAATCAAGCTCGACGAAGTCCCAGAGAAACTATTTAACTCTTGGAATTCCGCGGAGGCGTAAGATGGCGAAACATGATTTCCACTTGACTCCAAATCCGCAGGACACAGAACAGAACCAAGGCCATCAAGGCTGACAGTGACAGATATTTTTGGGTGACTGAACCAATCCTACAGGGACTTCTTGGAGAACTCACCTAGCATTCATTACCCACTACCAACTTAGGTATGGTACCGCAAGGGTCGACGCCCGTCGGGGCTGCGGATTATCGAAAGAGATGATAACAACAACAACAACATGGGTTGGTTTTTAGTCCATAGAAGTCTGACACTCCCCTTCGCTCTGCCCAAGAGAGGAGGGGAGGAGGGGGGGGAGGGGGGGAGGTTATTTGACGATTTTCCACCTACCAAAACCTACCACCTACTCTCTTGTGGTTGCGTGACTCTGGGCGTACGCTGGATTCTGGTTTCATTAGGTTTTCCCATTAGAACATTCTCAACAATCCCTGAAAAAGTTGGCCAGACTGTTTCTTGTAAAATACTGGTATCGTGTGAGTGAGTGGCGACCGAGAAACACAAGACGTTAGACGTTGCGTTGGATTGGAAGGCCCTAGCTAGGTGAAACGATGTCCTAGTGAAGGTTGCGGGGATCCTCTGGATTTGAGACGCACGCACGCACTCAATGTGGCAACACTTGGGGGAACCTATGTCCAGCAGTGGACGTTTTTGGATGACTGGAATCCAATCCTGACATGTTAAAGCATACAACTATCTGCTTTACTGTCCTACCAGCTTTTTCCCGAAGACTTCTGGCAGTAGTGTATTAATTACCCCGAGATTGGTAGGCAAACAAGCCGCTAAGCAGATTACCATTGTGTCCGCGTTGCTAACGTGCTGGTAATTGCGTTACTGGTTACATTCACTATTAACATGGGCTGTGGGGTAAGTTGTTGACTTACAGGTTTTAATTTATTGCGACTGTTTCGTGGTTAGTCTTATCGGAGGCATAGTGTTACCCAGTTACAAGGTTGTTAAGGGCCGGCTCCGGAAATCGAAGGTTGGGAATGTCATAGAAATAGATAGAAAACGATGCTCCACAACCTTGAAATAAATCACACAGCTAGCCAATGAATGTAACTTGTTATTGAAACTTTCTAATTTAAGATAATGCTTATGGATAAGTGTAAAAAAAAATCAGAAAATCACTAAAAACGAGTAAATCGCACTCCCGTATTGTAACAACTGAGTCGTAATTATTGAGAATTTTTAAATGAATTTTATTAAATACTAAAGTTAAAAGTATAAAGTAGTCACTGAAAGCTTCATTTTTTAATAAACATACTCTCATTTTGTGTAAAAAAATCACAAAGTTGCCCATGTTTTTCGCTCAAAATCTTCATACAAATTACTATGAAGCGGAGCGCTTTCTTAGCAAGCTTCGACGGACCCACTCGTGGCTCAGTCTGCCACGCGCCTTCAACGTGAGAGCACGTCGATTTGCGCCGCATCGGCAGATCGCAGTCGAACCGTGTACGTACACAAAATCAGTGCACAGTGGTCTCGCGACAAACTTTTGTGATACCATAATAGTTTTGAAATTGAGTAAGTATACTTTTTATATTATTGTGAATAAAATTTGCATTATATTACTCGTAAATTAGATAGTAGGCAATGTACTGGTAGGTATGTGTTTCTTATTGTGTATTTGTGTTTTTTTTTTGTGCATCTGATTTGACATTACATTTCGTTCGTAGAACAAAAACATCAAAAATTCTGGTTGTTTACATTTTCATAAAGGTGGCTTTTCACTATGGGATGTAATATTCCTTCAAATGACCTCTAAACATCGCTCAGTCGGTCGAACAAAAGATTTTATAGTTTGGGATGTAATATACATTATAGCACAGTGTGAACGGTCACGTACAAAATGTCGCATACATTTTGTACGTGACCGTGAGCGATATTTAGAGGTCATTTGAAGGAATATTACATCCCATAGTGAAAAGGCGGCTTTATACTAATTCTTAATTATCTGATAAACGCGTGGACCGATTTATATGATTCAAACGGATAGAATGGTTTTATACCTAGAATTTTCATTTGACAAAAAGTCGTTAAGATATCTCTACAAACAAAAAATCTCATTTTCAAGTTGCTCTCGTAATTATTCAACAAAAAAGATACCTACTATGGCGCACAGATATAAGCCGCGCGCGGTGCGTTTGTATGTATGAAGATACCGTACTTCCCCCTTTTTAGAGTTCCGTAGTCAACTAGGAACCGGAAACTTAAGGAAGGACAGACAGACATGGCGAAACTTTAAGGTTTCGCCATGTCTGTCTGTCCGTCCTCGCTTAATCTCTGTGACCGTTAACACTAGAAAGCTGAAATTTGGTACCAATATGTGTATCAATCACGCCGACAAAGCGGTTAAATAAAAATTGGAAAAAAATGTTTTATTAGGGTAGCCCCCCTATATGTAAAGTGGGAAGTGTTTTTTTTTTTATTTCAACCTTAAGGGTAAACAAGCCAACGGCACGAACTAGTTGGTGGGCGGGGCTAAAATGCATGCTATTTCATCCGACGTCACGAGCGAAATGCATAGAGCGAAAGAGACACAACTAAAACGGGCGCGCGATTGTTTCTATGCAGACCTTTGGTAGTATGGATACCATGAAAAATCCATTGAATGTATCTGTTCAAAATAAAATAATTTGAATTCTTTAATAACTAATCTATGTCTGTATGGTTTCGCTTTTTTCATTTTCGTACTATATACGTAACTTATTTACGCCCAAAGATGGTTAAAATTAGTGCTAAAATATGAAAGTTTCGACGCTCATAACTTTCAAACCAATATTTCTTTTCCAATTCTGCTTCCATAGAGACCTAGATAATGACAAGACTAGTTGATACAATTTTTAATTTTGAACCTACACCGTCAACCAGAGGAGTAATCACCATACTACGTTTGTATGGAAGAATGACTTGCTTGTGCAACCTTAACGTGCGATATATTGTTGGAAAGGTATTTAAAAATGAATAGGGGTTTACTAAAATCATTTTTTGATTATGTCAATAATTTCGGAAATAATCGCTCCAAAAGTAAAAAACAATGTGTCCCCCTCCCCCCTCTAACTTTTGAACCATAAGTTTAGAAAATATGAAAAAAAACTGAAAAGTAGAACTTTATAAGAACTCCTAGGAAAATAATTTTGAACTTGGATGGAAACAACAGTTTTTGTACAAAAAAGACAAAAAGTTGCACAAAATAATTTCTGGACTAAGTTTTTAGTATAATCGTATATATGCAAGCATTTTTTTTTAACTTCGTTTACATATTTTACGGACGGACGGACGGGAAACTGCGGAACCCTACACTGAGCGTGGCCCGACACGCTCTTGGCCGGTTTTTTTATAGGTACTATGGTTAAACGTATCAAATTTTATTTGTGAATAACAGTGTAGGCATTTATCGTTGTAGCCCTGTAGGTCCGGCCGTGTGGAGGAGCCCTGCACATTGTGTGTGTGTGTGCTTGTCTGTCTTCATTTTATTTCATTAGGTATCTGATATGTTATATTTATTGCAGAATCAAGAATATCCGGCACTAATCATGGAACCGGAGCTGCAGCCTGATGAACATGAACTGGTTGTTGGCCGCAGATTGGTCGACGTTGACTTTGTTTTTAAGCAATTGCAAGATTTATGTGATCACGGTTTTCAGTACAATATATTATTTTTGTAATTGGGAATAACAATTTCATTTTGTATTGTGCATCTAAAATAATAAAATTATATAGTACAATTTAATATATTATTATGTACATTATTAATCTCGCTATGCTAATAAATCTAATAATCACTAATAATCACATATTTGACCACCTAATATCAAAATCAGTGACAATAAAGTTACAATTTAGTTGGCGAGTCAAAGTCTGACGTGGCGACCCACTGTGCATACCTACATGTGTGCGTGTGCGGTGCGCGAGCCTCGATCGTTGTGAGTGTAGAGCTAAAAACCTAAACTTCGCGCGGCGCGTCCGCGAAGCTGGCCCTTAAGCTCGAATAGGCAATATCTACATTCAACATGTTAAAAATTGGTGTTTAACTGAATCTGGTTAGACTGGAGGACGGCTCCAATATAGTTGGGAAAAGACAGCCATTTGATGATGACAGAGTTTCGTAATTCTTGCGTACTAGCTTGATTTACAAAATTGTGATTATAATGCTGATTTTATTTTATTTATTTTTTACTTAAATATGGCTTGAGTGACGATAGGTAAATGAGTATGTGGCACTCAGACTTGCCCCACCAATTCTTTTATTTTCCTTCGAAGTATGATCATTGATTACATACATGTGCGATTCTAATTTAGTTCGAACCGACAAGCAGCCCAATTGCGAAACCTCACTAATTAAGCGTCTCAATCCAAAAGGGATTCAAACTCCATTAATTATTTGAAAAATTCTGCTACTTATTCGTCAGTCTTTAGCTCACATCTCTGTGAACTATTCACTGTCTTTTATTTATCTCTAAATATTATAAGTTTTTAAACTGATATGGTCACACCACCAACACCATGACCATAGTCCATGGTCATGGTATTGTTTTCATTTAAACTGAAAACAAGATAATTATTTACAATGTTTACTGTTTGTTTCTTCCCGATATTCCGGCCCATATTCAAACAGTAATCAATCACGGTAAATATTCCGTTTTCATTGTTAATGATAAATATACCGCGTAAGCGTACACCTTGGGCCACAATCCATTCGTCCAGTATGTCATATTCATTGACGCGTCGTAAATTGGTTGTAGACCATTTAGAGCGAGTGCGCCAATGAATAAATGCATTCAATTCATTTCTGATTACATCGGGAAATAGCATTTACTTTATTCATAATAGGTCATGTTTTGATAAATATTTGAGAGGGACGTAAATGTTATATAGGACAGCGCGGATGCTGTTTGAGCGGCTTGAAAAGAACATGAATTAGTCTATTCATATTCTACAATTTGTCAGCTTTCTAGGCTCCAGTCTGAATATCAAAAACCAAGCTCCATAATATGTACTTATACTGTTTAGTTTGAGGCTTCTTTCTTTATCGAGTCATCATCGAGTGTCTAACCTGGTATCAAAGTTTTTATACCGCCCAGGGACTTGGCTGTACAATGTACATGCTGTCGAGAAATATCTCACAGGCATGAAGGTGACAATGAAACAATTCGCACAAGAAAACGAAAAATCAGAGGTGTCTTGGGTTGAACTCAAGCCCTATGACTTGTCAGTCCGACGCGACGGTCACCACTGAGTGAGCCTCAAACTAAAGCAGTGACCGTCACTATCACTGGAGCTATCCGACTATCTTTAGAATCCACCACGCGGGCTCAATACGGGTTTGGTACGTGCGTGTCACATCATGTCTTCGAATTTTCCGTTCTAGGGCTTGCCAGTTTCTTCAAAATACTTACTTCCTTCAAGTTCGCTTTTGAATTATGTGCGCACTTGATTGTCGCTGTGTCGCATATGATTTTTATCTCTTTTTTTTCCTGAACGAAGCCAAAAATGTTCTTAATCAATAACGCCTCCAATACAGCATCAGCCATCCGTGCCAAAACGACGGTACACTTGACTATTTCAAGATCCTGGTGTATTTGCGAGCATCCTTACTGCAGAGCTGTTAAGCCTCCAAGCGGTGCTGGAGTCACGATTCCCTCTCCTGCTTGTTTACTATTTAAAATAGGTTTAGCGCCTAACTGATATATACGGTACAAGTATATAATTGTGTTTTGGTGGAGTTTTGATGGTGGAAATGGGCGAATGTTTTTGGAAACTTTCAGTAATTCTCAGTTTCTCAAAAAGGAAAGAGGAGTCTCCGAAAGGTTTAGTACCTGTCTCATTTGGACAATCTTGAGAAAAGCTTCGTTTTATGTATTGTAACAATTATTTTAGGTATCATTGACATTTTCATTATATTGATCAGTTATTCGGGGTTGGTGTAATAAAGATATAATATCTTTCATACATCGCTGTAAGCCGTAATTTTCATGGTCACCTCTTTCTGTCCATAATCATCTGTTACATAATCCATCTATCGTTTCTTTGTTTAATCTTCTTCTTCAACCTTTGCCACCTATTTCTGAGTGCACTTTGTTTCTTCCAAATCTCTCCACGTTTGGCGGTTGTGGTCATAGCTCTCCATTTCTACCGACTTCTTAAAAAAAATCGTCTCTCCACCTAGTAAGTTGTCCTCCCACATTCCACCATCCTGTCCGTGGTCTCCTAATCTTAAGTTATTCTATAACCCACCATCCACATTTAGACTCGGAATTTTCCATATAGTTAGACAGACGGCTCCGTTGGCGGAGTGGCTGAGTGATTAACTGCTGCGCGTCGTGTAGTGGGTTCGATCCCCGCACGTTACCAATATTTGTATGGTCTACAGATAGTTGTTTCTTGTCTGGGTATTTGTGTATGTGAGTTTAAATGTTTGTTAGTAAATGAACCCACGATACAAGAGAAATTTGTAAAGTTAAAAAAAGCAAGACTTAACCAGTCAGGTCCAATGGCACCGTCTCTCTAACCGTCAGCTAACCACAGTTCAACTAACCCGTATGTTATCCTTCACGATGTTAGAACACAAACAGACAAGTTAACGAAGAGATTATATTGTTATTAACATGTTAACAACACGATCTTAACTGATAGTTATAACGAACAAGTTTATCTGTTTATGTACAAGTTTCGCGATGTACAGGGTTTGTGCAGCTGGTATATACATGCAACATAACAGTGCGAGTGTTTTACTGAAGGATTGGGGTTGGGTGTCATCATTATAATCATCATTTGAGCCGAAAGACGTCCACTGCTGGACATAGGCCTCCCCCAAGTCGCCACATTGACCGGTCCCGTGCGTCTCGCATCCAGTGGGTCCCCGCAACCTTCACCAGGTCATCGTCCCACCTAGTGGGAGGCTTTCCAACGCAACGTCTTCCAATCAAGCTATACAAATCCAGTTTATGCGGATCTCTCATTGTACGGGATATCTGTTTAGAGCGAGGCTAAGTTATACTGGAAATGTATAGCTTCATGTGTCGCTGTCTGTATAAGTGTATATCCACATTTCACTGCCGCCGTTCTTGGTTTTTTATTTTTCATAACACTGCCCGACCTAGAAATCGAAGCCCTCATCCTCGGCAAGTCACCAGTAGTACTCACGCTCTCAAGCTTAAAAGGTAGTAAAAGTACCTTTAGGTACACAACCTTTTTAGGCAAAAATCCTAATCAAAATATTCTAGAACAATCTCACTAAGTTCCCTAGATCAACGCTTCAAGACATACACACATCTGAAGCACACATCACCTTTCCCCGTCAGTCGGGTAGATGACAGCTCTTTGTGCTCGTTACGAGAGGGTTGTCAGAAGGGGTAATCATACCTGAGGGGTGAAGGGGGTGATAAATTCTATGATTTTTGGTACATGAAATTAAACTACAAACGAAATTTTCCCTTAATGTCTGTCAGTTGGGATAATTGTTCGAATATTAGAGAAATATATATATATATATAATGGGGGGTAGCTTAGGGCTACTGATAGTTAGACGGGCCGGCCTTTGAACCTTAATCACTATCACTACATATTATAAAACAAAGTCCTCCGCTGCATCTGTCTGTCTGCCTCGTTTTTATTACAAGGAGTACTTAACAGAATGAGCACTATATGGTCCCATTATAATAGGTGGACAAAATTTCTGAAATTATTCAGACCACCAAAATAAGGACGATGGTAAAAATAATGATAAGAAAAACGCATTTAAGTACCTACTTATAGAGGATAAGTTTGTTCTAGAGTGCCGGCAATTTATTATATTTTTAAGTAAAAAAAAAAACACTTTTTTGTTTAGATATCTTTGGTTAGACCTACTGAACGCTGTGTTAAAATTTGTCCACCTATTGTACAGACCGTCAAACCTTAGGGTAGAGGCCCTGGGTTGGGCAAAGTGTTATAATTGGGTTTTCCATTACGAATTCCTCAGTAAGTCAGTAGCAACAATTTTTTTTTGACGGATGGGAAATCATTAATTAACCCCTCCCGCATTTGGAGAGAGCGAAAGTTAGTGTCAGACTTCTACTGACTAAAAACCACCCATGTTCCTTCTGAGCCCTTTGTGTCGAGGCCGTGGTATCTTTTGTGAACAACCCGCAGCCCCTGAGTAGCAGCCATGGACTTTGGATTTGTGCCCGATTGATGGCAATAGGCTCGCCCCCTATTACATGGGACTTAAACATAACTGGCGAAATGTGGGTGTTCTATTAGGTACACCTCTGCCTAACCCTTCGGGGATTACAGGCGTGATGTTATATTAACTAAGTTAATCCCAGTAAACTCCTCAAAGAGACGCCTACACGATACCGTAATGAAATCATTATAACATTATAATTTTCCGACGACACGGTTGGCGCAGTGGCTATGCGATTGGACTGCTGCGCTACATGTCGCGGGTTCGATCCCCGCACGGAACAAGTATTTGTATGGCCTACAGATAGTTGTTTCGGGTCTGGGCGTGTTTGTGTATGTGAGTTTCAATGTTTGTAAACGCACCCACGATACAGGAGAAATTCCTAGTGTGGGGCAACGTTTAAAAAAAAAAATATATATATATATATATCTTGAGTATAATACACGTGCCTATAAAATCCTACTAATATTATAAACGCGAAAGTTTGTATGTATGAAAGAAAGAAAGAAAAAGTATTTATTGGTATTTATTGTGTATGGATGAATGTTTGTTACTCTTTCACGCAGAAATTACTGAACAAATTTGGATAAAATTTGGTACTCAGATAGTTTATAACCTAGATTAACACATAGGATGGTTTTTATTCCGATTTTATCTTCCCGTGGGATAATTTTCGAGTTGTAGCGGGCGAAGCCGCTGGCAACAACTACTTTTAATAATAAATATATCTTGAGTATACACGTGCCTACGAAATTATACATAATTCTTCTGAAAATAAATAGAAACTAGATGCCCCACGGTGGGTAGCTAAGATGGACGGCGACTTTTGATTTGTCGAAATTGAGTCAGTTGTCAGACATCACGACTGTAATGCCCAAAGGGTTAAGCAGAGATGTACCTAACAGTGGACCCACATTTCTCCAGTAATGAGAATTGAGAAATCCCGTGTTATAGAGCCTATATTTTTTTTTAAAACGTTGCCCCACACTAGGAATTTCTCCTGTATCGTGGGTGCGTTCACAAACATTTAAACTCACATACACAAATACTCAGACCCGGAACAACTATCTGTAGGTCTTAAAATATTTGTTCCGTGCGGGAACGAACCCGCGACACGCAGCGCGGCAGTCCATTGCTTGAACCACTGCGCCAACCCTGCCGTCAATTTCGTCTATTGACATTAACCAAGTGCAAATCTAGGCTCCGTGGCTGCTACTGAGAAATTCCTAATGAAATAACTCAATAACAATTTGCCTGACTCAGAAATCAAACCTCAACAGCCGCGATTTTTTTTTTTAATGGGACAAGTCCGCCACACTATTCCCAAACCACTGTAACTCCTGTTAGCCAGAATCAACAGTGGCGACCACAAGAAAAGCGCCGAGACAATGAAGCTCGACGAAGTCCCAGAGAAATGATTTAACTGTCTTGGATCCCGCAACGAAATTAATCAGAAAAGAACGGAGCAGCAGTCGCGATTGCAACGACTAGAAATTCAGACTCCGTGGCTGCTAATAAGAAATTCCTGATGATAAAAACATAAAAAAACTCATTAGCACTGGCCAACCTGGGAATCCAGAAACTCATGCTCAGCAGCCAGGGAAGCCACAATTGCGACTACTAGGCCAACGACCCAGTCAATCCAATTAAAACTACAGTACCTAAAAAAACCTCTAAATTCATGAACGAATCATGTCACCATGAGCCTAAATAATTATCTATATACAAACATGCGTCACATTCAGGCAATTTATATTTACTTTATGAGTGAACTAAACTGTTACTGTACCCTTATCAGTTATTATTCATTCTTTACTTCAGTTCTTGGAACCACCACCAGGTGACTTAGTTGCTCATATCAATAGAATTAATGTTTTAGGCATTATGTCATCATCACATTTATTTGGGCTTACGTTTAAAATTAAAACAGTTATAACCAAAATCGCAGATGTTTGCATCACAGCCGCCGAATTAAAATGGAACTGGGCAGGCCACATTTGCCCCATGTCCCACCAAAATTTGGCTAAAGTGGCCACAGATTGGGTTCCGAATAACAGGACAAGGCGACGCTGTAGGCCCAGAAGGAGATGGCGTGACGAGCTGGACTCAAACAGCCAGACAGGAATACATGGAAAGAGGGAAGCGAGGCCTTTACCCTACATTGGACACATCAGGCTCATAATAAATAAATAATTTTACGAACAGCAACCTTATTGGTAAGGGGAATAAAGCCTTCTGTGGTCTGACAGTGATTCTAAGTCAAAAGTAAAATATCCGTGAATGGACAGTGCTATTCCCTGAATGAGGAAACTCTCCCAAGGGGAGTCACCAACATATCTCTCAGAATATCCAAGTTAAGTGGCAATGGTCAGGCTACATCGCTCAATTATCCGACCACCGATTAGGAAGGAAGGTTCTCGAGTGGTGACCACGAACCTGTCGACGCAGCTTTGGTAGACCCACCAGGGTGCAAGCGACAGGTTGCCGTTCGTTATAGAGCGTTATAATGGGGCAGGCCTTTCTGCAACAGTGAACGTTTCTGGCTGATGATTATGATGATTCGGAAAGAGAAGAAACGGTGTCTCTTTAGTTGTGATTCCGCGATGATTTACTTTAAAAACAAATTAGTTCGCTTTCGAATTGTGTGCGCTTATAACTGAGGTGAACTAGTGAACGCAACAGAATTTATTAATACGGGCCACGGATTCGAAACCGATTGAACCGGCTACAAAGTTCAAAATAATATTGCTTCTAACTAAAGCTATCACTATTCCGAGGTAGCTCAGGGCGGGAAGGTCAGGCTATCGATCTGCCGACCCCCAAAGGATTATAAAGTGTAATGTTCATCTCCCCCCGAAGTTGAGCTCCGGTAGTCGACTATAATTGATTTTAAACTTGCATGATGCCTGCGAAATGGTAATTTTTCGAATATGGCGCTTCTGAAACTAGTTTGAACCGGTTCGAGCTGGATGCTTTGCTGGTTCGAAGCGGATATTTTAATTTGGGTGGTTCGGGGTGAACTTTGTTTTTATCCGACTATGTGAGCTTGGAGGATAATGGGTTGTGAGCTTTTAAATTGCTAGTAACAGCTTGAATGTTACCAATGTTTACGATAATTTGCTATTCAAAACTTATATCTTGTTTTTTTTATTTCTTTTCATTGTGATACGTACTTTTTGAACAGTGGCAATCCCGTTAAAAAGGATCCGTATCACTGTTATCTTATATTTTATTTTAGTAACTACCTACTGATTGTAATTGCCATTGTTGCAAAATACCAGATGGTTTAGAAACCCGCCCCCTCATACAGCTAAAATCTCGAACTCCTGAAATAGACTTAAATTACCAACATGCAATTTATTGTGAACAAGCGTAGTGAGCCCAGTCCTACACTATTTGAGTAGGAGCAACTATTAACTGAGGTAGGAGCCCTTTACTAACCCGCAGCTAAAATTAAAAATAACATATCCAACCAGACAAAGACTCTTAAAATGAAACGCTAATTAAACTAGAAACAAAATGGTGTAGCTAGAATAAATGTAAAATATGAAGAAAGAAGACGATGTTGATTTTAGTCAGACGTTTGGAAAGATGTCGCCGGGATGAATATGAAATGGTAAGCATACTTTATCAAGGAGAACGTTCCGGAGGTAACGGCAAATACGGCGCGAGTCCTGAGAAAATGGCGGAAAATCTGGGTGAAGGAAATTAAAAGAACACACTGAAAATACAATGGGTTAATTTTATATTGTAACCAGTTGTATATCTTACCTCAAAACTAAGGACCCGGCCATTAGTATTAATGACTAGCTGACCCGTGTATCTTCGTCCGCGTCACATAATATAGCTTAATATACCTTCCTCGATAAATGGACTATCCAACACAAAAATATTTTTTCTATTCTAACCTGTAGTTCCTGAGATTATCGCGTTCAACCCAACCAACAAACTCTTTAGCTTAAAAATATTATAGTAGGCTATAGATAGATAATATTTATCCTTGATGCTAGGCAGCTGGGCTTATCCCAGTTGTATACGTCCCTGGCGTCCCTGTGTGCCTATTGAAGTTGTTCTGTTCTGTCTTCTGCTGATATAGAGGGAATTAGAAATCATGTTTTACCTCACCTCTGCTATTCTTTTCTGATGAATTTCATTGCGGGTGAATTGGGTTAATTTGTTTCTCTGGGAATTTGTCCAGCTTCATTGTCTCGACGCTTTTCTGGTGGTTGTCACTGTTGATTCTGGTTTTAAGGAGTTTCAGTGATTTGGGATTAGTGTGGAGGGCTTGTCACAAATAAAAACCATTTTCTCCTCTGGACCACTCGCTTTGTCTATTAGAAGTAACCCAATTACAAGAAACTTCCATAGGGTTAGTCTTTTTATCAGCGACTGTCATCTCATCTTCCTGTTGTGTATCATGTTACTTGGGGACGGCGCAACATGTTTTGTCTTCCATTCTCCCGTATCTACAGTCACTATATTCATTTACTCCTTTTTCCTTGCGACATTGATAATTATGTAGAAGTCAAAAACGAAAACGTGCCAAAAAACTAAGGTATGGCAATGGCAGCGTTTAGTTAGTCTACAACGACTATTTCGACAGGATTTGTCGAAATAGTCGTTGTAGACTAACTAAACGCTGCTTTGAAAGCAATAAACTTGTGTAAATCTCGCTGAATATTTTCTGCTGGACTTCATCTATAGGAATATACCTAGGAGGGAATTGAGATCGTGATTTTTCTCGGAGTTCCTCAAGGATGGCTTCGATGACCAGTTCTGTTCAGCATTTATAATATACTAGCTAAAGCTCGCGGCTTCACCCGCGTGGATGTCGGTCAAATTATATACTTAATAATCATCATCTCGAGAACCATTGATGAGAACAGCATGAAAATCGGTGTTTGAGTTAATCGCGAACAGACAGGCAGACAGACGCGGTGTGTTTATAATATGTAGCTGCAGCAAGCAGCACGCGCCGCTGACGCGCGCGCTGCGTGCACTCAATATGGTGTCACAACAAATTGACTGCTTCAATTGTACTCTGAGTGAGTTCACACGGGCCGCATTTTGTAAAATTTGTTTAGATTTAATGAATAATAATTGAGTTAATTAATGAATTATTGTTTACTATGTTATTATTGATGTTTAGTCTGTTAATTAGTCTAGATTGCTTAGATTGTTAATTGTAAGTCTCTTGTGTAAACTTTTCCTATAACTACACTGTTGTATTAGGTTAGCCTGTAATGATAGTGTGTGTTTAAATAAATAAATAAAATAAATAAATAAAATGTAGTGGTAAGTTGAAAGTCGGCAATCTAGACCCTATTACTCAACTAAAGCCAGTATTCCCCGCTACCACCTCTCATCGACGCTACAACCTAACAAGAGGAACAGTCGACCAAAACAGCACTGAGAGAGGATTGTATTTTTTTCATCAAATTTGCGCATAGAATACTAAATGAAGGCGTATGATGAGCACCCGGGCACGAATTAGATAGGTAGGCACAGAAGGTCCGGTCTTACCAAGGTGTATATATTATGTAGATAGCAAAACACAGAAGCACAGAAATGATAACAAATTACATTAATATCTAAACTTCTGTACTAAGATTATAAAGCTGAAGAGTTTGTTTGTATGGTTGAACGCGCTAGTCGCGTTAAATCGGGTGTCGCTCCAAGTAAAATACTGGTATTCAGTTGTATCCGGTTAGACTGGAAGCCGACCACAAAATATTTTGGGAAATGGCAGGCAGGTCATGAGTCCCTCTTGCACTTGCTACTGTCAGTTGTATCCCGTACAGCGAATTGCATGAGCCATGTAACATCTACCGAACCGATGGAAGATTACAATTACAACCCGCCAGTAAGAGACCTGTATCCCTGCTGTGGGAAGGTGAGACACTGATCATCGTCATTTTTCATACCAATTAATTTGTGGTCGTCGCGGCATATCAACTTCTTTCATACAGAATTTCTATTACTCGTCATAAAATGTAACACTGATATCGTTCATCATAAAAATTATAAACGCGAAAGTTTGTAAGGTAGAAGGATAGATGTTTGTTACTTACTCTATCACGCTGTCACGCAGCGGATTTGGATAAAATTTGGTACACAGATAGTTTATAGCCTGGATTAACATATAGGATACTTTTTCTCCCGATTTTATCTTCCCGTGGTATAATTTTTGAGTAGTAGCGGGTGAAGCCGCTCGCGCTGGCAACACCTATACATTGTATGAATGAAGCAAACCTTCTGTATCTCTTTGTTTGATGACCCGGGGTTGCCTTGCTCTCTTGAAGGGTGAGCAGTCAATGCGGTTAAATGACTAAGGGATGGCCCCGGAGAGTCAGATCAGTTAATGCTGAACTTAAAATGTTATAATTTTGAAGTGAGAATTTATTGAAAAAGGTTCTGTTTCCCAAAATTAGTAGTAAACTCAACGTTTCATGTAATTAAGTGCAAGTCAATTTTCTTTGTTGTTTAATGGGCCTGGTCTTGACCTCGATCACCCCTGATGGAAAGCGATGGATAAGGTCTATGGTCTATTGCCATTAACTGGACTAAAATTCTGACTCCGAGGTTCTGCTGAGATTTTCCATGTTGATATCACTACATATAATAAAACAAAGTCCTCCGCCGCGTCGCGATAATCTCACAAACTACTGCATGGTGTTGTCTCCAATTGATAGAGTGGTTCTCGAAGAAGGTTTTAGTATAATAATAATTATAAGTTGTCAAGTTTTTGATATCCACGTGAGGAAGCCGCGGGCTGATGCTTGTAAATGCTTATTGTAATTCTAATGCTTATGAACACCGCATGATCTGAGGATCTAACCTGCATGATCCATTCTGTACCATAGGATCAGTATCCCCTAGTTGAGATATTGCAAAAAACCTTCTGCTATAAGTTGCGACTTTGTGAAACCACCCGAAACTGTAAAATTTTCACAGTCAACCTTGAGCCTAACGCTTTAGCAATAAAGTTAAAAAATAACTAAATAAATTTTACAGATGGTAGAAGCTAGCTTTTGTTTAATTTTGACAAACGTCCTCAATATTCGCTAGAAGGGAAATGACGTCATAGCTATTAGACTGTAGTGCATAATAATCAGTTGCATAGTCAACATTTGTAATGTAATATATATACTCATACTCATTGATTATCGCGAGTATAAGTAACGGTATCGTATTCAAAGTATGTTTAGTCTCGTTCGAAAAAGTACTGTCGGACTATTTGGTCTGGTGACGAGAGACATGGCCAGTTGATAAAGTGGCTAGCTGACAGCCTAAAGATTGCCGTACAGTCACCTTCAAAAATGCATGGACAGTTCTGAACTCTATTCACAAGTAATAAAGACTAAAAGTATCCATGCAATTTTGCAGGTGACAGTACATTAAAGTATTAACACTATAGAGAGTATGTTTAGGCGTCCAGAAACCCTGCTCTTTCGAAATCACTAACTACTGGCTAGGCTAGTTAAATTAATCAGCCAACATAGCAATAAAAAAAACAAGTTTAAAAACTGAAACCCGACTACAAACCGCGGTCTTACCTAAAACTTTAAAAGTTTGAAAACAAGTTTGTATAATTCAATTTAAATATAAGTAAAATTATTATAGAGAACCGCCGTAGACTTTTGAAGTTTGGGAAATAATCAAATGACTCCTCCCGCGCTGGGCGAAGCGGTAGGGAGTGTCAGACTTCTACTGACTAAAAACCACCCGTGCTCCTTCGAAGCCCTTTGTGTCGAGGCCGCGGTGTCACATTTCGAACAACCCGCAGCCCCGACGAGCTCCGACGCTCGACTTATAGCTCAACGATCTCAACGTCATGACGAACAATACCAAAGTTATAGTTAGCAATTCCCACTTACCATCAGATAGGCCGAAAGAAAACCTTATCTTTTAATATAAAATTTCTTCGAAGCAACTCTCACTCTAAGCATTCCTAAACAATCTAAAACGGATGTGTTTAAATAAAACTGTTTATAATAACAGAAAGTAAACGGTCAGTGTTTACATTACTTAAGTGCTCGGGAATCGAACGCGGTACTCGACTAGACGATTACTTCGTGGTACAGCCACCTGCAAAATTGCATGGGTACTTTAGTGTCTATTTTCCTGTGAACGTTTATAGTCGATAACTCGTTTACGTTAGGTGGCGTAATTTCTCACTTCACACGATTTTATTTCTGAATTGTCCATACATTTTTGCAGGTGACTGTACATATTTCTTAGGAGAGTGATTCAAACATTGTATGGTGTTTTTCTCAGTACACGTTTAGTACTAAATATAGGCTTGCTTGAGAACCTAAGACCGAAGTCTAATTTTATTTAAACACGTGCTTTGGCTATGATACCGTCTCGGTCTTGCACTGTTAGCTTTACACAGGAATAAGACGTAGCCATAGTTTTTTACTAGCTGATGCCCGCGGCTTCACCCGCGTAAATGTCTGTCAAATTATATACTTAAACCTGTCTCGAGAACCACTCTATCCATTGGTGAAAACAGCATGAAAATCGGTGCATTAGTTTTTAAGTTAATCACGAACAAGCGGCGGAGGACTTTGTTTTATAATAATTACCTAAGTACCTAGTCACGATCATCATCATCAGTCTAGCCCTTTCCCAACAATGTTAGGGCCGGCTTCCAGTCTAAAGGGATGCAGCTGAATACTAATATTTTAACATGGAGCGGCTGCCTATCTGGCCTCCACAACCCAGTTAGAGACGTTTATAAATCTTACCTTTTGAGTTCCATGGCCAAATAAACCCTCCCTACACCTTCTCCTAGAGAGGAGGCCTGAGTCCCTGTAGTGAGAACATTATAGGCTGAAGCCAACTCAGAGACCCATGGGCGGGATAAAACTCTGACATACCAGGTTAGAAGCTAACCTCACGAAAAAGAACGAAGCACGAAATTTTACTCCTAGATTTGTTTCACGCAAGGTAGTATTTCTTATCCATGTCTGAACGACCTAGCGTCTCAAACATTAGTTAGATCTTAAACGTAGGTAGTTCCTCGCTACCTACCTACTACCTACCTACCAGTTATCCCGGTCCCAGGTAATATATTCAGCCGGCACGCATCACGTTTATAACGGCATGTCAAAATAAATAAACTTGTGTCTGAAACACCGCATCGTGTAGGGTTGATAATGAACTGGTATTGATGTTTTAGAAAACAAAAATATTATGAAATTGGAGGCCAGATAGGCCATCTTCTTACTAATATTATAAACGTGAAAGTATGTTTGGATGTTTGTTATTCTTTCACGCAAAATCTACCGAACGGATTTGTATATTTGGTACACAGATAGTTTATAACCTGGGATAGTTTTTATCCCGATTTTATCTTCCCGTGGGATAATTTTCGAGTTGTAGCGGGCGAAACCGCTGGCAACAGCTGGTGTAAAATAATGGTATTCAGCTGTATCCAGTATTCCAGTTAGACTGGAAGCTAACTCCAACCTATTTAGACGGAGGCTAAACAAAAAGTGCGTCGGGGCCACGTGATGGCTTCCGGCCACCGTAGGCGCGGGCCTGTGGACGGTGAGTAATGGGCTAGCTCACCGTCCATCCGTCCTATGACGATGACAGGCGTGTCGACGGTGCCTTCGGTGACTGGTGTTCCACGCGCACCTCAAAGATATGCCAGCAATATTGCAGCGGCCCGCAACAGCCGACGCCCACCGTGGCTGCGGGTTGTTCGATAGAGATACCGCGTCCCCGGACACAAAGGGCTAAGAAGAAACATGGGTGAATTAAAGCCAGTAGAAGTCTGACATTCGGGAGAAGTCATTTGATGATTTCCCACGCTCAAAAAAAGAGCTTAAGCAGCATTTCATTTTATTTCTAGTCCTACAAACCGCAGCCCTAGCACAAAAGAGATAGCTACAGTACATAAGTTATTTCATTACCCGAACGTGTTCTTACAATATTGATGTCTTACTAAACATCTTTGAAGGCATATGGATGTCCTGGGTTACGGTCTACGGCGGTTTTATGAGCTGCGTAGGATCCCTGGGTAGACTTAGTGCCTATTCTACCTGACGTATTGATGCTGAATGGGGGTTTATAACGGGAATAAGGGTTAGGGTAGTATTTGTTTTATTTTTATTGAAGGCTGTTGATGTTTAGATTCAGATGAATGCCTCGTCTAGTGGTAGCAGTCGCGACTGCTGAAGATAAGGTTTCGTTTCTCGAGTCGGTCAAATTTTTATTGAGTTTTTATTCAGGACTAGCTTTTGCCAGCGGCTTCGCCCGCGTGAAAATGACGATTTTCCATACAAACTTTCATCCCCTATTTAACTCCCTTAGGGGTTGAATTTCCCCCACCGGAGTGTTCCCACGTTGCCGTCGTGGTGGGGCTTGCGTGTCTCAATGACCCTTGGGGCTCTGCCGGTAGATATACTCATGCCGGAAAGGTCCAAGGCGAGAGACCAGACAAAGAAGGACACGCGGGGGGCGCGCTGCCGGGAGACGTGAACAGTGTTCGGGTCCTCGGGCGGCGCGCCTGTCGCAGGAGGAAACCCTACTCGCTGCTCTCTGGTTCGCGTCTGCTCATCAGACGTGACTGCGAGAGCAGTGAGTAGGCGGAGGGAGACACGATGGGGGATGGAGATAGGGACGTGTTCTCGTAGCGGCGATCGGCGGCGGCGACCTCTCGCGTCCGGCCCTGGTGCAAGCCATGGTCCGGGGCGAGGAGGAATGGGACACCGTCGCCTCCTTCTGCGAAGCAGTGATGCTAGCGAAGGAGGTGGCGGAACGAGAGAGGGAGAGAACCTCTCAGCGTCCCAGCCGCCGCAGAAGGCGCGGAAGGCGCTTCGGGCGTCGGGGGCCACGTGATGGCTTCCGGCCACCGTAGACGCGGGCCTGTGGACGGTGAGTAATGGGCTAGCTCGCCGTCCGGCCGTCGTCATGACGGCAACAGACCGTGTCGGTGGCGCGTTCGTGTTTCACGCGCGCCTCAAAAAGATGTCAGCAAGGAGGGGCCCGCAAGGGCCGACGCCCGTCGGGGCCGCGGATTTTTGTACTAGATAACGTGGCCTCGGCGCAAGGGCAAAGAAGGAACATGGGTTCGGTTTTTAGTCAGTAGAAGTCTGACACTCCCCTTCGCTCTGCCCAAGAGCGGGGGGGGGTCATTTGATGATTTTCCACCCACCAAAAAAAAAAAAGGGGTTGAATTTCGAAAAATCCTTCCTTATTTCTTGTCTACATTATAAAGGGATTTTTGCACAGAGGTTGTGCAAAATTTCAGCTTTCTAGGTCCAAGGGTTTGGGCTGGGCGTTGATGAGTCAGTCAGTCAGTCAGTCAGGACTTCTCTTTTTATATATTAGATAGATAGATGTTTGGTGCATCGTAGGCCAAATTGAGATGGTCGACTGGGGGGGTCATCTGCTATCCTTGCACCCCTAAACACTTCTGACTTCTCTTCTAAGATTTTCTTCGTAGATTTTTGACAGTCGTACGTAACGGGCGTTAGAAGGTCTGACAACTGGTCTTAGTAGTTTTACCTATGATTCAAAATCAAAATCATTGGTTATCATGTTACCTAGTAACTGATTTGCTGCCCTACTGAGTTACCCTTGTAAATCTTGGTAATTAAATTGCATCCTGTAATCCTGTTAAACTGTAAATCAGAACCTCTTATTAATCAATGTCCTTGAGTGCCTAAATTGTTAACGCATTACCCTTATCTGCGTTGCTGTTATCATCTTTGCTGCTCTCATCATCATCTGCTCAGTTTTTTCTTAAGTAAGGGCCTGCGGGTTGTTCGAAAGAGATACCGCGGCCTCGACATAAAGAGCTAAGAAGGAACATGGGTGGTTTTTATTCAGTAGGTAGAAGTCTGACACTCCCTTTCGCTCTGCCCAAGAGCGGGAGGGGTTATTTGATGATTACGCACACTCCAAAAAAAAAGGTGCAGTTTTACCACCCCATTAATCGTTTATTTTTTGCTCTCCGAACCACACACTGATTTTCTCAACACCCGGGCACCCCTGCAGCGGCAAAGTCAAACGTTCGTTCTACCCTACCCACGTAACGTTTCTTCCCATATAGGTACAAACACGCAGGCCTATCCGAAGTTAGCACATACATCTCTGTCGTGAAAAACTTGTGCTACCGAACTTCTAACGGTGTTGGAGTTCGCAATAATAATGTAGTTTTGTTGTGTCGTTTTCTTAAAGGGTTGGTGGGAAATTATTGAGCCTGGTTTTTTGGTGGGTACGTGGGTATGAAGAGTGTGAAAATGATATTTGTAATTTGGGAGTCAAAGCAAGCGCGCAATGGGTCCCAAACAGCAGCAAACGACAACGCGGCCCAGAAGGTGATGGCGGGATGAACTGCATTCTTTTCGCAGGAATTGGCAAACCGGAGCACTGGATAGGGATAAGTGGAAAGAGGGAAGGGGCCTCCCTTCCCTCTTTCCACTTATCCCTTTGCCCTTTGCCTTGTAGTGGACACAAATGGCTGATAAAAATAATAACAATTTGGGAATCAAACTTAGACAACGAAATAGCTGGACAGACGATCTCATTAAAGGGGCCGGAAGAAAGGGCAGCCAAGACACAAAACCACCAAAAGTGGAGATTTAGAAGACCCTCAGCATTGGATAGCCAAAGGTTAAAGAAGAAGAAAAATATTGGATAATAGTAAAGATATGTGTCTCTGTATCTCTAAAGTACCTACGCAATAGCGTCCAACCGAAGCTTCGGCTTGAGACTCCTTCGTTAAAAGAAACCACCTTCGGCTGCCGGCAATGGCATGTGAAGGAGGCAAGTGCAAATTTAATGAATCTATACTCTCACAGTTTAAGCTAGAAAAACTAACCTCATCAGAAAGGTCACACTTCAACCAACATAAAAAATAGAATCCAGGCTTCTAGGCCACGAAAATGTCTGAGGAATATTAAAAGTAGCGCCTCCGGTAATCAGTGCATGCTAATACATATTTCCGCGGCGACGCAATGACCCGGGGTAATGGAATTAACCTCTACCGCATGGGAAGCCCTTACCGCTTGGCCATGAGACACACGCTAAAGCGACACCTCCGAATGAAAGTCGCTTAGAGCAACATTCGACAAAGCTCTCGCGAAAGTAACAAGTAACACTCGCCGGTGTCGTTTGGCGCAACTCCTGTTATACGTGGCAAAATATCCTCAACCACCGGGTAAACTAACCGGTTGGTCACAAACAACAAGCTTTTTGTGACAGCGACTGCCCAGAAAACGATAGTAGTTGATTGGAGCATGCCATGACACTGGCAGAACAATGGCGATGGTGATTTTCTGAAGAAAAAAGTAAAGCATGTCGAATGTTGCTTGTTGCAAGCCGCTTCGTCAGAAGTCGTATACGTAAACATCAATCGTTCGAGAAGCCCTAACCGTTGGGCTACGAGCTACACATTCAAGCGACACTAGTCTAGCGATAACGACTGCGGAGATAAGTGAAGTGAAGAAGACAAGAAATCGCGGGCTTCAAGCTGCCGTGTAAGCCACTAGTATTGCTTATAAGACCTTCTGGTTTGAAGCCTGCGATGGTTTCGAGCATGCCACGAGTCATTACGAAGCGAGCCGACGCGACGCGAATTGCGGAACAATGGTGCTCTCGTAAAGGAAATAAGCGACAACACACGTGTCGCTTACCACAATTCGCATGGCAACCTGAGGTCGTGTACAAGGGGTTAGCTGGGGAAGCCCTAAGTTGACTGAAATTTTAAAACAGGGAGATACGACACTTAAATGGAGTGGACACGCGACCGTAGTTGTTGTTCGGCGAAAACCACTTGTCAGTTTACGAGCTAAATACGTTGAATAGTTCATGGGTTTTTTGTGGTTAGACGAAAAACAATTATAAGAGTTTTTTGTTAAGTTTTTTATTTATTTAATGCAAATAAGATGAATAACTGAGTGTTATGGCGTAGCTTGGTAGAGGCCTATGTCCAGCTGTGAATATACTGCCTTAAAAATCAAGCTGCATTAAAGCTCTCTGAATGCGGCAGATAGACTGTGAACTACGATAGGCTGAGTTCTAATTGAAAGGTTTTTTTTTTGCTAATTTAAGACTCTAAAGTAAAGGATATAGTTATGGAAACAGGGGTAAAGTTTTATGAAATCCACTAATTGTATGTTTTTTGTCTTTTCAGGTAAGTTTCAGACACACAAACGTTCTGAAGACGAAGGTAAAATTCGGACTATTCTACTATATTCAATCCGGTAACCTTAATTCGCGCTAAACTCGCAAACTGCAAGTCGAATCAGAAAATTGATAGTCTAATTCTTAAGTAATGTTATGGTCTTTTAAACATTGCAATGCGTAGACCCTTACCCGAGCAATTGGAAAACCAGCGGGTGAAACAGGGGTCACAGCTTGTGTGTAAAGGTGCTTAAAAACGGACAATACTTTTACTTTTCAGTAAAGATCACTTCGAACCATCCGTCTGTGACGTCAAACAATGTAATTATGTTCAGGCAAAATAATATCAATTAGTAATTGCTCGCAATTTCCTTGTATTCCTGGAAGTCAGTCATATCATAGAGCGGGGAATTAACTTAGCGCCAACTTTAGCTGCTCCGAGTTCTAAGTTTGCTCTTTGTAGGAAACATAGGGATCATTGAGACGGCAGACACGTTAACATCAGGGGCTTCAAATGAGCGCTTTAGCAGAATCATAATAGGAGAATAATATGAATTGCTTTGCAAAAGGGTATTTCACCAAAAAAATCTAATTAGTCCGTCTGTTAGATTATCGAAAAATATTGGATACGTATTTTTTTGTTTTTTATCAAATTAATAAAAGTTGCCGGAAATAAAACGTGTCAAATATCATGAGTATTCATGAGTGGGGGCTAACGTCATTTTCCGGTAAAAATGTACTGCAAATTGTGACGTCACACGAGCACGGCATGTCATATTTGGGGCACTCATAAATGAGTGGGATGTTTTTTTTTTTTTTTATTTTTTTTATTAGCCTACTTTGTGTCCCACTGCTGAGCAAAGGCCTCCCCTTTCTCTTTCCACATGTCTCTATCATGGGCGATCTCTGGCCATGTTAGCCCCGCAAACATGATCAGATCGTCACGCCACCTTCGCCGCGGTCGACCTCGACGGCGCTGTCCTTCCTCAGGCGTCCAGTGAGTGACGATCTTTGCCCATCTCTCCGGGTGCATCCGTGCTACGTGGCCTGCCCACTCCCACTTCAGTCTGGCTGTTTTTTCTCCAACATCAGCTATTTTAGTTATGGAGCGCAGGGTGGTGTTTCTAACGCGATCGGTTCGCTTAACACCAATTATGCTGCGCTCCATTGCTCGCTGGCAAATCCTGAGTTTGGACTTCTGTTGTTCAGTAAGTGACCAACTTTGTGCACCGTAGGTTAGGACGGGCAGGATGCACATGTCAACGAGTTTCCTCTTTAATGTTAGGGGAAGGCTTCCCTTTATATGTTCCTTCAGGGCCCAGAAAGTCTTCCAGGCATTTTGAACTCGTCTTTCGACTTCCTTGTCTTGCCTGTTTTGGAACGACACTATCTGGCCTAACACACACGAGTGGGATGTAGATCAGAGATTTTTTTGGTAATTGTACGAAATCACATGAAATTCTTTACGAATTCTATATTCTATACAACCTATGACCGATAAAAATAAAGTAATTACTTTTGACCTATGTCCAGCAGTCGTCGACATCTTTCGGCTGAAATGAAAAATTATTATTTATGCGAAAAAAAAAATATGTTCAATTAAAAGTAGTTGGCTATTGAAGGCATTATCAACGTATTTTGGCATTACTTTATTAGGTAGGTTATTTTTACTGCGACACAGTTACTAAACTAACGCAGTACACAAAAATTCGTATCCCAGTATAAACTCTGGTGGTATAGATACGCTTCTGTTCCCATAAAATATTTGTATTTTCTTCTAAAAACGAAACCCGCCTGAAGACCACGTGTAAGTACCGCGGTCCCTTCCAAAATACCGTCCCTTATATCCCAAAGTTATCCGGAGACTAAATCCTGGTATCAAATTAGACATGCAAATAACATTTTGATGATCATGGTAAGCGATATACCATTGAGTTGCGCTAAGTGATTGTGAACTTAAGACCTCCCTGCCTCCCTCCCAGAGGGACCTGTGATTAGAGGTAGTTCAGAGGGAGTACCTTCGAAGATGAGGTTTAAGTTCGACGTGTTTTGAAGTTTAGATTTTATTTTTCGTTTTGTTATAATTTGGGGTGCATTTAAAATAACTTAGAGAAGAGACATAAGCTTAAATAAGACTCGGGCAAAAAGTGTCATTGGAATTTTTCCATAACTTTCTTAGTAGTATTCCGGGGTTTGGAAGATGGCGGTAAGATACTCTCGTGCCTCGAAAAGCACGTTAAACCGTTGGTCTTGCGCCTGATCTCTATCCGGTCTTGTCGGACTTCCGGGATGGCAGTGAGACTATGAGAGAAAAGGAACAGAGAGTTAGACTACACCTATACCTGCGCACACATTTGTGCACTAAGGGCGCCTTCAAATTGCGGCACTACAACCGCGCTGCCACTGGCGCGGTATTTTGCGACTAATTTGAAGGTGCCCTAATATCTCCCTCGCTGATAGCTAATCTGTGCTAAGATTGGCCGCCGTGTGTTTTAAACAGTGTTTAAAACAGTTTAAAATAAAACATAGTTTTTTATTAGGAGTTTGAAAACATTGTTTTCTAAAAATTCTGGCACTTGAAGCAATTGCAGTGTGAAGCTGTGTCACTAACTGCCGTACTCGGAGAACTTTATTGATTACTTAGGCCATTTTTATCATACAAAAATTGTCAAAACCTTTACTTAGTGATTATATATGTCCCTCGGGGAATTCCCAGAGCTTCCGTAATTCGTGAACGTGATTATTTAATATATATGTTTTGGGTATTCCCCTTATTTTAAGAGAAGTTTAGGTGATTTCTACTAAAAATGAACGTCGGAATACGGGATGTATTGAATTAAGATCAATTTTTGTCATCTAGTTTTCAAAAGAGTATAAAAGTGAATTACTTATATCAGGTTCAATCAATTAAAAATGGATGATAACTAACTTAGGAAAAAAAAACAAAAAAAAACACCTGTTTAAAACATTTTAAACTGTTTGTTTTATAAAATGTAAAAAAAACAGTTTTTTTTCCAACCCTGCAGTGATTAGCATTCTTCATAGAGAGCCACATTATCTATGACTAGTGACCCGCCCCGGCTTCGCACGGGTGCAAAAAGATACTAAAACCTTCCTCTTGAATCACTCTATCTATTAAAAAAACCCGTATCAAAATCCGTTGCGCAGTTTTAAAGATCTAAGCATACATAGGGACAGACAGCGGGAAGCGACTTTGTTTTATACTATAGTGATAGTGATGATAGTGATAGTGAAGAGGAAAGCTCAACGCTGTTACCCCACATCATAATACTCTTGCCCTTATCTCAATGTATTTGTGGTCGGCGCTGTATGTCTTCTTCTTCCTTAAGTACTTCTCTGATACTCGCCATGCTGCTGCTACTGTTAGCCCACATATCTATGAATCGGCTTATTCCACAAATCCCCCCTGAGAAAATCCCCCTCAGGGGGGAAAATTGGACTCAGATGTAAAACATGTCCAGAAAGTCCCCTTGGCATTTTGAGTTATTCCATTTTTCCCCCTGAGAGAATACCTCGGGGTGGAAAACTGAACTTCTATCAATAGGGCAGTAGCCATTTTAGCCATAAGTCCAAGTCCAGTTCAACATTATTCCTTCATTCTACGTCTATTTCTAAATCGACGGCACGCATTAACCGTGGCAGGAAGGATTAAGTAGTAATCGGAAATGAAAGTAGGCCCTAATTCTTGCGTCAACCAAGAATTAGGTAACTAACCTACTGGTCATTGATTTCGTAGTGGTTTTATGTCAACTTGTAAATTGTAGTTATTTATTTAGTCTGCATCCAACCCGAATGAATGACTATAGCCTTCAGCTCATAGAATGCGACCCGGTCGTCCTATCCGATATTTAGAACAGTATTGATTGTATTGTGCGATACAAAAGCAAGCCACGCCATAAAGAATTTTGGTCTCCGAAGAGTTTTTTTGGAGTCATTTAGATGGTCATGGTATTAGGTATGTATTAGGATAATAAACAGTGTAATAATTGTAGATACGACAATAAATAAATAACTGAGAAAAAGATTCAAGAAGGAGAGGCCTATGTCCAGCAGTGGACGTCTTTTGGCTGAAATGATGATGATGATGAATGTGTACGATACATTGCGAATTTGCGATATAGTAAAGAAATCTCCAAGTTTAGAAGCCATCGAGTTGCCAGTTATCAACTAACTCCCATGCAACACCCACGCAACAAGTAAAGATGGCTATTTTTAGGCTCAACAAACAAACACAAATACAGCTTCCATTAGCTGAATAAAACACACAATACCGTTGATCTAACAGATGAGTAAGACGGATGTATTTGAGTACGTTTTAGCAACTCTTTTATAAACCTTTACATAGCTATACAAAGCTTGGATATTGGAGCAAATGCAGAAGGCTCACTCTGCTTTCTTTCTGTAGAAAAAGTTAGAAGCTAGAAGGAGTTTGGTAGTAAGAAGCCTCTAAGTCTGATAACCATCCTTGTCTATGTTGGTTCTATTATCTGTGGCAGCCGTTACTAGTCGGCGATCACGACCTGAAAGTCTTATCAAAGGGTATCGTATTACCCAGTATCGAGTTTGACTGGGTTGTAGAGGTCAGATAGGCAGTCACTCCATGTAAAATACTGGTATTCAGCTGCATCCGGTTAGATTGGAAGCCGACACTAACATGGCTGAGAAAAGGCTAGGCAGATGATGTGTATTTATTTATTTTATTCTTTTTGGAAAACCTACAGCTAATACAAACAATGTACTTAAACAATAAACATTTGAGGGCCAATTACAGGTTCCCACAGTTAAAATTCGAAAACAAAGAAAAAACAACAACAACAAAAAGAAGAGGTAACAATAAACAAACACAAAGTAACACTATAATAAACTTAGAACCAAAAATCAACAGTTAATCAACAATTTACAATTATTTATCTGCAAAAAATGTTTTCACCAACATATTTTTAAGCCGAGACACACTGGTGTTGAAAATGTCCAAATCATGGACAATCGTGTATTTCCTAATTGGCGTATTGATATAATAGTTTTAAATTAATGTACTGCCAGCTGTGAAGCTACATTTCATAAAATTAATGAATAAATCTATTAATAATAAATTAATAAGTCAAAGTTATTACTCGAGAAGCAAATTCTTGTGTATCACCTAAAAATAGTTGCTTAAGTTACTTTAAGTTATGTAATTTTTAAAATATACACTAAACTGTTATAAAAATAAATGCTTTAAAAATTAAACTTGACAATAATATTATATACAAGTATGAACCTGCTCGTTTCATCTCTATAGTGACATCCACAAGTACATAAGTAGAGAGAAAAAATAATACGAATGCGAGTGTTAATGAGTGTTATCCGCTGCCTTATAAACTGTTATTAGTGCTTTTAATTCACTGTTAGGGCCCCGTTGGTTTGACGCGCCGTTTGAGCAATGTTTGTTGTAACATACGTGGCTTGAATTGGTTTGGAAAAGCTTGTTAGTCACTTCTGGGGGCATAAAAAAGCTGTATATGACACCTTATTTAAGGCCCCAACTTTTAATACTGAAGTTAACTAGAGTCATCATCATCATCAGCCAATAATGTTCCCACTGCAGGGACTCAGGCCTCCTCTTTAGGAGAGGGATTGGCTATAATCTATAGTCCGCCACGCGGGCCCAGTGCGGGCTGGTAGATGTCACATGTATTCGAATTTTTTGGTTCTAAGACATGCCAGTTTCCACACGATGTTCTTCCTCATGATTTCCTTCACCGTTTTGAGCGCAGCGGTGATGATATAAATTACACAAAGTAATGCGCCTGCCTAGGTTTAAACCCACGACTTACTGTTCGTAAGTCGGGACCGCCACCACTGGGCCACCGCTGCTCTTTATAATACTGGAATATTTGAACAAAAACATACAGTGACCACATAGGTAAAAATCTGAAATGACAGGTGGGTGCGTAGTACTCGCCACCGGCGTGCATGTATGACCAGCCCCCCTATTGCGTATCTTTTTAACGTCAGTGGCTATCAGAAATGTCCATAGATTAACTGTAAATTGGTTATGGTTTGGTACCTTTTTTTCTTAAAAACTCACCATTTGACAGTTATTTGATAGACATTATAAGTTATCCACTGTCATTAAAAGATACACAATAGCCCTGCAGATGTTATTGTATGAATGTGGACGAGGCAAAAGGAGTATGTAAGAATCGTAACAAATGGCGTTCTGTGGGTCACGGGAAAAGGAGTGCATAGTATGTATTTGAAGAAATACTAAACTAGGTTAACAGATCGACTCAAGTTCGGTAAAACTTTAGTCTTAACAAAAATACTTAGAACCGCTTTCAGGCGAAAGTTTGAACCAACCTTTGCTTCCATTTCATGTTATTTCCGTTTAAATAATACTAAATTCTTTATAAGTGTGAATTAAGTTTATTTCAGAATGACGAGTACGATTCAAAAAGTGATGAAATTAAAGTTTTAGCGCAAACTAAACGTTATGTATAAGTTTCAAAGTAGCTATTCTAAAATCACAATCAGAAACTAAATCACGGAAGCCGTATAGATATTCGAACAATAATTAATAGTGTATTTGTTAATTCAAACAATTATCGGTCAGAAGTTCAGAACATCAAAGCTTTAGAAAGTTTACACGTGTGTTAAACCTAAAGCTGCGTCTACGCTAGGCGAGCCGAGCACGAGCCAAACACAACTCGTCCAGTGTGGACCGACTTACAAGCCTCCAACGAGCGTGCTGCGAGCATTTCGTTCGTACTCGGCTGTGCTACGCCAATAGGGGATCGGACTGGGTCATAATAATATGATTCTGTTTAGTCCGTAAGTTAGATTATCGAAAAATATTGAATACGTGTTTTTTGTTTTATAAATCAATAAAAAATTACGAAGATAAAACCATGACCGACCCATAGTCAACGCGTCAAAGATCTTGGAGTGGGGCTTGAAACGTCACTTGTGTCGTCAAAAGGTACTATCTTATGACGTCACACGAGTTTTAGAAGCACTGTATCGTCTTCATTTTAAGTTTACGTGAAAAAAGAAAAAATACGTGTCCAATAATTTTTGGAAATCTATCTGACGGACTAATTAGTTTTTTTTGTCCGATCCCCTATTGTCAGTTTTTTCTCGAACACAAAGGGATTTGACTACGTTCGAGGACAGTGATCGTTGTAGGTTCGTTGTACGTCCACACTTACGCTGCGAACGACGAAGCCGAGAACGGCTCCGCTCGTGCTCGGCTCATGCTCGGCTCGCCTAGCGTAGACGTAGCTTTACGTTAAACACGTGTGTGGAAAATCTTACATTTACACGCGTTTTCGTACAGTTCAAGGATACTATCGAATATCGGACTTCTACACGACCTTAATTATGTATAATTAACTTAGTACAAAATGGGCCTTTGTCTTGATATTTGTGCCGATACAAGTGTATTGCGTAAGATGCATTATTTTTGCCCAAAGTATTATTAAAAAAAGTATAAGTTTAAGTACTCTCTTGTCCAGACGGACAAGAGAGTAAGTACTTAAACTTATACTTTTTTCTCTGCCTAACCCTTCATGGGTTACAGGCGTGATGTTATGTTGTGTTTCTTGCATTGATGTCGAGATGTGTAGATTTCGAATTATGAATCTTTTCAACACACTTGCTCAACAAAAAAGTAAAGTGGCTAAAATTTCACCGCAATTAGGCACATAATGACACCTATAATCAAACTGTGAATTTTTCATTACTATTATTCACTAGTGAGTTATAGGTTTTTTTTAAATTTAATTGGTTGAGTTGCTATGTTCTTAAAAAAGTTTCGATACAAAAAAGATCGTCTTCAATAGTAAAAATTAATTAATGTACCTAGTGCTTGCTCATTTCATGAAACTTTGTATTTAAATAGATGATTTAAACTTAGTACGTTTTTAATAAATAAAACTTTCACTGAAATATAATTTTTGTTTTCTCTGTGATAAATAAAAATTTGAATTCCCCATTTTGTACGTGGCTCCAAACACTATCCACGACAAGCAAAAAAAAAAAACCTCTTTTAGTCTATGGCTGATCGCTTATAAAAAAAACATATTATTTTCCCGCTACTGCGAAAAAAATACACAACTCGTTTTCACTGTTATTATAGTTATTTTATTAGTTAAAATGTCTAGTTTTGAAGAAAATGATTCATGTTGTACACCGCCCGATGTAAGATTTGAAGCCCTAAGCGTTATGGAAAATTTGCTACCCGAAAACTCCAAGGAGAAATATCTATTAGCGTACCAAAATTTCAAGCAGTGGCAAAACACCAAGAAATCGCAGTCATTTTCTGAAAATGTGTTCTTGGCGTACTTTAAAGAATTATCTTCTAATTACAAACCTAGCTCTTTGTGGTGCATAAGTATATAATTATACTCAATGTTAAAAAGTACAGTCCGAACGAAGAATGGAGTGGACTTAAAAACATACTCTAATTTGTCAGCTTATCTAAAAAGACTGTCAGATGGATTTAGAAGCAAGAAATCAAAGGTTTTATCGTCTAACGATGTTGAAAAATTTATAAAAGATGCTCCAGATAACCAATATCTGGTTACTAAGGTTAGTTATACTAATTTTAAATATCTATCTACGTGACTTCAGCTTCAGCGTGTTGTGTGTTAAACTTAATAATAATTTTTTTCTTTTTTTTTCAGGTTGCTTTAATATTTGGTGTAACTGTAGGATACAAGAATTAACAAATATAACTGTAAAAGACATACAGAACCAGATCTGAAGAGACCGCTACGCCATCAAAAACAATTAATTATAATTTTACTAACTGCACATTTACTAATTGTTTCTTGAAATAAACTTTTTATTTACTAAATAAAATGTTTTTTCTTGTATTAATAAGCTATTGCATAGCTTCTACGCGGGCCTTGAGCGTGGAGAGCGAATCCAGAAATTCCGAAACGAAAATATTTCAACCAGGTTGCTATGGTTACGGAAAATAACAAGGTTGTCAACTGAGGTTGTTTATTTAAATAATTGATAAAAAATGCTATGCAATAGCTTTACCGCGGCAGTTTCCGAGTGCCACACGTTTTTTTTTATTCGCAAGTGTGTTGAAAAACGTCGTATGATACACGTGTGTATTGATGATTACCGTCCTCGGCTTTCTTAAGACCCTCACCTGACGGCTCGGGTCTCAATGCCGCCTCTGCGGTAATCACCAACGTTACACACTTATACCATAATGTACTATTGTACATCATGTTTAAGTTTAAAGGAGATATTTTGACTAAAGCAGTTTTGTAGCGCATATTTTTTGTATAAGTTTGTATAAAATAATTAATAAGTGTCGAGCAGGCTCGAATATTTCCCTGTTCCGTACATACTAGCCCTAAACCAAAATTTTACGAGTAAAAAGAACGTTAAGACTCATAATAAAAAGTCTTTGTATTCGCAAACGATGCATGAAAGTAAAGCACAAGAAAATATTAAAGTTCGGGTGATCGCATAAAAGAAAGACTGCCTTTATGGTCAGTCATAGCTGCTCAACCACAGATATAGATATACCTAGATAACGCAAGAGCAACTACTTCACGTGCCTCTTATCGTGCCTAGCTTACGTACAAAAATCGTAAGTGGCCAATTTCGCGCTCAGTCTGCATCGGTGTATAGCGCTAGTGGGACGTCGGCGCTGGTGCAAAAGGCGGGGATTGAGGCGACGGGGTTCTTTGAATCGTATTGATTTTCCGATTTTCAGTGCTTGTGACGTCATAATAGGTAGTCTAATAGTCAAAACATGGCACGCTTGATTTTCATACAGATCGTGATACTTGCGCTATCTAGGTCTATCTATATCTGTGGTCATAGCTGCTCAACCAAGTATGAGATGTGTAGCGTATAAAAATAAACAATGGCGTTTATTTCTATGGTTTATGGGAGAGTATTATGACTTAGTTGAAATGTGATGAGGAATGTTAGATATTAGATATCTCCACGGCATGAAAAGATAATCAGAAGCCTATGGATGGCCTAAAAACTCTTACACTAGGTACAATATGTAAGGCACTAAATAAACACACGATAAAGAAAGAGGTATTTCCTAGGAAAATGTAAAGCAGCTAGTAATGAACCCAGTAAAAGTTATTCGTAATGACTCATTGTAAATTCTTTTCGGGTTTTCAATTTAACACCTTGTAAATGTGTCACTCTTGGTAACGCTCTTAAAATATACTGGGTTTAACAATTTATCTTTCCTTAACATTGCAGCCCAATTTTTTTCGTACCCTGCTCTGTCCCACTTCTGAGCAAAGGTCTCCTTCCACCTTCCATTCCTCGTGAACCTGAGCGTCCTCCTTCGAGTTCTGATGGAACCCCGCGTTATTGTATCAGGGCACCAGTTCCCTGCTATCTTAGTTTCTTTTTACTAGCCTGCTCTGTCCCACTGCTGGGCAAAGGCCTCCCTCCACTCCTTCCACTTCTCCCGAACCCGCGCGTCCTCCTTCCAGTTTTGACGAAACCTATCTAGTTCATCCCGCTATCTCCTTCGTGGCCTGCCGCGACCCCGTCTCACTGTGTCAGGGCACCAGTTTCCTGCTATTTTGGCCCACAGTTGGTCCGATTTTTGTTAGTCACCTAAATACATCAAGCTTTATCCTTATTCATGCCATAGCGTCGGTAACTTTAACTTAACAACCACCGCTTCCAAATAACATAAAAACTGGACAAGTGCAAGTTGGACTTGCACATGAAGGGTTCCGTTATTCCGTACTATGACCTCTTATATGTATTCCTGTAATCTATTCGTGTTGAACTAATTTCTGTATTTTTTTTTCAGAATTTAAGGCTCGAAGTTTCGGATATAAGGGGGGGGGGGGGGGGGGATGGTCGGACAGACAGCCAGACACACGAGTGATCCCATAAGGGTTCCGTTTTTTCCTTTTGAGGTACGGAACCCTAACAATCTTTTCCCAACCAGTTCTACAACATTTTATGATACAAAATGATTCATCTCACTGAGAGACTGTATCTTCACTGTTGTGACTGTTACGTTGACTCATCTGACAGATTATAACGTTGTGCTAGTTTCTGAGGTATTAATGGTTTAGTCACAAAACACTTTGATAATCTTTAGTAATAAATTATTAATGCTAAAGTGACTAAACTGCAGTAGGAAGTAGGGCACTCATTTGTATACCACAACGAGACACCGTTCTATTTTTCAACTTGATTTTTTACATAGTTTAAAACACATAAGTAACATAACATAACACCTGTATTCGAAAGGTTACTTAGGCAGAGGTATACCCCCACATTTCGCTGGCTATTTTAGTCTCATTTAATTTGGGACGAGCCTATTGCCATTAACCGGGCACAAATGCAGTCTCCGTGGCGGTTACTGAAAAAATCCTAATGGAAAAACTCAATAACACTTTACCCAACCTGGGATTCGAAGCCAGGACCTCATGAACAGCAGTTGCGTTTCAGCAGACCACTAGACCGACGAAGCAGTCACATAGTTTATTGTTCCTAAAATTACCACTATCATATTATTAGTATTTATTAGGTATGCCATCCGCCATCCTTTGCCAGTTCTGTAGTACAAATTTAAATGACTTTTGACAAAAGCTGCCATGAATACATCATTATCAATTACTTTTCATAATTCAAATTGAACCCCTTACAAAAACCGACAAAACGAATTAAAAATAATGTTTATTGTAAATATAATTGCGCATGATATATTGCTGGCAACCCCATTCCAATCTTGTAATGGTTCACAATGCGGAGGATAGGGTTACCAGACTAAAAAATTAGGGGACCATGTGACAACATTGAAAGTTGAAACCGCTACTTATTTATTTACGTTCACGCTGTTTTTTTATCAAATTATATTGAAGTGGTATAAGATTGAGTTACTACTTATCGTTACTATCAATCTTCTAGCAGATTATATGGAAACTAGTGACCCGCCCCGGCTTCGCACATGTACAAAAAAGATACTAAAACCTTCCTCTTGAATCACTCTATCTAGATTTAAAAACCCGCATCAAAATCCGTTGCGTAGTTTTAAAGATCTAAGCATACATAGGGACAGACAGCGGGAAGCGACTTTGTTTTATACTATGTAGTGATAGTGATGATAGTAATTCTTCTATCTTTTTACCCGACTACGGCGAAGCCAAAAGGAAGGGTAATGATTTTGGCAGTCTATGTATGTATGTATGTATGTATGTTCCACCGTAGCGCCTAATCTACAGAACGGATTTTAATAAATTAGGTGTCAATAGATTCGTAAGAATAGCCCGGGTGACATAGGCTATATAAATTTTATAAATTCTTTTTATGACGGAATTTAAATGTCAAAAACTTTCCTCAAAAAATATTAAATTGAGATAACCATAGCAAGTTTGGTATCAAATGAAAGGTCTTTGCGAGCACATTACAAATATGTATTATATTATAGTTTAAGTACACACAAAAATAAAATTCAAATAAAAAAAATAAGTTCAAAAATCTAAAACCCGACTACTAAAAAAATCGCGGTCTTAAAAGTAGAAAACAAGAAAATTATTCTCGTCTGATATTCTTCGTAGTCGCATGCCACCTTGTATCAATGAGAACGCCATGAAGGAGCATCAGGTATCAGTGGCATGCGACTACGAAGAATATCAGACAAGAATTATTTTCTTGTTTTCTACTTTTAAGAGGAAATGCGAGTGCTGTCTCTTTCTACTATCGCTGTCTCTCTCCGTCCTCCTGCCCTCAAATTCGTGCGATAAGGACAACAATAGAAAAAAGTTAGAATTCGAGGTTTGGCTCTCGCCTATTTCCTCCTCCAATATTGAACCAATTTAAAAGATATTTTAGACAATGAATAAGGAGGTTATATACTACGCCGCTATTTTTTTCTTTTTTCGTTAATAGTTGTCAAATTTGTACACTAGGACTCTGTTAACAGCGATCTAAACAAGCAATTTTGAGCATTTTTTGAGGGTTCTAGTGCTTATAAAAATAATTTATCACCAAAAAGGAAAACATAGGGGCATAGAAATAGTTAATATTTATTATTCTGTAAAAAACCATTGCTCTAGGGTCATTAACCAAAAAGAAAACAGGCGAGAGCGTTTGTATGGAGAAAAGACCACTTGCGTTTCCTCTTAAGACCGCGATTTTTTTAGTAGTCGGGTTTTAGATTTTTGTACGTATTTTTTTTTAAATACAGGGTGTAAACGAACCCTTCACAAAGCCGTCAACCAAGCATTATGTACACACGGCTACACATCAAGCTATACATTTCCAGTTTACGCTGATCTCGCACTGTACGGAAATCCATGGAGGTAATTTAAGTAAAGTTATAACATGAAAAACTAGTATTAATATCTTTATCTATATCTTATCTTTATCCCAATATCTTTGTAAGAGTCTTTGGTCAACTGGACCCGCTTGCAACTGGACCCTCAATAAATCTATGAAAAATTAAAATGGGTTTTGTTTGACGGATTTCGAGGGTCCACTTCGAGTGGATCCATTTGACCAAAGACTCGTAACTAGGGGGTTCCCAGGTATGGTCTAGATTGTCTCGAACAAAAAAAACCGCGGTGACGTGGGGAACAAGTTTTAGTTTCGTTAAGGATACTTTTACACCCTTTATAAATTCCAAAGACTGTCTCGTTGGTCCAGTGGTCGCAAGCGCCACTGCTGGGCATATGAGGTCCTAGGTTGGGCAAAGTTTCATTGAGTTTTTCGACCTGTCAAATGTCATCACTACATATTATTATAAAAAAATAAATACACACGAATAGAGGACCTCCTCGTTTTTGGAAGTCGGTGAAAAAAAAGTCCTCCGCCGCACCACATAGTGTTTGTCTAAGTATCTGTTCTGTAAACTCAAAAACTACCGCACCGATTTTCATGATGTTTTCACTAATGGATAGAGTGGTTCTCGAAGAAGGTTTATGTACTTTTTTTTCGAAATTCAACCCTTAAGGGAGTTAAATAGGGGATGAAAGTTTGTTGGGATATTTTTCGACATCCACGCCTGCGAAACCGAGGGCAAAAGCTAGTTTTATAATACTTTTTGCAACTTGACCTATACTGACCTATGCGGCCTATACCTATACAGTATTCACAGCTTTTCGAGGTAAGCCAATAAATAGACTGAGCTATGAAAATATAAATACTAAAAGCTTTCATTTTAAATAATGCAGGCACTTAAAATTAAATGAATCAAACTGCAATTTATATTACACGATATTCAATTAGCAAAACGAATTAGTGATGCGAAAAATATTAATTCAAAGTGATCCCAGCCCTAAGCTAGTGACGTGACAAATTTAATTACAAATCGATTAGCCGTCTAGTGATGGGAAATCGATATTTTTTTATTGCCTTTACACGATGATAAAAGTGATAAATTCGATTGGAATTTGAATAAGTGCTGTGCCTAAATTGATTGCGTTGATAAACGTGGCCGGTAGAATTACTGAGGGCGTGTGACAAACATTATACATTCATACGTCATAGGCCTAACCTAGCGGTTCGGATTACACAATTCCGTTTATTAGTGGTGGGATTGATTTATCGATAGGAAAATTAGTTTTTTTTTTTTTTCATGGGTTATTGTTGAGTTCAATTATTATTAATCTATTAAAATTGATAGATCCCCCCCCCTCCCCCCCAGGGCCCCTCTCCTAGAGAGGAGGCCTGAGTCCCTGCAGTGGGAACATTATAGGCTGATGATGATGATGATGATGATTAAAATTGAGGCAGTTTGAAAAATCAATAAATTTTACATACCTACTTACCTACACATAAAAAATATACATAGTAAAATCTTTAGTGTCCGAAAGATTTCAATTATTTGTAAATTATTTACGGGTAATTTTAATGTAGGTACCTACCTATAAATGTATTTATTATTATTGTATTGACAATAAATCCATGTATTTTTTCTGTTAATACACGTCAACTATTTAAATCCACATTTTAAAATCAAAGACGGCGTCGATATTTCATAGCTTCAATTTTATAACCAATGACTGACTTTTGACTGGCCTGTTGGTCTAGTGGTTAGTGACCCTAACTGCTATGCCGGAGGTCGTGGGTTCGATTCCCACCCAGGACAAATGTTTGTGTGATGAGCACGATCATTTGTTCTGTGTCTGGGTGTAATTTATCTATAATATGTATGTATTTAGAAATATTTAAGTATGTTTATCAGTTGTCTAGTACCCATAACACAAGCTCTGCTTAGCTTGGGACTAGATGGCGTTGTGTGATAGTTGTGGATTATTATTATTATTATTATTATTATTATTAATGGTTATTCCCAATAGGTACACGAACGTACTCTTCTTCTTATTCTTCCTGCCCTTATCCCATGTCATTTGGGGTCGGCGCAACACGTTGTTTTCTTCCATTCTGCCCTGTTAGTCGTCACGTTATCATTTATTCCTTTTTCCTTCATATCACCCCTCACACACTCCATCCATCTTTTCTTTGGTCTTCCTCTCCCTCTCCATCCATCCACATTTATATTTATAACTTTTTTAGTCACATGCGATTCATCCCTCCTCATCACATGCCCATACCACGAACGTACTGTTTGATTCAATTAAAGTTCATACAGCTAAACAAATAATGTTAAATAAATAAGTAATAATGAACGAGTTTCGTAGAAAACTCTCACAAGACAAATATACGTTTTGTAAGGTAATTAAGTGCCTAACTTTTTTATTGTTTTAACCGAAGTGTGTCAAAATAAGGCAAAATTTCCTCTTCGAAGTTTGGAAGTATTATTTTGTTTGACTCGAAGCAAATAATTATGAGAGTTTAATATAGGAATGTTTGACTTTTTATACTTGTTTTAGGTTATTTTTGTTTTGTTAAGAGAATATGTTTTTCTTTTGGGCTTTAATTGTGTATGGAGGAGTGTGTTAGTAGAAAGAAATTGAAAAAAAAAATCGTTTGCTCCGAAATCAACACATAAGTTTGTACACTCTGTCTCATCTTTTGAAATCTGCAATAGGTAATACTTTTTTTTTTCTTCTAAATAATTTAATTTGAAAGTGTTATCCACTTTCAAATTATTTATATTTCTTTTAACCGTCAAAAAT
This sequence comes from Diarsia mendica, assembly GCA_949316265.1. Lineage (NCBI taxonomy): Eukaryota > Metazoa > Arthropoda > Insecta > Lepidoptera > Noctuidae > Diarsia > Diarsia mendica. The sequence goes on from OX438916.1 coordinate 5,221,808, forward strand.
GTATTACATGTCCGTGTTTAAAATTAATCTTTAAGAAAACCTGATTATTAAAACTGTTTTCTTACTATTTTCATTAAAGTTTCCAATTCAGCCATATTCACAAAACTTAATTTCCTTAAAACCATCAAATTAAAAAACTCCTACCGCTTACATAATTAATACAACCTGTCTGATTACGACATGACGCCAAATATCAATCAGTCACCGCACTATCGCACCATGTCAATTTATCGATAAAGGCACAACACTACGCTGTCCATTATAATAGGCGTTTTGTTTACAATGCCAACTGAAGGGGAATCCGGACCCCAACTCAATAGAAAAATGACTTAAATCACACCGCAAAACCCCCACAAAAGTCACCCTAACTCCATAAAAACAAAGCTGATATTCGTTTAGCACGGCAAGGAATAAACTTGGAGTGAAGTTAAATGCAAATGAAAATAAGTGACACCGTGTATCAATGTAAAAGGAACTGTATTACAAGAGTGTTAAAGTTGTTGTTGGAATGAAGTTTGTCGGTTAGATAAATGGGTTATGTCGTGGAGGTGTTGGCAGAAGAAATCGATAACACAAAATTGCGTTTCCGTCACCTATTCCCTGTAGTGAGTTGTGTTTTTTAGTGTGCCACGATGTTTTGTAGCGACATATTGCTCTAATGTGGACAAAAGATTTTACTTATATTACTAACTAGCTTTTGTCCGCGTCTTCGCCCGCGTGGATGTCGATTATCGCGAGACGAGTATGTCAACCCCTTACAAACCGTTTTACGCATTAAAAACTAGCCTATGTCCTTTCTCAGGCTCTAGACTATGTGTGTATTAAATCTCATTTAAATAATTAGTACTTCTGGCGTGAAATGGTGACAGCCAGACAGAGTTACTTTCGCATTTATAATATTAGGTTAAGATTAGGTCCGTTTACACCACCAATACTACGAGGTATACGGTGAATGAAACCAGCATGCCTTTTTTTTTTGGAGAGTTCGAAATCATCAAATTATGACTCCTCCCGCTCGCGCGGTAGGAAGTGTCAGACTTCTACTGTGAGCGTGACTTCTAAGTGACCGACTTGTCTTACCGGGCCCTAGTAAACATACACACAATATCCCACTACTTCCCAATGCGTGCCCACTTCTGGGCCCGAAGCCTCCTGTTTTCTGATTTTAATAATGAGCGGGCTTAGGGATTGCAAAATCCGGATTTTTTTGAAATCCGGATTTCTATATTCTTGTCCAAGTAAAATCCGGATTATCCGGATTTTTCGGAGTTTTGAGTGTTTTAAGTTGATTTGATAAAATTGGAATTAAATAGCATAAATTATTTAAAATCAGTATTTATTCGCTCAAATCACAGCACGACAGAATAAAATCAACTGAAATAATCAACAAAACTTAGGGTATACGTCATTTTTCCCGTTATATTTTTTTAAAAACAGTAACATTTAACATAAACTGTTCTCTGACTTTAAATAATTAGGTAATATAACATAAACTTAAGATAATTGACGTATCCTCCTCCTCCTATTTTATAAAAATGTAGTCTCACGAAAAAAGCTTAACGTAATTCAATTTCATTTTTATCAAATCAGTCAGTCATACCATATCATAACAGTTATACGTATTTTAATCAGTCTTCTATAGAAAACGAGATCTTACAAACATGAACGAGTAGTCTTTTTTTTTTTTTAATAAATTACTCTTGACCTCAATCTTGCCCTAAGGGCAGAGATGAGGTCGACGATAGAACGAGCTTACCCAGAAGAAGCCTGTTTACTCGCGACTTAAATAGATTAGGGCTATATGAACTCGGAAAAACCCACGCAGGCAGGGAGTTCCACTCCTTGGCTGTGCGCATAATAAAGGACTTAGCAAAGCGCTTCGTTCGAATGTGTGGAACGTCGACTAGGTATGGGTGATAACCTGCAGTACGTCTAGTCTCCCGATGGAAGAAGGGAGATGGTGGAATCAGCTCATGGAGCTCCTGAGCACACTCTCCGAAGCACAGTCTGTAGAAGACCGACAGACATGCGATTTTGCGGCGGTGAGCGAGGTTATGTAGCTTGGCAAGCAGCTTATAGTCACCAATTAGCCTCCTGGCTCTGCGCTCTACAGAGTCGAGTGTGGCAAGTTGGTGTTTGGTTAAGCCATCCCAAATGTGACAGCAGTACTCCATGCCGGACCGGACTTGAGCTTTATATAATACTGAAAGCTGTCCAGGCTTGAAGTACCGCTTAACCTTGTTTAGGATGACCAGCTTTTTTGCCGCAGTTTGAGCTTTCGACTCGATGTAGGCGCCGAAGTTCAGACTCGCGCTTTACTTCGTGCCAAGAAACTCGAGACTGTCAGTAACTTGTACAGACGCACTCTGGAAAGTAGAGGCCAGAATAAACGGACTCTTTTGGCGGTGAACAGACACATTTGCGTTTTGGTTGCGTTGAAATCAACCAGATTCTCGTCACCCTAGTCGGAGACAAGTATTAAGGCTGAATTCGTTCGCTCTACCATGGCCTCTCTCAATGAACGTACTTGATCACCACCGGTTTTAGCACTGGATGTATAGCTCTCCATGACAATGCTGTCATCTGCGTACCCAACAATACCAGGAACATGGAGGTCATTGATGTGCAGCAGGAAAAGTGTCGCGGAGAGAACAGACCCCTGAGACCCCAACTCCGCCATTGATAGCCATAAGGTCAGAGGAGCAGCCATCAATGACCACTCGGATCGACCGTTCACTCAGGAAGTCAGATATCCAGCAGCAAAAGTAAGCGGGAATGCCGTATGCCGGAAGTTTTCTCAACAAACTTGCGTGCCATACCGTCAAAACGCTTCGAGATGTCCAGCGACACGGCAAGGGCTTCGCAGTGTTTCTCGATGGCCTCGCCCTAGCAGTGCGTAGCTAACACTAGAAGATCCCCAGTTGACCGTCCCCGGCGAAAACCATACTGACGGTCGCTGAGTAGATCGTTCGCTTCAAGGTGCGCCAGCAGCTTACCGTTGAGTACCCTTTCCATTACTTTACAAAGTATGGAGGTGATGGCGATCGGTCGATAGTTACAGGGGTCAAAAGCGTGTCAGCACAGGAGACAACTCAGGCGCACAGTTCCTTAAGACCCTTGCGGCCGGACCACTAGCCTTATACGTCTAGGCACTGAAGTACTTCACGAACCTCTTGCAAGTGTATTGTGATCTCGGGCATTGAAGAATCACAGCGAGGAATCGTTGGTGGCTGTTTTGACCCAGTATCTAGACGCGAATTGCTCGCAAACAGAGATGCAAATAAATTTGCCTTCTCGGTAGCGGAGTGAGCGACCCGTCCGGTTTTTGCAGGGGGGTAGTCTCGTCCTTTAGGCGCGATCTTATTTTATTGCAGTAGAAAAAGCTCTTTCGGACTCAACACTGGTCGGCAGTATGGAAAGCAACCTGTTCAGAGCTTTTTTTTAGGATTTCTCCACGACTTCCACCGTTTTCAAATAACGCCATTTCAACGTGAATCATTGAAGGTAAATCAGTTGCGTTGATCACACTCGTTGACTGGTGATGATCACTACCCACACTTGCATTTGCACATTACAGTAGGTAGGTAATATCGATCTACCGATTACTTACACTAAAAAATTGTGGATAAATACAAATATTATCCGTCAAAATCAGTTTTGATTGAAATCCGAATAAACCGGATTTGAGTCTTAAAAACCGGATTTTAAAAAGTCACGAAAATCCGGATTTTTCAGTCATTTTCGAATTTCGAAGAATCCGGATTGCAATCCCTAAGCGGGCTGTTATTGCTGTAAAGCAATGGTCATCATCATCATCATTTCAGCCAAAAGACGTCCACTGCTGGACATAGGCCTCCCCCAGGCGTCGCCACATTGACCGGTCCCGTGCGTCTCTCATCCAGCGGGTTCCTGCAACCCTGACCAGGTCATCGGTTCACCTAGTGGGAGGCCTTCCAACGCAACGTCTAAGCAATGGTATCGCTCAAAAATCTTTTTTAAAGGTGTTTTCGCTGTAATTTAGTTTTCGTTACTGTTACTGTTAAGCCTGTGTCATCATAGCCTTATTAGCCTTCCACTTACTGTTTAATTGGGACACACACCCACTATTTCCTATCCACCACTGTAACTCCTGAAAACCACAATCAACAGTGGCGACGACCAGAAAAGGGCCGAGACAATGAAGCTCGACGAAGTCCCAGAGAAACAATTTAAGTGTCTTGGATCCTACAACGAAATTAATCAGAAAATAATAGCGGAGGAGTAGCAAAACCTACTGATGTTTCGAGAATAACACTTCAGTAAACTTTAAGCCATAAAACCGCCCATAATCTGTACCGTAAAGAAAAGCAGCTGGTATTTTGAATACCCATAACTGTATGAAGACAGCTGTTGCATATTTCGCCCAGACTTGCAAGGTATGTCCACTGACCGTCTGGTACAGTCCCTACCCAGCATTACATGACCTCTCATATAGGGTAAGTGGTGTGAGAAGAGGGCTCAGGTAATGCTGGTGACTGTACTTACAGTATGTGCCTAGCATTACATGACCTCTCATTTAGGGTAAGTGGTGTGAGAAGAGAGGTCGAGTAATGCTGGCCTATGACTACTCCGAACAATACACGCCGAAACAATGGGGTCATTAACCGCGCCCGCCATGCTGTTTTTTTTTTGTTTTTTTGTAAAATTAAAACCACTCTTATATTCTGTGGGTCGGGTCATAGAGCAGAGAAGGGGTTGCGTTTCTTTTTTTGTCAATGTTTTTTTTTCTGTTAACGTGGGTTGTCTTTTTTTTAAGTGGTGAAAGAGTTTATACTGAAATGCGGAGGCTTTTTCTGCTAAACAGCAACATTAATGAGTTTCGTTGAAGTTGAAGGACAACATCGTTAGGGAAACCAAACTAGAAGACCTGAGACATATTTCTCAACGGCATTAATTTTATATGTATAGCTTAGCCAGAGGCGCATGGATGGCATAAAACTCTGACGACACCAAGTTTGGCCAAATTACACAAAAACAAAATAAAGAAGACTGAAAATATTTATTTATTTATGCACACACAAAATACAAAATAAGGATAAAAACATAAAAAAATAGAAGAGCACAAAGGTACTGCTTATTTCATATGAAATTTCTTCCAGCAGACTTGCGAGAGGAAAGTTAAAAATAAAAGTAGTTAGTTGAAATAATGTTAGGTTAAGCTAACTTCCTTCGAACTTTGAGACCTAGTCTGGATTGCAATCTGTCAGCGGTAATGATTGTGATTGGTGACTATGTCAAAAAAGTGTTGGAATGACGTAGCCTAGATGTTGTTGACGATAGCGATTGTCACTTGTCTTGGCCACTACTGAGTGTATCTTGGAGTTCTTCACTAATTAAGCGCTCTCCAAACAGTTTTTGGGGGTAACCCCAAAAGATCTTTAATATCTTAGTCTCTTTGTGATGGCAGGTGGTAATTTCCATAGAGAGTTATAGACTAGTCTGTTTGCCAACCCATCACATAAAACCTCAAACAACAACATTTTAATGGAAACGCAGCCTCTGCGCCGCACTACTCTGTGCGGTAGTTAAATCGAGTTTGAAATTGGCGCGCCCTAACCCAACTTTGTATTGGAACAAGGTTTTTACGTTCATCTACATGTACCAACTAACTTATGTATGTTTGTTGGTTCGGTAACGTTTTTGTGGCGCGTTGTCATAGCTTTTTTTACAGTTATTAAAATGTATTAATTTTTTTCGCAGTTTTGGGTTATTTTGTTATTTATTAGTAGTTCTTTCTGAAGAGCGCCTCTGCAATCAGTGTGCTCTGCCCACCATGGCGTACGGTGGCTGTGAACAGACTCAGAGTAGCACAGAGAGCCATGGAGCGTTCCATGCTCGCCATAAAACGAGTAAATCGAGTTCCAAACGTCGAAATCCGGAGACCTACGAAGCTCTTCGATATTGGACATCGCGTTATGAAGTTTAGCTGGACACTTAGCAACGCGCGGTGATGGCAGGAGAAGTTAGGTGTCCAAGGAATGAAAAGAGAACTGTTGGTCGTTTGTCGACGAGAGGGGCAGACGATATGATGTTGCTTCTGCGGGAATATCCTAGATGAGGCTGGCTTAAGACCGTGGACCTTGGCAGAATAGGGAGTCCTATACGTGCCTATACCCAGCAGTGGGTAAAGTCAAGCAGTGGCTGATGATACAGAGCTATCTTTCCAAAGGAATCTCTTCTGGGGAAGTCGTTTTTTTTTTATTATAAATGGGCTTGCTCTTGACTTCAATCTTGCCCTAAGGGCAGAGATGATGTCGACGATGGGACGAGCTTACCCAGTAGAAGCCTGTTAACTCGCGACTTAAACAGATTAGGGTTATATGAACTCGGAAAAACCGACGCAGGCAGGGAATTCCACTCCTTGGTTGTGCGCATAATAAAGGACCCAGCAAATTATTGGTCGTATCGCTGGCTCTACAGTATTTTAAATATTGTTATCTAAAATCTTCCACATTTCCACGGAGTTGTCAAAGCCAGTGCAAGACTTATAACATACAGGACACGTTAACGTTCGTTTATAGCGCGTGTAACCTATCATCATCATCAGCCTATAATGTTCCCACTGCAGGGACTCAGGCCTTCTCTCTAGGAGAGGGATGGGCTATAGTCAGGCAGTGCGGGCTGGTAACCTATAGTTAAAAGCTAATGTCATTTTTATCGTCCAAACTATTGTTTACAAGAACTTTCAGGCTTTCTAAAGCCCGACATTTCCCAAACCACAAAACGAAACTTTGTCTAATCGACTACCTTTGTAAACTAAACCGAACAACATTTTTCTATATTAATTTCGCGCTAATTACTATTTAATTGATCACGCGACGGTTCCGAGATTGTGGGGAATCAGTTATTGTGCTGGTAACTGTTAGGTTTAACTTGTAAGTTAGTTATTCGTACAGTTAATTGTTATTTCAATTGTGGTGCTATCGTTTCAGTTTAGAAAGTTTTGTTGGAGGAGATTTACTTTTGTATTTGCTGTTCATGAATGCGTACTTACTCACAAAGACATTAATTTCACGAAATATTGCGCTGTTGGCCCCATAAACGATCTTGCTAACGATACGCTATCGAGTGACTTGTCTTGGTCACTACTAACACACCAATCAAATTAAAAACCAAATTCAGCTGTTCTCTCATTGTACGGGAAGCTGATACAAAGCGAGGTCAAGTTATATACACACACACACCACATCCACACACCACCACATCTAGCCACATCTAGCGTAATGTGTCACCCTTGGTACCGTTTTTTCGGGTTCCGTAGCCGAATGGCAAAAACGGAACCCATAGATTTGTTTAAGAATGAGAAATCATCAAATGACTACACTAACTTCTGCTCCGGCCTGAGCGGGTGGGTAGGACTGGTCCTGACTAAAACCCTAAAACCCATTCGTGTTCCTTCTAATGGCGCGGTGACTCTTTCGAACATATTCCGCAGCCAGTCAGGTCAACAGTCAGTTCACACTATAACCTGACCCCGCGTATAAAGAAGAGGTGTGAGAAGGGGGTTAGGTATTGCTGGGCACTGACTGTTCTAACCATCGAACAACTCAGCATACACATGAAACGTATGAAACAATCAAAAGTTGGGTCCCCACGGCCAACGAGCCAACTTCCTTCATTATACAATAGCACACGGATTGACCACGCGTTGCTGTTGCAATTGTGAACAGCAGTTATTTATGTTTTACTGGCGGGGCTCACCGGTTGGACACACAACGACTATTCAAGTTATACAAAGCCGCTGATCATCAGCAGCCTATAATGTTCCCACTGCAGGGACTCAGGCCTTCTCTCTAGAAGACGGATGGGCCACCACGCGGGTGCGGATTGGTAGATGTCACATGTCTTCGATTTTTTTGGTTCTAAGATATGCCGGTTTCCTCACGATTTTTTCCTTCACCGTTTTGAGAGCAGCGGTGACGAAATAAATTACACAAAGTAATGCGCCTGCCTGGGTTCGAAGTTTCGAACCCACGACCTAATGTTCGTAAGTCGGGGCCGACACCACTGGGCCACTTCCAAAACCGCTGATAAATAGCTAGGTTACGTTGAGGTTACTGGTTTGTATGCTTGATCTGTGTATATTGGTTTCACCGTTTCACCTAGTAATTTACCAAATGGTGATGAAGCGAAGACTCTCTCAGGTTCATAGACAAGATAATTATGAGCAGTAGGTACCTAAGTATTAACGGTACGATTCATAAAGTACTGGTAATAAGCTGTAATCTCTTAATAAAATACATAATTTGGCGGCACGATTGGCGCAGTGGCTAAGCGATTGGACTGCTGCGCTGCGTGTCGCGGGTTCGATCCCCGCACGGAACAAATATTTGTATGGCCTGCAGATAGTTGTTTCGGGTCTGGGTATTTGTGTATGTGAGTTTATATGTTTGTGAACGCACCCAAGATACAGGAGAAATTCCTAGTGTGGGGCAACGTTTAAAAAAAAAAAAGAATAATAATAATAATAATATCAGCCGAAAGGACATCCTCTGATAGGCAATTGACAGCCAGTCATATTATTGGTAGAATACAAAATCTCGCAAGTTTTTTTTGGAAAGCTTGTTGTTCTGTCAATGTTTTTAATCGTTTCCCTTAAAACCTACAAATGTGGGTAGTTCAACAAAGTCACACACCCAAAAAAAATACAGCTACCCTCAACTTAACTAATGATAAATTTCTTCTTTCACAGGTAAGCCATGTTCGAGCAAGAACCTCAGTACCGGCGCTACCTACACGCTACAAAATAATCGGCTTAGGTACTTACCTGGTAATAATGATGAGTTTTTCATTAAAAAAGATTTTCTATGAAGGCGAAATGTCAACGTTAATTAGTTTCTTAAAATAATATTCCTCCACGTGGAAGGTTGAGTTCGAAGTGGCATGTTATGTTTTATTTTTTACTAGCTGATGCCCGGAAAAATTTATGATCGCTAATTTCCTAAAAAAAAATTTTTACTAAACTTGGTCCGTCACGCAGTGGATGCCAGAAGACGGGCGTCGTCGCCGTGAGAGGCCTAGAAAACGCTGGCGTGACGACTTAGAGGCTTTAGTACGAGACTGGCCGGAGAAAGCCGCACGGAGAGAAGAGTGGAAGACTATGGGGGAGGCCTTTGCCCAGCAGTGGGACAATATAGGCTAACAAAAAAAATAATACTAAAAATCAAACAGTAGCTAGCGGCTAAATAATAAAAACCACTCGGGTTGTTCTTCGGGTAATCGGGTTAACCCGTTCTTGCCTAGCTTGGTCCGTAGATGGGTGATCATCCTTTACATACCGATTTTCTTCCGTGCCTCGGAAAGCACGTTCCGGTTCTTTCTATACCTTTGACAGTCGTTACAACTGTTCCGAAATTCTGATAACTGGTTATCAGAATATCTTACCAAAGGATTTTGTATTTCCCAGTACTAGGGCTGTGGAGGTCAGAATGGCAGTTAATCCATGTAAAATACTTGTATTCAGCTAGAAAGACCCAGGAATCGATCCTAGGGTCTTATACACAGCAGTCGCGCTTGCAACCACTTAACTATCGAGACAGTATGCTATGTGTCGACAGACAAATTTATTTTCACACTAGCTTTTGCCAGCGGCTTCGCCCGCGTGAAAATGACGATTTGCCATACAAACTTTCATCCCCTATTTAAGTACCTTAGGGGTTGGATTTCGAAAAACCCTTCCTTATTCCTTGTCTACATTATAAAGGGAACCTCTGTGCAAAATTTCAGCTTTCTAGGTCTAAGGGTTTGGGCTGGGCGTTGATGAGTCAGTCAGTCAATCAGTCAGTCAGGACTTCTCTCTTTATTTAAGTATATAGATTAACAATATACTTAAGTATGGTAGTATTACGAAATCTGAAAATAAATACAAATCTATACAAATCCTGACCCGTGTGCCCTCGGCTTTTCCTGCCATCTTATAATATTAGTATTTTGATGGTTCGTGTGAATTATTCACAAATTCATAATTTTCACCCCCTCCCACCCCCTTCCCTTTCCCTTGATCCCCTATAAGATCCACGTGCCTAGCCCCCTAGCACCCGAGTGGCAGTGATTCTCAAACCTGTGACATACCGGCCCTTATTGGAGTTATACGTCTTTATTTAATTACCAAACGGTTAGGATACGTTAGAATGCTAATGAGGTAGGATAACATTATAGTACACTAGCTGATGCCTGCGGACTCATCCTCGTGGATGTCGATTATCGCGACCGATGTCGGTTATTACAATCAAAAGTTATCTTTTCATCCCCCCTTTCAACCCCTTGTAAGTGTAACCCTTGTTTCGCATTAAAATAGCCTATGTCCTCTCTCAGGCTCTAGACTATCTGTGTACCAAATTTCATATGAATCGGTTCAGTAGTTTTGGCGTGAAAGCGCTACAAGACAGAGTTACTTTCGCATTTATAATATTAATAATAAAATAAGTAAATAATAATTAGCAAATCCCCAAATGTTGAGAGCCATTGCCCCAAATCATTTCTAAGGTAATTTTATTTGTCAGGGACAGTGAGTACGGGCCGGTCGGACTACAGTCTACATCTATTTCATTTGTATATTCTTTGATGAAAAACGACTCTTTCATGATTTTGAGTACTACTAGCAGCCACGGAATCTGGATTTGTGCCCGTTTGATGGCAATAGGCTCGACCTGTATCACATGGGACTTATACATGGCGCAATCTGAGTTAACTAATAGGTATCTGCCTAACCCTTCGGGGAATATAGGCGTGATGTAATGTTATCCCAACACACGTAGATCATGACCTAAGTTGGGCCATAGGATACTTTTAATCCCGACAGTTTATTGCCATGTGCTAATCTACGAACTCCATGTGAGCAAAGCCATGAGCAAAAGCTTGTTTATATCTTGCTTGCTACCGTAGTCGAGTGGTTTAGGCGTTTGCCTTGCGGTGGTCGTGGGTTCGATTCCCACGGGAAGCATACTTTGTAAAGTTGTTTGGTTAGGACATTGGAAGCTTGAATCACCTGATTTCGGAAAAAAATTGATTCCGTGCTTCGGAAGGCACATAGAAGCCGGTGGTCCCATGGCGGACGTCAAACCATGACAGAGGCCCTAGAGGCGGTTTAGAAACTCTGACACTAGGCTGTGTGGGGTCATTAGACCCTACTAAGAAAAAGCTTGTTTTTCATGCAATATAATGTTCTACTTAGACTTAGAGCTCTTTAACGCGGTTTAGGTCTCCAGAACACGCTTAGTTTCTTAATTCGCAAAATTCGCCCTTACGAAAACAAAAATCGCTACTCACAAAATCATATTATTCCGACCGACGACGTAAGCATACAAAAAGTTATTCCGAAGGGTAAAATATATCGAAAAGACGTGGTAGGTGTAATGAAATAACTACATTGTAGGCCAAAAAAAAGGTAACAACAATCAATCATACATTTGTGGCGAACACTGGACCTTTTATTGTGGCACCGAGTGCACAACAATAGTTTAAAAGTGCCTTTATGTGTAATGTCAAAAGGGCAATACAAGAAATTGGGAAAGTCACTTTATTCATCGCGTGATTCGACGGTTTTTGGAAATATTTTTCCTTTAAGTATGAGAAAATCCTATAGTTTTTTGTTCAGCTAAGTCAATCTTTTTTTTCTATTTTTTAACCGACTTCTAAAAAAAGAAGGAGGTTCTCAATTCGAATGTTTGTTTTTTTTAACCGACTTCTAAAAAAAGAAGGAGGTGCTCAATTCGAATGTTTGTTTTTTTTATGTTTGTTCGGGCATAACTCCGTCACTTGCTAACCGATTTGAAAAATTCTTTTTTTGTTGGAAAGGGTGTACTTCGCAAATGGTTCCATATTTTTTTTTTTTCGACATCGGACAAGCGGTTTTTGAAAAATCTACAAAACTCAAAAAAAAAAAACTACATTGTCCACATTATGACCCATGAACATGTGAACCACTAAAAAGTGAAAAATAAAAACTTTTTAACAAAAAATAAAACCGACTTCAAAAAAAAAAAACACGAAAAAGTGAAAAATAAACTTTAGAAGAAAAATCAGTTTCTGAAGTCGGTGGCAAAAAAAATGAAATCAAACAAACAAAAGTCACCGACTTCAGAAACTGATTTTTCTTCTAAAGTTTATTTTTCACTTTTTCGTGTTTTTTTTTTTTGTTTTTATCTAAATGACAATTCGCAGGTCTACCTATGAGGTCGATCTTCAGGTTAAGCCGTGCTTGGCTGGGTTAGACCGTAGATGGGTGACCACCCGCTACAATTACAGTTTTCTCCGTGCCTCGGAAGGCACGTAAGTGGTCCCGGCTGTTGCTTGTAGATCTTCGACAGTCGTTACCTGAAAGTACCTTACCTTAAGTGACCTGAAAGTCTGACAACCAGTCTTAACAAGGGCTATACGAGAGCAGCGGTGGCCCAATGGTGGCGACCCCGACTTACGAATAGTAAGTCGTGGGTTCGAACCAAAAAGGCGCATTACTTGTAATTAATGTCATCATCGCTACTCTCAAAACGGTGAAGGAAAACATCGTGAGGAAGCCTTCAAAAATGTCTTGAACCAAAAAAATGGAAGACGTGATATCGATATCCATGTCCTAGAGAGGAGGCCTGAATCCCTGCAGTGGGAACATTATAGGCTATTGATTAACTGGGTTGTGGAGGTAAGATAAGCATAAAGCAGTCGCTCCATGTAAAATACTGGTGTTCAGCTGAATCCAGTTAAATGCTAGGCAGATGATGTTGATTGATGATTTCTTACCGATTTCTTTATATTTTCTTCTGCTTTTTTAACCGACTTCCCAAAAAGGAGGAGGTTCTCAATTCGATCCGTATATATATTTTTTTTTATGTATGTACTTGTACACCGATTACGCTGCGATTTATGATCCGATTTACGCGATTCTTTTTTAGTTTGATGCGGAAGGGTTGCCATTTGGTCCCATACAAATTTAGTATAGTTTGGCCCAGTACTTTTTTTAGAGCATTAGTACCTATTTCAAGCTCGTTTTTCTAACACAATAAATACAGGACAAGTAATAACATAAATGTTTAATCGCATAGTGGTCGATGGCGTATCATTAATCACTGGGCTCCTGCGTGGGGGGGGGGGGGGGGCGAGAGCTGGGGTCCAATAATTTGATGCGGCGACATATTGTCGCTGGACACGGCTGTAGGTTTGGGGTTCCGTCAGGCGTGGGGAAAAACGGTTCGTCACGACATGTGTAGAGGACGATTGAGTTGAGTTATGGCAGCTTGTTTTTAAAAATGAAATAAGGAACAAATGTAGAAAAAATCTTAGCGAGGGGCAAAAAAACTTTTTTTTTGTAATACTGAAATAATAAATGGAAATTAATTAATTCGTTGTTCGACTGAACAAGACATGTTGATGAGGTAGTGTTAGGCAGAAATGCACTTAATAGTACACTCACATACTTATAGTCAGTTATAAAAAAATAAATAAAATCCATTTATTTCAGGTTTCCCCATATTCAATTTACACGATATAAATATAAGTCCATAAAACAGTTAAAACTTGAAAATAAAAATGAAATAAAATAAACAATAGTGAAAATAAAAATTAAATAATAATAAATACAATGTCCACAAATCTGAAATACAATGTCAATTTATATAATTAAATTAAAGTCAATGTCACATAAAAAATAATCAAAAATTACATTGAATTAACAAATATAGGTATTATAACACAAATCATATTGATTAAACGCCACAATAATGACAACTGTATAAGTCCCATGTAGTAGGGGGCGAGCCTATTGCCATCACGCGGGCACGAATCCAGACTCGTGACTGATAGAAAAAACAATAACACCAGACCAGCGAGGCAATTAGTAGCGAGTAGGTTAGTATAATATGATATTAAATTAAATAACCTAAAGAACCCTTACCAAATACCACACAGCATCCTGATCTATAAACATAAGGCATCCCCATTCACGTTGATGCGTGAGACATGCCATTACATTCCGGCATCCCCAAGGACGCTGGTACCTACGGAACCCTCGCGTAAGAAAAATTACTGCCTTTTTAAATAGTCGGGGAACACGACACGGTCCTTTATGAGGGAGACGAAACATTTTTGTGTTTGCCTTTTCTTCTTTTATTTGAGAAGGTTTTTAATTTGTCATACCTACTCATAACTGTTTTTCTGTTAGTTTGGGTAATCCTACTTAAGGCGCGTCCCCCAGCAAAACGTAGCTCTAGCCGTTTTTTATGCAGTTTTCTGGAGCCTATAACTCTTAAAAAAAAAGATATATCAACCAACAAAAAATACATTAAATTTCTACATACTCTTACCTTCAAAATGGTACGTTTTCTTTTTTTCTTTTTTAAGTAAAATATTTAATTAATCCCCTCACAACGAAACCACAGAAATGAGAAATAATTATTGAAAACATGCTACTTCTCCAAAACTAACAATTGTTTTTATTTTGTTTTTACACTAATGGATAAGCAATTTCATAATGAACATTATGGTACGATTTTTTTTTTCAAAAACCCAAAATTTGATTTTATAAAGATTTTTATGCAAAATTCTGAGCGTATTCTCAACCGTATCTATTGACATTCAGTATGCCGCCAGGCCTCGAAGGGGGAACCCGTGTCGCTCGTCACCGCGCCGCGTCGGCTCATGCGCTCGCTCGCTTACGTCACATTATCAACAGATCTAAGAAGTAATTTCAAGTAATAGATATGGCATTCAATGAAATATTTTTTTATGAAATATTTATTGGTGCGTCCAAATACTTTTGGTCATTATGAATTCAGTTATTATACTCACGTCGATAAATAGGTAGGTACTTTCAACTTTTACTGTGATACAAAATAATATTGGCACGATTACGAAAATGAGCTCAAAATTAAAATCCAAGATGGCGGCTAGGAAAATTTTAGGTTTTTCCGTCATGGGTGTCGTTTTCATGGTTTTTGGGGTCGCTGATTACGAAAATGAGGTCAAAATGAAAATCCAAGATGGCGCCGACGAAAAATTTTGGTTTTTCCGTCATGGGTGTCGTTTTCATGGTTTTTATGGTCGCTGATTACGAAAATGAGGTCAAAATGAAAATCCCAGATGGCGCCGACGAAGATTTTTGGTTTTTCCGTCATGGGTGTCGTTTTCATGGTTTTTGGGGACGCTGATTACGAAAATGAGATCAAAATGAAAATCCAAGATGGCGGTAAAGATTTTTTAGATTTTTCCGTCATGGGTGTCGTTTTCATGGTTTTTAAGGTCGCTGATTACGAAAATGAGGTCAAAATGAAAATCCAAGATGGCGCCGACGAAGATTTTTGGTTTTTCCGTCATGGGTGTCGTTTTCATGGGTTTTAGGGTCGCTGATTACGAAAATGAGATCAAAATGAAAATCCAAGATGGCGCCGACGAAAATTTTTGGATTGTCCGTCATGGGTGTCGTTTTCATGGTTTTTGGGGTCGCTGATTACGAAAATGAGGTCAAAATGAAAATCCAAGATGGCGCCGACGAAAATTTTTGGATTTTCCGTCATGGGTGTCGTTTTCATGGTTTTTGGGGTCGCTGATTACGAAAATGAGATCAAAATGAAAATCCAAGATGGCGGTAAAGATTTTTTAGATTTTTCCGTCATGGGTGTCGTTTTCATGGTTTTTAAGGTCGCTGATTACGAAAATGAGGTCAAAATGAAAATCCAAGATGGCGCCGACGAAGATTTTTGGTTTTTCCGTCATGGGTGTCGTTTTCATGGGTTTTAGGGTCGCTGATTACGAAAATGAGGTCAAAATGAAAATCCAAGATGGCGCCGACGAAGATTTTTGGTTTTTCCGTCATGGGTGTCATTTTCATGGTTTTTTGGGACGCTGATTACGAAAATGAGGTCAAAATGAAAATCCAAGATGGCGGCTAGGAAAATTTTAGGTTTTTCCGTCATGGGTGTCGTTTTCATGGTTTTTGGGGTCGCTGATTACGAAAAGAGGTCAAAATGAAAACCCTAGGTGGCGGTCAGAAAAAGTTTGGTTTTTCTTTCACGGGTGTCGTTTTCATGGTTTTTGAGGTCAAAATGAAAATCCAAGATGGCGGCCAGGTAAATTTTTGATTTTTCCGTTATGGCTGTCGTTTTTTATATAGGTATATATATATATACTTAGTCGAAAAACCAAAATTTTCGTCGGCGCCATCTTGGATTTTGATTTTGAGCTTATTTTCGTAATCAGCGACCCCAAAAACTATGAAAACGACACCCATGACGGAAAATCCAAAAATTTTCGTCGGCGCCATCTTTGATTTTTATTTTGACCTCATTTTCGTAATCAGCGACCCCAAAAACCATGGAAACGACACCCATGACGGAAAAACCAAAAATTTTCGTCGGCGCCATCTTGGATTTTCATTTTGACCTCATTTTCGTAATCACCGACCCCAAAAACCATGAAAACGACACCCATGACGGAACATCCAAAAACCGTCGGCGCCATCTTGGATTTTCCTTTTGACCTCATTTTCGTAATCAGTGACCCCAAAAACCATGAAAACGACACCCATGACGGAAAACCTAAAATTTTCGTCGGCGCCATCTTGGATTTTCATTTTGATCTCATTTTCGTAATCAGCGACCCCAAAAACCATAATAACGACACCCATGACGGAAAAACCAAAAATTTTCCTGGCCACCATCTTGAATTTTCATTTTGACCTCATTTTCGTATTCAGCGACCCC
Organism: Diarsia mendica; assembly: GCA_949316265.1. Lineage (NCBI taxonomy): Eukaryota > Metazoa > Arthropoda > Insecta > Lepidoptera > Noctuidae > Diarsia > Diarsia mendica. Next base: position 5,238,535 of record OX438916.1, read on the forward strand.
TAAAACCATGAAAACGACACCCATGACGGAAAAACCAAAAATTTTCGTCGGCGCCATCTTGGATTTTCATTTTGACCTCATTTTCGTAATCAGCGACCCCTAAAACCATGAAAACGACACCCATGACGGAAAAACCAAAGATCTTCGTCAGCGCCATCTTGGATTTTCATTTTGACCTCATTTTCGTAATCAGCGACCCCGAAAACCATGAAAACGACACCCATGACGAATAAACCAAAAAATTTCATCGGCGCCATCTTGGATTTTAATTTTGAGCTCATTTTCGTAATCGTAATATTTGTATCACTGTAAAAGTTGAAAATACCTACCTATTTATCGACGTGAGTATAGTAACTGAATTCATAATAACTTTTCATAAAAAAATATTTCTTTGAATGCCATATCTATTACTTCTTAGATCTGTGAATTTTACTTGTATTCGTATGAAGTTCGCCAGGTGGCGCAAGTAATAGTTTACGAAGTATTGTAGAGGTGGGGTGCGGCAAAGAGGGAGCAAATGCTCAAGGTTATTTGCTCAGGGTACCACCTTAACACACTTATAATCCATACTTCCATACTATATTTTTAATTATTAATATTATAAATGCGAAAGTAACTCTGTCTGTCTGTCTGTCTGTTACTCTTTCATGCCTAAACGGCTGAACGGATTTTGATGAAATTTGGTACAGACATAGTTTGGAACTTGAGAAAGGACTTTTTTTTTTTTTTCGCGAGATATACCAAAAATCTGCCGGAAGTCACTATTCCACGCGAACGAAGTCGCGGGCAAAAGCTAGTATATTATAAAGGCGAAAGTTTGTAAGTGTGTATGTTTGTTACTCTTTCACGCGAAAACTACTGATTTTTTTTTATGAAATTATGCACAACGATAGTTTATAACCTGGATTAACACACAGGCCACTTTTTATCCCGGCCATTATCTAACACCAAGGGGGTGAAGCCGCGGGCATAAGTCAGTTAATAAATACTTGTTTTATCGTGTGGTTTGTGCCTAACCAGGGCTCCGAGTCTGCTATTCAATAGTGTCATTGATGACAAGCCAAAAAGTACCTTATGCGTGTCGACTTAAGGTACTTTTTGGCTTGTCGTAAATCAACCATTATGAGAAAGATCGACCATTCTGACACTATTGAATAGCAGACTCGGGGCCCTGGTGTCAGTTTTAATGCCGCCCATGGTCTTCTGACATGACTTTACATGCCGTCGAGAAATATCGATGTCGCGACTAGAGATGTGCCGTTGCCAGCAAAAATGGCAAAATTCCCGTGAATATTGCCGGGAGTGGGAATATTCGGAGAGTATTTGTTAATTATAAGTCAAATTAAGTACGGAAACTATGTAATACACTTATAATTAGCATTGATAGGGCCTAATCTACATTGACCGGCAACTTTGGCAATATATATTTCCAATGCTGCTGGTAATTTTGGTATTTTACCGGCAGTGGCAATATTCCCACCAGGCACATCACTAGTCGCGACGTCGAAGCAAATGATAATCTATATATATAAAAATGTTATGTTGGTTTGTGTACGCTTCAAAAACTCTAAAAGTTCTGCACCGATCGAGCTGAAATTTTAGGATGGTATATAATCCGCATCAAGGATTGTTTTTACAGTATTAAATGTTCCGAAAAGGTGATGTTAAATAAGTTCGGTTCGTAACACTTCCTTTTGGCTTTGCCGTAGTCGGGTAAAAAGCCGATCGAATTGAGCGATCTGTGCCGAGCCTAACTTTACATGGTTTAGTCCGTGTAACTGACATAAATACCGATCGGGTCTGTTTTTCAACAAATATTGCCGAATGGAATTGCAACACTACATGTCTAGAAGATATAAATATTACGTTGCTCAGAAAAAGATTCTTCAGGAATCACAATAATAAAAAAACGCTACATAAAAATCACATACATCATCCCAGTACTTATCAACTTAACTATAGTTACAGCACTTACAATAGAACGTACATCGCACGGTAATCGAACCGGGGACCCCTGCTCGAAAATTACATAAAAGCCAAACAGCTCAATCAATTATCCGGCTAACTATTGTGACGGAGCGTTTTTGACCCCTTTCCAAGAAGTATTAGAAAACGGTTGTTATTTTGTTTGCTGTTCGCACTCGGTTAGAAAAACGCCGCGTTTTTTTGTAACCAGTAAATTGCTAGCAAATAATTTATGTAATAAAATAGCGCATACTCCTTTCCGTGAATGCAAACACTGAAAAATATTTGTATCTTGCATTAATCGTAATAGCACGGCAAGATACATAAAACGTCTTTCACTTTCAAGAGCGCGAAATATCGAGAGCTCGCAATAATTGAAAATCACGAAAGATATTTAAAAAAAAAAAGAAACGATGCCCTACACTAGGAATTTCTCCTGTATCATGGATGCGTTCACAAACATTTAAACTCACATACACAAATATCCAGACCCGGAACAACTATCTGCAGGTCATACAAATATTTGTTCCGTGCGGGGATGGAACCCGCGACACGCAGCGCAGCAGTCCATTGCTTGAGCCACTGCGCCAACCGTGCCGTAAGACTGATACTGTTAGCCTGCATTATCCCTGTGGTGGACAAAGCCCCCATGACTTACAGTTGTTTCGATCCAAGGATCACCATCTTCTACGAGGTCAGCCGTCTGTACATTTATCTTTGAATAATGTTAAAAACAGCGCCGTTATGGCACCCAGTGCGTTTGCAAGCTGGTTACCTCCTAGCGACATACGGCAACATTGTGACCGCTCTCGTGAGTCCCCACAGTTTATTGCCAGCTATTCGCAAGTCATCTAATTGATTGACTATTTCTATGTTTGGCGGTTACTCGGCTTAGAATTTTGATAATATCGATCGTAGAAATATTCGAAAAACTCATAACTTGGAGTTAGCCGGTAGTCCACCTGTCTACTAAGGTCGTGAACTAAGGCTTTTGGATGGTCGAGTGGCGTCCAAGACCTAGTAAAAGATATGTGAGTCGTCCGGAGGCGTGACGGGCAGACGATATATTTGTCATCGGGGGAAAACCTGGATTTGGTGGAGATTGGCAGTGAAGTTAAGAGGAAACGCGAGTGGTCTTTTCTCCATACAAACGCTCTCGCCTGTTTTCTTTTTGGTTAATGACCCTAGAGCAATGGTTTTTTACAGAATAATAAATATTAACTATTTCTATGCCCCTATGTTTTCCTTTTTGGTGATAAATTATTTTTATAAGCACTAGAACCCTCAAAAAATGCTCAAAATTGCTTGTTTAGATCGCTGTTAACAGAGTCCTAGTGTACAAATTTGACAACTATTAACGAAAAAAGAAAAACATAGCGGCGTAGTATATAACCTCCTTATTCATTGTCTAAAATATATTTTAAATTGGTTCAATATTGGAGGAGGAAATAGGCGAGAGCCAAACCTCGAATTCTAACTTTTTTATACAGTTGTCCTTATCGCACGAATTTGAGGGCAGGAGGACGGAGAGAGACAGCGATAGTAGAAAGAGACAGCACTCGCATTTCCTCTTAAGCCTATACCAAGCAGCTGGTAAATTCAGCGGCGGTGGATGATGATTTCTTGAATAAGACCTATCGTCGTAAGCCACCCAAAAACTTATATCAATCCTGTTTTGAAACATTTTAATGGGTGAGTTTTCGTCCATATCACGCCTGATGTGATGGTAATGATAATGACGATGATGGTGCAAGGCTCTCTTTTTACTCCTGACTGAAGACACTTTGGAGAAACGTATAAAAGTACTTATGCAGCTTTTGCCCTCGGCTTCGACTGCGTTGAATATCGGAAATTATGGTAACATACTACTCGAATAAAAAGCTATATTCTTACCCGGATCATGGTTAGACAATGCAGAACCGGTTCTGGTTCTGTTTGGCCTACCCATAATCTGTATATGAACTGGGAGAATTAGTTCATGGTAGCGAGTTCAAGCTGCTGATTCTGGTGAGTTGGTTAATTAGAGAGGAAGTTTAGGGTCGACGAAACATGTCTTCTTCTTCCATACATCTCTGTTTCTCGTCATGTCCGCAGTCACCTCCTACTTTCAGTGAACATAGAAAAAACAAAAAATTCCGGATGCTTTTAATTTCCTCGCATGAAACGCTTCTCTTTAATAATTTCTAAAAAAGAAGATCGTAAGTAAGCCAAATAAAACTTGAAATATTAAAACATAAGTTAACGACACTCCACTATATTAATATTTCTTCAAACCCCAGTCGGTAATAAACAGACTATTATAATATCACGCAGCGGCACATCAAAGCCTAGGCGTGTTGCGGTGAAACTCGTAAATCAGTGCTTCCGCTAAACGTCCGCCCCGCGAGTTTCGTCGATATAAATCTTTGCGCTGTTTACGAGTAAATCCTTTGCCTAGAGAGAGATATGATTGGAGTTGTGGGCTGGGAAACAATAGATTGTTCTACATTACTGTTAGCTAGTTCAATGCTGGGAAATGGCAAATACGACTTTCAGTTCTTTTGCCGAAATAATGTGGAGCACAGATCATCATCATGATAGTCCATCATAATTATCAACAGCAAACCACTGCTGGACATAGGTCTCTTCAATCGCATGCCACTCGATTTTATTCTCGGACCACAAATTCGTATACAGTATTTCTTGTATTTATTTTTTCCTAAATTATACATTTAAATAGCGTAAAAGTGTTTTTTTGAAGATCTCACGCTAAATGTTTCGTTTAAACCAAATACTAGAAAAAAAAACGAGTAATATTTTAAATTGATAACCACACGCAGACGACATGACTTTATAATGATAGATTACTACGTGCAACATTTATTGTCTGTTTTATTAATATACTAAATTGCATTTGCATTTGGCATTTTCATGCATTTCGAAAATTAATTCCTTTATCACACATCCGTTTTTACTCCCGAAATAAAAAACTCCCATAGTTTTTATTTTTATTTTGAAAGAATATATTTTATTAATGGCTATAATTTCACCCGGGCTACCATATTAAGAATAAAATAAACTCCTTTTTTTCCTTCCCCAGCAATTAAACTAAAAACACCCAAAACGTGTAACACTTAAAACAAATATTTTATTCACACATCAAAGCTATCTTATGTCATGTCGCAGTGCAACTCATAAATCTGCCTTTATACCAAACGTCCGGTTGCGTTCTAAAATGGCGGAGTTCGCTGTTTTTGACGTTTTAACGTCAGTGGCGTCACGTCAGCGGTAAGTTATGGCTATTGTCTGCAATGGCGGGAGTTTTAATTACTTGTAGTTCTAGCACTTTATGGGTTAGATGCGGCGGATTCAATTTAGGAATGTTTCTAGATTAATTGGGAATGGTACTTGTCTGTGAAATTGATGCCAGCTACCGTGGTCATATTTTAGTCTCTGACCATACAAATGAACAGTTTTGGACCCGTTACTAATGAGTAGTATTAGGTTGTGAGTTGGAACTCAAGTAGGCAATTCATATAGTCTACCATACAGTCAGATGACGGTATATAAAGACTGTATATGAGAGTCTCAATAGGCAAAAGGAAAATATTGTGTAGAAACAGTTATCCCTTGGAATAAGAATCGAAGATATGTGGCATTTCACTGAATGTCGCTACCGGCAGGAGGTCGTCAGTCAGTCAGTGGTCCGAAAGTCTGACATCCAACTTTACCAAGGGCGGGTACCTTATTGTATTACCCAGTACTAACTGGGTTGTGGAGGTAAAATAGGAAGTCGCTACATGTAAAATACTGGCATTCAGGTGCATCCGGTTGAACTGGAAAAGTTTAAGGAGATTATGACTCAAATCCTTACCTCATTATAAAACCCTCACATACTAAATCCAATTTATTCATAAATTAAAAATAATTCACTTTGAAGTCCCAATAAATGAATATATCCTGAATGACTTTGAACTTTTGAGTGAACGGAACGAATGAATTCGGTTCGGTCGTCCATTCGTTCGGTTCGACTCGCAACAGATGTTAGAATCGCCGAGTCACTCTGTTTATTAGTGTGATTTTTTTGTTTGACCGCGAATCAAATGTTTTTGAGCTATAGCGGCCGTGATTTTGCATTTATAGCTGTGATTTGTTTTTTCGTTTTGTTGTGGCGGTTGGTAATCAGCACCCACTTTTCCAGCGCATTAGTTCGTGCAAATATTATCTGACTTCCACATCCTTTCTCCTACCTCCACCAAGTGGAGCCTACATCCTAGTGCCTACCTAGAACGCATACAATCACTTCAATTGAGTTTGAGTAATCGTGATGAAAAGATTAGTCAGCTAGACAATCCAATGGAGAAGAATATTGTAGGATATATCTATATATCTTATCTAATAAATAAAATAAAAAGAGAAGTCCTGACTGACTGACTGACTGACTGACTCATCAACGCCCAGCCCAAACCCTTGGACCTAGAAAGCTGATATTTTGCACAGAGGTTCCCTTTATAATGTAGACAAGGAATAAGGAAGGATTTTCCGAAATTCAACCCCTAAGGGAGTTACATAGGGGATGAAAGTTTGTATGGAAAATCGACATTTTTATTTTCGGGCGAAGCCGCTGGCAAAAGCTAGTTTTTTTTTTTTTTTTTTTTTTTTTTTATTTATTTCAAAGAAGTTACATGAGTGGGTATAATACACATCTTCTGCCAAACTGCAGGACAGTTTATCGGCAGTGTTCTCGTGAATACAGCTCTAATTCAAATAACATTAAGTACTACCTACATACATCATAAAGGGCGGAAAGGGCAACACATAGTTTTGTTATAAATGTAGGGAAGGCACATCCCCTTGTATTTTTAGTGCGCCGTCTGCTCACTCACATAGACGTTGTTATATAAAGAGAGAATTACAATTCACTTGTTATAATACACTACTTCATATTATGTTGGAAAATTTCTGAAGCTAGATGAGGCACAATTCTTGTTATATTATACCCAGTATGTGTCTCATAAAGCGTGGATAATATCGACGCTTTCTTAACCTTTTTTTTGGTGGCTAGGTATACGTCAAATGACTCCTCCCGCTCAGGGCAGAGCGATAGGGAGTGTCAGACTTCTACTGACTAAAAACCACCCATGTTCCTGCTTAGCCCTTTGTGTCCGAGGCCGCGGTATCTCTTTAGAACAACTCGCAGCCCCAACAGGTCTTATTTATTTATTTAACCTTAACCTTCAGACATAAAGTTCAAATATCTCAAGTCTGTACTGACAGACAGTCAATTCTAATCATATTTAAGTCAAATATCTGTAATATCTAGACACTCAATATCAATTATTCAAGTCAAATATCTTCTATATCTAGTTTCTGATCTGATTAAAGGCTGATTTATTAATTGCACAATGCTCGAGATCCATTGGTAATTAAATACCAAAGTGTGTACGTAACAATATCTATCTAGAATCGAATTAATGTTTAGATAGTAAATGGTATTTTTTTTTTGGTAATGGTATGGTGGTTCTTCACTACCTCTCATTTTTGCGAAAAGTCAAGTTTTTCACTATAAGTAACTACGGGACAGGTTCTTGCCAAAAAGGGCACAAGCGAACCCTAAAATACGATATACTTAGTACATCCCAAGGTGTCCCATAAATAAAAACCTCTCAAATGCTAATATATCAAACGGTTATAAAATGCACTTCGCGTTACGTCATGTAGCGGTAAAACTCGTAAACCGGGCGAACGCTAACACGTCCAGTAGTAAATTATAATATATGCCTGAAGGCTTTTTTATGAGACACCATTTGGAAATTGGCAAGAGGATATTGCGAGGAAGATTCTAAGTACAAATGCTTGTTTTAAATGTCTAGGTTTTTCTGTAGCTTTTTTCAACAGCGGCCACGGAGTCTGAGTTTGTTTCCCGGTTGATGCTTGATTAACGAAATGTATGTTTTTTAAACCTCTGCTTTACCCTTTGGGTATTACAGGTGTGTTGTAGCTTGTAGTAGAGAAAACGAACCATTTTAACAAGTATTTCTTTTTACAAGCAACGAACGTTCAACTTCGTGTTTTTCTTGTTAATTTTTTAATTTAATTCAGACCATAGATCCATAAACTGTTAGTAACTTAACCTATTGTTAGTAAATAATAAATCATAACCACACTACTATACCGATTAGTAAAAATGTTACCTAGACGAATTTTAGCACAAGTCCTAATTGAAGACAAAAGTCCTTCGTCGGATGTGAACCCATGTGCCTCGGCGGGACTAAGCAGACATGTACGGTCAGCTACAGAAGTAGTTTAATAATTCAATGTATGTACCAGCTATTATTTTAATATTTCAGAAGACTCTAACTTGTTAGTAACGAGTTATATCTAACAAGTTTTTATTAAAAAGCCTGCTTTGAAACTTAGAGTTTCAAATTCAATCTACTTCTGATGCTAACTGTACATGGTTTCTTTAAACAACGTTACATTTGCAACGGTCTGGCTCCAGTCTGACTGAATGAGGGGAGCTATGTATCCATCCCGCTGAGAGGTACCCAGAGGAAAATAGAAAAAATGGACAAGAAAAACATGTTGCTGTAAAAGATTTTGTGTGATAAAATTGCTACAGTTTTTAAAATTCACAAAGATTTTACGCGATTTTAGCAAGTATTTGGACACTTTGGTTTCAGTACAGTGAGGCAGACATACACGACGTAGTACACCCACATTTCGCCAGTTATGAGTCTAATGCCATTCATCATCATCATCAGCCATTAGACGTCCACTGCTGGACAAAGGCCTCCCCCATAGAACGCCATAAAGATCGACAGCCTGCCGTTTGCATCCACCGGTTGCCCGCGATTCTCACGATGTCGTCGGTCCACCTGGTGGGAGCTGGTGGGGCGGCTAATGCCATTAACCGGACGCAAATCTGACTGTGGCTGCTACCGAGAAACTCCTGAAGGAAAACCCCAATAACCTGCCCCGACCCGGTAATCGTACCCACTACCTCATGCTTAGCAATCACGCTTGCGACCACTAGACCTACGAGGCACTCATTTTAATATTTCCGTAGGATAACGCAAGCAAAACCGCGGGCTAATCCTAGTATCCAACAAAACTGACTCAACACAAGGTAGACACTATTTAAAACCCCTGACTGTAGTCGTTCCACTAAATGCACCACAATATCCAACCCTCATATCGCTTGAAAAAACATTTGTATGCAAAAATGTTAGTATCTGGTCGACCGTAAAGGGCTGCGGTACTCGGGACTCAGCGAAATATATACAAACTAGCTGTTGCCCGCGGTTTCACCCGCTACAACTCGAAAATTATCCCACGGGAATATAAAATCGGGATAAATACTATCCTATGTGTTAATCCAGGTTCTAAACTATCTGTGTACCAATTTTTATCCAAATCCGTTCAGTAGTTTTGGCGTGAAGAAGTAACAAACATACACACTCACAAACTTATTTATAATATTAAGTAGGATTCCCACTTCGGTTCATATTATCTGTATGAGGACTATTGAGGACTCTTAGTTTTCCGTTTGTTTGGTTTTAAATTAATTTGGGATACGTTGCTTGGCAACTACGTGATTAGGATCCTTCTTGGAAGGGCTGGTTTTGGTGTGGTCTGCTGATATTTGTATATTTATAGGAGAACTACTTAACTGCGACCTTCATATGCGTAAAATACTACTTAAGTTTCGAAAAACACGCCATCTATTATATCATATTGTTTTCCTCATCCATTATACTTTTTTTCGGGATGAATGGTAGGTACACTATTTCCGGTTTAGAAGAAAAGGACTGGTCAATGTGGTGACACTTGGAGGAGGTCTATGTCCAGCAGTGCACGTCTTTCGGCTGAAATGATAATAATAACTTAAAGGATAAACTTGATTTACTTGTTCAGCAGACAATTTCATGAAAATTCTGTTGTATTTTTAACATACTAATTGAAAATAGCTGGAGGTTTGTCTTGAAAACGTCTACTCTAGTGCCTATCCGTACACATAAAAAAGTACTTTAACTAGATTTCGCTAAAACCTACAATATAAATAAGAATAAAAGAAAGTTTTTTAGTAAAATTATTTACTAAAAAACTTTCCTTTATTCTTATTTATATAAGAAATATATAATTATGTACAACTCCATTTAAATGTCCTTAACAACGCAACAAAAACCGGCTGTCTTGTAGTGCGGTCGATGTGAATCCCGCACCCCGGGATTAAAGGCTTAAACGCGGGACCGCGTCGATACAATCTACCACAATGGCGCTCGCCAACTGCGTTTGTGATCAACAACAAAGCGTTGCTTAAATAAATAAAATTGTGACCGAAACATTCGGGAATTTGTACAGGGAAAAGATATTTCGGTAATAAGGAAGCAAAGTAAGGAAAATCTTATTATTTGGAAGGAAGCTTAGAAGACAGTTGAACTCTAATACTTAACGGAGAAAATGACACAATGGAACTTTTTTTGGCGTTATCTTTTGATCATATAATATTCCGAGATACTGAGAATTCGAGATCGAATTTTATCGAGATGTTAACACTTAGCCTTTGTCATCGTCCTTACTTATATTACAATTTGAAAGTAGCTGTCAGTCGGTCCTTCTACAACGTTCCCGTTGGATGATTTCTGACGCCCACGCGGGCTCAGCCGTGGGCAAAATACAGTATAAAGATTTGTAAGGTTACCAATAGTTACATCGATTCCTTAGTAACTCGAGATCATAATGACAACATCTTCTTCCCACGGACCGTCCAAAAATAGTAAAGGTTCTGCAAATCACTCAGATCAATTAGATATCGCGTGACAACCCTAAAGCCAACATAATTCCGGGCAAAACTACGAAAATAAACAAATGACAAACTAATTCGCAAATTAAACATGAATCGGACTGTCCCTTGACAAACACTAATTTGTCTCAAAAGATAGCTGAATCCGGTAACCGCGGCGACCCGGGCTAATCCCGAGCCAGTGCGTGCGACCGCATATAATCCCGGGATTATATCGATAAATATTTCACTTCACTAGTCGTAAATGATTTTGGAAGACGAATTAGCTTTCGTGACTATATGTTTCTCAGATATCGGTGGGGCCTTTACCGTAGTAATCTTTTGTATCAAGTTCTAGTAAGTCAAAACAGTTTTGAGATTTTAGGAATTAAGTTAGAAAAATCAGAGGTGCGTTTCATGGGTTCGAACTCGAGACCTATGGCTTGGCAGTCCGACGGCTTACGCTATTGCGCGACCTTAGTGCATGTTTACTTACAGGCGGGGCGTCGCGCGGCGCGTGCAGCGTTTTTATATCAAACACATGGCAATGTATGAAAAAGTTAACGATTTCAAAACTTGATTTTACGAGAAGCGATTTTTCGCTCGTTTGTTTAAAATGCAGCGTTTGTTGCGGTGGACTCGTCTCTCAGTAAAATATATAAAAGATAAAAAATCACGCAAAGAGCATTCTGCACGCGCCGCGCAACGCCCCGCGTCTCCGTAAGCGAGCCCTTACGCTTGCCGAATCGCGTTCTCCTCTCAAAAAAATATCTACCTCGGTCCCCAACTCGCTCATACAAGCTATAATCCTCAGAAAAGAGCTCTGTGAAAATCTATCTAAAGTAAATTAAACCATAACCAGTATTGGTAGGTGTCACTATCAATAATCCGTGAAATATTACGTAGCTAAGAGATTAATATTTTCTACGTTGCATCTGTGCCCTGGGCTAGCGGGCTAGCACTAAATATTGGATATTTTATAGATAGTCCTACATAGAGATAGATTGCTTGATCGAGATGAATTGTAGTGATTAGTGGATAGGATTAATATTAAATGGATTTTCTGATAAAACGCCTGTAATCCCGAAGGGTTAGGCAGAGCTGACCTATTATAACACCCTCATTTCGTCAGTCAGGTTTAAGTCTCATGTAATAGGGAGCGAGCCTATTGCCACCAATTGATTCGTGATGGAAAACCCAATAACATTTAGCCCGACCTGGGCATCGAACCGAGGACCTGATGCTCAGCAGTCGCGTTTGTTCACTTTGACACAAATTTACATTACAGCCTCCTTGTTAGTTTTGGACCCACTTTCGCTACACTATAGGTACTTCTTTCATACATGAAGTACAAATAAGTTGAAAACGTTAACCTTTAAAAACATTTGGTATTTTGTGTTGCAACACTTGCAACCATGCCTAATGCGGGTGCCACACACTCGACGAGTGGTATGGGAAGTAGCGAGGAAAGGAGGCAGAGACATAGTGTGGCAACGTTACTCGTCATGCCGCACGTCATGCTCCTCGTCCTGCCCATCGCTCCTTATTTTGTCGGCTTTTGCGCGCGAGTCAAAGGGCCGGCAATACGAGCGCGAGTGGCTGGCCACATAATCGCGCGGTCGCAGTCCGCATCGAGCGCTCACGCAAGACGCACGCCTCATATGCATGTCCTAGCCAAGCGCCGTAGAATAAAGGGGTAGGGTAAAACGATAAAGTGTTATTATTTATTGATTTGTTGTCTGCGGAGCCAATTATTTGGGATCCACAACACAAAAATCATCATTTGAAACATAAGATATGTTTATTTATTTGAAAGCTTGTTTTTAAAAGATAAACTTTGGCTTATTATTTTTAAACGACTTACGAAAAATTTAGGGTACGTATCATAATAGTTATATTGTTAAAATTACACTATCAAGAAATAGAGAAATATTAAGTAGTCGGCCGGTAGGTAGATACCTAGTCTACTATTTTATTAAATACCTATTAGGCCGGGATTATTTACCCACGCGTTGCCTGCACTTAAAGTCGGCTACTCGATTTTTTTCTAATTTTGTAGGTACACGATGCTTGGGTGAGGCTTGGAGAAATAATGAAAATAGGAGTAGAAGAGTTGAAAGCCTAAAACAATCATTAATGGCATCTTTTAGACCATTAGTCAATAAAAAAAAGCTATGCTAAAAATGCATAGCGCGCACGCTGCCAAAGTTTCGTCGTCCATTCTCCACCAAAGGCAAATGCCAAGTGAGGAGCGTCGCGATTAATTGCGCGATTATTTGCGCGAGTAGAGCAGTGTGTGGGCAAAGCGGGCAACATCGCGATAAATAGCGGCAGCGCGAGGAGCAAAGCGATGAGCAGTGCAAGGAGCATAGTGTGGCGCCCGTATTAGAAACCGTCATATAAGAAAAAAGTAGTATTTTTAAGAATCAGACATTTCCAGAATTAGTCCTTTTAAAAATCAGTAATTTCCAGAATTAGTCCTTTTAAGAATCAGTCATTTCCAGAATTAGTCCTTTTAAGAATCAGTCATTTCCAGAATTAGTCCTTTTGAGAATGGCCATTTTAAAAATTAGACATTTAACGACTCAGCAAAAAAAAACTGTTTTACTACGCACTACTTTAAAAATTGATACCCTTACGACAACCCATCAATATAAATAAACTCCAAGATGTCCCCCAAACCATTCGAGCCGCACCCCAAGCTTTTAAAAACACAACTTATATGTATATTTATGTCACTTTTCCAATTGGTGCGCGTCCCAAATAACTGTATAACGTCTTTGAGTCTAGACTAGCGGCGAGTTGAGGGTTAAACATGCATGAATTACTGTGGGGACCCGCGTGGCAGTCATAGGGTTATGGGGGAACGATGTAGTTTCGACATGTTTGCGTAAAAAATCGTTTGCAAACATATATGCGTTTTCCCTAAGGAGGTGAAAACTTCAGTTTTCAACGTGATGTGTTTTTTGATGGCTGGCCTTCAGGAAAACGGTTTGTTTTGTTTATTTTTAACGTTGAATAAACTGGTTCTAATGACGTAACGTAACAATATTTGATGATGATGGCAATAGGGTAAACCGAGCCTTAGGCTTAACGAGTCGTCGGCAATTACTATCAAAACGTCTTGAGTCTAGACTGGCGAGTTGGAGACGCATGAATTATTTAGTGCCACTGAGCGTGTGGAGGGGGGGGGGGGGGAGGCAAGACATAGGGTTAAAAGTGAAAGAAACAAATAAAGAAGAAGTCATTTTCACGATTAAAATTGAACACGATCAGGCCCTCTACTATGACGTCTTAAAACAGTCCTAACTTAATATTATTCCAGTGTGGAAGCGTGACAGAACTATACAGGGTGTCTAGCGCCATCTCTCCTCCACAATGGATTAGGAATAAGTTAGGAATGTTTTAAGACGTCATAGTAGGGCCCCAGCACGTCTAAACTGCGTTTAGGAAGCACTCAGTGTCATTACTCCTTGGACGCCGTTAGGTTTCAATTTCGTTGGTGAGTTACTCTCATCATCATCATCATATCAGCCCGGAATCACCCACTGCTGGGTAGTTATAGGCCTCCCCTTTTTTCCGCCATATGTCCCGATCCTGTGCGTCTCTCATCCAGGTGTTTAAGTTCTTCTCATAGTTGCAATAAATCAAGTTGATGAATTTAAAAGCTCATAAACGTGGTGTGAGCTTGTAGATAGAGGCAGAAAATGGCAGCAGATGACGAAACTTCAATGTGGCGATGGGAGGGAGTGAGGAACTGACCTTTATGATCTTAAATATGACGCTCTGGCCAAAGGCCTGTACATACCAATGAGCAGAAGGTTGTTCAAAATCTAACATCTAATCTACATATTTTATTTCACACTAGCGGACGTCCCGCGGTTTCACCCGCTTAGATCCCGTTCCCGTGGGAATACAGGGATAAAAAGTAGCCTATGACACTCAACAATAATGTGGCTTTCTATTGGTGAAAGAATTTTTAAAATCTGTTCAGTAGATCCCGAGATTACCCCTTACAATTTAACAAATACACAAACTTTACCTCTTTATAATATTAGTAAGTAGTAAGTATAGATAGGCCTACATGGGCACTTGTAAACGTCGACAAAAAGGTGCACAAAGATATAGGAAATACGATAGGTTCGAAAGAGATACCGCGGCTTCGGACACAAAGGGCTAAGAATGAACATGTGTGGTTTTTAGTCAGAAGATGTCTGACACTCCCTACCGCTCCGCCCAGAGCGGGATTAGTCATTTGATGATTTCCCACCCTCCAAAAAAAAAGGGCTCTCCCAATGACTTCCAGTTCTCAATCCAGGGCTAATATGGACAACTGGGTGTAACGGATATCGGAGACTTCACCCACTGCTGGGTAGAGGCCCAACTTTGCTTATGCCAAGCTCCACCCTCGTGTGCCAACCTCATCTATATAAATAAAAAGAGAAGTCCTGACTGACTGACTCATCAACGCCCAGCCCTTGGACCTAGAAAGCTGAAATTTTGCACAGAAGTTCCCTTTATAATGTAGACAAGGAATAAGAAAGGATTTTTCGAAATTCAACCCCTAAGGGAGTTAAATAGGGGATGAAAGTTTGTATGGCAAAATCGTCATTTTCACGCGGGTGAAGCCGCTGGCAGAAGCTAGTCCTGGATATTTCCGCAATGGCAACAATGTCGTCTGCCCATAAGACTTAGTTTCTATTAATTCAATAATCGTATAAAAACTGCTCATTTAGTAGAAAGCGAACAAATTTGACGATAAAATGATAGTACCCAATTCTAAACACGGTTGAAATATAAACAAATATGTACTGCTCTTAATTAAAACATTGCTCAGAAAATACATTAAAACATTTAACAAGAGATACCTTTGAAATAATGTTAAAGTAAAGGTCAAAGCACACATGTAACGGGATGCTTAGCCCATCCAGACTCCGTGGCTACTACTGAGAAATTCCTGTTGGAAAAGCCCAATAACACTTTACCCGACCCGGGACTCGAACCCAGGACCTCGTGCCCAACAGTCGCGCTTGCGACCACAAGACTAATGGAGCAATTCTAAAAAGTTTAATAGAAAGAAGTTCAGAACGGTGCGAGTTGAGGCAATGACAACCCCACGCAGTGGTTATAAGTGTGCGTTGACCTTTAAATTATCGATTTCTTTGAGTCGCGTCTGTTTTTAATTTGTAATCCTAGAAGTTTGCATTAAATTAAAATCTAGACTAAATTGTTAGTAAAATTATTTTAACACGAAAGACGGTGATTGACGTGGTAGATTTCTGAGAATAAATAAATATAAGTCTTCGTTAAATTAATGACGTGGTTTAGTAATACTACACCCTGTATATGAAAACATCACGCATGTCATCCCAGCAAGGGATAAGCAAAGATGTACTTGTAGTACCTCCATCTACATATCATTAGTTACGTTTAAGTCCATAATTAATGTAAGAAGGGGCGAGCCTATTGCCATCAACTGAACACAAATCCAGATTCCGTAGCTGCTTTTGAGATATTCTAGATGGCGCAGAACCCACTAACACTTTGCCCGACCTGATAATCGAAGCCAGGACCTCATACTCAGTAATCGCGTTTGCAAGTTTTGCAACCACAAGAAACAGAGACAGTCAGTTGAGAAGTAGTCTAGTTTGGTTTAAAAAACGATGAATTATGAATTAAGGCGCAGATAAGAGGGACACCGTAAAAACGACCTGTTTTTCGTTGCAGAGTTAGCCGTACTTATTACAATTCCAAAAAAAAAATACAGTGTATAGTCAAATGTATAGGTAAAAGACTTATGCAAAAATATTTTCTAAAATTAATCAAGAACCTCGAAAAAAAAAATCACAAAATCACAAAAAAATCACACGAAAAAACTTTTTCGTCTCGAAATGCTCAATATTTTGAGCGATAACTGTTATTTTTTTTTACTATCAGAAAGGGAATTTAACCAACTAAAGACATAATTATGTAAAAATATTTTAACATTACAGCGTATTTTTTTTTTAATAAATTAAATCTGCGAACTATCGTTCATATTGGCGAGAATCAAACGCATCCCCATTTTCAACCTTATTTGTTTAGGCGATGAGTTAAACGCGCGCTCAAGGGCGCGGGCAGTTAATGTCGCCTTAATTGAAACACCTTTTTTTTGGAAGGTTGGAGATCATCAAATGACTCCTCCCACTCTGGCCAGAGCGGTAGGGAGTGTCAGACTTCTACTGACTAAAAGCCACCCATGTTCCTTCTTAGCTCTTTGTGTTGAGGCCGCGGTATCTCACACTACCCGACCTTGGAATCAAAACCAGGACCTCATTGCTCAGCAGTTGCGTTTGCGACCACAAAAACCAAGGAGGTGTGGTCTAGTTTCGTTTAGAAAACATCAAACGAAATAATACCTTCTAGCATGATAAAGCGCTGTAAAGGCACGTATCATTATCATCACTACATATTATTATAAAACAAAGTCCTCCGCCGCGTCTGACTGCCTATTCGCGATAAACTCAGAAGCTGCTGCACCGATTTTGATACTGTTTTACCAATGGATAGAGTAGTTCTTGAGGAATGTTTTAGTATATAATTTGTGAAGTTTTATAAACGAAGCCGCGGGCAAAAGCCAGTACCTTCTGACTTAAAGCTATGTTACTGCAAAGCACTTACAAGTATGTTACGTCGCTGATCTAGAAATTTGTCTCCGTCACTCAGTCTGGCTGGATAGCTAGACTGGAAAATGTTCGTCTCAGATCCGAATGTCTGATGTTAACTTAATGATAGATCTTGTAATGTAATGTTGTATGTATTACTTTCATATCTATACAGGGTCAAATCACATTTTATAGAAAAACTCAATGTAGCACTCTTAAGAGGAAATGCGAGTGGAGTGAAATATCTTTTAAATTGTTTCAATATTGGAGGAGGAAATAGGCGAGAGCCAAACCTCGAATTATAACTTTTTTCTGCAGTTGTCCTTATCGCACGAATTTGAGGGCAGGAGGACGGAGAGAGACAGCGATAGTAGAGAGAGACAGCACTCGCATTTCCTCTTAAAACATTGTACTAGTTAAAGGATGCTTTGAATAGTAAACGATTCATGGAGGTAATTTAAGTAAAGTTATAACCTGAAAAACTAGTATTTAAAAAACAGCTGTGAAAAGTTTAGAACTTAGACTCCCAATATCTCAATAACTAGGGGGTTCCCAGATATGGTCTTAAACAAAAAAAAATCGCAGTGACTGGGAAGTCAAGTGCCTTTCGGGCTTCGGCTTCGAAGGGAACTTTTATACCCTCTATGTACCCGATCTGCGAGTAAAAGTCCCGTCAAAATCGGTCCAGCCGTTTCGGAGAGAGTGATTGCATTTAGTAAAAAGTTTTTGTGTTGAAATCACAATCGGACACTTCAATTTAATTTATCTGCGTTGATAAACCATTTTGGTTTGTGAAACATGTACAAAACACGTAGCTAACCATTGGTGTCCCCTGGTCGTAGTCAAAGCTGGTCATATTACAATGTTTTACATACATACGACCGGCAGCCACAGAGTCCTATAAAAATTCACATCATGTATACCACACGCGATAAAAAATTAAATTCATTGGAACACAATGCACGAATCACGTCGCTTGTCTATCCACTCATATTTTTTATTATTTCTGCTTACACCCCAAGTGCAGCGTATTGTTCGCAATTATATGTGACCACTGAAGCGGACTTTCATTAGGGCTTTATTATTATAAAATTTAGGGGAGCCATGTTTTTTTAACCGATTTTGAATAAAAAATTGGTGGTGTGTTTTTATTGGGGAACCGTTCTGGTTTATTATTTTTTTATAGAGCTCTGTGATTAAATTGGAAATATAGAACTGTCATACAAATACGAAGCTATAGGTACGCGTTTCCCTTCGGGGCTGCGGGTTGTTCGATAGAGATACCGCGGCCTTGACACAAAGGGCTAAGAAGGAACATGGGTGGTTTTTAGTCAGTAGAAGTCTGATACTCCCTTTCGCTCTGCCCAGAGCGAGATGAGTCATTCGACGATGGCTTAAGCCGTGTTTTCTTATATAGGCTGGTCTGTACCAACCTACGCCTACTATTAAAAAAAAGCTCGGCAGTTGATGAAAAGTTGCTATACAAATACCACAAAATAATTTTTCTACTTACTATTACTTTTTAATATTTTTAAAGTCTGTCATTGTACAGACTAGCAGAGTTACTTTCAAAGGCGACAATAAAAAGTATGTAACTGTGAACAAGCAGCCTGTTCAAAAGTTTGCTAATGAGTGCTTATTTCTTTTACGAACCTGGCTTCGGACTGAAAAAACCGACAAACATATAAGTAGAAGTTTTTGAAAGATATTTTTTACAAGCATTATATTCTTATGATGAAATATCGGAATATGTCTATGTAGATAAGATTAAGGTGACATTCATTATACGATTTTGAAAGAAGTTTTGTAAACATCAGTTCGAAATTGGAACGGCATCTCGTTGTGAATCCGTGATGACATAACATAACATCACACCTGTAATCCCTGAAGGGATAGGCAGAGGTTTCGCCGGTTAGATTTAAGTCCCAAATAATATTAAACAAGCCTATTGCCGCCCAGAGCGGGAAGAATCATTTGACGATTCCCCACCCTCCAAAAAAAAAAAGATACTAATTTAGTATCCTATTTCTGGTACACTATTTAAAATACAACTGAATTCCCTTACCCTACATAACAGTATTCGCCAATAACGTTGTATTCACCATAAAGCCCCGAGCGGGCTCTCGTTGACAGCTCAATTTGTTCGCTCCACAATAGCTTCACGACCTACTGGATCGGTACTGAGCTGGATGCCTCGCTAATTTTAATTACTCATGTATTTGTGCGAGGTGAGTGGTTGGAGCAGGTTCTATTTTAATAACGGTAGACTGTTTTGAACACTTTATTAGGTAAAGTTTTTTTTATTGAAAAAACCTGTACGTTTATGACCAGTTGTTTGAATGTGGACGAGGCAAAAGGAGTATGTAAAGATCTTAGCAAGTAGCGTTCTGTGGTTACTGCCTACCCCTATGGGAAAAGGGCGTGAGTCTAAGCCGTGGATTCTGGCTGACGGTATGACTCGCTGCTCGAAGGCGAAGGGGAAGTGATAATGACGTATGAAGTAGTTGCACGGAGGCTGCGCTGACGTTCATGCTCGGGGTCACCAGTTTTGGCGGAGTATGAGGAACAGGGTGTAAAGTTCCTCATCCACCATTGAAAAGGGAGGATCCTCCGACCAGACAGGCGTTGTGTCCGTTGGGCTAACTGCCCGACATATTATTATGTTAGTCGGAACTCCTATATAGGCTTATGTCGCGGATAATGTTGATAGCGCGATGTAGGAATTTCTGTCGATCGTTGTTAGTACGCAGGTGTTGCGATAGATGTCGCTAGTCGCCACATATGTGTACCTGCATTTGTAACCCGGGTTGGGCGGTGGTTTCTCCAACAGAAATTCCTCAGTAGCAGCCCAGATTTGTGCCCGGATTATGGCAATAATACACATAACGGGTCTTACACATAACGGGTCTTACACATAACGGGTCTTACACATAATGGTTCTTACACATAACGGGATCATCATCATCATTCTCTTGCCCATATCAAAATTTATTTGGGGTCGGCATAGCATGGTCTAGTTGTTCCATACTTTTCTATTACTCATCATCTTATCAGACAGCTCCTTTCATGCCATGTCATCCTTTATTTTATTTTTTTTATTCAAATGGAACAAGTGGTCGACGGCCAGCAAATCCAACATTATGTGCCTGCAGAGAGCCCAAAACAATATTCTTAGGGTAATTTCCTCGGCGCCCTGGTATGCGCTCAACTCGGAAATTCACCAGTATCTGGAAATCCCAACCATTTTGGACGAAGCAAAACGATACTCAGCCAACTACAAGGACCGCTTGACAACACACCCAAACCCGTTATCCAGTATGCTCCTGCAGCCAAATCCGATTAGAAGACTCAAGAGAGCCGATGTGCTGCCTTACTGAGGGGAGATAGAGCAGTGGCTCTACCTCTCCAAACTCCAACCGCTTGCAACACACCTGATTATAGTCTAAGCGACTGATCGCAGGTCGAAAAAAAAAAAAAAAAAAAAAAAAAAAAAAAAAAAAAAAAAAAAAAAAATGGAACAACAAACAGCTACAATACAAAACATAGACATCTAAATACACAAGACTTATGCAGCCCACAACGCTGTTCACAGATTAATTAAAAGCATAAATAACAGTAAAAAAAAAAAAAACATACCAACTTAATCCTTTACACGGTTCATCCATCGTTTCTTTGATATTTCTCTACTCTTATAAGTACCTCTTCACATTGATATTCATTCGACATTTTCCTCATTCCTCCGCATCAAATACCCATATCGATAACCAATATAACTTGAAAGCTAGGCAACCTAAATCTATACCTACCCCATAATATCATCAATGGTGTTATGACATGTCCGCTTTGTGCTCGTACCTTTTCGGCCAAAGTTGGTTATGCTAGCCACTTACGAGCACACGAGAGAGCAGCAGAACAAAGCTCTTGACAATCTTTGGAAAGTCAGCGAAAGCAGTCGCTGTGGCCGAAATCGGCTAGATAGCATCATCATCATCATATTAACTTGACTATAGATAGAGTGTTCATCATCAGCTATAATGTTCCCTTTGCAGTGGACTCAGGCCTCCTCTCTAGGAAAGGGATGGGCTATCCACCACGCGGGCCCAGTGCGGGTTGGTAGATATCTAATGTCTTCGATTTTTTGGTTCTAAGACATCTCCTCACGAAGTCATGATGTTGTAAAAAAACCTGTTTTGAGAGCAATGGTGATGAAATAAATAACACAAAGTAATGCGCCTGCCTGGGTTCGAACCCACGACTATCTGTTCGTAAGTCGGGCCCACCACCACTTGGCCACCGCTGCTGATAGAGTGTTGTATGCAATCTAAACATGATTATTTTGTTTTATAACCCAGCTGTAACGTGTATAATACTGTTGGCAGACAGGCTGGGGATAAATAACTAGTATCGTTTCATATTTTAAGTTTATAAACGTTGCCAAGATACCGACCGGTCTTCATAGAAATATGGTTTACGACTATTTTCCTTATGTTAGAGTTATCCTAAGATAATATTATTAAATATTTCGTTAGTTCGCATATAACTCGAAAAGTTGCTCGAAAAATACTGGTATTCAGCTGCTTCCAAAATCTAAATCAAAATTCATTTATTCAAACTAGGCTGATAATCAGCACTTTTCGAAGGTCAAAATTTACTTTACTTTACTACAGTGAAACTTGGTTAACTGGGACCTGGTTAAGTGAGAAACCTCTATAACTGGAACTCATACTGGGGTCCCATGAGACAGATTTGGATATCTGAGACACTGGGTAAGTAGAATACCTCTATAAGTGAGACAAATTTTCAGGTCCCTTGAGGTCTCACTTAACCAGGTTTCACTGTATTTACATTTGCATAAGACAGGTTTCCGGTGGAACTAGAAGCCAAGCCGACCGACATAGTCCTGAAAAGGCTGTCAGATGATACATCGAGCTAAATTCAAATCAACTTTTCGTAATCCAAAATGTAAAAAAAAAAAAAAAACTTTTGATAAACAAGCGACCCAATCGTGTAAAGTAATAGAATTACAAACATATTTCATGATTGGTAAGCTCCATCGGCATTCAATTATCTCGCCTCACTAAGAGGGGACAGCAGACAGAAAAACTCTACTACAGTCCCTTCACACTTATATTTACCTCTCTGACAGCTGCGAACCAATAGCACTCTTTTCGTTATGAGAATAAAGATCTCTGTCATTTTGACAGACTTGTTAGTCATATCATTTACTTGGCATATCATTCATGCTGCTTAGGCCTGGATGACGTATGGAATAGCTAATAGGCTGCAATGCCATCTAGATTAAAAGTAATAGGTATAATAATGTATTATGACTGCATAAAATAGGTTGGGAAACCATGGAACGTGTCTAAGAATACGCCTTTAAAGTTCGGCAAAGTTGTGGACTAGCTGTAGAACACCAGGTACCGGCATTTTTTTTTCTATAAAAAGGCAGCAAAATTAAATATCAATGTTATTGTGAGCAAAATAAAGACTAGTGTTACTCCTACAGTGTTGCAAAAACTGAGAATATATATCGTGAAAGGACTGTACTGCGTGAAAGGACTGTACTGACTTGTAGGGTTTGTCACTAGTTTCGGGAGCGAGATTCGATACTTGTTATAATTATAACATAACATCGAAACACACAATATCACAAAGGATGAGGCCTGGATTCCACGAAGGGTTAGGCAGTTGTGTTCAAAAGGACACCCAAATTTCGCCATTTCTATTTAAATCCAGTTTGAAAGGGGGCGAGCCTATTGCCATCATGTTCATTTTTTTAATGTTATTTCTCTAAAATTAACTTCCTGTTATAATTGATTTGTCTCTGCTGTAAATCACACACACACTATTTGTATAGAATCCAGGTTCTTCTAACCTAACAGACAGATGTGTTGCTGGCGAGTTTGTTCCGCCATATCTTCTGTCCAGCTAAAACAATACGAAGTGTCGAAGGGTGGGCGTTTTGGGGAACTATCTCTTGTAGAATTTGACGTCTGAAAAGTGCTAATTATCAGCCTAATTTGAATAAATAACTTTTGATTTTTATTTTGATCAATCCCTAGAGATCGTGCTAACGAGAAATTATGGATGAAAAACCTAATAACCATTTTCCGGGAATGGAAAACAAGAATAAAAAGTTAAACAATAAGTAAAAGGTTTGTAATAATTCTCTTTCTTATTAAAACAAAAAGCTTACGTAAAAAAAATCTATTGTTCCTTCAATCCTTAAAAACAACAACAATGCTTTCAAAAATCTTTAGAAAAAAATACAAAAAACGCCTTTTTTGTAAAGAAAAAAAATATCTGAAAAGAAACATGTTACTGGCTACTAATTAACCTTCAAATAAACGTATTCCTATTAACCGTTGAGTTCATTTGCAATCCAGGTCGAATCGACCGGCCGTGTCGGGAATACTCAACGGGCGGAGGGTTGAGTGAGATATTTTAATTTATAACTAATCAGAACGCAGCGCCGCACAGTGGTGCAAGAGCGGAATTAACTCAAATTTTCAGAGTGCATATTACACTTGTAATATGTCACGCAGCACATAATAGACACCCTAATAAACAGAATGTGATAAAAATTGTGTGAAAAATAATTTATTTTCAGACATTAATAAACTATCAAAGATGACCGAGTAAGAACGTACAAACTTTTAACGAAAACATCGCGTGTTTCGAGGACTGATAAAATATAATTATAAGTAATAACTTTACAGTTCAATTATTTTTTTTGGGAGGCACAAGTATGAAGTTAATATTTTGCTAGTTACCATAAAAATATTAACAATATTTTGACTGTTGTGAAATTTTATATAGAACTGCTTTTTTTAAACCATTTCGCGATGTTAAAAGGGTCATAACTTCTTTCCGCCGGTGACCGCAGCTTTGCCACATGCTTCTAATGATGCGTTAATGCCTTAGAATTGGTATTATGTACATTAACTAATGAGAATACTTTTCTAAGAAAAATGACAAATGAGCTGTTAATCTGGGTAGTTTAGCAATTATTATCGGGAATAAGTCTTATAATAACTTATACAAGGGGTATCATCAGTTTTTATATAGTAAAGAGTATCTATTTGACAAAATAACACTATTTACTAGTGATGGCCGCTTGTAATATTTCCTATTCTGAAATGGCTAATACTGTATTTATGAGTGATCGTGAAGTGCATAAGTGCTTAGAAAATCTTAAAGACATTTATCCAATCCTGATTTCAGTAGAAAAAATAATATATTCCGCGCTCCCATACAAAGTGAACCACTGTGCGCCGTTGCCAATGTTTATATGAACGTGAAGATTGGAGGGTTAAAATCGAATAAAGTGGCTTTTAGTGTTTTTATACGGTTAGGTTTAGAAGGGTTGTGAGTTGGGCAGTTATGCTAGACTAAAATGACCTTGAATTTTAGTTGATTGACATAACAATACGTCTTGTATGCAGTAGTCGATGATAACAAAACATCACGCCTGTAATCCCTAAGTGCATGTTTACGTACGCGCGGCGCGGCGCGCGGCGCGGCCGGCGACGCGATCCGCACTAAATTCAAACGTATGGCGGTGTATGAGTGCGTTCACGGAGAAGCGAATTTATACGCGATTGCTTGAATTTGAGGCGGCGGCCGCGGCGGCGAACGCGGCGGCGGCCGCGGCGACGGACGCGGCGATGCACGCGGCGGTTTATTCTCGATGAAGCGATGCCCGCGACGGAACTTGGCCTTGAAAATTCGCGGCGGCCGCCGCGCCGCGTCTATATGTACACCGTCGTACATTGCCATACGTTTGTGTTTGCGCGAACGATGATATCTGCCGCTGCACGCATCGCCTGTCCGTGAACACAAAATTCGCTCGACGCGTCGCCGGCCGCGCCGCACGCCGCGCCGCGCGTACGTAAACATGCACTAAGAGTTAGGGCACACATCCTGTCTGTGGCTACTCGTACTACTGAGAAATTCTAGATAACAGGGATGTGGAGGTCAACCTTGTGACGATAATGGGTTGCGTGGCGCAGGTTAATTAATAAAACCACGAACCCTTGTCAACATAAAAATATATTTTAAAAAAGATAATTGGGTACGTTCACTGTTCACACACTCAGTAGGCTTTCCTGTGGGGTGCACGTTACTGCCCTGTTAGCTGGCGTGGCGATGACCGCAGCGAGGTGCCACGCTGGATGACAGGGGTGAAGGTCGACAGGTGGTCGCGTCGACCCGGTGGTATACTCGGCGAGGCCCACGTGGCAAGAATGGCCGACGTGGGAAGTCCGCTATGGCGCGCACGACAGGTACCAATACGGGCCCTTGTTGTGCAGGCGCTCAGAGAGTTTGTGGGAGTTCCTCCAACCGGAACTTTGGACCCTGGAACATGACGTCCAGCGTGTCACGAGATGACCAAAGGTCAACCCCGCTGATTGCGACACCAAGCCAAGCAAAGCGAGCAGCAATAACAGTGCGCTAATGAAAGTGCTGGTGGATTGTCACAATCAGACGGAGTTTACAAGATGAAAATGAAAATTTAGGCATGATGGCACATTTTGATGTGTCATCGAAACACTATCAAAATGTTTATTAGCTGAAGGCGATTCTAAATGAAAATACATGAAATTAGCGTAGAACAAAGTCAGATAAAACAAGCATACATGCCAAGTTAACCTAGAAAGATAAAGAACAGAAAATATACACATGATCATGCTATCAAACGCTTACCCTATAGGCGGGGTTCCAGTACACCGAATTTAGATGCTCGATGGCAGAGAATTATGTGGATTAGGTAATAGTTTTAGGACCGGATAATGGCGAGTTAAGACGCGTGTGAAATCACTGATATTAATATTTTAAATCAGGTGAGACGAGTGACCGCTTCGATCCGGACCAAATTTCCTAATGTCAAAAAAGCTAGGTGACGTTAGCCGCGTTGGAAGTATAGAGCAGGCAAGCGCGAGCCCATAGACAAATCCTCACTCGCGCGCCCGTTTGTTCATGGAACGTATACATTTAGTGATACTAATTTCTACCGCACTGCTTCTTGTTAATATCTGTGGTTATTAAGTTTGACGTTTCTACGTTCTGTCATTGTCAGTGAATGTAAACAAACAATGAATCGTGATGTTTTTAATGTTAATTTAGGAAATATGTGTGAATTAATCAAAAATGTAACGTACAACGTTACAACCTCCACATCTCAGTTATAAAGGGCTGGCGTATATCCAGGTACATACGACAGCCCTTTGTTAGACTGGTTGCCAGACTCTTGGGCCACTGACTACCTTAGATACGACTGTCATAGATCTACAAATGACTAACGGCTTATCACTCTTTCAGGAAACTCGGTATCTAATGGGCGGTCACCCATCCATGAACAACTGTGGCTTAACCTGATGATTACCTCGAGTACAGTACGATCAAATTATCTTGGCAGGTCTGAACATAGGCTCTGCGAACTTTTACGCATGTAAACTTGTGAAGAAAACTGTGATTGCCAGATAAACCAATACCTATACGATCAGAAAATATCTAATTTAAACAGTGAGAAATACAAATAAAATAATAGTAGTTTATGCGACTGTGCATAATGAAGGGCATTACAACACAAGTGTGGGTTTAATAGCATCACACGAGTGTTGTAATGCCTAATTATGTATAGTTGCATACACTAATTTATCTACCCGAATATCATAAGGGCTCTATGATGGGCTCAGGATTCATAGGGAAATGACCAGCATTGTTACCAGTGTAATGCAATAAAAATTAACAGGTTATTAGTTGCATTCGTCGCTGCATTTACGATATCTGGCGGAGTGTTCATGTTAATTTCTGAGTCACTATCACTAATTTTCGTCAGAAATAAAGAACTATCAGAAAATTTGTCTACTCAATGAAAGGGAATAAAAAGCTAACGAACAATTAATGACAGCTCGAAATGGCGGCGTTTCGGATATCTGTCATTTTTTTTTAATCATAGGCAAACGAACAAAGTCACTATTCTTGTGTCACTCGAGATCAAAATGTCGTGCGATTTATAATTAAAATCATACTGAATTGGGGTTTCGTATCGATAGGTATCTGTTTTAATGTAGATACTAGAATAGCACACTCACTTGAATTTGACACCTGTTCCAAATTTAAACTCATAACCTACTGTTTTCAGTAGGTTATGAGCTCATTACAGTTCTGTTAATTTCTGCTGGTTGGTAATGCTGGTCATTGCCTATGGTTTTTGAACGTATTAGAGAGGGTTTATGATATTTGGGTAGATAAATATCATAACACTTTTAAACATTAGTTGTAACAAAATAACCTGCACGAAGTTCGGACCTACCAAGATAATTTGATTGCACTGTAGCTGTTATTATTTCCACGCCTACATTAAAATCAAACACTACAAAAAATAGACAGTTTCAATACTTCCCTACAATAAAACCTATAAAACCACTGTAACTACTGTTAGCCAGAATCAACAGTGGCGAGTTGGCGACCACAAGAAAAGCGCCGAGACCTTTGCCGCCAACTCGTATTTTTCTAAAAAGGAACTTTCTCGAAATAGACATAAAAAAACATAATTTAGTGGATTGTTTAATGCTCCGGACCCAGGTTGGTCGCAGCAAGGAAAACCTGCTGAGGTAAACACAAAAGTGACTCTGCACTGGAGTGTAAATGTGGTGCTGTTCCTCAAAAATGGGGGTACTCAATATCGTGTACTGCTGGTTCTTCCCTACAGGAACTGATGGACGCTACCGAAATCGCCAAACTAGTAGCCCAATTCTGGGCCGACACAATTTAGATTGCCATCGACACGCTAAGAACAAGAATGCTCATTAAATAGTTTAGGATCATACAATTCAAAATTACATAAAAAACACTACAAAAAGAAGGACACTGTATCAACATTTCTCCACAACGTAGCCTACAATCAGTCGAGCCAATTCCCAACAATTTCCTCGTACTCCTAACACAGCAACATATTGGCAGGCTGAACTCCAGATTGGCTGGGTAGGCTTTACTCCCGGAAGTGCTGTGACGTCAGCGCGACGCCATTTCCGTCTGCCATTATCCAATAGCAGCGGGAAATTGTTCAATACAGGTGGTTTTATTGTATTTTTGAAGTTGAACAGGAATTTGTTGCATTGGATAATTGTTTTCACTTATAATGTCGTTAGGATGTGGAAATTCGTTTTCTTTATTTTGACCCGAGCAGAGTTTGGTCGCCAAATGTGTTAATGTTTGTTTTTTTGTCTTTTTCAGGTAAGTTCCTGTTTACAAACATACCAGTTGACGGCAGAGGTAATTTATTTGGATTTAAATTTTTTTCTGGGTTAAGATAAGGTGATGATGGGTCTGACGATCGTGATATTTTAATCATTAAGAGAAGTTTTTGAATCTTCCTAGATCTTAGAGGGATCTGATAAGTGATGATGGTTCATCTTGTTTGCCAACGGGCAATTCAATTCAAGGACTTACGGGGTTTCTACAGATAATTCATTCCGCTTAACCTAAGTAAACAATAATCAAAAAGGAAAAAAAACCATTGGTAAATCCAACTTTTCACTAAAATAATTTCATTTTGGTGTAGCTTTTAAAACTTTATTGAGTTGCTTTTTAAAATCTTTGTCGTTACAGCTAAAATAATGTACCCTAATCGTATTTTAGGCTGCACGTCTACTGGACGCGAAGAACTCTAGCTATTGTATATCTTGAAAGCGAATTGTGACTTGGACCGTCTTAATGTTAATGTAAAGGTTGCTTGCACACTGCGGTGTAACAGCGATGTTTAGGTTTAATACTCTTATCGGTACGACAATTCCGAGAAGACATAATTCTGTTGCGTTCACTAGTCTACGTTCATCAGTCAAGTGAGCGCACACCATTCGAAAGCGAACTCATTTGTTTTTAAAATAAATCATCGCGGGACCACAACGAGACACCGTTCCAATTTAGTACTGATATTTAGAGAATTGCATTACAAGAAGAAATTTTGCGTGCGAGCGTGAGGAATCATTCGATGATTTCCAAAACTCCAAAAAAAAAAACAGTATTTCACATGGAGCCCTTTGGTATCAGAAGGTTGATGGTTGTCAGACTTTTGTGACACTGACTATCTGTAACGATTGTCAAAGTTCTATAAATGACAGCCGGGACGTGCTTTCCGAGATGCGGAGGTAAATGAGTTGGTGGTGGGTGGTGGCAAATAAATAAAAAAAACATTTTATTTCACCTATCCACAGATCTA
The DNA here is from genome assembly GCA_949316265.1 of Diarsia mendica. NCBI lineage: Eukaryota > Metazoa > Arthropoda > Insecta > Lepidoptera > Noctuidae > Diarsia > Diarsia mendica. Next base: position 5,268,137 of record OX438916.1, read on the forward strand.
CCTAGGCAAGCTCCGCTTCACCTAAAGATCGATCCGAATGCCTGTTATTATTCAGCCACAACCACAAGCTCCTCTCACTATTCCGAGCTGCATCTCATTTTTCGACCGCCCCACGTTACGCCCCAGTGGTCACCAACGCTAACCGGTCAGTATTCTAGCTGGCAATGTTTCAGGGCATAAATTGGCACACGCGATAAAGCCGGCGCGGTCAGCGACACGGCTCGGCAGAATTGTGTAAGATTGTGCCTTCTTATTTTATTAGAGGTCGTCTATGCTTCGCTGGGGTTAGGACGTTATTTTTCTAAGTGAATCTGACGGTTTGCGGGTGTTTTGTGTGACAAGAGACGCTTTTTGGAGTCATTTCGGTGTCTTTGTATGTTGTGTTGTGTACTCATTTATATTGGGACTAGAAGTTGCCAGCGGCTAAAATTATCCGACGGTAAAATAAAATCGGGATAAAATCCTTTGTGTTCATCCAGGGCGTCAGCTAACTCCATACCAAATTTTATTAAAATCGCTCGAGCCGTTTAGACGCGAAGAAGTAACAAACATACACACTCACAAACTTTCGCCTTTATCACTATCACTACTTATGTAGTATAAAACAAAGTCGCTTTCTCTGTCCCTATGTCCCTTTGTATGCTTAAATCTTTAAAACTATGCGACGGATTTTGATGCGGTTTTTTTTTTAATAGATAGAGTGATTCAAGAGGAAGGTTTTAATACCTTTTATGCACCCGTGCGAAGCCGGGGCGGGTCACTAGTGATTATTATAAGTGTGAAGTGTGATTTAAAAGTCTGTAAGGATTATTTGTGAATGGTAACATTTTCCTGGGCCTTTAAGACTTTAATGAAACCTCTAATAGTGTGTCAAAGTCACCGGGTCTATGTACTATGTGACTATACCTTTGGCCATCTAGCCTTTTCCTAAACTATGTTGGTATATATCCAAACCTTTCCGAATAATTTCCTAAGGGTTATATTTAAATGCACATCTGTTTAATTTTTCAGCACACTAGGTAACTCCACTAATTAACTGAATGCTTATCAAAAAAACCTAAACATGTCCTACAAAAAAGTCTAAAAAATCACACAAAACGAGATGACCTTTTTTATCGAATTCACACCAAAAATGTAGTTTTGTAAAACAAAAATACTAATTGCTTATCAAAAATACTAACTTGCACTCTAAATTTATTGTACAATCTTACTACGGAATTTCTAAAACTGATATCTAATACGACCGTCTCGCGACAGTGTCCTTTATGGGCGGCATGGGCACCGGGCCGTAGGCCGACGAAGGAGGCCGGCGGAGGCCCGGCACTTCGGGGACAGAAGACATTAGTGTTATGTAGTATGCGAGCGAAGCGAGCGCGCGTCATGGAGTAAATCAGGTGTAGGTTTTCCTTAAAAAAGTTTTAAAATGTTTGTTAGACTAAAGAATTATTAGATATACTATTTTGATAATAGTTATTCGTTCAGTAAAAGAGTTCTGCAAATGCTATTAAAAAAGATACTAAATTTGGTTTCTTTAGTGTGCATAATTTGAGATAATTTGTGTGCAAGTCAGTATTTTTGGTGTAACTTTAAAATATTTTGTTCGAAAAAAGGGAATATACAGATAACGGTTTAAATACATGCCATTTCCTAAAACCATACAATCTAAGTTCAAACGTACAGACTTAAAAAACTTGTTTATTAATAGAATCTACTAGTCAAAACACCTCGCTATGATAGACTTAGCTAACCAAACTCCAAGCTACCTGTACGCAAAGTTGCACTAAGTTATTTTCAAGTTCAGCGCGCGGTTGGTTACAATAACCGCGGTTATTATCTATTCAGATAGGGTAGGGGAGAGGGCTAGTATTGGTCCTGGGATTACGTCATGCATTCATTATAGAACTGGTCACTAATCATCATCATCTGCCTAGCCGTTGGCATTACCTTCCAGTCATCCCGAAGCAGTTGAATAATTACCAGTATTTTATATGAAGCGACTGTATATTCTTTTTTTATCAGCCTTTTCTGTTTCACTGCTAGCAAAAGGCGCCATGGCTTTTCCTAGCAACCTGTTAAGGATCATGTCATCAGTCATCACGAGTCCTAATCTTCACGCTAGCGTTTCTTAGGCCTGCCTCTGTTTCAAAGGCCGTATATATATCTCTTTTTGTTATTTTCACCTTTCATTATGTATACCCAAACCTTTCCGAATAAATTAAATCCGCCTTAAAAAATACTGAACAAACACAAAATCAACCTTATTTATAGAATCTTCTCGTCTAAACACACTATGATTGACTTCAAACTCCAAGCTACCTGTAGGTACTTAAAGTTAAGCTAAGTTAGTTTCAAGTTCAGCGCGCGGTTGGTTACAATAACCGCGGTTATTATCTGTTCAAGCGGGGCCGGGCGGCGGGCTAGTTCATTTGTTTTCTTCGGGCACGGATCGATGGCGGAGCGCGTGTGGTGTGTCTACGTTGTTTGTGACGGTACGAGTTTTTTGGATGCGATAACAAATGATAAAAATAATCTACAATTATATTAAACTAGCTCTTGCCCGCGTGAATGCCGAAAAATATCCCAACAAACTTTCATCCCCTATTTAACTCCCTTAGGGGTTGAATTTCGAAGAAAATATACTAAAACCTTCCTCGAGACCCACTCTATCCATTTGTCAGCAACAGCATGAAAATCGGCACAGTAGTTTATGAGTTTATCGCGAACAGACAGACTCGGTGGAGGACTTTGTTTTATACTATGTAGTGATAGTGATAGCTCGTGGTTTCACTTTTTTCTGGGTCAAGCTCGTCTCACTGTTCCCAAATCACTGCGACTCGAAAGTGGCGACAACCAGAAAAGCGCCGAGACAATGAAGCTCGATGATGTCCCATAGAAACAATTAAACTGTATTTGATGCCGCAACAAAGTTAATCAGAAAAGAATAGCGGAGGAGAAGTAGGAAAAACATTATTTTCACATTATTTACCTTCATATCAGCAGTCCATAGAAATTTTTTCAGACGTTTTTCTCCAAAGCCTGGCAAGCCAGCAAGCAAGTCTAATCTGTAGACTCAAACCGTTCAAGGCTGAAATTAAAAAACTAAATGTGGCACTCGGAGACTGCTGCGGTAAAGCTATTGCATAGCATTTTTTATCAACAGCAAATAATTAATTATTTAATTTGACAACCTCAGTTGACAACCTTGTTATTTTTCGTAACCATAGCAACCTGGTTGAAAATTTTCGTTACGGAATTTCTGGATTCGCTCTCTACGCTCAAGGCCCGCGATAGCTATGCAATAGCTTAAAACGAGTGAAACTCAAACATTCACATACAGGCTGATCTTTTTTTATTTAGCCTGCACTGTCCTACTGCTGGGCAAAGGCCTTCCCCAATTCCTTCCAAGAGCTCTTTTCTTGTGCCGCTTCGAACCAGCCCTCATGGTGGCTGATCTTGTCTTGACTTTTTTCTCCGCCTTTATAATTAAGTTTCCATTATAGATGTGAAAGAATAAAAGGGCAAGAACGTTTAAAAGAAGATGTAGTGACAAAGATTGAAAAGGGTATGCTTAAATGGTTTGGTCACGTAGAGAGGATGAGTGAAAGTAGATTAACGAAAGGTACAAGGCAGATGTGAGTGGCAACGCCGGGAGGGGACGCCCTAGAAAGACATACACTGACCTTATTGGTGATGTTCTTCAGAAAGGACAGGTGCGTAGTACTGGCAACCGGCGTGCGCGTATGACCAGTATCAGAATCAGAATCAGAATCTTTATTTGTTAAACATAGGTATTTACATATTGGTGTTAGTTTAACATATTTGAGCGCTATGTTTTGCCGTGTAGGCATACAAATTTTAAAATCAAAATAAAACAAAAATACTTGAATGTGGACGAGGCAAAAGGGGTATGTAAGAATCGTAGCAGGTGGCGTTCTGTGGTTTCTGCCTACCCCCATGGGAAAAGGGCGTGAGTTTATGTATGTTATGTAACTAGTGTAAATTAATTTTCATAACATTTATATGGCTTGGATTGTGAAATATTTCTGTAGCTAAATCGCTACAAAGACGCGTTCAATGGTAAAGCTTCATAAATGATTTAAGTTACGGAAGCGATATTTTTTTGTTAAGCGTATTACCGAAATTTATATGTCATCATCATAATTTTCTGGTCCTTTTTAGAGCTCCGTTACCAACTGGCAACCAATTCGGAAAATTGATTCGTCTTGTCCGTCTGTCTATCTGTTCGTTCATATGAGCTATTTTAATCCGAGGCTGTTAGTACCACAGCTCGGAGGAGCTCGTGGCTTAATAATAACCGCCACTCGGGTTGATCTTTGGGTTAAGGGTAAACAAGCCAACGGCACGAACTAGTTGGTGGGCGGGGCTAAAATGCATGCTATTTCATCCGACATCACGAGCGAAATGCATAGAGCGAAAGAGACACAACTAAAACGGGCGCGCGAATGTTTCCATGCAGACCTTTGGTAGTATGGATAGCATGAAAAATCCATTGAATGTATCTGTTCAAAATAAATTATTTGAATGCATAATTAACTAAGGTCAATGTGGGCAAATCCGTCTACGGGGCTATTCCATACACATTCGTTTACTATTCATTCCAGAATAGTTACGCTGTTACTGGTTTGGTCGATAAAACAGGGTCAGTTTTTAGTTCTAACTATGGTTCATAGATGGAGCAAGGTTGTCTACAATTGTCAAAAAATGCATTTGAAGTTTAGTTTTGCTACGAACTCGAAACTCAAGTGTTGCGTGCCGCCGTTTCTTATAAGATAAATATTAAATTTTACAAGTTACGACTTTCTGAGTATGCATAACATGTAGTTTAATAAGTGTTTCAACGGATTTTTCTATTTGTTTTGAATATAAACCAGTAGATACAGACAGAATAGTTAAAAAAAATACGTAACCTCAAAATGTTCAAGTGGGAAAATCCGTCTAATTTCGAAGGGGCTAAATCGTCATATACCGGAATTACCCCATTGCAGATGTCGTCAACCTTTTCATCCTTCCTATTTTTAGTTTATACTTTGAAAGTCCACTGGTAACTAACAATTGGGTGTTTGAACTATTATTTTTTTTGTAATTATTTTTACAAAAACAGTTTCACAACATAAAGGAATTTACCAATTAATGAATTAATAATACTTATAAATCAAGGCGTTTTACAGTTTTCGTCAAAAAAGTATTTTTAAACACTAAAGTCATGTGCTTTATGAACGAGGCACTATTCCTCCGGGGCAGCGACTGTGTCGTTATTAGGAAGAGAAACTGACTCCTGAAATACAGATATTTAATATCTAGCTCTGGAGTCAGGGCTTCACAAATATTGTATAGAAATGTTTTGCAAATAAATAATTTATTATTATTATTATACCTAACCGAATTCATTAAAAATAACCCTGTTTATTTAAGTTAATACCATAAATACCATTGTCATAATAAGATAGGATTGTTTCAATGTACCTGAAAAATTAAACAGATAAGTAAAAATATTTAGTTTTCAAACTTTTTAGAAAGGTTTAAAGTCCCTGGTTATAAAAATAGGCAGGATTAGCCCCCAAAAAAGATTTTAGGGAGTAAAACGTAAAATAAACCTTATTTTTATGATGTTAAAAAACATTTTTCTTCATCATCTGCATTTACTTGTTTACAAATTGCATACTTTGATAAAACAGCGTAACTCGAGGCAAAATTGCTACTAGACGGATTTGCCCCCAATCGTCGGGAAAATCCGTCTAACGACCGACTTTTAAATAAACCTTGTTAGTTACATGTGGATGGCTGTTTTGTTGTTTAAAATGGATGTGTATACAAGAGAATAAAATTTTATATCGCTTACAACCATCAAATTTATATTAAAGTATTAAGTGTACCAGATTTAGTTAACCAAATTCGACTTTCAAAAAAGTATGACGGATTTGCCCACATTGACCTTAATCTATAATAATAATAATAATAATAATAATAACGTTTATTCAACAAAAGAAAGAATACAGTTGAGTACAAAAACGGTGAGCCACAAACTAAGCATAGCTTGTATCTTGTAAATGCCTGTATGGTTTCACTTTTTTCATTTTCGTACTATATACGTAAGTAACTTATTTACGCCCAAAGATGGTTAAAATTAGTGCTAAAATATGAAAGTTTCGACGCTCATAACTTCCAAACCAATATTTTTTTCAAATTCTGCTTCCATAGAGGCCTAGATAATGACAAGTCCAGTTGATACAATTTTTAATTTTGAACCTACACCGTCAACCAGAGGAGTAATCACCGTATTACGTTCGTATGGAAGAATGACTGGCTTGTGCAACCTTAAGTCGCGCTTGCCTAGGTTGGTCTGTGGATGGGTGACCACCCACTACATGCCGGATTTCCTCTGTGCCTCGGAAAACACGTTAAGCTGTTGATCCCGGCTGTCATACATAGATCGTTGGCAGACGTTACAGGTAGTCAATGACCTGAAATCTGACAACCAGTTTTACCAATACGGTATCGTATTACCCAATATGAAATGGGTTGTGGAGGTCAGATAGGCAGTCGCTCCATGTAAAATACTGGTATTCAGCTGCATCCGGTTAGACTGGAACCCACCCCCAACATAGTTGGGAAAAGGCTAGGCAGATAATGATTGTTTGTTTTTCCCTTTCGAGTCCAACTCTAACTTCAAAAATCCTTCCTTATTCCTTGTCTACATTATAAAGGGAACCTCTGTGCAAAATTTCAGCTTTCTAGGTCCAAGGGTTTGGGCTGGGCGTTGATGAGTCGGTCAGTCAGCCAGTCAGGACTTCTCTTTTTATTTATAAAAAAAGAAAAAAGATGAGGAAATAAACATGTTCGTAAATTCGTAATATGTTACTTTTTCGCGGAAACGGCTAAACTGACCGCGTACAAAACAGCGCTCGCATAATCCTTTCAATATTTTTCACGCAGACATGAAAAATTAAATCTACCCATTTCAACACACGGCTCAAACATTTTTGTTTTTAAAAACATCAGCCTTTACAAATTAACCCCCCCTCGCTTGCCGTGTAACAACGCAACCCAACCCTAGCGTGACTACGTGTCCTTAACCCTACGCTTGTAATTCAGAACGGCGCGCAATTGTGTTACCGAACACTGTTTCATCTACTGCGGACATCCCCTTATTGGCAGGACGCTTTTTAGGGTTCAGTCTGGCGAAAAGTGTCATGTGATCATGTCTGTATGTGATTAGAGCGGTATTAGGGAGTATCAATCTTCTACTGACTAAAAACCACCCATGTTCCTTCTTAGCCCCTTGTGTCGAAGCCGCGGTATCTCTTTCGAACAACCCGCAGCCCCGATGGGCCTGTAATGGTCTTATTGAATTAGATGCTTTGAGTTCGAAACGCGCGTGGCTGTGTAACACATGGCTATATAAAATAAAACCTTGGCTTGATTTTCAAGGTTAAGCTACACAAGTGGTGGTCCGTAGAATGGTGGTCAGAGGTAACAAAACCAATAAAAGCTGGTCTCTAATAGGGGATCGGACTGACTCAAAAAAATATGATTCTGTTTAGTCCGTCAGTTAGATTATCGAAAAATATTGGATACGTGTTTTTTTTTTATCAAATCAATTAAAATTGACGAAGCTATAGCGCGTCAAAGATTATGGAGTGGGGCTTGAAACATCAATTGAAGGTACAAAATGTACTATCATATGACGTCATACGAGTTTTCGAAGCACGGTATCGTCTTCATTTTTTGTTTACGTGAAAAAAGAAAAAAATATGTGGTCAATATTTTTTGGAAATCTATCTGACGGACTAATTAGATTTTTTTTGTCCGATCCCCTATTCTTCCATCCTATTCCTGTCATCTCTAGGTCACTGTTGTGACTGAAGTTTAGTATACAAGGAGATACAGGCATATATTTTTGCGACCCAGCAGTTTAGATGAATGAACGTAATTACGCACTCATAACCATTCAGCAGTCGACGTGGCGACCACTAAACCTAACATACAGTGATTGGTAGATCCTCATGCTACTAATTAACTATTTAACTTATAAGAAACGATATCCACGTGAATTCCAAACATTATAGTTACACTGTTCAAATTTCAATTCTCAGTCTCCAGTCGAGCTCTGAAAATTTAACAGCGCGCTTTTTCTCCGGCATTTGTTTAGGTGAAGCATAGTGTTCGTGAAAACGGAAATAGCATAGTGGACTAACCCAAAAATAATTGCATTTTGAGACCTCCAAATTTAAAAACTCGTGTGCATACAATTTCATGCGGAACCCACCCCTTAATTCGCAGAACCACTCCAAAAAATTCGCCGAATTATAGACGCATTGAATGAAGCACCTCTCGGGCTCTCGATTAACTGTTTCATCCTACGGTACCCTCCCTCCCCGCTCTATTGGGGTTCCGTGTTGAAAAAAAACTGCCCAAGTGCAAGTCGGACTTACACAGCAAGGGTTCCGTAACATGACTTCTTATAGGTTTTCCTGTAATCTGTACGTGTTGAACTAATTTCTGTATTTTTTTCAGAGTAGTTTCGGAGATAAGGGGGGGGGGGAATGGTCGGATAGACAGACAGACAGACACACGAGTGATCCTATAAGGGTTCCGTGTTTTCCTTTTGAGGTACGGAACCCTAAAAGCCCAGTTTTAAAGCATTGATTGTGTCCAGCTGAGTGAAAGGGGAGGTGTGCCGTGAAACATCGAGATCTGTTCGTTTGTAAACTCAAAAGTGTGTGAAGAAGAGGAATTTTGATGAAAAGCTTTTGTTTTTGATTTGCTGTGGGGGAGTCATTCTGTGTTGTATGGTAAGTATTTGGTTTGTAGGCATGCGTGTTTTGTTGGGATAGGTCTGAAATTTTACGTATAAACTAGCTTTTGCTAGTGGCTTCGCCCGCGTGAAAATGACGATTTTCCATACAAACTTTCATCCCCTATTTAAATCCCTTAGGGGTGGAATTTCGAAAAATCCTTCCTTATTCCTTGTCTACACTATAAAGGAACCTCTGTGCAAAATTTCAGCTTTCTAGGTCCAAGAGTTTGGGCTGGGCGTTGATGAGTCAGTTAGTCTGTCAGTCAGGACTTATCTTTTTAAACGGTTTTATTTAGCTCACCCCGTTTGTTTTATTCTTGGATCAAATTTAGTAATTCAAATTTCACCCTCTTCCTGTCAACCGATTAATCTGAAATTTTGTATACACTTTGGATTTTGGTGACAATACAATTATGTTTATTCATTATCATTATAAATTCAAGATGGCCGCCGCTACAAAATGGCGGATAATTTATATTTTATTAATCCCATCAATATGGGTATCAAATGAAAGGGCTCAATAAGCAGAATACAATATACTATATAAAATTAAAATCCAAGATGGCGGCTAAAAACTAGAAAATAAAAATAGGTAAAAAAACTTTTTAAGTTAAACGGTTTTATGTTAAACATACATTGCAATGTTTAAGATAATAAATGTACTAAAAACCAAAAAATAATAAAATAGATACAGTCGTGGGAAAAAACCGTGGGGCACGTCAATTCGGAACTGTCGTGCTGCGGAAATTACAATTGACGTGCCCCACGGTTTTTTCCCACGACTGTATCTATTTTATTATTTTTTGGTTTTTAGTACATTTATTATCTTAAACATTGCAATGTATGTTTAACATAAAACCGTTTAACTTAAAAAGTTTTTTTACCTATTTTTTTATTTAGAAGAAGAAGTAGAAGTCACGGCATTAATAGAATATTCTGCCTGTGTTATCAGTCGAAGTGTCCAGTTACATCTGCACATATGTAACTGTTGAAATGTGGGTGTACTACACAAGGTACAGCTCTGCCACCCTTGGTAGATACAGGAGTGATGTTATGTTGGCATATTTCTGTAAACAAGTCACTCACGGATCGGCTTCCGGTCTAATGGAATGCCGTTGAAGTCTAGTATTTTAGCATGGGACTGCCTAACTATCTAATTTCCTCAACTCAACTCACAGAGCGAAACCATACCCGTTGACATGGCAATAGGGATGTTAACAAAAAAAATATGATTCTAATTAGTCCGTCAGATAGATTTCCAAAAAATATTGGACACATATTTTTTCATTTTTTACGTAAACAAACAATGAAGTCGATACAGTGCTTTGAAAACTCGTGTGACGTCATATTCTAAGACATTAGTATGACATTTCTTAGCGAGCAGTGACGTCACAACCTCCCACCCAAATCTATGACGCGTTTTATCTTCGTCAATTTTTATTGATTTGATAAAACAAAAAATACTTATCCAATATTCGATGATCTAACAGACGGACTAATTAGAATCATATTTTTTTAAGTCAGTAAACATCCCTATTATTGCCAGAATTAAGCTTATTTCTGACAAGGTTATAACGACTTGATATCCATTCAGTAGCTGATCTCCCAAACACCCAAGCCCTCTACTCACCACTAAACACAAAAATAGCGTGAACATACGAGTAAGTAAAGGCAAACACCTAATGACGTCAGCATGGGTGGAGGGCACACGAGCGTTCCCATGGCGACGCTAAACTCCAGTCTTGTGTACTCGGCCTAATGATATTGTGGCTAAGCAAATATTGTGCACAAAATGTACTTTTTGGTTACTGTTGGTCAATGTTTTTTGGTGGCTTAATGGCTGAAAGTAGGACGTAGCCTTGTGGAGGAAACCGTCCGGGTAAGTATTATTCCTTTTATTTTGGCAGTTGGAAAGTCATCAAATAATCCCTCCCGCTCTTGGGCAGAGCAAAAGGGAGTCTCAGACTTCTACTGTCTAAAAACCACCCATGCATCTTCCTTCTTAGCCTTTTATGTCGAGGCCGCGGTATCTCTTGCGAACAACCCGCAGCCCCGACGGGGGAACGTGGAACTTGGCACCATCGAAGAGAGGTCTGCCCAGCTGTGGGTGAAGTCGGGCTTTGGATGATGATGATGATGATGAATGGTTGGAAGTTGACGGTGGAGGAGTTCGTTCGGGATTGTAGTTTTTCATAGTATTATTGTGTCCTAGTGGGAATTGTCGCGAGTACTGAGTTTTACATTAAAACAAGATTTTAAGTATAAGTTTTTTTTTAATTTTTATAAATTAAAAAAAAACTTCTCCCCTTAGGGGCAGAGATGATGTCGACGATGGAACGAGCTTACCCAGTAGAAGTCTGTTTACTCGCGACTTAAACAGATTAGGGTTATATGAACTCGGAAAAACCAACCAAAAGTAATATTAAAAAAAAAAAAAAAAAACAGAACTATGACCTCCAATATTTCCGTAAGTAGAAGGTGGGAACACTGGGAACCTTATAGGTGTATGTTATGTTATGTGTGACGCAGACAAAGTTACGCGGGTCAGCAAGTTAAAAATAAACCAGTCCGATCCGCGAGGGTATTATTAGGTATCGAGATTTCATCCCATTTCTGTAATCCTTTTTAAATAACAAGTAAAAAAATACGGTGGTCCCTTGGGATACCCCTTTCGGAACGGACAGAGTTTTTTTACATATTGCGTAGGTCGTGAATTTCAAAGTGCTGTGTATTTTGAGAGTCACTACAATACTCTTATTATAAAACAAAGTCTTCCGCTGTGTGCGTCTGTTGCTGTTCGCGATAGAGTCAAAAATTACTGCACCGATTTTTATGCGGTGTTCACCAATGGATAGAGTGGTTCTCGAGGAAGATTTTAGTAATTTATCCCTGGAATAGGTTCCAGTGGGTTGCGGGAACGGGAACAAAATATCATGATTACTTTTGGTCGCTATAACCGACATCCTGAATTTTGACGCGGATGCAAAACTGCACCTCATATAACTTTTAAACAATTTTACCAAGTGTTCAATAAATCCGTATACAGCCGCAAATAAAATCCGTGACTGCACTGCTCATCACAAGTAGGTCAACTTGCCTGACTGCATGCTACCCTCACATTTTATCGCTGACTACACGATGTCTACAAATATGGAGGAGGTTGCTGACGACTGCTTATCTTTTCATTTGTCGTGCTTTCCGGCATTATCTTTGTGCAGTGTGTTTGTGCTGATGAAGATCTTGTAACTTCAGCATTGGTGTGTTGGATAAAGTGTCATCTGCTACTTATGCCTTTCCGTTTTATAATTTGACGTCACATTGGGTCCTATCAGAATATCAGCGCTGACATTTGACATTAAAATGTTACTTTTAACCCCCCCTCCTTCCTCTCTTCCCTTTGTCTCGTCCTCTTCTTCTTCTTCGCTTATTTTGCTTTCTTTTTCCTAGAGTGAAGCAACGTTTTTTTTTTATAATGAAAAAGGAAAAAGAGAAAATCTTACACCTCTTATTTCGTCATAAGTTATTCTCATTAATCCATGCCTGAACCACCAGAGAATCTTCGTCAGCAAATAAAATCACAGTACGAGCAATACGTTCGGTGTCTCTGACAGTAGTGCAACATGCTGACAGCATCCCACACAGATGTTTTAACTTGAAACCTCCTTGCTAGATATATGAACGACAGGTGCTGGATTCTAGAATATGCTTACCTTTGTAAAAGTCTAGATTTATTTGATTCTGGCGGTTTCGGTTGCATCATAGAGTAAGGCCTCGGCCTCAAATTTTGCGGGCAGCGGGGCGGCGGCGGCGGTGGCGCGGCTTGTATGGAATGCACCGCTCGTTGCCCGCTCGTTTTCGAGAACTGGTCCATTTGATTGTACGCATAAGATCCTGCCGCTCCCGCGCCGCCGCCGCCGCCGCCCCGCTGCCCGCAAAATTCGAGGCTGAGGCCTTAGTGCTTCATGCTTTGTGATGGTTTTATAGAACATCACGCATGTAATGCCCAAAAAGTTATGCAGAGGTGTACCGACCTGTCGTTTCTGGTTATAGGAAAGACACAAAAAACAAAAATGAGCAATCTACTGATTAATTGAAAACCATAACCGAATCTGTAAAGTTCTACCTCGCAAAAACTTTAAAACGGTCTCCCTAATAGTACACCCACTCATTCCCGGGTCAGGCAATTTGTTATTGGGTGGTTGGGTTGTGTGAGATTTTCAGCAATTTCTCAGTTGTGTCCTGGTGATGGCAATAGGCTCGCCCGATATTACATGAGACTTAAATATAACTAGCAAATGTGAGTGTACTATTAGGTACACCTCTTCTTAAACCTTCATGGATTACAGGTGTGATTGTCGCGAAGGCGTTAGGTTTTATTTCTTTTATACTTATTATTATATTCTAGTTATCTCAAAGTTTACAATGAGATTGACTTTACAGTAACCATACATTTAGCTTCGCATAGCTCCCAACGCCTTGACGATACATTAGAGACACTCACCGCTACGGAACCCCCTCCGGCTTGCAAGTATCTCTCAATCCAGCCTCTTATATCTTCGGTCCGCGAGGGCACCGAAGTGTTATTCATCCAGCTTCTCCGGAGTGATTATGATATCTGTAAATTTAAGTACCCATGAATCTCAGGGCTAAGTATTACCTATCTGTCTTAATTGATAAAACCTTTTATGACATTTATCCAATCACAATACCTATGATGAAGTTTGTTTGAGGGCTTACCCAAGGCCCCCCTCATCCCAGGTTTTGTGATACTTTAGTGCTAATCAGATTGGATTCTTTCCATATCTGTTAAAGCATGCGTCTCAGACGAATTGCCTCTCCGTCTGAATCGCTCCCCTTGTGGTATTACCTATATATGGGCGATATAGAGTAATGAACGTCCGTCGACGCTGCGTGTATGTAGGGTACACGACTTCATGGCGATGGGGTGGATTTATAAGAGAAGCTTGCCAGGGCCCCCTCTTCGCTATAAATCCCAAGCGCGCTATGTCCGGACGGCAACTTGTATACAGTCGCTTTTCTGCCCTCAGCCCACGCTGAAGGCGCGACCTGCATATTTAGTTCAAGGTGTCATGGGTTGTTAGAACAGGTACATACCGGTACCCTCACACATAATATAATGTTCATTAACTTTAATGATTAGACAAACAGATAAATAATACTTAGCTGTCCAGGTGGCACGTGTCCCAGGTGACGAGAATCTACACAGGATCTTCTCGCACTGAATTTACTTTACTTAAAATAATATTAGTTACACAGACTGAATATGTCATAGCGACTATCTGAGCGGGAAAAAATGGCGGCGCGTTGAGCAGCGGAAATTTGTCAGGTTGTCAGTACTGATTTAGTGTTGCTATTACAATAGTGCTGTGCACATATATTTACATTTAGTAAGTGTTTGGAACATCGCGATTTCATCTTTCGCGACACTCCCGACGACGACACAAATTACATGCGTTCCATTAAGTCTCGCGTCCCCTCTCGGATCTTCTCTCGAGCCTTCAGGGACGCGTCTCTCACTTCTCTCACTTCAGGAGCTTGAGTTATTTCATTTGTATCTGTGCTTTTAGGTATGCTATCATTACTGTGGTTTTCATCAAGAATCATTGGATCATCATTTTCTAAGGTAAGTGTTCTCTGAGTTACTTTCTTTTCTGTCTCTTCCCTATTTATGTGTTCTTCTGTTTCAGGTTTGTCCACGGGTTCTGCGGTTTGTGGAGTTGTGGATATTTCTTCGGTAAGAATAGTTGAGTCGAGTTCTTCTAGTAGAGGTAAGTTATCCCATGCTGGTGTAACATCTTCTCTTTCAAACTCAAACATAACCCTTTCTTTTCCAGATATATCTTCTTCAACCTCCAACGGATAAAGATGTGCGAAGGAATTAGTGAATTCCGTATCATTCACCTTTACTCGTGCTATTCTGCATTGACCGTCGGCTCCTTTCAACAAAGATATAAATTTTCCAACTTTCCAGTTTTCTCGGTTCTTCGTATCTCCTTTAATTTGGACGATATCTCCTAGTTTTGGAATTTCCATTTTTGTTATCCTTGGTTCTTTAAGAGAGTGTCGGTATCTCTCCCTTAGACTTGGCAGGTACTGGTCGACGAACATTATCTTAAACTCTTTCAGCATGTTCTGTCCACGTTTCCAACCTTCCACTAGATTCTGTTTCGTTACTGTGCCTTCTTGTGGAAAATTTGCATCTGAAGGTGTTGTCACGATGCATTTATTCAAGGTTAGAAAATCTGAGGGTTTGAGAATATCCTCTAAATTAGAACCTACACACGTCAGTGGGCGTGTGTTTAAAATTGCTTCTATCTCTTTTATGATTGTATTTAGTTGATTATCTGACAGTAAACTTTTAGTCAGAGTTCTCTTGAAACAGTGTTTTTCTTCAACCAATGTTCAGTTAGACACAAAACCTGAACATCATAATTCTCTATAAACAAACTTAACTCTAATTATTTGCCAGATAACCTTTAACCATATTTTCATGAACAACATTTCAACATATATGAAGCCTACCTGTTGTCGCACCTAACAGCTTAAGCTACAAGGTGTATCAATAAAAGTGTTAGCATCTGTACAAGTGCTAGTAACAAAAGCAACATTAACATTACTACCAACAGAAAACGTTGGCAAATGCACACCAGTGTCGCTGTGTACATTGTATGTTAAAAGGTTAGCAATATGTCGCCCAGAACTAGGTGGCAAAAACATTGAGAAGTTAGTGAGCAATCAGAAATAAATTGATTACAGCTAAAACACAAATAACCCTCCTTTTGGGCTTCGCCGTAGTCGGGTAAATAGCGTCACCGCGATGACACGTCCCAATTATAAATTAACAAATCCAAACCACAAACTCATCCATTTTGCTCAATGGACAAATATTGAGAATAATGCAAAGCACAAAAGTTGAATTTACAATAATTAATGGTCTCATTGAGATGTAACATCAAATGGACACATTCAACTATGTCACCCTTCCCTACATTTAAATTATTCCCATTTAACAAACCAACAGTAAAATTGGGATCCACTTCAGTCAGTTTAATTCCACTACTTATTTGGATAACACTGGCAGTTGGCACCGTGTAAACAATTATTTATTACATAGTGTTGGGAACATTGATTAAATAAGGTACCAAAACCTTGACCAATTTTATCAGAAAATAAGTGAGTAGTATCTGTTAAAATATTATTATTCTTACTTCCATCATCAATACTGCCAACTGGTCGAGCCACCGAGGGAGTAGCTGACTGGTGCTGACTTGCTGAGGCTGTGGAATAACTGTACATGCACAGCTACAAGAAAGGTTATTGGTCCGAGACTCATACCTCTCCGCATCGTACGTGATCAGGTCCACCAGCTCATTGGCCTCCTGCACGCGCCCACTCAGGTCCCGTTGAGAAGCCTCATATTTACTAAAGATATCCTTTAGTGCATGTTCCCTTACAAACAGTTCATCCTGAAGGTTTTGAGTGTCGGTCTCATTTGACCTACATAATTCTAATTCACTCTCACACTTCTTAAGATCTAGAATTAGTTAATATCTTTACCCTCTACTTCCTCAGGGGAATGTTCCTTTTGAATCCTTTTGATCTTTTGTGTATGTGATAGCGTATTGTCCTCACAGTGTTCTGTGGAGCTGTTTCGTGATTCCTCATCTACTTGATTTCTCCGTTCCTGTTCTTATGAGATCTTTTCTCCACTCGTGAGACCCTCCCCAACAGGAAACGAAAAAGAATGTTCCACAGAAGAACATGTGGGATTAACTGCAACTTTGGTTTCATTAAGTAAAGAAATTTCGGCTCTACGACCTTTCGGCCAAGTTCTGCAGTCTTCCAGTCGAAAACTTGGTCCGGATAGCCATTTCTGCTTGTCTTCCACAGAACTTGTGGGTTTAGTAGCCACGTCTGCCGGATTCAAACTTGTTGGAACATATCTTACAGTTACCGGAGTATTTGCCTTTATTTCTTCTATCCTCCTTGCAACGAATGGTGGTAGTAGTTTGTTGCCGTAATACCAATCAATCACTATTTGACTATCTGTCCATATAGTGCTTTCTGTAAATTCAAAGTCTAGGAACTTGATTACGTACTTCAGTAACCGGCTTCCTATTAGAACACCTAATAGTTCAAGTCTTGGAATTTTTTAATTGTCCTGATCTTTGATAGGTACCACTCGTGATTTTCCTATCACAAAACTCACTTCTTTTCCATTAGAAATGTATACAACTGCAGCATAAGTTTTGGTTGATGCATCTGTGAAAACGTGCAGTCGAATATTCTCATTACCAGTTTGTTTGAAGTACTTCCTTGGTAAAACAATGTTTTTTGTGTCCTCTAGTTGTTCTGTAATAGTTTGCCATTCGTTGGTCAATTCATCTGGTAATGGGGTATCCCATTTGAATTTATGTATCCACAGATTTTGTAGTAAAAGTTTTGCTGGTAACAAATCTGGTGCAGCATATCCGCATGGATGGATCGTAAATTGACGCTATGTTTTTCAGTATTTCTCTCTTGGTAGTGGCTTCTGTAGTCTTTCTTGGTCTTAATCTGATCGTATCTTCTCCTGTGTTCCAATTCAGTCCTAATACTTTAACTTCTACGTCTCTGCAGACATCCGATGAAGAAATGCTTTCTGAGAATCGTTTGGAATTTGAACTCCATTCTCTGAGATTCATTGAAATCTCATCAAATGTGATCTTACACGACTCATACATCTCTGTTGCTTCTTGTACGGAATCTACTCCTGTGACAAGGTTATCGACGTAGATGTCATTCACAATGCGCTTTAGAATTTCCTCCTTGGAACGCAGTAGATGATGTTTCAAAGTAGCGTTTAGAAGAAATGGACTTGATATTACTCCAAATGGTACACGACAAATCGTAAGTGTAGGATGTTATCTTCCGTGGCCGCTCCTTTTATGTCTTTCAACCATAAGAATCGAGTTACGTCTTTGTCCTTTTCGTGTAGGGCTATTTGTAGTAAAGCCTTTTCTACGTCTGCTGTTATTCCTATTTGTCGCGATCTAAACCTTAACAACATTCCGGTCAAGTCTTCTAGCATAAGTGGTCCGCAATGTAAGCATTCAATTAAACTTTTGCTATGTTTGGTCTTCGCCGAAACGTCGTAGACTATGCGAGTTGGTTTACCCGGATGGCTAACACCGTGATGTGTTAGGTAGTGTATAAGATAATTTACATCTTCGACTCCCTTTTCATTGTCTGGTACCCTTTCAATTATTTCTTTTGCTAATTGTTCCTTTAATGTAGTGTCATACGCTGTTAGTGAATTGAAATCTAATCGTTTGAGTAGATTGACTAGTCTGCCTATGGCTAGGCCGTAATTAGTCTCTAAATTAGGTAGGTAATCTATCCATGGCCAACTAACAGTGTATCTATCATTTACTAGTTCTATTGTATCATTGAATTGGTTGATTACTTCTTCGTCCCTAGTCAATTTTGGTGAATCGCATATTCCAATATGATTGATTATGATTGATGATTCTAGTTCCATTAGGCATTGAGTGCTAATTAAATCGGCTTCCTTTTAATAGCATTATTTGCATCTAAAATTCTACATTGCCTTCTAAATTGCTAAGTCAGTACGTTTAAGTTGTAATTACTCATGTCACATTCACTGAGTATCAAAATTCAATTAAAATTGTCATCAAATATTATTTAACAGCCACTAATAGTACGTAGATACTACTGTCGTGTCATCAAAAGGCTTAAATATAGAAGTTCAGAGCATCTAATGACCTAAATATCGAAAATTATTTACATGTTGTGCTAAAACTTAAGTTATCGACGGAATCACTAGAACTTTATTTTTATCGGATAACTAGACAATAATTGTGAAAGCAACTTGGAAATAGCGTTGGTCACAGTTTCAACCTAATTTAACCTATTTCCTACAGTCTACAATGACGAATCATACAGTCTGCCTATGACTAGTCAATTAGACAATGGTGAAAACATTTCTGTAACTAGTAGGTAATTTTAACGTAAATACAATAATCTAAAATGTAATAAAAGTTGATAATTTGAACTTGGGTATAACAACTTTAGGTATTTTTGTGCTTGACCTCCTCGGTTTTCTTTATGCACTTCCTATAACAAAGTGCTTTGTTATGATGGCCAACTTTGTTACAGTGTACACATTTAATTGAATTTTTACAATTTCTTGCTTGATGATCTTCGCCTAGGCAGGCAAAGCAACGATCCTTAAGTTTTTCTTTCCTTTCTTCCACAGTTTTAACAATATCGCATTGATCATTGAAGTGTGGTCCTTGGCAAAAAATATATTGAAGTTTCCTTTTCCTTTTCATGACTGTGTAACGTCCGAGTGGTATATTCTTCCAGATTTTTCAGAAGTGACCCTATTTGCGTCTTCCTTAGCAGCTATTATGATTTCCAAGTGACGACGAATTTCTTTTATCGACTCGGTTTTTGCCTTTATCCTTTTCAGTTTGATATTCATCTCCGCTAGAACCTCCTCACCGTGTAGTTGTATGTCACTAAAGTAAGTGACCTCTTCCACATAATATTGCATTTCGTTTATTGATAGACTACTGTTTAACTCAGTTCCGAACTTTTTTACCGTTACCTCCAGCTTACCTAGCACTATTTCTAAATTTTCAGAATTTTCTATATTAACATTATCTTTATAAGTGAGAGCTTCTTCAGCGAGTTTAGAGATAGCCGTTGATATAGACTCAAGTCGTCTTATGAGAATTTGTTCCATTTTGAATTCTGAAATAACATTTTATAATTTTACACCCTGTATCTTAGGTTAAGGATTTACATCACGTATCGTTAAATTTCCAAATTGCGTAGTGTTCGCAATATAATAAAAACGAAAGAAAATAAATTTGGTTAATATCCTGTATGACCAAAAGTTTATCTTAACTTCCTATGAACAAGGAACTTTATGTGTATGTAACAAAGTTTCAATTGACATCCTGTTTGAAACAGAAAATTTTTATTGACCCTCTGTATAAGTCAAAAAAAATTTATGGCCACCCTGTATAGATTGGAAAAAAAAAAATTATTGTCATCCTGTATAGAACAGAAATATTTTCCCCTGTATAGAACAGAAATTTTTTCCAAGTTAAAAGCAAGGAATATTTCACTATCTATCAAATCTATAGGATACTATATTTTCTATAATAAACTCAGTTACTGAATTATATGTGCAAGGAAAATTCCCTTGTACCTATGAAGTTTTATTATTAACTCAGAATATATTCACATTACTGATGTTGTTCAACGGGTAAAACTGGTTTGTTTCATTAATTTTTAAATTTTCCTTAATTTATTTAGAGTATCCATGTCACCCTATCATCCCCTCCCGACCCCTCTTTCATTCTCCCCTGTTAACCACAACACAATTATTTGCACTTTTTCCTTCATACCATTACTCCCACAATCCATTCATCGTTCCTTTGGTTTTCATTTCACTCTTCATCAGTCAACATTTATATGGTTGATGTTCTATCAGTTGTTTCATTACTTATTCAAAAACATATTAGGTACTAACATCGTTTGTGTATGCATCCACAAATGATATTAGAGTTTACCTACTTACATCAACTTAGTACTTAGTTACTTGGTATACTTTAGCAGTCAACATGAGACGATGCAGTCAGTCAGGGATGATGTGTATAACATGACAGAAGTTGAGACATAGTTATTAATATACAATCCAGTTTTTCTCCGCCAGTGTATTTAATTAGTTTTATGAGAACATATCACTTTTATGATTAGTTCTTTTAAAGTAACTGTTAAATAACTTACAATGAGTGTTGATGTACTTTTCCTTTTATAGTAGTAGTGATCTATACATGAGATATTAGGTGTGAAGAGTCAGTGTCACACATCTGCCTTTATTTGTCCATCTGTATGGAGAATATTTGGTATAAATAAACAGTTTTATGCTAACTCATACATAACATGTTGTATTTAGGTGAGTTTTAACACATCAGGTGTTCTCATCACAACTTACATACCTAAGTCACTCTTCAGTTACTTAATTATTAGATAATACAATGTAACAGTATCACAATGAGTGTACATGGCTCATTTCCTTTTACACCACCCGTTTTTTAATTTAACCTGCATTCATTGCAAATAAATGACTTGATTTGGTTAGAATAGTACACAATGATATCCGTGCTGACTTTGGCACGTATGTACTTGAGCGCCTATGAGCTCATACGCCATATTATAGCCACAATCAAAAAACCATCAATACAGATCTCTTTGTGATGTCTTAGGAGCCAAGAGTCTGTGTTGTTGTATCAAAGTCTTACATTAGGTAATTTCCTCTTTAGGTCTACGTTATAGCTTTTATATAGTAAAATAGTTTACCTGTTAATCTTCTTAGTTATTCCTAAGTTATATTGAGTTTCTTTCCATTCACTTTTATAGGTAGATAATATAACTTTCTTGTAATTATTTCGTCAAAACAACTTTATGACAGGTGCACTTTTTTCACAGTTGAACGTATTACGTTTACTATACACACAATACGTAACAGGTTTCTATTGTTTTAATTCTTTTATAAGAATGCAACGAACTAAGAAATAAGTAAGTTTTAGTTTTATCACTAATCAGTATGACACACGAGACGTCAACGTTTTGTTTACCATCGCCATTTTGAATGCAAGGAACATTTTCACAGTCGAATTTCGCAATTCAATTTTTTGTCACTTGTTTAGTGTGAAAGTGTATATTATGCTATTCAGTAAATTAATTTTGGATTTTACATGAACCATATATAAGAGTTATTAGTTGTAACTCGTTAAAAGTAAGATAATCGTATGTTTATTCGAACCCGAAGCACATTACTTCCTGCTTCCGTTCAAAGAGAGCATCAGTCATATATTCATTCTGCCAAACTCGTGGCAAGTTTTGACTTTATTACCCAACCCGCGCCAAATTCAAATTTAGAATGTTTAATTGGTTCATAACGTTGCACATTACACGTACACACGCTACGTACCGATTCAATTTGCAGTAACTTCGAGAATCTTTCATCTCGGCCTGCCGTTCATCTCATTATACTCAGATTTGAACGTTTACTCATTATCGCCTTGACGTTTGAGTTTTCGCGCTTGCAGATGGATTTTTATGGAGATCCGCTTAGTTAACGTTAGTTCCCATCGAATTATATAGATGTCGCTGCCACCTAAATTGTACACAACAAGTTCAATAATATTTTAACAATAAGAGTATGGATTAATTACAATCGAAATATATAGATGTCGCTGCCAACCTGAATTTTACACAACAAGTTCAATAATAATTTAACAATAAGAGTCTGGATTGATTTTCTGCCTTGGAATGCTTTAAATGTTTTAAATGTTAGTGTCTTTGAAATCCCAGCTAGTATCTCTACCATGTCGCGAAGGCGTTAGGTTTTATTTCTTTTATACTTATTATTATATTCTAGTTATCTCAAAGTTTACAATGAGATTGACTTTACAGTAACCATACATTTAGCTTCGCATAGCTCCCAACGCCTTGACGATACATTAGAGACACTCACCGCTACGGAACCCCCTCCGGCTTGCAAGTATCTCTCAATCCAGCCTCTTATATCTTCGGTCCGCGAGGGCACCGAAGTGTTATTCATCCAGCTTCTCCGGAGTGATTATGATATCTGTAAATTTAAGTACCCATGAATCTCAGGGCTAAGTATTACCTATCTGTCTTAATTGATAAAACCTTTTATGACATTTATCCAATCACAATACCTATGATGAAGTTTGTTTGAGGGCTTACCCAAGGCCCCCCTCATCCCAGGTTTTGTGATACTTTAGTGCTAATCAGATTGGATTCTTTCCATATCTGTTAAAGCATGCGTCTCAGACGAATTGCCTCTCCGTCTGAATCGCTCCCCTTGTGGTATTACCTATATATGGGCGATATAGAGTAATGAACGTCCGTCGACGCTGCGTGTATGTAGGGTACACGACTTCATGGCGATGGGGTGGATTTATAAGAGAAGCTTGCCAGGGCCCCCTCTTCGCTATAAATCCCAAGCGCGCTATGTCCGGACGGCAACTTGTATACAGTCGCTTTTCTGCCCTCAGCCCACGCTGAAGGCGCGACCTGCATATTTAGTTCAAGGTGTCATGGGTTGTTAGAACAGGTACATACCGGTACCCTCACACATAATATAATGTTCATTAACTTTAATGATTAGACAAACAGATAAATAATACTTAGCTGTCCAGGTGGCACGTGTCCCAGGTGACGAGAATCTACACAGGATCTTCTCGCACTGAATTTACTTTACTTAAAATAATATTAGTTACACAGACTGAATATGTCATAGCGACTATCTGAGCGGGAAAAAATGGCGGCGCGTTGAGCAGCGGAAATTTGTCAGGTTGTCAGTACTGATTTAGTGTTGCTATTACAATAGTGCTGTGCACATATATTTACATTTAGTAAGTGTTTGGAACATCGCGATTTCATCTTTCGCGACAGTGATGTTATGTTATGTACCTAAGTTTGCGTCGCTGCGTGC
This sequence comes from Diarsia mendica, assembly GCA_949316265.1. NCBI lineage: Eukaryota > Metazoa > Arthropoda > Insecta > Lepidoptera > Noctuidae > Diarsia > Diarsia mendica. Next base: position 5,291,518 of record OX438916.1, read on the forward strand.
TTTCGTGCTCGCAGTGTTCGTTGTTGCGCACATTCGGTGGCGTGTGGTTCGGCGTGGTGGCTTTCGGAATGACGTATTGCACTCGTAGTTTCGTTCTTCTTCCGTCCTTCTGACATTCAAAAGTGCCTGTAATGGCTTAATTGAAATAAAATATTTGAGTTTTTTTTTTTGAGTTTTATGATCCAATTCTTTACGCCTTTCATAATTATGACTTAAACAGATAAATACCTAATAAATAAATAATAATAAATCAATTTATTGACACACACAAGTTAGAGAACATACATAGAAGAAGTCAATTACAAAGAGCATAGAGAAAAAAAAACAGTACATGAGTAGAAATAGCCAGCAAACAGAAAGATACGCCAGAACAGTAGATATGCCAGTTAAACAGTTACAACGTTACAAGTCACCCCAAGTCCTGACAGAGCGATCTGACATCCATCTACAATTCTACACCCAGTACTTACTTACCTAGAATTTCAAGATCCATAAATGGGCATTTCTCCACTAACTGGAAAATCGTCCATACAAGACTGTCCTAGCAAACCGTGACAGGGGACTGTTTTTCTCTACTTTTGTACAGAAAAACAGGCCCCTTATAATAAAAAATACTTGTTTGTATCAAGGATTTTGTTTATTATAGTAATTAGTCTTTATTTTTCTTTGTAATTCGTAATATATATATTTTTTTCATTTTAAAAAATGACAGGGGACTGTTCACCAGAGGACTGTTTTTTTTACATGAATACTTAATAAAACAAAATCATTTAAACATATCAGATTAACCAAACCGATGTGGCTACATCCTAGATAATCAATTCTTTTTAACAAATTTTCATAATTTTAACTCTTAAAATAGTATAAAATAAGCTAGCCAGGGGACTGTTTACGTAACGGTCAAGATGTGTAGTTCACCTACAGACGCTGTCGTAGCACTAAAAAAAATGGCAGTTTCTCGCTTAGCTCCACAACCGCACAAAATTCACATTGATTACTTTCTGTATCACGATCTAAATGCATCACGCTAAAACAAAATTTGACTTCAGCGTGGTGTTCAAATTTTAACAGGGGACTGTTTCAATAATTTGAGGACAGCATTCGCACATAGATATTTTGATTTAATTTCAATCGTAAAAATATAATTGCTATGTATTAGATGCTTACTGTTATGTGTAATGTATTTGGATATTTTTTATTCACTTATCAACAGCAAAAAAAGAAATATTTGTTACAAGATTTGTAATTCTGGAATAGGGACGCACCAGGGGACTGTTTTTTGAGGTGTTTGAGGTTCATTTTCTCAAATATTACATTATTAAATTGCTGAATACGCAGTTGCATTCCAAGAATACGTAATACTATGTCGTTATTGATACAATTAACTGAGAAATATTACGTTTCACAACGTAAAATTAGCTTGGGACAGTGATTTTCCAGTTAGTGGAGAAATGCCCAAATAAACTTATCGGAGAAATTTCCGAATATATCTTCCCTTGAACTGTGTTGTATAGTTTATTCTGTGAATTTCACAACAGGAAACTTCCCTGGACGAGCTTTTCATAGTTCATAATATTATAGTGTTCTACTCCATCACATCCTATCTCCTTACTAACTCTTCTATATTCTGATATAAATAATGTCCTCTATACAATTCCCGAAGGAACCACCGCATTTGGCCACATCACTGACCCAGATGTGTCTCAAGCTAGGTGCAGACCATTTTTAAGTGCGATTGGTCTAGACTTCTAGAGGTACATCCTCAAGCGACGCGTTTCTTGCGACAACTACTGTGAAGAAGACAAATAAAAGACGTTGCTTAGGCGATTTTCATGCGACATCGCTCATCCGCGCGACGAAGCGGATTTTGTAAGGCACAGAACTACGCGGAGAGGCGATATGCTAAGTTGTAACAAGGGATTAATTTGCCAAGCTCTCCACATTATTATCAAACCACTGCAACTCCTGAAAGCCAGAATCAATATTAACGACTACCAGAAAAGCGCCGACGTAATAACCGTTTTGGATCCTGCAACGAAATTATTCAGAAAAGAACGAAGGAGTAGTTAATACGTAATTTCTATTTAGGCATCAACGGATTCCATACCATCAGGCCTTTGTGACTGCTTCTGAATGGAATTACTCCATAAAACACTTTGTCAGATTAGGGAATATCCCATCGGGGCTGCGTGTTATTCGAAAGAGATACCGCGGCCTCGAACACAAAGGGCTAAGAATTAACACAGGTAGTTTTTAGTCAGGAGGAGCGCGGGATGAGTCATTTGACGATTTCCCGCCCTCCAAAAAAAAAAGAAAACCCAAGTCGAGTCGCATGTCGCATAGTCTAAACTCGTGTCCAAGACGTATACAATTCCTCAAGGAGTCGGTGCACATGGTCACAGCACAGTGACCCAAATATGTCGCGAGGCAGGTAGGTACAGCTATTTTATGGTAAATTTATTTACGTACCGCTATGGGAGGCACTGCTGTCGGTGCATGCGATCGTTGAAGCAAATATTACAACAATATTGATGGTATTGGGGCTTTTGAATAACGTAGCGTATCAAGGTTGTATTCCGCAATAGAGTAGGTAGTATCAAATGTTAAATAACATAACATCACGCCCGTAATCCGGTATTCAGAAGTTCTTATAGTACAGCCACATTTCGCCAGATATCTTCAAGTCCCATGCAATAAGGAGCGAATCTATTGCCATCATCATTTCAGCCAAAAGACGTCCACTGCTGGACATAGGCCTCCCCCAAGTGTCGCCACATTGACGGGTCCCGTGCGTCTCTCATCCAGCGGGTCCCCGCAACCGGTCCACTTAGTGGAAGGCCTTCCAACGCAACGTCTTCCGGTTCGCGGTCGCCATTCCAGAACTTTTCGGCCCCATCGGCCATCCGTTCTGCGAGCAATGTGCCCTGCCCATTGCCACTTAAGTCTGCCGATTCTTCGGGCTACGTCGGTAACCTTGGTTCTCATGCGACCATCGCCATCTATTGTCATCAACCGAGCACAAATCCAGACTCCGTCACTGGTACTAAGAAATTCCAGACGGAAACCCAACAATACTGGCCGACCCGGGAATCGAACCCAGGACCTCATGCTCAGCAGTCGCGCTTGCGACCACTAGACCAACGCTTTTTTTGCAGTGGGTGTGAGGCAGACACCACATAACGCCACGATGCGATTACGATCTTTACTATACTCTTTTTATACACGCCATTTAAGGTGATTTCGGTGAAAATAACTATCGGTGAAAGATTATTTTGTTCAAATGTGTTTCGGCGAACCATGACTTCGCCAAATCTTGGTCTCGGTCAACCATTCATTCTTTGTTACGTTATTCGGCGAAACGTGCTTTCGCTGAATGATGTTTCGGCTAATCGATTTTTCGTATTACCGTTCTTGGGCGAACCATGCTTTCTGTATCCAATTAGATCGCTCAAGTGTAATTCTGTTTACCGTACGGGACTCACGGCGGCCAATCCCAGCGGAGATTAGCCATCGGCGCGGGAGATATTATAGTGCACAAGAAGTGTGTGCGCAGGCACAAGTGCACTCTCTGTTCCCTTTTCTCTCATAGTCCGATGGGACGGCAATCCGACACGACCGGAGAGAGATCAGGCGCAGGACCAACGGCTTAACGTGCGCACCGAGGCACGTGGGTAATATACCGCCAACTTCCAAACTTCAGGCTACTACTGGGAAATTTCTAATGAAAAACCCAATAGTACTTTTTGGCCGACCCGGGAATCGAACCCAGGACCTCACGCTCTGCAGTCGCGCTTGCGACCACTAGACCAACGAGGCAGTTTAAACCATCACTTAGTAAATAACTATCACTTACTTACTTCACCTTTGGTGTGGGATGCAACTTGTGTCGACACCCTTGCGCCATCCCATCTTCCTAGCACGGTGAGCTGTGCTGGGGCGGCTGCTGCAGGTGCTGAAAACCTCAAACGTCGCAAATACAATAACTTGATTGGTAGTTATGTGTTTAAGCCGTTTGGGGTTGAAACACTGGGGCTATGGGGTCCGAGTGCCCACCTTATTTATCAGGAAATTGCCAAGCGTTTGATCGACTCTTCACGTGACCGGAGGGCTGGAATATTTTTTGGGCAAAGAATCAGCATTGCCATCCAACGTGGCAATGCTGCCAGCCTTCTGGGCACTTTTCCTGTTGACAGCGGTGTGGACGAATTTTTTGACGCCCTGTAATTACTCCCCTTTTTGATACTTGTATATATTTTATTATTATCTTAGTTCTGTAAATAGTAGTTTTCTTAGTAAACATATTTTGACATACAAAACCTTCACTAAAGCACCTAAAGTCTATAATGTCAAAATCTTTACTAAGTGACGGCTTATGTACGGTAATCATTACATATCTCTGAGCACGGCAGTTAGTATAAAATTTAAACTAGCTACCTCACATAACACAAATTATCCCCCATACATAAACACATACAATTTAAGCTAATTTCCCCCTTGTTAAACCTGAGCAACGTATTTCACCCCGCTTGTTTATTAAGGTATAAACAGAGAGGTACGCTGGCTGAATGTTAACACTGTTCTAATCATTTTGTACGTGCTGCTAAAATACATGTAATTGATTTTGTATATGAATATTATATTAGAAATGATTGCTTTGTTTGTCTGTTTGTAAGGTGGAGCTACGGAATTGGTTGTTTGTGCACTATAATTCGTATTATAATATTGTCCCATTCGTCTTCAGACTTCGGAATTTGTGACTTTTGGACTCCACAAGTCCATAATTCTAATAGAATACGTAATAACGTACCTACATCCTCGAATATTGCGTGCCAATACGAAAGAAGTATGGACTGTCGAATCAATTTTCGTAACTTGATGTGATCGGTGTGCCCTTTCCGACTTTCTGGGAAGGAATACCGAAAGAAACTTGAAGGTCAAGGTCAAGTTAACTAGTGGGTTACCATCTGCCTGATTGTGTCCAACTATCCCCCAACCCCCTCCGTGCGGACTTCGTCTAGTTATTTGTCCGAAGTTTTCAAAGTAAAATGTCAGGAACTTTTTACCCGACTACGGCGACGGCGAAGTCAAAAGGAAGGGTAATGATTTTTTTGCAAATCTGGTATTTGTAAGGATTTAAAAAAAATTGAAAAGGTTTAAGGTACCAACAAGTAGGTAGCCGACTGCACGCAGCAGCAGCAGACGACATGTCGTCGCTTCATGTCGTCACAACACGTCGAGGTCGTCGCGTCATGTCGCTGCAGTCATGATTTCGAACCCGACTGCAAATAGCTATTAGTCAATTACTCTAAACACGCTCGACGTGTCGTTGCTCCGGCGTCAGCGGCACTACTGATCTGCGGTCGGACGACACGTGCGTCTGTCTGCCGCTCGACGACGCGTCGCTAGCTTCATGTCGCTAACTACGGAGGGAATTTCATCGAAATACGTAGAAACCAGTAGTGTCGCCGCGACACGTCGCCTGCTGGCCTGCTGCTGCTGCGTGCAGTCGGCTACCAACTTGTACCTTTTTAGTGTACACACGGCTACACATCAAGCTATACAAAACCAGTTAATCTTGGCCTCACTTTACTAGATCTTTTCGCACAATGAACGATCAGATTATACTGGTTTTGTATAGCTTGATGTGTAGCCGTGTGTACTATGTGACTGTAGTCGGCAATAGTTGTCTATACAGTTGTAAGTCGCCGCCTACGTGTACAAAGTGATTTTCTCCTACTGCACAGTTTTACACGAGCTTTACTATTACGGAAAAGGTCCTAACTCAAAGTTGAATTAGTTTTTCTGTGAGATAATCTACTGAAGTTTGCTAAGTGAACATAAACACACACAGTGTGTATACATATCAGTTCTCGTGACTGTACAGCATTTATATCAGAGAGGTGAGGTCATATTTGAAGAATGCGACCATCATCATGATCGCAAAAAAAAACAGTGTCTCATAAAAACTTTTTTGCAAAAAAAACAACCGACTTCAAAAACACCAAAAAGAGAAAAATAAACTTCAGAAGAAAAATCAGCTTCTGAAGTCGGTGACATTTGTTTGTTTGATTTTATTTTTTTGCCACCGACTTCAGAAGCTGATTTTTCTTCTGAAGTTTATTTTTCTCTTTTTGGTGTTTTTGAAGTCGGTTGTTTTTTTTGCAAAAAAGTTTTTTTTATTTTTTCATTTTTAGTTGTAATAGGTACCTATATTATATCCTATACAAATATTTACTATGCATTTAACATTCAACTAAGAAACCTAACCCTTAACCTTCAAAATTCCCCTATTTTTGCTTTCAACTCTTAACCGTTGAGGAGTAGTATACCTTCCATTATCAGCTCATCAACATGAATAAAAGTGATGACTGCTAGATGCGAATACTTGAATAGCGCCAGAAAAAGCACGAAACATGCAATACGTGTCTATGAAATTCATATAACAACTAAAAAAATGTGTATTGTACACATCTGCATACCCCCTCAGAGCATACAGGCGTGATGTTACGTCATGATAATGGTATATTCAATAAACATCCAAGCGATTCCAGCAATTACGACAGATTTGCCGTCTATTTTTGAAGAGTTCCATTGTATATCTCCGAAGATCAGCACCAGATCTTCACCAAAAAAAAATGGGACCACCTCAGGAGTATACTCTTTCAAATAAAAAAAGAATTTTGAGAATCGGTCCACAAACGGGGGAGAAATCAGGTAACATACATAAAAAAAAAAAAAAAAAAAAAAAAAAAAAAATACATACACACGAACATAGTAACCTCCTTTTTTGAAGTCGGTTAAAAAGAATACAATTCTCTTTATGGATGAACTGATTTCTTTTCTTATGGAGAAAGTTGTTCAGTTTGATAACAAAACACATTTTCGAATATACCCACTTTTTTTTGGATGGTGGAAAATCATCAAATTTCTTCTGCCGCTCTAGGTGGAGCGGACTGCGGAAGGGAGTGTCAGACTTCTATAATGACTAAAATTCACCCATGTTCCTTCTTAGCCCTTTGTGTCTCTCTCGGTATCTCTTTCGACTAACCCGCAGCTTGAATACACTCACCTTTCTGATACATAATGATACATCGTGAAAGTTTGTTTGAATGTTTGCTACTCTTTCACGCAAAAACTACTGAACGGATTTGGATAAAATTTGGTACACAGATAGTTTATAATCTGGATTAACACATAGGATAGTTTTTATCCCGATTTTATCTTCCCGTGGGACAAATTTCGAGATGTAGCAGGCGAAGCCGCTGGCAACAGCTAGTTGATACGTATACTCGATAGTGAGGCTTGGTTTGTCCTCTATATACTCTTTGCTGTAGAGTGTAGACACACAATTTACGGCCCACATAAGCACTGTTTACACCGTTTAACTGCTATCCATACATCGGATCCCTTAGCTTGGGGATCGGCTGGCGGAGCGATAACCCGTAGAAGTTAGAACTGTTTGAGGTGACACGTTCGATATACTTGCTTGTATGCACTTCTTGGTGATTCTGCGCGCCTAGTACTTGCGAGATTTTACCACTGATCAAATCTCATAATTAAGAAATGGATTTGTATGAAGTAATTGTGTTAGGACCTCGTGGCTTAATAATAACTGCCGCTCAGATCGAGCTTCAGGTTGAGGCGTGCTTACCTAGGTTAGACGGTGGATGGGACTTACAGTCCAATCGAGTTTCCTCCGTGTCTCGGAAAGCACGTTAAGCGGTCCCGGCTGTCTTATAGTTTCTTGCCTATTTTTCTTTGGCAGTCGTAATAGGTATTCAGTAACCTAAAAGTCTGACAACTAGTCTTACAAAAGGGGTCAGGCAGACAGATTATGAGTCCCACTGCCCATATCTATCCATGAGTTACTTTAGCATTTACAACATAAGTTCTTACACAGTCAATACAAGAACCTGATCTATTCCTCCCCAGAACCGCATAGCACTTAGTCCAGCTGAATCTTACCCCCCCTCCCTCCCCACTACATCTAATAAAAGCAACAAAAACCCATGTCTCACATGTAAGACAAGCCGCAAATGTAGTTAAAGGCCCTTTCAGACGCGTCGCCCGCGCCGCTGCGGTTTGCGCCGAGTGGTCGTCTATTGATGCCTTATTGAGTGTTAGGTCACGTACAGATTGGACGGTTGGTCGCTGCGATAGTGGGGGTAATTTTATTATTGAGTAGTTACGGTCACTTGCCTAGAGATTGGAGATTTTCAAACTATGTTTTGATTTAAAAGAGTTTCCGTGGAGTTTCCTACGAGTACCTAATCTCTTCTACAATATGTAAATGTTGTTTTGTCCAAGTATTGATCCTTTGACCACTTGCTATTTTACAAGATTTTGTATGGTAACTTAAAAAAAATTATGCAACTTCAAATCTTACAATTGAATTTTAAAACAATTCAAAGATCAAAGACTAGTTATTTTTTATGCACATCGATGAAATGGGTATAATTTATATTGCCTTCCTGAGAAGATAACGAATGACGTCACACGTTATTTAAAAGATTGTTTAAAAAAAAATTGAGTCATTAAGTATATAATTTCAGTTTTTACCCTCAAGCCATTTAGTACCTACATGCCAATTTGAGAGAAAATAACCGCTCCATCTGCCGTCGCCCTTACAAGTAATGCCACAGGCTTGCGACTAACCCAATCTCAGCAGTTCCATTTGTACGCGACTGTACTGAATGCGCTACTACTTACTACTCGCCTGAATTACCACTGGTACACTCATGCACACTGAATTATAAGATGAATTTAGTTTTGAGATATTTTTACTGCTTTTAATAACATAACGTGACGCTTGTAACCCCCAAAGAATAAGGCAGGGGTGTACCTAACATATCGGGGCTGCGGGTTGGTCACAAAGATACCGCGGCCTCGACATAAAGGGCTAAAACGGAACATGGGTGGTTATAAGTCAGTAGAAGTCTTACACTCCCTTTCGATCTGCCCAAGAGCGGGACAGGGGTCCCGCTCTATTTGATGATTTTCCACCCACCCAAAAAGAAAGGGGGTGTACCTAACGTAATACACCCACATTTCGCCAGTTATGCTTAAGTCTCATGTAATAGGGACGAGCCTATTGCCATGAACCGGGCACAAATCCAGACTCCGTGGCTGCTATTAAGAAATTCCTGATGAAAAACCATTGATATAATAAAACCCTAGATGCACAGTCTCGAACAAAACAAACAGTCGAAGCTGTCGCCAAACACTCACCAATACACGCACTACTACATGTAGTTATCGTCACTATAAACATTTTTTTTTGACAAATTCAACCTTACGCAGATTCCTTTTACAATGCAGTTATAAAAAGCAATATAAAAAGTATTTTGTACGACCGTGCAGAGACACGAGCGACGCGAGACTATTTGAAATGAGTTCATTGTGAACTCATTTTAAGCGGACGGTTTTGAGACGCGGAGTGTGTATCTTGGGTTTTATTATATCAATGTGAAAAACACAATAACACTGCCCGACCTGGGAATCGCACCCAGGGCCTGCAGTCTCTACACTAATAACAGCGCTACGAATGTCTCTACGTCGTATCGATGTCAAATTTCTTTAATAGATTTTCAGCTTTATTTCAACAGCATAAGGTTGAAAATCGATTAAAGAAAGTTTTCGATTTTTCGACTCAACGAAATTCGTAGCGCTGTTATTAGTGTAGAGACTGCAGGCCCAGGACCTCATACAAAACAGTCGCGCCTGCGTCCACTAGACCAACGAGCCAGTCAAATCCTTATAATCTATCGAAATCGCTAGTAAAGACTGTAAATCAACATTCTCATTCGCTAATAGTTTGTTTCGGACAAGCAGAGGGGAGAGGGTGCTCCCCTTTAGAGAACCATTAAGTTGACGATTTCCGCGGACTGGCGCGACTAACGATATGTTATACACTTAAGTTATTCTATTGCTTTTTAGAGAAGTTAGTGATTAGATAGATGCTTTTTTTGTAACTTGGGGTCTACCGTAGTGAGTGACCATCGTCAGAACGACGATGTAATAAATCATAAACTGACGATAAGCTGCTGAATGCTTATGTTATCATCATTAACTCTGCTTTTTACCCGACTGCGGCGAAGCTCAAAAGGAGCGTTATGTGTTTGACCTGTATGTATGTTTGTATGTATGTCTCTTTGTTGCTTCATAATTATTATTATTTTCAACTCACAATTTGAAAGTTCTTACTAGTCGCTTATTTATATCAGAATATTTATTATTCTATTACATTACATAAGGCTATCATAATCTTCATCATAGCTAGTAATTTTCCATCCACTGGTAAGTCTTGCCTCTTTCCCGTTGGATGCCATTTCTTCACTTTTCGTACCCTGGAGTCACAGTCAAGTGAGCGCACAAAATTCGAAAGCGAACTCAATAGTTTTTAAAGTACCACAACGAGACACCGTTCCAATTTCAACCAAAGATCTTTCGACGAAAGAGGACCTATACAGATACTTAGAAATTCGTCCGCCGTCGACTGACCGCTATCATTTAGCCATTTTTAACATAGCCTCATAGCCTGTCCTGTTTTATTCAGTCTACATGACAGAGGCACTAGGCGGGAGGACAAATGATCGAAATAGAAGGACGGTTAGTAACGTTTTGTTTGCGAACGAGAAAACATGTGAGGAGGCTATTTATCAAAGAGGAAAGTCAATTGTTGGTTTATATTACAGCCGTATGTCAGGTTCGCCTTTGGGTTGGATGTCCGGGAAAATGAGATGGAAAGACCGGTTAAGTGTGAGTCAGACTTGCGTGTGAAGGGTTCCGTACCATTATTAATATGGAGCGAAATAATGCACGTTTGTTAGGGAGCCTACCTTAATTTTTTATTGAATAAACAACTACATATTCTGCGAATATTTCAAGCGTCTACCTGTTACCGTTTTTAATATCCACCAAAAATCGGTAAAAAAATTCACGTTTGTAATATGGGGTCCCACTCAAATATTTATTTATTGGGTTAGTAGTCGATTCGCACGAAAATTATTCGCACTATCGTGCGAATCGTCCCCTTTCAATAAAAATATTTTTTTAGTAGGCGATTCGCACGGAAGTATTTAAATTGCGTGCGAATCGACCCCTTCAAGAATTAGTAGTATGCGATTCGCACACTTAACAAAATGTGCCAATAATAAATCTAAGTACAGTCATGTACAATATTCTAGAATATTAATATTAAAATTCAATAATTCTCTATTCGCATCGCAGTCAGGCACAAAATACTAGTTAAGAGGTAAGATGAAAAGTTTTGTCAGTATTTAATATGAAAATATATATATATATATATATATATATATATATATATATAAAAATATATATATATATATATTTATATTTATTTTTATATTTATAGTTTCGTTATATTTTTCGTTGTTTTTAAAATTAGCTTTTAGACCATTATAACGTTAATTATTTAATTTTGACTTACCTTTTTTAAACAACATTATTTTTAACAAGACTCAGGGGTTCATAAAAAGTTGATTTCGGTAAAAACTCTAATAAGTAGTAATTTGTGATGATTTAAGGTAAATGCAAGTGTACGGAAAAAGAGTACTTACTTGTTAAAATGCAAAACCAAATATTTGATTATAAATCGTACCTACTAACTGTGATTTTATTTGTAATCTTGGTTATAATTATGGTTTTAAGTTATTTAAACTGTGAATGATGTAAAATCACTTTCTGATAGATACAAAGTAAAATATAAAAACTTGATTTCCTTAAAAATCGTTTTATTTGTGTCCTGTATTAAAAGAAAGCATTTTGTACGTGATAGTACTTTTTTCTTGAAACTTTTCGATAAAGTATAGGTGTGTGCGAATCGCATACTACTAATTCTTGAAGGGGTCGATTCGCACGCAATTTAAATACTTCCGTGCGAATCGCCTACTAAAAAAATATTTTTATTGAAAGGGGACGATTCGCACGATAGTGCGAATAATTTTCGTGCGAATCGACTACTAACCCTATTTATTCTGTTTTTAGTATTTGTTGCTATAGGCAACAGAAAGAAATACATCATCTGTGAAAATTTCAACTGTCTTGCTGACAGTGAAGTCTTAGGCGCGGGCCACAGATAAAAGACGCGGGCGCCAAAATCTCGCGTCTTATCCACGCCCGAGGCCCCGAGCCACGTCATTCCGCGTATCCTAAATTGCGCTTTATTTCTATGCACTTTGTTATAAAATTTGAATGCCGCCTGCGCGATTTCCGCGCCCGACGTATTTTATTATGTGGCCCGCACCTCAGTAACAGGGTCCCGTTTTTACCCACGGGACCCTAAAAATGAGGCCTTGTCGGTGATAATAATATGTTTAATGAAACCATATAATGCTATGATGTGTGTGAATCAACTGCCTCGTTAGTCTAGTGGTTGCAAGCGCAACTGCTGAGCATAAGGCCCTGGGTTCGATTCCCTTGTCGGGCAGTGTTATTGGGATTTCCATCAGAAATTTCTCAGTAGCAGCCACGGAGTCTGTATTGATGCCTGGTTGATGTCAATAGGCTCCTATTTCATGGGACTTAAACATAACTGGAGAGAGCTATGCTCGGAGTTTCTTTGAGCGACAGAATCCGGAATGAGGAAATTCGCCGAAGAACCAGGGTCACCGACATAGCTCGCAGAATATGCAAGTTGAAGTGGCAATGGGCAGGCCACATCGCTCGAAGAACAGGCAACCGATGGGGAAGAAAGGTTCTCGAGTGGCGACCACGAACCGGAAGACGCAGCGTTGGCAGGCCTCCCACCAGGTGGACCGACGACATCGTGAGAGTCGCGGGCAACGGGTGGATGCAAACGGCAGGCTGCCGATCTTTATAGCGTTCTATGGGGGAGGCCTTTGTCCAGCAGTGGACGTCTAATGGCTGATGATGACATTGTATCCGTATAGTTCTACTGTTCAGTTCAACTAGTAGGACTAAACGGAGAAAAAAATCCATTTAGTTCTACTATCTGCTGTATGAATTTTAATTGAACTAAACGGACAAAAAAGTTCTTTTAGTACTACTAATTTCCGGAATTATGTCCAACTGGTTGGACCACGGGGATATGATGATCGTGTAAAACAAACATACATGCAACGCATGTTGTACTCCATGACGCGCGCTCGCTTCGCTCGCATATTACATAACACTATTGTCTTCTGTCCCCGAAGTGCCGGGCCTCCGCCGGCCTCCTTCGTCGGCCTACGGCCCGGTGCCCATGCCGCCCATAAAGGATACTGTCGCGAGACGGTCGTATTATAATTTTGGTTAAAAGAGGAGGTAGTAATTGCATTGCACTTCAGCATTAATAGATAACCTTTTCCTGTTTATTACCAGTAGTTGTTCCATAGATCATACATTCAATTCCCAGAAGTACAACTAGTTGGACCAAGGAAAGAACAACTCACTGTAATTGAACCATTGGTAAAGATATTTCCCCATAGAACAACCAGTTGAACCCAGTTGAACCATGGGTAAATTTACTTCTCCGTAGTACAACCCATTGTATCCGTATAGTTCTAATACAATGGAAATTAGTAGTACTAAAAGAACTTTTTTGTCCGTTTAGTTCAATTAAAATTCATACAGCAGATAGTAGAACTAAATGGATTTTTTTCTCCGTTTAGTCCTACTAGTTGAACTGAACAGTAGAACTATACGGATACAAGTGATGATGATGATGATGAAACATAACTGGCGAAATGTGAATATACTAATCGGTACACCTCTGCCTAACTCTTCGTAGATTACAGGCATGATGTTATCTTATCCAGACACTTATTAATCTTCCTGCCCTTATCCCATTATATTTATGGTCGGCACAACACGTTTTCTCCTTCCATTCTTCCCTGTTAGACGTCACGGTGGCATTTACTCCTTTCTCTTTCATATCATTCCTCACACAATCCATCCATCGTTTCTTTGGCCTTCCTCTCCCTCTCCATCCATCGACATTTATATCTATCACTTTATTAGTCACATGCATTTCATCCCTCCTCATTCTCCTCATTTTCATCCGCCCTCTAGCGGACAAAAAGTAAGGCTTAAAAAATAAAAATGGAGATAAATACGCAGTGTTTGGTATCATTTAAAAGGGCCTCACTAGTACATTTCCAATATATTGCTCAAATTTAAAATAACGCCCTCTAGCCGACAAAAAGTCAAGAGTAAAAAAAAAATTTAACACCAAAAATTGTTTAAATAAAAAAAACTAAAACCATACCTTACCACACCATACCTTTCATATTTTTTCAGCGTCGTTTTTTGTCGTAGTCGGGTTTTAGTTTTTTTCTGTAACAGGTGCCACTTTCAAACTTCCTCACACACATAAATACCCGATTTTCTAGATAATGTCCTGCAAATAGCAGCCCTTTCTACATCTAAGTGGCTTCGGATACAAATGAAGCAGTATGCTCAGTTGAACTTTACGCGTGGCTAGTTTACTGAGTCCGATACGAATGATACGATGCTTACAAGTTTCTATTCTTGTACCCAATTTCTGAGCTTCCGAGAAAATATCTTCTCTATAAAGAAATGTGTAGTGAATTGAGCTATCCATGTTTCTATTATACAAGGTTTTCTTATATTTTTATCAGAAGGTTCCTGAAAATAAGACTTATAAAGTGTGAAATATAAAATACTACCTGTTGTCAGCGGCTTTACCCGCTACAACCAGAAAATTATCCAACGAGAAGATAAAATCAGGATAAAAACTATCCTATGTGTTAATCCAGGTTAAAAACTATCTGTGTACCAAATTTTATCCAAATCCTTTCAGTAGTTTTTGCGTGAAAGAGTAACAAACATCCATCCATCCATCCATCCATACTTACAAACATTCGCGTTAATAACATTAGTAGGATTGATGATTATCATCATCATCAGCTAGACTAGACCCAATTTTGTCAGAGATATCTTCCAGTCAGTCGGGTGCAGCGTAAAGCGAGAGTTTATAATGTACTTCTTAGCGTGTCGATGACAATTTTTTGGCGACGAGATTGGCACTTTCAGAAGCGTCCGTCAGCTTCTGTGATGTGCAAGTAACAGGACAGGCTTTACACGATATCAAGTGCCCCATAGTTTGTAGGGCAACACCACATTTACACTCCAGGGCAGAGTCATCTATTCATCTCCACCTGAACAGGTTTTCCTTGCTTCGGCCAACTTCTGTCCCTATTTATATGATGCTAGCCTATGTGATCCCCCACAACCCAGTTAATTTTGACGCCTATTTACATTGGGGTTCAGGTCCGACCTCCCGCCCTCTTGCAATGCAATACAGTCAAGAATGTTGAGATATTACTTCAATATAAATGGCCTATAGCTGGCCACATCCACCATTTGTCGAGCGTACCCAATGAATAGCGCTCGCACCACTGGGCTCATACTAATGCTGAACTAATGTTGGTCTCTGTGACAAGAATACGGATCGCCAGGCCTAATATATTTACAGGGTGGGCGTGGGCCGAGGTATAAGCTGACAGCGAGTTAAAGTGAGAAATCGAAGTTCAAAAACCTAACTTCGAAGTTTTTCATATTGGTGATGTTTGTCTTACCAATGTGTCTTATTACTTACCCAGTTATTAGATTGTGTTGTGGAGGTCATTTAAGCAGAAATAAACTCTTAAGTTAGACTGAAAGCCGACCGCAACATAGTTTCGGGAAATTGCTAGGCAGACTGATTAGTTTGACTTCAAGAATATTGTTATTATTTAAGCCTTACAGCAATTTATTGCTATGGAACTCGTATTGGCGCTCCTAAAAGATTGTGCTCGGTTGTCTTTTAGAAACGCCATAATCTACCGTATCTGCCGTAGCTACCAACCAGAAAATCACAGGATAGTTGAGTTCATAGATTTACAGCTTAGGGAGTCTACAGCTCTATTATATATATATAGTCCTCCTTACCGATTTCGGTAACGGCGACCCTTACAAGCCATTTCCTAGCGTGTGCCCTTATATGGCTGGCCAGACCGAATTTACTTTTAAATAGGTGGTTGGGAGAGGCTCGTTCTGCATAGGTCGTCTTGGCGCTCTACTATTTATAAAAATCTTTTGAAACAGAACTCTATTGTCCTGTGACACTGCTCATTTGTATTTGTAGGTAAAGGCTAGATGCTGTACGAAATTGGGATTTAAAAAGTAGTAAATCGCTCCCTCTTTCAACTTGGACCACCCCAGCGTATAATAAGCAGTGGAGTGGGCCTAAGGGTGAAGGTTACAGCCTCCTCGGTAGGTCGCGTTAGTGACCGTTCCGGGTTCCGTTCCCAGGCGAGTGAGGAAACTTACTGATTGCGAATTAGATAAGGTTTTCGTGAATGGGTTAAAGAAATGGAGTATTGTTAGTCATGATTTTTATTCACCATCATTGTCCTAACCTTTTTAGGGTTCCGTACCTCAAAAGGAAAAAACGGAACCCTTATAGGATCACTTTGTTGTCCGTCTGTCCGTCCGTCCGTCCGTCTGTCAAGACCCTTTTTCTCAGGAACGCGTGGAGGTATGAAGCTGAAATTTATATCAATTACTCAGGTCTACTGTCCCTTGAAGCTGTGAAAAAATCAAACTTCTAAGCCAACGCAATCAAAAGATACAGCCGTTTATGCCGCAAATTTTCGACACTTGCAAGGGAATCAAAACCTACAGGGTGCTTCCCGTGAACTCAGAATCTTGAAATTTGGTACGAAGCAACGTCTTATAGCATAGATAAAGGAAAAATTACGAAAACCATAAATTTTTAGTTACATCACAAAATATATTTTTTTTACGGAACCCTCGGTGCGCGAGTCAGACTCGCACTTGGCCGGTTTTTTTTTTATGTTAGCCTGATCTTTTCCACTAAAAGGCAAAGGCTTCCTTCCATTCGTTCCACTTTTGTCGTTCGTTGTTGCGCCTCTTCTCGCCAATTAGCGAGAAAGCCATCCAAAGCGACCCGCCATCTTCTCCTCGGTCTGCCGCACCGCCCCGTCTAGCTGTCTCCGGGCTCCAGTTCTGAGATATGCAGCAGACATGGCCTGCCCAGTCCCATTTTTGTTTGGCAGCTTTATAAGCTACGCGTTAGCCTTAGCACAATTAATTGTGGTAAGCGTAGCATGTCTTTTTGGATGTTTCGTCTTTTCGCACCACGAGTGGTTCGGACCGCGGTGTGAAACGCCGAAGAGCTCTTAGGAATAGGCTGTTTCGGACCGCGGTGTGAATCGACCATATGAAGAATTTTCTGTCATATTTATCTCTTTCTCGTTTCATTTGTCTTTTCTGACTCAATACTACTTCGGTTAAGTACTATAGTTACTTACTAGTAAGTATCTTTATTTCTATGGACATTACAACTGAATTTTATAGTCAAAACATAGTCTAATGCACATCTAAATATACGACAAAATTCCCAGACAATGAGAAAACAACGCAAGTCCCGCGTCTCTGCCCGTCACCAGAGTATTCCCGCTCAAAACTTTAACCCGGACATATTTCTTAGAGTCAAGTCAAGTCGAGTCAGACTTCTCGCAAACAATAAGAGACAGGCGACAAAAACTGCTAACATTCGCATAAAGTTGCACTTACTAAGAGGTTTCCACTGTAACTTATCATTTTAACTTTAACTTTGTTTACTGTTGTGCTGTTGCTTGACTTGTAACGTTGTGAATAGTTTAATATTTTATTTGTATTGTATTCACAGTGTGTTGCGCTCTTGTGGGGTTTGTTACGGTAACGGTACCAGGGTTTGTTCATACAGACAGTAACTTGAAGTTCGATAATTATTTGTAACTAGCTGTTGCCAGCGGCTTCACCCGCTACAACTCGAAAATTGTCCCACGGGAAGATAAAATTTGGCATAAAACTATCCTATGTGTTAATTCAGGGTGTCAGCTAACTCCATACCAAATTTTATTAAAATCGCTCCAGCCGTTAATTAGACGTGAATAAGTAACGAACACACACACTCACAAACTTTCGCATTTATTATTATTATTATTTTTTTATTATTAGTTAGGCAGAAGCTGACATTCAAAAGTGCCTGTAATGGTCTAATTGAAATAAACGCTTTGTATTTGAATTTGGAAGTATTTCACACATTTCGCCAGTTACCAGTCCATACCGTTAACCGGACACCGGACACTAATCCGCGTCTGGATTAGTGTCCGGTTAACGGTATGGACTGGCTGTTACCTACTGAAAAATTCCTAGTAGAACAACTCCATAACACTGTGCTGGACTTGGGAACCGAATCCAGGACCTCCTGCTCAGCGATCGCGCTTGCAACCACTAGCCCTCCGAGGCAGTAAGGAGCTGATATTATTAATACAAAATAATATTAACACCGAAAATATTTTTCTACCCTCCGAAAGCCTCAAGTTGTACAGAGGGGAGTATATTTCCGATTTAATCGTAGTTCCCATGAATATTACAAGGAAAACCTTTTAACCGGTTTTGACCGGGTTACTGGAACTGAAATATTAAGTGTAATTGTGTTAACTGTATTCAGTTATCAGGCTGAGTTGTATGCAAATGTGGTTTATACGATTTTGTGGCTTTAAAATGTTGTATTGGTATTATTTTATTTTTATTTATTTGTTTGATGGACAAACATGGAGAGGAGAGAAGGAGACCAAGGAAACGATGTATGGATTGTGTGGAGAATGATATGCAAGAAAAAGTACTAAATGATAGCGTAAAAGTTGACTGAGGAGAATAGACGTTTTGTACTGATCCCAAGTACCATGGGAAGAGGGCAGGAAGATTTGATTTGGATTCTTTGACAGATTTGCTATAGTTTACTAGTTCACCTTAGGCAAAAGAGCGCACAAAATAGGGATGTTAACAAAAAAAATCTAATTAGTCCGTCAGATAGATTTCCAAAAAATATTGGACACAGTTTTTTTCTTTTTTCACGTAAACAAACAATGAAGACGATACAGTGCTTTGAAAACTCGTGTGACGTCATATTCTAAGACATTAGTATGACATTTCTTAGCGAGCAGTGACGTCACAACCTCCCACTCAAATCTTTGACGTGTTTTATCTTTGTCAATTTTGATTGATTTGATAAAACAAAAAATACGTATCCAATATTTTTCGATAATCTAACAGACGGACTAATTAGAATCACATTTTTTTAGTCAGTAAACATCCCTATTCATTTGTTTTTAAAGTATATCATCGCGGTACCACAACGAGGCTTCAATTTCGAACGTGATGTATAAGAGACATCATATCATTCTCTTGCCCTCTCTTGTTTTCTCTTCCATACTTACTCGTGATCATAACAGACACCTACTTTCTAGCCATATATAATCCTTTACATAATCCATCCATGTTTATCACACAACACAACAGATTTTTTTTCGTAACCTGATCATTATTAATGGTATATTGTTTCTTTTTTTCAGGTAAGTCCCAGACAAGACTATCTTTCGTGGAGGATAAAGGTATCAAATTATACTATAATAATTCAGCATTTTGCAAGCAGTATCACTTGGAAACAAAGTAGCGTTCCCAAGCTCATACGACCCCAATCTATTTAAGTCGCGAGCCATCGACCTCTTCTCTGTCTACAGGAAAAGCTTAGGGTCAAGACTTCAAGAGGAGGCCCAAAAAAGAGTATGGCTTCCGGCCACCTTAGGCACGGGCCCGCCTCATAGAGATGACAGCAACATTGCAGGCGCCTGCAAGGGCCGACTTGCAGTACTTGCTGTGGCTGCGGGTTGTTCGAAAGAGATACCGCGGCCCCAGACACAAAAAGCTGACAAGGAACATGGGAGGTTTTTAGTCAGTAGAAGCCTGACACTCCTTCCCTCTCCGCCCAGAGCGGGAGAAGTCATTTGATGACAGCCCAACATCGAAAAAAAAAACTAGTCATAATGTGGAAAGAAAAAGTTCTCTTAATGCTTGCGTAAAATCGTCTTGAAAATTGTAGTATATCATCGCCAATTTTTAACAAACCCAACTTTTAAATTACCTCCAGCTGACCCGTTGACGCGACAATAACTACAAAAGCGACAGTAACTCTTAACGATATCGGTTAAACAACGTCAACGTCGACGTTGACGTCGTTTCGTCGCACTCGCACTTGACGCCACATGTCTCCTTGCGGGTAATTGTGTCCGAATTAGTAACTACTAGCCGTTAGTAGCAGTGTTGTGTGATGGAGATATAAATAGAAGGGAGTTGGATAGACATGTTTTTTGTTACGTATTTAAGTAATGAAGGAATTGGCTGGATGGGCTGGATTCTGTCTTAGTTAGATTGTCAAAAAATATTGGATACGTGTTTTTGTTTTATCCAATTAATAAAAATTTACGAACATAAAACGCACCAATGATCGTGTGTGGGGGCTTGTGTCGTCACTTTGTGGGTAAAAAAGTACTAACCTTGTGACGTCACACGACTTGACACGACTTTTCGAAGCACTGTATCGTCTTTATCTTTTGTTTAAGTGAAAAAAGCAAAAATAAGTGTCCATTATTTTTTGGATATCTATCTGACGTACTAATTAGATGTTTTTAGTGAAATACCCTATTGTGTCCGAATTAGTAACTATGAATAGAATAGAATATGTATTTATTCGTTAATGGACAGCAGCAACACAAAAGAGCAGCACATACATAAACAAATAACAACAAACAGCTTAACAATGATACTACTATGACTACTAGCCGTTACCAGCAGTCTTTGTACGATGGATATAAAAATAGAAGGTATGGTAATTTGTTACGTCTGTGTTCTTCGATCAATAATAGTCTGTGTTGTTATTATTGCAAAAATAATTAGTTGGGAAATGCCTCGTTGGTCTAGTAGTCTGTGCATGAGGTCCTTGGTTTGATTCCCAGGTCGGGAGTGTTATTGAAAGAAAGAAAGAAAGAAAGAAAGAAGAAATATTTATCAGCGGCTTTTTTATCAGGAATTTCTCAGTTGCAGCCGTGGAGTCTGGAATTGTGCCCGGTACATGGCATCATCATCATCAGCCTATAATGTTCCCACTGCAGGGACTCAGGCCTCCTCTCTAGGAGAGGGATGGGCCCACCACGCGGGCCCAGTGCGGATTGGCAGATGTCACATGTCTTCGAATTTTTTTTTGGTTCTAAGACATGCCGGTTTCCTCACGATGTTTTCCTTCACCGTTTTGAGAGCAGCGGTGATGAAATAAATTACACAAAGTAATGTGCCTGCCTGGGTTCGAACCCACGGCCTACTGTTCGTAAGTCGGGGCCGACACCACTGGGCCACCGCTGCTCTTGATGGCATTACTTAAAAAAAACATAACTGAAGAAAAGTGGGTGTATGTACTATTAGATGTACTTCTACCTGAAATTATCCTTAAAAACTCCTGATGGAAAAATTCAATAACATTCTCCCGACCCAGGACTCGGACCCACCCAAGACATATCATCATATCATCTGCCTAGCCTTTTCCCAACTATATTGGGGTCGGCTTCCAGTCTAACCGGATGCAGCTGAATACCAGTATTTTACATGGAGCGACTGCCTATCTGACCTCCACAATCCAGTTAATACTAGGTAATACGATACGATACCCTTTGGTAAGACTGGATGTCAGAATTTCAGGTCACTGACTACCTGTAACGACTGCCAAAGATCTATATATGGCAGCCGGGACCAACAGCTTAACGTGCTTTCCGAGGCACGGAGGAAACTCGGTATGTCGGGCGGTCACCCATCCACAGACCGACCTAGGCAAGCACAGCTTTACCTAAAGATCGACCCAAGTGGCAGTTCTTATCATACATCCTTTTAAATACCAAACAAACAACCGTTTAATTTAAAACACGCAACAAAAATTCCCTTCTGATTGAAGACTTCCTCTTTATTTTGAAGCCAATTAAAAACACTACACCATTGTATGTACACTTCGTCCATGCAACGAATGGCCCCGGAATTAGCAACATTGTCGTTACGGCGACGTATTTAGCCACACCCGTTTGCCGTCCAGCTATAAACTGCAGCGACCGTCTCTATTTGTAACGGCTCGGCCACAAGTTGCACGACTAAGCGATACGCGTTTTGTGACGACTGAGAAAACAAGACTAAGTGCGAGTCGGACTCGCTTACGGTTTCGGGCCAAAGTTTTAAATCGAGCTAGAGAGCGAGTAAATCAAGATTCTCTTATAAGGACTGTTTGAGTGTCAAGCGCCAGTTGTGATGCTGGTGATCTCTACTAAATAAAACCTCTGGTTTTCGATATGAAGACCATATAATCTGGTTTAGTGGTTACAAAATAGAAACGGCCGATGTATGCACACGGTAAGTGACGGCGATCGTGTGTCCCGATTCCACTGGTCGGCGCGATGTCATGATCCGGAACAAGGGCTGATCATCATTCTCCTGGCACAGATTTCTCCTGGCCTTTTTCCCAGTTTATTTGGGGTCGGCCCAGCATGTTTTCTTCTACCATTTCTTTTATCATATCATTCTTTACACAGTCCATTCCTCGTCCATCTTTCTTTGGTCTTCCTCTACTACTCTACTACTCTTGTGTTGTGACAACGACTACGGGAAAAAAAGGCGAAGTTTAGTCGGACTCACTTTCGAACAGACACGAAAAAACGTTTCTCGTAAGAGGACCAGTTTCCAACTTTATTTCTTTATAATTATGATGTGGTGGTGATAGTGGCGATAGTTTAATTTCACACTTGTGAAATATCAAATGTTAATTGGTCTATTACGGTTGAAAAGTTGTTGGGAGCGTGGCACGAGTCACCGACTCACCGCCACAAAGTCGGAAGAAACAAGTAAAACGCGGGTATGGCTCAATACGATTCGCATCGCCGGAGGTCGTCAACAAGGCTTTAAGTTTTACTGGCACCGGGCTATTGATTCTCTATATTTCAATCTAGTATCGTTCTCTAAACATCACGTTCGAGGTTCGAACCTTCGAACGGTTTGAATCCGCGATGATTTACTTTAAAAATTTACTTTGAGGTGAACTAGTGTACGCAACAGAATGGCACAAGTGTAAAGGCTTCCCACAACGAAATGATGTCGGGCGAAATTTGAATAGTAGTAGAAAACAGCATCAGGACACCAAGTCTTGCAATATCCGAAGGGCTAAGCAGAGTTACCTAGCAAGTACACCCACATTTCACCTGTCTGTTTAAGTCTCATGTAATAGGCTCGCCTATTGCTATCATCCGGGCATAGATCCAAGCTCCGTGGCTGATACTGAGAAATTTGTAAAGGCAAAAACCCAATAACAGTTTGCCCGTCCCGGGAATCGAATCCAGTATCTCACTTTCAATGGTCAAGCTTACCATGAGGCAGTCAAAAACATGTCACGCGAGAGTATGGTATGAATAAGCATCCTTTTCGAAGCAAATTAAACTCAGGCCCCAAACTTCCGTAACCAAATTCCATTTTCAAACCAAAGGCATCAGCAGTTTTCTCTTCGAACACAAAAATATCCATTTACTATTTTCCATATTCTAATTTTACGTAAGGCAACGTCGAAACGGTGTCCATTTTTTAACACGCCGTTTTGGCCTCCTGGGGCCTCAGAACAAGGCCTTTCCATTTATATGGGAGTGGCCTGGGCCCTGGGGACAACCCGTTTGCCCACAACCTTGACAGCGTCTGTTTTTACAGGTTTCTGCCCAGGATTGTGTGGAAAAATGTTTATAATATGGAGTCATTTGAGGGTTAAGTAATGGATTAGACTTCTTCTTAGTTTGGGGCTGCTGTTGTGGGTAATTTCAGTGATTTGTGGAGTTAGTTTTGTAATTTAGTGTTACAGCGGAAGTGCGTCTTTCTGATGAGTTGATGATATCGCGGGAAACTCCTGGTTAAGGGCCGCACTAGACCGGGAAATGTGACGGAAAAAAGGGGAGGTCTTTAACCAGTAGTCGGTGATTTCGGGCTGATATGATGATGATGCCTATGGCTCTTCCTACAAGGAGTAAACGGATCCTTCAGGAAGTTGTCAACCAAGCATTCTGTACATTAAATTCAGCAACTATGAAAAAAAGATTGCTAGGAAATGTTAAATGTTAAATGTTTCTGCGGTGAAAATCTCTATAAAGAGTAGGATTCAAACTAACGTAGTTACTCTAAGCATTGTGCTAATGTATGCATTGAGTAGTATGGGGGTCGTGGTGGTATATAAGTGAAGATAAAAATTTCTATTTTGGTTTTAAATATAATATGTGAAAAAGTTGGAACTTCGTTTGAACAACTGTCAAAGATCTATAAATGACAGCTGGGACCACGGAGAAAACTCGGTATTTATTGAGTGGTCACCCATCTACAGACCAACCTAGCGGCTGTATTAATCTATCCACTAGCTCCAATAATAAAGTCGTTACATGAATGCATCCTACTATAACATTATAAATGCGAAAGTTTGTGAGGATCTATGTATGGATGGATGAATGTTTGTTACTCTTTCACGCAAAAACTACTGAACGGATGTGGATGAAATTTAGAACACATATAGTTTATGACCTGGATTAACATATAGGATACTTTTTATCCCGGTAGTGTGATCCCGTGGGACAATTATCGAACTTCACGCGGGCGAAGTCGCTGGCACAAGCTAGTTGATAATACATTCCCACAACCCGGAACTCGAAGATTGCTGAGAAGTACCATTTACCAATACGGTGGGTAGTATTGAATCAACACTGAAGTGGACAGACAGACAGATGTCATTTATCATGCTCCACAACGAGGTTAAGTGCAGTTAGTATGGGAGAATACTGTTGGGATTGGGACCGGCGCGACTGGGAAGACTAAACATGATTTATATAAATCGTTTTATTAGATTTTTTTGTTAATCTTATTGCGTAAGATTCTGTAATATCTCCGCTTGAGAGAGCGTACTGGCTCCTGTAACAGGTCTATCACCTAGCACAGGTGTCAGAGACCTTGTGCAAACCACGCCACAGTCGGGTAAAAAGATTATTGATCGTAATCTATCTATATAAATAAAGAGAGAAGTCCTGACTGACTGACTGACTGACTGATTGACTGACTGACTCATCAACGCCCAGCCCAAACCCTTGGACCTAGAAAGCTGAAATTTTGCACAGAGGTTCCCTTTATAATGTAGACAAGGAATAAGGAAGGATTTTTCGAAATTCAACCCCTAAGGGAGTTAAATAGGGGATGAAAGTTTGAAAGGAAAATCGTTATTTTCACGCGGGCGAAGCCGCTGGCAAAAGCTAGTTAAAGAATAAATAATAATAATGGTTGCTTCTTCAATAGCTATTTCAATATAACAGCTTGTTACTGCATGCGTAGGAAAGTATAAACGGTACTTATAACAAAAAAATATTGTTTCATTTTTGCCAGACTGTCGGTTTATACTGGCTAATCTCTGGATCGGACTGATTTTGACGGGACTTTTACTGGTAGATCAGATAGCTGATGATATAAAGAGTTACTTGGCCTTATTTTCTTTATTTTATGAATAGAATTAAGGTTCCGTGAAAAAATTTAAAACCCTTGAAATTATTAACAAAATCCAATTCAATTAGGGAAGTAATATTTTTATAATAACTTCACGCCAACTAAGGTTGCAGCTATGTAGTACTAAATTAAAAGGGTCTGTCTCCACCGATCCCGGGATCCGATTTGACGTAACACGGATCCCGGCGATTTGTCTCCACGGATCCCGGGAACCTTTTCTACAAAAAAAAAAAAATCGAAAATTTTTATTTCAAAAAAAATAAAATTTCAAAGTTACTAATAAATTACGCAGCGCCGAGCTGTGTCGGCCAGTCGCGTACAAATACAATGTAAAGATATGCTTAATGCGGTACTAAAATTGGTTTTTAATGGTTTCGTGCCAGTTTCTAGTAATTTAACTTTAAAAAACCCCGATTTTATGAAAATTGACATTTTTTACCGATAACACTCTTAATAAGAATCTCATAATCAAATCTATAAATCTATATACCTTTCTAATACCATGCAGCTTTTTTTTACCTGGATACTAAAGTCTTCGAAACTACCAGGACAACAGAATTGTGAAGTATTAGAGTCATGAAAAAAAAGTATAAGATAAAATAAAAGGACCTTTTATAAATAAAAAAAAACTGCCAGGAGGCCAGAATATGAAGGAGGTATTTTATATTGTTAATAGGAATCTCTTATTCAAATATATATACCTTTCTAATACAATGTTTTTTTTCCATTAGTCTTCGAAACTACCAGCAGGTACACCAGACTTTTTTTTCATGACTCTAATACTTCACCATTCTGTTGTCCTGGTAGTTTCGAAGACTTTAGTATCCAGGTAAAAAAAAGCTGCATGGTATTAGAAAGGTATATAGATTTATAGATTTGATTATGAGATTCTTATTAAGAATATAGACAATACCTCCTTCATGTTTCTGGCCTCCTGGTAGTTTGTGAGACTTTACTACACCAATCCTTATAATTTTAAATTATAACTTCTTTTCGTTTGAAAGTAGAAAAAAAAAACCAGTTTCGAAAAATATTATGCTTAACTTCTTAACTCTGTACGCGGGATCCGTTTCTACATTTTTATTTTTTATTTCTTGTAGCCACGGATCCCGGGATCCGTGGACAAAATTTTTATATTTTTTTGTTGTAGAAACGGATCCCGGGATCCGTGGAGACAAATCGCCGGGATCCGTGTTACGTCAAATCGGATCCCGGGATCGGTGGAGACAGACCCAATTAAAATGAAGTCTTACAGTGTAAAATAATTTAAAGAGTCTCTTGCGCTCTTGCAAAACAGACAATGAAGAACGCTCAGGTTCCTGAAAATTTCCATAAATAGCATTTCTTGCTCAGCTTCTGGAATCAGCACTTGTTCACCTCAGTCGAGCGAGCGCACACAATTCGAAAGCGAACTCATTTACGAGACACCGTTCGAGTTGCCGTGATGTTTAGGGAATAAGTGTAGTCTAGATTCTAGATAGGTTATTTTTAGCAGATAAACAAGAAAAGTGTATCGTAGCTTAATAATAACTGCCACTCGGGTCCATCTTTAGGTTAAGCCGCGTTTCCCTAGGTTGCGCTGTAGATGGGTTACCACCCGTTACATATCGAGTTTCCTCCGTGCCTCAGAAAGCACGTTTAGTTGGTCCTGGCTGCCATATAACTGACTGCACTACTTCTGCTTCTTCCAAATACACTTTGGTTTTGAGTACCACAAATAAGGTCAGCAAAAAATAATGCTCATCATCAGCAGCTTATAATGATCCCACTGCAGGGACTCAGGTCGCCTCCCTAGGAGAGGGATGGGCTATAATCCACCACGCGTGCCCAGTGCGGATTGGTACCTCATGATCCTCTAATTTATTGGTTCATAAGACAGACCGGTTTCCTCACGATGATTTCCTTCACCGTTTTGAGAGCAGTGATGATGAAATAAATTACACAAAGTAATGCGCCCGCCTGGGTTCGGGCCCACGAGGCCACCACTGCTCTACTATACTGCTTAAGAGGAAATGCGAGTGGTCTTTTCTCCATACAAACGCTCTCGCCTGTTTTCTTTTTGGTTAATGACCCTAGAGCAATGATTTTTTACAGAATAATAAATATTAACTATTTCTATGCCCCTATGTTTTCCTTTTTGGTGATAAATTATTTTTATAAGCACTAGAACCCTCAAAAAATGCTCAAAATTGCTTGTTTAGATCGCTGTTAACAGAGTCCTAGTGTACAAATTTGGCAACTATTAACGAAAAAAGAAAAACATAGCGGCGTAGTATATATCCTCCTTATTCATTGTCTAAAATATCTTTTAAATTGGTTCAATATTGGAGGAGGAAATAGGCGAGAGCCAAGCCTCGAATTATAACTTTTTTCTGCAGTTGTCCTTATCGCACGAATTTGTGGGCAGGAGGACGGAGAGAGACAGCGATAGTAGAAAGAGACAGCACTCGAATTTCCTCTTAAATCACTAGTTACGAAGTAAACAAATCAACTCATTAGTTTTAAAACAACAGCTTCTACACCCTGTACCCATTGTATAATTGATGTCAAACTCCTCACGTTTGGCACCAATACGTCGGGTCCAAGTTAATTGCAAGTCGTGCTCTCGTGATAGGTTAGAGCCAATTGCGTTGTTTACTATTGACAAAGGAGAAGCTTTCTTTAGTCTTATTACTTGATTTATAAATTAGTGGCTTCGGACCCGCGTGCAATGTAGAAATAAAACTTCATCTTGAATCACTCTATCTATAGCTGAAAAGGAGCAGTGGTGGCGGCCCCGACTTACGAACAGTGAGTCGTGGGTTCGAATCCCAGTCAGGCACATTACTTTGTGTAATTTATTTCATCACCACTGCTCTCAAAACGGTGAAGGAAAACATCGTGAGGAAACCGGCATGTCTTAGAACCAAAAAATTCGAAGACATGTGACATCTACCAACCCGCACTGGGCCCGCGTGGTGGATTATAGCCCATCCCTCTCCTAGAGAGGAGGCCTGAGTCCCGCACGTGGGAACATTATAGGCTGATGATGATGATGATAGCTGAAAACTGCTTTAAGATAATACTTAAACGATTGATGTATTTTGATCTTTTAGAATTAAGTTTGCTTACAGGCCAACCAGATGCAGCTGAATATCAGTATGTTACATGGAGCGACTACCTATTTGACCTCCACAACCCAATTAAAAGTCAAAGATTTACAATAAGCCGATCGGCTGTTATTATAGTGTAAAATTAGGCCGGCAATCAGCACTTTATAATAACAATACAGTCTCACAAAACGTTGCTTAGTTTTTGCAAATCAAAATATGCTCCAATCATCATCGACTATACAGGCAACAGCTAGACATATGTTTTATCAATTGAAATTATTTGAGCTCGATCCTAGGATCAACGCCCCCTCAATATCTTCTCGACCTAGCCCTGGCCTCCGAGTCTTAATTATTTTAGCAGACATTCTTACCGTCTAAAGCAAAGTAATTATATTTATTTATCTCTTATATTGAATGTGATGTGAAGGGGACAAATTCTAGTCTTAAGAAGATCTTCCTGTCTGTTACTATCAAAAATGCTATCTCTAATCTAGGAAATGTGGAGCTTATACGTTCCCTCTTTCCACTGGTGGGACCCTCTCTGTGAATGGGAGTGAGCTGTAGCCTACAGCTTAGCTCACTCTGTTTACAGCCTGTAATTCAAAACGTGGCTTGAATGTGGTGGTAAATGCCACATATATCTATCTTCTTTTTTTTTATTGGGACAAGCCCGCCACACTATTCCCAAACCACTGTAACTCCTGTAATCCAGAATCAACAGTAGTGACCACAAGAAAAGCGCCGAGACAATGAAGCCCAACGAAGTCCCAGAGAAACGATTTAACTGTCTTGGATCCCGCAACGTATTAATCAGAAAAAAATAGCAGAGGAGTAGGAAAAACATAATTTCCACTTCCCTTTATGTGAGCAGGAGACAGAACAGAACAAGGCCAATAGGCACACAGGGACGTATACAACTGGGATAAGCCCAGTTGCCTAGCACCACGGATATTATTGTCATTAATATAACTGGGTCCTAAGTTGCGAGATATTTGATTCCAATAATAGGTATATTTATCTTCTAGTACCTACATGCCGGTTTCCTCACAAACAATTATTACTGCCATAGTTTTCCGCTTATCCGTATCGTAAATATAATTCGGCACAAACAAACGCCGGGCCAATATTATCGGCTGCTAATATTATTTACGTGGGCACGCGCAACTAGGGTTACCATCCGTTCGGACTTATCCGGACGGTCTTGACGCAGAAACAGAACGTCACTTTCGCAAAATGCATTATCATCATCGACCTATAATGTTTCCCTACTGCAGTGACTCGGTCCTCCCCGCTACGAGAGGGATGGGCTATAATCCACCACGCGGGCCCAGTGCGGGTTTCGGGGGTCAAAAAAGCGAAATTAGGAAAAAATATGTTTTTCCTACTCCTCCGCTATTCTTTTCTGATTAATTTCGTTGAGGGATCCAAGACAATTTAATCGTTTCTCTGGGACTTCGTCGAGCTTCATTGTCTCGGCGCTCTTCGGGTGGTCGCCACTGTTGGTTTTGACTTTCAGGAGTTACAGTGGATTGGGAATAGTGTGGCGGGCTTGTCCTAAATTTCTTTCGCAAAATACCATCGTGAATTTAGTCACTTTCGCAAAACGTCATTTTAACGTTTTGGTTCTCTGTCCGGACTTTTCCCACATTTGATAATATAGATCACAGATATAGATCATCATCATCATTAATCTGTCTTCTTCTATATTTCTCTATTATTAATTCGTCTTCTCAGTAGTCATATTTTTTCGTCCAACGCAAATTCTAAATAATAAAGGATCTTGATCACTTGTCAATGTCATGAAAGTTAAACAACAGACGAATAAAATAAATTAACAAAAAAATAAAAAACATCTTTTTTTCCTAGCACTTTTTGTTTTTAATTATTTGACAGTTGAAGTTATTTTTGAAGGCAGACTTAATGCAATAAGGTTTTTCTACCTGCTGTAGTTTGGGTGATACAATCATTTCGGCAATGTCCCAGCTTTATTTTGAGGAATGGTAAACCCTACGCTCAACGGGAGGCGGATGTGACCGAATTCGCGACTGAAGGAGCTTCGGCCTCCCGGTAAAGCGATTTGTCAATTCTCGGCATTTCGACGAACGAAACGTTTTGATACTTGCTGTTTTATTATTTTGTGGTAAAATTTACCACTTCAAAAAATAAACTAACAAACTATAAAAGGATATCAAAAATCCTAGAAGCGCTATGCGTAGATGGACTGAAATCCTAAAGGCTGAATAAGTTGACTACGTACCCGTTGGACCTCCAAGATTAGACCCTATTACAAATTTACCCGTTAGACCTAATTTTTAGGTCCCTTTGGACCCGCTTCAAAATATAATAATCAATGTGCCCATTGGACCTCATTAGTAGTACCCGTTGGACCTTCAAAATTAAAACCAGTAAAAATGTAAACGTTGGACCTCTTTTATAGTACCCTTTGGACCTTAAAAAAATATGTGTTCATTTGTTGTTCGTTCAATGTTATTTAGTTGGGAAAGGGGTACAGTTATGTAGAAAATTGTTAAACGGAAATCTAAAAATTTGACAAAATATTATTATTCCCTAGTACTTCATAACACATTTCATTACTCCTGTTAACTCCTATATTTGGTGACAGACCTAAAGAAATGATTAATCTCCTACTAACTTATGATACCCTAGTACTTCATAACACATTTCATTACTCCTGTTAACTCCTATATTTGGTGACAGCCCTAAAGAAATGATTAATCTCCTACTAACTTATGATACCCTAGTACTTCATAACACATTTCATTACTCCTGTAATCGGATAAATACGTGATCTAATTGGAATAGGTGATTTTATTTGTATTATAAAACGTTGTTGCTTTTATATCTTTGAATAAACATATTGATTTATTTATTCCATCGTGTTTTATTTTTGATAAAGTGTCTCACTTTTGTGCACGATTGTACTTTAGCTTTTCATACGAAGATGTAAAAAAATGGGTCTAACAGAACACGTTGTTTGATAGGGGGTCCAATAGGCATTAAAGTATAGGCAAAACCTAAGTTTTAAGGTCGAAACGGCACAAGGAGGTCCAAACGGTCATATTAGTCAGTGAGGTCCTAACTTGGAGGTCCAACGGGTACGTAGCCAATAAGTTAATGCGTGCTCAGGATTGAGAAACGAAAACTGAACCCTTTTTTTTAAAGTCGTCGTTTCCACCTTGTATTCAGAGATTATTTAAACGAAATATCCCAAAAAAAAACGAGTTAGCAACAACAAAAGCGAAGCAAAAACCTAATTTCTTCTCCCACCCACGAGACAGCGAAAAACAATATGTAACGAATGATTTGAATCAACAATTTCCACTTATAATTCAGAAACCCGTCTTTCTATAATTTGTACATTAACATAGAAATTATATTACGTAAAATATGGAATATTTCATAAGAAAACTTCTCGCTACTTTCAAGGCTTCCATTAAAGGAAAGTAATTTTGGAATAAATGGAATATGTAAAACGTTTAATGATTAGGTACATTCAGTTTCTTATTATTTGGTGGGTGTCCCGAAATGAGAGAATGAGAGATAAATACAATTTATAACACATTTGCTCGTAAAGGGCCTCTTATTTCACCAATTTCAATATCGTAATGTATGTCATTACGTACTTGTGCGTAATCGTAAAGTAAAACGCACGAGTTTCTTTCTAATAAGGTAACACGTACGGTTTATCATGCTCCGTCTAAAACCAACGGTACTTTTTTAAATCTTAAGAAAAACAAAGCAAAGAAAGCAAATCAAAAAGTTTTTATGTCAGAAAAGTGGTCAATATTTTATGAATAAAATTAACTTTGGGAGATAAAATATAAAAAATAAACATTTAATTCTTTAATTTAATTTACTTTATTTCCTCGCAAATGTGTTATAAAACGTCGTATGACATACGTGCGCTTTGATAATTACAGCCTCTGCTCTCTTGTAGCCCTCGCCTACGGCTCGGGCTAGCAATATCGCCTCGGCTGTAATTTTCAACTTACCGCACTTATATCATAATGTACTATTAATGTGTTACCAAACCTAACCTTTTCTTAATGTGATGGGATTTTTTTCAAGTAGGTACAGGAAAATCTTATAATAACATCGTAACATCACGCCTGTACTCCCTGAAGAGTTAGAGAGAGGTGTACCTAGTAGGACACCTTCATTACGCCAGTTATGCTTAGGTCCCATGTAAAAGTACTAAGTCAACTGCCAATCTGCCATCAACCATTCACAAATCTAGACTCCGTGGTTACTACTAAGAATTCTCTAATTTAAAAACCTAATATCAATTTGCCTGAATTCAGAACCGCCTTACGAAAAGTAGGTCATGGGTAATTTATTTCATCGCCACCGCTCTCAAAACGGTGAAGGAAAGCATCGTGAGGAAACCGGCATGTCCTAGAACCAAAAATTCGAAGACAAGTGACATCTACCAATCCGCAGTGGTCCCGCGTGGTGGATCATAGCCCATTCCCTCTCATAGAGAGGAGACCTGTCCCAGCAGTGGTAACATTACAGGCTGATGATGGCTAGAGATCCCACAAAACTAGGAGAAACGGCAGACAACAGTAAAATGAAGAACAAAAAAACACTTCTATCAATTTCTTTTGAAATAATACGGTTTTCATTTTAATTGGCGCCCAACAAATATAAAGCAAAGTATCAAAATCAGCTAATCGCGCTACAATTCATTGGGCAGCAAGTTTTGATCGTCGCGGCATTCGCATCGTTAAGTGATTGGCTCTTACGGTCCGCAAATCGACTGAATGATTTGATATACAAACAATATTGTGTATCAGTTTTATTTTTAAACAGTAAGAAACTGCTAGTACAATAATTTTATTTATTTCACAAATGGGAGAGACTATTAGCTAAACAATAACATCAGCATGGATCGATTTTAGGGAGCAGCGGGGCCCAGTGGTGGCGTCCCCGAATTTCGAACAGTAAGTCGTGGCTTCGAATTCGAACCTAGGCAGGCGTATTAAATACTTTGTGTAATTTCATCACCACTGCTCTCAAAATGGGGAAGGAAAACATTTTGAGGAAACCGGCATGTCTGGCACCAAAAAAATTGAAGAGTTGTGATATCTACCAACCCACACTGGGCACGCGTGGTGGATTGGAACATCCCTTTACTAGAGAAGACTCGTTCGTGGGTCAAGCATTCTTTGGATAAAAAATTAATGGATTCAAAATACTTTGGACCAACAGTTCATGGAACAATCGGCTGTGGGTAAATCGTTTCAGTTTTATCCTAATCCTAACTAATATTATAAATGCGAAAGTAACTCTGTCTGTCTGTCTTTGCTTCACGCCTAAACTACTGAACCGATTTGTGTGAAATTTGGTACAGACATAGTTTGGAACTTGAGAAAGGACATAGGTTTTTTTTTTTCGCGAGATAAACCAAAAATCTGCCGGAAGTCACTATTCCACGCGAACGAAGTCGCGGGCAAAAGCTAGTATCTATATAAATAAAAGGAGAACTGACTGACTGACATATCAACGTACAGTCGAAACTACTGGGGCTACGAATGTGAAATTTTGCACACGGCTTCCTATTATAATGTATAGGGGAGCACTAAGAAGGGGTTTTTGGAAATTTAACCTTTAAGGGGGTTAAAAGGGGGATGAAAGTTTGTATGGAAAATCGTCACTTTTGTAGTTAAACCGACATCCACGCGGGCGAAGCCGTGGGCAAAAGCTAGTCTAATAAATACTGACAACTTTCTATACCTCATAAAGTATAGTACTTGGAGTAGTGCCCATTCGGCACTGGTAGTCATAATTCCGTAAGTCTGATAACCAGTCCTACCAAAGGGAGGTGTGTTTAAAGAGACTGGGTTGTTGAGGTCAAATAGGCAGTCTCTTTCACAATTAAATTCGACACCAACATCGTTGACAAAAAGCTACTCAAATGATGAAGAATACTGTCAATCATTTCACCACCTAACTCGTCATTACCACCCTCTTCATTAGGCAAACAAAAGAAAATCTTCTAATTACCTTTTTAAAAAAATGTTTTTTACAACAGATACTTTTCAAGAAATACGACTTTGTATTTCATTGTCTTAATAATTACCTAGAGTTAGTATAGGTGATGATTTATGATGAATAATGATGATATTATATTTTTTCATGTCAGTGTCAGGAGGTACTTAGAAACAATGAGAATCTAAAGGAGTATAAATGCTGTGTTAAAATTGTCAACGCGGTTCTTTTTAGGGTTCCGTACCCGAAGGGTTAAAACGGGACCCTATTACTAGGACTTCTGTCCGTCTGTCCAATATCACCGCAGGACAAACATACTACCCTAATTTTCTCAGTCCATACATATATCTAGATTTTCCAGAAGTTCTAAACCACAAGTAACGTATGCATGTATTCAGTCCTTAACTAAAACACATGAAATGCTGATCTTGATATATCTACAATCTACATCCCTTAATAGAAAAATATAGACGTGTACCTGACAAATGGTGGCATTACATTACGGCCCGACCACGACCTCAGGCGATACGACTTGCGCAAGAAATGCACGCGCGTCATTAATTTTCTTCGCGTGAGTACCGTCTTGCTGTAGTTCCGCAGCAAGTCTCATCGTGGTGAGTCGTACTGATACTGTTTGTCTGTATCTTCCCACTGCTGGGCAAAGGCCTTCCCCATGACCGCCAAATCTTTCGATCTACAGCCAACGGGGACTACTGGTCGTTGGTTCTGTCCAGCTCTTCACGCCATCTCCTGCTAGGTCTACCGCGTCACCTTCTGGCTGTTTTAGGGCTCCACAACGTCCCGTCGGAGCTGCGGGTTGTTCGAAAGAGATACCGCGGCCTCGTCACAAGGGCTTAGAAGGAACATGGGTGGTCTCCAGTCACTCCCTTCCGCTCTGCCCAGACCAGCAGGGCTATTGCGTATCTTTTAATGACGGTGGATAACTTATAATATAGTCTATCAAATATCTGTCAAATGGTGAGTTTTTAAGAAAAAAATGTACCAAACCATAACCAATTTACAGTTAATCTATGGACATTTCTGATAGCCACTGACGTTTAAAAGATACGCAATAGGGGGGCAGAGCGGGCGGGCTTATTTAATGATTTCGCATTTCCAAAAAAAAATAATTAAGGGCTCCACAACGTTGTTATTTTGACCCACAACTTGTCGTGTCTAATTCACATTTCATTTGTTTTAGCTCGCTGTCGCAAGACGCGTATCGCTACATCGCATAACATGTGGCCAAGCAGTTTTACTAAAGACGCGTAAAGCCGAGAATAAAGCAAGAAGCCATCATTATATATTCATTTGCAAATTATCAAGATTTATATACCTACGTAATGTCGAAGATTTTGGATGGAATAAGAGTGATCGCGGAAAGATACACGAAGAGGGAAAGAAACATAAATATCTTTCCCGCTGTTGTTTTACCATTTCTTTTATGATTATCCTTTATGTGACAGTACTTCATAGGTTTGTTATGATTATGATAGATCGGAGATCGAACTGTCATTTTTGGTTGTTTCTGAGAATGTGTACTTTAACCTTATTTACGTGTTTTTTTTAGGGATTCGTATAGAGGAGGCTTGGGGAAGTAAAAACTATTTTGAAAATTTGACCCCCTTGCCCCCCTCCACCCCCCCCCTTTCGGATCTCGGAAGTTAAGAGACTTGGAACATTTTTTTTTTTCAGATTCATTGAAAGGGGCAATGCGTTAGTCGAAATCATGTTTCAAAGCTCTCCCTCTCCCCCTCTTCACGCCCCGCGAGCTGCGCGCA
Organism: Diarsia mendica; assembly: GCA_949316265.1. NCBI lineage: Eukaryota > Metazoa > Arthropoda > Insecta > Lepidoptera > Noctuidae > Diarsia > Diarsia mendica. The sequence goes on from OX438916.1 coordinate 5,327,822, forward strand.
GTTCGCGCAGCCACGCAAATACTAGTTTTATTATAAAGAAACAAGAAAGAATGAAAATATAATCACTACTAAACAAAGTCCCCCGCCCCGCGTCTGTCTGTCTGTTAGCGATAAACCTCAAAAACTACTGCACCGATTTTCATGCTGTTTTCACCAATAGAAAGAGTGGTTATCGAGGAAGGTTTTAGTGTATAATTTGACACGGGCGAAGCCGCGTGCATCAGCTGGTATAATATAAAATCTTCTTCTTCTTATAGTGTGGGCAGTAAGGTCTAAGGACCCCACACAGTCACACACCCCACCACCGGCTTATACGTGCCTTCCAAACCACGAAATCATCTTTTTGTCAGACAATCAGGTGATTCAAGCCTGCAATGTCCTAGCCAAAATGAAAACGACTTTACAAAGTAAGTATACTTCCTGTGAGAATCGAACCTACACGATCACTGGTCACAAGGCAAACGCCTAAATCACTCGACCACGGAGGCAATTAATAATATAAAATATAATGTAATTTCTAATTAATTACAATATTTTGTTTTGTTAGAAACAACCTTTCCTGGAATCAAAAAACAATTACGTGTCGTATTGAAAACCCTTCTTTTGTTTTCGCCGGATAAAAATACGAAGAAATGTTTTGATCAGCATTATGGGCTAATCCTTCTCAGAGAGCTTTGTATCAATAACATGTTTCGGAGAATTTCTTTTAATCATTCTTTTAGGAGCTTGTAGCTAAACAATAACAGCCCCTCTGGTCGATTATTAATAATTAAGGTTGATGCGACAAGGTAGCCCGCGAAATTCGAATTTTCTTACGTTTTCTGCAATTTCTCGGGCATTGGCAAGTCGTATGTGAAATAAAATGGGATTCGCGGCAGTAGCAAATGTCTATTTACTGAATAATAATGATTAAAATCACCAATACAACCGTCTCAGTTCATAACTACAATCCTAAAGAATGACTATTTGATGAACAAGTTTAAAAATCTAAATCCCGACTACGAATAAAATATTGGTTTTTGCTCTCCAAGACCTTTCATTTGATACCAAACATGTTATGATTATCTCAATTTAATATTTTTGAGGTAAGTTTTTGACGTTTAAATTCCGTCATAAAAAGAATTTATAAAATTTATATAGCCTATGTCACCCGGGCTATTCTTACGAATCTATTGACACCTCATTTTACATTTATTAAAATCCGTTCAGTATTTTAGGCACTACGGTGGAACATACATACATACATACATACCTACATACATACATACCTACATACATACCTACATACATACCTACATACATACCTACATACATAGACTGCCAAAATCATTACCCTTTCTTTTGGCTTCGCCGTAGTCGGGTAAAAAGGCATTCTTGAGGATTGTATGAACTTAAGAGGAAATGCGAGTGCTGTCTCTTTCTACTATCGCTGTCTCTCTCCGTCCTCCTGCCCTCAAATTCGTGCGATAAGGACAACTATAGAAAAAAGTTAGAATTCGAGGTTTGGCTCTCGCCTATTTCCTCCTCCAATATTGAACCAATTTAAAAGATATTTTAGACAATGAATAAGGAGGTTATATACTACGCCGCTATGTTTTTCTTTTTTCGTTAATAGTTGTCAAATTTGTACACTAGGACTCTGTTAACAGCGATCTAAACAAGCAATTTTGAGCATTTTTTGAGGGTTCTAGTGCTTATAAAAATAATTTATCACCAAAAAGGAAAACATAGGGGCATAGAAATAGTTAATATTTATTATTCTGTAAAAAACCATTGCTCTAGGGTCATTAACCAAAAAGAAAACAGGCGAGAGCGTTTGTATGGAGAAAAGACCACTCGCGTTTCCTCTTAAGCCGCTTGCCTAGAAAACAGAGAAAACTCGGTATGTAATCGGTGGGCCATTACGTACCGAGTTTTCTCCATGCCTTGAAAAACACGTTAAGCCGTTCATCTTCAAACCAGATTTAGACATGGAAATCAAACCAAAACGGTGGAGTGTACCAATAAAATGGTGTCATAAAGCAAGGTACATGCTTCAAGGTACATGCTTCAAGGTACACATGAAGTTTCCCTGGCGTCACCGGCCGTGCCAGTCGCGGTACTAACAGACAAATAAACTACTATAAATATACCTGTGATTTACTTCTCCGAACAAGTACTTTTATTTACTCAGTGAGGTTATGAAGGACACATAACGACAAGCCTTTTTCTTTTTTTACCCGACTGCGGCGAAGCCCAAAAGGAGGGTTATTGGAGGGTGGCAAATCATCAAATGACTCCTCCCTCTCTGGCCGAAGCGGAAGGGAGTTTCTGACTTCTACTGACTAAAAACCACCCATGTTCCTTCTTAGCCCTTTGTGTCCGGAGCCGCGGTATCTCTTTCGAACAACCCGCAGCCCCAGCAGGCGTTACCCCTGCAATGTTGCTGACATCTCTTTGAGGCACGCGTGGCGTTCTCACTCTTTAAAATCAACTTTTCAAAGAAATGTACCAAACACCAACCCCTCAGATTTAAGAAGTGGTATTTAGCCCACTTCTGAAAGCCTGACAATCAATAACCTGCTTATTTATGTATAAAGACCTACATGGGAACATATATATCAATTCCAAAAATACAAAACCATTCCGTAGTAACAGAAAACCTTTCGTCCATATATTTTAAACGCCATACCCATATCGGCGACAATCCTACCTGAGACTTTCATAGGGCGGGTGAAATAACATTGTTTTGCAGTGTGTTACATATATATTTTCATATTATATATATATATAGTATGTTAGATGGTACTCCTGAATAAATAAGTGGGGTAGCGTGTCTATACTACTGTTGCCTGTCACGCGAGGGAGACTATGATGACACGCGGTATTGCTTGCGAAATATTGTCTTTTGCAGGTAATATTCAAATGTTCCTGAGTTCATATGAAGTAGCTCGTTAGATCGTCAAACCTATCTCTGTCCTCAGTACAAGATTGACGTCAAAAGCAGGCCCACGTCATATAAGACAAAAACCTTTATTTTTGACTCATCGTCCATGAACTTTTCCCCGTTTGATAGAAGACTCAAATCTTTCGCGATTTACGAAAACTCCGTACTACTCAAAGCCAGCTGAAGGTCAGTATTACCAGTATGCGGTATTCTGTACGTTGTAGGTACGTTATAATGTGACTGCTGATTACAACATGACCTTGGTCTTGTCCATGTTCATTTTAAGACCTACTCTTTCGGAAGCTCTACTGAGGTTATCGAGCTTTGTACTGGGGTCCTTCATGGTCTCAGCCATGACCACTATATTGTCAGTAAACCGAAGGTGATTGATGTACTCGCCATTTACGTTGATGTTCTCTCCAGTCCAGAACCTTGAAGACATCCTACAGTACAGTGGTGAACAGCGTCGGAGATATGACATCTCCCTGTCTCACACCTCGCTGCAGAAGGATAGGTTCCGAGCTCTGGTCCTGAAGTCGGAGTGACATGGTGGCGTTTTCGTACAAACACTTCATCACCTCGATGTACCGGTTATCGATTTGGCACCTTGTGAGAGACTGCAGTACATCCCAAGTCTCAATCGAATCGAAGACTTTCTCGTAGTCCACAAACGCTAAACAGACGGATTATACTCTTCGGTCTTCTGTATAACTTGCCGCAGCGTATGTATGTGGTACACCGTACTAAAGCCTTTTCGGAATCCCGCTTCTTCGGGAGGCTGAGAATCGTCAAACCTGCGCGAAAGAATAAATCTTATATAACTTCTCAAATGTAAAATATTCAGGTCCTGTGTCTAGCAGTGGTGTACTACATCGGAAGTAGTGGAGTGAAATGCTAGTTTGGATTGTGGTGATGAGGTGGTCAATCACTCCATATACCATACTGTTATTTACCTGCATCCGGCAAGACGCCGACCGCGAGTCTTTGGTCAACTGGAGCCACTCGAAGTGGAACCACGAGATCAGTCGATCAAATCACATTTTGAATTGTTTTTTTTTTCATAGTTTTACTGTGGGACCTGTTGCAAGAAGCGGGTCAAGTTGACCATAAACTCTCGCAACATAGTCAGGAAAAGGCTAGGCTGATGATGGATGATAGACTTGTTAGCTTTGGTCACGTAATCAAACATTGCTACTAGAACAAGACCGGATCTAGTCAATAAAAAGCACATAAACTAAATCCACACACATACAAATAAGCAACATTTATTATTAGATATTGCCAAATATTATCGACGCATAAAACTGGGGAAACATACCGTTTCCCTGAGTTATGTAACTCGCGTGTCGAACGAAAAACTGCCTTGAGGTCATAAAATTAGGGTTCATGTTGAGCTTGCCAGCAGTTATTGATGGTACCGCAGTCGGTGATGTAACAGATGGCTGTTTGAGTACTTGGTCGCTTTAAGGGTTATTTTCGCTTGGCAAGGAAATCATTCTTGGTTACAGTCAAAATTTGGAAGTGAGTTGAGGTCTTTCTGGAATTTAAACTCTGAGGCAGTTTCGAATTGACCCTCAGTGTTGAAGCTTCAGGCTTAATCTTACTAGTAGGTATATCATTCTCTGAAAATAAATTCATTCAATTTAAGTTGCCTAAGTTGGTCTGTATATGTTTGACCATCCATTAAATACCCAGTTTACTTCGTGCCTCAGAAAGCACGTTAAGAGGTTGGTCCCGCCCGGCTGTCATTTACACATCTTTGACATTCGTTACATGTAATCAGTGGTTCAAAGGTCTGACAACCAATCTTACCAAAGGGTATCGTATTGCTCCGTGAATAACTGGAGGTAGGCAGTCGCTCCATGTAAAATACTGGTAATCGGCTACATCTGGTTAGACTGGATGATTATGATTTCTATCTCATCTACTTCTACTTCTTCACCTACTTCAGAAGGTGTGGACATGGAGGTAGAGCAAGTTGAGGATTTTGTGGACACAAATGATTCCGCAGGTGTTCTTGCAAAGCCAATTTTTGATAGAATTTGATGCAATTTGATATTCCAGGCTCGAGCTGCCTGTTTCAAACCATAAATGGATTTTCTGAGCAAACAGACTTTACCTTCTGCCCCATGCTCAGCAAATCCCTCAGGCTGTTGCATGTACACCTCCTCCTCTAAGTCCCCATTGAGGAATGCGGTATCGACATCCATGTGTTGGATTTTTAAATCCATTTCTGCCGCCAACGCTATAAGGGTACGCAGAGATGAATTTCGAACCACAGGGGCAAAAGTCTCGTTATAGTCAGTCCCCCAAACTTGACTAAAACCTTTCGCAACTAGTCGCGCCTTATACTTGACTATTGTACCGTTCGCGTCCCTCTTAATCTTGAACACCCATTTACATGGAATAACCTTTTTATTTGGTTTATCCACTAATGTCCAAGTCTGCTTATTCAATAAGGCATTGTATTCATCCTTCATTGCGGAGATCCAGTTATCTTTATCATCGCTATTAATAGCTTCACGATAACTATTTGGATCATCACACAACAAGTCAACACCGTAAGTGCCGTATGAATAATAATCTGGAGGTTTACGTACTCTTTCAGGATACCTTCTCTCTGGACATATATCGTTGGGTTCATCTGAAGGAACCAGGGACAGATCACGTTGTTCACCCGAATGTAGAGGCTCCGTGTCAACAATCCCACCAACTTCATCATTCGCGTCCACAAAATCCTCAACTTGCTCTACCTCCATGTCCACACCTTCTGAAGTAGGTGAAGAAGTAGAAGTAGATGAGATAGAAATCTCCTGTGGCGATGTGGTATCTGAAGAAGTTTGTGAAAAAAGATTAGAGACATTAGGGCTCACAACAATTTCAGGCTGAACAGATTTATCCTTCAATCCTGAAAAATTATTTTCAAAGAACGTAATATCCCTTGACTTAATCAACCTACGAGGGTTTTCCGCGCTACGGAAATAATAACTCCTTGGATCGTCTGAATATCCAACGAAGATATGTTCAGAAGCTTTCATATCTAGCTTAGTCCTCTGGCATGAAGGCACGTGAACTAAAGCTCGGCAACCAAACACCCTTAAATGAGACAGATCAGGTTTGCTGCCACACCACATTTCATATGGCGTCTTACCATCAAGTGCACGATGAGGTGACCTATTCTTTAAATAAACACTGGTCTCAACAGCATCCTGCCAAAAAGCTTTCGACAGAGAGCTCTGTGCCAGCAAGGAACGGGCCTTCTCCACAATACTACGATTGTAATAATACTAAATCATAATCATCCCCTCATGGGCCACCAAGGTAAAGTCTGTTTGCTCAGAAAATCCATTTATGGTTTGAAACAGAGAGCTCTGTGCCAGCAAGGAACGGGCCTTCTCCACAATACTACGATTGCAACGTTCACTTACCCCATTTTGTTGAGGGCTGTATGGTACAGACGTTTCATGTCGAATCCCTTGAGCCTGCAAATAGTCTGTCAGCTCCTTGTTGACATACTCAGTACCATTGTCTGACCGAAGGGTTCGAATCTTTGTGCCAGTCTGTCTCTCAACAAGTGCTTGGAAAGCACAAAAATACTTCTGAACTTCTGTCTTAGATGACATACAATAAAGTGATATAAAACGTGTATAGTCATCTACAAAAATAATAAAATATTTATTACCTTTAAAAGATTCAGTGGTCAGGGGACCACAAACGTCCGTATGGACCAATTCTAATGGTGACGAAGCCTTCTTATACTTTATCACTTTGAAAGGCTTCCGGGCCTGCTTACCCTCAACACAAGGTACGCATGGTTCTTTGTCAACCTCAGTATACTCCACACCAACAGCACCACCTTTTTTGAGTAGAGCCATACCAATACGGCAGAGATGTCCTAGACGCTTATGCCAAAGCTGAAACTGGGACAAATTAGTGTGAACATTAAAAGCTGAAACACCTTGCGGTTTTACTGTACAATCTAAAGTGTACAGTCCACCACAAACAGAACCATGTAAAACAGGATCATTTCTAAAAGAAACATCATTAGAATTATAAAAATTACAGCCATTTCTATCAAAAACAATCGAGAAACCTTTCTCCACTGCCTTTTTGACTGAGAGTAAATTACAATCTAGGCCAGGAACATGTACAACATTAAAAATCTTCTTGAAATCGGTTTTTGTGTCAATGGCAACATCTCCTAAACCCACAGCCGGCAAACTTTTACCATTTGCTACAGTTATCTTCCCATCACAGGATCGGTAACTATTAAACCACTCAGCATGTGGAGTCATGTGAGTAGACGCACCAGAGTCGATAATCCACTTCTCAGACATCTGAACACTTGGTGGCTGGTGCAGACAAAGCCAATTCCGTGACACCATCCAAAACAAATTCCGTGATACCAGCATCCATATTCCCTGAACTAAAAGCAGTCAGTCCCTTATCTTTAGAACAATCTTCTGTAGAACATCTCGCCTTTGCCTTTTTCTCCTTCTTTTTGAGAGGACAATTAGGACTCTTGTGCCCTGGCTTCTTACAACGAAAACAAATAACCTGCTTGTTAGTATGAAACGCAGCCACATCATCTTTAGTCTCCTTCGTCATTTCGCTCAACAACTTAGTCCTCACCAAATCTGTTGTGACTTCAACGCTCCCATTCTCAAGCGCCATTATCAAGGGCTCGTAGCGAGACGTTAGACCTCCCAATATAATAGCTGCTAAAGAACTATCTTCTATGGTTTTGCCAATATCGGCCAGGTCTAGTGCTGTTGTAGTTATTGCCGTTAAGTAAGCTTCTAAATCAGAAAAATCAGATAAGGAGTACCTGTACAACTTACGTTCCAACGACAGTTTACGACCCAAACTTCGATCCTCGTAGGATTTTATAAGAGCATCCCACGCTTCCTTTGCGGTCTTAGCTGGTCGAACAATCGAAATAGCAGCGCCACACAGTATACGATTTGACAAATCTAGGTGGACAAAAATTAGGAATGCTGGTATTGCTTTTTGAATGATTGTAAATGATTGATAAAGGGTATAATAGTAAAATTAAAAGCATACTATAATTTTAAAACAACTGGTAACGCCAACACTGATTATATAGATTTACTCTTATACTATGAGGCAGTTTGTATTTCCCGCTCCTTTTCCCACCCGTACATGCAGCGCTTTAGCATCATTTAAAAGGTGAACATGAGAACGAGAGAACGAGGACTGACAGCTGTCAGTTCGACGAAGAAATTGCACATGAAAGCACGTGTGTAACGGATCTCTCGAATCACCCCCGCACCGCATGACGAGCCTTTCGTCTGACCGCCGCGAAGAGACGAGGATCTTCTAGAGCCTTTCTCTGCAGTTTTCAATACATTCCCGCTCCGCCAAGCGCTTTTTTGTGTTTGATTACCCAGTGTAATAAGAAGAAAAACTATATTCAAATATTGGTCGCGCGACCCGCGTAGTGATACTCTGCTGTGTGCTGGTCGAAGGAGATTGGATCCCGCTGGCCTGCCCCTGGTAAGTGCTGCATTTCCCTTCTCTTCCTCTCTTCACCGCCTCGATTTTTGCCACTGCCGTTTTCACTTTAATTAACACGTCCTCTCGTATCGAAGGTTGGTTCTGATACCTTTCAGGACTGAATTATTGTTGGCGTGACCATATTTGTGGTCCTTAGAGCTAGGATTTCTGATCCTTTTAAATACTGGAACCCTCCAACCGCCCTTATTAGGATTTAATAGGCCCTAATAGGAGAACATTCATAAATCTACCCTATTATAGATACCGCGTAGATCAACATCGCGTTGAGCTATATCATAAATAAGTGTTTACTCATCTAGATAAACATATTAAAAGTCCATCTAAACTTTATTTCAGTACCTAAATAACGCTAACTTTGGATAAATTCGAGTTTTAATTTCGTACAAATTTTATATTAAAATACCCTCAAATTAAATTGTTGCCTTGCTGTGTAGTATGAAAATTAAACAGATTTTAACAGTTCGCCATATTTGATTTGACATTCATATTTATTCGGTCATTCATTCGTTAACTCACTTTCAAGTTGTTCATTGAATGCATTCTAGTTCATTATTAACCGAACAAAGTGGGAAGTAGTAGGAAGACATTCTCCGCTTATTCTTTACGCAAAATAGTAACCTACTTAACTTCATCGTATTATTGTGGTTCATTGAACCCCAGATCAGCTGCTCGTTTACAATAGATTGAATTTATAAACTTCGTTATGTCTAAACAAGCTAAGAAAACTTGTGAATCGGGTTCTGATTATGACGATGCAGAAGATACACGGTTACTTACGTTGCAAGCTAAACGCGAAGCTATCTTTGAAATTACTCAAAAGATTTACGATCTTTCTTCGAACACCGATCTAAGGGAAAGTTTTCTTGACGAATCTTCACAAATAGATTCATTACGCGATGAGTTCAAACAGGTTCTGGACGAATATAATAATCGTTTATTGACATCTAACCGATCCGCTAAGCCTGACTATAAGAGTCTCATGGCTTTTGAGTCTCTGTATGGTAGGATAAAGCGAGTGCAGTCACAATGCTCGCCACATAGCGATAGTGTTCCACACAAATCAAAACCTAGACTCCCGCCGATTGAATTAGTTCAGTTTTCCGGTGACATTCGCTCATGGCCACTATTTTATGCCAGTTTTAAATCGACCGTACACGATAATCCATCTCTCACTGACGCCGATAGATTGTATTACCTATTGGGGAAGCTAACCGGTAAAGCCCAGTCTGTGTGCGCCGGGATATCTCCATGTCCGGAAAATTATAGTCTGTTGTTACGAACGCTCATTGATAAGTACGACGACAAGCGTATGTTGGTTTCTACGTATTTAAATCAAATGTTTGAGTTCAAAACTTTCCAATGCGCTTCAGCAACCAACTTTGATTTATTTACTGAGAACTTTAGCAGCGCAGTCGCCGCTTTAAAAAACCTTAAAATGGATAACCTTACAGATTTAATTCTGATTCATATCGCCTTACAGAAAATAGACCCCGAGACCGTCCGCGCGTTTGAAATTAAATATTCAACAAAAATACCTACCTTTGATAACTTAGTCGAATTTATTTCAAATCGAGCCAAAGTGTTAGAACGTACTGAGCCAACTTCTTCAACTAATAAGCGTCCGATTAACTCTAATCGGCGTTTAAATACCGCTTCGCCGCCGAAGTGTCAAACATATTTAAACACAACGGTTGAATCCGCGTGCAAGTGCCTATGCGCTAATATTGTGCATCAACATTTATTCAAGTGCGCCGATTTTAATGGAATGACTCCACAACAGCGTTATAAGTGTGTGAAGGATAACAATGCGTGTATTAACTGTCTTAGTTTAAAACATCGAGTCGCTAATTGCTCATCTAAGTCAAATTGTCGCGTTTGCAAATTAAATCACCACACATTGTTACACTTCAACGAGTCACGTACCGCGAGCCCTGGGCACTCTGCACAAGCCGCTCCCGCTAATCAGCTGGGCGAGCTCACCGCTGCGGCGCCCCCCGCCTGTGCGCCTGCACATACTTCTCCGAACCTACCCGCATCTACGGCACGGTCAGATGTTACGCTGTGCGCATCTGTTGATTCTCGATTGTATCAGTGTTCGAGTAATGCACTCACACGTAACAAACAGTCCACGACTGTTTTGTTATCAACCGCTCAAGTCGTTGCCTACGATTCTAAAGGGAATCCACACATTATTCGCGCGCTTTTAGATTCCGCCTCACAAAGCGATTTTATCACTAACGAGTGTTGTGAGCGTTTAGGTATTCAACCTCAAAACATGAACCGGACTGTTGTAAAGGGGTTCGGTGGGGCTGAAAAGGTAGTTAACACTAGTCCGATTAATATTAAATTATATTCGCGATTCGACAGCAAAATTAATTTTGATATTTCGCTACTTGCTGTTGATCAGATAACGGACTTACTGCCTACCTTTTTAATAAATACCAGTGACTTATCACATCTACATAATTTACCGCTAGCCGACGAATCATATGGTGTGCCTAGTAAGATAGACGCTTTAATAGGTGCTTCTCTTTTCCCGCATTTACTTCTCCCCGACGTTGTTCACAATCGTGACACGTCGGTGCCGCGCGCTTTGCGTACTGTTTTCGGCTACGTAATTATGGGCTCCGCGCCTACGTTACCTATGCATCAAACCACCCAGGCCCTGACATGTTGCCTCGCTCAGGAGCCTGTCGCTATTGACTCATTAGTCAGGCGTTTTTGGGAGCTCGAGGAGCTTCCCTCCGCACCGCCCACTCAACACCCCTTTGATGTTGAATGTGAATTATTTTATAAGTCCACGACAACCCGCGATCCCGTTAGTGGTAGGTACACTGTAGCACTGCCATTCAACGAGGATGTTTATTCCCTCGGGAATTCTTTTGACAATGCCCGCAAGCGTTTCATATGTCTCGAAAGAAAGCTAGAAGCTTCGCCAAAACTTAGGTCTGCATATGATGACGTAATTAAGGATTATCTCGCGAAAGATTACGTTTCTCCTGCGTCGTACGATCCCCGCGACCCAACACCCATATACGTCATACCGCATCACGGGGTCGTGCGCGAAGATAAGACAACGACTAAGCTGCGCGTGGTTCTAGACGCCAGCGCGTCTACTTCTGGTGGCCGTCAATCACTGAATGATATTCTGCACTCAGGTCCGAATTTGCAAGGCGACTTGTTTACAATATTATTGAACTTCCGCTTACACGCGATCGCATTGACCGCGGACTGCCGCCAGCAGTTCTTACAGATTATCATGCGCGAAGCTGACCGTCGTTATCAATGTTTTCTTTATCGCTTTACTCCACAAGACCCACTACAATTGTATAGGTTTAACCGCGTCTGCTTCGGTTTAAAATCAAGTCCCTACCATGCATTGCGCACTGTGAGACGGTTAGTCGAAGATGATGGCACGCGTTATCCTCTCGCCAGCAAATTCGCGTCTACGTCGCTTTTCATGGACGATCTCGCCTTCTCGATTCCCACGGAACAAGAAGCGATATCTGCGTCACGTCAATTAATTGACCTATTCAAAGGAGCTCAGTGGGATCTCGTAAAATGGAACAGTAACAGTCGTGCCGTCCTAGATAATCTTCCCGCTTCGCACAAACTCCCTACAGAGGTTGAGTTTGATAAGGCCATGCAGCATAAAATACTAGGCCTGCATTGGTGTATTGATAATGACGTATTTTATTTTAAAATTACGGTTCCCGCAGATGTGAAGTGCACTAAGCGCTCCATCCTTTCTACAGTCGCCCGACTGTGGGATATAATGGGCTTCGTGGCCCCCGCAGTCGTGTATGCTAAGCTACTGATCCAACAGCTTTGGCATCTTAACTTCGATTGGGATGACACCCCACCGCTACACATTGTTAAAATGTGGAAGCAGTTCTGCGACGAGTTACCGTCTCTTAACAATATACGCATTCCGCGTCATGTAGGCGTTTCTAACAACTGCACTCTCACTCTTCTATCCTTTTCGGACGCAAGTGAACATGCCTACGGTGCCGTTGTATACGCTCATGTGACCACCGCCTCCGGTAACACTGTCCGGCTTGTCTGCGCAAAGTCCAAAGTCGCTCCTACCAAGCCTCTGTCTATAGCACGCTTAGAGCTCTGCGGCGCGCTTCTCATGTCCAAACTGCTACGCATAGTTTATGAAAATTACTCGCATCATCTTCCAATCAAGGTATTCGCTTTCACTGACTCTAAAGTCGTGTTATATTGGATCAAAAGTTCGCCACGACGGTGGCAAACCTTTGTAGCAAACCGCGTTGTTCAGATAACGGAAAACATCTCTGCTGACAACTTCTACCACGTCGCGGGGACTGAAAATCCCGCAGACGTTCTCTCACGTGGCATTACGCCTCAGAAATTAACCACACACCCTCTGTGGCTCCACGGGCCCCAGTGGGCTACATTGGATCCGTCTGAGTGGCCTCTCAAGCGTCTTGACGACCAATTTACTCCGCCTACTACTGAACAAAAAATTCTTACACATGCTGTGACTCGCGATGGCGAGCCGTCGCCAGTCAAGCATTGTGCTTTATATGATCTCGCTAACCGCATCTCCTCATGGAGTAAAACTCTTCGTATAACTGTATACGTTTGTAAATTCGCAAAATTATTACCCCGCCGCGACACTATTGCAGTGTCCGCTGATGAATTAAATTTCGCTGAAAATAAAATCCTTCGCGCCCTGCAAAGTCAACACTTTGCAGAGGATTATTCTAATATTAAGAATAATCAATCTTGTTCGCAGGTTCTCAACCGCTTGAGGCCTTTCATTGAAAACGGTCTGATACTTGTAGGAGGTCGACTCGTTAACTCCGCGCTGGACTATGCTCAAAAGCATCCAGTTATCTTACCGCGCAATGATCCCGTCGTAAACTTGATCATTGATTTCTATCATGTAAAGTATTTACACGCCGGACCAGAACTATTGATGTCGCTTCTTCGACAGAAGTTCTGGATCTTGTCCGCACGCCGCGTTGTGAGGCAGCGCGTCCACATGTGTAATACGTGTTTTCGTTTAAAACCGCGCCCAACCTATCCGCTGATGGCCGACTTACCTGACTATCGCACGCGTCAGGTCACTAAAGCTTTCACGCACGTAGGCTGTGACTATGCAGGTCCTCTGCCGTACGTTCCTGTGCGCCGTCGTGGCGTCCACAGTGCGAAGGCCTATCTGTGCATTTTCACATGTCTTACGACTCGTGCTGTGCATGTCGAAGTCGCCACGGACCTCAGCACTCCCAGTTTTCTTGCCGCGCTGAAGAGGTTTCTCGCCCGTCGAGGACCGATTCAGATCCTGTACTCTGATAATGGTACATGTTTTAAGGGGGCTAACTCTTACCTCCGCGATTTGTACAAGTTTCTCAATACTGTGTATCGTCCAAAGTTGGAGGAAGAGTACGCTGAGAGTCGGATAACTTGGAAATTTATCTGTCCCAACTCTCCACACTTCGGAGGCGCTTGGGAAAGTGTCGTGAAGGTTGTGAAAATGCATCTGTTCCGAGTCGTCGGACAGCAGCTTTTATCATACGAAGAACTCTGTACTGTTCTCACTCAGATTGAGTGTCTCCTAAACTCACGCCCGCTGACAGTACTGAGTTCCGATCCCGCAGAGCCCACGGCCCTTACGCCAAGCCATTTCTTACACACCGCGCCTCTATTTTCTTTACCCGCGCTTGAAATCAACTCTGACCCTGTCAGTTTGCTTCACCGTCACTCGCTACTGGACAAGTTGGTCCAGTCGTTTTGGAGTCGTTGGAAGATGGAATATCTACACGGATTACAGGTTAGGCAGAAGTGGAACACGCCGTCGTTTCCTATCACAGCAGGAACCGTGGTTGTTGTGATGAATGATAACTCACCGCCCTTATCCTGGCCGTTAGCTATTGTAGAGAACGTCCACCCGTCTAAAGACGGCGTCGTGCGCGTCTGTACAGTTAGGACTGCCAAGGGGACTTACCTGCGCCCGGTCGTTCGTTTGTGTCCTCTTCCAAGACAATAATTAATAAACCGCACTTCGCATTAGTTTAAGTTAGTTAGTAATACCGCATCGCTTTAGTTTGTAACGTAAGTTAATAGCTTAACCCGCTTCGCCATGACTCTACGGAACTATTTATCTCATCGCGCGCATTGAGCGCTCCTAGAGTCATAGTAATATTTTTCTCTTTCGTCTTATTATCGCTTTTTTAATGGTGACCCATTAAGGGGGGGTGGAAATGGTAACGCCAACACTGATTATATAGATTTACTCTTATACTATGAGGCAGTTTGTATTTCCCGCTCCTTTTCCCACCCGTACATGCAGCGCTTTAGCATCATTTAAAAGGTGAACATGAGAACGAGAGAACGAGGACTGACAGCTGTCAGTTCGACGAAGAAATTGCACATGAAAGCACGTGTGTAACGGATCTCTCGAATCACCCCCGCACCGCATGACGAGCCTTTCGTCTGACCGCCGCGAAGAGACGAGGATCTTCTAGAGCCTTTCTCTGCAGTTTTCAATACATTCCCGCTCCGCCAAGCGCTTTTTTGTGTTTGATTACCCAGTGTAATAAGAAGAAAAACTATATTCAAATATTGGTCGCGCGACCCGCGTAGTGATACTCTGCTGTGTGCTGGTCGAAGGAGATTGGATCCCGCTGGCCTGCCCCTGGTAAGTGCTGCATCTCCCTTCTCTTCCTCTGTTCACCGCCTCGATTTTGCCACTGCCGTTTCACTTTAATTAACACGTCCACCGTATCGAAGGTTGGTTCTGATACCTTTCAGGACTGAATTATTGTTGGCGTGACCAACAACATTTATTGACTTTAAAGCAAAAATTTTAAATCTCTGTGGTTTTTAATTTTATACACATTTTTGTGAGGCAGTTTTTCAGTTGTTTGTATAAACTATGTCCAGAGGAACCATCACATCCCCACTTATAAAATATATATTTTTTTAATTTTATAATTTAACTCATTTGTAGAGCTTAGCAATACATTTCCAAGAATATTTTTGCATAATCTCATAACCGTGTGGTCAAGAAGTCCTTGAAGCTGAATTTCAGCCCATGTATCACTATCTGTAATGAATTCCACCGGAGGATAACACCCTTTTTTTATTCGTGCTAATTGGTCGTAGCATGGATATTGGATACAGCGGAAATCCTCTTTCTTTTGCTTCTTGTTGTATATTTTTATAAGTGCGGACTGTGAAATTGTTTGATATATGTGCTCCATAGATATAAACAATGCTAATGCTTCTTCAGCTGTGTGTGGTAATTGTTTTTCAGAATTCCTACTTCTTCTGGACGTTAAAAAAAGCTTCCGAGCTTGCTTATTATGTAGTAGCACGTCTTGGTGAAGCCGTTGATATTTCCTGCATTAAGTCAGCAGCATCACGTCTTCCACTTGATCAAACACTCAATTGAGTAGCATATGATAACTGTTCTTGGCTATAACCAGTTAGTAAATGTTGGACTTTACGCTTTTTGGTTCTTTTGGAACTATTTTCAAAACTTGTTTGCGGTCTCCCACGAATGGAACTCGATTGTTTACACTCGGGGATCATACCTAACACTATATCTTCGGTTAGCCACTCTTCGTAAGAACGTAGAAACAAGTCCAACTTTCTTTGCTTGCGTTCCCTTTTTTCACGATTTTTTTCACATTTATTCTTCATTACAGCACGCAAAAGCCGTTCAGCTTCTTCACTAAGGACTGGAGCACTTAATGTTGACTTAACAAAGTCATTCATTTGAGTTACTCGCCCTTTAGCCGAAATTGAACGCCAAAATTCAAACAACGATGTTCTTTGCAAACGGGCACCTACAACAAAAAATATAAAAAAAAGTTAATTTGCGCAAATAAACGCAAAATATAAGTACTTGTACCAAATAATAGAATAAATAAGGAATCATTTAAAACTATTACCATCATTTTGCCGTATATTGCTAAGTACTTTATGTCTAATTACATTTTGAATTATAAGTTATGAAAACGAATTGAAAAGGGTATGTTTAGGATCATATTTTATAATCTTAAAAACGTAATTTGGTGTAATATTTTAACTAAATAAAACCATAATTACCTCTAGTTGAAGATTCCATCGCTAAAAAGCACTTGGTATCACTCAAAACACTCAGAGACATGCAAACACGTTAACGTTAGCGGTCGCACTGAACGTGCTCTCGCTTACTTGCTATTGAAAGGGTATCTTTGCCTTTTGTTATCGGAAGGGTTGCGGGGCCCAGGTAGGTTTGCTTTGTTTTATGAGTTGCTAATGTTATTCAAGATTGAGATACAAGTGAAAAAATGTACCATTTCTATAATTTAGATTTTAGATTATTGTCCACCTAGATTGGTGGAATCGTATACTGTGCGCCATCCACAGTAAGGCATATTTTAGAAAGAGCCTTTTCATCCTTCCGTACATCGTCGGGCGTCTTTTTCCCTTCGACAACTACTGCGCTTACGGTTTCCCACAATCCTTCATGGATTAACAACATGCGCATTTTAAATTTCCACACAGTGTATCCTTCTCTATTACAAAGTATCGGAATACCATTTATTAGAGACATACCAGAAACTGCAGACAACATGTTAACGAGGTATCTAGGTATCTAAAAATTTCACCACCAATCTTCTTTTAAATTCGATCGTAGATAAAATATACAGAGCCTTCGTGCTGATAACGTGTTGTGATTGTTATCTGAGTTTCTGAATAAATATTGTGGAAATAGCAAAATGAAAAACACGTTGCACGATGGTTGCTATATTTGAACTGCGAAGATCTTTTTACTTGACATTATAAAAACATATTTAAAACCCAACAAAAAGGTTTCACAAATCACAAATAAGTAGGTTTTACAACAATATATATGAATATCAAATTGCATCAAATTCTATCAAAAATTGGCTTTGCAAGAACACCTGCGGAATCATTTGTTTACTTGAAAAAGTTTGGTAATGAAACGATAATACTTGCAGTCTATGTTGACGAGCTAATTGTCTTTTACAAAGAAAAAAGTTCGTTTGACGCTGTCAAAAATGACTTGAAAAAATTTTTCTCGCTTTAAGATTTGGGTGCATTGTCGTATTGTTTAGGCTTAAATATTAACCGTGTTGACAATAAAATCGTGGTCAGTCAGAAGACCTATATCCAGGCAGTGTTGGAGCGGTTTAATATGCAAGATTGCAAGGAGATGTCTACGCCGTTGGAGAATAACAAGTTGGAGAAAGGTAATCCAACATCTCTTGGTGAATATCCTTACCAAAACTTGATAGGATGTCTCATGTACCTAGCTGTGAATACAAGACCCGATATAGCTTATGCCACAAGCTATTTAAGTCAGTTTAATAACTGTTATGATAAGACGCATTGGTTGGCCGCTAAAAGGGTGTTACAGTATTTGAAAGGTACTATGAATTACTGTATTACTTACAGGAAAGTCGGTAGACGTCTGTATGGATACACGGATGCTGACTGGGCGAACTGTGTACATGACCGTCGGTCGTACACTGGTTACTACTTCACGCTAGCAGGTGGACCTATTAGCTGGGAGTGTAAGAAGCAGCCGACGGTAGCCTTATCGTCTACAGAAGCTGAGTATATGTCCTTGACCAGTGCTGCAAAGGAGGCTATTTTCCTCAGACGGTTAGTGTGTGACATTACTGGTTTTGCTGATAGGGTGTTGCTATACAATGATAGTCAAAGTGCACAGAAACTTGTGCTCAATCCAGTCCACCACAATAGAACCAAACACATTGATACGAGATATCATTTTATTCGTGAAAAGGTTGCTGAGGGTCTTATAGATATACCCCCTTATTAATAAAAAAAAGTTAAGCCTGCTTAAACTTACGCTTGGTTTATCTCGCATGCCGTCCCTTTCATTTGAATATTTTTGAAGTGAGACGGCATGCGAGATAAACCAGGCGTAAGTTTAAGCAGGCTTAACTTTTTTTATTAATAAGGCCGATAAAGTTTATACCTACGGATAAAATGACAGCCGATGTTTTAACCAAGCCCTTAAGGCGCATAGCTCATCTTGATAAAACTATTTTATCATTATAAAATAAGACTCGTGGTTGTGACATGAAAAATATAATTTGAATAATAACAGCGGTTGCTATGCAATACTGAGCTGACATAAATCTATAAAGGTTATCAAAAATAATAAGGTTCTAGTATATAATACTCCTTAACATCCTCCCTTTTTGACAACCCTATTACTATATCAAACCAATTTGTTTTGCGATTGATACAATCCGTGGCTTATGTAATGCTTTGGTCAGTATATCCGCTAGTTG
Organism: Diarsia mendica; assembly: GCA_949316265.1. Taxonomy (NCBI): domain Eukaryota; kingdom Metazoa; phylum Arthropoda; class Insecta; order Lepidoptera; family Noctuidae; genus Diarsia; species Diarsia mendica. Next base: position 5,346,593 of record OX438916.1, read on the forward strand.
GAACTCGCTGGGAACGTATTCTACACGTATTTCTCCATTAGCAACGAGTTCTCTCACATAGAAATGTCGAATAGCAATATGCTTAGTTCTTCTATGGAGTTCTGGATTGTGTGAGATCTTTATGGCTGCATCATTATCCACCTTTAGCTTAGGTATTTCTTTCAATTTAGATATTTCACCAAAGAGTCTTTTGATCCAGACAATCTCTCTAGCCGCTTCACTGGCAGCAACCAATTCAGCTTCGGTGCTTGATATCGCAACACATGTTTGTCGTCGACTTGTCCAAGATATTGCTCCTCCAGAGTATAAGCATAATATGCCTGATGTCGAACGTCCGGTACTTTGGTCTCCACCGTGGTCAGAATCACTGTAGCATTCTAGAATTCCGGCATTGCAGCTCTTCTTAAAAACTATTCCATAGTTGAAAGTTCCTTTGATGTATCTTAGGATACGTTTCAGCCTCTGGATGTCTTCTTTAGAAGGGTTTTCTAGACTCCGGGATACAACGCTGACAGCATATGCTAAGTCCGGTCTGGTTCCAACGGTCAGATATGCGAGTGCTCCCACAGCTTCTCTATACGGAAATAAAGCAGGGTCTACTACCTCTTTATCCAGATCTAGCAGTCCATCTTTTTGTATAGGAGTGGTTACAGGTTTGCAGTCACTCATACCAAAACGATCTAAAACTTTCTGAGCATAGTGCTTTTGCGACACTTTTATATTACCGTCATGGTCCTCTATTTCTAATCCTAGAAAATAGGACGCATCTTTTATTGTGATTTTAAATCTTCTCTTCAATTCTCTCATTAACTTTTCAGAATCTTCCTGATTTGTTGCAGCGACCAAACCATCATCTACATAGAGAGCAAGAATAATTTTGTTACTCGCACGGTTTCTTATAAACAGGCAGGGGTCGGTATCGCATTGATTGAATCCAATGGTTTTTAAATAATCCACCATACATTTATTCCAACACCGAGGTGCTTGCTTGAGACCATACAAACTTTTCTTGAGTTTACAAACCTTGTTAGATCCATCAGAGTAACCATCAGGTTGATTCATATATATTTCTTCACTCAGTGAACCATAGAGAAAAGCAGTTGATACATCAAACTGTGTGAGTTTTAGGCCTTCATTTGCAGCAACGCTTAAGACTGATCTTATTGTAGACATCTTAGCAACTGGGCTGAAAGTCTCATCATAGTCAATGCCTTTTTTCTGTGTATATCCTCTAGCAACTAGTCTTGCTTTGAATTTATCTAGAGAGCCATCAGCATTGGTTTTGATTTTATATATCCATTTACAGGATATAGGCTTCCTGTCTTTAGGAAGGTCCACCATTATCCAGGTTTTGTTTTCCTTTAAAGACTTCACCTCACTTTCCATTGCTTTGACCCACTGATCTTTATGCATACTAGTAATTGCTTCTTTGTAGGTTTTAGGTTCATTGATTTGATTAAAAATTTCATCTGACATCATGACGTAATCTCCGAATCTAATAGGCGGTCGTATTTGACTTCTATCTCGTAGAGTCACTCTAGTGGCTATCTCAGCTATATCATCTGAGATTATTGGTCGTCCAGTATCATCACCATCATCTAGGGCATCTTCATAAGAAGGTGATTCTGGCATTGATGCTTCTGAAGACGTTTGAAATTGTTCAGTAGAGTCATCTTGGCTTTCTATTTCTTGACTCACAACCAAATCCGGCGATGTGGGGGGCAAAGTCGAACTAAGCTCATCAGAGCTACTTGCAGCGCGATCCAAGCTATTTTCGACACAATCATCCTCCCTTGCATCACACATCGGTGGTACTGAAAGTGGAAAGTGTGTTTCGACTGAAGGTTGTTCTTCCAAATCACTTTGACCAAATGGAGTCAATACTGATTCATTAAATGTAACGTCTCTTGACCTAATGAGTTTACCATTTTTATTCAGTAAGCGATAGCCTTCATCACCCTCATACCCAATTAGAATGCATTTCTCAGCCTTTTTAGATAGCTTTTTCCTTTTTTGTTGAGGAATATGAGCATAACATTCACATCCAATTATTTTTAGGTGACTGATTGCTGGCTTCTTCTTAAACCACAATTCAAATGGTGATTTTCCATTTTCTGAGGTTGGGCCAGTTCTGTTTAACACGTACGCAGCGGTATTTATCAATTCTGCCCATGTAGCAGACGGTAATTCTTCGTGAGCATGCATCATTGTACGAGCGGCTTCAACTAAGGTTCTATTCTCACGTTCACTAAGACCATTTTGTTGCGGTGTATAGGGCATCGTAAGCCTTTGTCTGATTCCAGCTTCTTGTAGAATGCATCTGACGTTCTGATTATCAAATTCACCTCCGTTATCGCTAAGAAATTCTTTAACAGAGTATCCAGCTACTTTACATTCTTGTAACATTTGTCGGAGTTTCAGGTAAACTTCCGATTTTTGTCGAACAAAATAAATGTGTCTGTACTTGCTGTAGTCATCTTTGAACAAAACGAAATAGCGAAATTTGTTAAAAGAAGGAGGGAATGGACCACATACATCAGCATGTAAAATTTCTGCAGGTAATTTAGCTCGTACTCTTGTTCCGAAGGACTTTCGGTGTGTTTTACCATAAATACAGCCAGTACACAATTCTGAATCTAGTCGAACTTTAATTCCTAGTTCTCGTTCTATAACACCTTTAACGTGTTTTTTATTCTGATGGGCTAACCTTTCGTGATACAGTTGTAGTATGTTATCTGTTGACAAAATGTTTACAATAGGTATTGACTTTGTAATAGTCTCTACATTGAGCTTGTATAAGCCACCATTCTTGATCCTTTTGCCAGTCAGTCTAACTTGTCCATCAACTTTCAGCGAACAGTGTTCCCTTTCAGACATGAAAAACACTTTTATTTAGTCTGTCTTGAGTGGCCAGTACAGAAAATAGATTTCGCATAATATCAGGTACATACCATACATCACAGAGTGTTACTCTGGATTCCTTGCCATTGATTACCGTTTTCAAGTCAACAGTACCTTTGCCAATTGCTTTGACAGTAGCTCCATTAGCAGTAATGACCATACGATTATCTTCAAAATGCTGGAAACTAGAAAAATAGTCGTTCCGGCAGGTGACATGATTAGTTGCACCATTGTCGACGAACCAACTCGATGTATCATAGTTTGTATGCATTGAATTTACATCTGTATTGACTTGCATGAGCATTAAGTTCAAATTTGATCGGGTCTGTTTACTTTCAGGCTTGGCTGGTTTACCATCAGCTTTCCATTTATGACATTGTCTGACTTTGTGACCGACTTTTCCACAATATCCACATTTCTTCTTTGCTTTCTTATAATTCTGTAAGGCTAGAGCTTCTGCAGGACCTTCACTTTTAAAAGAGATAGAGCGCTCATAGGCACAGAGTTGTGTAGTCAGATTTTCTATTGTTCTATCTGTCTTTGACATCAACATCCAGCTTGATTTGAATGAGAAATATGGTTCAGGTAGAGTATCCAGAATTTTGCAGATTAATAGGATATCTGGCAATTCAGACTTGTCTATCTTCATTAATAATTAATGAAGATAGACAAGTTATTCATTTATCAAATCTGACCAAATGGTTTTTATTTTAGAAATATGAGTTGTGATGTCATGTGACGGATCTTTTGAATAGCTGAAAAACCTCATACATAGATCATAACTTTTGTCTTCAGACTTGCCATCGAACAAACGATGTAGTTCGTCCCAAACTTCTTTAGATGAGTTAAAACGCATGATTTTCTGAAGAGTTTCATCTGACATATTTGCGGTAAGCAGAAGTAATGCAGAACTATCAATTTCATTATATTTTTCCAAAGCAGTATTATAGCGAGAAATTTCGTCAACATTATTGGTAATAGGTTTTACTGGTTTTATTAGATCACCGTTTACTGCATCCAATCCACCGGGCATACCTCTTAGTAGTAATGTCGCTTTAAATTTCCAAGTCGACCAGTTCTTCACACCCTCCAGGTGACCAATGTCAATTTTACAACTTGGTGATTGCATTATGATTATTCGTCTTCCCAGATTGTTTTAAACTTGGTTGATGACTTACTCTCGTTACTTGTAACGCTTGGAACCACGCTCTGCTACCATGATAAAACTATTTTATCATTATAAAATAAGACTCGTGGTTGTGACATGAAAAATATAATTTGAATAATAACAGCGGTTGCTATGCAATACTGAGCTGACATAAATCTATAAAGGTTATCAAAAATAATAAGGTTCTAGTATATAATACTCCTTAACAATCTTAGGTGCGTTGTTAATATGGGTTTAATGATATATAGGTAGAATAATTTTCTATTTATTTATTTTTCGTCGGTATAAGTTTGGTATTTCTGTTTAGTCTGGTAGTAATGTTTTATTCTTTTATCTCATTATGTTTAGCATTACTACTTTATCTTTTTATTTCCATTAAGGGCGGATGTTGTAAAACCTACTTATTTGTGAAACCTTTTTGTTGGGTTTTAAATATGTTTTTATAATGTCAAGTAAAAAGATCTTCGCAGTTCAAATATAGCAACCATCGTGCAACGTGTTTTTCATTTTGCTATTTCCACAATATTTATTCAGAAACTCAGATAACAATCACAACAGAATAAGCCTAGACAGATACCTTGGTATGTTATGGATGATAGTGGTAAATAGGGATGTTAACAAAAAAAATCTAATTAGTCCATCAGATAGATTTCCAAAAAATATTGGACACATATTTTTTCTTTTTTCACGTAAACAAACAATGAAGACGATACAGTGCTTTGAAAACTCGTGTGACGTCATATTCTAAGACATTAGTATGACATTTCTTAGCGAGCAGTGACGTGACGTCACAACCTCCCACTCAAATCTTTGACGCGTTTTATCATCGTAATTTTTTATTGATTTCATAAAACAAAAAATACGTATCCAATATTTTTCGATAATCTAACAGACGGACTAATTAGAATCATATTTTTTTTAGTCAGTAAACATCCCAAGCCACATAAATCTATATTTACACAAGTTCATCATCATCATCTTGCTGCTATTTTATTTGTTTTTTTTTTTTTGTGTTGGCGCAACACGTTTTTTTCTTGTCAGTCGTCATTTTCCTTTATTTACACAAAATTCAGAAATAATAAAAACTATTAATAGCAAATAAGGACTATGAGATCCAATTCCTTACTATGTATCTGCGACACATAGGGACCGGGCAGTCAAACACCCTCATACACCACATACCGTCACGACCAGGCGTAGGGAGTATTCCGTTATTTATATTACTACCCCTGATGAGACCCTGGTATTTATCGCTATCTTCACGCTTTTCTTACAAGGGTGGACAGGAAGCTAAGCGTTATTAAATTGATGGGGATAATTTATTGGTCTTAGGTATTGGAGTTGACGTGGTGGTCGGTGGTGCAGAGGTTTAGTGTATTGGATGCTGAATGGTATGGTTGGGGTTTGAACCTAGTTCTGCAAGTTTTTGGATTCAGATTTCTTTGATTTTCTAAGTTAGGTAACTAATTTATTTATTGTCAATGTCCGTTTCTGTACTCCCGCCTACGTAGGCGTACAGAAACGGACATGGGATGCAAAATTTCAAGAGCTTCGGTTTAGGATTTTAGGCGTAAAACGGTAACAAACGAACAATTCAACTTGCTTTCGCATTTATAATTGCTAACCTACCGAATAAAAAAAAGTATTGCCCTTCAAAAAAAAGATCTTTACGGATCATTACGAACCCTCCATTTAAGCGGACACGTATTTTGTCAATTAAAAAAAATGCCCCTTCAAACACGTAATGCTTATTTAATAGCCCAAATAAATGATTAAATAAATGAGTGTGTATTTAAGGCTCATTTTACATTGCCGTGGATTGCAAGGGCAGAATTTTTTTGTAACGAAATCTTAAAGCACGTATCACACTTTATATCACATGTGTGTTTTTTGAGTCACTCCCGACTCACTATTACCAAACCTCTGCAACTCCTGTAAGCCAGAATCAATAGTGGCGACCACCAGAAAAGCGCCAAAACAATGAAGCTCGACGAAGTCCCAGAGAAACAATTTTACCATCTTGGATCGCGCTCGAAAGGAAAAACATAATTTTACACTTGCCTCGATATTAGCAGAGACAGAACAAGGTGAAGATCAATTGTGTGTGTGTTATCTTACAATAATAATTGAAATAAAGTCTAAAAGATTGCCGAGAATTCTTGTTCGAATTCGAACACAGGCAGGCACAATACTTTGTGTAATTTATTTCATCACCGCTGCTCTCAAAACGGTGTAGGAAAACATCGTGAGGAAACCGGCAGAATTAGAACAAAGAATAGAACTTAGAAACAAAATATTCGAAGACATGTGACATAGATCTACCAACCCGCACTGAGCCTGCGTGGTGGATGATAGTCCAATGGGAACGTTTATAGACTGATGATGATGATGAATGTATAGTACTAGTTTCTAAATTGCACACACATATCATACAAAGGTCAAGAGCACAGAGTCACAAGAGCCAATGGGGTTGTTTCCTGGAAACTTCGCCGCGAGATGGCGCTGGTGTTTGGCTACACATGTCAAATTTTATGAAATAAACGTTTGCATTGTGTGGACGATTTTTTAAGTATTTGCGCGGGTTTTTTAACTCAATTTGTCGCTGCACAATGTATGCTACCTGGCGTATCACCCAGTTGAAGGAGGAATTGAAAAAACCAGGAGCAACGCAACAAGTAAAGAAAGTGGAGCTTGTCGAAAGTTACAATAGATTTAACATTTCATCGACTTTTAGCTGTTTTCTGGGCAATATTATGGTTCTACAAGTTGTAAAATAAACTTCACTCACTAACTTCTTGCTTTTTAATGATCTAATGCTAAACAAACTAAGGTAATACATCATTTGTTAAAATGTTACAAAATGTATAGTTATTTGAAAAGTACCAATTCTTCTATGTTCATGTCTGGAATAAGATCAAAGCTGGTAGATGGCAGTGGTTCGTTTGATAATAAAGGGCTTGATAATAAGCAACGCCTTGCATTTCTCTGTTGCAATCGCTCAGTTCGAGCTGAGGTGACACTCTGTGATTCATTCCAACAAAATATAGAGGGCACAGCAGATTTCTTCAAATTTTGCGTTGGAGTGGAAAGCCTGAAACAATATTGGGTGATGTTAATACTTGGCATATATCAGTGCGGCTTAAATCCCCCATGAGCGAACGTTGACTTGAAGTGGGAGAAACCGAGTCAACGTTCGACCCTTGTTTCTCCCACACATTCAAATTATTAACAAAAGTCCGAATTAATAATAGGTATCGTACTAACCTGTCGCCTTAGAAATGGTCTCGTAGTCTGTTTCGTTGAAATGTTTCCCACGTAACCTCGAAAAATTACTTCTTTTGTTTTTTTAGGGTTCCGTACCTCAAAAGGAAAAAACGGAACCCTTATAGGATCACTTTGTTGTCCGTCTGTCTGTCTGTCTGTCAAGACCTTATTTCTCAGGAACGCGTGGAGGTATCAAGCTGAAATTCATATCAAATACTCAAGTCTATGGTCTCTTGGAGCTGTGAAAAAATCAAACTTCTAAGTCAACGCGATCAAAAGATACTCCCGTTTATGCCGCAAATTTTCGACACTCGCAAGGGAATCAAAACCTACAGGGTACTTCCCGTGAACTCAGAATCTTGAAATTTGGTACGAAGCAACGTCGTAAAGCATAGATAAAGGAATAATTACGAAAACCATAAATTTTTAGTTACATCAAGATACTCCCGTTTATGCCGCAAATTTTCGACACTCGCAAGGGAATCAAAACCTACAGGGTACTTCCCGTGAACTCAGAATCTTGAAATTTGGTACGAAGCAACGTCTTATAGCATAGATAAAGGAATAATTACGAAAACCATAAATTTTTAGTTACATCACATAATATATTTTTTTTACGGAACCCTCGGTGCGCGAGCCCGACTCGCACTTGGCCGGTTTTTTAGTTTCAGTGCCTTTTCCCACTTTCTCTGCATGCGCAAATTTCTTGGAAATCTGACAACGCCTATTTCTTTGCATCCAAAGGCGACACAACGACCCATAATATTGAAAAAAGTCACAAAATATTAAGATATTGTTCAATTTATATGGAGTTAGACAGTTTGTTTGTAGCCAACGTACAGCGCCCTCTACGTGGAACTATTTGACAGTTTTCTTCCCCATTGTGAGAATTCCCGAGAATCCTTCTAAAGATTCGCTACTAAGTTTATTGACTCGTATCTAGTCTATATCTTACACAATTAGCACAAAGTTCATTTTCCTTCAAAAGATTTCTTCGTTACATCATTTTCTCCCATTCCATTCCGCGAAAAAGTAAATTGAACCTTAACGACCTACGACCTTCCTCGAAATGCGACATATGTTTGATTTGTAGATAAAGTTATTATTATTGTAATAAAAATAATGTTTTTACGAACTATTACATTGTGTTTTGGTAACGATGAGGGCGTGATAATTATATTAATAATTATTATTTTTTTATGTCAACTGGGCTTTCACATGCAATAGAGTATTTTGTATTTTAGAAATATTGAGTATCGTCACGCCTATCTTTAACAGAGGTTACAGAGGTGTGCTATTCTGTTGCGTTCACTAGTTCACCTGAGTCAAAATGAGCGCACGGCTACTTGACTACTGTTAAAATTCATGAAAATCTTATATGTTATTTCAAAGAACTAACAGAAATAACACGATGTGTGAAAAAATAAATAAAGTCGATAAAAAAATGGAGTAGCTACATGCTTTAGAAGTTTTTAGTGGTCCTTTTGTGCTACGTAACTACGGCGGTACGAAATAAAACGTCACGTTTCTGTCACGCTGTCTTTGTCTAACACGTCATTTAAAATCACTTAAAACTAAGCCTTTTTTTGATCGATTTCATTACTTTTTACCCGACTACGGCAAAGCCAAAGGAGGGTTATGATTTTGACTGGTTCACACATCGTGTTATTTCTGCTAGTTCTTTGAAATAACATTACATATTCGTGAATTTTTAACAGTAGGTAGTCAAATAGCCAATTGCTCTGCACTCTGCAGCAACGTTTTTGTAGAAATACTCTTGATAAGTGCATGTTTACAGGCGGGGCGTCGCGCGGCGCGTGCTGCGTTTTTAAGAGGAAATGCGAGTGCTGTCTCTTTCTACTATCGCTGTCTCTCTCCGTCCTCCTGCCCTCAAATTCGTGCGATAAGGACAACTGTAGAAAAAAGTTAGAATTCGAGGTTTGGCTCTCGCCTATTTCCTCCTCCAATATTGAACCAATTTAAAAGATATTTTAGACAATGAATAAGGAGGTTATATACTACGCCGCTATGTTTTTCTTTTTTCGTTAATAGTTGTCAAATTTGTACACCTAGGACTCTGTTAACAGCGATCTAAACAAGCAATTTTGAGCATTTTTTGAGGGTTCTAGTGCTTATAAAAATAATTTATCACCAAAAAGGAAAACATAGGGGCATAGCATAGAAATAGTTAATCCTTACATAGTATAAAACAAAGTCGTGTCTGTTTGTTTGTTTGTTTGTCTGTATGCTTAAATCTTTAAAACTACGCAACGGATTTTGATGCGGTTTTTTTTAATAGATAGAGTGATTCAAGAGGAAGGTTTTAGTATATAATTTGAACGACATCCACGCGGGTGAAGCCGCGGGCATCAGCTAGTATTTATTATTCTGTAAAAAACCATTGCTCTAGGGTCATTAACCAAAAAGAAAACAGGCGAGAGCGTTTGTATGGAGAAAAGACCACTCGCGTTTCCTCTTAATTCAAACTCATGGCGATGTGTGAAAACGTTAACGATTTCAAACGTCGATTTTACGAGAAGTGATTTTTCGCTCGATAGTTTAAAATGCAGCGTTTGGTACGGTGGATCCGTCTCTCAGTAAATTAATGAAAAAGTACGAGACGAGACTTCTGCACGCGCCGCGCGCCGCGCGACGCCCCGCGTCTCCGTAAACGAGCCCTTAAGGTGGCGGTTCGCGCCGCGACAGAGACGGGAGACCGAGACAGGAGACTGAGACCAGAGACAGCGACCATTACTTGACGTACGTTTCTCGCGTCTCGGTCTCCTGTCTCTGTCTCACTCGCGAACTGTCGCGTATATATTGCCTAACGTCAAGTAATGGTCGCTGTCTCTGGTCTCAGTCTCCTGTCTCGGTCTCCCGTCTCTGTCGCGGCGCGAACCGCCACCTTTAGGCTGGCACAAGAGCGTGGAGCTGTGGAGCTAGACACAAGCAAAGAGAGGCCTTATACTTAACAGTGGATGAAGTCGGACTGTCGATGATGATGAATGTTTTTGCATAACCTTTAACTAATTATTATATTTTTCTTTTTCAGGTAAGTTCCAGGAAAGACAGACTTTCATCAAGGATAAAGGTATAAAATAATTATTAAGTTAACGGGACTGCTTTAAATATTATTACCCGCATCGTTCAGGAATATCTCAGTAGCAGCCACACACAGTCGGTTTTTTCCGCGGTTGATAGCAATAGGTTCGCCTTCTTTTACATGCTTCCTAAATCCTAAACATAACTGGCGAAATGTACTCAGGTAAACCTCTGCCTAGCACTTCGGAGATTACAGGCGTGATGTTACATCCATTAAAAATCCAGAAAAACACACTCCCAAAAAAAACCTCATACAAAAATCATCCACCGTTCACCCATCCGAGCTCTCGAGAGCTCAGAAGCAATTTGTCCATGTCACTCGATCACCGTCCGACCGTCCGACACGTCCGATAAGTTGGATATGTCGGTCGATGCATCCGATGACGTTTCGTTCCCACTGACGTTTGATGGAGAGTACAGCGATGGATATGCCAGGACTTGAAAAACGGACGGATTTTAAAGTAGTTGTTGGTCTAGGTTTGGTATGGATGTTTTTTAACTGGCTAGTACTTTGTTTGTGACTTCGTCCGGAATGTTGTGATAACTCAGATAATAGCAATGATATAAAATATATGTCTTGAGTTTTTATTTGGTTTGAAAAATCACGGCTTACGGTAAAACTCAATGTAACGCGCTCACAACATTGCGCTAATTGGTACAAAAGTTAGTATGTTATTACTAGCCATCTGTGTCCCACTGCAGGGCAAAGGCCTCCCTTCCCTCTTTCCACTTATCCCTATCCAATGATGTTATTTGCCAATCCTTGCGAAAAGAGTCGAGTTCGTCCCGCCATCTTCTTCTGGGCCTGCCGCGTTGTCGTTTGCTGCTGTTTGGGACCCATTGTGTGGTTACTTTAGCCCATAGCTCCTCCGGCATGCGGCAGATGTGGCCAGCCCAGTTCCATTTAAGCTTGGCAGCCGTGTGACCTACGTCGGCAATTTGAGTTTTGGAACGCAGTATCGAGTTCCTTATTTGGTCAGTAATCTTGACTCCGAGGATACTACGCTCCATTGCTCGCTGTAGTTATTATGTACTTATAAAAAAAAAAACTATTTTAGGCTTTGACCTCCGCTATCTCCAAAACTAGAAGGTTCCTAAGAATGGTCCAGGACAAAGCAATGATTGCAATGTCTGGGAGGAGAAGTACATACTTTAACTTGAGAACTTTACTATAAAAAACTTCGTGACCCATTTGCTATTCAAAACATCCACATGGTTTGAGTTCCATTTACAATAATTTTTGCGTAGGGTTACTTAGGTTGATGAACACATGGTTGACGGTTTCCCTCCGTTTGCACCCCGTATATGCACTGTAATCTGTATCTAGCTGTTCCTACCCTAGGCTGGGGGGCGACGCAAGGTTCGTACCGCGCATGCGCGAAACCAAGCCACGTGAATTAGTTGAATCGTTCGCAGTCCGATGAGGACCAGCGGACGCGCCAGACGCGACGCCCACTGGTCTTCATTGTTGATAATCCCCTAGCTCTTACCAAATATTGGAGATGTTTATGTGTTTACTAAAAAATAATTAAAATATTAAATGATTGTGTTACTGTAATAAGATATAATTGCGTTTTTGATTAAAAAAAAATCGTTTTTATGTAGGTATTTTTTTATTTAAGTCGAGTGTGCGTAGTGCGTATGTCTGTCTGTGGCATCGTGGCTACCGAACGCATGAACCGATTTTGATTTTGTTTTTTATTTTGTTTGAATGGTGAATTAGTCGGGAGTGTTCTTAGCTAGACAGGGAGGGTGGAAAACGGGATGAATAAATGATAGTTAACGAATATATCCGAGTGGGGTATCAAATGAAAGGGTTTGAAAAAGAGATTATAAAAATACATATATACAAGTTGTATATATTTTTATAAGATTATAAAAATATATACAAGTTGTATTATATTTTTATAATCCCCTTTATATGTTTAAAAAGAAATTCAAAGTGACAAATCTTATAAAAATAGGGTTCCGTCCGTTTCGTTTTGGTACGGAACCCTTCATGTGCGAGTCCGACTGGCACTTGGCCAGTTTTTTTTGTTTATATTACCTACTGGGTAACACTGGTTAGCAAGATTAGTTGTCCTTGTCACACCTGTTAGTTTACACTTTAAAAAAGTAAAAAAAAAAAGAAAGTTTTTTCATATTTATTAATTGATTGAATATATGCTCGATCACGTAAAGAAATCTAGCTCAACTTACCACGTGTCTGCCTAGACATTTTTCTCCACTGTACGATCTATTCTCAGATATTTATTTAAGTACTAGACAACTGGCTACATCAATAAAATCATAGAAACTTGTACAGATGCTGTGTCTTCCATATAAGAGACGATCCTCAAAGGTATGTTAAACAGAGCACTATGTATATATAAATATATATACTTAATGTCAAAGACTTCTGTTTATCATATATCTTTGTGACAAATGGACATACATACAATAATTATGTCCAGTGAATAATGCGCAGTTTTCGCGAAAACTTCACGCCTTTTACTCATTGAGGGATGAATTGATTAGTACTTTTGTATAGAAAGACAGGAGAAGTAGTCATCGTCATCTGCCTAGCCTTTGTTGGGGTCAGCGGAGTCATACTGGATGCAGTTGAATTCCTGTATTTTTAAATGGATCGATATAATAATCCCTATCTGACTTTTACAACCCAGTTAGTAATGGATTTAAGGGTTTTGTTTTGTTTTGTTTTTTTTTTGTTTGTCGTGGGTTACTTTGTGTAATTTATTTCATCACCACTGCTCTCAAAACGGCGAAGGAAAACATCGTGAGGAAACCGGCATGTCTTAGAACCAAAAATTCGAAGATATGCGTCTGCGACATCTATCAATCCGCACTGGGCCCGCGTGGTGGATTATAGCCCATCCCTCTCCTAGAGAGGAGGCCTGAGTCACTGAGTCCCTGCAATGGGAACAATTATAGGCTGATGATGATGATGAGTAATGGATAATATGATACCTCTTGCTAAAACAGGTATTGTCCACAAAAAAAAACATTTTGTTTTCATAGATTGTGTGAGGTATATTATGAAACAGAAAGGAGTAAATGCCACCGTGGTCCGTGACGTCTAAGAGGGAAGTATGGATGGAAAAAACGTGTTGCGCCGACCCCAAATGACATGGGATAAGGGCATGAAGATGATGATGATTTTGGATTACGAAGACCGATTAAGCTCTGCATAACCAAATTAAGCTACAGATATCATCATCATTTCAGCCGAAAGACGTCCACTGCTGGACATGGGCCTCCCCTAGGTGTCGCCACATTGACCGGTCCCGCGCGTCTCTCATCCAGCGAATCCCCGCAACCTTCACCAGGTCATAGCTCAGGGGCCGTATTTTTGAATCAATAGAATTCCAAATCGTGTACGAAATCGCAGAATTCATCACGTCATTTCCCTCATTTCTACTAGTAGAATATCGGGAACGAGTGGGTCGGACCACTCGTTGCAAAATTCACGGGTATGAATATTCAAAAATAGCGATTTCGTACGGATTCGCATACGAATTCTGCGATTTCGTACACGATTTGGAATTCTATTGATTCAAAAATACGGTCCCAGAGCTATTCACAAATAATCGAATTGTCTGCCTGTCTATTTCGCTCACTTTCATTATGCCATAAAAGATAGACATAAAGCTATGCTGATCTCTCATTGTACGGAAAGCTAGGTCTGGTTATACTGATCCCGTTGGGGCTGCGGATTGATCGAAAGAGATACCTCGGCACAAGGGCTAAGAAGGAACATGGGTAGTTTTTAGTCAGTAGAAGTCTGACACTACTCTAAATGACTCCTCATTTGATGATATCCAACACTCCAAAAAAAAAAGTTACTAATACTTACTGGATTTATATACCTAGCTCGATGCCACCATGCGTACAATCTACTTACTTATATCCAACATTACAGTGGTCCAAAAAGTTGTGTAACGTTTCTAATCTAGAGATACACGTGTATTTGAGAACCTCTTCCCTTTTTCCGTCGGTTAAAGAACCTGCGGCCACATCTTGCCACTTAAACATTGCCCCAATTACCCCCTTCCTAATTCTACAGCACATTTCCACCTAATTGACAACTGTTTATAACGGCCATCAAATTATTTTATCGACAAAATGTCGCCCAAATACAAAGACGGCCCTTTGGCATGACCGACCCATAGTCACACTAAACTACCACACCAGTGTGACTATGGTTAATTCTATTTATCCGTAGTCACACTGGTATGACTACGGATAATTTAACCTGATCCCTAGTCACACTGGTGTGACAACGGCTGATCCGTAGTCACACTGGTATGACTACGGATAATTTAACCTGATCCCTAGTCACACTGGTGTGACTACGGCTGATCCGTAGTCACACTGGTATGACTACGGATAATTTAACCTGATCCCTAGTCACACTGGTGTGACTACGGCTGATCCGTAGTCACACTGGTATGACTACGGACAATTTAACCTGATCCGTAGTCACACCATCACACCATTGACCCAATTAGTGTCTTTTATTTGGGTTTCTAGTCACACTGGTGTGGTAGTTTAGTGTGACTATGGGTCGGTCACGGCTTTTTTTGTCCCAACCGATCCTAGTCACACCAAATTGCGACACCAGCATGACTATGGTTCATTTTATTTATCAGTCAGGCCCCGTTCTCACTGTGTCGTGACGATTAATTTATCGTCGGAAGACTATTTTCTCTAGCTGTTCCCAATAGAACGACTGTTTGTCGTCAACATTTTTTATCGTTAAACGACTATCGTACTAGCTGTTCCCATAAGATCGCGACGACATTTCACGGCAGTCGCTTTGTTGTTTGCACATCAGCAAGCTACAACTAATTTCATGATAATTCAATTTTTTTGTTTATTTATGATATTGTCTAGTTTGTTAACTTAATTATTTGAATTTTTAAATTTTTTTCTATTTCCTTTATAATTAGTTCAGTTAAAGCTAACATGCTACCCTTACTTGGGAAGAGACTGGACTCCATGACACACGACACAGGGTATCCTAGTGTGGAGTCCAGGGAATTTGTAAAAATCTAGCGCTTAAGGATCATTGTCTTTTGTTACTAGCTTTTTAATATTGCACCTTGATATGCGAACTGATATTTTTTTTTATTATTAAATTCGCATCACCCCGAAAAGTTCTGGAGTGGCGACCGCGAACCGGAAGACGTTGCGTTGGAAGACCTCCCACTAGGTGAACCGATGACCTGGTGAAGGTTGCGGGAATCCGCTGGATGCGAGTCGCACGGGACCGGTCAATGTGGCGACACTTGGGGGAGGCCTATGTCCAGGACGTCTTTCGGCTGAAATGATGATGATCATGATGACCTTTTGAGAAGGTCATTCTGCGAAAGCGACATTATGAGAAAGATACATTTTACTACCAGTAGACATTTTGCGAAAGCGACGTTTTGCGCCTGAGCCATCATTTCACGTCCACCTTGCGCAAGAGTTGTTCTGACACGCACAAAGCGAGCCGAGTATAGGCGTGGATGGCGCGGGGGTGCGAGTGGGAAAGACAGTCGTGGTCACGACACTATAAAAATCAAAATTGTATTTAATTTTAAAAAATATATATTAATATTAAATAATGGCATTCTTCTAAATTTACAAACAACAAACAAGGGACAACCTTTGTTTTTCCTGTGTTTGTCTTTGCAAAGACAAAGGAATAACAGTATTATATACACTTACAAATTAAAATAACATGAAGTAACTAACTCAAAAATAAACTTTTCGTTTCGTTTTTCAATACAATTTTGAAGAAATAAAATAAAAGAACGCAAAATATTTTTGTCATGAATTATTAGGAAACTCATCATCATCTGCCTGGCCTTTTCCCAACTATGTTGGGTTCGGCTTCCAGTCTTACAACTACTTACAAGGTGCAGCTTGTTACCAGTATTTTACATTGAGAGACTGCCTATCAGACCTCCACAACCCAGTTAAGTAGTACCGGGTAATTAATACGATATCTATTGGTAAGACTGGTTGTCAGACTTTTTGGGAGAAAGACGGAGACGACAGACGCTTTTAAAGTTCTCAATACGTCACGCCGTGGTTTTTAGTGCGTTCTGACGTCACGAGCCCCCACTTCCGAGTTTTGATGCATTTTATATTGACAACTGACGGACTAAATAGATTTGCAATTTATTGATGGTGGAAACTAGCCTATTGTCCGTAGTCACACCAGTGTGACTACGGATCAGCCGTTGTCACACCAGTGTGACTACGGATCAGCCGTTGTCACACCAGTGTGACTAGGGATCAGGTTAAATTATCCGTAGTCATACCAGTGTGACTACGGTTCAGCCGTAGTCACACCAGTGTGACTACGGATCAGGTTAAATTATCCATAGTCACACTAGTGTGACTACGGATCAGCCGTAGTCACACTGGTGTGACTACGGATCAGGTAAAATTATCCATAGTCACACTAGTGTGACTACGGATCAGCCGTAGTCACACCAGTGTGACTACGGATAAATAAAATTAACCATAGTCACACTGGTGTGGTAGTTTAGTGTGACTATGGGTCGGTCACGCCCTTTGGCCCATTAGTTTAAGGGGCGCCGTACAACGGGGTGGCAAAGAATCCTTGAAATTATGACTTGACACGAGTAAGAATTTTGTCAAGTAAAATACGTAGATTTAAAAAAAAAAAGATTTTGGGAAAAGGCTAGGCAGGTAATGACAGGCTGATCTGTGCTTTACTAGGCTGAGCCTTATTTTTTTTTGCGTTTTGGGAAATCATTAAAATGATTTATTATCCCCCCCCCCCCCACCCCTCTTATTTATTACTAGCCTTTGCCCGCGACTTCGTTCGCGTGGAATAGTGACTTCCGGCAGATTTTTGGTTTATCTCGCGAAAAAAAAAACTATCCTATGTCCTTTCTCAAAATCCAAACTATGTCTGTACCAAATTTCACACAAATCGGTTCAGTAGTTTAGGCGTGAAGCAAAGACAGAAAGACAGACAGACACAGTTACTTTCTCATTTATAATATTAGTTAGGATAGGATATTTTATGCTCCTCCCACTCTGGCCTAAGTGGAAGAGAGTGCTCGAAAAAGGTACCGCGGCCCTGGAATACAAAGGGGTAAGAAGGAACATGGTTAACTTTAAGTCAGTAGAAGTCTGACACTCCCTTCCGCTCTGTCCGGAGCGGGAGGAGTCAGTTAATGATTTCCCACCAACCAAAAAAAGCTCAAGTCATTCTACAAATCTGCCTAAAATCCGTATTCCTTAACCAAGTACACGCCACACTTTAACCGAAAGTTACAATTGTAAGGGATACCAAGTTCTCAAGTTAAATTAACTTGTTTGTATAATTCCTCGACCATTAGACTGGCTACAATTGGCCCGTTTTCTTAGAAATACGATATTTATTCAACAAGCCAAGTATTTCGTCTTAAAAGGTAGATTGGGTTGCAAGGTGACAAATTCTACTTGACGTTTTGTCCGGCACTTAAGGGTGAAAGTGTTGCCCTATTTTTAGGTTAGGTTTTTTTTTACTTTTTCTTGTTCTTTTCTGTGGGTTTAAGAGTGTAGTTTTTAGGGTTCCGTACAAAAAGATAAAACGTTACCCTTACAGGATCACTCGTGTGTCTGTCTGTCTGTCCGACCATTCCCCCCTATAATTTTTTTTTTATGTTGGCAATTCATCAAATGACTCCTCCCGCTCTGGGCAGAACGGTAGCGAGTGTCAGACTTCTACTGACTAAAAACCACCCATGTTCCTTCTTAGCCCTTGCGCCGAGGCCGCGGTATCTCTTCCGAACAACCCGCCACCCCGACGGGCTCTGCCTAACCCTTCGTGGATTACATGCATGACGTTAATATTAATTTAAACTAACATTATTATCCTGCAAGCCATATTCATCCTTCTTTAAAAGAAAATGCCTCAGATCCATATAAGAAGCATGTAAGTAATGCCAGCTATTTTCCCGAGATATGTTTAAAATCTGTGCAGCCGGGACCGGGAGCCGGGCTGCTGGCTCGTCCCCGCTATCCCGTTGTGTAGTAAAAACAATATTTGTCATACTTTGACTGATATTTTATGGCTAGGGATGGGGTAGGGTT
Organism: Diarsia mendica; assembly: GCA_949316265.1. Taxonomy (NCBI): domain Eukaryota; kingdom Metazoa; phylum Arthropoda; class Insecta; order Lepidoptera; family Noctuidae; genus Diarsia; species Diarsia mendica. The sequence continues at coordinate 5,365,128 of OX438916.1, forward strand.
TGTCGATATCGATAAGTTTTTTTTTTGTTTTTGTTCTTAGGAGGGAAGAATTGCTTGTGATTAAAAGAGTCACCATCATCATCAGCCTAACCTTGGCTTCCAGTCTTACTGGAGGCACCTGAATACCAGTATTTTACATTGAGCGACTGCTTTGATTAAAAGATGGATGAATGTAAATGTTGATTGAAACAATGGATTTGGATAAATTATAGGAGTGATATGAAAGAAAAAAGATAAATGATAGCGTGGTGGTTGACAGAGGAGAATGGAAGATCCAAGTAACAAGGGACAAGGGCAGTAAGGAGGAAACTCGTGTATGTAATGGATGGTTACAAATGCTTATGTTCATCATCATTCATCATTTCTGCCAGGAATCAGCCACCGTTGGGGATAGGCCTCCCCTTTTTTCTGCCACTCCTTTCTGATCTGTGCGTCCCTCATCCATCCGCTACCCGCGCTCCTGATAATATCGTCGACCCAACGCGCTTTTGGACGGCCCTGGTTTCTATAGCCCAACCTTGGCCACCATTCCAGATGGCCGATGGAGTAAGATTCTGACCGAATGATTATGTTAGCAGCGATAATTATGACGTACCGGTGCGCAAAACCCTCTACTTATGATATTAATTACGACACATGATGAAGCACGTTAAGCTGTTGGTCCTGTTTGTGTTTGTAGATATTTGGCAGTCGTTAGGGATAGTCCGAAAACCGAACCAGTGACAACCAGACTTTCTGGATATCGTATTACCCAGTAACTGCGTTGTATAGGTAAGGGCGCGTACACATATAGGTCCGTTTTTACTGGATCCGTTTTAACGGATCAGAATTGGACCGGAGCGACATGATTACTGAATCCGGAATACTGTTTTGTGTGTGAACTCGCTCATGCAACTCCATACGCCATCAAATAACGGACCTGTAAAACGGATCGCTATGTGTACGAGCCCTAAGATGAAACAGTCGCTAAATGTAAAATACTGGTATTCAGTTGAACTACGCCGATTTCCGCTCTTAAATGTATTTTAAACTTGTGTTATTTCAGTTTTTTTTATTAAACAGAGTAAGTACCTGCACACTTAAACCCAAAAAGGCATACGTCAGTTTTCATAAAACAAATAAATTACCAAACAAACAAAATTAAATTCGAACCGCTCCACAAACACCACCATATTGCTAGTTCGCACTGAAATAACAATTGAAACGGGAAGTAGGCAGTAATAGTAGTAATCTGGGTTAACTGCCCTCATTATGTATTACATTACCAGTGTCGCCATAATGACCAATACTGGAGTGTTATTGGAATTATACCCAGTTGCTGTGGTTATGTTAATCTTATCGTGTTCTGTTTATGACTGTGCTGAACTTTAGTTACAAATATCTTTGTTTTCTGCATACTACTACTACGCAATTTATTCAAAAAATAGTTTTGATACCGAATATGGATCTTACGTAGAAATAAAGAAATATAATCATGTTTATTTGTCCAGAGACTTGACTTCACATTACATGGCAAAATCAAAATCTAGCAAAACGAAAGCGACGGAAAGTCATTAATATCACACACGTCGTATCGTATCCATCGTAGATTTGGACATATTATGACATTTAGTTTTGTATTTTTTACTAAATCACCAAAAAAATGCATGCCAAAATACGTGTTTTAAAAAATAAATATCGAAATATCGATAAACAAAATGCGACGCTACCCCATCCCTACCTCGCAATGGCACCGCGGGACCTGAGACAAGAAAAACGTCTTTATAACACACCTGAGCTCGGCGGACACTACCGCGACCAACCTTCTTGGTACTTTACGATGTACAACAATTTTGCAGGTGACTGTCATCGTAAAAAATTACCATGTCACTTTAGTTCAGGCTATTAAATCTGGTACGTAATGGAATTTATTTAAAGTACATTGTAGTTTTAAAATGTCCTGTTGTGTGTGTTGTGTATTTGTGGGGAAAGTGAGGACGTGAATTACGGGAGAGATGGAGGGAGCCTTTGCCAAGCATTAGGGTGGGGCGATACGAGCTAGTAATAATTATAAAAAGAGATTATTAGCAACAACTTTGGGCGATTATTATCAACAATTTAATTTCATAATAAAGTGAACTTAGTGTCCATGGTCACTTTTACATGCATTAAGAAATGATATGACATAACTCAGCAAGTACCGAAGTAAAGTGATTAAAAATCATACGTGATCGCCGCGCAAGCTTCCTCGAGCGCAAGGTTTATTGAAATGATTATTTCGATAATAATCATTTCAATAAACCTGGTCCTGGTTTAACGGTGAAATCGGTGTACATACATTTCAGAAGTAAGTTAATAAAACATATTCAGTCAATATTGACCTAGCCGAAATAATGTACAAAAAAATCACGGTCTTTCTTGCGTAGTTCTACCTACCGATCTAAAATGAGAAACGTACCTATATTATTGTTATAAATTCTTTCAGAAAGTGTGTTGAAGCGTGGAAAATTGACGGGTCGGGTGAAGTCGGGTCAGAACGGGCTCTTTACCTGATTAACGAACCGTATGGGTCCGTTCTCCTCTCGAGGTTAATTTTACAAATGAAACTAACAGATGAAGAGTTTCTCGATTGGCTGTTATTTATCGTATCTTTGGTTTTCTAGGTAAATTGTGAGCGTTCCATCTGAATAAATAAGGTTTATTTTGTTATTTGTTTGAAGTGGACTGATTTGGAAAACAAAAGGGGATGTGAAAGTATGTTGACTATTATACTCGATCATATTCTGTGAATTTCAGCAACAAAACATTGAAGCTTGTTCAAATTGTAGTCTTAAATGTCTAACGACGAGCTGTTGGTCAAAATAACCAAGTTGTGCAGCCCTGACGCAGCCAGAATGCGACGCGGTAGACTTCATATGACATGGCGAGACGCGATGTACAAAATCAACGACCAGTGGTCCACAATGGCACAGGATCGAAAGATTTGAAGGTCATGGGAGGAGGCCTTTGCCCAACAGTGGGATGACACAGGCTAACAGTAATACTTGAGATCGACTATACACGTGTATTTCTTTAATTCTTGGTCACGCAATCCAATCTTTCTTCCTCCACAATAACATAAAATAAAAACGTATCTCAGCCGCAAGTATCAAGATTGTCCCGTCCGTCTACACGACAGGTGCGGCCTCAGATACAATTACGAACATTATAATTTTTTACGGAGGGATTTGTTTTATTTCGCAAGGAACCTTGAATGTTAGGGCGTTGCTTAGAAATGTACTATAGTCTATTGATTTTGTTTGGGTCTTGAGTAACTTATTGTGTTTAGCGTGAGTGAAGCGCGATTGAAAAAAGGATTCATAAAAAAAAATAAAACTTTGCCCCACACTAGAAATTTCTCCTGTATCGTGGGTGCGTTCACAGAAATTTAAATTCACATACACAAATACTCAGACCCGAAACAACTGTCCGAGGCCATTACAAATATTTGTTCCGTGCGGAGATCGGACCCGCGAAACGTAGCCACTACGTCAATCGTGCCGTCAAATCGCCATCGTCAACCATTATAAGCATTTGGTGGTTGACTTCCAGTCTAACCAGATGAAGCTGAATATCATCTGACCTCTGCAACCTCATTAATGGGTAACACGATAATCCTCGGTAAGATAAGTATGAGCCATGCCATCATCGTTCTCCTACTCATCATCATCTGCCTAGCCTTTTCCCAACTATATTGGGGTCGGCTGAATACTTACCAGTATTTTACATGGAGCAACTGCCTATCTGACCTCCACAACCCAGTTAATACTAGGTAATACAATACCCTTTGGTTAGACTGGATGTCAGAATTTCAGGTCACTGACTACGTGTAACGACTGCCAAAGATCTATATATATGGCAGCCGGGACCAACAGCTTAACGTGCTTTCCGAGGCACGGAGGAAACTCGGTATGTCGTCGGTCACCCATCCACAGACCGACCTAGGCAAGCACAGCTTTACCTAAAGATTGACCTAAGTGGCAGTTCTTATTATGCCACGAGCTCCTCTTAAGCCACGAGCTCATCTTAGCCACGAGCTCATCTTAAGCCACGAGCTCATCTTAAGCCACGAGCTCATCTTAAGCCACGAGCTCATCTTAAGCCACGAGCTCATCTTAAGCCACGAGCTCATCTTAAGCCACGAGCTCATCTTAAGCCACAAGCTCATCTTAAGCGACGAGCTCATCTTAAGCCACGAGCTCCTCTTAAGCCACGAGCTCCTCCTCATCATTCTCCTACTCTTATCCCAATTTATTTGGGGTCGGTGCAGCTGCAGCATAAATCTTCTTCTTCCATATTACTCGTCACCTCATTAGACAGCTCCTTTCGTGAAAAAAATCGAAAGGTGTTGCATTATGAACCCATAAACATATAACATCACGACTGTAATCCCCCGAAGGGTTAAGCAGACGTTTACACCCACATTTCGCCAGTTACGTTTAAGTCCATCCCATGTAATAGGGGGCGAGCCTATTGCCATCAAATATCATTATGTATCTACGGAATCTACCATGGTTTATTTTCGCTATAACCCACCACATCAGATTGGTAAATGAGAATAACATTCTAGACTTATCGGCATACACTAAATACAGTACTACTTTATTTGTAGACCAGAAACTAAACTTCAGACTGCGTCAAAAATGTCACACAATTATCTCCGAACAGGTAAACTTTCATTAGTGTAACTTTTAGCTCCGAAAACAAAATAGACTGCAAAAAGCCGAACTAAAGCCTTTAGCCCGTCACCACAACTGCAAATAGAACAAGAAATAAAACCTTTATATATGGACAAAACTCTAGGAAAAGCCAGTTTCAGAATGGTTTCAGACGAATCCTAAATAATCACAGGCCAATTATAGTAGGCAGTGGTTGCCCAGTGGTGAGGCAGCGAAACCAGGCACAAAGTAATCGTCACCGCTGCTCTTAAAACGGTGAAGGAAAACATCGTGAGGAAACCGGCATGTAAGAACCAAAAAAATCGAAGACATGTGACATCTACCAACCCGCACTGGGCCGCGGGTGGAATTATAGCCCATCCCTCTCATGGAGAGGAGGCCTGAGTCCCTGCAGTGGGAACATTATAGGCTGATGATGAAGATTGCTTTTGCGCTGCCTATCGAGGAACGAAAGGCACGTAAAGCCGTTGATTCCTGATGTCATTTTTATATTTTCGTCAGCCGTTGGGAGTAGCCAGAAAGCCCGAAAGTTTGACAACCAGTCTCATCATCATCATTTCAGCCATAAGACGTCCACTGCTGGACATAGGCCTCCCCCAGGTGTCGCTACATTGACCGGTCCCGTGCGTCTCTCATCCAGCGGGTCCCCGCAACCTTGACCAGGTCGTCGGTCCACCTGGTGGGAGGCCTTCCAACGCAACGTCTTCCGGTTCGCGGTCGCCATTCCAGAACTTTTCGGCCCCATCGGCCATCCGTTCTGCGAGCAATGTGCCCTGCCCATTGCCACTTAAGTCTGGCGATTCTTCAAGCTACGTCGTCGGTAACCTTGGTTCTCAAGCGGATGTCCTCATTTCTGATTCGATCACGCAAGGAAACTCCGAGCATAGCCCTCTCCATTGCCCTTTGGGTGACTTTGAGCTTTCTGATGAGGCCCATTGTGAGCGACCACGTTAACCAGTCTTACCATATGGTATTAACCAGTACATGGGTTATGGAGGTCAGATACGGCAGTTGTCCCATATAAAATGGTTGGTATTCTTCTGCATCGGGTTAGACTGGAAGCTGACCCCAACATACGGAAAAGACCGCAAAGGCAACTTTATCATCACGACGAAAAGGTTGCCTTTGGCAGGTAAAATAAAACTGAGGAGCCTTATATATTTACTTTATTTTGTTTTTAGTATTTGCTGTTATAGCGGCAACCGAAATAATTAATTTATGAAAATTTCAACTGTCGCGGTTCTTGAGATACAGCCTGATGACAGACAGACGGACGGACAGCGAAGTCTTAGTAATAGGGTCCCATTTTTACCCTTTGGGTACGGAACCATAAAAATAAGCCCTATACACACGAATTTACAGTATTATAAAATTTGACATTAATAGCCTTTTAAATAAATTACCGTTGACATGACTGAAAAATAAATTATAATTGATTAATTAATGATTTATATTACATTGAAATTTCATTATTTACTCGAACTTGACTTTGTATTCTATATAATTATTCTACGAGACTTTTTACAAAAAATCCAATGTTTGTACACCAATTTTATTGGTAGGACATAGAGAGACTAAAATGTATGAATGAATAACACCTTTATTTCAATACCTGTGTTCACAAATAAAGATAATTTGAATTTGAATTTGAATTTGAAAACAAAGTCTCGGAAAAACCAATGTCACACCTAAATTAGTTGTAAAGCTTGCTCGACCTAGACAAACATGTTTAATAGCCGATTAGCCTCAGATAGCCTCACATAGCCTGGCTCTATAGCCAAATTTGTGTAGTCTATAATGTATAATAATAATAATAGCTTGGACCCTGCTCCCGTCACCGGTGGACAACAATTTTTTATATTTTTAAATGTTTTTTTTATAAGTTTGTATTAAATATTTAAAAATGTAAAAAATATGGATGAAAATGAATAAAGGACATAATAATAATAATAATATTTATTTATTTTCAGGCTACTTTGGCCCATAGATAAATACACTAATAATAAATAAAAATAAAATATATTAATTATTATTAAAAAAAAATATATAAAAAAAAAAATATATATATATTATTATTATTTTTTATTTTTTGTTATGTATTTTTTATATAATTATTAATTTGTGTAGTATAGACTACACAAATTGGCTATCGGGTGTACCTTTCAGTGGAAATTGACCTTCCTTTTGATGTATAACCTTTTAGTTTACGGTTCATAACGATTTTGGTTTAATATGATATTATATTGTACTAGCTGATGCCCGCGGTAGTTTTTGAGTATATCGTGAACGGCCAGACAGACGCAGCGGAGGACTTTGTTTTATAATATGTAGTGACTGTATGGCGCAATTAGCTGAATAGTTGTGTGGAAATCGGTTGTCGTGGGATGGGCATGTGATGCGGAGGAAACAGGAAAATGTCGTGAGGAAGGTTTTGATATGAATGTGAAGGGTATAAGAGTACCGTGTCGGCGGCGCGTTCGTGTTCCACGCGCGCCTCAAAAAGATGTCAGCAAGGAGGGGCCCGCAAGGGCCGACGCCCGTCGGGGCCGCGGATTTTTGTACTAGATCATCAGGCGGGGGTCATTTGATGATTTTCCACCAACCAAAAAAAAAAAAAAAAGGGTATAACAGTAGAGGAAAACCAAAGAAACGATGGATGGACTGTGAAAAGGATGATAATTATGGTAAGAAAGGAGTTGTCTAGTGCGAGCAAATAATAGAAGGCGAGCCGAGCCTATTGCAAACAACCAGGCATAAATCCAGACTCCGTCCCTATTACTACGGAGAAATCCTCCCAAACAGAATAACCCAATAACACTTTGCCCGTCCGCGTCCTGGAAATCGAACACCGGACCTTAGGCTTACCAGTCGCGCTTAGAACCACTAGACCAACGCGGCAATATTTCCTCCAATTACGATAAAATCTAACGAGCTTTGTACGTATTTGTAGGCAAAATTACTTAAACAAACAGTAACTAATATTAAGAGTACCCTTTCTACAGCAAACACTCAGTAACTATAATCCCGTTAATTCGATACTGCTCTCGATATACTCGGTAATCGGTAATCAGTAATCGGTTTAATCTCGAGCCATTACTGTAATCGTATAATCGCACAATTGTAAACATTGAGTGGTTTGTGTGTGTATGTGTAAGTATATGTGATCGACGGGAGAAGTCTCGAGTGGTATCGCAGAATATGTGTGGGATACAGGCTGTTGTAAAATTGTTGTCTCTGATTTTTACCCACGACGGAACGGAGAAGGTATATATGCGTTTAGGGTGAGAGGCTGTTTTTTAGGGGGGTAGTTCGGTGGATCATATGTTTGCAGGTCCATCGACTGCAATAACAATGCGGTTTTGATTTTAAGAGTTTCCGAGAATCGAGCTGAGAGGCGTGTGATTGAAGAGGCCTATGTCCAGCAGTGAATTCTGTAAACTGATGAAGCTTGCCTAGGCTGGTCTCGGGACGGCTGACCAACCATTAGGCAGCTACATACCGAATATCATCCGTGCCTCAGAAAGCACGTTAAGACAGTCGTTATAAGTAGCCAGAGGCCTAACATTTTGACAACCAGTCTTGACAAGGGATATCGTGTTACTCAATACAGCAGTGCAAGTACGTAGCACTCGATTCGCTTCGATTCGATAAATCTGACAGTTATTCTGGATAAAATGAGCTTTAATCGAATCGATGTCGCAAGTACGTAAATAATATTTTAACGATCGGTAGAAAACTGTAAAATTTAAACGATTTTATCGAAAATGCAAGTACGAAACGACATTTTGACAGGTGTCGAACGAAATCTTGTCGACGCGTGTTACGTACTTCCAAATTCGATAACAAGCTCGATAAAACTGACAACGATAACGATCTCGATGTCTTATCGATGCAAAGTTCGTACTTGCACTGCTGATACTATTGTTTTATTTTGTGCCTGACTGTACCTACTTTACGCATTATTACTAAGAAAACTTTTTTGTTTCATTCGCGGTTCGAATAAACCCATTCAAATTCTCCTATGGTCGATTCACACCGCGGTCCGAAACAGCCCATTCTTCAGAGCTCTTCTGCGTTTCACACCGCGGTCCGAACCTCTCGTGGTGCGAAACGACGAACGACCCTTTGTATCATCCCACTACTGGGCAAAGGCTCCCAGTTGTTTCGATCGAACGCCAATATGGACCACTGGTCACTAGTACTTGTATCCATCTTCTCGAGGTCTACTGCGACGCCTTCTGAGTCTGTACCAAAACTAACTCCATGAAAACTACTAGTATTCAGCTGTATCCTGTTAGACTGGAAGCCGACCCCAACATAGTTAGAATGAATAAATTATTCCTCGTAGATACACTTTCCTCGTAGATACACTTTTGAAAAACACTCGCTTCAGTTCCTGTAAGATACACTTTCGTTTAGTACAGCAAAACAGAAAATAGTAAGGCTAGACTACTAAATAAAATAATTAGGAATTCACTACTGCCAAACTACAAAGTTGTTTTGCAAGCTCCGATTTAGGACTTTACTCGTACAAAATAATCTGAATTTAATCTGTCCAAAAGCTTCAAAACCAATAAATTATTGAAACATCTTGTATCGTAAGAGGGCGGGTCGAGTAAGCTCATTGAACAATTGATACTGTCAAATACAATTGTATGTTATAATGTGACGCTCTCGGGATATGTCGAGTGGTTTGGGAACCGAATTGACAATGATTAGTTGTGATATTATAATTGAAATCTTATACTGGGTGGAATACTTCGACGCCATCATCATCAGCCTATAATGTTCCCACTGCAGGTACTTTTTGGCTTGTCTATATGAGTCCCTATAGTGCCCGTCACAGTAATGCACATACCAGCAATGCACGACACTGGAATGTACAACACAGGAGTGTACGACACAGTAATCGGCGACATCGCGCGATTGGTTGGCCGACTAGTTGGGCAACTCGAAATTTTAACTGTGTGGAATACATCGAGGTACAAACGATTAAATCGTTGAGTTTTAAAACTGACATGCTCACTAACTGACATCATCATCATCTTTCGCGCAGCATGTCTTCTTCTTCCATACGTGTCTATTACTCGTCATCACATCAGACACCTCCTTTCTTCCCATCATCATCATCATCCTTTACACAGTTCATCTATCGGTTCTCTGGTCTTCCTCTTACTCTGACTTCATGACGACAGTGGCAAGCCAAGCTTCTTGTATGAATGTACCGCCAGTAAGAACATTATAGGCAAATGGAATTACTGAAAAAATAATAATCTTTACTTTCTTGAGCTTACCAAGTCACAAGAAGAGGTTTATTTAAACAAGCTACACAATATTAAAATAATACATCAATTAAACATAAGACTACCAAACAATAGATATTCCTTACCCATAATCCCATTATCAATCAAAATGTAATATCAATTAGACCCTAATTGCATAATTAAAAAAAACAGGTGAAAAAAATACTCAATTAATTAATTAGCCAAACACAAAACACTGCGATATTTTTGCCGCGCTTTTCATTAGCCGCTTTTTCCAGTATGGCGGCTTTGTTTACGTCACCCGCTCAAAATGGCCGACTATTTTTGCGCGCGAAAATAGCTTGTTTACTTGGGGTTTTTGTTTTCTAGTCATTTAACTAATTGAGCTGGTTTAAAATTAGGTAATTGAATTTTGTTTGTGAACACTATTTTCGTGTTGTGCAATATTATAGTGGATTCACTGTACGTTGTGAGGTTTTCATCAACAAATGTAGGAACACCAACTGGCTATCTATATTCGGGTTTTGAAGTAAAAAAGTCATAGACTCTTAATGCTTGAAAACTAATTCTCGTCTACGACACAACTTACATAAGTACAAGTCAAATGTATTGAGATTGCTTCATCATCATACTTATCTATTATCTACCTAGCCGGTTCCAAACGATACTGGACTGTAAATAAACCGGGTAACTTGATTCGATTTTGTCAAAAAATAGAAAACTTACAACTACTTATCAAAGTTATACGGATACCTATAGAACGTGCATTTCATGCTAATTATAATGAATGGTAACTCATTGGGGTTAATTAATTTATTAAGTCTTAATTGAGGATCTTATAAAGAAGAGTCGTTTTTCAGTTGTGTTAATTATTTATTTGTAATCATAAATTCGAAGACCAACCCGCACTGGGCCCGCGTGGTGCCTTTTAGCCCATCCCTCTCCTAGAGAGGAGGCCTGAGTCCCTGCAGTGGGAACATTATAGGCTGATGATGATGATGAATCATAGGAATGAATGAATCATTTGGGTGCTCCGTGTGGGGCTCCACATCGCTGTCAATGTGGTGAAGTAGTCGACAGCCTCGGACACCATGGCCTTTCCTGCAGTAAGAGCGCAGGTCGAATTGCGCGGCACGCCAGCATTAATGATCTCATCCGACGTGCTCTGGCCACCGCCGGTGTGCCTGCTGTTTTGGAACCCAATGGGTTGGCACGCGTCGATGGGAAGAGACCAGATGGTATGACCATAATGCCGTGGAAGTTGGGTAGGCCTTTGGTGTGGGACGCAACTTGCGTCGACACGCTTGCGCCATCCCATCTTCCTAGCACGGTGAGCTGTGCTGGGGCGGCTGCTGCAGGTGCTGAAAACCTCAAGCGGCGCAAATACAACAACTTAATTGGCAGTTATGTGTTTGAGCCGTTTGGGGTTGAAACACTGGGGCCTTGGGGTCCGAGTGCTCACCTAATTTTTAAGGAAATTGCCAAGCGGTTGGTCGACTCTTCACGTGACCAGAGGGCTGGCCTATTCTTTGGCCAAAGAATCAGCATTGCCATCCAACGTGGTAATGCTGCCAGCCTTCTGGGCACTTTTCCTGTTGACAGCAATGTGGACGAATTTTTTGACGCCCTGTAATTCTTCTCTTTTTGCTACTTGTATATATTTTAGTTCTGTAAATTGTAGTTTGTAAATAATCAAAAAATGAATCATAAAATTGTCTAGTGGTCGCAAAAGTCGAAGAATCAACTCACAATAATAACGGAACAGCCAATAAAGGACACGGAACCTCCCGTAAATTAATTACAAGCACTAAAATTACCTCCCATATGATTAGTTTTCTTTTTAATACTTCATGCAGGTTCCCGCTCACATAGTCCAATACAAAATTAATTAAAACCTAATGCTATTATGAGAATGGTTCCTGCGAGATGAAATCGCTCATTCGTGAGAGCAGACGAACTATAGCTGACTCTCTCTAACGTATGTGCGGAAACCATGTGTGAGAGAGATGGAGAACAGGCGGGTAAATGAGCGAAGTTCATTAGGCATTCAGAAAATGAAACTCAATCACATTTCTGTCGCGTTTAGAGGGGATACAATTATGCTAGAGTGAGTAATGCAGTTTGCATGGATTTTCTTTACGAGTTTCCTAACTTAGAGGAAGTTTTAAGCAGGTTTGAGTTAGTGGGGAATATTATATTCGTGTTTGAGTGTCTTGGAGAGGTTTCCTAATTGAGATCTAGCATGAGAATAGGTTTTCGCAACCATTGGATGTGAGACCACATTGGCTGGTCTCGTGTGGACCGGCCAATGTGGCGCAACTTGGGGGAGGCAGCCCTGTGTCCAGGAGTGGACGTTTTTCGGGTGAAATTATGATGATGATGTGGATATGAAGTCTTACCAAGGAATACCCAGTTACTGGTTTGTGGAAGTCAGATATAGGCTATAAATACTGTGTATTCAGCTGCATCAAGTTAGACCAGAAACTTCTTCGTAGATAGGAAGGGGCTATGGTGATGACGTGATTACTCACGTCATCACCATAGCCATGAAAACAGATTGATTGATTAGTTAAACGGTAAAATATTATTTATGCTTCATAATCTTTTTAAAAATTGCGTGATACCGTTTGTTTTCTAAGCGTACCTAATAATAATGAGAACTAGCCACTATGCCAAGTATACGAGACAAGCTAGTGTTTAATTGATGATTTTGTAACTGATTGATTTTCATCGCAAAACTCATACAATGGAAATGTACATTAATTTAACCAATAAACAAAATTGAAAGCGGTATTTAATTAATTATTTAAATAATTTGCAAGCATATGATGTTAAGAGCATACTTACCAATATTTTGGTTGTCTATGTGCCACGCAATAGGGCCAATAGGGGATCGGACTGGGTCAAAAAAATACGTATCAAATATTTTTCGATAATCTAACTGTTAGATTATCGAAAAATATTGGATACGTGTTTTTTGTTTTATCAAATCAATAAAAATTGACGAAGATAAAGCGCGTCAAAGATCATGAAGGTACAAAATGTACCTACTATCGTATGACGTCACACGAGTTTTCGAAGCACTAAGTATATCATCTTCATTTTTTGTTTACGTGAAAAAAGAAAAAATACGTGATTAATATTCTTTGGAAATCTATCTGACGGACTAATTAGTTTTTTTTGTCCGATCCCCTATTGGGACTGTTTTTTGTTTATATCTATTTTTTTGGCTTATTGTTTTGTTTACAAAAAAACCATCTGCAATAATCATACCAAACGTTAAGGTGTTCCATTTAAGTACAGAATACTTAGAAAACAAAATTGAAAAAACTTTTTTTTCCTTTTAACTCAAATAAAAAACTCACCCTTTAGAAATTACTGCACTACAATGACATTTCCTAGTCACCTATTTCCACCACGACCCTTCCCCTACAGATCTACAACAAACTAATTCAGCTTACTTCTCCACTGTAGCATAAAGCCATCCGCTCCAATAATGTAGGAAACCCGATTAAGAAAGCTTTGACGAGCGATGCATACTCGATTATGAGTCGCTGTAATTAAATCATGAAATATGTACATGGTTTATTAGGTATTATATAAATTAATGTTTCTTAGTTATTTAATGAATATAAGTGGGTCTTCACTCTTTATCACAACCTTAACCGACCTATCAAATAACTCCTCCCGCTCTTGGGCAGAGCGAAAGGGAGTGTCAGACTTCTACTGACTAAAAAACACCCATGTTTGTTGTGTGTGGCCCTTGTGCCGAGGCTGCGGTATGTCTTTCGAACAAACCGCAGCTCCGACGGGCTTCGGCCCTTGACGGCGTGCGTCGAAGACGAACGCGCCGTCGACACGGCCTGTCAGCGTCATAAGACAGACGGACGGCGAGTTAGCACCCTGGTCCATCTTGACTTGACTAAGCTCTATATTTTTATTCGATCAAATGTAAAAAAGAACTAAACTACTAGATCTTCTAGAGAGTTGTGTTGAGATGTTGTTTTCAACCCATCATCTCATCATCATCATTATCATTATCATTTCAGCCTGGAATGTTGGCTATATGCTTCCGCTTTTCTGCCACTCTTCTCTGTTTTGTGCGTCTCTCATCCATCCGTTTTCATCATCTCAGCACATCAAAAACAAAGCCTTTACTCAAACTAAAAACATTGCTCACCGAAAACTGTCAAAAACTCATAAATTCACAATTATACAGACGGACAAAAGATATTGCTATATCTGTCTTTTATCTTTCGTAACTCAATTGTGTATCTGTCTGTCACCGAAATTGTTTTCGGCGGCTGCAATCTCGAGAACTAATTGTCCGTCATTTTATAATTGAATATATTTGTTTACCTGAAGAGTACTTCAACGCCATCTTTTGGGGGCGAGCGTAATTAATTTGATAATAAATTGAGGAATGGCTGGTGAAATTAAAATGTTTTTGTGGTAAGGGTGGGTGAAATCGGTGGGTGATTAATTAATGGTTGAGGTGTGAATGGTGTGAGGAATTTTGATGTTTGGCGGGAATTTTGTTTGATTGGAAGCTGACTTTTTGAGTGCAAGTAGTAAAAGACCCCCGTCGGGGCTGCGGGTGGTTCGAAAGAGATACTGCAGCATTGACACAAAGGGCTAAGAAGGAACATTGGTGGTTTATAGTTAGTAGAAGTCCGACACTCCCTTTCGCTCTACCCAGAGCGGGAGGGGATATTTGATGATATAAATTAAACAAAGTAATGCGCCTGCCTGGGTTCGAAGTTCGAACCCACGACCAACTGTTCGTAAGTCGGGGTCGCAACCACTGGGCCACCGCCCACCACTGCTCCAAACGACAACTTGACGCACAATAATTATGAGTATTGTGTCGAAATCGCAACACAACGTCGTTATATTTAATTTGACACAATGGGAGGATGCAGTCCTGAAGAATAAATTCATTTTTAATAAACGAGTTTGGTTTTACAATATTGTGTACGATTTTCGCAGGGTTCTGTATGTATTTTTTGTTTTCCGACCTAAAGAAGGTCCGATGTTGTTTTCGAATCTGAAGACTGTAGTGTTGCATTACTGGCGAATGTGGTTTAGGAAAGCCTTTACAAAATACACTAGTCCTTTATAATAGATATTTACTGATGGATATAGACACTGAGATATTTTGGTAAAACTTATTTGTACGAATTTTCGCTTACACGATCCTAAACGGACGGTATTGGTTCCAATTTATTTACTTACTAGCTGACCCGCGCAACTTCGTCTGCGTCACATAAATATAGCTATAACCTTTCTCGATATATCGAATGATCGACTATCCGACATTAATTAAGCTAAATTGTAACAAACAAAAAATCCTATCTTTCCTCTTTATTACAATAGTTTAGATGGTTTAGATTAGCTTAGATTATATTAAAGTGTGAATTACTATAAAATCTACCTCTTACTGTTAAATATACTATAACACTCTGTACTTGTAAACATTATGATGCAGTAAATATTTTGAATTTGAATTTCCCGGCGGCCAGCCAGAATCCCCCGTACCTACATTGCGACGCAACCCGCGTAATTATTTTTCCGCGCGGGTATTTTTACATTGCGATATCTTCTAAGATATTTGTTGAAACTGTATAGAGTAAAGAGCACAAATATTCTATATTAAATTTCCGTTCTAACGAACACATTTATTTAGATATAGATTCATACCATATGGGTTAAATAAGCTTCGCAAAAAATAATTATTTTTAACCTAACATTTTAATAGTAAAAAATGGTTACAGTGAGTCAATCTTAAAAGATAGACAGATGCTGTCGCGGACTTTTTTTTAGAACTTTTAAAGACGAATAATTACTTCATACGTGATATTCTCGTAACTTAAACCGTTTTCGCAGCGCACGCAACGGAAGCTCTCAGAAAGGAATTTTCTTTTCCCGTTTTTGCAACATTTCTCATTTATGCTCCGCTCCTATTGGTAGTAGCGTGATGTTATATAGCCTATAACCTTCCTCGATAAATGAACTATCCAACACAAAAAGAATTTTTCAAATCCAACCAGTAGTTCCAGAGTTTATCGCGTTCAAACAAACCAAACAAACAAACAAACAAACAAACAAACTCTTCAGCTTTATAATATTAGTATAGATTTACTTCCACAATCTATTTTATTTCCTTGTAGATATATTTAAACGGTGCTTTTCAAATGACCTAATTTATTTAAATTATTCGATATCATACTTAATGAACATAATAATTTATAAAAGATTATATGAGTAACCTTTGGAGTTTCTTGCCGGTTTCTTCTCCTTAGGAACAAACGACGAAACGACCAATGCACCGAACCGTGCCTTTTTGGCAACGTTTTACAAGTGCCCATGTAGGCTTATGTGAAATAAAATATTTTGATTTTGATAACAACCAATTCTCGTTTAAACCGTACGGAACCCTAAAGCCCTAGCATCCGTGATGGCCGGAACACCTGGAGTCAGGCTATGGCGTGTAAAACAAAGGGCGGGACAAAGGCGCCAAATGTTTTATACATCGGCACCGCGGGCTGTGGTGTGAGTCATGAGAGACCAGCGGGGTTGGTAATGTGCCTGTATTAAGTTAGTTGAATATCACGCCTAATACCTGAAGGTGGGTAAAATTAAAGCGTTGCTCCTTATACTTCTTACTAATGTTATAAATGCGAATGTTTATTACTCTTTCACTCAAAAACTACTGAACGGATTTGGATAAAATTTGGTAAACAGATAGTTAACCTGGATTAACACATAGGATAGTTGTCATCCGTAGCGGGCGAAGCCGTTGGGAACACCTAGTGTAACATAATAAATACAAACCATTTTCATCTGCTTACTGTCCGGCTTTTTTTATGTCACCTGACATAACAACCAGGTATTGTAAGGGTCAGTCTCTTGAACTGAATATCTGCAAAAAAAAAGTTCAAGTTATCACATTTTGCGCCTTTTGCGCTAGACATTTTTTATATCTAAAACAATCTAAACTCGAAAAGTTCTTAAAAGCACCTAGGTTGGTTCGCTATTTTTCTTCACGTAGACGTCTATTGTAACACACATAGCATAAGGCTTTTAATCGCCGACGACTTAGGCATAACGTGTGCGTATAGGCACTCACATTTTGTTAGTTATATTTCAATCTCATAAAACATTCAAATAAATACCTGCTCCGTTCCGCCGTGGGTAAAAATCTTTTGCAAGTCATTTATTTATTTATTTAAACTTCATGTACAAAAGTGGTACATAGGCGGACTTAATGCCACAAGGCATTCTTTACCAGTCAACCTTAGGGTCAAATAGGACACTCATCACTTAGACCAAACCACAATCCATTGAATTCTTCAAAAGCTGTAAATTAGGCTTTACAAAAATAAAGAACAAAGCCTATTTGTGCCTAGTCTAGCCGTGAATACTAGACTAAGGCCTATTGTGCCTAGATCTTTTGTTTCACCCCCTTTTCTGTTATTAGTATTACTAAAATTATTATGGGGTTGTAATTGCGGTTGGTAACGAAGTAATAATAATAAAAATGGGGTGATTATTACTTATTAGGGTTATTGGAGGTCTGTGTGGGGTTTTTATAATGGTTTAGATTGTTGAGGTACACTCGTCTTTAATGGATCGATTTATAAATGATTACTGATCCGTGTGTGCTCGTGGCTTAATAATAACTGCCGCTCGGATCGATCTTTAGGTTAAACCGCGCTTGCCTAGGTTGGTCTGTGGATGGGTGACCGCCCATTACATACCGAGTTTCTCCGTGCCTCTAAAAGCACGTTAAGCTGTTGGTCCCGGCTGCCATATATAGATCTTTGGCAGTCGTGACAGGTAGTCAGTGACCTGAAAGTCTGACAACCAGTCTTATGTGTCGCCCAATTTCTCACAGGTCATGGTAACTTTAAGAGTAAATTATTTTCCTTCAAGCTTGTTGAGTCGCCTTTTTGTCAATGTTCTACATCTGACTGCGAATTTGAACAAACTGCACATCACATTTTATGGGAGTGTAGTCTTTGGCAGAATGAACGTAATATTATGTTAAATAGTGTACAGGTTACATCCGGAGTTATTTACTATACGGACCTTGTAGAAACTAGAACAAATTTCCGTGCGTTCAAGCAATTTTGTCATACCTATTATTGGAATCAAATATAACAGCTCACAACTTAGGACCCAGTAATATTAATGACAATAATATCCGTGGTGCTAGGCAACTGGGCTTATCTCAGTTGTATACGTCCCTGTGTGCCTATTGGCCTTGTTCTGTTCTGTCTCCTGCTGATATGGAGGGAAGTGGAAACTATGTTTTTTTCCTACTCCTCCGCTATTCTTTTCTGATTAATTTCGTTGCGGGATCCAAGACAGTTAAATCATTTCTCTGGGACTTCGTCGAGCTTCATTGTCTCGGCGCTTTTCTTGTGGTCGCCACTGTTGATTCTGGCTAACAGGAGTTACAGTGGTTTGGGAATAGTGTGGCGGGCTTGTCCAACCAGTCTTATAGTAAAACAAAACACTTATCCAATATTTTTCGATAATCTAACAGACGGATCAATTAGATAGTGAAATACCCTATTGAATCATCCCAACTGTCATCAGGTTATTATGTCATCCGGTTAGACTGCTATCCAGAATCCAAATTATCCTGATATCTGATGGGTCTACCATTACACCAATCTTACCTCCTTTCTCTCTCTTTCCAGGCGGCGGCTGCAACTTTCCAGAAGGCTGGACGGGCGGCTGGTTCCAGTCAGGCAACCCTGGCCTCATCTATATTAACTCCACCACCATGCAGGGCAAGGGGGAGTGTGCGGAGACGGACGCCAATGACAAGTTTATAGTTTATGACAGGTGAGTTCAACTTCATATGTCATCATTATCATCATCAGCCTATGGTTCCATATTGACTAAAGAACCCTAAAAAAATGACAGGGTGGCTACATAATTATTGTTTCTATAGCATTAAGGAATTTATGGAACTGAAAAAGTAATGTTAATGATAAATGAAAACGAATGATTGATGTTTTAATGATTCTAATTGCATGATAATTTGATAATAATTGACACAAAATATTGTAAGTAAATAATTTGCACGCTTGCATGCAGGCAGAATACAATGACTTTTAGGATTTAAGATCTTTCCTTGTATTTTTTATGTATTTTCTCGCAAATAAACATTTTTGATTTGATTTGATAGGTCACATTGAAGTTATGACATATTGAAAGTTTGTTGGATTTTAGGGAAACAATAATCAGGGTTTTAAAATTCATCAATATGTTTACTTGCATGAATATTTTGTAATGTCATTGGTCATTGTCATACTAGCCGTAGCCAGCGGCTTCGCCCGCTACAGCTCGAAAATTATCCCTCGGGAAGATAAAATCGGGATAAAAACTATTCTATGTGTTAATCCAGGGTGTCGGCTAACTCCATACCAAATTTAATTAAAATCGCTCCAGCCGTTAAGACGTGCAGAAGTAACAAATATACACACTCACAAACTTTCGCATTTATAATATTAGTAGGAAGTAGGATTGTACAGAAGGGAGGAATGAACTTTTAGAAGTAACAGACTCCCCGTTAGGCCAGAGGTGTACACTTCATCATCAGCCTATAATGTTCCCACCGCAGGGACTCAGGCCTCCTCTCTAGAAGAGGGATGGGCTATAATCCACCACGCGGGCCCAGTGCGAGGTGGTAGATGTCACATGTCTTCGAATATTTTGGTTCTAAGACATGCCGGGTTCCTCACGATGTTTTACTTCACCGTTTTGAGAGCAGTGGTGATGAAATAAATCAATCATTTATTAGACGTTGTCATGTCAAAAATTAATAATTTAAACTTGGCAGTGTGTGAATATGATCAAGATTTTTATTTATTTATTCACACAATATGTTTTCTTGCCTCTTACAGATAAATAGTTCTATTGCGACAATAGAACAAGAAACTTAAAATATACTTATCAATAACTTACATGCTACACAGTATGTGGTATGTGGCCCTTGTGAACTCACTCAGTGTACAAGTAAAAATATCTGTAGTATCCGCCACCGTGTTGAGAGTGCGCAGCGATGAAATTGTTGTTTCGAAAAAAAATCCTAAAGGTCACACTTGTAATGTTTCAGGAACGAAGACTGCTACAGATGTCTGGTGATACACGAAAAGCACAAATATGTGTTACAATATAAAGAAAGTGAGTATTCTACACAACTTGGGAAGTGGAAATTCTTATGCAGCAATGAAATTAATCAGGAAAGAATAGCTTTTCTGATTAATTTCGTTGCGAGATCCAAGACTTCGAAAAGAAAAAGAAAATCGAATTTCTTTTTGGTGGTCGCCACTGTTGAGCTTTCAGGAGTTGAAGTGGTTTTGGAATAGTGTGGCGGGATTGTCCCACAAAATAAAACAAGAATCTCTGTGAGCTTTCAGCAGCTTGGTCCCTTGGGTCCCTCTACAACTACATGTTATAAAACATGTCGCTAGCCCGAAGCTTCATTTATTTTAGAATTCATTTAATTTCTCTTAATTACAGCATATTGCGGCCAGAGAGACTCACTATCCACAATGTGCGAGTCTATAACTGGCGACGCGGCGCTCTACTCCATGTTCAGGAAGGAGCCCAGGCCGCTGCCTGAGCCGTGCCCCTTCCATCCTGCGCCGTTCACCTTCACCTACAGTCGGTAAGTGTCAATGTTCAATAGGAGTGATGGTACATGTTCAGAAAGAAACCTTTGCCGGTAACAAGGCTGTTGGACACATCTTGTAATAGGAATTAAGACAGTCCTAACTTCATCTTATTCCAGTGTGGTAACGTGACAGAAGTATGCAGGGTGTCTCCATCTCTTTTCCACAGTGAATTAGAAATAAGTTAGGACTGTTTTAGGACGTCATGGTAGGCCTTCAGATCCCAGTCTGTGTCCCTTTGCTGGCCAGTAACGCTTTAAGCCGAGGTTCGTACCCCACAGGAGGTGCCCTTAGTGCACTGTTACTTAGTTTGTAAGTATCAACGCCCCGGCTGGAGGCCTTCGAAAGAGATGCCGCGGCCTCCGCACGAAGGGCTAAGAAGGAACATAAGTGGCTTGGGTGGTTTTTAGTCAGTAGAAGTCTGACACTCCCTTCTGCTCTGCCCAGAGCGGGAGGAGTTTTTTGATGAATTCCCAACATCCAAATAAAAAAGGGTCAATATCGATACTCGTCTTTTTGCTTCATTATCTAACAATAAAAGTGTTATTTTCCAGTGGTTCCGGCGACTGCATGAATCCTCCGTCTCGCGCAGAGTCTTGCACAGATGACTCGCGACTACTCCTGCGTTACATGGCCTGTCCTGATGTGCCAGGCACTGAGAGTAACGGTAAGTTATCACATCCTAGTACATTGAAACCATATCATTATCATCATTTCAGCCAAAAGATTTATTTATTTATTATTTATTTATTTATTGATTTACACATACATTTGTTGTGACAGGTAAGACCCAAGTTAACAAAAGTAGTCATTAATTACAGTCCCAAATAACACAGTTATACAGTGGACAACATACTTAGTGTCTCCCTCTGGAATTCCGCCAAGGAACAAGAAAATATGTCCAAACGCACACACACGCAAACACACTATTCAGTATTCTCATTGCACGAATCACAGGCGCAAACTTTAATAAGTTGGTACGCGTTGCCGGAACTCTAAACAGCCCCTCCCTCGGTCCCAACCGTAGCCTCCTGTCTGGAACGAGTAATCCCAACGATTCTAATATTTGCGGATTATTTAATATTCCTCGAAAAACCATAAAAACATATTTAGCAAGAGCTAGGTTGCGCCAACTTATAGTACCCAACCATCCCTATTACAAAGAGAGATGTCAAGATGTCCACTGCTGGACATAGGTGTTCCTAGTGTCGCTACATTGTCCGGTCCCGTGCTTCCAGCTAATACATAACATACGGGATCGAATCGTGGTCGCTGACCATGATGAGCTTCATCAGAAGTCTTAAAGTCACCCAAAGGGCAATGGAGAAGGTTATGCTCGGAGTTTGCTTGCGTGATCGAATCAGAAATGAAGAGAGAACCAAGGTTACGTAGCCTGAAAAATTGCCAAAGTTAGTGACAGTGGGCAGCACATTGCTTGCAGAACGGATGGCCGATATGGGATAATAGTTCTGGATATGGAATAAATTCTGAAATAAATTCAGAAGTGAAGTGATAATAGTTGGGAACTCAAATGGAGTTGGGCAGGACACCTAGCAAGGCGAAGTGATAACAGATTAACAGGTGGACTAAGGCTATAACCGAATGACGTCCAAGAACTGGCAAAAGAAGTGTGGATCCTCCAGCGGCAGGATGGGCAGACGACATAGTTACCATCGGGGGAAAAACCTGGATGAGGCTGGCACAGGACCGTGGAGAATGGCACAAGAAAAGGGAGGCCTATACCCAGCAGTGGGCGAGTTCGGGCTGTGGATGATGATATGCCAAATTTTAGCCATGTTAAAACAGGTCAAAATACTGCACGGTTTGACCTATTTTAACACACAGTCAGAATATTCTGGCAATGATTAGATAAACACTACTAACTACTATTAAACTGAATGTCAATATTTCCAGTTGAGGAGCTGATCTGCCTAGCGACGTGGAAGGAAGGTTCCACGCGGTACCTGGTCGGTCTCATCTCGCAGGTGCAGAGAAGGAACTCCATCTCCACTGACGAGGATATGTACAGGTATGGCCCAATTATAAGTTACCTAGCTATTGCCCGCGGTTTCGCCCGCGTGGATGTCGGAAATGTCAAAAATGACGATTTTCCATACTAACTTTCATTCCTTATTTCTCACCCACTTTGGGGGTTGAATTTTGAGAAATCCTTCCTTAGAGGAATACGTGTGCAAAATTTTAAGTTTCTAGGTCTAAGGGTTTGGCCTGTCGGGGCTGTGGATTATCGAAAGGTTAACACGGCTCCGACACAAGGGCGAAGAAGGAACATGGGTTTGGTTTTTAGTCAGTAGAAGTCTGACACTCCCCTTCGCTCTGCCCAAGAGCGGGGGATTCGATGATTTTCCACCCACAAAAAAAAAAAGGGTTTGGCCTGTGCGTTGATCATCAATCTATATCTATTATAAATAAATAAAAAGAGAAGTCCTGACTGACTGACTCATCAACGCCCAGCCCAAACCCTTGGACCTAGAAAGCTGAAATTTTTCACAGAGGTTCCCTTTATAATGTAGATAAGGAATAAGGAAGGATTTTTCTAAATTCAACCCCTAAGGGAGTTAAATAGGGGATGAAAGTTTGTATGGAAATCGCGGGCGAAGCCGCTGGCAAAAGCTAGTCATTCAATAAAAAATCATAAAATGGTCACAGACCCAGTTACTATTATAAAAGGCACTTTTTAACGCACTTCATATTATGATCTGCTAAAGTAACCATTTTAGACGCCCTGGACTTCAGTTAAAAACCCAGAAACCACAGTCATGATACTCCGGCCCTAAAACATCAAATCTCACTGTCTTCTTCTCCAAAATTCCAGATGCTTCGTGTACAAAGGGTCGCACGCGGACAAATCGGTGACATACACTATAGCCCAGTCCGGAGACGCGACCTGCAACGGTCTCACGTCCTCAGTGGACGGGAGTCGCACCATGAAGCTCACGAACAGTACGTATGACCAGTATAGCTGTAAGGGATATGAGGACCCCGTCGGGGCTGCGGATTATCGAAAGAGATAACGTGGCTTCGGCGCAAGGGTGAGGAAGGAACATGGGTGGTTTTTAGTCAGTAGAAGTCTGACACTCCCTTCCGCTCTGCCCAAGAACGGGGGGGGTTATTCGATGATTTTCCACCCACCAAAAAAAAAAAAAAGGGGAGCTAGTGGCGTAATAATAACTGCCTTTCGGCCTTTCGGGTCAATCTTTGCCTAGGTTGGTCTGTGGATGGGTGACCGCCCATTTCATACCGAATTTCCTCCGTGCCTCGGAAAGCACGTTTAGCTGTTGGTCCCGGCTGCCATAATAATATATAGATCTTTGAAATGAAATGAATGAAATTAATTTATTTGCCAGAATATAGGTTTAAAAACGTTTAACGTTTAACGTCTGTGGATGGGGTGACCGCCCGACATACCGAGTTTCCTCCGTGCCACGCACGTTAAGGGTAAACAAGCCAACGGCACGAACTAGTTGGTGGGCGGGGCTAAAATGCATGCTATTTCACCCGACATCACGAGCGAAATGCATAGAGCGAAAGAGACACAACTAAAACGGGCGCGCGATTGTTTCTATGCAGACCTTTGGTATATTTGGTTTCATGAAAAATCTATTGAATGTATCTGTTCAAAATCAAATTATTTAAATTTTTTAATAACTAATCTATGTCCGTATGGTTTCACTTTTTTCTTTTTCATACTATATACGTTACTTATTTACGCCCAAAGATGAGTTAAATTAGTGCTAAAATATGAAAGTTTTGACGTTCATAACTTCCAAATCAATATTT
Organism: Diarsia mendica; assembly: GCA_949316265.1. Classification (NCBI taxonomy): domain Eukaryota; kingdom Metazoa; phylum Arthropoda; class Insecta; order Lepidoptera; family Noctuidae; genus Diarsia; species Diarsia mendica. Next base: position 5,389,578 of record OX438916.1, read on the forward strand.
TTTTTCCAATTCTGCTTCCATACAGACCTAGATAATGATAAGACCAGTTGATACAATTTTTAATTTTGAACCTACACCGTCAAACAGAGGAGTAATCACTTTCGTAAGTTTGTATGGAAGAATGACTGGCTTGTTCAACCTTAAGCTGTTGGTCCCGGCTGCCATATATAGATCTTTGGCAGTCGTTACAGATAGTCAGTGACCTGAAAGTCTGACAACCAATCTTACCAAAGGGTATCGTATTACCCAGTATGAACTGGGTTGTGGAGGTCAGATAGGTAGTCGCTCCATGTAAAATACTGGTATTCAGCTGCATCCGGTTAGACTGGAAGCCGACCCCAATATAATTGGGAAAAGGCTAGGCAGATGATTCGTGCGGTGAACATTGCAAGTCAAAGCAACCATTAACGGGAAAGGACCTTCTCTGTAACAAACAGACATATAAACCTTGTACTTCCTAAACTTCCAGTCGACGACGAGCACAACCGCTGCCACTTCCCGAGCTGGGTGGTGCAGCACCACAAGTGGTTCAGTCTCGACCACACGCACCAGTACCACTTCACCACCAAGAACGCCACGCTCAAGGTAACACCACTTTATGTGTAGTGAGTCTAGCTAGTCTAAATAATAAGACAAAAATAACAAAAAAACACATAACGCTAAACGTTTAAAAGTAGGTTTAAAGACGGACAGACGGACTAAACAGAGTCATATTTTTTAAGTCAGAAATCATTATAATACGTTATTGTTTCATCTGCAGTCAGTGCATTCACTTTTAGCATTTGTTTTGTAGATTTTCTCAATAAAATATTAAAATAATAAAATCAAAAAACCAACAATATAATGTTGAAATACTCTCACGAACGACGCGTGAAATCAGCTGTTCATTTCAAATTCAAATTCGAGGGCTGTCAGTTACCTGTTTTTTTCCCTGTTTTTTTTTCTTAGCCTATATTGTCCCACTGCTGGACAAAAGTCTTCCACTCTGTATAATTAGGATATTTGAATAAAGCAATAATGTATTCTCCATTCAATTCCAGATAATGAACGAGGACGGGTCGTTCGAGGAGAAGCGTCTGGTGTGCCACTCCATCCTGGAGCACAAGGACAACAAACTTGTCAAGTTGGTGGCGCATCTCACCAGAGGATGGTGAGTGCTATGTATACAACGGTTGTTGGTTGACATCAAAACATTTATTTGGGCACTTACAGGCACTTTTGCATAGTCGAAACAAATTAAAAAGAAGCTACAGTCCCAGTCACAAGTCATAATAACTGTGAGTGTACTGTAGTTGCCCGTTCCCTAGCGTAGATCTCAATTGAGAAGAACGGGCAAGAAACTGCATTTTCTGCTCATCTTCTTCTTCATCATCTTCTTCTTCTTCATCTTCTGCCTGTCAGGGTTGCAGAACTTATTCGCAAGAGTTACCGCAGTCCTGGAACACAAAGGTTATTAGAAGGAACACGGATGAGTTTTAGTTACCTAGTAAGAGTCTGACCCTCCCTTCTGCCCCGCCCAGAGTGGGAGCAGTCATTTGATGATTTCCCGTCGTCTAAAACGAAACAACATCATCATCATCAGCCTATAATGTTCCCACTGCAGGGACTCAGGCCTCCTCTCTAGGAGAGGGATGGGCTATAATCTACCACGCGGGGCCAGTGCGGATTGGTAGATGTCACATATCTTCGAATTTTTGGTTCTAAGACATGCCGGTTTCCTCACGATGTTTTCCTTCACCGTTTTGAGAGCAGCGGTGATGAAATAAATTACACAAAGTAATGCGCCTGCCTGGGTTCGAACCCACTACCAACTGTTTGTAAGTCGGGGCCGCCACCACTGGGCCACCACTGCTGTAAACGAAACAACATAACGACACTGAATACCAGATTTTCTCCACGTTATAGAGTAACTTCTGATGGAATACATCATCTTAATTCTTATAGAAGCTCACTACATAAATATAATCAAAGCAGATAGAAATGGGGCAGATGTATGACTTATTGCCTTTGAGACAGATTACCAAGTAGCCGTTAAAACAAAGAAAAAAAAAGAGAATGTGGCACTCGGAGACTGCCGCGGTAAAGCTATTGCATAGCATTTTTTTTATCAATTATTTAATTTGACAACCTCAGTAATTGACAACCTTGTTATTTTCCGTAACCATAGCAATCTGGTTGAAAGTTTTCGTTACGGAATTTCTGGATTCGCTCTCCACGCTCAAGGCCCGCGATAGAAGCTATGCAATAGCTTAAAAATAACTATGTACATCCTCTATCTAATCCTTCGGGCATTACTTTTTTTTGTTGGCCCATATTGTCCCACTCCTTGGCAAAGGTCTGCCCCCCCCCTTTCACTTCTTACGATGGTGTGCTTCTTCTAGAAAGCTACCCATGGCGTCCCACCATATTTTCCTCCGTCTGCCGTGACCCCGTCTAGCTGTGTGTGTACTAGATGACGTGGCCTCGGCGCAAGGGCAAAGAAGGAAGATGGGTTCGGTTTTTAGTCAGTAGAAGTCTGACACTCCCCTTCGCTCTGCCCAAGAGCGAGGGGGGGTCATTTGATGATTTTCAACCCACCAAAAAAAAAAAATGTAGTCTAGTCTTGCGATATTTGGGCCCACAGCTGCAGACATGGTCGTTATGCAATCCCATTTCAATCTTTCATCTTCTGGAGCGCAATGTGATGGTTTTTATTCGGTCAGTTATTATTTTTATATGATGTTAATGTTATAATGTTTATACTACACCTGCTTGGAAAGTACCTTGATACTTTATCAACTTTACGGTAGAAAGTACGTCATTGCATATCGAACAAATATGCGGGGAGAAAACGCATCTGAGCGGGAGAGAATGGATTTTCATACACTTTTCTCTCCCGCTCCGATTCACTAACTGCAACAATTTGAAAAAAGAACAATGTGAAAATTGCAGACGCCATTGGCGCCATTTTCAATTTGAATTAGAATTTAGTTTTTTATTTTCCTCGTGGGTGTAGTATAAAGCACTATGTATCACTCGAGAGAAAGTGCGATTCCCGATCTCGGGTGTTTTAAAGCCCTCGCCTACGGCTCCGGGCTTTAAACGACACCCTCGACGGTAATCGGTCACTTTCTTCTCTCGGTGAACAATGTACTATTGTGTGTGTACAGCGAGTCAGGCCACGTATGCGTGCGCATGGCCCGGCGCGAGGGCGCACTGCTGGAGCTACAGCTGGGCGCTACGCTACACGACGCGCCGCACCACGCCTGTGCTGACAGGCTCTATACGCCGCATGTCACACTTATCAGTGAGTATACACATATCTATATGTGTCCCCACAGCGAGTCAGGCCACGTATGCGTGCGCATGGCCCGGCGCGAGGGCGCACTGCTGGAGCTACAGCTGGGCGCTACGCTACACGACGCGCCGCACCACGCCTGTGCTGACAGGCTCTATACGCCGCATGTCACACTTATCAGTGAGTATACACATATCTATATGTGTCCCCACAGCGAGTCAGGCCACGTATGCGTGCGCATGGCCCGGCGCGAGGGCGCACTGCTGGAGCTACAGCTGGGCGCTACGCTACACGACGCGCCGCACCACGCCTGTGCTGACAGGCTCTATACGCCGCATGTCACACTTATCAGTGAGTATACACATATCTATATGTGTCCCCACAGCGAGTCAGGCCACGTATGCGTGCGCATGGCCCGGCGCGAGGGCGCACTGCTGGAGCTACAGCTGGGCGCTACGCTACACGACGCGCCGCACCACGCCTGTGCTGACAGGCTCTATACGCCGCATGTCACACTTATCAGTGAGTATACACATATCTATATGTGTCCCCACAGCGAGTCAGGCCACGTATGCGTGCGCATGGCCCGGCGCGAGGGCGCACTGCTGGAGCTACAGCTGGGCGCTACGCTACACGACGCGCCGCACCACGCCTGTGCTGACAGGCTCTATACGCCGCATGTCACACTTATCAGTGAGTATACACATATCTATATGTGTCCCCACAGCGAGTCAGGCCACGTATGCGTGCGCATGGCCCGGCGCGAGGGCGCACTGCTGGAGCTACAGCTGGGCGCTACGCTACACGACGCGCCGCACCACGCCTGTGCTGACAGGCTCTATACGCCGCATGTCACACTTATCAGTGAGTATACACATATCTATATGTGTCCCCACAGCGAGTCAGGCCACGTATGCGTGCGCATGGCCCGGCGCGAGGGCGCACTGCTGGAGCTACAGCTGGGCGCTACGCTACACGACGCGCCGCACCACGCCTGTGCTGACAGGCTCTATACGCCGCATGTCACACTTATCAGTGAGTATACACATATCTATATGTGTCCCCACAGCGAGTCAGGCCACGTATGCGTGCGCATGGCCCGGCGCGAGGGCGCACTGCTGGAGCTACAGCTGGGCGCTACGCTACACGACGCGCCGCACCACGCCTGTGCTGACAGGCTCTATACGCCGCATGTCACACTTATCAGTGAGTATACACATATCTATATGTGTCCCCACAGCGAGTCAGGCCACGTATGCGTGCGCATGGCCCGGCGCGAGGGCGCACTGCTGGAGCTACAGCTGGGCGCTACGCTACACGACGCGCCGCACCACGCCTGTGCTGACAGGCTCTATACGCCGCATGTCACACTTATCAGTGAGTATACACATATCTATATGTGTCCCCACAGCGAGTCAGGCCACGTATGCGTGCGCATGGCCCGGCGCGAGGGCGCACTGCTGGAGCTACAGCTGGGCGCTACGCTACACGACGCGCCGCACCACGCCTGTGCTGACAGGCTCTATACGCCGCATGTCACACTTATCAGTGAGTATACACATATCTATATGTGTCCCCACAGCGAGTCAGGCCACGTATGCGTGCGCATGGCCCGTCGCGAGGGCGCACTGCTGGAGCTACAGCTGGGCGCTACGCTACACGACGCGCCGCACCACGCCTGTGCTGACAGGCTCTATACGCCGCATGTCACACTTATCAGTGAGTATACACATATCTATATGTGTCCCCACAGCGAGTCAGGCCACGTATGCGTGCGCATGGCCCGGCGCGAGGGCGCACTGCTGGAGCTACAGCTGGGCGCTACGCTACACGACGCGCCGCACCACGCCTGTGCTGACAGGCTCTATACGCCGCATGTCACACTTATCAGTGAGTATACACATATCTATATGTGTCCCCACAGCGAGTCAGGCCACGTATGCGTGCGCATGGCCCGGCGCGAGGGCGCACTGCTGGAGCTACAGCTGGGCGCTACGCTACACGACGCGCCGCACCACGCCTGTGCTGACAGGCTCTATACGCCGCATGTCACACTTATCAGTGAGTATACACATATCTATATGTGTCCCCACAGCGAGTCAGGCCACGTATGCGTGCGCATGGCCCGGCGCGAGGGCGCACTGCTGGAGCTACAGCTGGGCGCTACGCTACACGACGCGCCGCACCACGCCTGTGCTGACAGGCTCTATACGCCGCATGTCACACTTATCAGTGAGTATACACATATCTATATGTGTCCCCACAGCGAGTCAGGCCACGTATGCGTGCGCATGGCCCGGCGCGAGGGCGCACTGCTGGAGCTACAGCTGGGCGCTACGCTACACGACGCGCCGCACCACGCCTGTGCTGACAGGCTCTATACGCCGCATGTCACACTTATCAGTGAGTATACACATATCTATATGTGTCCCCACAGCGAGTCAGGCCACGTATGCGTGCGCATGGCCCGGCGCGAGGGCGCACTGCTGGAGCTACAGCTGGGCGCTACGCTACACGACGCGCCGCACCACGCCTGTGCTGACAGGCTCTATACGCCGCATGTCACACTTATCAGTGAGTATACACATATCTATATGTGTCCCCACAGCGAGTCAGGCCACGTATGCGTGCGCATGGCCCGGCGCGAGGGCGCACTGCTGGAGCTACAGCTGGGCGCTACGCTACACGACGCGCCGCACCACGCCTGTGCTGACAGGCTCTATACGCCGCATGTCACACTTATCAGTGAGTATACACATATCTATATGTGTCCCCACAGCGAGTCAGGCCACGTATGCGTGCGCATGGCCCGGCGCGAGGGCGCACTGCTGGAGCTACAGCTGGGCGCTACGCTACACGACGCGCCGCACCACGCCTGTGCTGACAGGCTCTATACGCCGCATGTCACACTTATCAGTGAGTATACACATATCTATATGTGTCCCCACAGCGAGTCAGGCCACGTATGCGTGCGCATGGCCCGGCGCGAGGGCGCACTGCTGGAGCTACAGCTGGGCGCTACGCTACACGACGCGCCGCACCACGCCTGTGCTGACAGGCTCTATACGCCGCATGTCACACTTATCAGTGAGTATACACATATCTATATGTGTCCCCACAGCGAGTCAGGCCACGTATGCGTGCGCATGGCCCGGCGCGAGGGCGCACTGCTGGAGCTACAGCTGGGCGCTACGCTACACGACGCGCCGCACCACGCCTGTGCTGACAGGCTCTATACGCCGCATGTCACACTTATCAGTGAGTATACACATATCTATATGTGTCCCCACAGCGAGTCAGGCCACGTATGCGTGCGCATGGCCCGGCGCGAGGGCGCACTGCTGGAGCTACAGCTGGGCGCTACGCTACACGACGCGCCGCACCACGCCTGTGCTGACAGGCTCTATACGCCGCATGTCACACTTATCAGTGAGTATACACATATCTATATGTGTCCCCACAGCGAGTCAGGCCACGTATGCGTGCGCATGGCCCGTCGCGAGGGCGCACTGCTGGAGCTACAGCTGGGCGCTACGCTACACGACGCGCCGCACCACGCCTGTGCTGACAGGCTCTATACGCCGCATGTCACACTTATCAGTGAGTATACACATATCTATATGTGTCCCCACAGCGAGTCAGGCCACGTATGCGTGCGCATGGCCCGGCGCGAGGGCGCACTGCTGGAGCTACAGCTGGGCGCTACGCTACACGACGCGCCGCACCACGCCTGTGCTGACAGGCTCTATACGCCGCATGTCACACTTATCAGTGAGTATACACATATCTATATGTGTCCCCACAGCGAGTCAGGCCACGTATGCGTGCGCATGGCCCGGCGCGAGGGCGCACTGCTGGAGCTACAGCTGGGCGCTACGCTACACGACGCGCCGCACCACGCCTGTGCTGACAGGCTCTATACGCCGCATGTCACACTTATCAGTGAGTATACACATATCTATATGTGTCCCCACAGCGAGTCAGGCCACGTATGCGTGCGCATGGCCCGGCGCGAGGGCGCACTGCTGGAGCTACAGCTGGGCGCTACGCTACACGACGCGCCGCACCACGCCTGTGCTGACAGGCTCTATACGCCGCATGTCACACTTATCAGTGAGTATACACATATCTATATGTGTCCCCACAGCGAGTCAGGCCACGTATGCGTGCGCATGGCCCGGCGCGAGGGCGCACTGCTGGAGCTACAGCTGGGCGCTACGCTACACGACGCGCCGCACCACGCCTGTGCTGACAGGCTCTATACGCCGCATGTCACACTTATCAGTGAGTATACACATATCTATATGTGTCCCCACAGCGAGTCAGGCCACGTATGCGTGCGCATGGCCCGGCGCGAGGGCGCACTGCTGGAGCTACAGCTGGGCGCTACGCTACACGACGCGCCGCACCACGCCTGTGCTGACAGGCTCTATACGCCGCATGTCACACTTATCAGTGAGTATACACATATCTATATGTGTCCCCACAGCGAGTCAGGCCACGTATGCGTGCGCATGGCCCGGCGCGAGGGCGCACTGCTGGAGCTACAGCTGGGCGCTACGCTACACGACGCGCCGCACCACGCCTGTGCTGACAGGCTCTATACGCCGCATGTCACACTTATCAGTGAGTATACACATATCTATATGTGTCCCCACAGCGAGTCAGGCCACGTATGCGTGCGCATGGCCCGGCGCGAGGGCGCACTGCTGGAGCTACAGCTGGGCGCTACGCTACACGACGCGCCGCACCACGCCTGTGCTGACAGGCTCTATACGCCGCATGTCACACTTATCAGTGAGTATACACATATCTATATGTGTCCCCACAGCGAGTCAGGCCACGTATGCGTGCGCATGGCCCGGCGCGAGGGCGCACTGCTGGAGCTACAGCTGGGCGCTACGCTACACGACGCGCCGCACCACGCCTGTGCTGACAGGCTCTATACGCCGCATGTCACACTTATCAGTGAGTATACACATATCTATATGTGTCCCCACAGCGAGTCAGGCCACGTATGCGTGCGCATGGCCCGGCGCGAGGGCGCACTGCTGGAGCTACAGCTGGGCGCTACGCTACACGACGCGCCGCACCACGCCTGTGCTGACAGGCTCTATACGCCGCATGTCACACTTATCAGTGAGTATACACATATCTATATGTGTCCCCACAGCGAGTCAGGCCACGTATGCGTGCGCATGGCCCGGCGCGAGGGCGCACTGCTGGAGCTACAGCTGGGCGCTACGCTACACGACGCGCCGCACCACGCCTGTGCTGACAGGCTCTATACGCCGCATGTCACACTTATCAGTGAGTATACACATATCTATATGTGTCCCCACAGCGAGTCAGGCCACGTATGCGTGCGCATGGCCCGGCGCGAGGGCGCACTGCTGGAGCTACAGCTGGGCGCTACGCTACACGACGCGCCGCACCACGCCTGTGCTGACAGGCTCTATACGCCGCATGTCACACTTATCAGTGAGTATACACATATCTATATGTGTCCCCACAGCGAGTCAGGCCACGTATGCGTGCGCATGGCCCGGCGCGAGGGCGCACTGCTGGAGCTACAGCTGGGCGCTACGCTACACGACGCGCCGCACCACGCCTGTGCTGACAGGCTCTATACGCCGCATGTCACACTTATCAGTGAGTATACACATATCTATATGTGTCCCCACAGCGAGTCAGGCCACGTATGCGTGCGCATGGCCCGGCGCGAGGGCGCACTGCTGGAGCTACAGCTGGGCGCTACGCTACACGACGCGCCGCACCACGCCTGTGCTGACAGGCTCTATACGCCGCATGTCACACTTATCAGTGAGTATACACATATCTATATGTGTCCCCACAGCGAGTCAGGCCACGTATGCGTGCGCATGGCCCGGCGCGAGGGCGCACTGCTGGAGCTACAGCTGGGCGCTACGCTACACGACGCGCCGCACCACGCCTGTGCTGACAGGCTCTATACGCCGCATGTCACACTTATCAGTGAGTATACACATATCTATATGTGTCCCCACAGCGAGTCAGGCCACGTATGCGTGCGCATGGCCCGGCGCGAGGGCGCACTGCTGGAGCTACAGCTGGGCGCTACGCTACACGACGCGCCGCACCACGCCTGTGCTGACAGGCTCTATACGCCGCATGTCACACTTATCAGTGAGTATACACATTTCATTCTCATCATATCATTTAAATCAAATAATATTCATCACTAGCTTTTGCCAGCGGCTTAGCCCGCGTGAAAATGACGTTTTTCCATACAAACTTTCATTTCCTATTTTATTTTGAATTTCAAAAAATCCTTTCTTATTCCTTGTCTACATTATAAAGGGAACCTCTGCGCAAAATTTCAGCTTTCTAGGTCTAAGGGTTTGGGCTGGGCGTTGATGAGTCAGTCAGGACTTCTCTTTTTATTTATATAGATATCATCATCAGCCATAAGATGTCCACTGCTGGACAAAGGCCTCCCCCATAGGGGGGAGTTGCCATAATCCCCAGGCTTGACAGGCGTCTTGGGGATCGCAGTGAAGTTGTTAAGAACACAGAAGCCACTGCTGCCCGACTTCCGGATTTTTCCCTTAGTCGCCTTCTACGACACCCTCGGGAAGAAATGGGTGGGTGCTATTCTTGCCCGGACACTCCACGGGTCCGGTATTCATCATATAATTGGAATCAAATAATATAACAGCTCACAACTTGGGACCCAGTAATATTAATGACAATAATATCCGTGGTGCTAGGCAACTGGGCGTATCCCAGTTGTATACGTCCCTGTGTGCCTATTGGCCTTGTTCTGTTCTGTCTCCTGTTGATATGGAGGGAAGTGGAAATTATGTTTTTTCCTACTCCTCCGCTATTCTTTTCTGATTAATTTCGTTGCGGGATCCAAGACAGTTAAATCGTTTCTCTGGGACTTCGTCGAGCTTCATTGTCTCGCTTTTCTTGTGGTCGCCACTGTTGATTCTGGCTATATATCGTTATATTAATGTGTTGTATGTAAATTTCCAGCGACATCTCTAGTGCCAGTGCGGTGTCCAATGTTGGGTCGCTACACAGTGGTGGACTCGCTCGCTGACAGACGTCGGAGACGACAACAACTTACTATAGGTAACATTTTTAATTATAATTATTACATTTTAAAATGGATGTAGATAGGGAGATCAAAATAAGTCCCTGACCGAGTCGCACAAGCCAAACTAAAAGTTTACCAAAGGGCGATGGAACGTAGTTTTTCGTTTTTTATTTTGATATTTGTAAAATATTTATTAGTTTATTCTATTTTTATATTTATGTATAAGGATCATTATATAAGTATATACTTTCGTTTTTTAAAATTGATGTTGTTTTTTTAGATATTTTGTACCCTACCACAATGTTGTCTTATTTAACCCTAAGGTTGACTGGTAGAGAATGCCTTGTGGTATTAAGTCCGCCTATGTATCACTATTGTGCATGAAGTTTAAATAAATAAAACGTAGCGTATTGGATACTAAGCTCAGCGACAGAATTAGGGTATTTCACCAAAAAACTGATTAGTCCGTCTGTTAGATTATCGAAAAATATTGGATACGTGTTTTTTGTTTTATCAAATTAATAAAAAAAAAACATTATTTTTTGAAAATCTTTCTGACAGACTAATTAGATTTATTTGGTGAAATACCCTATTCGCAATACCACAATACGTTCAAACTGGAATCGACAAAACTGCTAGTTAGAAATGAAATTGGACGGGCCATGTCTACTTATATAATTATAATCTATCAAGATCAAAGTCGTCACGCAATGGGTACCAGAAGACGGGCGTTGTCGCCGAGAGAGGCCTAGGAAACGCTGGCGTGACGACTTAGGACTTAGAGGCTTTTTTGTGTGAGATTGGCCGGAGAAAACCACACGGAGAGAAGAGGGGAAGGCTGTGGGGGAGGCCTTTGCCCAGCAGTGGGACAATATAGGGTCAAAAACAAATGTTTGTAGTTTTGTCAATTTTTGCTGCCTCACCAACCAAACCGCCTTATTAATAAAAATAGTTAAACCTGGTTTATCTCGCATGCCGTCACTTTCTTTTGAATATTTTTGAAGCGACACATGCGAGATAAACCAAGCGTAAGTTAAACCAGGTTTAACTATTTTTATTAATAAGGCGGTACGAGTTTAAAAGTCTCTTTGTAATTTTTTGTTTGTATTAGTCAGGGCAATTTGAAGAGTTACCATTTACTTTCCAGACGAGTCGACTGGCTCGGAGATAGCGGAGAAGCCAGTGGAATGCGTGATGGGTCAGTACGACAGCGCTAGCATCGGGTGTGGCGCTGCACAGGACACCATCGAGTTCCAGTCTGCTTGTACTAGCACAGGTATGCTCTAAATGCTCTAAAAGCATCTTTTTTTAGTTGAAAAATAGCTATTGTTACTATATAAAGTGTAACATAATCACTTTCACTATCATCACTATCACTACATAGTATATAACAAAGTCACTTCTCGCTGTCTGTCCCTACGTATGCTTAAATCTTTAAAACTACGCAACGGATTTTGATGAGGGTTTTTTTTAATAGATAGAGAGATTCAAGAGGAAGGTTTTCATACATTTTTTTCACCCGTGCGAAGCCGGGGCGGGTCACTACTGCTTTAAATACAGGGAGTAAACGAAACTTTCACGAAGCCGTCAATCAAGCATTATGGTACCTACATCAAACTAAGTACCCCAACGCAGAAATTATTGCTGGGAAACGTCTATTTTTGAGGTGAAAAATTACATTTTACCTTAAAACTCAATGTAGTACTCTTAAAATATTGTGCTGATGGATATTTTTTGAATAGTATTGTCTCGACAATGTCCCAGAGAAACAAATTAACTGTCTTGCAACGAAATTAATCAGAAAAGCTTCCACTTCCCTTCATAACTATAATAAGGAGGCGATAGAACATGGTGTCTAAAAGCGTAAAATGGACCTTTCATAATAATAACTGTGTCTGTGACCAATTTACGGTAACATTTTAGACCCCCAGAACAAGGTGAGCAAGGCACAAAGGGACGTATTATAGTTGTTTGTATGAGTTGTTGTTCCCCCCAGTATACACATGCTACGGCAGCTGGCGCGAGGGCAGCCTGGGGCTGGTGGTGGCGGGGCCGGCGCGGCCTGCCTCGCGGCCCACCGCGATGTGCTTTGTGTACACCACGCATGTCAGGAACGGTACGTTACACAACTTTTTAATACAATCATTCATTTATTTATATTATATTCATTTATACTTACTATATAAAGGTGGAAAGTGGAAAGAGGGAAGGGAGGCCTTTGCCCTGCAGTGGGACACAAATGGCTGATAATAATAATAACATTTATACCTACTGCATGTGTTTAAACCTGGATGAGGCTGACACAGGACCGTGGACGCCATTTTGTGTCAAGTTATTTGCCTAGGAGTCTACCCAGCAGTGGATGAATTCTGGCTGTTGATGATGATGATGTGTTAATACTCTCCATAAGTTAGAAATTTTACGTTATTTTATAACGTAGAAAAACATATTAATGGGCTTCAAAATACTCTAGATATTTTTAAAAATGAAATTTAAAACTTTAAAAAAATTTAAGCAGTTCAAACGCCGCCATTTTGCGCGCGCTTTGCGTGACGTCACATGACACGTCCAGTGGGTGTTTCACAGAACATTTATATACCCTAACGGGATACTGTCGTATCAGATGACGTCACATTTCGTTCGAACAATGGTGGCGCGTTTTGGAAGTTTGAATTTCGCTCCCTTATTTTGCACTTTTTGAATATTATTTTAGGGGTTTAAATAATAAGTAAATAAAAAAAATCCTTTTCATTATAATATTACGATAATAAGTATTCGAGAAAAAAATATTTTAGGCCATTTCAAATTTTATGCATATTCCCTATTATGAGACTACGATAACCGATTACCACATAACTGGTCAGTCACCTGTGCCACTTTCAGTCCTCTTATGAACTCATTCCTTATATTTTTATCCCATGTAGGTATATTCTGTCAATTTATTTTTACAAATATTTTTCTACTGTATGGTAGCAAAGACAATCTCTTCAGATGGGGGTTCATGGACGGCTCAGACCTCAAGTGTGTATGCGGCGTATCTCCACAGATAATGTCCCACCGCGCCATCTTGCGCTGCATGCCCTGACACCTGTACACTTGACGACCTTATGACTGCATCAGCGAGTTTAGTTCGCATAACTGGATTTAGCAGACATTTGCCATCGACACGCTAAGAAGAAGACTGTATGGTCGGTGTTTTTTGACCGATGACTCTAGGAAGAATTATTATCAGCTCTGTTTTAATCCATAAATGTAATATCCCACAGAGTCGGGTGTGCCGGTGCAGTTCCTGGCGCTGTCGGGCGTGTCACGCTCGTGCGACCGCTCCGTGCTGCCCGGCGTGGCGGGCGACAAGGCCTACAACCTCACTATCAACGGTATGTGTTGCACAGTAATAATATCCCACAGAGTCGGGTGTGCCGGTGCAGTTCCTGGCGCTGTCGGGCGTGTCACGCTCGTGCGACCGCTCCGTGCTGCCCGGCGTGGCGGGCGACAAGGCCTACAACCTCACTATCAACGGTATGTGTTGCACAGTAATAATATCCCACAGAGTCGGGTGTGCCGGTGCAGTTCCTGGCGCTGTCGGGCGTGTCACGCTCGTGCGACCGCTCCGTGCTGCCCGGCGTGGCGGGCGACAAGGCCTACAACCTCACTATCAACGGTATGTGTTGCACAGTAATAATATCCCACAGAGTCGGGTGTGCCGGTGCAGTTCCTGGCGCTGTCGGGCGTGTCACGCTCGTGCGACCGCTCCGTGCTGCCCGGCGTGGCGGGCGACAAGGCCTACAACCTCACTATCAACGGTATGTGTTGCACAGTAATAATATCCCACAGAGTCGGGTGTGCCGGTGCAGTTCCTGGCGCTGTCGGGCGTGTCACGCTCGTGCGACCGCTCCGTGCTGCCCGGCGTGGCGGGCGACAAGGCCTACAACCTCACTATCAACGGTATGTGTTGCACAGTAATAATATCCCACAGAGTCGGGTGTGCCGGTGCAGTTCCTGGCGCTGTCGGGCGTGTCACGCTCGTGCGACCGCTCCGTGCTGCCCGGCGTGGCGGGCGACAAGGCCTACAACCTCACTATCAACGGTATGTGTTGCACAGTAATAATATCCCACAGAGTCGGGTGTGCCGGTGCAGTTCCTGGCGCTGTCGGGCGTGTCACGCTCGTGCGACCGCTCCGTGCTGCCCGGCGTGGCGGGCGACAAGGCCTACAACCTCACTATCAACGGTATGTGTTGCACAGTAATAATATCCCACAGAGTCGGGTGTGCCGGTGCAGTTCCTGGCGCTGTCGGGCGTGTCACGCTCGTGCGACCGCTCCGTGCTGCCCGGCGTGGCGGGCGACAAGGCCTACAACCTCACTATCAACGGTATGTGTTGCACAGTAATAATATCCCACAGAGTCGGGTGTGCCGGTGCAGTTCCTGGCGCTGTCGGGCGTGTCACGCTCGTGCGACCGCTCCGTGCTGCCCGGCGTGGCGGGCGACAAGGCCTACAACCTCACTATCAACGGTATGTGTTGCACAGTAATAATATCCCACAGAGTCGGGTGTGCCGGTGCAGTTCCTGCCAATTATGGGGAGAACTGGCAATTAAGGGGATAACTGGCAGTTATGGGGATAACTGGCAATTATGGGGATAACTGGCAGTTATGGGGATAACTGGCAATTATGGGGATAACCGGCAATTATGGGGAGAACTGGCAATTATGGGGATAACTGGCAATTATGGGGAGAACTGGCAATTATGGGGAGAATAAGTGTCTTTCGGCTTCGTTAAGGTTTTTTTGACGCCCTCTATATTGGATGAACGTGTAGCTTGACTCGGAGGCCAGTAGGAGCTGTAGAAGATGAAGACACTACATCTGTGCGTTTCCCTCAGGTACATGCGAGCAGAGCAGCAAGTACAACAGCCCGGCCGGCCGCCTGGCGCCCGCGCTGGCGCTGCTGGCCGCGCTGCTGCTGCTGGGCGCCAGGTGATACCCTCACCACTACTCGCCCTGAGGTACAGCGCACGACCCGAGCGACCACACAAATACCCGCTAAGCTATAAAACCAACCCTGCTAATTATCTATAGCGAATAGTTTAACTCAAAAAAAAACCAACCTCCTTTGTGAGCGAGCCCGCTTTTAGTAGGTTATTCGAATGGCAACACTGAAATTGAACTGTCAAAGTGCTAAAATGTTGCCAGTTAACGGTGAATTATTTTATAGAGTTGCGCGTTTTTTTTTTTAGTTATTATTTTTTGTAAATGTTTTTTAAGAGGGACTCTGTGAAATAATTTTCTCGTGTGCTATTTAATAGGTTAGGAGAGAACGAAACAATGTTAAAAGAAACGAAGCAACGTGATTGATAAATGTAAATAATAAAAGGTATAAAGTTGGATAACTGAAGAGAATATGACGATTTTTAAATAACTGTTACTTATAATATGTAATTTAAATTATGGTACATATAAACATAATCTATCGAGCAAGGTCTAAAGAACTTGTCACAAATAAATCACGGAAATATATGTTTTACAAAAAAAAATATCCAAAAAAAAAACCTCACTGATTTAATTGCGACAAAGTTCTATCGCATTCCGACCGCGTACAGATATTTGATATTTTTATTTTTTAAACATACTTAGGTAGTATATGAATGTTTTCAATGCCATATTTGTTAAACTCTCGTACATTCCGACGATTTGTCGCAGCATTATTAGTCTAAGTTTTGAATTTCATGGATGTTTCGCTGTTGTTAAGCCTGCAGTCGTCTGCGATTGCTGCGATTTTTTCTTTATAGGCAAAGTCTGCTTTAAAGTACTTTCTGCGCATAGGCAAATTGCAGCTACGACTTAAAAATTGCTCAAAAATCGCGTTACAAAATTGTCGCATGTGCGACTTTTTTTCACAAATATGGCATTGATTTACTCTGTACAATATAACGATGATATATATAGAAAAAACGCTTTCGAAGTATACATTGTATGCAAATTATACATAGCATAAAACATAGCCCGAAACCAGTGCTGAATATTATGGTACCTACCTATATAATTTTAATTAGTCCAGCCATAACTTAACCATTTTAATCGTCCAAGCATTTGCTTGGACGATTAAAATGGTTAAATATATAGTCAAAATTCAAAATATTTTATTTCACAAAGGCCATCATGGGCACTTATAAAAAATCAAAAAAATGGTGCACGGTTTGGGTTGGTCGATTCTTATGGAGAAGAACCGGCAAGAAACTCCATGGTTACTTTTTATGTCTTTTAAATCCATCCTACCATCTTTTTTAAAGACGGTTAAAAATAAAAATATCCTTTACTAGCTGTTGTCAGCGGCTTCGCCCGCTACAACTCAAAAATTATCCCACGAGAAGATAAACTCGGGATAAAAACTATCCTATGTGTTAATTCAAGTTATAAACTATCTGTGTACCAAATTTTATCCAAATCCGTTCTGTAGTTTTTGCGAAAAAAAGCAACAAATATCCAAACAAACTTTCACGTTTATAATATTAGTAAGATTCAGCAATGGTTTCGGAAAAATATACAGAATATATGAATAAGACTAATTTAGATAGAACTAAATGTAGATAAAACTATGCTCAGCTGATTCTTATTAGTTTACGAAAAACGTCCATCTTTTATTATGCTCATTTATTTGTGTTTCTTCGAAAGAATTGCAGCTAAAAGTGCGGAATAAGAGCTAAAGGCTAGTCATTGTTTATTGTTTCTTTTTACGATCTTTAAATCATAAAAAAATATATTAAAAAATCGGTTTAGAAAAAATTGTCCCAACTATGTTGGACTCGGCCACCAGTTTAACCGG
The DNA here is from genome assembly GCA_949316265.1 of Diarsia mendica. Classification (NCBI taxonomy): domain Eukaryota; kingdom Metazoa; phylum Arthropoda; class Insecta; order Lepidoptera; family Noctuidae; genus Diarsia; species Diarsia mendica. The sequence goes on from OX438916.1 coordinate 5,406,758, forward strand.
ATGCAGCTAAATACCAGTGTTTTAATATGGAGCGACTACCTATCAGACATCCATAACCCAGTTACTCGGAAAAAAATACCAGTCTATCATAAACAAATCTAAAATAAAAACTAAATCTACGTCTATTTGTTTATTTATTTTATTTTAAATAGAACGGCCGAAGCCAATTACACTATTTAAACACATATAATTTATTAAACACAGTCATGCAATCTTCTCACAAAACTTCAAACATTCTGACAGTATCATCTTCCATTCATCCGCAAATATATCAAGATCTTTGAGAGCCATAGAGAGTCCAGGAGAGCGTTAATAGCGGATAATGTCCGAGGAATGGGTGACTTGGAGTGTGCAACAGTACGGCAAGTTGGAACAGCCAGTAAGCGGTGTTTTCTGCCACGACAGTAATTGTCAGGGACAAATAGTTTGCTGATTTCATTGTGTAGATCAGGAACATCTATAATCTATCTATCACGACCGCTTACCCCTTCAGGGTAAACTTGCACCCGTCGGGGCTGCGGGTTGTTCGAAAGAGATACCGCTGCATCGGCACAAGGGCTAAGAAGGAACATGTGTGGTTTTTAGTCAGTAGAAGTCTGACACTCCCTACCGCTGTGCCCAGAGCGGGACCGGTCATTTGATGACTTCCAACCACAAAAAAAAAGCAAGGGATTACTGGCACGATAGTGTTACATAATAACAGTAAAAGTATTACTTAAAGCAGCTATTTATACGTATTTCATATAAGAAAAAGCTCTTATTCCGTACTAATCGAGTGTTACAAACATACCTACTTTATGACCTTATTTTTAGACATACTTAACAGTAATTTGTATTATTACATAATTATTATGTATTATTTTTTTAGTGGGGCCATCACTACTCTTTTTAAAAGTGAAAATGACATTGTTTAAAAACCCGGGTAAGTACGAGTTGGACTCGCATACGAAGGGTTCCGTACCACAGTACAATATTAAAATCTTTTATGTAGGTACATACATACATAAACTCATGCCTTTTTCCCATGTGGTAGAATCACAGAACTCTACCAGCTACGATCCTTACATACTCCTTTTACCTCGTTCACATTCATACATCTGGTCATACACGCACACCGGTTGCGAGCACAGACCTGTCCTTTCTGAAGGACCTCACTTATAAGGTCAATGTATGTCTTTCTAGAGCGTCCCCTCCCACTTTATACCATTTAATATTAGTTTTTATAACGGCCATAGTCATACACACTGCAATGTTAAAGTCCCTACGATTTAAAAATAGAAAAGGCCCTGTGACCGACGAACAGATAGCGGAACTTTAGTAATGGGGTCCGGATGGCACAATTTGGGTACGGAATCCTAAAAATAAATCGTTCTTAAAAGAAGTAAGTAAATTTTTGTTTAAAGATAGAAAAGACTCTGTGACAGACGCACAGATAGCGGAACTTTAGTAATGGGGTCCGGATGGCACCCTTTGGGTACGGAATCCTAAAAATAAATCGTTCAAGTATTAAATCTTGCGTTTCAGCGCTCCCGCCCACGACAGACTTTTTGTCGGGCTGACTTTTTTTGTTCGTAAAAAATCGGTGCACGATTTTTTTATTCAGAAATAAAAATCGGTGGCCCCTCTTCTCTTTTTCTTATTTCCTCTAACTCAGTTTGCTTTTAATGCTAAAAATCAATAATGACCAACAGTAGTTATATAAATATACATTTGCTCATACGAAATAGTTGTTTTATTTTTATTTTGTATGTGATAAATTTTAAATTAAGTATTGAAAACCTTTGTACACGGTATCAATTTGCTTACAAAAAGGACTCAAAAAGTTCAAAATTTTCATAAAAATCAACAATTACTTTGTAGCAAGTTGTTTCCGTGTTCAAAGGGACAAAAACATTGTAAATATAATCAAGTTCCTGTATGCTTTTAGTTCGACTCAAAATTTTATCATTTGTGATAATATTCTGATTCAGAATGTCAATGCTTGCCTAAACTTTGTTTTTATAAAGAAATATTATGTAGCACAGAAGACTATTGTACATACTTTAGCTGTATAATTTATTAAATTATTGTGTGTGCATACTGGCGATTTGGTCGCGAGATTCAAATGGATATTTATTTTGAACTACTTTATCGCGGCCTCGCCCACGTGAAATCCGATAATTGTCCAACGGGGTCGTCCTACTGGGATAAAAAAACTATCATATTATGTGTTAATCCAGGTTATAAATGATCTGTGTGCTAATTTTCATCCAAATCAAAATCAAAATTCATTTATTCAAACTAGGCTGATAATCAGCACTTTTCGAAGGTCAAAATTTACTTTACTTTACTACAGTGAAATTTGGCTAACTGGGACATGGATAAGTGAGAAATCTCTATAACTGGAACTCATACTGGGGTCCCATGAAACAAATTGAATATCTGATCCGTTCAGTAGTTATTGTGAAAGAGTAACAAACATCCAGACATCTTCACAATTCACAAACTAGCATCTATAATAATGATAATCGCAAGATATTTCTTGAGATTATAATGGATATTTATTTTGAATAATCTATAATATCCACAGACCCAGTGACTCGACTATAGAAAAAAAAAGCTTTAGAAAAAGGATAAAAGGAATTTTCAAAAAATCGTGCAATCAGTCGCCAGTGTGCAGCAAACTAATAATAAACGCATTTTTGAAAATTACAGGACGAAAGTATTAATTTATATAAATAACTGAAGATAATAAATAGTTAATAATTATATTGAGAATTATAAACGAAAAAAAGTTTCATACGATCATTTTTTATCAACAAAAAAAAAAGTTTTTTTTAAGAATAATTTAATTAAAAACGTGTTTAATGCACTAAAATGTTAAAAAATTAAATTCACTTAGATTTTAAGAGCTTTGGTTTACTTTTTAATTTATTGTATTTTTAAATTAAGGCGAAAAAAATCTTCACGTTGTGAATAATCTGCACATTGATGATTGTTTATGTAAAAATAATGTAATACTCTATTGGATATGTACTTTCGCGTGTAAATATTTTTTTGGCTGAAGATTTTTGTGATATCAAAATGGTTTTTTTTCGTGTATAAAATAAGCGTTTATTGATGTTTTGTGGCGACTCCCTGTTGATTTCGATTTGGCCACAGGATACGATTTGTAACTATTAACGTATAAGCCTATTATTATATTTTGATTACTGAAATATATTTGAAAAATAATTCTGTTTTTCATTCTCATTATACATATTGTTTCAGGTCAAACCCTTAGTCACCCTTGGTTAGTTTATTCTATTCTATAAAAATTGAATAGAATAAACTTAAATGGATGTTACATTAAAAAGGTTTTTCGAAATTCAGCTAAGAGAGAGATTTTGTATTGATGATTTTAATCATAACTCAGTAAAGCATTATTTCTTACGGTTGAGAATCAAAATATAATCTGACAGGACGAGGACACTGACCTAAAAATTGCAAAAAAACTGGCCAAGTGCGAGTCGGACTCGCACATGAAGGGTTCCGTACCAAAACGGTATGCTATAATTTATACAATTTCTTCTATGGGCCAATGAAACTTGACCTCTGGATTGTATAGGCGCTCATACGATTCAGGGACCAAATTATATTGGTTATATGATCAATATCTTTGAAACTACGCAAAGTTTCTCCGTCACAAATTCAGGTTATCATCATCGTCCCCGTCACAACATTTTGATACCATTTTGAAGGTCGTAGATCATCAGGCAGCGGAGATACACGTGTCCAGCCAGCCTGAGTTCAAGCTGGCTGGACACAAGTATACAAACCCTTGCATGTGACGGCATAAATCAAACGTTATTAGTTTATTACTGTCACACATTGCGTCACCAAGTATTAGTAAAGGAACCATATTCGAAAACGCTCCCATTATGTGGGATTCGGAAGTGCCAGCCAAAAGTTTTCTACGTAAATTCAAGATGGCTGGACAGTTTTTTTGCATTTTTCTACTAAACCACTGTACGTATCAAAAAACTTTTAGCTTGATGCCTGTCACATTTATGTGACGCCCGTTGATATGCAAAAAGTCGTCAAAATCACTTCCGTTACCGAGATTGAAAGACCTGCGAAAAGTGGTTTTTCAAGCTGGCTGGACACGCTTTCGATCGATTATCAAAGATTCTGTAGCGTCACCTATTCTGAAATAAGGGTGTTTAGCCGTCACATAAAGTGCCCTATTGACCTAGTTAAATGCGAGCAGTTTTGAAGTTTTGTCCAGCCAACCAGAGCCACATACTAAATGAGGTGTAGTGTACGCACCGTAACGTGCGTTACAAAAAATCGAGTTGAGGTGTCTCCTCTAGTACGTAGTACATTATACCTCAATGGGAAAAAATAAGAAATATCTGTTTCAAGTGGTCGTAAAATTTGTACTGAATTCTAACATGCCGTAGGGTGGGGAGGGTGGGGAACACACCACTACATTATCGATAAAAGTGTACCTATCGAAAATGCGTTCAGTAAGGAAAATAAAAAAATACAATTTAGATCTTGTTTACATGTTTTATTTTTCATATACCTAAGTTATTTACATAAAAAAGTATTTACTACTTTTACATGGGAAAAAATAAAAATATAAAATTTAGTAGTAGTAGCAATTTAGTAGTTTTTGTAGTTAAGATCTACCTACATGTTTTATTTTTCATATACCTAAGTTATTCACATAAATTTTTTTTACAACTTTTACATAAGGGAAAAAATATTAGAGTAAACATAATTCTTATACAAACAAAACACATAAACACCATATATAGTAACAAAATAAAAGTGATTGGCATAATATGTGTCGCACAAGATAGAGGTATGGAAGGAGCAAGGGGAGGCCTTTGCCCAGCAGCGAGACACTGTGTAGGTTAGCAATAAAAAACGTATTATATGTGTTACACAATAGGGAGTAAGCAAGAAAATAAAAAACTCTATTTATTACTTTTACATAGGGGTAAAAATATTAGAGTAAACATAATTCTTATACAAACAAAACACAAACACCATATATAGTAACAAAATAAAAGTGATAGGCATAATACTAGGCATAACAAAAAATTACGTGTAAAAGTGTTTGTGAAAACTTACTTGCAAAATAAACATCATTTATTTATGTGTTACGCAATAGAGAAAATAAGTGAAGAAAAAATTACATGCATATTCCGTATCCCTATTAGGTCCCAATGGACACGCATACACCCACACATACTGAATTAGTTTACGCGAGATATTAAGTGGACTGTAATACTAATGGGGCGGCAACGATAATGCCAGAACGAGAAAATCGACAAAATGTTATGTTACGACAAAAGGGTGTGCTTTGAATAGGCACTCACCTGATTGCTCCCTGGACGATGTCTCCGAAACCAGGACCTTCACGAAGGAACCCTTCCAGCTACCCAGTACAACATGCAATCCAGGTATCATGCAAGCTTGAGCACCGATTCAATAGCACCCACACGATTAGACGAGAAACTAATGTTATTGGCACAACTTTTAAGGATTTTGAAATATCATGACGGTTTTAATATGGCGAGGAAAAAAACTTATTCGCGCTGACGCGTTACAACCCACGACAGCAAAAAAGCCGAGAGAATCTCTAGTAATGTTGCTAAACCCAAAATTGATTTCAGGGTTGCCATTACAAACCACTTAATTAATAAATTTAGTTACTAAAGTGAACACATACATACATAGCGTTTAGACCATAAAGAGTGGTATGACCCAGAAAAGGAGTGACTCTACTGTCTGTCTGTCAGTCAGTTACGACTTTGTGGAAAGAACAAAAGGCATACTCGAAGTCTGTCAGTAAGTCAAGGAAAGAAAAAAATCTCATAATGGAGAAGACTAGGGACGATTGCTATGATAAAGCGCGAAACAGGGCTCTACACAAAGTGGAACACCACAAATACTGCACCAGAAAGAGGTGCGTTTATCTCGCGTCGCGGAGTGTTTTCCGCACAAGCAGCAACGACGACGGAGAACATGACCTTTCGCGTTAACGTGTGGTATGCGGGTTGCGAAATGCGGAGTAGCAGGTGTTTCGCGCTGGCCAAATGTGCTTGGACCCGCTGTGGGTGCAGGGACACTGCGTTTACCTTTCGCGTTTACATTTGGTATGCGGGCTGCGGAATGCGGAGGAACAGGTATTTCGCGCTGGCCAAATGTGCTTGGACCCGCTGTGGGTGCAGGAACACTGCGTTTTGGCACGTATTTGTGGTGTGTTTTGAGTATCTGGTCGACTAACTCCAATCGAAAAACCAAGTGATCTTTGGAAGTAGCGGTAGAAGCCGCTAAATGAATTCGTGAATTTAAAATTGAGCAATTGAGAAGGCGTTTGAAGACCTTCATATTCCATTTCTGGCACCTTTTTCTTTCCAACAGGTATGGTTGCAGCATTTGATCTTTACGATCAACGCCTCCCATACCCTTGTTGTAGTCTAAAATGACTTGGGGCTTGAATTGAGCTTGACGATATGGTCTTGGCTCCATCCGGTCTTGTTGAACGCCATGGTAGGATGAGATGGTGCAAATTTTTTGTTTCTTATCCTGATAGGCCATGACAACGATATCGCCAGCATGACGAGCTACTATCTGACCGTCTTGCAGCTTGCACAGCGATATGAGTGCAGGGACATTGCTACGGCTGCCGCGCAATGTACCTACACAATCGGTTTTACTTGCCTTCAGAAATCGGGCCAGACAGGGGCTATTGAACCAATTGTCCATGAAAAGAGTATACCCTTTGTTGAGGAGAGGACGGACGAGTTTGAGGACAGTCGCCGTGCTTTTCAGCAGCGTCGACGGGTATTCGGGATCATAGGCAGTTCCAGTACCTTGGTACACAAAGAAAGACCAAAGGTAGCCAGTGGAAGACTCGCACAGTTCGAAGGTTTTAATTCCGAGCCTGGCTGACTTGGTCCTGATGTACTGGCGGAATTTTAAGTTACCTTTCCACAAAAGCAGGGATTCGTCAATACAAATATTCTGGGATGGGACATAGGCTTCCATGAAGCGTGAATTCAAATGATCTAATATGGGGCCAAAACAAAAAAGTCTGTCAGAATCGTCAGTCGGTCTGTTGCTGTTGTCATTGAAATTGAGAGCGCGGCAGAGATTAGTGTAACGGTTGCGGGAGAACATCTTCCTAAAGATGTTCGTTTGAAGGAGTGGGTTGGTGGTAAAGCAGGACTTAGTGGAGGGCATCTTGATGATTCCGAGCATCATCCAGAAGGAAAATAGGACAAAAATTTCGTGAAGATTTGTGTCATACCACTCCCGGGCAAAGCTAGCGGATGAACTAGCTAGCCCCTGAGCATACCGGTTGGTCTCGGTCACTATATGTGACAAGATGCCGTCATCCCAGTACGTCCTAAACGCCCCATACGCATTTTCAGATGCGATAACAGGCCCCGTTTGCTCAGGCAGAAATTGCTCCCTCTCACCTGCGTAGTCATGCATGGTTGACCACTCAAAACGAGATGGAATCGCTGTCCCAGCAAAGAGAGCCTCATCCTGACCTACATCAGCATCTAAAAACTCATCATCTGCATTCTGGTCATGCTCCTGCATTTCTGGCCTTTGCCTCCTTACTCTCGCAACTGCCCGCACTCTCGCTGCCTCCCTTGCTTTCACCACTTTCATCACAGCAGCTCGCAGCTCTTCTGGCACGTCCTCGTCATTTATATTTACTTCCACTAATCTATCACCCCTTGTCCATTGGGCCTCACCTTCCCGTCCAGCAGCTCCCCTCGCCCTCCCTGCTCCTCTCCCCGCCCGGCCCCGGCGTGGTCCCGCGCTCCGCTGGACCGGGCTCACCTGACGAGAGACCACTTGCGGAGGGTAGATCTGATGCTCGTCAGCCAGATGAAATGTTTCGTCATCCTCCTCCTGCACGACGACATACACAACCCTAAAAAAAAAATGGTATATAAAAAAAAAAAACATTTAATTCGAGTATCACAGACTCATAATAGAAATAATACGTTCATACATGGTCACATTACATAGGTACATAACATTAAATTCAATTCACAAACAATTTCATTCACTTAATTCAATAAAAATATAATAAATAATAACAAGTCAGTCAAATAAAACACAAATCCATACACAATTCACATAATAATAATAAAGGACTGTCAGCCGCATCAACCTGCCACCTGTCGCCTACAACAGTGGGAGATGATAAATTATAATTCTTGATGGAAATGTAAAACGAGAAAAAGTAAAAGTATGACTTACTCAGAAGCATCACGAGCATCAGTCTCATCCTCCGCAAGGGTAGGCGTAGGCGACCGCAGAGCGCGTGACGGGCTCAACCTATCAAATGAAAGGTTTTCGTTATTAATAATTATTATGACTCAAAAACATTTCAAAATGAGTTTTATTACTTACGATTGCATCGCACGCAGCGGGCTTGACGACGGCTCGGGCGTGCCCATTGGAGGAGGAGGACTGGCCGCAGGTGGCGTTCGGCTAGCCGCAGGAGGTGAGGGTGACGGACTGGGCAAATCGAGTAAAAGGTTTTTGTTATTACAAATACATACTACGACTATAAAATATTTATTTCGGTGAAACTTACAGCGGCGCGCTCGGAGGATTTGAGGAGGGGTGTAGTGGGATCTCCTCTCCCTCGGCCGTGTACAGTCCGAGGAGAGTCGGAGCCGAGCCGGTATACTGAAAATTCAAAGCCAAACACCTCACACAAAATAACAGCAATATACTAACAATCACCCTTCACAACACATCATGCAGACACATGCTACATACAAACCTAAACTCAACAACAGATACTACTGTAAAATATCTGTGAATAACGATGATAAATAGGGCATTCAAACTCGGATAGTTATCAACTCCGGAGCTAGTTACGATGTTGAACAATCAAATCCGGAACTCCGGAGTTGACAACTTTTTTAGAAATTAATAAAAAGGCCCTTAATTTTAATCAATAGAAATTTTATTTGTTCAGGAATCAGTGTTTTTGTTTAAAATTTTAGTAGTTTTAGTAGACAACTAATACGCATTATAAAATATTAAAACAATCATAAAAAAAAACTTTTTGTTTAAAAATTTACTGTCTGACAGACAGACGTTATTATGATAGAATTTTAACTAATACGCCTTATAAATTTTTAATTATTTTTTTGCGAAGCTTATTTAACCCATATGGTATTAATCTATATCTAAATAAACGTGTTCGTTAGAACGGAAATATTCGTACCACTTGCTCAAAAAAGTGACATTCTATGCCACGAAAAGCGAACATAACAATAGTCATTTCTCCTTCTGCGAAGCAGTGATGCTAGCAAAGGAGGTGGCGGAATGTGTGAGGGAGAGAACATCGTTGCAATACAGCATGGCAACGCCGCCAGTCTCTTGAAGACATTACCAGTTGACAGCGTTGAGGAGGAGTAATAACCAATAATCATAAAAAATAAACATTTGTTTGGCAACTTACAGTAAAATAATAATCATGAAAGTATAGATTCCTAAAAATCTACTTTTTAAAGATTCTTCAGAAAGAGTTCTTGGTTTTACATGGTTTTTAAAAACCGGTTTCAACTCCGGTATTCTATTTCAACTCCGGATTTGAAAAATGCTTAAAATCGCTCCGAAACTCCGGAGTTACGACACTCCGGAACTCCGGATTGAAAGCCCTAATCAGAATCAGTAATTTAGTCAAGATGATGAAAATAATTTACCTCGGAAGCCAGTTCCTCTAACTCCCAGTCACAGTCAATGTATTCCGGCTCCTCGTACACCTGCTCGTACAACTCATCCTCGGACATGTCCTCCACAGACATGGGCGCGTCGAGGTACTCACGTCCAACGCCCTCTTCCTCCGAGTCGCTCTCCCGGAGCAGCTCCTCATAAGCACCAACGTTCCAAGCCGTTTCTAAAATAAAAATAATATATTTGTTTTTTTTTTACTGTACTGTCCTACTGTTAGGCAAAGGCCTACCAGAAATATTTTACTTCATAAAAAAATTAAAATAAAGTTATCGATACTATCGATAACTTTTGTCGATATGCCCTACGGCCTAGTGGTCGTTGTGACCATGTTGGAATTTGAGTCACGTGATAAGTAATTATTACATGAGAAAACATCGAAATATGAATAATATAAAGGATAAGTACGCCTCCAATACATGAAATTATGAATTATCATTAGTTTTTACGTTGATAAATAACCTTACAAAGATACTCATTCATTGAGAATTATTAGAATTCATAACAAACAACGGCGACACAGACAAACATTTAGTTTGTTCAAAAGAGTAGTTTTAAGATATTTTTTCAAGAAAACAATTTTATACCAGCTTGCATTAGATACTTAGCACTTATAATTCATCCACTTTCATTTTCACACCAAATCTAATTCTAATTCAAAAAACAATTAAGGTTGATGTTCCAGGGCAGCCCGCGAAATTCAAATTTTCTTAGGTTTTTAGCGATTTGCAGGTCAGTTCTAGGTTGTATGTTAGTGAAAAATATATGATTTGCGGGTCTAAGACGTATGCAGTTACAGAATTAAAATCATCAAAATCATCATTACAACCCTCCAAGTTCATATAACTCTCAAGAATGACCTTTTGATGAAATACTCATTCTTGACAGTTACATGAAAATAACGTCCATTGCTACGTATGTTTTAAACACATCCGATTCCAAATAAGAAGAGCTAAAATTTATTTTCTGGTTTTAAAATTACTAATAAATTGAGTTAATAATAAATAGCGATTACATTCGTCACTCATTGTTTGATTTCATGTTGTTTTCTTTGTTTGAGTTCAGTTGAATCGTTGAAAGTGTTAGATGGCCATTCTGCCGCTGGAAATTGTAGAGAGTAGAAGACTCAGGAGATCCTGAGTAAATACTTTATACTACACCTGCTTGGAAAGTACCTTGATACTTTATCAAATTTACGGTAGAAAGTACGTCATTGCTTAACGAACAAATATGCGGGGAGAAAACGCATCTGAGCGGGAGAGAATGGATTTTCATACACTTTTCTCTCCCGCTCAGATTACAATTTGAAAAAAGAACATGTGACAATTGCAGACGCTATTGGCGCCATTTTGAATTTGAATTGAAAGTGCGATTCCCGATCTCGGGTGTTTTAAAGCCCTTGCCTACGGCTTCGGGCTTTAAACGACACCCTCGACGGTAATCGGTCACTTTCTTCTCTCGGTGAACAATGTACTATTTTATACCTAGTTTTAAATTGCTGTGCTTTCTAATACTAATTAAGTGCCTTAGTTGAATTGTACAAAATTATAAAGTGTTGTTCAATCAATTTGTTTGGTGTTTTCATTATCCTGCAATGTCTGAGAAAAATTGAAGTGGGAACCCTCCGCCGTTATAAACATGTATATACACTCCTTTGCAAAAAAAAAACGGGCGGTTTTGATTTTTCAACATTATCGGTTCTAATTTAATTCTTAAGAGGTTTTAATAGCCAAACTATGTTACTGGCATGTAATAAAGAGTCTGGTTATGAAAAAAGTTTATTCCAAATTCAAATCTTTTGTTTTTTTAAATAATAATCTCTTTTTCAGTTTGTGACTTTTTAACTTACTTTTCGCGGGTTAGCAGTTAAAAAGTTATCAAGCAACTAAAACTAACTTCTTGTTATTTTTAGTTGAATAATTTATGTTTGTCACATAATCCTGCCTTATTGTGACGACTTAAAACATGATATTTTTGTGTCTATTGTTATGGCAGAAAAAGCAATAAGAGCTAGTAAGATTATAGCGCTGCTGGAAGAGGGGTGTAGCCAATGTTACATCTCACAGCGGTTAAACGTGAGTCGTTCAACCGTCCAAAGAACCTGGACTCGATACCAAGAGACAGGTTGCGTTAAGAGAAGGCAAGGTTCAGGGAGAAAACGGTGTACACAACCACGAGACGACCGCTTTTTAGTGATTCAAGCGCTGAGAAACCGCAAATGCAGTTACATAGACCTCAAAAAAAACCTTGAAGAGGTACGCGGAGCACAAGTTAGCCTGTGGACTGTGAGGAGGAGGCTTTTAGATGCTGATATACGCAGTCGACGACCAGCGCGGGCCCCTAAGTTACTTCGTGAGCACCGGATTGCCCGATTGAGGTTCGCTAGAAATTGCCTATCTTGGACGCTAGGTCTGGAGTAGCGTACTCTTCTCCAATGAGGCTCGCATTTGTCTACATGGTGAGGATCGACGTCGGCGAGTGTTACGAAGACCAGGCGAACGCTATGCCGACGTGTGCTTTGAAGAAATCACCCCTTATGGTGGAGGGTCCGTTATGTTTTGGGCGGGCGTAACTTCTAACTATCGTACCGAGATAGTATTCATTGAAAATGGCTCACTAAATGCGCAAAGGTACATATTAACAGAAATCCTCTCTCAAAATGCACAACCTGCACTGACTGTAATTGGTGAAGATGCCATTTACATGGACGACAATGCTCGGGCCCACCGTTCTAGCGACGTAGATGTTTATTATGCAAGAGGCCGGGATTCGTCGTTTGGATTGGCCAGCGCGGAGCCCCGACCTCAACCCTATTGAGCACGTCTGGGACCTTCTAGAAAGGCGAGTGCGATCTGTCCAACCACCTCCACAAAACATCAGGGAGCTTAAACGTGTGATCTCGGCTGAGTGGGAACACATTCCACAGGACACCATCAAAAGCCAGGTCGAAAGGCATCATGATCAGAAGGTCTAAGTAGCAAAATGTCCAACAGCGCAAAATGTCTAATGAGTAGGAAGTCTACTTAGCAAAATGTCCATGTAGCAAAACGTCCAACTATCAGATGGTCTATATAGCAGAACGTCTATTTAGCAAAAAGTCATTTTTTTAATGTGTACACTCATGATAGAAACTTTAAGTCATTTATAAATTATATATATTTATTTGAACACAATAAGTCTAGGTTAAACTCTTCAATATCATGAGGAAATTAGGCACACAACCTCCCCCTTTTTTTTTTTTTTGGTGGGTGGAAAATCATCGAATAATCCCCCCCCCCGCTCTTGGGCAGAGCGAAGGGGAGTGTCAGACTTCTACTGACTAAAAACCAAACCCATGTTCCTTCTTCGCCCTTGTGTCGGAGCCGCGTTAACATCTCGACAAACCACAGCCCCGACGGGCGTCGGCCCTTGCGGGCCCCTCCTTGCTGACATCTCTTTGAGGCGCGCGTGGAACACTCTGTCGCCGCCGACACGGTCTGTTGCCGTCATGACGACGGCCGCACGGCGAGCTAGCCCAACACTCACCGTCCACAGGCCCGCGTCTACGGTGGCCGGAGGTCATCGCGTGCCCCCCGACGCTCGGAGCGCCTTCCGCGGCGGCTGGGACGTTGAGTGGTTCTCTCCCTCTCTCGTTCCGCCACCTCCTTCGCTAGCATCACTGCTTCGCAGAAGGAGGCGACGGCGTCCCATTACTCCCATTCCTCTTCGCCCCGGACCATGGCTTGCACCAGGGCCGGACGCGAGAGGTCGCCGCCGCCGACACAACCTCCCCTGTATTTAGACCAAAGAGTATATGTACCTACATAATCTTATAATGCCATGTCCATTTCCCTCCCGATGAAATGTGTGTGTTGAATTTTGTGCCTGAGTATCCAGACATTTTGAGAATCTGACGATTTGCTAAATAGACGTTCTGCTATATAGACCATCTGATAGTTGGACGTTTTGCTACATGGACATTTTGCTAAGTAGACTTCCTGCTCATTAGACATTTTGCGCTGTTGGACATTTTGCTACTTAGACCTTCTGATCATGATGCGTCGAAAGCATGCTTAGACGATTACATGCCGTAATCGCTGCAAGAGGAGGTCATACTCGTTATTAATTTTTATTTTTTAAAGTCTTTTTAAATTAAAATACCATAAAAATACTCGTAGTCTTAATTTCATTATATCCATAAAAATGGCCATTTTGACATAGCTCTCTGTTAACATTGACTAAAACACGTATTCAAGGTTAGAAGTGTTAATAACTTGAATCTCTTTGATAACAAGAAATTTCTAGTCATCTTAGCTAGTGTAATACCAAAAATATTAATATTTTCCATAGAAAAGCCAATAACTGTAATGTGCCCGTTTTTTTTTGCAAAGGAGTGTATATATACTAGTTATATGCATTCAGTAAAAAGCAGTTATTTTGTGGTTAAAAACTTACCATCATCACTTAGAATTTCCTCCTTAGGCTCAATAATATTGTCACAAACTTCCATTGGAGGTTTATTATCTATACTAATGACCTGAATTGGACTTGTACTAAACCTACTGAAAAAATCTAAGTGGCCATTGTTTACTACAGGCTGAGGCTGTAAAAAGATGATTATAGTATTAGATAAAGTCTCCACAAGAGAGCATACTTAAGGTGAAAGCAACAAGGTAGCCCGTGAGAATCGAATTTTCTTACATTTATCCAATTTCAAAGGAAGTAATATGAACTGAGAGGGTTGTATTAGTGATTTTAGTCAATAGTCACTTTTTTATGGTCGCATATCCTATTTTATTTAGCATACAACCTGACACTGATCAGAAAATAGCAAAAAATTTAAAGAAAATCGAATTTCGCAGGCTACCTTTAAGTTTTCACCTTATGTAGGTCCAATGCCAATGCATCTTAAAGTTGGCTGTGCTATACCAGAGTATAAGATGTGTCTGTACCTGGCAATGGACCATGCCCTGCGTTTAAACGAATACATTAAATAATTAGATCTAAGTATATATTTGTTCTATGCATAATACTTAATTTGTTCCGCTTTAAAAAAACAAAACCTAGATAAGCGATTAGTTCTACATGAACTCTTTATTACTTGTGTACTTTTTTTATTTTTTATTTATCGAATTTAAATTGTAATGGGGACAAAACTGTCACATTATAAGCGAAAGAAATTCATTAACTTAGAAGTACATCGCTAGCTTTCCTTCTTTGTATTGTCTTTTTTAAACTTAAAGTAATGAAGTTTATGAGTAAAAAGTACATAAGTAATTAGTGTACATGTACTTGGTACCCCTCTGGTTAACCCTTCAGGGATTACAGGCGTGATGTTATTGACACACAGTATAAGTAGATAACAATGTTCCCACTGCTGGGACACAGTTGTCCTCTCTATAAAAAGGAATGCTACATTTGTCCATTACATGTTTGTAGATGTCACATGTCTTTGAATTATTGGTTCCAGGACATGTAGATGTCACATGTCTTTGAATTATTGGTTCCAGGACATGCCGGTTTCATCGCAATGTTTTCCTTCACCCTTTTGAGAGTAGAGGTGATGAAATGAATTAAGAATGAAAGAAAGTAAAAATATTATAATTACACAAAGTAATGCTCTTGAGGAAACCGGCATGTCTTGAAACCAAAAAATTTGAAGACATGTGACATCTACCAATCCGCACTGGGCCCGCATGGTAGATTATAGCCCAATCCATCTCAAAAAGAGGAGGCCTGTGTCCCAGCAGTGGGAACATTAGGCTGTTGATGATGAATGCTCTTGCATGGGTTTGACACCATGGATTAAGGCACTTCAGTCGGGACCACTCCTCGGTATGGTTGGCATGAAATCGATAACACAGGAAGAGAGAAGTCACCTTTTTCTTATGTAATCAGATGTTTTAGCATAAATGACAGTACCTAAAAGAATATTATCTCACCTTATAATTCTTATCCTTCATCTGAGCAAATTGCTCTTTGGCTTCCAAACATTTTTTTACTAAGTGGTAGCTTTGTTTTAGTTTAGCGCAGCAGAAGTAGCAAACCAGGTTTGGTGTGCTGTCTTCAGTTACAAACTGCAACAAAACATGTTTTAGAGTATTATTTTTCTATGAATAAATACTTCCTTACATAGTATAAAACAAAGTCGCGTCTGTTTGTTTGTTTATTTGTTTGTTTGTCTGTATGCTTAAATCTTTAAAACTACGCAACGGATTTTGATGCGGTTTTTTTTAATAGATAGAGTGATTCAAGAGGAAGGTTTTAGTATATAATTTGAACGACATCCACGCGGGTGAAGCCGCGGGCATCAGCTAGTCCATTCTAAAATGTATCTATGTATTGATTGCCACTCTTATTCAAGGCAGATCGGCGACTTCAGCCCAGGATTCTTTACAAGTTTTCATTTGCTGATTTCAGTGATTATTTATTCCTTAACCCTTAATTACTCGCGTCCATAATAGTTACACTTACGCTTGCGTGGGGAATATATAACCCCAATTTTAAAGGTACAATAAAACATATTTTTAATGACATACATTTATTTTAATTATTAAAATTAGAAAAAGACAACATTCTTCTCTAGGCAGCTACTAAGAACGGCATGGAGGTAGCTTTAAAAATGGCGGAGATACGACGCTTCAAATACACCGTGGGGTTAAATATACCGCACGCGAGTAATTAAGGGCTAAGAGGGGCCTTTGATAAAAAAAACATAAATAACTTCGTGTATGACGAGAGATAGAGTTAAAAATTAGTTAAGTATTGACTTACCGGTTTATTAGTCAGCTTTTCATAAAGTTCATGCAAGTTCTTGTTGACCAATGTATACATGGGAGCATTCTTCGCCAAACATATCCTACACATTGGAAATTTATCCATATTGTAACTTAAAAAGTAAGTATCAATTATTTATTTTAACCTTGCACTTCAAAAACACTTGAGGATTGTTGTAAGATTTGGAATATTTTGGGCGTGGCGTGGGCACAGAACAAAACGTGGGAGTCAAAGAGAAGAGTCAAATCAATAGAGCCAGAGCCACAGCGTCGTCGAGCGAATGAGCAGTGTTGCCAACGAACTAACGAAGTATCAAGCTCCCCACCAGAATCGACGTCTAAAACCACCAGAATTCCACTAAAAATAATCGCACGTCTTAAAAAATCGCTAAAATTTTCCACTAACTTTATTTCTGGCAGATTTGTGGCCTTTGCAAGAAGAAAACAAATTTTTTTGGGAAAGTTTACTAAAGCAATAACAATAAAAATACATATTAGGTAACAAATTACATCAACTTCAACTCTCTATTAATTAATGGCTTTTGTGGAAGAACAAAATACTTAAAAATACCTGTATTTAAAAGATGTCAATCAAATTATATTTATTATTTATTTATTTATTTATTTATTTATTAAGTTATATTCAGATAAGTCGTTCCCGTTTGTATCATCATGGTTAATCTCCGATTGATACGACTCTTTGGTACCAATTAACCAATTAAGAGTGTTATCGGTAAAAAATGTCAATTTTCATAAAATCGGGGTTTTTTAAAGTTAAATTACTAGAAACTGGCACGAAACCATTAAAAACCAATTTTAGTACCGCATTAAGCATATCTTTACATTGTATTTGTACGCGACTGGCCGACACAGCTCGGCGCTGCGTAATTTATTAGTAACTTTGAAATTTTATATTGTCGATAAAATAACTTTATGTAATTTTTTTTTTACTGATTTTTTTTTTGCATGAACTCCACTTACAAACAGTGTATTTTTTAAAAGTTACTTCAGCCTTAATATTAAATAAAAATGATGTTTTATTTTGTAAAATTTAGGTTAAGAAAATATTTTTTTTTTAGGTACTTAGTGAATTAAAATTACTTTTTTATTTTATACAATAACAATTACGGTATCTTTCCTTTTTCCACGTATTTTTTCCAGGCTTCTACGACTCATTGTTGATTCATAATTTCATTCCGAAATTCAGTCTTCCCGTATAATCTCAGAAATATGAGTTCAAAATAAGCTTTCATTTTGATATTTAATAACGTTTTTCAATTTTTATTCTTTACAAATACAATGTAAAGATATGCTTAATGCGGTACTAAAATTAGTTTTTAATAATTTCGTGCCAACTTCCAGTAATTTAACTTTAAAAAACCCCGATTTTATGAAAATCGACACTTTTTACCGATAACACTCTTAATTCCACTAGAAAATCCACTAGCCACTAAAACCGATATTTGTCCGCTAAAAGGTAAGTCAAAACCACCAGATTTAGAAATCCACTAAGTTGGCAACACTGCGAATGAGAGTCTAAGGGTGCGTTCCGAATTACACTGTAATCGATATGAGCGTCCATAAACCCGTACCGAATTACTGTGAGCGCGATATCGATGTCCCTTGAATCGTCATAGATGACGTCATGACATGCGCCACCTTGCGATTACACCGACCATGCCCCAAATAGATATCACCGTGAGCGCTGTCAAAATCAAAGTAAAAAATGACAGATGTCTGATGCGTGTGTGTGTGAGTCTGGGTGTGTGTGCGTGTTCACAGCTGAGGTTCACTGGCTGGAGTCGCACAAATACATTCAATTAGTTCTTTGAAATCTCTTTGGAGTCTCATAACCATGAGTATTCAAGTAAATATACAAGACGAGCTTAGCGGGCGACGAATTTCTCTCATGCAGGGTTGTTTTTGTTATCACGTGACGAGTGAGCACTGTAAGCGCGCTTACGAGCGTTCCGAATTGATGACAGCTCATAGCTGTCATAATCGTGATATCTAATTCGGAACGCAAAATATAGACGTGAGCGCTGTGAGCGATTATTTTGTAATACGGAACGCGGCCTAAGGGTGCGTTGAGCGTTCCGAATTACGCTGTAATCGATTTGAGCGTCCATAAACCCGTACCGAATTACTGTGAGCGCGATATCGATGTCCCTTGAATCGTCATAGATGACGTCATGACATGCGCCATCTCGCGATTACACCGACAATGCCCCAAATAAATATCACCGTGAGCGCTGTCATTGATACTTGAATTTTAAAGTAAAAGGGTTGTGGACTCGACTCGCTTGACAGACTTCTATCAATAAGTTTTCAGCGTGCTATATCAGTGTTTTATATCAGTGGTTTTTGAATTTGCCGCCTTTTTTATGGGACTAGACTCGCTTGACAGACTCTGCACTCTCGCGCGAGCGACGAGACGAGCCGCGAGGCGAGGCACGAGTCGAGTGTGTGAATGGTGTGTTTGTGACTCGCCTCGCAACTCGTCTCGTCACTCGCAGCGCTCGCGTCGGGGGCGGTTTGTATGCGTTAGCTAACGTTAACCTGTAGCTCATTTACACTCTCGCGCGAGTGACGAGCTGCGAGGCGAGGTGCGAGACGAGCCACGAGGCGAGAGTGTAAATCCAGCATAAGCGCGTTTACGAGCGTTCCGAATTATTGATGACAGCTCATAACTGTCATAATCGTGATATATAATTTGGAACGCAAATTATAGACGTGAGCGCTGTGAGCGATTATTTTGTAATACGGAACGCGGCCTTACCCATGGCCTTACCACAAACAAAGTGTCAGTGTCACTGTCATTCGCTCGACGCTCTGGCTCTATTGATTTGACTCCCAAAATATTATCTTATCAATCCTCTAGTGTTTTTGAAGTGCAAGGTTAAAATAAATAATTGATATTTACTTGTTAAGTTACAACATGGATAAATTTCCAATGTGTAGGATATGTTTCGCGAAGAATGTTCCCATGTATACATTGGTCAACAAGAACTTGCATGAACTTTATGAAAAGCTGATTAATAAACCGGTAAGTCAATACTTAACTAATTTTTAACTCTATCTCTCGTCATACACGAAGTTATTTTTTATTTTTTTTATCAAAGGGGCTTCTTAGGGAATAAATATATCACTGAAATCAGCAAATGAAAACTTGTAAAGAATCCTGGGCTGAAGTCGCCGATCTGCCTTGATTATGAGTGGCAATCAATACTTATATACATTTTAGAATAAAAGTATTTATTCAAAGAAAAATAATACTCTAAAACATGTTTTGTTGCAGTTTGTAACTGAAGACAGCACACCAAACCTGGTTTGCTACTTCTGCTGCGCTAAACTAAAACAAAGCTACCACTTAGTAAAAAAATGTTTGGAAGCCAAAGAGCAATTTGCTCAGATGAAGGATAAGAATTATAAGGTGAGATAATATTCTTTTAGGTATTGTCATTTATGCTAAAACATCTGATTACATAAGAAAAAGGTGACTTCTCTCTTCCTGTGTTATCGATTTCATGCCAACCATACCAAGGAGTGGTCCCGACTGAAGTGCCTTAATCCATGGTGTCAAACCCATGCAAGAGCATTCATCATCATCAACAGCCTAATGTAATGTTAAGACTGGCCTGTTGGTCTAGTGGTTAGTGACCCTAACTGCTATGCCGGAGGTCGTGGGTTCGATTCCCACCCAGGACAAATGTTTGTGTGATGAGCACGATCATTTGTTCTGTGTCTGGGTGTAATTTATCTATAATATGTATGTATTTAGAAATATATAAGTATGTTTATCAGTTTTCTAGTACCCATAACACAAGCTCTGCTTAGCTTGGGACTAGATGGCGTTGTGTGATAGTTGTGGAATATTATTATTATTAATGTTCCCACTGTTGGGACACAGGCCTTCTCTGTTTGAGATGGATTGGGCTATAATCTACCATGCGGCCCAGTGCGGATTGGTAGATGTCACATGTCTTCAAATTTTTTGGTTTTAAGACATGCCGGTTTCCTCAAGAGCATTACTTTGTGTAATTATAATATTTTTTCTTTCTTTCATGCTTAATTCATTCAAATTCAAATAATTTATTTGCATAATATGGGTAAAATAGATGGTACATAATGCATTATTACATAATACAAAAAAAAACGATCCTCATATTAACCATTTCTGGTATGCAAAAACTTAAAACTTAAAAGATACAAGTTTATGAAAAAATGAATTAGGCACATAAATAGGTACACACTTATAGGTATTTGGAATTACATAATAATATCTACTAACTTAAATTAAACTAGTTATATTGCACTGATAGATTGCATTTCATCACCTCTACTCTCAAAGGGGTGAAGGAAAACATTGCGATGAAACCGGCATGTCCTGGAACCAATAATTCAAAGACATGTGACATCTACAAACATGTAATGGACAAATGTAGCATTCCTTTTCATAGAGAGGACAACTGTGTCCCAGCAGTGGGAACATTGTTATCTACTTGTGTCAATAACATCACGCCTGTAATCCCTGAAGGGTTAAGCAGAGGTGTACCTTAAAGTACAGTCGAACAAGCTGATAAGTATAAAGTCAGAAATCTTTATAAATCTACACTGAAAATATTAATTGCAATTATCCTTACATAGTATAAAACAAAGTCGCTATTTTTGTCTGTTTGTTTGTTTGTATGCTTAAATCTTTAAAACTACGCAACGGATTTTGATGCGGTTTTTTTTAATAGATAGAGTGATTCAAGAGGAAGGTTTTAGTATATAATTTGAACGACATCCACGCGGGTGAAGCCGCGGGCATCAGCTAGTGTTTTATAAAGCGTTTGTTATTAAGCAAGTTAATCAGTCTAAATGTATCTGTATAATTTTAAAAATAAATGCAACTTAGCTGCTTTTATACTTAATAGCTTGTTTGATTGTACAGTCAACAGCAAAAGTAGATGATCAAAATCAGAAATTCAATACTAATATATGGCAGATCACGAATTTATGGCAGTTGTACTAGTAGTAAATGTTTGGCATAATTTACATTCACATACTTTGGAATCACTTCGACGCCATCACGCCCTGACGCGAACTCCGTTCATTAGTATTGAATTTCTGATTTTGATCATCTACTTTTGCTGTTGACTGTACAACCCACATTTCACCAGTAAAGTCTCATGTAATAGGGGGTGCACTGCCACAACTCCAGTATGGAACTTGTACATTAATGTGGCAGTTCGATAATAATCCTTTCTCATGTTGATATACGCTATCGCTATGCAACAATAGCTTGTGCAATGTTCAGTTTGGGGGTATAGCCACAGAGTATGGAATAGTACATTGTTCACCGAGAGGAGAAAGTGATCGATTACCGTCGAGGGTGTCGTTTAAAGCCCGGAGCCGTAGGCGAGGGCTTTAAAACACCCGAGATCGGGAATCGCACTTTCTCTCGAGTGATACATAGTGCTTTATACTACACCTACGAGGAAAATAAAAAACTAAATTTAAATTCAAATTGAAAATGGCGCCAATGGCGTCTGCAATTTTCACATGTTGTTTTTTCAAATTGTTGTAGTTAGTGAATCTGAGCGGGAGAGAAAAGTGTATGAAAAGCCATTCTCTCCCGCTCAGATGCGTTTTCTCCCCGCATATTTGTTCGATATGCAATGACGTACTTTCTACCGTAAATTTGATAAAGTATCAAGGTACTTTCCAAGCAGGTGTAGTTTAAAGAGTATAAGCTTCATACAAGCTCGTGAAATGACAAGCACGCGGGGCATGTGTGCGTGTCCACGGCCCACTAGGCACGTACGCGGCGAGACTGGAAAAAACCGGTTCACGCTGTCACAGCCTGTGTACAATCTCTGGGTCACGCACAGATCCCGCGTGCTTGTCATTTGCATTTCACGAGGATGCATTGGCATTGGACCTACTTAAGGTGAAACCTTCAATGTAGCCCATGAATTCCGAATTTTCTTACACTCTTTGCAATTTTCTGATCAGTGTCAACAACCGTAAAAACTGTGACTATACTGAGCAATAATGATTTAAATCACCAATACAAACCTCTCAGTTCATATTACTTCCTTGAGTGAACTATTTGTTGAAAAAGGCTTTCAAGGAAATTGGAATAAATGTAAGAAAATTCGAGTCTCGCGGGCTACCTTGTTGCTTTCACCCATGGAGCAAAATAACCAGCTGGTTATGTGCTTCATGCTTTCACCTTAATATACTCTCTTGTAAAGACTCTTATGAATGAGTGACTTTACCTAATACTATAATCATCTTTTTACATCCTCAGCCAGATTTTTTCAGTCGGTTTAGTACAAGTCCAATTCAGGTCATTAGTATAGATAATAAACCTCCAATGGAAACCGTGGTTATTAAAGAGGAATTGTCTGAAGTTTGTGACAATATTATTGAGCCTAAGGAGGAAATTCTAAGTGATGATGGTAAGTTTTTAACCACAAAATAACTGCTTTTTACTGAATGTATATAACAATACTACTACACGGTCACATTAACTTGACGCATCTCTGGAATGTGAGGCCACACCCGCTTCCCCCCCGCATTCCCTTAGCTCGCCCGGCAAGTGTCAGTACGGTTAGCATCTTTGTTACCGATACGTGCGTCGATAATTTGGCTAGTTTTCTGTTGTTGTTATATTGTTTTTGGACATTGTTACAACGCCAAGCGTCAAGTTAAGTTAATGTGACCGAGTAGTATAATATATATTTATACGGCACTTTTTTTTTTAAATTTTTGTCTGTCTGTATGTTTGTTTGTTCCGGCTAAACTCCAAAATGGGTGGAGTCGAACTTTTTCTGGCATGTAGCTAATGTTATGTATGTTTTATGTTTATTTGTTTTAGACAAAATATTCGTGCAAAAAAAAACAAAACCCTTGTAATTGATTAATAATAATAATAATAATAAAATAAAATAAATAAAATAAAATAATAAAATACTAATAACAGAACTTGATGCCCTGGATAGGAGGGTCCGCTCACTATTGACCGCAAATCGGATGCATCACCCACGGTCGTCGGTGATGAGACTGTATATCCCGCGGAAGTGTGGGGGTCGTGGTTTCTTAAATGCTAAGACCCTACACAACCGTGAAGTATACAGTCTCAGGGAATACTTCCTAGAAACCGACGTGGGGATGCACCGAGATGTGGTCTCAGTGGACAAGGGCCTTACCCCGCTCTCCTTGGCTAACGGGAACTGGCTCAAACCTAAAGTATTAGACACTAATGACCGCAGGGAGGTATGGCAGAGCAAGGAGCTGCACGGACGCTTTTACCGGGCCCTACATGGGCCCGATGTAGACTTCTTAGCGTCCGTATCCTGGCTACGTTTCGGTGACCTTTTCGGGGAAACCGAAGGTTTTGTCTGTGCAATAATGGACGAAGTTATGATGACGAACAACTACCGGAAATATATTGTGAAGGATGGCACGGTTGACATATGTCGGGCATGCCACCGTCCTGGAGAATCGATCCGACACATTATTTCTGGGTGTTCTAGTCTGACTAATGGAGAATATTTGCATAGACACAACCTCGTTGCCAGGATTATCCACCAGCAACTTGCTCTAAAATACAACCTTGTAGAAACAGAAGTGCCATACTATAGGTATGCGCCCGACCCAGTTCTCGAAAATGGTAATATCTCGTTGTATTGGGATCGACCTATCGTCACTGACAGGACTATTGTTGCCAA
Source organism: Diarsia mendica (assembly GCA_949316265.1). Lineage (NCBI taxonomy): Eukaryota > Metazoa > Arthropoda > Insecta > Lepidoptera > Noctuidae > Diarsia > Diarsia mendica. Next base: position 5,430,981 of record OX438916.1, read on the forward strand.
TAAGCCTGACATTGTGGTGATAGATCGATCGGAGCGTCGCGCAATGATTGTTGATATAACGGTCCCGCATGACGAGAACCTCGTGAGAGCGGAGAAAGATAAGCAATTCAAATATCTAGATCTGGCTCGCGAGGTTGTCGACATGTGGCACGTGAATACAGCAGTCATTGTGCCGATAGTCGTGTCTGCCAATGGCTTAATAGCCAAGAGCCTCGACGAACATCTAAGGAGGCTCTCGCTTGGTAGCTGGATCAAGGGCTTGATTCAGAAGGCAGTACTTCTAGACACGGCGCGCATTGTCAGGAGGTTCCTCTCTCAAGAGCCCTGACCACCGGTAGCTCGGACCCTGTTCCTAATGCCGGTGGGCTACTATTTTTTATATTTTTAAATGTTTTTTGTATGCTTTTTTGTAATAAATATTTAAAAATGTATTTAATATGTTAAAAAATGAATAAAGGAAATAATAATAATAATAATATCCCCCCTCGCATGTAAAGCGAGGGGGGATTGTGGAGTCTGTGGGAACCCAGCTCACGGATTCCATAAATCTTAGATCCCTCTCAGCAACCGAAACCTATAAGTATTTGGGTATGTCGGAAGCGCTGGGCATCAACGTTGCCGACATGAAGCAATCATTGAGGGAGCGCTTCTTTGGCCGCCTGAAGAAAGTATTTAATAGTCTTTTGTCAGGCGGAAATAGGGTGCGTGCCTTCAACGGTTGGGTCATGCCGGTTTTGATGTACTCTTTCGGCATACTCAAATGGACTCAAACAGAGCTAGACGCCCTGGATAGGCGGGTCCGTACATTGTTGACGACGTATCGAATGCATCACCCACGTTCTTCGGTTATGAGACTGTATATCCCACGGAAGTGTGGAGGTCGAGGCTTTTTGAATGCTAAGACTCCACAATCGTGAGATATGCAGTCTCAGGGAATATTTCCTGGAAGCCGACGTGGGGATGCATCGAGATGTTGTCGTGGTGGACAAGGGCCTTACCCCGCTCTCCTTGGCTAAAGAGAACTGGCGCAAACCTGTAGTGCTTGACACTAACGACCGCTTGGAGGTATGGCAGAGTAAGGAGCTTCACGGACGCTTTTTCCGGGCCCTACATGGGCCCGATGTAGACTTCTTATCGTCCGTGGCCTGGCTACGTTTCGGGGAACTCTTCGGAGAAACCGAAGGTTTTGTCTGTGCAATTATGGACGAAGTTATGATGACGAATAACTACCGGAGATTTATTGTGAAGGATGGTACGGTTGACATATGTCGGGCATGCCACCGTCCGGGCGAATCAATCCGTCACATTATCTCCGGATGTTCTCGTCTGGCTAACGGAGAATACTTGCATAGACACAACCTTGTAGCCAGAATTATCCATCAGCAACTTGCTCTGAAATACAACCTTGTGGAATCGGAAGTACCGTACTACAAGTATGTGCCCGACCCAGTTCTCGAAAATGACCATATCACACTGTACTGGGATCAATCCATCATCACTGACAGGACTATTATAGCTAATAAACCTGATATAGTGGTGGTGGATCGATCAGAGCGGCGCGCAATGATTGTTGACATAACCGTCCCGCATGACGAGAACCTCGTGAAAGCCGAGAAAGACAAGCAAATCAAGTATCTTGACTTGGCTCGCGAGGTTGTCGACATGTGGAGTGTGGACTCAGCGATCATTGTGCCGATAGTCGTTACAGCCAATGGCTTAATTGCCAAGAGCCTCGACCAACACCTGAGGAGGCTCTCGTTAGGCAGCTGGATCAAGGGCTTGATGCAGAAAGCGGTACTCCTGGACACGGCTCGTATTGTTAGGAGGTTCCTTTCTCTGGAGCCCTGACCGCCGGTAGCTTGGACCCTGTTCCCGATACCGGTGGGCTACAATTTTTTATATTTTTAAATGTTTTTTTTTATTTTTGTAAGGAATATTTAAAAATGTATCAAAGAACAATGTCCAAAACGTCCCCACCCTTGTAGCACTTTAAAACCTATGTCAATCGAAGGGACATAGTCATCTTATCATTTTATTGTATGACAGTGAAACTGAAATCCGCATCCGAAAAAAGTTATATCGTTATGAAGAAACCGAAATCAGTCACAATAATAATTATGTTCCCGACCACGATAGTTGTCTACGACTATGACTACGACTACGACTATGATGTCGTTCGGAGTTTTCAAACCTCGGAACTTAACCTTCTGTAGCGAGGTGTGAGACAGGGAGACGTCATATCTCTGAAGCTGTTCATCGCTGTACTGGAGGATGTTTTCAAGGTTCTGAATCGGGAAGGATTAAGCATTAATGTAAATGGTGAGTACATCAGTTCCCTTACGTTTGCTCACTATATAGTGGCTGAGACCATGGAGGACTTCAGAACAATGCTCGATGACCTCAGTAGAGTTTCTGAAAGAGTGGATCTTAAAATGAACATAACCATGATCATGTTGAATAGCTATGTAACACCCACTCCTATCAAGATCGGAACCTCTATACTCGAAGTTGCGGACGATTATGTCTACCTGGGACAAACGGTCTAGTTAAGTAGGTTTTAATTCGAGAAAGAGGTCACCACTTCACCAGTCCCATGCATCTCGCATCCAGCGGGTCCCCGCAACCTTCACCAGGTCATCTTCATCATCACCTTTTTATTTTTGTTGAGTGGTGAAAAATACCTAACACATACAGCACCGTCCCGGGAGACGGCGCGGCTTGCAACCACTAAAAACACTGGCGTGAACCTACTGTCACTTTGTTGGATGAGCCACAAGAACTGCAACGCATGACGTTCGCGACCCATCCAGCGATGTCCGGGCTCACCTGAGACATCGCAACCACTCATGAGGGCCGTGCGATGTGACAACGATAGACTCCCCGATCTATCGGCCGCTGGCACCTCCTAGGGTGGCATCAGGTCACCATGGCGCCTCCTCCACCGACCAGTCCTCCTTCGACGGATCGCGTCAGTGAGGGAGTCTTCCTCCGCCACCTCCTTCTGTGAGATGATATCCTCACAGAAGGACGCCACTGCCTTCCATGCTTCCCTACTGTCGACCATGGCCTTGGTCACAGCCGGCAAAGTTGCTACGAGAGCACGGCGCTGCACCACCCAAGCAGGGCAATGCTCGAGGGTGTGACGCGCCGTATCCTCGCTGCAGTCGCACTGGTAACACACGGGAGTCGCCTCCTGTCTAGCCACTTTGTGCAGGTATTTGCCAAAGCAGCCATGCCCTGACAACACCTGCACTAGATGGAAGGTCAACGTCGGGTCAGGTCATTTGTCCACCTAGTGGAAGCCCTTCCAATCCAACGCAACGTTTTCTGCTTCGCGGTCGCCACTCCCTTACTTTTCGGCCCCATCGGTTATTCGTTCTGCGAGCGATGTGCCGTGCCCTGCGACTTTAAGCCTTCTGATGAGACTGATTGTGAGCGATCACATTCAGGTCTCGTATGTAATCAATGACAGCACACACTGATCATAGACTTTCGTCTTGAGATACTGCGGTAAGTTGGACGAAAAGATCCAACTCAACTTCCGTAACGCTGCCCAGCCGAGTCGGATTCAACGATGGACCTCTTTCTTGAAGTTAGACCTACCTAACTAGACCGTTTGTCCAAGGTAGTATAATCGTCCACTACTTTGAGTGTAAAGTATCCGATCTTGATAGGAGTGGGTGTTACCTAAGCAGTCAACATGACCTTGGTTTTGTCCATGTTCATTTTAAGATTCACTCTTTCCGAAGCTCTACTGAGCATCGAGCATTGTACTGAGATCCTCCATGGTCTCAGCCATAACCACAATATCTTCAGCAAACCGAAGGTGAATGATGTATACTCGCCATTGACAATCATTGATGCCTAGTTCTCCCTAGTCCAGAACCTTGAAGACATCCTACTGTACAGTGGTGAACAGCTTCGGAGGTATGACGTCTCCCTGTCTCACACCTAGCTGCCGATGGGTAGGTTCAGAGGTTTGAAAACTCCGAACGATATCATTCTACAGTAATAATTACAAAAAGAAAAGTATCGTGGTCGGTAACATAGTCATTATTGTGACCGATTTCGGTTTCTTCATATCGATATAACTTTTTTCGGATGCGGATTTCAGTTTCGCTGTCATACAATAAAATTATAAGATAACTATGGCCCTTCGATTGACATAGGTTTTAAAGTGCTACAAGGGTGGGGACGGTGTCCATACATTTTTGTGCATTGTTCTTTGTTAAAAACTTAATAAAGGGAATAATATAGTAGATTTTACAACAAGTGCACAAAACGAACCATTTTTTTCCGAGACTTTTAGCAGCCCGCAGCCGAAGGCTGATAGTAATGTCGAGGATAAAAATGGTTTTGTGGACGAGTTATAAACTCTGCTTTTCACTTCGAATGCGAGGAAATAAAACAGTAGTATAACATATTTCTTTAATTAAAATTCAACGTAAAATTTGTACAGTTATGAATACTGAAGGAAATTGTTTTTTTTTAATCTTACGAAATTGATATTAGGCTTGCAGACCACAGCCTACTATTAAATTAATTTTGTAACAATAATTTTCATTAATTAATTAAATAACTTACCGTACTTGAATTTAAATTTTAATATCTTTAAAGTCTTAAAAAACACATAAGGCAAATAAATTAAAGTAAATATTATAAAATAACAAATTCTATCTATGAACTTCTTATTGTGTTTGGCTGTATGGCTCATTTTCTTTGCCTTAATAAAGATACATTTATGAGTAGATACGTTAATGCCCTTGTGCACAAAATTCGATTTTGTGCAGCCTATATCCTGCACAAATAAGCACTTTCAGAGCATGAGAAGTGAAAATAATATTTATTTATTTTCAGGCTACTTTGGCCCATAGATAAGACCTTACAGACTAACATACATACGATAATCACGATAAAATCACTGCAAGTGATAATGAACTTGTTTGTGTTACAAATCTTGCGTAAAACTTCATCCATTACCTTCCCAAAGTGGTCATACAATCCTGAGGGTGACCTGTATACACTTAATATAATGAAAAAAGACCAGGTTGATACCATTTGTTTAGAACTCTTTTTATTTGTCTTTCTACTACGGTACAGAGATATTTAATGATTACTTAAGCCGACACTTAGTAAAGATTCGACATACTTTTGTATGACAAAACTGTCAAAACCTTAACTAAGTGATGGCCTAAGTAATCATTAAAGCTCTCTGAGTACGGCAATTAGTTTTGCAAGTTATTAGAGTATTGTTGGTTACTTACAGATGAATATGAAGAAAATATGGTCCCGCATACTGAATCACTTTCTGATGGTGATGTACCTTTGTTGAGGGTGAAAATTAAAGTGGAAGCAACTAAGAATGAAGTAACAGATGTGGAGCCAAGTAGTAAGTATAATTAGTATAATTTATTACTAGCTGATGCCCGTGGATGTCGGGTATCGCAACTAAAAGTAATCTTTTCATCGCCCCCTTTCAACCGCTTACGGCCCATTTTTCGCATTAAAAAGTATGCATAATGTCCTTTCTCAGGCTCTAGACTCTAGACTATCTGTGTACCAAATTTCATTGAAATCGGTTTAGTAGTTTTGACGTGAAAGCGCGACAGACAGACAGAGTTACTTTTGCATTTATGATATTAAGTAAGGAAGTAAGGATAGTAGGGCACGCCACGATAGTGGCGGTAAGTTCCCTCTTTGAGGAGTGGCTAGAGAGGAGCCACGGCGGCCTCACCTTCCGTCTGACGCAGGTCCTCACCGGACACGGATGTTTCGGGAGGTACCTGCACCGAATCAGGCGGGAGGTAACGCCCGGATGCTTCCACTGCGAGGATCGACCGGAGGACACGGTGGAGCACACTGTGGAGGCGTGCCCTGCTTGGGCGGAGCCCCGCGGTGTTCTCGTAGCGGTGGTCGGCGGCGGCGACCTCTCGCGTCCGGCCCTGGTGCAAGCCATGGTCCGGGGCGAGGAGGAATGGGACGCCGTCGCCTCCTTCTGCGAAGCAGTGATGCTAGCGAAGGAGACGACGGAACGAGAGAGGGAGCTAACCTCTCAACGTCCCAGCCGCCGCGGAAGGCGCGGAAGGCGCTCCAGGCGTCGGGGGCCACGTGATGGCTTCCGGCCACGACGCGTACGCGTCGTAGACGCGGGCCTGTGGACGGTGAGTAGTGGGCTAGCTCGCCGTCCGGCCGTCGTTAGGCCATCACTAAGTAAAAGTTATGACAGTTTTTGTATGACAAAACTGGCAGTTATAGTTTGCACCAACGCGTGCAGCAAGCCACACACTAACTTAAGCATAACTTAATTGCTACTCGCACAGACCTAGATCCGGTTCCAGAATGTGAAAGTTGGTGAGGAGAGGATGGATGCAGTGTTGGGACAATCAACTAAAATTTTCATTGATTAGTCATGACTAATTTAATCATGATTGATTTAATCATAACTAAAAAATTCAATCGTAATCATAACTAAATAAATCAATCATTAGTTTAGATTGATGACTAAATTGAAAAAAAATAAGCACTTTATTTTTCGGATCGAACCCAAGTCCACCGGTAGTAAAGGGGATAGAACCGATGTGGCATATCAACCTGTCCGCCATTTTGTTTCGACACTGTTTCGATTCCGAACTTGCTCTTAAAGCTAGAAGAACTGGGGATCCGGGGTAAACCTCTTGAACTTATGAACGATTATCTTCAAAACCGAACTCAGTGCGTAAAAATACAAGAGCACTACAGTAAAGATGCGCCTGTCACTTTTGGTGTGCCCCAAGGCAGTGTGCTTGGGCCAACTTTATTCCTAATTTACGTTAACCAGCTCTGTAACATAAAACTGGAAGACGGAAATATAATAGCGTTCGCCGACGACACCGTCCTTACTTTTTCCGGTGATTCTTGGAAAGACACCTTCAACTCGGCACAAAAAGGACTCAATACTGTTCTGCAGTGGCTTAAGACACATGCCCTCACTCTAAACACTGACAAAACCAAAATCCTTACATTCTCCATGCGAAACCTCACACAACCTTCTGACACGCATACTTTAACAGCACACTCGTGTTTACTGCCGGAAATGTTGGCTTGTACCTGCCCTAAACTAGAGCGATGTAGGACTATAAAATATCTCGGAGTGACAGTTGATAACTGTCTGAGTTTTGCAGCTCATATAGAGACTCTAACAAAAAGAGTCAGAAAACTCATTTTTGTCGCTAAAACACTTCGCCACGTTGCAGAACCTCAAATTATGAGATGTACTTATTTCGCTCTCTGTCAGTCTCTCCTAAATTATTGTGTATGCGCCTGGGGTGGTGCTCCCAAAACCCTATACTCTTAAAGCTGGAAAGAGCTCAGAGAGCCGTGCTAAAAGTCAGTACCTTTCGACCTATCCTTTTTCCAACTGAGGAATTATATAAGAAATGTAAAGTCCTCACAGTCAGGCAATTGTTTGTGCTTAACACTGTACAACTTCAACACCATATAACTCCCTACGAGGTAATCACCACAAGACGCAAAGACAAAATAGGCCAACCCTACCGTTCTCATTACTCTTTTACAAGAAGGTTTCCCTGTTTTCAAGGCCCCCATCTGTACAATAAAATCAATAAAATATTAAACTTCTACTCACTTCCAAATGTATCCCTTAAAAAGAAACTGTCTACTTGGCTTCAGACTCTCAACTATAATAACACAGAGCTCTTATTGTCGACTTAATCAACTAGGTAAAATCTACGCAGTGCACTAACACACTTAAACACATACAAACCTACACACACACACACACACACTCACTCACACACCCCTCACACTCACACACACACCCACTCACACACACCCCAACACTCTACATCTTTCAGTTTTTATTTAATCTTTGTTTCCTTGTTTTACTAAATGATTTATTTGTTGTCCATCTACCTGCTGCAAAAATGAAAACAAGTTCTCGTATATTAGGCAATCCTTTACAAGGCCCCATGAAAGGGCTGGGCCTAGCACCTTTAATACAAGTTGTCTTGTCAACTTAGCAAGGGTGCTAGAGTCTCCAAACATATAATGTTTAATGTTTCCATCAGTTTGTTTGTAACCTAATGTTGTTCAAATGTACACCTTTTTATTGCAAATAAATTATTATTATTATTAAATGTGTACGTATACCATTTTATAACGTTATAAAATGGCATACGATCACGGTTATTCTCTTTGCCGTTGTTGAGTAAAAGTGTCAATTTCAACATTTATAGTTACGTTCGCGTCGCTTTAAACTGACCCTTTGTTCGCAACGAGTCACACTAAATCGTGTCACCGTGTGACTGGTTGAGACGCATATCTATACTAATATTATAAAGCTGAAGAGTTTGTTTGTTTGTTTGTTTGTTTGAACGCGATAAACTCTGGAACTACTGGTTGGATTTGAAAAATTCTTTTTGTGTTGGATAGTTCATTTATCGAGGAAGGTTATAGGCTATATAACATCACGCTACTACCAATAGGAGCGGAGCATAAATGAGAAATGTTGCAAAAACCGGAAAAGAAAATTCCTTTCTGAGAGCTTCCGTTGCGTGCGCTGCGAAAACGGTTTAAGTTACGAGAATATCATGTATGAAGTAATTATTCGTCTTTAAAATTGCTAAAAAAAAGTCCGTGACAGCATCTGTCTATCTTTTAAGATTGACTCACTGTAACCATTTTTTACTATTAAAATGTTAGGTTAAAAAGAATTATTTTTTGCGAAGCTTATTTAACCCATATGGTATTAATCTTTAGCTAAATAAATGTGTTCGTTAGAACGGAAATTTAATATAGAATATTTGTGCTCTTAACTCTATACAGTTTAAACAAATATCTTAGAAGATATCGCAATGTAAAAATACCCGCGCGTAAAAATAATTACGCGGGTTGCGTCGCAATGTAGGTACGGGGGATTCTGGCTGGCCTCCGGGAAATTCAAATTCAAAATATTTACTGCATCATAATGTTTACAAGTACAAAAGTTTACAAGTTTAAAAGTTGCGCCAATTACAGAAAAGTTAAAAGGGAATCGACTGTCGTGGTATGGGCATGTGATGAGGAGGGATGAATCGCATGTGACTAAAAAAGTTATGAATATAAATGTGGATGGATGGAGAGGGAGAGGAAGACCAAAGAAAAGATGGATGGAGTGTGTGAGGGGTGATATGAAGGAAAAAGGAATAAATGATAACGTGACGACTAACAGGGCAGAATGGAAGAAAACAACATGTTGCGCCGACCCCAAATGACATGGGATAAGGGCAGGAAGAAGAAGAAGAAGAATGTTTACAAGTACAGAGTGTTATAGTATATTTAACAGTAAGAGATAGATTTTATAGTAATTCACACTTTAATATAATCTAAGCTAATCTAAACCATCTAAACTATTGTAATAAAGAGGAAAGATTTGTTTGTTACGATTTAGCTTAATTAATGTCGGATAGTCGATATATCGAGAAAGGTTATAGCTATATTTATGTGACGCAGATGAAGTTGCGTGGGTCAGCTAGTTAAGAATAAGAATAAGAAATTTTATTTGCTTAAACATGTGTTTACATACAGAATTAAACTAATACATGCATGCAAGATAACAAATAAAAAGGGTCACGACATGTCTGCCATTTCTCATGGCGTGCAAATATCTTGAGTACATATTACAATTATTATTATTACAAAAATTGATTTTTAAACTTTACGCATAAACATTAAATATCAGTCAGTCAAAGTCATTAAAAAATGTCTTATATTCAATTATTCAAATTATCAATTGTACATTATTATTAATAGTCATGTTCAGTATTACACATTACAAATGAAGATTTACACTTCAAATACAATAATATTTATAATATACAATAAATCTGTCATTATTACTAAATGTTTTCCATCAATTTAATTATATTTATTTGTGTATATAATAATCAAAATGTATCATTCAAAAAATCGTTAATACTATAATACGCTTTTTGTGCCAAAAACGATTTCATTGTTTGCTTAAATTTAGATAAATTTAGGTCTTTCCAACTTTTGGGTAATTTGTTGTAGATAATTGATGCCATGCAAAAAACACTCTTGCGCATAAGTGCAGTTTTTGATGTATGCACACATAGTATGCTATCATCACGTCTATTTCTTGGAAACTTGTCTGACATTCGAGGAAACAAATGCGGATTTGTTTTTACAAACACTGCTATTTCCAAAATATAAAGTGAAGGTAATGTTAAAATGTGATATTTAATGAAATAATTTTTACAGCTATCAGTAGTTTTGAGATTAAACATAGATCTCAAGCAATACTTTTGCCTTTTAAAGATGATCTCCCTATCAGGTGAATTACCCCAGAAGATAACACCATATCTAATGACGGATTCAGTTAAACCATAGTAGGCCGTTAAACGTGCTTCTATATTAAGCGTTCGTGATAATTTATATAACGCATATGCACCACTACTTATTCTCTTGGCTAGAGTTTCAATATGCGCTTTCCAATTTAAATTTCTGTCAATTGTTAGGCCTAAAAATTTTGTTGCATTAGCTGTCTGTATTTTATTATTATTATATTCAATGTCAAGGTTACAAAATTGTGATGATCGTTGGCTAAAGTGCATAATCAAAGTTTTATTTATGTTAATTTGTAAATTATTATTATTTAGCCACGTTACCGCTTCAGTCAAAGTATTTTTTATGTCCGTTTCATATGTATTCCTATTATGGCATGGTATACTTATCGTACTGTCATCCGCAAACAGTGTCATAGGATGTTTAATGTATTTAGGGAAGTCATTAATGTAGAGTGTGAACAGAGGTGGTCCGAGTACACTGCCTTGTGGAACTCCGTGAGGGACGGTCCGCTCTCTTGACGTGAGAATCTCTTCACGTTTGGAACTCCTATTTATCCTACTTATTTGCGTCACTTGTTTTCTGTCATGTAGGTATGATTGTATTAAATTAAATATGTTTCCACGTATGCCATATGCTTCAAGTTTTTTTAGTAGTATATTATGTTGGACATAATCAAATGCCTGTGTCATGTCGCAGAAAATGGCACAGACAGGTGTATTTTTATCCATGTTCGTCATAACAGTGTACAAAAAGTCGTATATGGCCATGTTAATTGTTTTTTCCTCCCTAAATCCTTTTTGTTCATCACAAAGTATATGTTTTTTTTCTAAATAGGTATTTAGTTCCCTGTAAATATATTTTTCGATAACTTTTGAAAATATTGGTATTAATGATATTGGCCTGTAAAATTCCACTAACTCCGTATCCTCCTTCTTAAACAGTGGTTTCACAACCGATTTTTTTAGCGCATTCGGAAATTTACCTTCACTAATACTTAAATTAATAATGTAGCTTATGGGGCCACATATTTCATACGCTACAGACTTAACAATTTTTGTACATATACCATCGTATCCTACACTGTTAGTATTTTTTAAATTCGTGATAATTTTTAATATATCCTGTGCTAGACTTGGGGCCATAAACATTGAGTCTTTTCTGTTTAGGATATGTTTAGTGACTGAGACTCCCGAGCAAGTCATAGGTTTAATTTTATCTATAAAATAATCATTAAATATGTTTGCAATAATTTTGGGGTCAGTTATAGGTTCATTATTATGTCGAATTTTGTCAATAGTGTTTTTTGGTAAGTTTAGTTTTGTTTGGTTGATTATTTCCCAAGAATTCTTAGATTTATTATTTGATCTTTTAATTTTATGTATATTTTGTGCGCGTTGAGTTAAATTAATTATTTTTTTTAGCAATTTTGAATAATTCTTAAATTTATTTTTATTTATTTCGGTAGGTTTTTGTCTATATAATAATAATAATATTCCACAACTATCACACAACGCCATCTAGTCCCAAGCTAAGCCGAGCTTGTGTTATGGGTACTAGACAACTGATAAACATACTTATATATTTCTAAATACATACATATTATAGATAAATTACACCCAGACACAGAACAAATGATCGTGCTCATCACACAAACATTTGTCCTGGGTGGGAATCGAACCCACGACCTCCGGCATAGCAGTTAGGGCCACTAACCACTAGACCAACAGACCAGTCATAATAATTGCCATAATAATTGGCGTTTCTTTTTGCTACATATTTTAATACCACGAGAGACCCAACTAGGCCTTCTCTTCACTTTTACTGTGATAAGAGTTTCAGAAAAGCACTGTGTATATAACAACGAAAACATTTCTATGAATGCATTGTAAGCAATGTTTGGGTCCTTAGCTTCATAAACTTCAGCAAACGATAGGCTATTGAGGTAGGATTTAAATTTATCCACGTTCTCTTCACTATAGTCCCGTCTAGTAGTTCGCCAATTATTTCTAGTGCTTGCGATGCTAATCGGGCAATTAAGTAGTTGTGCAGTATGGTCAGACAAAGCAAGTTCCATAACTATCGCTTTACGACACTTTTTGAAATTATGCGCAAAATTGTCGATACATGTCTTGCTCTTTAAACGAGTAGGTTGACGCACAGATAACTTTAAATTAAAATTCAATAATAAATTTTCAAATTCGGAAGTCTGTTTGTTTTTCTTCAATATATCTATATTAAAATCACCCGCCAGTACAATATTTTTGAATGATTTCTTCATCAGTACACGTAATAATACATCTAATCTATTCATAAATTCATCAAAATTACTTGGATTTGGCACTCTATATATACATACAATTACAGTTCTATAATTTATAAGTTCTATGGCGCAACATTCAAAAATACCCGTTATTGATAGTTTAGCGATTTTCGATAATTCTCTCCACTGATAACCATTTTTTATGAGTATACAAGCACCACCTCTTTTATTTTCCTTACGACTAAAGCATGCAGCTAAACAATAGTTGGGTATATTCAGATGTACTTCATAACCGTCCATCATGAAATGCTCTGTCATACATAATATATCTACCTGTATACTTTTTTCTAATAACTCATTTAGACATACTGTGAGCATGTCAGATTTTGCTAAGAGTCCCGCAATGTTTTGGTGCATTATGTATACATTTTTATTGACGAAAAAACGTATTTGTAGTTTTTATTGTTTCGTCTGTTTGATTCTTATCGTCTAATTTATTGACTAGTACATGTTTGTCAGCGTCTAAGTTTACCTGTACATATTTGTTTTCAAAGGACTTTTTACATTTATTAATAATAGTTTGTTCATATTGTAGGACTTGGAAATGATAATTTAAACATAGTATCTCTTTTAATAGTGATCTTGCATATTGGGGTATTAGTATGAAGAAAGCTGCTCGAAACTCAAATTTCAAAATCATACCCGTTATCGTTGTAATGCCTTTTGGGAGTAGTGTAAATAACGACGCATCAAAGGCCATACCATACATAACCCATACATACCAATTTCATAGTGGGCCGTGATTTCCGAAAAAAAAAAACAAAATGGCGGTGGGTCGATATGCCAGCTTCCATACAAAAAAGTTCAAACCCCTATGTATTAGCAATAATTTTATAATAATCACTTAATTATGATGAAATAATTGCCATCGTCATATTTTCACTAAGCAAATCTACAAGCTACATTATAGGAATAACTTTAATTCAACAAAAAAGATAAAAAGAAAAATAAAAAGATACATTCATCAATCATCATCACCTAGTGTTATTATTATACATTTTTTTTAGCTGTTGAGCTTTTGCTTACTTATTTGTTAACAGATCCTGAATCAGCAAATATATACAATAGCTGTCCAGATGTAGAAGATTCTGAATCATCATCATATTCAGGAGATGATGTACCTTTGATGATGTTTAAAGCTGAAAAGACTGTAGAAGATGAATTACTCGTAGAAGTATCTAAGAATAAAAGAAGATCCGTGGAGACTAGCAGTAAGTATTAGTTACATAATCGTCGTTACGTTATATCTACGGAGAGTAGTTAATACATTACATGTATACAATATGACCAGTGATCTGATATTCGGGTGCATATTTACCTAAAGTGTAGGTGTTGGCTATTATGGAATGCACTTTTGTATCGATAAAATCCCGGGAATTCGGAATTGACTTTATTGCTTTTATTATAGAATCAAATCGTGTGTATTTAAGGTATATTTACTTTAACTTTTTTATTTAAAAAGAACTCTAAAATTAATAATTAGGATATTTATAGTACTTAATATGTTTTGTATCGTGTACTTATTTATGTGCGATAAAGTATAATTGTATTAATTTTTTTTAATTAACACCTACCTCCTACTATTCCTCTTACACTTAAGATAGTCATAAATTGATGGGAAGCTTAAAATTAACTTCAAGTAATTATACACATTAATAACCATGTAACCCCACTGTATTTTTTTTTTTTATAAATACAACATTCTAAAGACGACGTTTTCTCACCATGTAACAGATTAGTTTCGCATTCCCGAATTTTCTGGAATCCCGGGTTTTATATTGAAATAAAATGTTTTAAGAAGCCGCTTCCATAATTTCCTAACCAAAAACTGGCCAAGAGCGTGTCGGGCCACGCTCAGTGTAGGGTTCCGTAGTAATAATTATTTTTTTGTTTGAAAAAAGATACGTTAAGGATAATAAAATATGTAAACGAAGTTAAAAAAAATGCTTGCATATACGATTATACGTATCATGCTCCGCAGCAGAACCACTTTGACTATAGTATGTGAAAATTACATGATAAAATGTAGATAATGTCTGTATTTTTGTAGCTTAATATCAATAATTGTATATTGTTATTTGTTAGTTTCTTGTAAAATATCGATTCAAAGTGGCTGATTTGAGTTTCACGTACAGCCAATCACGCGGTTTTGAAGGCTTCTATTGAGAACCAGGCTAAGAGACACAAAAAAACGAAGATTAATGTACTCACGGGATACTGGGAGCCAGGGGATCACCACACTGTTCACGATCAGTCGTATTTTCACGGTATTTTTGAGTTATAGTCTTCGCGGAGAAGATGGGCTGGCCGGCAGCTCGTTTATTGAGTTCGAACTGACGTTTTTGTTTTCTTCCGTCAGAGGGCGCGAGCGATCCGACGATATGTTTGGATACATACGCAACGTTTGAATGTCGCGTGTGGCGGCAGATTTAAATTAGGATACAAGGAAGGAATGAGGATTAACTGGGAAAGCATCCCAAAGCCTGTTCATATCCCCCCATTTGAAATCAACCGGTGATTTCATAAGATAAGATAGATGAGGTTCGAGACTTACGGCCTATGCAGATTCATTTGTCATCATGCTGATAAGATTCTAAGATTAAAGCTAAGCTGATAAGAACAAAATAAGTTTAAATGTAATATATAAGTTTGATATACATATACTAGATACTTGAAAAATGGTTATGTGTTTTATGTGCGTTAAATAAAATTATGAGTATGAAAATATATGCAGATAAGTTAATTAGTTTGCTCAATTGGAAGAGGACAAATTTTGACAGCAGGTCTTACAAGTAAGCCTTTAGATGTTTTGACTGTCACAACACGAGTTATGTTATCTTTACCCGGATGGAGCTGTACAACGCGGCCCAACCTCCATTCGTTGGCAGGTAAGTTGGGTTCATAAATGGTAACAAGATCGTTCAGTCGTGGCTGATGGTTGCCGTGTTTGAACCATTTCATTCGCTGTTGTAAGGTATGCAAATAATCCCTTTGCCAAGTGCGCCAAAAGCTTTGTGAGAGGCGCTGTAATAGCTGCCAACGAGTACGTAAGGTCTCGTTTTCCGCGTACCTTGGTTCAGGAAGATATACTAAAGGTCGACCGATGAGGAAGTGACCAGCTGTAAGAGCGTCAACCTCGCAGGGATCGGAAGATAGTTCCACTAAGGGGGGACCAAGTAGAAGATCACCTTGTAAAGGTTGAAGTGGAATAGGTTTGACTTTAAAACAGGTCACGCATTTAGATAACCGTGATCTGATAAGATTTCTAACGCCGAGTATCCAAAATCGACGCATAATTAAAGATTGGAGTAGGCGAGGCCCACAGTGAAGATAAGTTTTATGATAGCGGTCAATAAGAAGAGTACTCAATCGTGAAATCTTAGGTAAGAGGTATGGATGTTTGACTTGACTTGGTAAGGACGCGTGTTTAAGGCGTCCCCCCACTCGCAAGATTCCGCGAGTGTCAAGAAAAGGAGAGAGTTTAGATAAGTGTTTGGGTAAAGGTTTATTGGATGATAGTAAAGATATGACATCATTAAAACTTTGATGTTGAACATATTTTGTTAAATGATCTAAAGATTGGTTTAATTCAGTGGCTGTCAGATAAGGTAATAAGTTACGCTCAGAACGTTTAGCTTTTGCGTTGTTGATGAAACGGTATATCCATGCAACCACTCTTTCCACTTGAGAAAGAGAGGAGTGGCGTTCCATGATGGAAGTAAGCAATTCAGCTTCACGTGTCACACCAGTATGACACGCGCGTGATAGGGGCTTAAGTTCTGGTAAGCTATCGGACATTGCAACTGCTGAAACAGGCCAGTTGCAGAGTTCGTTGGACAGCCACTGAGGACCAGACCACCAGAATTGAGATGAAGATAAAGATAGGCATGATAATCCACGACTACAGATGTCGGCTGGGTTGTCATGGGTGGACACATGTCGCCACTCAGCTGACACAGGACTGTCATTAATTAGGACTACTCTGTGGGAAGTTTTAAGCTTGTGTGGCTCAGTGTTCAACCACGACAACACAGTCGAGCTGTCTGTGAACAAGATAGATTTATTTAAGATGATTTTTGAACTAAGCAAAGAATGAATGCGATTTATTACTTTGGACAGTAATACAGCACTGCAAAGCTCTAAGCGGTTGACAGTCAACACTTTTAGAGGTGCTACTTTGGACTTAGCAATCAAAAGATAAACTTGTACGTCGTGAGAGGTAACGACACGAAGATATACACAACATCCATATGCTTTAGTGGATCCATCACAAAATCCGATGAGTTGAAATTCCTTAGACTGAGAAGGTATAATCCTACGAGGGATCTCTATTAGTTTTAAGTTATGAAGATCCGCTATAAAGCTTTGCCATTCTATAGCTATGTCTCTGGGCACAGGTTCGTCCCATGAAAGATTAAGACGCCACAAGTCTTGAAGGAGCAATTTGGCTTTTAAGATAAAAGGTGTGAGCCACCCAAGAGGATCGAAAATACGTGCGATGCTAGATAAGATGGAACGCTTAGTACATTCTTTGTCCACGATTGGGGACTGTGAGTAATTAAAGCTGTCACTCACAGGATCATATTGGACTCCTAAGATTTTTAACGTTGATTTGTCACTTTCTTCAGAGAAAAGTTTAGGTACTTGACAATGATCTGCAGGCAAAGTTTTAATAAAGGATTGTGAATTGCTACTCCATTTTCGGAGCTCAAGTTGAGCACAGCCTAATAAACTGATAAGTTGATCTTTTAGTTCTATGGCTTCGCGTACAGAGGGCGCGCCGGTCGTAATATCATCGACATATGTCTCGTGAAGGAGAGCTTCAGCTGCGCGTGGGTACGCGGCGCCATGGTCGGCTGCTAATTGATGGAGGGTACGGATGGCCAGATAAGGTGAGCTACTAACTCCGTAGGTGACAGTCGCAAGTTCGTACTCTTTTACTGGATCACTAGGAGATTCTCGCCATAGTATGTGTTGAAAGTTCCGATCCTCCGGTCTAATTAAGATTCCTCTATACATCTTTGAGATGTCACAAGTTAAAACTACTGTGTGTAATCTGAAACCGGTTATGATATCTACAATATCCACTTGAAGCTTAGGGCCAGTGAATACAATATTGTTTAAAGATAGACCGTTAGTAGTTTTAGAACTAGCATCGAAAACTACTCTCAATTTAGTCGTCGTGCTCTCTGGGCGAACAACGCAACTGTGAGGGATAAGATAACGATTGAGAGTAGGTACCGTTGGGTTAGGTACTGGATACATATGATTTAAATTCTCGTACTCGCGCATAAAATTAACATAATCGGATTTAAGTTCAGTCTGACGATTAAGTCTCTTTTCTAGATAAGTAAAACGCGACAAGGTACTATTGTAGGATTCACCTAGAGAACGATCGCCATCCTTTAAGAGGATTGGTACGACGTATCGTCCGTTAGGTTCGCGATAGGTTAAATCAGTGTACATGCGTTCACAGGTATCATTCTCGGGTACGGTGATAACAGCGCGCGGTGGTTCTTCCACTTCCCAGAACTTTTGAATTTGTTCGTCTAATTTTAATGTGGTGGCCATTAAAGAACACGCAGTGTTTATAGGTGCAGAATTAGAGTTTACTGCCCCTGATAGAATCCACCCGAAAACGCTATGCAGAGCGGTAGGTAAACCGGGCCCCAGATTGATGCGTTGACCGTCATAGATTTCATGGAATAGTTCCGCCCCAATTAATAAGTCGATTTTGGCGGGAACATCGTAGTCGCGATCGGCTAACACTAGATGGTTGCAACGTTCTCGAACGACTGATGGTACCTTCACGCTAGGTATTAGAGCAGTGATGCTATCTAACACGACTGGCTTGATATTAAATTGTGGAGCATCACCATGTACAGGTCGTATAGTGCATTCCGTCACCCCTTTTACTTGTGTGACTGAGTTTTGTCCTAGTCCGGCTATATTAAGATTGCAGCGGCGGAGTTTTAACCCGAGTATTCGCGCGCACGCAGCGGTGATAAAACAATCCTGCGCCCCACTGTCTACGAGTGCACGCACGGTATATTGAGTGCCGGCGGCGGTGTTGAACACGCGCGCCTGACACGTCCCTAGTAAAACCATGTCGCGGTTGGGAACGGCAGCGTGAGAATGTGCTGTAACGTTCGCTGCAGTGGTAGCGCCGGCGCTGGATGGCGCTGGGTCAATATGCAATAGGGTATGATGACGTAATCCACACACCGTACAAGACATTTTAGATACGCATTTTTCTATGACGTGATTTGTACGCAAACAATTTGTACACATATTGTTTTTACCTTGTACTAACGCGAGTCTAGCACGAGAATCTAAGGTTTGAAAGGTAGGGCACCGATAAATCAAGTGCGGCTCACTGCAATGAGCACAAGCCACATTGGCAGGTGGATTAGATTTTGCGAGATAAGATGAGCGTTTTGAACCGCTGCTATTTTGCCTACTGGTCGCAGGCGAAGGTTTTTTCCCTTCGAGGTTACGAAGGTTAGGATTGTTATTAGATTTAGAAGATAAATGACTAGTTTCTAAGATTTTAACATAATCTTGAAGAAACTTTAACAATTCACAAAAAGTAGGTATTTGTTAAATGTTTTTCTGAGATTCGAAACGATTACGCGTGTCCGAGTCCAGCGCACGTGAAGTTAAACAAAATAAGATAAAATCACCTAAATTTTCGATTTTTAAAGCTTGGAGTGCATGGTATGCCTCATAAATTACGTTTGATAAAGTTTGTAAATCTTGGAAGTTACCCGATTTCAACACTGACTGGTTAAAGAATTTATCTAAATATGTTAAAGCAATAATACGCTTGTTTTGATAACGCTCGATCAAACTATTAAAAACTACTTCGTAATTATCAGCGGTCATCGGAACCCCTTTGACAATAGACAAAGCCGGGCCTTGTAAACAAGACGCTAAGTAATGAAATTTTTCTATTTGCGAAATCGAATTGTTATCGTGAATTAAAGATTTGTAAATATCATAAAATGTTTGCCAGTTTTCTATTTTACTATCGAATTTAGGTAACTCAAGAGTAGGTAGTCTAACGTTACGTCCTGTTTGCATGGATTTGAGAGCCGCCTGCGACGTCCCGTCGACGTTGTCGCTCTTAACAGCGACTTGTAAGTCAGCTGCTGCACCGATTACGGCATAGTACAAATCATCAAACGAACTCAAAGACTTTTGACACACTTTTGCATCAGGTTTTATGGCTAACTCCAACGCCTGTATTTTACTACACAACGCAACAAATTCTTCGCGAATTGAATGTATCCGCGTATATCTCGCCTTGAACGACGATACCTTTGAACGATCTTGAATCATAGATTTTGATAAGTCATAAAGGATTTGGATATCACGATAGACATATTCGCGTTGAGACTGAAGAAGTTTAAGTTTACCGTCTTCCATTTTGTTTTACGTAGGTAGAATAATGCTAAGTATGAAAATACGAACCTAAGTTGAGATTTATTAGGTGTAAATCAATACCTTTAGGTGAAATAGTTATCTAGTAACGTTTGTTAGTGTATAAATACCGTGAATAGTTAAAGTTATTAAGATTGCACAATGAATTTCGTAAAATAACTACGAATTATTGTGATATAACCCGACTAAATTAAGATGACCTCTGAATCTGCATAGGTTTACCCTGCGAGTATGACAACACAATTTTGTAGGATAATACTTTTATTTTGCGAAATTCTAGGAAATCTCTGAGTTTTCTATTGAAATTGAACCAGAGAATGCCTGAAAAAACTGTAATCTACAGGTAATCCGGCTCGAAGGACCACAAATATGATTTGAGTTTCACGTACAGCCAATCACGCGGTTTTGAAGGCTTCTATTGAGAACCAGGCTAAGAGACACAAAAAAAGGAAGATTAATGTACTCACGGGATACTGGGAGCCAGGGGATCACCACACTGTTCACGATCAGTCGTATTTTCACGGTATTTTTGAGTTATAGTCTTCGCGGAGAAGATGGGCTGGCCGGCAGCTCGTTTATTGAGTTCGAACTGACGTTTTTGTTTTCTTCCGTCAGAGGGCGCGAGCGATCCGACGATATGTTTGGATACATACGCAACGTTTGAATGTCGCGTGTGGCGGCAGATTTAAATTAGGATACAAGGAAGGAATGAGGATTAACTGGGAAAGCATCCCAAAGCCTGTTCAGTGGCCATGCTACAGAGCATACTCCCCAGCAGAACCACTTTAAAATAACAGTTATTTCACGCTGATTATACACATGTGATAAATTGATAATATATACAAATGTATTTTTATTGTATAGATAACATTTACAATTAATTTATGATTATATTTTCATTTTTGTTGGTACAATACACATTAAAGTGGGGATGTTTCTTTTTTCTCGTAAAGTCCATTGTGTGGGATGTCGTTGGATAGGTCTTTAAAAAACATTGCGAGTTTGCTGAAATAGTTTTTCGATTAAAGGATTCGTTTATTTATATTTTACTTTAGCACTTTTTCGGCGAAACTCATTTAATTAATTTTTTTTTTTTTTTTTTTTAATTTATTATTATTATTATTATTATTTATATATTCACGCCAAATTAGTCTTTGAGATATATGGCGGACGGACGGACAGACAGACAGACGGACATGGCGAAACTATAAGGGTTCCATATTGACTAAAGAACCCTAAAAAAATGACAGGGTGGCTACATAATTATTGTTTCTATAGCAATATGGAATTTATGGAACTTAAAAAGTAATGTTAATGATAAATGAAAACGAATGATTGATGTTTTAATGATTCTAATTGCATGATAATTTGATAATAATTGACACAAAATATTGTAAGTAAATAATTTGCACGCTTGCATGCAGGCAGAATACAATGACTTTTAGGATTTAAGATCTTTCCTTGTATTTTTTATGTATTTTCTCGCAAATAAACATTTTTGATTTGATTTGATAGGTCACATTGAAGTTATGACATATTGAAAGTTTGTTGGATTTTAGGGAAACAATAATCAGGGTTTTAAAATTCATCAATATGTTTACTTTCATGAATATTTTGTAATGTCATTGGTCATTGTCATACTAGCCGTAGCCAGCGGCTTCGCCCGCTACAGCTCGAAAATTATCCCTCGGGAAGATAAAATCGGGATAAAAAATATTCTATGTGTTAATCCAGGGTGTCGGCTAACTCCATACCAAATTTAATTAAAATCGCTCCAGCCGTTAAGACGTGCAGAAGTAACAAACATACACACTCGCAAACTTTCGCATTTATAATATTAGTAGGAAGTAGGATTGTACAGAAGGGAGGAATGAACTTTTAGAAGTAACAGACTCCCCGTTAGGCCAGAGGTGTACACTTCATCATCAGCCTATAATGTTCCCACTGCAGGGACTCAGGCCTCCTCTCTAGAAGAGGGATGCGCTATAATCCACTACGCGTGCCCAGTGCGGATTGGTAGATGTCACATGTCTTCGATTATTTTGGTTCTAAGACATGCCGGTTTCCTCACGATGTGTTCCTTCACCGCTTTGAGAGGAGCGGTGATGAAATAAATTACACAAAGTAATGCGCCTACCTGGGTTCTAACCCATGATCTACTGTTCGTAAGTCGGGGCCGATACCACTGGGCCACCGCTCCTCTCCACACACACTTGTGTACACTTACAATGAACCAATTCAATTTAATAGTTTAAGGCCCAGATTCAGAGACCACACTTTGACTTTACTACACTTTTCTTTTGTAGGAAATTAGTTTAACACGAAGGACTACATTATTTAAACGCATAATAATGCAAAGTTTACTTTGAGGCCAAAGTCATGATTATCGACTACTTCGCCTTTACTAAGTAAAGAACAGCTTGAAGTAGATCTTTCCATCAAAGTAAAGTCAAAGTGTGGTCTCTGAATCTGGGCCTTAATCTTAAAAGTCTACGATATTCTAGAACGCTCAAGACGCTCTATGATGCCCACGAATGTTAGTAAGGTGAGCGAGTGATGTTTGCCTGGATGTTGGTACAATATTGTACTTTATGTTTTCAGTGATGAAAACTACACCACCTACCACCACCTACTCCACCACCACCACCACCACCCACCTCCACCTACTTGCCATGTCTTCACTTTTTTAAATAATTTAAATACGTGCTAATATTTCGATGTATGGCAATCGTCTTCTTACATTGTACTTATCACATTTATAATCACAGGGGCGACCGTCGCGAAGAAACCAAAGCTAAGCACCAGAAGAACAAAACAAGAAGATACAATTACAGCGGGGCTAGAAACTAGTGAACAATCAAATGTAAAAGTTATCACTGCATTTCAAAATTGTACAACCAAACGTGGTTCTGACTTGAAAGAAAAACCTTACAAATGTCATTTATGTCCGTCTAGTTTTAGAGTTACGACTCATTTAAAGTCTCATATTCGAACCCACACTGGTGTGAAACCTTACAAGTGTGATGTTTGTCAGCACAGCTTTATTCAAAAGTCTGATTTGAAAAGACACATGATATTACACACTGGTGCAAAACCTCACAAATGTGATATATGTCAGAAAAGTTTCACAGAAAAGGGTTATTTAAAAGCCCATTTTCGAATGCATACGGGTGAAAAACCTTTTAAGTGTGATATGTGCCCGCGTAGTTTTATTCAGAAGTATGCCTTAACTAGACATACTCGCACACACACTGGTGTAAAACCTCACAAGTGTGATTTATGTCAGAAAAGTTTTACAGAAAAGCGTTCTTTAACAGCTCATGTTCGAATACATACGGGTGAAAAACCTTTTAAGTGTGAGAAGTGCCCGCGTAGTTTTACTCAGAAGTATGCCTTAACTAGACATACTCGCACACACACTGGTGTAAAACCTCACAAGTGTGATGTTTGTCAGCACAGCTTTTTTCAAAAATCTGATTTGAAAAGACACATGATTATACACACTGGTGCAAAACCTCAAAGTGTGATGTTTGTCAGAACAGTTATTTTCAAAAGTCTAATTGATAGTTTATAGATGTGTAAGGTGTGGTAGGCAGGGGCACAAGTAAAAGTCACCGCCTTAGGTACTCACAGTTGTATTGAGTCAAGGTTCACACACAACTCAAAACACAAGAAGGAGTACAGATAGACGATAGGATACAGTCACAATAGTTACGGAAAAAAGCACATGATATTACACACTGGTGCAAAATCTCACAAATGTGATATATGTCAGAAAAGTTTTACAGAAAAGGGCTCTTTAACAGCTCATGTTCGAATTCATACGGGCGAAAAACCTTTTAAATGTAATATGTGCCCGCGTTTTTAATAATAAGTCTGGTTTAAATAAACATATTCGAACCCACACTGGTGTAAAACCTTACAAATGTGATATATAATAATAATAATAATTTATTTAATTCAGACAACATTGATCCATAGTTTGGTTAGTAGTAATACTTAAAAATAATGTTAGTAAGCATAATATTCAGAGCAATCCAATAAACGGCAATACAATAATCTCAACACAAAACTGCTATTACAATTAAAAACAACAAAATAAAATTCAATTAATAAAATAAATAGGTACTCATGTCAATATAAACTATATAAAGGTATAAAAAAAAAAAAAAACAATGTCAATATGTAAAATATAAAAATGTGTCCAATCAAATTTAAAAGTAAAATCAAAATAAGTCTGAAAGTTATGTTGTTTTGGGACGAGATAATTTAATTCTAATTTATTTATTTAAATCAGACTATAGATCCAAAATGTGTTAGTATAAACTTAACCTATTGTTAGTAAATTATAAATTACACTACCTATATTAATTGGCGACATGGACGTCTGCGCGCACATGTCTACCCGCCCAATGCCTAATAAATGGCCCATCAATTTTGTCCGCCAGTGTAGCTAGAATATTGTTAGGGCTGCCCCTGAATCGCCGCAACATAGATGCACATCGCTTGCGCATGACGGCATAAAAGTCATCAAGCCTCGCTTCAGCAAACATGCCTGATGCGCTGCAAAAACGAGGCAGCCCCAACAACATCCTCAGTGCATTATTGTATTGCACGCGCAGAGCATTGTAAGCCTTCTGCGTATACCTCACCCACAGGCTGCACGAGTAAAACGACTGGCAATAAGCCCTGAACAGAGTCATTTTCACTCCGTTACTACACCGCGCAAACCTGCGAGCAAGCATATTGCATCGGGCTGCCAATGCCCTGCGCTCCCTGTCAATATCTTGGTCATCTGTAAGATCATCCGTTACCACATGCCCCAGGTATTTAAATTGAGTAACAACCTCCAACGGAGTTCCTCGTAACCTTACAGGTGGAACACTAACAGGTGTATTATTGCGCACCTTAAAAACGACAACCTTACTCTTATCAACATTATACCTCAAGCCATGAGCCTCCGCATAACTCTCACATATGGCCAACAGTTTTCTCAGACCGCAGATTGATGGGCTGAGTAGCACCATATCATCAGCGTAACTTATGTTATTAATCATCCTTCCATCTATCGAGCAGCCAACCATGGTGCCACTCAGCTCATCAACCAGCCTGTCTATATACAAGTTAAAAAGACTGGGTGAGGTCAACCCCCCCTGCCTCACTCCACATTCTAGTCCATATGACATCGATTGAGAATCAGCCCACCTAACACAATTCGTCCGGTTTTCATACCAATGCTTAAATAAATTTATGTGCTCAGTTGGCAGTTCCGTTTCATTCGACAATTTTTGCCACAGAATCTTATAATTTACAAGGTCAAAGGCTTTTGACAGATCCAGAAAACAACCATACACTGGTGTCTTCCTGTCTGTGTAGTACTGGACAGTTTGTTTCAAACACAGGATTGCACTTTCGGTTGACAAACCAGCCAACAAAGTATGTCAGCAAAGTTTTACAGAAAAGGGTTCTTTAACAGCTCATGTTCGAAAACATACAGGGGGAAAATCTTTTAAATGTAATATATGCACGCGTAGTTTTATTCATAAATCTAGTTTAAATAAACATATTCGAAAACATACTGGTGAAAAACCTCACAAATGCCATATATGTGAGCGTAGTTTTAGAGATACGACTCATTTAAAGTATCATATTCGAACCCACACTGGTGTAAAACCTCACAAGTGTGATTTATGTCAGCACAGCTTTTTTCAAAAGTCTGATTTAAAAAGACACATGATATTACACACTGGTGCAAAACCTCACAAATGTGATATATGTCAGAAAAGTTTCACAGAAAAGGGTTCTTTAAAAGCCCATTTTCGAATGCATACGGGTGAAAAACCTTTTAAGTGTGATATGTGTAGTTTTACTTATAAATCTAGTTTAAAGAATCATATTCGAACCCACACTGGTGTAAAACCTTACATGTGTGATATATGTCAGAAAAGTTTTATTCAAAAGTGTAATTTAAAACAACATATTTTATCACACTATAAGAATAAATCCCTACTACAAGTGTGATTTTTGACAGCAAAGTTTTAGTCGAAAGAAAGGTTTAGCAATTCATTCTTATACACATAAGTGAAGAAACCTAAAGGTGATATTTTAAGTCAAAAGAGTGATTAATCCAAGGAACTTCTATTACACTATAAAAAACACCAACATTACCCAACATTGGTCCTTCGAGCCGGACTAGGTACTTAACTCAAGGTAAACAAAAAAGAGAGAGCTGTCAGTGACGTCTGTTTAACCGACTAATCGTAATAAATATCACCTCAGTTATCGCGCTACGTCACGGCTATACTTTTCAATTTAATGACATTATCTAGTTTTCTTATGTTTGGTATCTGTCGTTTTAGACTCCTTATAATAGACAGTTTTTTTTATAAATGTAAGTAACTAAAAAGTTGTGCTCAAGCAGTTATATCTACGGAGAGTAGTTAATACATTACATACAATATGACCAGTGATCTGATATTCGGGTGCATATTTACCTAAAGTGTAGGTGTTGGCTATTATGGAATGCACTTTTGTATCGATAAAATCCCGGGAATTCGGAATTGACTTTATTGCTTTTATTATAGAATCAAATCGTGTGTATTTAAGGTATATTTACTTTAACTTTTATATTAAAAAAGAACTCTAAAATTAATAATTAGGATATTTATAGTACTTAATATGTTTTGTATCGTGTACTTATGTGCGATAAAGTATAATTGTATTAATTTTTTTTAATTAACACCTACCTCGCTACTATTCCTCTTACACTTAAGATACCTAGTCATAAATTGATGGGAAGCTTAAAATTTACTTCAAGTAATTACACATTAATAACTATGTAACCCCACTGTTTTTTTTTTTATAAATACAACATTCTAAAGACGACGTTTTCTCACCATGTAACAGATTAGTTTCGCATTCCCGAATTTTCTGGAATCCCGGGTTTTATATTGAAATAAAATGTTTTAAGAAGCCGCTTCCATAATTTCCTAACCAAAAACTGGCCAAGATCGTGTCGGGCCACGCTCAGTGTAGGGTTCCGTAGTAATAATTATTTTTTTGTTTGAAAAAAGATACGTTTAGGATAATAAAATATGTAAACGAAGTTAAAAAAAATGCTTGCATATACGATTATACGTATCATGCTCCGCAGCAGAACCACTTTGACTATAGTATGTGAAAATTACATGATAAAATGTAGATGATGTCTGTATTTTTGTAGCATAAGAATAAGAATCATTTATTTGTCAAACATGCGTTTACATAAACTGAGTAATCAGACATGCAAGGTGTTGAATATTTATGTTGTGAGCGTCCATGTTTTGCCAATAAGGGCGTACAAATTTTAAAGGTATAAATAAGTTATTCTAAACATTACAAAATACGAAAGAAATAAAATAATAATTGATGTCAAGATATTATAGTAGGTATATACTTATAGTCAAATAGAAATTAAATTATGTCCAGAATATTATGCAGTCAAATAGAATCATTCAATAGTCAATTATTTAAAAAATCACATTATCTAATTGTTATTCTTAACTAGTATTCCTAATAATATGTATCTGAAGTCGGAGTAGAGAAGTCCTTTTCATTTAGAAAATCTACAACATTGTAATACACTTTAGTAACTAAAAAACTTCTCAGCTTATTTTTAAAAAGTGACAAGGGCAGTTCTCTCCAACTTTTGGGTAATTTATTAAATATGCTAGGAGCCATACAAAAAACACTTTTGCTCATGAGGGCTGTTCTCGCAGTTTGAGAGCATACCTTGCTGTTGTCGCGCCTTTTACGTGGGACTACTTCATCTAGTCGTTTAAATAGGTGTGCATTTGTTTTGACAAAAACAGCTACCTACTTCTAAAATCTTATCTTAAATCTTAATATCAATAATTGTATATTGTTTGTTTCTTGTAAAATATCGATTCAAAGTGGCCATGCTACAGAGCATACTCCCCAGCAGAACCACTTTAAAATAACAGTTATTTCACGCTGATTATACACATGTGATAATATATACAAATGTATTTTTATTGTATACTAAGATAACATTTACAATTAATTTATGATTATATTTTCATTTTTGTTGGTATAGTCGACCAAGAAATTGGTTTACCACTCTAAGGTTGAATATCATTTGCACGTACAAAACATCAAGTGCTATTTTCGCTTGACAGATTAATAACTGCTACGTCAGAATCTGTCATTCCTGTTTATTTAAACTCAGAACTGATGGCTTGCAATTTATCCTCCTGCAACTCGTACTTTATGTGCAATAAAACGTTTTGTTTAGTTTCGACGTAAAATAATTGAATTTTGAATCCAGGGAAAATCCAGGGAAATTTAAAGCATCCAGGGAATTGAACTTTATTATATATGTTTTTAATAGATTTAAAAATGTCCCATTTCCTGCTAGTAGCGTAAAGGGTTTTATGATTAATAATAAACAATGATTTATCATTTAAAAATAACATAAATTTATTGTCCTTCATAAAACGTAACAGTAACATTTAATTGTAAAAAAAAATTATAGGAAAATATATAATAATAAGTTTATTTATTTCTCTCACAATGGTTTTGTAGCACATAACAGTTTTGAACACTATAATATTCACATTGTGAGAGCTGGTGCCTGAAGTAGGTTTCAAAAAAATCTGTATTACAGGTCACCAGGCCCCACTTAGTGGCATTATTAATAACAGGCAGGTAACATGTTTTCTACCAAACAATTATAAATAAACAACAAAAAGAAAAACAAAAAATGAAAAAACAAAGTAAACAAATGAACAGAAAGAAATAAAATAAAATAACACAACCAGAGCAGTCACAGTGTGTGTGTGAATTGGTATATGAATGGTGGTGCGTGTTTATGTGAATGGTGGTGAGTGTGTATGTGAATGGTGGTGCGTGTGTATGTGAATGGTGGTACGTATGTATGTGAATGGTGGTGAGTGTGTATGTGAATGGTGGTGCGTGTGTATGTGAATGTGAGTGGTGGTGCGTGTGTATGTGAATGTGAATGGTGGTGCGTGTGTATGTGAATGTGAATGGCGGTGAGTGTGTATGTGGATGGAGGTGATTATGTTGGAATTTGAATCAAGTATTATGCATTTGGGTGGAGCAACTTTTCTGTGTCATCATAGGAAAGCGTTTTCAAGAAGTCAACAACTTTTTTCTTACAACTGGGTTTGTGTAGGGGATATATATTTTGACCCTTGTTGATGACATTATATAAATAATCTCCTAGGTAACAAAAATATTTATGGGACTGACGCAAACGGAAGAACTTTGTATTACAAACAGTACCCTTTCTTCGCTTATCCCTCAGTAGATCCGGATCATAAACCAGCTGTGAGTGCTTTTTAAGGATTGTATGCAGAACGAAAGTTTGTCTTACAGTCAGTACGTCCCACTTTTTGTATAAGTCGACTGTAGGAAATCGGAAGGGAAGGCCCGCAGCAACCTTAAGTATGGCACGTTGAGCTCTTTCCGCTTCTATCAAGTGTGTTTTAGCAGAACCTCCCCAGGAGATGATGCAGTAGTCGATAAGCGACTGACACAAGGCAAAGTAGACCATCTTGATGGTACGATGGTCAGCTACATGTTTTAGACCCTTAAATATGTATATAAGTTTGCGCAATCTTGTTACCAGGACGTCTATATGTGGTTTGAAGCTGAGGGATTTGTCTAAAGTAACTCCAAGGTATTTTATGTTATCTGCCCTTTGGAGGAAAGGACATACGCAGGGCTGGTGGGTTGACCAACACGTATGTGCCGTAATTGACAATGAACGTGCGGGCAGCACGTTCGAGCGATGTGCAAATACCACGTATTTGGTTTTTGTGACATTTAGAGTCAACACATTATTCCGCAACCATGCTACAACTCTGTTAAGACCCTCCTGAGCCACACCAAAGACCCTATCCCAGCTGTCACCACTGAAGAAGAGAGCAGTGTCGTCGGCGAATGTAAAAATTTTACCATTGCCAAGGTGAAGCCGGCACAGGTCGTCGATGTAGATCAAGAAGAGGGTGGGTCCGAGTATACTGCCCTGAGGCACACCAAAGGTCAGTGACTCCTCACCACTCACCATCCCATCAATTCTAACTTGTTGTTTCCGGTTAGATAGGTAGTCCTGGAATAATTTTAGCGGTAGACCACGTACGCCCATGTTTTCCATTTTGTGCAACAAGTGAGGGACAGAAACCATGTCAAAGGCTTTTGCCAAGTCCAGGAACACTGTCAGGCAATTTTTCTTCTTATCCAAGTTCGTTATGACCGAGTTAACCAGCTCATGAACTGCGTCATTGGTAGATTTACCACGCCGGAACCCAAACTGGGAAGATGAAAGAAGGTTGTTAACCTCGAGAAACTTAACAAGCCGGTCATTCATAAGGCGCTCCAGAATTTTTGAGAGCGTTGGAAGAATAGAGATGGGTCTGAAGTTGTTGACACAGTTCCTGTCACCACCTTTGTGTATGGGTTTGATAATCGCCGATTTAAACGCCTGCGGGAATGTCCCTGAAGACATTGCGAGATTGCATATGTGGGTAATAGCGGGGCACAGAAGGTTTGCATATCTTTTCAGTAACCGGCCCGGGATCTGGTCAGAACCGACAGCACAATTATCCCTTAATCCTTGAATGCGTTGTAGGATCTCGGCTTCGTCCGCAGGGAGCATGGCCAAAGAGTGAAGAGGAGCAGCCTTCAAGATATCATCAGCCTTGTTTCTGTGTGGGAACGACTGAGAAGTAATTTGCTCGGCTAGGTTACGTCCAACCAATATCATACCAATATCAGCCTAATAACGCGTGTTTCCACCATTAGCTTCGATGACTGCTAACAAGCGACTTCTCATAGAGCCAACGAGGCGTGAACAAATGTCTGTCCCGCGCAGAGCCTCCCAAACTTCATGGCAATGACTATCGATGGCATCTCGAGTTCTCTCATTGCGGTGATGCCATCGCTGCACCATAAGTCCCCAAAGGTTTTCGATCGGGTTAAGATCTGGACTTTTAGACGGCCATGGAATCAAGTTAATGAATTAATGTTGATCAAACCAGGTACGAGTCACTCTAGCTGTGTGTAATCTGCAGTTGTCTTGTAGAAAATTAAATTGAGGCAGATCGCTTTCCGGGTAGACGTTCCGGACGGTTGGCAACATAGCATTTTCTAAATTATCCACATAATCTAAAGCGTTGGCTTTCGGAGGTAGTCTGCTTAATTCTCCGACTCCATCTGCCGACATCCAGCCCCAAATATTTACACTGATTCTACCAGACTCCGTGGTCGGCACAATATTTTCTTGAGTGTATCTAGTATTATTGTAACGCCAGAGAGTCATTCGACCATGTTGGCTAGATTTGAACGTTTTTTCGTCCGTAAATATCGTAGTAGACCAATCGAAATTCAAGTACTCCCGGGCAAAATTTAAACGAGCCGCTTTGTTAGCGTCGGTCAAATAAACTTTTTTAGCGTGACGTCTGTAATGCAATCCCATACTATGCAAATGCTGCCGAATGGTCTCTTTCGTAACATCGAATTCTTCTGCAAAATCGCCGGTAGAAGTGAAGCCGTTCTCTTCGTACTGACGTCTCATTGTTTCTCTTTGCTCGCTGGACAGTGCAGGCGGCCGACCACTTCGCCTATGATCATGAAGATTACCTTCTTCCCCTTCACGTCTTATCCAAAAACGTGTCGTATATCGCGATATGTTCAGTTCTCTAGAAATATCACTTATGTTGTATCCTAACCGATGTAATGATATAATTTCGGCTCTTTCCTGTAAGTTTAAATTACGCGACATTTTCTTGACAGTAAGTGACTCGAGTTGATCAATAACTGACACTTGACCGAACATATGTCAAAAGCGATTCGAAAATAAATTAGTTTTTTTTAAGTATGGTATTTAGCATATACCTCCTTGATTTATAAGGACAAGTTGGTTTTGTTTACATATAATATTCTCTATTGCGTTGACATGACAGTTCAAGCTGCATGCTCTTTTAACCATTGCTCTGTGATTGGCTCACAGTTAACCAATTACGTTAATGTAATACAGTAATCCTTAGCGAATAATTATGTTACTGAGAGATGTCATCAAAAGTGGTAAACCAATTTCTTGGTCGACTATACAATACACATTAAAGTGGGGATGTTTCTTTTTTCTCGTAAAGTCCATTGTGTGGGATGTCGTTGGATAGGTCTTTAAAAAACATTGCGAGTTTGCTGAAATAGTTCGTCGATTAAAGGATTCGTTTATTTATATTTTACTTTAGCACTTTTTCGGCGAAACTCATTTATATGTTCACGCCAAATTAGTCTTTGAGATATATGGCGGACGGACGGACAGACAGACAGACGGACATGGCGAAACTATAAGGGTTCCATATTGACTAAAGAACCCTAAAAAAATGACAGGGTGGCTACATAATTATTGTTTCTATAGCATTTTTTTTATTTTTTATTATTGATAGGTTCGCGTTTGACCACTATCTCACCTGATGGAAAGTGATGATGCGGTCGACGATGGAGCACGCTTACCTAGAAGTAACCTATTCACTCTTGACTTAAAGACCCCTAGGTTATAGCTATCCGGAAATACAGACTCTGGCAGGGAATTCCACTCCTTAGCTGTACGCACAATGAAAGTATTCCCAAACCGTTTAGTGCGTATGGGTGGGATGTCCACCATATAACGGTGGCGCATCGCCGTACGTCTTGTAGTCCGATGATGGAACGGGCTTGGCGGAATTAGATCGTGCAATTCCCTCGCACACTCTCCGAAAATCAAATTTCAAAATTAAGGAATTTATGGAACTTAAAAAGTAATGTTAATGATAAATGAAAACGAATGATTGATGTTTTAATGATTCTAATTGCATGATAATTTGATAATAATTGACACAAAATATTGTAAGTAAATAATTTGCACGCTTGCATGCAGGCAGAATACAATGACTTTTAGGATTTAAGATCTTTCCTTGTATTTTTTATGTATTTTCTCGCAAATAAACATTTTTGATTTGATAGGTCACATTGAAGTTATGACATATTGAAAGTTTGTTGGATTTTAGGGAAACAATAATCAGGGTTTTAAAATTCATCAATATGTTTACTTTCATGAATATTTTGTAATGTCATTGGTCATTGTCATACTAGCCGTAGCCAGCGGCTTCGCCCGCTACAGCTCGAAAATTATCCCTCGGGAAGATAAAATCGGGATAAAAACTATTCTATGTGTTAATCCAGGGTGTCGGCTAACTCCATACCAAATTTAATTAAAATCGCTCCAGCCGTTAAGACGTGCAGAAGTAACAAACATACACACTCACAAACTTTCGCATTTATAATATTAGTAGGAAGTAGGATTGTACAGAAGGGAGGAATGAACTTTTAGAAGTAACAGACTCCCCGTTAGGCCAGAGGTGTACACTTCATCATCAGCCTATAATGTTCCCACTGCAGGGACTCAGGCCTCCTCTCTAGAAGAGGGATGCGCTATAATCCACCACGCGTGCCCAGTGCGGATTGGTAGATGTCACATGTCTTCGATTATTTTGGTTCTAAGACATGCCGGTTTCCTCACGATGTTTTCCTTCACCGTTTTGAGAGGAGCGGTGATGAAATAAATTACACAAAGTAATGCGCCTACCTGGGTTCTAACCCATGATCTACTGTTCGTAAGTCGGGGCCGATACCACTGGGCCACCGCTCCTCTCCACACACACTGGTGTACACTTACAATGAACCAATTCAATTTAATAGTTTAAGGCCCAGATTCAGAGACCACACTTTGACTTTACTACAACTTTACTACACTTTTCTTTTGTAGGAAATTAGTTTAACACGAAGGACTACATTATTTAAACGCATAATAATGCAAAGTTTACTTTGAGGCCAAAGTCATGATCAGCTGTTCTTTACTTAGTAAAGGCGAAGTAGTCGATAACTTCGCCTTTACTAAGTAAAGAACAGCTTGAAGTAGATCTTTCCATCAAAGTAAAGTCAAAGTGTGGTCTCTGAATCTGGGCCTTAATCTTAAAAGTCTACGATATTCTAGAACGCTCAAGACGCTCTATGATGCCCACGAATGTTAGTAAGGTGAGCGAGTGATGTTTGCCTGGATGTTGGTACAATATTGTACTTTATGTTTTCAGTGATGAAAACTACACCACCTACCACCACCTACTCCACCACCACCACCACCACCCACCTCCACCTACTTGCCATGTCTTCACTTTTTTAAATAATTTAAATACGTGCTAATATTTCGATGTATGGCAATCGTCTTCTTACATTGTACTTATCACATTTATAATCACAGGGGCGACCGTCGCGAAGAAACCAAAGCTAAGCACCAGAAGAACAAAACAAGAAGATACAATTACAGCGGGGCTAGAAACTAGTGAACAATCAAATGTAAAAGTTATCACTGCATTTCAAAATTGTACAACCAAACGTGGTTCTGACTTGAAAGAAAAACCTTACAAATGTCATTTATGTCCGTCTAGTTTTAGAGTTACGACTCATTTAAAGTCTCATATTCGAACCCACACTGGTGTGAAACCTTACAAGTGTGATGTTTGTCAGCACAGCTTTATTCAAAAGTCTGATTTGAAAAGACACATGATATTACACACTGGTGCAAAACCTCACAAATGTGATATATGTCAGAAAAGTTTCACAGAAAAGGGTTATTTAAAAGCCCATTTTCGAATGCATACGGGTGAAAAACCTTTTAAGTGTGATATGTGCCCGCGTAGTTTTATTCAGAAGTATGCCTTAACTAGACATACTCGCACACACACTGGTGTAAAACCTCACAAGTGTGATTTATGTCAGAAAAGTTTTACAGAAAAGCGTTCTTTAACAGCTCATGTTCGAATACATACGGGTGAAAAACCTTTTAAGTGTGAGAAGTGCCCGCGTAGTTTTACTCAGAAGTATGCCTTAACTAGACATACTCGCACACACACTGGTGTAAAACCTCACAAGTGTGATGTTTGTCAGCACAGCTTTTTTCAAAAATCTGATTTGAAAAGACACATGATTATACACACTGGTGCAAAACCTCAAAGTGTGATGTTTGTCAGAACAGTTATTTTCAAAAGTCTAATTGATAGTTTATAGATGTGTAAGGTGTGGTAGGCAGGGGCACAAGTAAAAGTCACCGCCTTAGGTACTCACAGTTGTATTGAGTCAAGGTTCACACACAACTCAAAACACAAGAAGGAGTACAGATAGACGATAGGATACAGTCACAATAGTTACGGAAAAAAGCACATGATATTACACACTGGTGCAAAATCTCACAAATGTGATATATGTCAGAAAAGTTTTACAGAAAAGGGCTCTTTAACAGCTCATGTTCGAATTCATACGGGCGAAAAACCTTTTAAATGTAATATGTGCCCGCGTTTTTAATAATAAGTCTGGTTTAAATAAACATATTCGAACCCACACTGGTGTAAAACCTTACAAATGTGATATATAATAATAATAATAATTTATTTAATTCAGACAACATTGATCCATAGTTTGGTTAGTAGTAATACTTAAAAATAATGTTAGTAAGCATAATATTCAGAGCAATCCAATAAACGGCAATACAATAATCTCAACACAAAACTGCTATTACAATTAAAAACAACAAAATAAAATTCAATTAATAAAATAAATAGGTACTCATGTCAATATAAACTATATAAAGGTATAAAAAAAAAAAAAAAAACAATGTCAATATGTAAAATATAAAAATGTGTCCAATCAAATTTAAAAGTAAAATCAAAATAAGTCTGAAAGTTATGTTGTTTTGGGACGAGATAATTTAATTCTAATTTATTTATTTAAATCAGACTATAGATCCAAAATGTGTTAGTATAAACTTAACCTATTGTTAGTAAATTATAAATTACACTACCTATATTAATTGGCGACATGGACGTCTGCGCGCACATGTCTACCCGCCCAATGCCTAATAAATGGCCCATCAATTTTGTCCGCCAGTGTAGCTAGAATATTGTTAGGGCTACCCCTGAATCGCCGCAACATAGATGCACATCGCTTGCGCATGACGGCATAAAAGTCATCAAGCCTCGCTTCAGCAAACATGCCTGATGCGCTGCAAAAACGAGGCAGCCCCAACAACATCCTCAGTGCATTATTGTATTGCACGCGCAGAGCATTGTAAGCCTTCTGCGTATACCTCACCCACAGGCTGCACGAGTAAAACGACTGGCAATAAGCCCTGAACAGAGTCATTTTCACTCCGTTACTACACCGCGCAAACCTGCGAGCAAGCATATTGCATCGGGCTGCCAATGCCCTGCGCTCCCTGTCAATATCTTGGTCATCTGTAAGATCATCCGTTACCACATGCCCCAGGTATTTAAATTGAGTAACAACCTCCAACGGAGTTCCTCGTAACCTTACAGGTGGAACACTAACAGGTGTATTATTGCGCACCTTAAAAACGACAACCTTACTCTTATCAACATTATACCTCAAGCCATGAGCCTCCGCATAACTCTCACATATGGCCAACAGTTTTCTCAGACCGCAGATTGATGGGCTGAGTAGCACCATATCATCAGCGTAACTTATGTTATTAATCATCCTTCCATCTATCGAGCAGCCAACCATGGTGCCACTCAGCTCATCAACCAGCCTGTCTATATACAAGTTAAAAAGACTGGGTGAGGTCAACCCCCCCTGCCTCACTCCACATTCTAGTCCATATGACATCGATTGAGAATCAGCCCACCTAACACAATTCGTCCGGTTTTCATACCAATGCTTAAATAAATTTATGTGCTCAGTTGGCAGTTCCGTTTCATTCGACAATTTTTGCCACAGAATCTTATAATTTACAAGGTCAAAGGCTTTTGACAGATCCAGAAAACAACCATACACTGGTGTCTTCCTGTCTGTGTAGTACTGGACAGTTTGTTTCAAACACAGGATTGCACTTTCGGTTGACAAACCAGCCAACAAAGTATGTCAGCAAAGTTTTACAGAAAAGGGTTCTTTAACAGCTCATGTTCGAAAACATACAGGGGGAAAATCTTTTAAATGTAATATATGCACGCGTAGTTTTATTCATAAATCTAGTTTAAATAAACATATTCGAAAACATACTGGTGAAAAACCTCACAAATGCCATATATGTGAGCGTAGTTTTAGAGATACGACTCATTTAAAGTATCATATTCGAACCCACACTGGTGTAAAACCTCACAAGTGTGATTTATGTCAGCACAGCTTTTTTCAAAAGTCTGATTTAAAAAGACACATGATATTACACACTGGTGCAAAACCTCACAAATGTGATATATGTCAGAAAAGTTTCACAGAAAAGGGTTCTTTAAAAGCCCATTTTCGAATGCATACGGGTGAAAAACCTTTTAAGTGTGATATGTGTAGTTTTACTTATAAATCTAGTTTAAAGAATCATATTCGAACCCACACTGGTGTAAAACCTTACATGTCTGATATATGTCAGAAAAGTTTTATTCAAAAGTGTAATTTAAAACAACATATTTTATCACACTATAAGAATAAATCCCTACTACAAGTGTGATTTTTGACAGCAAAGTTTTAGTCGAAAGAAAGGTTTAGCAATTCATTCTTATACACATAAGTGAAGAAACCTAAAGGTGATATTTTAAGTCAAAAGAGTGATTAATCCAAGGAACTTCTATTACACTATAAAAAACACCAACATTACCCAACATTGGTCCTTCGAGCCGGACTAGGTACTTAACTCAAGGTAAACAAAAAAGAGAGAGCTGTCAGTGACGTCTGTTTAACCGACTAATCGTAATAAATATCACCTCAGTTATCGCGCTACGTCACGGCTATACTTTTCAATTTAATGACATTATCTAGTTTTCTTATGTTTGGTATCTGTCGTTTTAGACTCCTTATAATAGACAGTTTTTTTTATAAATGTAAGTAACTAAAAAGTTGTGCTCAAGCAGTTATATCTACGGAGAGTAGTTAATACATTACATACAATATGACCAGTGATCTGATATTCGGGTGCATATTTACCTAAAGTGTAGGTGTTGGCTATTATGGAATGCACTTTTGTATCGATAAAATCCCGGGAATTCGGAATTGACTTTATTGCTTTTATTATAGAATCAAATCGTGTGTATTTAAGGTATATTTACTTTAACTTTTATATTAAAAAAGAACTCTAAAATTAATAATTAGGATATTTATAGTACTTAATATGTTTTGTATCGTGTACTTTCGCTCATTAAATTCAAAAGGGCCACATTCCAAAAACTTCATTTTTTACAGGAGAGCGTTTTGAAGTTTTGCTCGTCGTTTTTTCGTATTATTTTGTGAACCATTTAATATAAATACATGTGGGATACACCATTCGATGCGTATTTTAAACTGTTATTTACTTATAGGATAATTTTTACTGGAACTCTCACCCATGAACGTACAAAGTCAAATAAGTCCCTTTTGCATATAAAAATGGTCAAAATGTCATATAAATTTATTAAATAAAAGGCCACAAATCATACTAAAATAAGTTTAATTAAAAATTTTACGTTGCAGTTTTGTTAAATGTTTAAAAAAACATGAAATAAAGAATCACACACTTGTGTTACAACTAAAAATCATACAAACATGCAAAATCAATCACAGAAAATGTTTTAATTAAAAAAAAGCATGTAAGAATCTAAAAAATTTTTTTTTTCATAGTTAAAAATGCTATTCCTGTAACTCTGTAAGTCTAGTTTGTGATGTTATCAACGTGTGAACGAAATTATTCAATAAAGGTGACTATCTATCATTAAAATAACTACTAAAAAGACTGCAAAACATGTAGCCATAGCAGACAGCCTAAATATTCTTAATCGAAAATCTAAATATTCTTAATGAAAGTACTGAATCTGATGTGAGAAGTTCAGAAAAAGGAGCTAATTTCGAGGAAAGTACAGAATGCGAATCAGATAGCAGTTCCAGTGAATCTTCATCTACGAGTTCGCGACTATTACCCCAAAAGTAACTTCAGCAAGTTACCAAATACCTACCTAAATAGCACCACAAACAGGCATATACCCTTTAATAGATCTTCTATTCATATTTTCATCATTTCATTTAAGGTACAGAATCATTCGAAAATGCCATACGATGATGTAGGTAGGTAGCTGGTAGGTAGGAAAAATTAAAAAACTTGTTCATCATTTCAGTCGAAAGACGTCCACTGCTGGACATAGGCCTCCCCTAAGTGTCGCCACATTGAACGGTCCCGTGCGTCTCGTATCCAGCGGATCCCCGCAACCTTCACCAGGTCATCGGATTCGGTCCACCTAGTGGGAGGCCTTCCAACGCAACGTCTTCCGGTTCGCCACTCCAGAACTTTCCGGCCCCATCGGCCATCCGTTCTGCGAGCAATGTGCCACTGCCACTTAAGTTTGACAATTCTTCGGGCTACGAGCATGTCGGTAGCCTTGGTTCTCATGCGGATGGCCTCGTTTCTGATTCTATCACGCAAGGAAACTCCGAGCATAGCCCTCTCCATTGCCCTTTGGGTGACTTTAAGCCTTCTGATGAGGCCCATTGTGAGCGAACACGTTTCGGTCCCGTATGTAATCACTGGCAACACACACTGGTCATAGAGTTTCGTCTTGAGACACTGCGGTAAGTTGGACGAGAAGATACTTCTCAGCTTCCCAAACGCTGCCCAGCCAAGTCGGATTCGACGATTGACCTCTTTCTCAAAGTTGGACCTACCTAACTGGACTGGGTGCTTACTCTGGAATATAATTCTGATAGATCGACATTGGTCAAACGTCAGTTGGTTGAGTTAAACGTCAGGGATTGGCTAGACTCATTGAGTCCAGCCAATGCCTGACGTTTGACTGACAATTCCAATGTCGATCTATCGGAATTATATTCGAGAGTAAGCACACTTTTTGTCCCAGGTAGACATACTCGTCTACAACTTCGAGTGTATGGTCTCCGATCTTTATAGGAGTGGGTGTAACATGGGCAATCAACATGACCTTGGTTTTGTCCATGTTCATTTTAAGACCCACTCTTTCGGAAGCTCTACTGAGGTCATGGAGCATTGTACTGAGGTCCTCCATGGTCTCAGCCATGACCATGACTACTATATCGTCGGCAAATCGAAGGTGAGAGATGTACTCGCCATTGATGTTGATGCCTAACCCTCTCCAGTCCAGAACCTTGAAGAGATCCTCCAGTACAGCGGTGAACAGCTTCGGAGATAATTATGACGTCTCCCTGTCTCACACCTCGTTGCAGAAGGATAGGTTTAGTGGTCTGGTCCTGAAGCCGGAGGACTAGGGCTTGCAATCCGGATATCCGGATATCCGTATTATCCGGATATCCGCACATTTTCAAATCCGGATTTTATTCGCACAGCTATCCGGATTTTTCGGATTTTACGGATAGTTGTATTTCTCCTTTAAATATTAATTGAAAAGCTGTCATCTGTGTAAATAAAGTACATAACTATTGCATTAGTTCGATGCAAGCTCGAAACCAGCGCTTGTTATATGGAATCCTCACGAGGTAACGTATACACTTATGCTGAAAAAGGTGCAAAAGATTTTTCTCTAATACCTCTTCAAACGTGTGTTTGGATATTATCATTTTTAATAATATAATGTATCCTACCAAGTTTATTTTAGGATGTCTGAATTTTAATTCCCTTAAACCACTAAATAAGAGCTTATACAATTATAAATGGTTAAACACCGACGCCTCGGATTTACATGCGGAGCTGTGTCAATTATTTGTTCCGAATAATTATGATCGCTCTAATTGTTTAATGTCCCATTTTGTCGCACTGTAACTCGGTTCACCTCCCCTATTTCGCGTCCCGTTATCCATTCTTCCACCTGCTGAACATCTCCCATCTGGACAAGAGTTGCCGTGGCTGACCTGGAAGTCTTAAAACAGACTTCACACCCAGGTTGGTCGCAGCAAAAAAAATAGCATAAATGATTCTGCACTGGAGTGTAAATGTGGTGCTGTTCCTCAAACTATGGGTCACTTGATATCGTGCCCTGCTGGTTATTTACTACAGGAACTGATGGACGCCACCGAAAGTGCTAAACGAGTGGCCTAACTCTGGGCCGACACAATTTAGATTGCCATCGACACGCTAAGAAGAAGAAGATTTCGCGTATGCTTACGATGCTCAATGCGCTCGTGGAGACCAACCCTGGACTGGACTTGTTTGCTAATGAATGGAAGACGATAATGTTAAATGTTTGTGGTTCTGTGAGAAGACCGAGTAAAAGGATTACTTAGTGTTATTAATGGCTATTGGTGTACTAAATGTAATAAACCCTCTAGTAGCAGTAGTCCGGTTGTTAGTTTGTTAGTCCGTTTGACCGAACTAGTGCAACTTTTCAGCAGCAGTAGTTCGGTCACCGATCCTCTTCAACATTTATGGCGAATACATTATCCGAAAAGCCTTAGAAGGATGGGAGGGAGGCATTTCTGTCGGTGGCGTAAAGATCAATAACCTGAGATACGCGGACGACACTACTCTTTTTGCGTCAACTGAGGCAGTACTCGCTGACCTATTCCGTGAACTGGTTGGACTCACTGTCAACAAATCGAAAACCAAAGTAATGGTGATTGATAGAACTGGTAAATTTTCAAAAACTGGAGAACTCTCGGATCTCGAATTTGTCAGTGACATTGTTTACCTGGGAGCTTTACTTTCTAATCAAGGAGGATGTGAACAGGAAATCAGAAGTAGGACTCAGATGTCCAAAAATGCTTTGAGCAAATTAACTCGCATCTGGAAAAATCGGAAAGTTTCCAATGTCACCAAGGTGAGACTAGTCCGGACATTGGTTTTCTCAATATTCCTATACGCATCAGAGACATGGACTATTAGAGCAAAAGACCGGGGAAAAATTGACGCCTTTGAGATGTGGTGTTGGAAAAGAATGCTCCACATACCATGGACCGCGAAAATAACAAATAAGTCTATACTCGCTCGGCTCCACATAAAAACTAGACTATCAACGATGTGCTTCCAGCGTATTCTTGGGTATTTTGGTCACATTGCCCGTCGTCAACCAGATGACCTAGACAAATTAATCGTAGTGGGCAAGATCGAAGGAAAGAGACCCCGCGGCCGATCACCTAACCGTTGGTGTGACCAAGTTACTGCACTCACTGGACTCTCTGTTACAACCGCTCTAAGGAAAGCCGAACATCGAGAGAAATGGAGACATATTGTACGAACTATGAAGTACTTTCATTAGGGACACGACCTTCAGTAATGAAGAACACGACTACAAAGAGAGTTCGGTTGAAATATAGCACCGAACTACCGATACTCTTTAGTAGCAACAGATCAGTTTGTAAAGGCTATATAAAATTATGAAACGTAAGGCCTGCATAGTACTGTAACGTAAATTACCTGATACACATTAATGACCAGATTTATCACGATATTCAGACAATAATTGTGTGGTATTGTTGGTTGTTTTGGCATTATTAGTTTTAATTATTTTAAATTTATTTTGTTAATTTTTAAGGTATTTTTACCAAATAAACACAATTTTCTTTATTTTTTCAAGGTATAGGTTATTATTTCTGTTATTTTGTATGAGAGACTGATTTAATACGTGTTACAAAAGCTTATTACTTTTATTTCAAAGAAAAACTAAAAAATAACCGTATTATCCGTACTATCCGGATACTCCGGATAGTAAAATATTAAAATCCGTATTATCCGGATAGTAAAAATGAACGGATTTTGCAAGCCCTAAGCCGGACTGACATGGTGGCGTTTTTGTATAAACACTTCAACACCTCGATATACCGGTAGTCAAGTTGGCACCTTTTCAGAGACTGCAGTACAGCCCAAGTTTCGATCGAGTCGAAGGCTT
The DNA here is from genome assembly GCA_949316265.1 of Diarsia mendica. Classification (NCBI taxonomy): domain Eukaryota; kingdom Metazoa; phylum Arthropoda; class Insecta; order Lepidoptera; family Noctuidae; genus Diarsia; species Diarsia mendica. Next base: position 5,473,995 of record OX438916.1, read on the forward strand.
TCTCGTAGTCCACAAACGCCAAACAGAGAGGCAGATTATACTCTTCGGTCTTCTGTATAACCTGACGCAGCGTATGTATGTGGTCTACGGTGCTAAAGCCTTTTCGGAATCCGGCTTGTTCGGGACTATTCGGGAGGCTGAAAGTCGTCAAACCTGCAAACTTGTTCAGGTAATTGTAATTTGAACAGAACAACTTCTGTCGGGTTATCTAGCAATAAACAAACCGTTTTATAAAAATACTGCACTTTTTATGAACATATTTTTTAGACATCATAGGTCACGAACATCAAAACAGCCATTAAACAAAAAAGTACATTATTGTTTAAACAATTCTTACCAAAATTAAGGTAATTTTATACACAAAACCGACATATTCCAAATACTGCACTTTTATTTCAATAAATGATTACCAAAATTGTAGTATTTTAAATCAAAAGAGACGCATTTCAAAATGTGGCACTTTTCCTTATTATATAATATTGTACTGACGTGTTTTCTTTATTAAAAACGGTCACATTTCAAAATATGGCACTTTTCGCTATAAATTATCACTTCAACACCAGTTGCTTTCCGGAATGTGGCCTTTTTAAATAAAAATGACGTGCACTCACGCAGACTGTCGGGTCACAATTGACAATATGGCCGTTTTACTCTGAAGTTAGTCGTCAATGTATCAAAATGGCCAACGGGCAGTTGTGTGATTGGACCATTTTAAACGTTAAAGCAATGGGTGTCTTTTTCGAATATAAAAATTTGACCAATTTTGATACGTTTTATGCAATAAAAATGATTTTGTTTTTTTTCGGAATGTGGCCCTTTTGAATTTAATGAGCGTTATGTGCGATAAAGTATAATTGTATTAATTTTTTTTAATTAACACCTACTCCCTACTATTCCTCTTACACTTAAGATAGTCATAAATTGATGGGAAGCTTAAAATTAACTTCAAGTAATTACACATTAATAACTATGTAACCCCACTGTTTTTTTTTATAAATACAACATTCTAAAGACGACGTTTTCTCACCATGTAACAGATTAGTTTCGCATTCCCGAATTTTCTGGAATCCCGGGTTTTATATTGAAATAAAATGTTTTAAGAAGCCGCTTCCATAATTTCCTAACCAAAAACTGGCCAAGATCGTGTCGGGCCACGCTCAGTGTAGGGTTCCGTAGTAATAATTATTTTTTTGTTTGAAAAAAGATACGTTAAGGATAATAAAATATGTAAACGAAGTTAAAAAAAATGCTTGCATATACGATTATACGTATCATGCTCCGTAGCAGAACCACTTTGACTATAGTATGTGAAAATTACATGATAAAATGTAGATAATGTCTGTATTTTTGTAGCTTAATATCAATAATTGTATATTGTTAGTTTCTTGTAAAATATCGATTCAAAGTGGCCATGCTACAGAGCATACTCCCCAGCAGAACCACTTTAAAATAACAGTTATTTCACGCTGATTATACACATGTGATAAATTGATAATATATACAAATGTATTTTTATTGTATACTAAGATAACATTTACAATTAATTTATGATTATATTTTCATTTTTGTTGGTACAATACACATTAAAGTGGGGATGTTTCTTTTTTCTCGTAAAGTCCATTGTGTGGGATGTCGTTGGATAGGTCTTTAAAAAACATTGCGAGTTTGCTGAAATAGTTTTTCGATTAAAGGATTCGTTTATTTATATTTTACTTTAGCACTTTTTCGGCGAAACTCATTTATATATTCACGCCAAATTAGTCTTTGAGATATATGGCGGACGGACGGACAGACAGACAGACGGACATGGCGAAACTATAAGGGTTCCATATTGACTAAATAACCCTAAAAAAATGACAGGGTGGCTACATAATTATTGTTTCTATAGCAATATGGAATTTATGGAACTTAAAAAGTAATGTTAATGATAAATGAAAACGAATGATTGATGTTTTAATGATTCTAATTGCATGATAATTTGATAATAATTGACACAAAATATTGTAAGTAAATAATTTGCACGCTTGCATGCAGGCAGAATACAATGACTTTTAGGATTTAAGATCTTTCCTTGTATTTTTTATGTATTTTCTCGCAAATAAACATTTTTGATTTGATTTGATAGGTCACATTGAAGTTATGACATATTGAAAGTTTGTTGGATTTTAGGGAAACAATAATCAGGGTTTTAAAATTCATCAATATGTTTACTTTCATGAATATTTTGTAATGTCATTGGTCATTGTCATACTAGCCGTAGCCAGCGGCTTCGCCCGCTACAGCTCGAAAATTATCCCTCGGGAAGATAAAATCGGGATAAAAACTATTCTATGTGTTAATCCAGGGTGTCGGCTAACTCCATACCAAATTTAATTAAAATCGCTCCAGCCGTTAAGACGTGCAGAAGTAACAAACATACACACTCACAAACTTTCGCATTTATAATATTAGTAGGAAGTAGGATTGTACAGAAGGGAGGAATGAACTTTTAGAAGTAACAGACTCCCCGTTAGGCCAGAGGTGTACACTTCATCATCAGCCTATAATGTTCCCACTGCAGGGACTCAGGCCTCCTCTCTAGAAGAGGGATGCGCTATAATCCACCACGCGTGCCCAGTGCGGATTGGTAGATGTCACATGTCTTCGATTATTTTGGTTCTAAGACATGCCGGTTTCCTCACGATGTTTTCCTTCACCGTTTTGAGAGGAGCGGTGATGAAATAAATTACACAAAGTAATGCGCCTACCTGGGTTCTAACCCATGATCTACTGTTCGTAAGTCGGGGCCGATACCACTGGGCCACCGCTCCTCTCCACACACACTTGTGTACACTTACAATGAACCAATTCAATTTAATAGTTTAAGGCCCAGATTCAGAGACCACACTTTGACTTTACTACACTTTTCTTTTGTAGGAAATTAGTTTAACACGAAGGACTACATTATTTAAACGCATAATAATGCAAAGTTTACTTTGAGGCCAAAGTCATGATTATCGACTACTTCGCCTTTACTAAGTAAAGAACAGCTTGAAGTAGATCTTTCCATCAAAGTAAAGTCAAAGTGTGGTCTCTGAATCTGGGCCTTAATCTTAAAAGTCTACGATATTCTAGAACGCTCAAGACGCTCTATGATGCCCACGAATGTTAGTAAGGTGAGCGAGTGATGTTTGCCTGGATGTTGGTACAATATTGTACTTTATGTTTTCAGTGACGAAAACTACACCACCTACCACCACCTACTCCACCACCACCACCACCACCCACCTCCACCTACTTGCCATGTCTTCACTTTTTTAAATAATTTAAATACGTGCTAATATTTCGATGTATGGCAATCGTCTTCTTACATTGTACTTATCACATTTATAATCACAGGGGCGACCGTCGCGAAGAAACCAAAGCTAAGCACCAGAAGAACAAAACAAGAAGATACAATTACAGCGGGGCTAGAAACTAGTGAACAATCAAATGTAAAAGTTATCACTGCATTTCAAAATTGTACAACCAAACGTGGTTCTGACTTGAAAGAAAAACCTTACAAATGTCATTTATGTCCGTCTAGTTTTAGAGTTACGACTCATTTAAAGTCTCATATTCGAACCCACACTGGTGTGAAACCTTACAAGTGTGATATATGTCAGAAAAGTTTTACAGAAAAGGCTTCTTTAACAGTTCATGTTCGAAAACATACGGGGGAAAAACCTTTTAAATGTAATATATGCCCGCGTAGTTTTATTCATAAATCTGGTTTAAAGAATCATAATATTCGAACCCACACTGGTGTAAAACCTCACAAGTGTGATGTTTGTCAGCACAGCTTTTTTCAAAAGTCTGATTTGAAAAGACACATGATATTACACACTGGTGCAAAACCTCACAAATGTGATATATGTCAGAAAAGTTTCACAGAAAAGGGTTATTTAAAAGCCCATTTTCGAATGCATACGGGTGAAAAACCTTTTAAGTGTGATATGTGCCCGCGTAGTTTTATTCATAAATCTAGTTTAAAGTATCATATTCGAACCCACACTGGTGTAAAACCTCACAAGTGTGATCTTTGTCAGAACAGTTTTATTCATAAATCTGGTTTAAAGAATCATAATATTCGAACCCACACTGGTGTAAAACCTCACAAGTGTGATGTTTGTCAGCACAGCTTTATTCAAAAGTCTGATTTGAAAAGACACATGATATTACACACTGGTGCAAAACCTCACAAATGTGATATATGTCAGAAAAGTTTCACAGAAAAGGGTTATTTAAAAGCCCATTTTCGAATGCATACGGGTGAAAAACCTTTTAAGTGTGATATGTGCCCGCGTAGTTTTATTCATAAATCTAGTTTAAAGAATCATATTCGAACCCACACTGGTGTAAAACCTCACAAGTGTGATTTATGTCAGAAAAGTTTTACAGAAAAGCGTTCTTTAACAGCTCATGTTCGAATACATACGGGTGAAAAACCTTTTAAGTGTGAGAAGTGCCCGCGTAGTTTTACTCAGAAGTATGCCTTAACTAGACATACTCGCACACACACTGGTGCAAAACCTCACAAGTGTGATCTTTGTCAGAACAGTTTTTTTCAGAAATCTAGTTTAAAGAATCATATTCGAACCCACACTGGTGTAAAACCTCACAAGTGTGATGTTTGTCAGCACAGCTTTTTTCAAAAGGCTGATTTGAAAAGACACATGATTATACACACTGGTGCAAAACCTCACAAGTGTGATATATGTCAGAAAAGTTTTACAGAAAAGGGCTCTATAACAGCTCATGTTCGAATTCATACGGGCGAAAAACCTTTTAAGTGTGAGAAGTGCCCGCGTAGTTTTACTCAGAAGTATGCCTTAATTAGACATACTCGCACACACACTGGTGCAAAACCTCACAAGTGTGATCTTTGTCAGAACAGTTTTTTTCAGAAATCTAGTTTAAAGAATCATATTCGAACCCACACTGGTGTAAAACCTCACAAGTGTGATGTTTGTCAGCACAGCTTTTTTCAAAAGGCTGATTTAAAAAAGCACATGATATTACACACTGGTGCAAAATCTCACAAATGTGATATATGTCAGAAAAGTTTTACAGAAAAAGGCTCTTTAACAGCTCATGTTCGAATTCATACGGGCGAAAAACCTTTTAAATGTAATATGTGCCCGCGTAGTTTTAATAATAAGTCTGGTTTAAATAAACATATTCGAACCCACACTGGTGTAAAACCTTACAAATGTGATATATTATGTCAGCAAAGTTTTACAGAAAAGGGTTCTTTAACAGCTCATGTTCGAAAACATACGGGGGGAAAATCTTTTAAATGTAATATATGCACGCGTAGTTTTATTCATAAATCTAGTTTAAAGAATCATATTCGAACTCACACTGGTGTAAAACCTTACATGTGTGATATATGTCAGAAAAGTTTTATTCAAAAGTGTAATTTAAAACAACATATTTTATCACACTATAAGAATAAATCCCTACTACAAGTGTGATTTTTGACAGCAAAGTTTTAGTCGAAAGAAAGGTTTAGCAATTCATTCTTATACACATAAGTGAAGAAACCTAAAGGTGATATTTTAAGTCAAAAGAGTGATTAATCCAAGGAACTTCTATTACACTATAAAAAACACCAACATTACCCAACATTGGTCCTTCGAGCCGGACTAGGTACTTAACTCAAGGTAAACAAAAAAGAGAGAGCTATCAGTGACGTCTGATTAGCCGACTAATCGTAATACATATCACTTCAGTTGTCCCGCTACGTCACAGCTATACTCTTCAATTTGATGACATTATCTAGTTTTCTTATCTATGGTATCTGTTTTTTAGACTCCTTATAATAAACAGATTATAAAATGTAATGTTATTTTATAAATGTAACTAAAAAATTGTGCTCAAGCAGTTATATCTACGGAGAGTAGTTTATACATTACATACATAATAACATACATTAATAAAAAAAAGGCCAAGAGCGTGTCGGGCCACGCTCAGTGTAGGGTTCCGTAGTAATAATTATTTTTTGTTTGAAAAAAGATACGTTCAGGATAATAAAATATGAAAACGAAGTTAAAAAAAATGCTTGCAAATACGATTATACTACAAAAAACTTAGTCCAGAAACAACACAACAACACACACAACAACACAACTTTTTGTCTTTTTTTACAAAAACTGTTTCCATCCAAGTTCAAAATGATTTTCCTAGAAAGTCCTTAAAAAGTTCTACTTCTTTTTCATATTTTCTAAACTTATGGTTCAAAAGTAAGAGGGGGACACACACATTGTTTTTTACATAAGGAGCTATTATTTCCGAAATTATTGACATTATCAAAAAATTATTTTTGTAAACCCCTATTCATTTTTAAATACCTTTCCTACAATATATCACACGTTAGGGTTGAAATTAAAAAAAATCACTTCCCACTTTACATATAGGGGGGCTACCCTAATAAAACATTTTTTTCCAATTTTTATTTTACCACTTTGTCGGCGTGATTGATACACATATTGTATATTGGTACCAAATTTCAGCTTTCTATTAGTGCTAACGGTCACAGAGATTAAGCGAGGACGGACGGACGGACGGACAGACAGACATGGCGAAACTATAAGGAGGAACCCTTATATAGTTTCGCCATGTCTGTCTGTCCTGTCTGTCAAGTTGACTACGGAACCCTAAAAAGAATAAAACTATCGTAAAATCGTAAATAAATTAATTCGGTTGTTACGTATTTTGAAATTTTTGAATCATGTAAGTGTCATCTATAAACAACTCTTTTTAAGATTTGTTTACCTGAGTTAAGTACCTAAACAGATAGGGTATAGAATGATTAAGTGCAACTCAAAAGCGTTCCGAGCGAGAGAACTTTAAGAGTGGATGTCATCTCTATCTAGTAGGGTGTCCAAAAGGGGTTTGAACTTTTCTGTATGGAAGCTGGCATAACGACCCACCGCTATTTTATTTTTTTTAGAAATCTTGACCAACGATGACATTGGTACGTATGGGTAGAGGACAAGGGCACCTAGACGAACAAAAAATGTTATGAAATATGGTACCCCAAAGTGTCACGTTATCGAGATATTTGAGCCATAACCTTCAAAAATTGAATTGAAGGTAAAGATCGACATAATATGAGTACAATGACCACATAAAAAAAGACCTTTTACGTGTCTATAGGCGTCTTTTATTTTTATTACTGTCTATTGAAAGAGAGTAGCTACATTATATACACGTACTACTAGGAGCACGAGAAAACTATTTTTTGACATAACATAGCGTTCTATTGCGATGCGAAGCAATTTTCTCGTGCGCATAATAATAATTGTAACAACCTGGGAAGTTGGGAACGATTATTTGGATACAATTTAGCGCCTATACACGTAATAAGTCTATTTTTAATGACTGTCGTTGTACTCATTTGTCGATCTTTACCTTCAAATAACTCTGTAACGTGACACTTTAGGGTACCGTGTAACTGGACATTTTTTGTTCGTCTAAATGTTCTCTATTTGTACAGTCGCCATCAGATATATTGTAGCAGACATGGTGACCAAATACTTCTGAACAATTTAAAATGTCAATAAGATCCATCACTACAAGTTACCATTAATATCTGAACATTCATTACTTTATTAATATCTGAGCAGATGCTTGTCAATAATTTCTATACACACAACTAACCAAAAATATCTGAACACAGCGAGAGAATCCTCAAATTCATGGAAGTGAATTCTAAACCCAACCTCGTCCTCGTAGCAACCTAACCTGCCTATCCGAACCTAACCTAACTATAGATATTTTTGCTATAAAAAAATATCCTATCGATTTTGCAATGAGAAAGATAATAACTCTTTCCCTGGGTTTTTTAGAGCACATTGATATGTATCCTGTGACTGTTGGAGGGTGGGGACGCGGTTCATACAAAATCCCCATGAACCAATTTGGTCATTCACGTTTTAGCTAATATCTATGTTTCTGTGGGATGGATGTTTTCGGCCCGATAACAGAAAATGTTGTATTTGAAATTTTGAAATCATCTTTCAAATGAGCTATGTCGCAAATCAGCAGGGCGATTGCGTATCTTTTTATGACAGTGGATAACTCAAAATGTCTATCAAATAACTGTCAAATGGTGAGTTTTTAAGAAAAAAATGTACCAAACCATAACCAATTTACAGTTAATCTATGGACATTCCTGATAGCCACTGACGTTAAGAGGAAACGCGAGTGGTCTTTTCTCCATACAAACGCTCTCGTCTGTTTTCTTTTTGGTTAATGACCCTAGAGCAATGGTTTTTTACAGAATAATAAATATTAACTATTTCTATGCCCCTATGTTTTCCTTTTTGGTGATAAATTATTTTTATAAGCACCAGAACCCTCAAAAAATGCTCAAAATTGCTTGTTTAGATCGCTGTTAACAGAGTCCTAGTGTACAAATTTGACAACTATTAACGAAAAAAGAAAAACATAGCGGCGTAGTATATAACCTCCTTATTCATTGTCTAAAATATCTTTTAAATTGGTTCAATATTGGAGGAGGAAATAGGCGAGAGCCAAACCTCGAATTCTAACTTTTTTCTACAGTTGTCCTTATCGCACGAATTTGAGGGCAGGAGGACGGAGAGAGACAGCGATAGTAGAAAGAGACAGCACTCGCATTTCCTCTTAAAAAGATACGCAATAGGGGGGCTGGGGGCATGACTTGATATTTTTAATTAAAATCTGTTCATTGGTCTTTGATGTTAAATATTTTTTATTTATTTATTTTTTGTAAAATAAACGGATATTATGTACCTAATTATGTGTTTTTTTATTAATAATAATTTATAGAACAATATTTTTAAATATATAGAAATAAGATAGGTACCTATAGTGCGCGCGGAACTAGTTGGCCGCGCCTTAGGCAAGTTTTTGTTTTTTATTTAAGTATTCTTTTCAATAAATTGAACAATTATTGTTCACGATATCTCGAGATTGGTCATCACTGTCTAGTTATAGTCTCCTGTGCATTGCGAGCTGTAGGCAACCCGCCCCCTCACCCCTTTCGCCACCTAAGGAGCGGCCAACTAGTTCCGCGCGCAGTATACACAAAAAATAGATGCAAACATTAGTGCATCGTTGAAGTATTATGTATCGTTGAATTACTCAGTAACTGTGGGTAGAATTTGATGTATTTTTGCACACATAGTCAGTCCAACAGTATAAGTCAACTCACATTAATAGAGTTAACCCTGGAGGCAGCAGATTTTTTTTTGGACCAGAGCCCATACATTTTTGCCCATTCTCCTTTAAAAAACAAATAATTTAATAGATAAATCGCGCCTGCCATGTCAAAAAGTATCTTAGCTAAAAAATAAAAATTAAATAAAACGATTTCAGTGGTGTGTTGCGAGGTCCGTGATTGTATTCGAAAATGGAAAACTGAAAACTAAAATTTTTATTGCAGTCGGGCAACAGTTAGGTGGGTTATTTCTTTATAGGTCCACCGACTGCACTTTTTCATTTTTGACATACGACGTAGCAATGTATGATCGTCTAAACTTTTACTAGCGGGGGGCACTGACCGTCAGTCAGTGTCATCAGTCGTTGTGTTAGAGGTCAGGCAGATTCTACTGCTTGTTATATCGGAGATACGGAATAGTAAATATTGCTACGGCATAGTAAATATTGCTACGGCGCGCGGCGGCGTAGTAAATATTGCTACGGTAATGTCAATATTGCTACGGCGTAGGAAATGTTGCTACGGCGTAGTCAATATTGCTACGGCGTAGAAAATATTGCTACGGCGTAGTAAACATGCTACGACGTAGCAATGTATGATCGTCTAAAACTCTAAACCATGACCAGAGAGCACTGACTGATGGCGTTGCCGTTGTGTTAGAGGTCAGGCAGATTCTACTGTTTGTTATATCGGAGAACGGCCGAAAAAAACCCACTGATCATCAGAATATGACACGGCGGCGTATTTTTATTAAATCTCGTCAAAGAGATGTGCGTCTTTACGGACTAAATTATATTTGGAATATTTCAATTTTATTGTATTTATAAATGGGAAATCACAAAGAAACGTGATTGAAACAAATATTTTATGCACTAGCGTAGCGGGCGGCAAAGACCGGAGCCAGGCAATCAAAAAAAAAAAACAAAAAATCAAGGCAATGTCTGGTCATTGTTGTTATATTTCCCCTGATCCAAGGCCGTCATTCGTAATCTTTGAGTCGTTACAGTGGCCGCAAAGTCTGACCTTCAAAAATGCATGGACAGTTCTGAACTCTATTCACACACAAGTAATAAAGACTAAAAGTATCCATGCAATTTTGCAGGTGACTGTACCTGATGCCAGTGGGCTACTATCACTACATACTAGTACAAAACAAAGTCGCTTCGCGCTGTCTGTCCCTATGAATGCTTAGATCTTTAAAACTACGCAACGGATTTTGATGCGGGTTTTTTAAATAGATAGAGTGATTCAAGAGGAAGGTTTATAAGTAGCACATCCCACCCGCGCGAAGCGGGGGTGGGTCGCTAGTTTAATTAATAATAGTAAATAAAATAAGTTTTGTACGACCGGCGGAAGGCGTTGCGTTGGAAGACCTCACACCAGCTGGACCGATGACCCGGTTGTAGGTTGCGGAGATCCACTGGATACGAGACGCAGGGACCTGGTCAACGTGGCGGGCGACACTTGGGTGAGACCTACGTCCAGCAGTGGCTTTCGGCTGAATTAATGATGATGATAAATAAATAAAACGCATAAATTATTTTTTCAATTTATTATTTTGTTCAATGTTAACCAATAAGTTTCTTAAGCAAGTTACAGTATGGATATAGCGTAGCATAGTATACTCCCTCTAAAATGTACAGATTCCTCATGTTTGGTCGTTCGAACAAATATTAACTTGACAAGTCACATACCTACTTTGCTCGAAGACCAAAGAAGAATATTTTTTAATAAATATATTAATTATTAAGTATTTTACAGAGTACACAAACACACAGAAAGTAAACAGAATTGTATTTATATATTCTTTTAAATATATTAAATAAATATATAAATAAATATCTGAAGATATTATCATCTGTTAGTTTCTCTTAAAAAATTACTGAGTACAAAATTATGTTCGCATCTCACAATGACGAAAAATATACGAATATTTTCAACGATACATTTATCATGATTTACGAAGGCTTTTTCGTAAATAAATATTATTTTACAAAACACATTTTTCTTTGCAAAAAAAATCGTTCATTCGCTGAACAGAAGTTGATTGAATGAATGATAATATGAACTATCATTCATTCGTTCAATTTTAGCAGGCTTCAACATACATAATATATTATGTAATTGTGTTCTTTACATTTTCTAGCCATAGATTTGATATTTTAGATGGAAATGATGACATGGTTTTTCTCTGTGATATGTAAAAATCAGGTCAGGCAGTCAAGTCAGTGTACAAACATCATTTTTTACAACAAAAATAAAATGTTTTTTTTTTCTTTTAATATACTTAATAATAATAACATATTAACATAATAAAACCTATTAACCAAACACAAATCAATGGGATCAAGAAAACTCGCAAAGCCACTAAAAATATTGTTTTAGCAAAACAATTTTTGAGTTAAAAAAAGGCTCATAAAAATATTTTTGTGGCATTTCAACAAAATAAGCACCCTAGGACAATTTACTATGGACAACGAAAATAATCATACAACCGGTCTCTTTGTTAAAATTGGCAATACTTTCATAATACTAGTAACTAACAAAAATTAAGTATCTTTAAGTGTTCTAGAATCTTGTTTTATTTCATGATCACATTTTTCGCGTCGCTCCTTTCATATTGTAATAGATAAGTTATAATTTCGTACGTATGTTTAATTTTTGTTAGAAACCTATTGTATGATCCTTACCGTTGCCAATAAAATTAACAAATAATAGGAATTAGACTAAATGGGACTAGAAAGTCACATAATGACTAGAAAACGTTACTATCATTGCAGCAATAATATCAAACATCGTAACTTAAATAGCACTCACAATTTTAAGTTAATTATTGATGGGTTATCAATAAATAAGTAGAAATACCTACTTTTTTTTTAGTTTTTTTTTTTACCAAAAACTGGTGTTTGTTATTTATTTATTTATTTATGCAAGGTAGCTTCACAGCTTACAGTAAAATAACTTAAAATATTAAACAAAACAATACGCCAATTACGAAGTACACAAAAAAAACTAAGATAAGGTAGTCGAGAGTTATTATTATTTAAATAATACTATTCATTGGTAAGTTTAAATAACAAAGGGTATTTTTTTAAATATAAGTGTGTAGGTACGTTTTTTTCTAATTTTCACCATCTTAAAATTGTAAATGCTATAACTCCAAGCCTTTTTTATATCGCAAAACGCGACCAAAGGCATATTCAAAACGTTTTTTTTTATACAAAAGCACTTGACGTATAATATACTATACAAATTACCTAACTACGTACATACACATACAGGATATTAGGGAATGTTTCATTAAATTAAAGCCGTTAAATAATATCATTATACGGTTAACACTATTTAATTAAAATTTCAAAAAGTTGGAAATTGTAATGAGATCCTTTGAATGCCTTCATAGCACTTCATAGCATGACTAAATAAGATGTAAACGAACCCTTAACGAAGCTGCCAACCAAACTTTTTGGACATCAAACTAAGTTTACTCTACAAAAATTATTACTAGGAAACGAATTAAACAAAGTCAAGGAGTCACGCGCTAAAAGCATTGTGTAGTCGATAAATACTACATTAAAAAATATATATAAAATAATAAATAGGTATAAATAACTTATACATAATATTTCAATAGACACGATTCGTTTACACCTTAGAACAAAAAAGATCAAAACATTTTTTCTGTTCAATTGTTTTTACCTATCGTCGGCGGTGTTTCGATATTTTTTTTATTGACCCTGTTTTGTAACTAAATAACAAAAAAAAAATTAAATATAACTTAGGTAGGGAATGTGAGATGGAAATGATTTGACAGCGTAGTAGGTAAGGTAATTTTTTTTTTGATTTGATACAGAGCTACTTAAGCAGTTAATTCAACCTGATTTCTATAGCAAGTTTCTGTGCGTATAAAGTACATTTTAGAATCACTCAATTATAATAGTCAACTAAAAAATCATTTGATGTCTCCAACATTCAAAACACAATAAATAAACAACATTTTTTAAAAAACATGCCACTCGCAAAATGTGTCTTTGCGAATTTATTTACAACAAACCTTTTTAACAATAATAATTTACAAACAGAACGAAAAAATTGCTTACTAGACGTTTATTAAAATTTTATGTAACGTACGTTTTTATATTGTTTTTTTTTAAACATGTATGTATATGGCTTTTACGTGCAAAATATCGTTTAGTTTTCGCATCTACAAAAGTCAGTTAAAATTGACACCATTAATTCTATTCGATAATGATGTTTATTTAATTTTTTTTTGTGTAAACAAAAAAATATAATTTTAATGTTTTTTTTTCAAGTAGAGCCTAGTACTCAGTATATTTTTACTAGAATTGGATGGAGTAGGTAACAGCTTATACTTCTAAACTACCATGCATGATATTAGGAACATGCATTTATGGACACTTAGAAAAATAACCGTTACCCATACATTTATTATTATTGTGTTTTAGTTCCTAGACTATTTGAATAACTTTGCGGTACACTAACGTGCACCCAGATAATATGTATTACAATATTTTGCACGATACAGGATATTAACTGACAATGAACACAGCATGTTATATTTTATATATAGTAAGACGACTTTTATAGATTTAAAACAACTACTATATCGCCCAGAATAATCATTATTTTTATTAAACTAGAAAAATAATTTGGTTTTAAAACAAAAAAAAAATATATCTACCGTTGAGTATTTAATTAAATATTATTTTTGAAGAAATATATCTGAGTTTATAAGACGAGGAGGTCGGGGAGTATTTAAAAAAAGTTGAAGTAGATCGATTTGTTTGTAGCTATAAACAAGAAGAAATAAACTAGTTTTTCTTTAACAGTTTTCTTCTTTTTGCTTTACACGTTTACGATCATATTTACTTTTTGCAATAAAATTAGAATACTAATTACAAATATTCGTAGGAAAAATATCTTTCACTCGTTTAAAAAAAGTTCGGTTAGGGCGATACATAAAGTGCAAATCTATAGATGCTAGAACTATGGTGTAGGTAAGCGTCGTCTATGGCAGTAGGTAAAGATAAACATATACATATATACTTCTTTTGCAAAAATACAGCATACATCTCATGCCTTAAACTAATTTAGCGTAATCTCAGTACACAGGGGTAGCGTTTTTTAACATTTTAAAAAGTACATGGCCGGTTTCATTATTTTTATATAAGATTTTTTTTTCATTTATTTTAATTAAAATTAACACATACTTTAAGCTTACTAAATACAGCTATATGTATACTTATAAAAACAGATTTAGCTACATTTTTTTTCCTCGATCGGCGAGTTTTTACATTTGTAACAAAATTCCAAATACAAATATTATGTGAACAATTTTTTTTTAATAATTATTTGGATTTTTTGTTACATCATGCTTATCATTCATACTTAGTAACCTTCAGCCAGTCAAAATAATGAACTATTTTGATTAAAATATTTAACTTGAATAGTTTGCATTATTTTTCCGGCTTTTATGGTGTAGTTAAAAATATTTTTCGCTTGATGCTTTCATAATCAAATAAATAAGTTTTTTTTATTAATTACAATCACTCCTCCAAAATACTTAATTATAATTAAAATCTCAATATGTATATAATTTACACGAAACAAAATACATTTTCAAAACACCATGTTTATTTTTCTTGTTTTTTTTTTAAAACGACAAAAACCTGATTTGGGAATAAGTCAAATGTGTTTTTTTTTTCAATCGATTTTTTGCAAAATGGTGTCAATTAGGAAGCTTTTGTGTCAACTATATATATATATATACATATTTAATAATTTTGAAGTACAGTCATTTCCAAAAACTTGTAGTTTCCTAGTCTTATCCGAACTTTGTGCACTTTACTACCATGTCCTGTCTTCACGGAAGAATAGAGTCTGACTAGACCCTCGGTAGTGTATCCGTCAATATCGCCCGTACCGGTTCGGTGCGCCAGAAACCAAAATCAACACGGCAGATTAAATTATAGGCCTCAATTAAATTTTAATTATAGGCCTTAATTATAGAAAGAACAAGATTTTTTCATTTCTTTAAATTTTTAGGTAGATAGGTCTAATCTCTTTCTTGTTAAACGCTACTCATTATTCGGTGAAGACAGAACCGTACCCATAGTTACGACATGAACGCACTTCGCGTTATTACTTTACTTAACTGACTGTAGGTACATTTGACTACCCCAAACTGAGCTAGACCACAAAGTTAAGCTACGTCAAATGTACACAAAAAAACAATGTTAGGTAACAGCTTAGTTACCCATTACGGCATTGAGAAAAGGGGTTTAGAATTTTCAAAAAGGCTGCCCGCCCACGTCCGATAATCGGTGACCGACCGATTTTTTCTAGGAGAAAAATAGAACACACTGATGATAGCAATAGTGCAACGCACACGTCCAACAAAAAAATCGTCAAAAATAACGACCAAATTTAAATCGGCCCGATTATCTGTCCTACAAAAAGTCTGACGTGGGCGGGCAGCCTCGATGCCCAGCACCCAGCATATGGGTCGAACAATAATTCGTTTCTGACTAACAACCCGCCTTCGAGTCGTCGCATAGATGACTTGTGCTCACACGGCATACAAATAAAAATGAATAATTTGAACTTGGCAGCGACTGTGATAACTAACTTTTCATGATATTTTTTTTTTGTTTTTCAACAGTTATTTTTTTTGTAATAACCATCTCAAAGTATCGATGAATAAGTGAATGAAACACCAGACTCACTTTACTGAATTTAATGTTTCGTTCATTCATAGGTTATTTTTAGTATAGTTCTTAGGACTTTACTTGTTTAAAATGACAACTGTCAGGATGTACATAAATCAGGCGGTTAATTTATTGGCTCTAATTAATACCCACATTTACACAGCGTAAAACACTGACTGCATAAATATGCATTTGTAATTATATAAGGTCCCATAGTCCCATTTAAATAGGTGGACAAATTTTAACACAGCGTTCAGTACGTTTAACCAAACATATCCAAGTAAAATAAACACTGATTAAAGTGAGTTTTTTGTACGTAAAATATTGGGTAACTAACACTTTTAGTGTATTTTCGCTACCTGTTTTATTTTCTTGTAGGTATCTGATGCGTTTCTCTAATTTTCTTTTTTTACCATTGTCCTTATTTTGGTGGTCTGAATGATTCCTAAAATTTTGTCCACCTATTTTAATGGGACCTTATAATTATATTATATGATCAAAGCTTCTAGTCCCTTTAGTTTGACAGCTGTTATTTACATTCATGCATCAGTTTTTCTTTTAAAACTTGGTTGAACTCATTGAGCCCTTTAGATATTTCTTTCTTGTTTAGTTGTAGTCTAGCTCAATTTGGAGGGAAATCGACAAATTGTGAATAAAATACATACATCGTGTTTTAGCTAAGGCCGAAAGTGATGGGGAATAAAAGGTGAAAAATTGTACCAAATGTAAGTATCTACGGTAAAAATTATGAAGATTGAACTAATGTATTTTTTTCTGTAAAAGTAATAGAGATTTTTCAAGAAAGGTAGTTATTATGTTTCAGTATTTTTTTTAAATTATTTAGTTCTCTTTTTTGATTCAAGCTTGAGCATTCCTGTTTTTTTTATATATATATTTTAGATATTACTTTTCATGGTTCCTTGGGTAATTAAACATCTAAATGGTTAAAATGTATCCTTATAAATAGGTATTCCATTTATCTAGTGGTACCTACTGGGACTTTGTCACAATATTCAATCGGGTTGATTAATTTAGACTTTACAAAACAAGCAACCATTGCTTTAGCAATTTTCTAATTTCAATACCTAATTTATTTTAATTTTTTCAAGCGGTCGCTTTGAATGACGGACAAATTAACGACGGATTTCAACCGTAATTTGTCATTTTAGTTGCATTAAAATGTCATGAGGACCTAGTGATGTTTTATCAGTAATAAACGACACGAAATGTCAAAATTGACGTAAGATAGCGAAAAGTATTATGTCAGTCCTGTCAAAAGCCGTTATAGATCCTCTAGAGTCGTGTTTACTTTTTGGGCAGTCAGTCCCGTTGTCTAGCTGACTTGACGATTTTTACCGCGCTATGAGGTATTCTCATATAGATCACACGGTTTCTCTGCCAAGCAATTACCCCAAAAAGGGGATATTATCCTCTTTTCTCACTCCTCACTATTCCCCATCACAATCAGCCAAAACTTTCTAAGATTAGTCTCACGCAATCGATGTAGTAGGCGGTGCGACATCTCTGTCGCGTTGCAACAAGTCCCGGCGATTGTCGCGCAAAGAGTTGTTGCGTCGAAGCTCGTCCTTGATGGAGTTGTCGCGGCTGTCGAGTCCGCGTCGAGGCGACGATGTTGCCTCGCGACATTCGGATGAGGAACGTTTGGTGTGTGTGCCTGGAGATCGGGGTGAGAGTGTAATGATGATTCTGATTGCATGGGATGGGTGGTTTCTTGTTTTATTCGTTTTTTTTTTTCGTTTTAACTTTAAAAATTACTTTAGTAAAAAACTTTTGAAGACATGCCATTACTAATATCATTAACTAATTAATTTTATTTGAACTCAAAGTTTCAGCCTTTTGTGACTGTATTATTTGACTGAAAGGTATAAAAAAGATAGAACTTAAAAATGTCATACCATATCATGCCAGAAAGACGAATCAAATTTAGAAAAATCTAAATTGGTGATCTTTTCATAAAACTAGGTAGGTATATAATTAATTTATCTTTGCTTTTATTATACAAGTGTATGTATGTGCATCATCGGCTTACAAACTTACAATGAATTGAGTACACAACATTACATTAGACCCCACAGCCAAATAAAACGACATTACCATACATATTGAACTGCATACCTATCGGTATTGCAGTTTTGTATGAAATAGCCAAGTTTATCATATTTTGGCAGAAATCTGGAATCAAGAATTTTACGCGAACTGTCTATATGCCGCGACGCTGTCATACACCCTATATTTAAAACCAGTCAAACAAAAAGTAACTTAAAAATTGACTGCTGAAATTGCCCCTATGGCTCTGAGCAGACGATGGACTGACAGTTTACAACAACCAATAGAAAATACAATGCGGCAAGCATTGGACTTAACCAGTAATTTCTTTCCAGCTGCCAAATAGTTCATCATCTGCTCAGGCTCAGGGCCTAATGATGAACATTCAGAACGAATACTTTGAACCAAGGTTGCTCAGCCAGTAGATCGACCACTGCGGTCATCTGATGTCAGTCTTTCAAATCAAAATGTTGGCCCACCTTCAAAACTGGTTGAGCAGCCTTGCTATAAAAGCTAAAGTAATAATGATGCATCAGCGATGAGGTACTAACCTGGCAGATCTCTACCGCAGCTCATAATCTCGTGGTCGAGGGAGGCGGAGGCTGGGTCTGCAGCGCGGCGACCTCGAGCGCCTTGCTGCCGGGAACAGCCTTGTTACTTGCCAAGTTGTTATGTACACGCAATAGGGGAACTAGGGGACTATATTGGACAGCTGTCACAACCATTTTGACATAAGATACGGGACAGTACTTGACATTGACAGCTGCCACTGTCACTTTGACATTAGATCATTTAGTTGTAGTCATTCAAACGGTTATTCATTCATTCGGTCATTCTGTTCGAGGAATGAAGTAAAATAAATATTTTGCAATTTGCTGGCTGCAATAAATATAGCTTTACTGAGTTAAAATCATCGAAATTTGCAATTAAGGTCTCTAAAAACATAATATTTACCTACATAATATATAAATTCACCCCCTTTTCCCATGGAGGCAGGCAGAAACAACAGAACTTCACCTGCTACGATCCTGACACTCCTTTTGCCTCGTTCACATTCATACATCTGGTCATACACGCACGCCGGTTGCGAGTACTACGCACCTGTCCTTTCTGAAGGAACTCACCAATAAGGTCAGTTTATGTATTTCTAGGGCGTTGCCACTCACATTAGCCTTATAAATACCTTTCGTTAATTGACTTTCACTCATCCTCTCCACATGACCAAACCATCAAAGCATACTCTTTTAATTGTTTTTAAATCATATTTATTTCTGTAAATTCTTATGCTGCCCATATGCCTCTGACTTGGCTTAACGTTGAGACATATCTTTTAGGCATGCTGGTTTCCTCACGATATTTTCCAATTAAAGTTAGGCAGCCTCAATGATTTTCGTTTGGAGCGCAGTATAGCCCGCCACACTATTCCCTGCCCACTGTAACTCCTGTTAGCCAGAATCAACAGTGACGACCACAAGAAAAGCGCCGAGACAATGAAGCTCGACGAAGTCCGAGGGAAACGATTTAACTGTCTTGGATCCCGCAACGAAATTAATCAGAAAAGAATAGCGGAGGAGTAGGAAAAAGCATAATTTCCACTTGAGCGCAGTATAGTGTTTTGATTAAAAATAAAGTGATAAAAAGTATAAATATTTACTTTGTATCCACTGGACCCGCTTGTGACGGACGAACTCGACCCGAGTGGATGTGTACCGTTCTGAAATATTAAAGATTTAAAATATTGTCGCATTAAAACAATCTAGGAACAGACGTCACTAGATAAAGCTACTACAATCTGTCATATTTCTCCAATCGTTATTAAGTTCAATGTTGATTGGGCAAATTTGATAGTTTCACAGCTCCATAATTATGCTGACGTCTCTAAGAGTTGGTAAATAATATTGAAATGGAACTATTTTTCTGGCAACTTTATTTTCAATCCATGTGAAGTATGAGTGTAGATGGTACATTGCGCCCGGCTGCCATTTTATAGTCTTCGGCAATCTTAACAAGTAGTCAGCAGCCTGAAAGTCTGACAACCAGTCTTACCAAAGGGTACGCGTACTACTCAGTACCAACTGAGTTGTGGAGGTCAGATAGGCATTCGCTCCATGTAAAATACTGGTATTCAGTTGCATCCGGTTAGACTGGAAGTCGACAAAAACAAATTTGGGAAAAGTTGACTGGTAGAGAATGCCTTGTGGTCCGCATATTATTATGTCTCCTTTACTGACAAGTTCATATTATAAATTTTTATTAGTATGTCGTGTGACCACAAGACATCTATAGCGACGACTCGAAAGCGGGTTGTGGTCACACAAACGCATTTTCATTGGAACCATACGCTGGGTGCACAGAACGTATTAAATAAATAAAATGCTAGTCATGATGATGAAGGTTTACTTGGTCTAGCTGGTCTATAGAAGTGTGGCTGGTAGGACTCTTGATGGTGTCGAACACTGAGGAGTCGCTGTCGTGGTCAGACTGTAGGTGTGGCGTCTCTGGGCTGTCGGGGATCTCGCCTGCCGCTGTAACGTGGTAGAAGGAATAATTCATTATTGTGAAATTAATATTATAAACAATTCGTTGAAAGGTAGCCGTCTATCTTGGTATAATAATAATAATAATAATGATTTCCTCATAAGACTCACAAACACACACACGCTACGTTAACTTGGTTTAGGCCCGTTAACGTAGTTAAAACTAGCTAAATAGCTATGAAACAATATAAGTTTTTCGAAAATAATAATAATATTCCACAACTATCACACAACGCCATCTAGTCCCAAGCTAAGCAGAGCTTGTGTTATGGGTACTAGACAACTGATAAACATACTTATATATTTCTAAATACATACATATTATAGATAAATTACACCCAGACACAGAACAAATGATCGTGCTCATCACACAAACATTTGTCCTGGGTGGGAATCGAACCCACGACCTCCGGCATAGCAGTTAGGGTCACTAACCACTAGACCAACAGGCCAGTTAAGTATGGTCATGTAATGAGGAGGGATGAAAGGCATGTGACTAAAAAAATGAATATTAAATTAAAGGCCAAAGAATACATGAATGGATTGTGTGAGGAATGATAATTATGAAAAAGAAAGGAGTAAATGTTGCCATGACGTCTGACAGGGCAGAAAGGAAGATAAAAGCATGTTGCGCTGACCCCAAGTAGTACAACAGGGTAGCACCTCCTCGCACTCACCATGTGGGTGTATATTGCACTCACCATGTGGGTGTATATTGCACTCACCATGTGGGTGTATATTGCACTCACCATGTGGGTGTATATTGCACTCACCATGTGGGTGTATATTGCACTCACCATGTGGGTGTATATTGCACTCACCATGTGGGTGTATATTCCTCCTCTGCGCGCGCGGTGAAGGCGGGTGTAGCGCGGGAGCCCGGCCGGCACCCGGCGCGCGACATACTGCCGACTGTACTACCTCGCACTCACCATGTGGGTGTATATTGCACTCACCATGTGGGTGTATATTCCTCCTCTGCGCGCGCGGTGAAGGCGGGTGTAGCGCAGGTGCACGTCCCGCACCCGGCGCGCGACATACTGCCGACTGTACTACCTCGCACTCACCATGTGGGTGTATATTGCACTCACCATGTGGGTGTATATTCCTCCTCTGCGCGCGCGGTGAAGGCGGGTGTAGCGCAGGTGCACGTCCCGCACCCGGCGCGCGACATACTGCCGACTGTACTACCTCGCACTCACCATGTGGGTGTATATTGCACTCACCATGTGGGTGTATATTCCTCCTCTGCGCGCGCGGTGAAGGCGGGTGTAGCGCAGGTGCACGTCCCGCACCCGGCGCGCGACATACTGCCGACTGTACTACCTCGCACTCACCATGTGGGTGTATATTCCTCCTCTGCGCGCGCGGTGAAGGCGGGTGTAGCGCAGGTGCACGTCCCGCACCCGGCGCGCGACATACTGCCGACTGTACTACCTCGCACTCACCATGTGGGTGTATATTCCTCCTCTGCGCGCGCGGTGAAGGCGGGTGTAGCGCAGGTGCACGTCCCGCACCCGGCGCGCGACATACTGCCGACTGTACTACCTCGCACTCACCATGTGGGTGTATATTGCACTCACCATGTGGGTGTATATTCCTCCTCTGCGCGCGCGGTGAAGGCGGGTGTAGCGCAGGTGCACGTCCCGCACCCGGCGCGCGACATACTGCCGACTGTACTACCTCGCACTCACCATGTGGGTGTATATTGCACTCACCATGTGGGTGTATATTCCTCCTCTGCGCGCGCGGTGAAGGCGGGTGTAGCGCAGGTGCACGTCCCGCACCCGGCGCGCGACATACTGCCGACTGTACTACCTCGCACTCACCATGTGGGTGTATATTGCACTCACCATGTGGGTGTATATTCCTCCTCTGCGCGCGCGGTGAAGGCGGGTGTAGCGCAGGTGCACGTCCCGCACCCGGCGCGCGACATACTGCCGACTGTACTACCTCGCACTCACCATGTGGGTGTATATTGCACTCACCATGTGGGTGTATATTCCTCCTCTGCGCGCGCGGTGAAGGCGGGTGTAGCGCGGGAGCCCGGCCGGCACCCGGCGCGCGACATACTGCCGACTGTACTACCTCGCACTCACCATGTGGGTGTATATTGCACTCACCATGTGGGTGTATATTCCTCCTCTGCGCGCGCGGTGAAGGCGGGTGTAGCGCAGGTGCACGTCCCGCACCCGGCGCGCGACATACTGCCGACTGTACTACCTCGCACTCACCATGTGGGTGTATATTGCACTCACCATGTGGGTGTATATTCCTCCTCTGCGCGCGCGGTGAAGGCGGGTGTAGCGCAGGTGCACGTCCCGCACCCGGCGCGCGACATACTGCCGACTGTACTACCTCGCACTCACCATGTGGGTGTATATTGCACTCACCATGTGGGTGTATATTCCTCCTCTGCGCGCGCGGTGAAGGCGGGTGTAGCGCAGGTGCACGTCCCGCACCCGGCGCGCGACATACTGCCGACTGTACTACCTCGCACTCACCATGTGGGTGTATATTGCACTCACCATGTGGGTGTATATTCCTCCTCTGCGCGCGCGGTGAAGGCGGGTGTAGCGCAGGTGCACGTCCCGCACCCGGCGCGCGACATACTGCCGACTGTACTACCTCGCACTCACCATGTGGGTGTATATTGCACTCACCATGTGGGTGTATATTCCTCCTCTGCGCGCGCGGTGAAGGCGGGTGTAGCGCAGGTGCACGTCCCGCACCCGGCGCGCGACATACTGCCGACTGTACTACCTCGCACTCACCATGTGGGTGTATATTGCACTCACCATGTGGGTGTATATTCCTCCTCTGCGCGCGCGGTGAAGGCGGGTGTAGCGCAGGTGCACGTCCCGCACCCGGCGCGCGACATACTGCCGACTGTACTACCTCGCACTCACCATGTGGGTGTATATTGCACTCACCATGTGGGTGTATATTCCTCCTCTGCGCGCGCGGTGAAGGCGGGTGTAGCGCAGGTGCACGTCCCGCACCCGGCGCGCGACATACTGCCGACTGTACTACCTCGCACTCACCATGTGGGTGTATATTGCACTCACCATGTGGGTGTATATTCCTCCTCTGCGCGCGCGGTGAAGGCGGGTGTAGCGCAGGTGCACGTCCCGCACCCGGCGCGCGACATACTGCCGACTGTACTACCTCGCACTCACCATGTGGGTGTATATTGCACTCACCATGTGGGTGTATATTCCTCCTCTGCGCGCGCGGTGAAGGCGGGTGTAGCGCAGGTGCACGTCCCGCACCCGGCGCGCGACATACTGCCGACTGTACTACCTCGCACTCACCATGTGGGTGTATATTGCACTCACCATGTGGGTGTATATTCCTCCTCTGCGCGCGCGGTGAAGGCGGGTGTAGCGCGGGAGCCCGGCCGGCACCCGGCGCGCGACATACTGCCGACTGTACTACCTCGCACTCACCATGTGGGTGTATATTGCACTCACCATGTGGGTGTATATTCCTCCTCTGCGCGCGCGGTGAAGGCGGGTGTAGCGCAGGTGCACGTCCCGCACCCGGCGCGCGACATACTGCCGACTGTACTACCTCGCACTCACCATGTGGGTGTATATTGCACTCACCATGTGGGTGTATATTCCTCCTCTGCGCGCGCGGTGAAGGCGGGTGTAGCGCAGGTGCACGTCCCGCACCCGGCGCGCGACATACTGCCGACTGTACTACCTCGCACTCACCATGTGGGTGTATATTGCACTCACCATGTGGGTGTATATTCCTCCTCTGCGCGCGCGGTGAAGGCGGGTGTAGCGCAGGTGCACGTCCCGCACCCGGCGCGCGACATACTGCCGACTGTACTACCTCGCACTCACCATGTGGGTGTATATTGCACTCACCATGTGGGTGTATATTCCTCCTCTGCGCGCGCGGTGAAGGCGGGTGTAGCGCAGGTGCACGTCCCGCACCCGGCGCGCGACATACTGCCGACTGTACTACCTCGCACTCACCATGTGGGTGTATATTGCACTCACCATGTGGGTGTATATTCCTCCTCTGCGCGCGCGGTGAAGGCGGGTGTAGCGCAGGTGCACGTCCCGCACCCGGCGCGCGACATACTGCCGACTGTACTACCTCGCACTCACCATGTGGGTGTATATTGCACTCACCATGTGGGTGTATATTCCTCCTCTGCGCGCGCGGTGAAGGCGGGTGTAGCGCAGGTGCACGTCCCGCACCCGGCGCGCGACATACTGCCGACTGTACTACCTCGCACTCACCATGTGGGTGTATATTGCACTCACCATGTGGGTGTATATTCCTCCTCTGCGCGCGCGGTGAAGGCGGGTGTAGCGCGGGAGCCCGGCCGGCACCCGGCGCGCGACATACTGCCGACTGTACTACCTCGCACTCACCATGTGGGTGTATATTGCACTCACCATGTGGGTGTATATTCCTCCTCTGCGCGCGCGGTGAAGGCGGGTGTAGCGCAGGTGCACGTCCCGCACCCGGCGCGCGACATACTGCCGACTGTACTACCTCGCACTCACCATGTGGGTGTATATTGCACTCACCATGTGGGTGTATATTCCTCCTCTGCGCGCGCGGTGAAGGCGGGTGTAGCGCAGGTGCACGTCCCGCACCCGGCGCGCGACATACTGCCGACTGTACTACCTCGCACTCACCATGTGGGTGTATATTGCACTCACCATGTGGGTGTATATTCCTCCTCTGCGCGCGCGGTGAAGGCGGGTGTAGCGCAGGTGCACGTCCCGCACCCGGCGCGCGACATACTGCCGACTGTACTACCTCGCACTCACCATGTGGGTGTATATTGCACTCACCATGTGGGTGTATATTCCTCCTCTGCGCGCGCGGTGAAGGCGGGTGTAGCGCAGGTGCACGTCCCGCACCCGGCGCGCGACATACTGCCGACTGTACTACCTCGCACTCACCATGTGGGTGTATATTGCACTCACCATGTGGGTGTATATTCCTCCTCTGCGCGCGCGGTGAAGGCGGGTGTAGCGCAGGTGCACGTCCCGCACCCGGCGCGCGACATACTGCCGACTGTACTACCTCGCACTCACCATGTGGGTGTATATTGCACTCACCATGTGGGTGTATATTCCTCCTCTGCGCGCGCGGTGAAGGCGGGTGTAGCGCAGGTGCACGTCCCGCACCCGGCGCGCGACATACTGCCGACTGTACTACCTCGCACTCACCATGTGGGTGTATATTGCACTCACCATGTGGGTGTATATTCCTCCTCTGCGCGCGCGGTGAAGGCGGGTGTAGCGCAGGTGCACGTCCCGCACCCGGCGCGCGACATACTGCCGACTGTACTACCTCGCACTCACCATGTGGGTGTATATTGCACTCACCATGTGGGTGTATATTCCTCCTCTGCGCGCGCGGTGAAGGCGGGTGTAGCGCAGGTGCACGTCCCGCACCCGGCGCGCGACATACTGCCGACTGTACTACCTCGCACTCACCATGTGGGTGTATATTGCACTCACCATGTGGGTGTATATTCCTCCTCTGCGCGCGCGGTGAAGGCGGGTGTAGCGCGGGAGCCCGGCCGGCACCCGGCGCGCGACATACTGCCGACTGTACTACCTCGCACACTCGTCTGAAGCGACGGATGTTACCTGCACGGAAGGGCACATTGTTTTAAATCGGGCCATAGTAGCACCCAGCGTATGGGTCGACATGTGCTCATGCGGCATACAAATAAAAATGGATGAGTGGCTGGCACCGAAAGTGTTAAATAAATCACCAATCAAAAATCTTATCTCATTAAACACCGATTTATAAGTCAAAAGACTTATAAGCTATTTTTTTCTGTAATGACAGTCGAAATCAGTGAAAGCACAATTTTTGAACATTGACTTTTAAATAATAATAAAATAAGTACACCAAAACTAAGTATTAGTAGTCTATCATATTGCTGTTTCGCATTTTTATCTAGTGTCAAGTGTCACGACATATTATATAAAAAATTACGGGTGCACGGTAGTGCATAGTGCCAAGTCATTGTCAATTTATAGTGTTATCTTTAAGTTATCAAAAAGTTTACTTACTTAAATTATTTAAAATAGGTACACCAACAGTATATTTCACAATAAAAAATATACAGGTTAGGATTCTTATGTAGGTGGTAGGTACCAATTACAGGTGCACAAAACAAAAGTAAAAGTTTCAGATAATAATATAAATGCTGTACTGTACAACTTACCGGATAGTAACGTAAAGGTGATGGCATATAAATACTCTTTGCCGTTCTCTCCTGGCGCTTTCGTTATTGTAGAAATATCAACCTGAAACCACAATGACATAATTTATATTATTTCATCATCATCATCATCATTTCAGCCAAAAGACGTCCACTGCTGAACATAGGCCTCCCCCAGGCGTCGCCACATTGACCGGTCCCGTGCGTCTCTCATCCATCGGTTTCCTGCAACCTTGACCAGGTCATCGGTCCACCTAGTGGGAGGCCTTCCAGCGCAACGTCTTCCGGTTCGCGGTCGCCATTCCAGAACTTTTCGGCCCCATCGGCCATCCGTTCTGCGAGCAATGTGCCCTGCCCATTGCCACTTAAGTCTGGCGATTCTTCGGGCTACGTCGGTAACCTTGGTTCTCAAGCGGATGTCCTCATTTCTGATTCGATCACGCAAGGAAACTCCGAGCATAGCCCTCTCCATTGCCCTTTGGGTGACTTTGAGCTTTCTGATGAGGGCCATTGTGAGCGACCACGTTTCGGTCCCGTATGTAATCACTGGCAACACACATTGGTCATAGACTTTCGTCTTGAGACACTGGGGTAAGTTGGACGAGAAGATACCGCGCAACTTCCCGAACGCTGCCCAGCCGAGTCGGATTCGACGATTGACCTCTTTCTCGAAGTTAGATCTACCCAACTGGACCGTTTGTCCCAGGTAGACATAATCGTCCACAACTTCGAGCGTAGAGTCTCCGATCTTGATAGGAGCGGGTGTTACATGAACATTCAACATAACCTTGGTTTTGTCCATGTTCATTTTAAGACCCACTCTTTCGGAAGCTCTACTGAGGTCATCGAGCATTGCACTGAGGTCTTCCATGGTCTCAGCCATGACCACTATATCGTCGGCAAACCGAAGGTGAGTGATGTACTCGCCGTTGACGTTGATGCCAAGTCCTCTCCAATCCAGAACCTTGAAGATATCCTCCAATGCAGCGGTGAACAGTTTCGGAGATATGACGTCTCCCTGTCTCACACCGCGCTGCAGAAGGATAGGTTCCGAGGTCTGGTCCTGAAGTCGGACTGACATGGTGGCGTTTTTGTACAAACACTTCAACACCTCGATGTACCGGTAGTCGATTTGGCACCGTTGGAGAGACTGCAGCACAGCCCAAGTCTCGATCGAATCGAAGGCTTTCTCGTAGTCCACAAACGCTAAACAGAGAGGCAGGTTATACTCTTCGGTCTTCTGTATAACCTGCCGCAGCGTATGTATGTGGTCTACGGTACTGAAGCCTTTTCGGAATCCGGCTTGTTCGGGAGGTTGGAAATCGTCAAACCTGCGTGCGAGACGATTCGTGATGACTCTTGAAAACAACTTGTAGACATGGCTTAGAAGTGAGATGGGCCTATAGTTCTTCAACCGGGCATTGTCACCCTTTTTGAAGAAGAGCACCACCACACCCCTGCACCAAGCCTGTGGCGTTTTCCCCTCGAGTATGACGGAATCAAACAGCTTCTGTAGGGCCTTAAGGACCGGTTTTCCACCCGCCTTCAGAAGTTCGGCCGTAATTCCGTCATCACCCGGCACCTTGTTGTTTTTAAGCTGTTTCAGAGCCATCCTAATCTCGTACAGGCTGACATCCGGGATGTCTTCGGTATAGTGTCGGGTCAATCTAGCTCTGGGGTCTTTCGCTAGATTTTCGACGGGTTGACTAGTTGACGTGTACAGCTGCCCATAAAAACTCTCGATCTCCCTCAGAATTTCCGGTTTGGCGGAAACGATCCTGCCATCGTCGGTCTTCAGTTTCGTGAGCTGGCTTTGCCCAATAGCCAGATCTCTTGCAAATACCTTGGAGCCTTTGTTCCTTTCAATTGCGTCTTTAATACGCTCGGTATTAAAGCGGCGGAGGTCGCTCTTCAAGGATTTGGAGATCTGTCTATTGAGCCGCCGGTATTGCCGAGCTTCGTCTGAAGACTGCAGGATCATCTCACGCCGCTCCTTCATGAGCCTGAGAGTGTGATCTGAGAGTTTCTTGGTCTTGTTTGTACGACGTATCTTAAAATATTTAGACCCAGTCGTATGGACAGTTTCCACGAACCCGTCGTTGTAATCGTCCACTGAGCTTCCTAGACATTCGAAGCGTTGGATATATTATTTAATTAATTATAAATTAAATAATTATTTTATTATTTAATATTATTACTT
This sequence comes from Diarsia mendica, assembly GCA_949316265.1. Classification (NCBI taxonomy): domain Eukaryota; kingdom Metazoa; phylum Arthropoda; class Insecta; order Lepidoptera; family Noctuidae; genus Diarsia; species Diarsia mendica. The sequence goes on from OX438916.1 coordinate 5,502,967, forward strand.
ATTTAATTATTTTTATTTTTTAATTGTTTTTTATTATTTTTTTACTTTCGGTTATTATTCGGTTCATAATGCTGCTAAAGAACGGTAGAGCTCATGGCGAAATAATAACAGTCGCTCGGGTCGATCCCAAGTTTAAGCCGTGCTTGCCTAGGTTCCTTGTTCCTTGGTGGTACATTCCAAGTTTCCTTTGTCCCTCGGAAAGCATGTTTTGAAACTTTTATATATTTTGTTAACTTGTATTGTAATATTGTTAATTTTTTTCTTAGTTTTGTTATTATAATTTTTTTACTTCTAATTTTTTTTTTTCGTTTGTGTAATTTTTTGTAATTTTTGTTCAACCTATAACTTATATGTGTGGTGTTCCTGTCACTTATACTAACGTATAAGTTGGTTATAAATAAATAAATAAAAATGTTTAGCCGTTGGTCTCAGGTCTCAGCTGTAATTTTTAGACATTTGACAGTAAGAGTATGGGTCTGACAACCAGTCTTACCAAGGTGTATCGTATTACCTAGTAATAACTGAGTTGTGGAGGACAGGTAGGCAGTTTCTCCATTTAAAAAAACTAACATTCTGTGAACTAGTATGCTGAATAGGGGATCGGACTGGGTCAAAATAATATGATTCTGTTTAGTCCGTAAGTTAGATTATCGAAAAATATTGAATACGTGTTTTTTGTTTTATCAAATCAATAAAAAGTGACGAAGATAAAACGCGTCAAAGATCTTGGAGTGGGGCTTGAAACGTCACTTGTGTCGTCAAAATGTACTATCATATGAAGTCACACGAGTTTTCGAAGCACTGTATCGTCTTCATTTTAAGTTTACGTGAAAAAAGAAAAAATACGTGTCCAATAATTTTTGGAAATCTATCTGACGGACTAATTAGTTTTTTTTTTGTCCGATCCCCTATTCAGTAAGACTGAAAGCCGACCCCAACATAGTTAGGAAACGGCTAGGCAGATGCTGATTGCACTGCAGTGTAGGGCAAAGACCTTTTCTTTATACAGTGAAGGAATCTGTACGTTATGGAATCAGAGTTCATCGAACTCGTCGTTGCGCTTGCCGTTCGCTACAAGCGTTTACATCTATATAAATAAAAAGAGAAGTCCTGACTGACTGACTGACTGATTGACTGACTCATCAACGCCCAGCCCAAACTTGGACCTAGAAAGCTGAAATTTTGCACAGAAGTTCCCTTTTTAATGTAGACAAGGAATAAGGAAGGATTTTTCAAAATTCAACCCCTAAGGGAGTTAAATAAGGGAATGAAAATGTTTATGGAAAATCGACATTTTTCGCGGGCGAAGCCGCTGGCAAAAGCTAGTTGCTTATAAAATAAATCTTTATTGGATTCCCACAAAGTTCCTGAAATATTTTCTTGTACCGGTCATCTTACGGAATTCATCGCATCAGTGTGGAGAGGGCTGAGCCTTTTTGGGAGGTGGGAAATCATCAAATGACTCCTCCCGCTCTGGGCAGAGCAAAAGGCAGTGTCAGACTTCTACTGACTAAAAACCACCCATGTTCTTTCTTAGCCCTTTGTATTCCGGAGCCGCGGTATATCTTTCGAACAACCTTCGGCGAGGGCTGACCTTTACACCCTGTATAAAACTATGTATGTATGAGAGGACCTAGAAAAATCTAGAAAATAATGATGCTTACCTGAAATCTCACGTGTCTCTGAAACATGGCGGGTGCGTTAGATCCTCTCTTGTATTCCACCCGAAAGGACATCGGACTTAGCACACTGTGGGATAACTCTGCTATCTGCAATACATAACATCACGCTTGTAATCCCTGAAGAGTTAGGTAAAGGTCTACCTGATAGTACACCCAGATATCACCAGTTATGTTACCTTTTGAGCGCCACAGTCACGTATAGACGACAAGCCGAACAAGCAAAAAAGTGCCTTTACTCTGACGACTTAAGGTTGAACAAGCCAGTCATTCTTCCATACAAACTTACGAAGGTGATTACTCCTCTGTTTGACGTAGTAGGTTCAAAATTAAAAATTGTATCAACTGGTCTTATCATTATCTAGGTCTGTATGGAAGCAGAATTGGAAAAAAAATATTGATTTGGAAGTTATGAACGTCAAAACTTTCATATTTTAGCACTAATTTTAACTCATCTTTGGGCGTAAATAAGTAACGTATATACACTCACCGGCACGGAATCTTGGCCAAGCGCTTATCTCGCAAATACACGCAATAACAAAAACTTTAAGTGTTTCCAATTACTGTTTCTTATGGGGTTAGGTTACAAAAATGTTTACTCTTAGTTCAAGAGGGTAATTCGTTATGTTTGAGTGCACTAGGGTGCAACTTTTAATTTTTAGTTGAATCGTGTCTCTTGAGCGACTAAGTTGCAAGTTTAAATTTGTGTGTTGTAAAAGTTTACGGTTAACTTATTGAGTTATTGTGCTTTTGTGCTTTTTATTGATTAACTGAAGGTGCTTTAACATAACACCAATAAAAATGCCATTAACACCAGCGCAGGTTGCACAGGCTGTAGCATTAATCGACCAAGGGTTGACACAGCGTGAAGTTGCCGTGGTGCTTAATGTACCACGTTCATCAATGCAGTATGCCCTAAAACGATACCAGGAGACAGGCCACTATTCCCGTAGACCAGGCAGTGGAGGTGTCAGATGCACATCGGCCCGGGATGACCGTTTTATTGTCCTGGAAATTTTAAGAAACCGCTACCTGACCGCTGTTGAGATACGGCAGCGGCTCCAAATTGCAAGAGGCGTGAATGTTAGTGAGCGCACGGTGAGAAGACGAATGGAGGAAGTGAATTTAAAAGCCCGTAGACCAGCACGCGGTCCAGAACTCCTCAGACATCACCGAGTAGCTCGACTTCAATTCGCACGTGAACACGCTAGCTGGACCCACGAGCAATGGGCTCGAGTGCTGTTCACAGATGAGTGCCGAATAGCTTTGCGCGCCCCAGACGGTCGGGAGCGAGTGTGGAGAAGAAGAGGAGAGAGATTTCTACCCATTACCACCACACAAACTGTGAGTTTCAATGGAGGCTCTGTAATGGTTTGGGGAGGAATAAGTTCCGATGGTCGTACGGAGTTGGTTATCGTCGATAACCGGCTAACTGCGGCCCGATACATCGAGGAGGTCCTCCAGGAACATGTTTTGGTGTATTCGGGATACATTGGGCATGACCGATTCCTCCTAATGCACGATAATGCACGCCCACACGTTGCACATTGCGTTGAAGAATACCTTCAAGAAGTTGGTATTCAAAAATTGCAGTGGCCAGCTCGTAGTCCGGACTTAAACCCGATTGAGCACATCTGGGACATGCTCAAAAGAAAGATAAAGTCCACTTCCGACCCGCCAGAAACTCTTAACCAACTTCGAAATGCAGCACTGACTGCTTGGGAGAGCATACCGCAAGTTGATGTCAGAAACATCATTCAAAGCATGCCAGATCGAATGCAGGCCGTTATTAGGGCTAGAGGAGGAAATACCCGATACTAAAACGTACAGACAATGAACCAAATGAAGGTTTTTTTTATTCTATAGTGTTTTAAAATTTCTAGTGTAAAATTCTTTGTTTCTGCAAAAGTGCCCAATTTAAAAAATAAACTTATTGGAGTTGTGACGTTTTCAAAATCAATTTCTAAAAGCTTGAGAAACACTTACGGAGTGCATCTACCCCTATTTCAGTGTCAAAAATACATTTCAGTGCGAAATATCATGAAATTTACGTGTGGCCAAGTTTCCGTGCCGGTGAGGCATTTTAGCCCCGCCCACCAAGTAGTTCGTGCCGTTGGCTTGTTTACCCTTAAGGTACTTTTTAGCTTGTCGTCTTACTTGACTGTGGCTGTCAATAGGTTAAGTCCCATGTTAAAGAGGGTGAGTCTATGGCCGTCACACCGTAACTGTTACTGAGAAATTTCGTAGGAAAAATCCCAATAACACTTTGCCCGACCCGGGAATCGAACTCAGGACCTCAGGCTCAGTAGTCGCGCTTGCAACCACTACACCAACATGGCAGTCAACAAACAGTTGTTGAAGTGTAATTCAACAACAGTTCATCAGGCTTTCACTTGTTCATTGCTCGCAGAACGGATGGCCGATGGGGCCGAAAAGTACTGGAATGGCGACCGCGAACCGGAAGACGTTGCGTTGCGCGGCCTCCCACTAGGTGGACCGTGCACCTGGTGAGGGTTGCGGGGATCCGCTGGATGAGAGACGCACGTATTCGATCAGTGTGGCAACACTTTTTTTTTTGTATGTGAATTCATCAAATAGGAGTCATTTGGAACCGCTCTGGGCGCAGCGAAAGGGAGTGTCAGTTCTACTGATTTAAACCCCCCCATGTTCCTTCTTAGCCCTTTGTGTTCCAGGGCTGCGGTAAAGGAAGTTAGTCCTTTTTACAAAAAGAAAGAAATACACGGAGTTATCACCAATATACATAGACGGTGAACGGATAGAAGTAACTAAGGAAATAAAATACTTAGGAGTGATCTTAGACAAAACCATGTCATACAAGACGCATATAAAAGAAACATGTGAGAAAGCAAAAATTGCATTACTACAATGCAGAAGAGCTATAGGTAGAACCTGGGGAATGAAACCGGCCATAGTAGCCTGGATATATAATGCCATCATCATACCCAGAGTCATACACGGAGCAATAGTATGGTGGCACAGAACACAAATCAAGACTAACAGCACAGAGCTAGTAAAAGTTCAAAGAATGGCCGGGTTAATGATCTCTGGGGCAATGAGGACGACTCCCTCAGCGGCCCTGGATGTCATACTAGGAATGATACCGCTTAGTCTACAAGTTAAGAAAAGAGCCTTGGAGCAGTGGTTCAAACTGAAAAGCTTGAACCTCTGGAAAGGCAATTTTATGGATAAAGGTCACTCGGAGATAGCAAATCTGTACGAAGACAATCTATCAATAATTATGGCAAACAATGACTTAATCAAAAAAGAGAAGATATTCGACAAAAAGTATAGAATACATATAGGCTCAAGAGAAGAATGGACAATCGAGAGTGATCCATCTATAGCGGTCTGCTATACAGATGGATCAAGGAAAGAATCAACTAAGCTATCCGGCTCTGGGATACACATACCAAGACTGGAAATAAATAGATCATTCTCACTAGGAACAGGCGCAAGTGTGTTCCAGACAGAGATACATGCCATTATGGAATGTACCAGAATAATTGGAAACGCCCTTACAGGTGATCTTTCCAAAATAGTTATATACAGTGATAGTTAAGCAGCACTCAAAGCACTGAACAAAGTGGAAGTCACATCTGCACTGGTTAAAGAGTGCAAGGAAGCACTCAACCAACTAGCGGAAAAAGCAGAAGTAACAGTCGCATGGGTCCCTGGTCATCAAGGACACGAAGGGAATGAGATAGCAGATGAATTAGCCAGAAAAGGAGCAGATGAAACCTTTGTGGGACCAGAGCCCAGGTTACCGATCCCACATAATATAACAAAAGGAATCATCCATAGAATAACTACAAGAGAGTCAAATAAAAGATGGAACGCAACAGAAGGTTGTCGACAATCAAAAATCTTCTTAAAGTCATACGATGAAAAGAAATCCCACAAGTTACTCAAAATGAGCAGGGGAAACATAAGACTAGTAGTAGGGGTCGCAACAGGACACTGTGGACTCAATAGACATCTGACGATTATGAAAGTAAAGGAAGATCCAATATGCCCAGCATGTGGAGAAGCAGAAGAAACAAGTTTCCACCTTGTGGCGGAATGCACAATGTATGGGCCACTCAGATGGGAAATCCTAGGAACAGATGAAATTAATGAAGAGAAGCTCGCAGAAATCTCCACCGAACAACTGGTGAGCTTCTGCAAGGCAACAGGAAGATTCGCGATGCCGACCACCAGTAACCCATGAAGGGGATCCACCAAAATGGGGAACTGGGCGAAATAATCCACAACGAAAGGACTGATCGCCCGTCTGGTGTCTGCCGGCGTCCCCGAAGATAAATAGAAATAGAATAGGGCTGCGGTAACTCCTTCAAACAACCCGCAGCCCCGGGTGTGGCGGAGGCCTATTTCCAGCAGTGGACGTCTTTAGGCTAAAATGATGATGATTAAGTAATACTTACACTCAAAAAAGCATGTATTAGGTCAGCCTTCACTGTGGCCAGAGGTTTGCCCTTCACTAAAGCTGTGAAGGTTTCCTCCTTATCAGCCGATAGGAGGAGGGAACCGAACCAGGATCTCTTCGTCAGTTCCGGAGACGATTCTGGAGTTAAGTGGACCTCTTCTGACGATGCTGTGGATAGGAAATTGATATTTTTGGTTAGATGATCTAATTATACTTTGAAAGTATTTCTTATTTAGGGTATTTCGTAAACTCGTTATGTGGTTTGGGTAGTAAAAGCCTGAAAGTCTGACAACCACTCTTACTAAGGTTTAGTGTTACTCAGTAACTGCTGAAAGCTAGTGAAAGCCAACCTTAATTTTTTTTTTTTTTTTTTTTTAAAGAAACGTTGCCCCACGCTAGGAATTTCCCCTGTATCGTGGGTGCGTTCACAAACATTTAAACTCACATACACAAATACCCAGACCCGGAACAACTATCTGTAGGTCTTACAAATATTTGTTCCGTGCGGGAATCGAACCCGCGACACGCATCGCAGCAGTCCATTGCTTGAGCCACTGCGCCAAACGTGCCGTCAAACATATTTGGTGAAAAGCAAAACAGATGATGAAGTTGTTCCTCATACTACCAGTTTGGGGGTATGAGGAACAGGGTGTAAAGCTCCTCATCCCCCATAGAAAAGGGAGGATCCTCCGACCGGACGGGTGTTGTGTCCGGCGGGCTAACTGCCCGACAGTTTTAAGTCCCTTTTCTATGGGGGATGAGGAGCTTTACACCCTGTTCCTCATACCCCCAAAAAGTATTATATAATCTAGTATACAGGACGACACGGTTGGCGCAGTGGCTCAGGCAATGGACTGCTGCGCTACGTGTCGCGGGTTCGATCCCCGCACGGAACAAGTATTTGTATGGCCTACAGATAGTTGTTTCGGGTCTGGGCGTGTTTGGGTATGTGAGTTTCAATGTTTGTAAACGCACCCACGAAATTCATAGTGTGGGGCAACGTCTTATTAAAAAAAAAATATATCTAACATTGCATCTGGGACAACAAAATCAATCAAAATCAAGTCATTCATTCTTTTTTTTTTTTAAATGGGCTTGCTCTTGACTTCAATCATGCCCTAAGGGCAGAGATGATGTCGACGATGGAACGAGCTTACCCAGAAGAAGCCTATTTACTCGCGACTTTCAAACTAGGCTGATAATAATCAGTAGTTTTTGAACGTCTTTATTTACAAGAGACAGTTCCCTAAAATGCCCACCCTTCGACACTTCCTAGTGTTTTATTTGAGAAGAAGTGACGGAACAAACTCCCTATCAAGTAGCAACACATGTCTGTTAGGTTAGAAAAACCAGATTCCATACAATATGTGCGGGACAGTGAAAATAGTGCAGTGTTACATAGACGTTAGTGACGATACGTAAATATTGTGATATTATTTGAATAGCGTTAGAATTAGTTTATTACGATGTTTTTATGTGTTTTTAAGATAGCATTAGCTCTACTTACGCCCATCAGGCTTGATGTTATAAAATGATTTACATTCCTGCCGCCTAGCGGCGCTGGTGTTTAGGTTCATAGTTCACTAAGCTTAGCTACTGCGTTGCGTTACCTTAACGAGAACCGTTTCAGTATTTTTGTAATTTTAAGGTGTAAATCAAGGTTTTTTACATAGTTTTTGTGTTTATTATGTAATATAAGTTAGTCCTAAGATTAGGAACATAAGTTACATATTGTAAGGAATGTTTTACCACTAAAAATAGCTTAATAAATTTTCCCGCGCAGAAACAGTAATTTTTCGGCGCCAAATTGTTTCAGGAGGCCATTGCGCATGCGCAAATACTGAATCGTGATTGGCCAGCGCCTTAGAAATTTGTATATAAAAATGGGAACATTTTGGTTGTAAAATCATTCCGAATCCAGCAGTACTTCAGTAAGAAACTCTCCTAATAAACAGAAGAAACTACAAGCAACCAGTGGTCTTATTCCCCACCAACCCAGCACACAAGTGTGCCCAGTCTGCACACAATAAGTAGTGAAACAATGTAGATCAAAATAATTTAAATAAAAGGGAAACCCTGGCACTCAAAAGATGGCGACCGTTCCAAAAAAAATACAAAAACTTAGGGGTTGTAAAACGGACTGATTATAGCTAGGCTATCATAAACAGATAAAATATACGTACCCTGCATTTTCCTCCTATGGAAGCGCGGTGAGCCGAGGAAGGAGTTCTTGATGGTCGCGAGCCGCACGCGCCACGGAGCGGCCGCGCCCGCCGCCCCCGCACCCACCGCGCCCCCACACATCGCGCCACCACCTACACCTAAGGGGGGGGGACCAATCACATACTTTGCTCAGGCTATACCTACCAAGTTTTCCACTAATTTGTGAGTTCTATTCAACCAATTCTCCATATCACGTGTGACTCGACAATTATTACACATACACAGGTACATGGTCTATCTCAGGGGAAAAACAATCACAAGGGTGTTGTCCATAACCTGTTAAAGCAATATTATTCACTTCAAGTGCCACATGAACACCACAGTGATATAGTGCACAAGTACTGAAGACTAAGACTAAAGATTTACATAAATAAGATTAAATAGATACAATTTCTATAGGTGAATACAACGTTAAAACTACACTAACACTAGTCGTTAGTGTAGTTTTAACGTTGTATTCACCTATAGAAATTGTAACTATTTAATCTTATTTATGTAAATCTGTAAATAAGGAATAAACGAATGTGATGTTCTTTTACAGCTCTGTAACACGGATTACAGACTAACAGACTTGTAACACAACATCATCGTTATTGAGATTTAAATTCTAACATACCAAAACAAAGTACTTACTCGTAATAGTACCTAAGTTGGGGAACAGAGACGGTTGCGCAGGTGACTGAGCACCGCTCGTTGCGCCCGGTAGAGATGATCTTTCACGCACTGTAAAAAATATAATTTAACAATAAAATTTATATTTTCACGATTTTTTATCCTGCGGTAGTAATATAGCCAACGCAAGAAAAAGTTTTCTACAAAAAAAATCAACTGACGTCCAAAAAAAATACTGAAAACCGGAAAATAACTTTAATGTCGGACTTGTTTGTCTCGTTATCTTTTTTGCCACCGACTTCCTTCCTTCTTTTTTGAAGTTGGTCAACAGTTGGTGGGAAGTCGGTTAAAAATATAGAGGAGTTATTCTATAAAGTTTACTAGTTTTTAAAGTAAATCATCGCGGTACCACAACGAGACACCGTTCGAATTCATTCCAATTACGCTTAATATGTTTAATTCATTATTATATTTTCTTGGACTTTAATAAATGAACGACAATAACTAAATGGCAAAAATAAATAAATAATTTAAAAAAACTTTGACTAAAAAATCAAACTTGGTGCTGCCTCTACCGTGCACATACCTCGATGCGATTGCGAAGGACTGTGCGGCCGCACTGCCACTGACGAGCCCATTATCGGTGATTCGTTTATTATAATCACCGCTTCACCAGGCTCGCCACCTGTTGGTGATGGTGATTTGTTAGTAACGGCTGTATTTTAACTACGTGAAAACTTTAACTAATAATTTAGTCTATTAATGATTTAAAGGTAAAGTTATTCACGTATTCTTTAGTACATCATTCTGGGCCCCCCTTATAGAAGTTTATCATTGCATTTTTTAATCAGTTTTTCCGTACATTTTGGCTGTGTAGGTATTGCACTTTTGTCGGAAACTGTTTAGTTTTTTCTTTAACTACCCAGGAGATAATTCTTTATGGGAGGGGCGACCTGAAAAACGTATTAGAAAGAGGGGTACACACATATTTCGGTCACGTATAAGTACCATGCAATAATAGGGGACGAGCCGATTGCCATATTAAATGAGTTGTTGACAAAACTTACTAATATTAAGACTTATTGTAGGTCCTGTGGAGTTCGCTCTCTGGTGATGATGCTCCCGAACCGATGGGGACGCTGAAAATTAATTGAAAAAGCCATGACACTGATTGCCCGGAACTAGTAGTAGCAGACTGACTGAAATACGAGTGATCCTACAAAGATTCTATAGTTTCATTCTGTTTAGGCTCACCTGCTATCTGTCTATTAAACACCTGACCGTTATTTGAAGCTTAAATATAATGAGATAGGCCTATCTGTTTTCCGCTCGTCTTACCTCTCTGTCTACCCTAGTAGCTCCCTCTCGCTCGCACACTTCCGTTCACTCATTCACTCCTTCACCGGCGCGGCCGTTCGGCTCGCTCTCGTCATTGGCGTCCTGTTTTCCGCTGCGCACGGTCGTGCTCAGGACTCAGTAAATTAATTTTGCATATCTTTGCAAATTTATATACATATATAATCCTGTTCCACGTAAGTGTTTAAAAAGCTTTTCTTACCTTTCTAAATCATTTAAAAACCGTTTAAAAATCAAACGGTGTTACCGTTCGGTACATTTTTTCTTTTGGTAGGTACTCAGTCTACCCACCTACTTATTTTACTTTAATTAGGTTTTGTGTGGTTTTCTTTCCTAGATTTACAGCTCGTGTTAACATGGAAAGTGACGAAAGTGTTTCAAATACGGGCTCGAAAGCCCCATGTGCTAGTGCTACTGCTCCCGCTAATAGTGACAATAAAAAACGATCGCGTATTTGTCGTCAGTCGCGAACTAGGTCTCATTCGTCGAATAGTAACTCATCCGAATCCTCTAGCAGCTCGAGTTCGTCGTCTTCGGACTCGAGTCCTCGAAAATCCACACCGCGTCACCGCAATAAAAAAAAGGGGGGGCAAACACCGGCATCGACGATACGATTCCGGAAATCCGTAAATTAATACGTCAGGTAGATGACCTTCGAAATAAATTAATTTTTTGCAACAATAATTCTGTGCCCTGTGCCGCGGTACACTTTAATGAAAATTTAGTTGACGGAAACGTAAGTGGCGAAATTTACGAAGATCCGATTGTAAATTCTGTTGAGGTGCCGGCACCTGAGGCTCAGTCAGATTTTACCTTTGAAATAGAGACGAAATTGAAAGAACCTAGTATTCCAAAGACTCCTCGGGAGTTTCTTGAAACGTTAAAGGATTTGCAACATTTAGATAGTAGCTTTATAATTCTACCCCCGGTTTTATCGACTTGGAGATGAATGAAGAAATTAGGACGTATGATTCGTTACGCCATCTTGCTCACGCCGACAAGACCTTCGCTGCCTTATCGTTCTGCATACTTAAACAGCGCGAAGCTTTACAAACTTCTATCAGAAGTTTTTTACAGTGGGCGCGTGGTTCCGATTTGTCTTACATACCCTCGTATTAACGAAAAAGTTAACGAGCTTCTTTGAAGGGCGATTTCTTCAAAGTTTCTTCCGATCTTTTGCAATTAACCTGCGGTCACCGTGCGGAGGTTATTCAGATGAGAAGGGATGGAATTACAAACCACGTGCGCGATCTCCTTGTCAAGGCCGCGTTACGTAAGATCCCTCCGTCGTGCCAGCACGTGTTTAATGCGGAGTCACTAGCCACAGCACTAGAGAAGGCAGGTGGTGTTCGAAAAGCCTTCTTGCCTTTACAAAAGCCGGGCAGTTCTGCTTCCGTTTCGCAAACGGGTTAAAGCAAGCCCTCACGCCACCCCACGCAGGGGCAGGCTTTACGTAACGTACCCTCGCAGGGTACTGCTCATGGATGTTGTGCGCCTACGCATATTTCCCATGCTTACAATCAACCCTCGCAGGGTTACTGTAATGCCCGACCCTCGCAGGGTCATGCATGGCTCTATTATCGACTATAATCGCCCGTCATTCTCGAGCGGTTCAAGAGGTTCCTTTCGAGGCAGAGGAGGTCGGCAAGGCTACAGGCAGCAGGACGGCAAGAATAGCCGCAAGCGAGCCGCATCGCCCTCTGAGAATTACAACCGGAACAAAAAACGTAAGTATTGACTATCGATCCCGAACATTCCGAGCGGGTCGTCTGGTTCATTACCACCATCGGTGGAAGGAACTGGGTGCCCCAAGTTATCTGATAAAGATAATAGAAGGGTATCGCATACCCTTTTTACATCAACCGCCACTTGTAGTACCACCGTTGAACGAAAGTCAGTTCAGCACGGTTCATTCGAATGCAATGACGTCCATAATCACCCAAATGCAACACCAGGGTGTATTAGATGTTGTCAAGGCTTCGCCAAGTTTTGTGTCCACAATGTTTCTTGTGCCAAAGGACGACGAGTCCCACCGACCCATCTTCAACCTAGCAGCCTTGAACAATTACGTAATCACCGACAGGTTCAGATTAATAAATGTCTATCGAGTCCCAGACTTCCTTCAACCAAAAGATTGGTTGTGCAAAATAGACCTGTCACAGGCCTATTTTCACCTTTCTGTTGGTCCATCTCACAGACGGTTCCTGCGTCTAATCTACAGAGGAAAATTAATGGAAATGACGTGCCTCCCGTTCGGTCTGAGCACGGCTTCCAAGATATTTGCCTCCCTATCCAATTGGGTAGCTCAGTCACTCAAGGGGATCAAGGGATTCGAATAATCGTCTACTTAGACGACTTTCTGGTTGTACATCAAAACCCACAGATTTTACAGACCCATGTCCAAATCACGGTAGAGAGGTTGCAGTATCACGGTTGGTTGATGAATCTCGACAAGTCCACACTCACACCTTGTCAATGTCTAGTCTACCTGGGTGTTCAGTGGAAAACTCTGGTAAACGAAAAGTCTCTTCCAGAGAAAAAGTGCCTGGATCTAAAGTCCAAGATATCGACAGCCCTAGAAGAGAGAGCTCTCGATTTGAAGGCTTTGCAGAGCCTAGTAGGTCTATTAAACTTTGCAAGTTTTGTTGTACCAAGGGGCAGGCTTCACTTTCGAGCACGCCTCTCTTTTCTGAATACAGTCGTCAAAATGCCAGTTGCCAAACGGTTCATAATTCTGGTACATGCCCTGAAAGAGTTAACTTGGTGGTTGCAGAACCACACTTGTCCTTCTCCGATCCACTTCGTGCCTCCAACGCATTTCCTAGCGACCGATGCCTCGGACCTAGCTTGGGGAGCACAACTAGACGACCGTTCGTTCTCGGGGCGCTGGGGAACGAACAAGAACAATCGATACACTGCAACCAGAAGGAACTTCTAGCATTACTGAAGAGGACCAGGGTCAGTATCTGTGTCGTTCCACGGTTCTATGGCAGTCCGACAACAGAACAGCCGTTGCTTTCATTCGCAAGGAAGGCTGCACGAAATCAATAGCTCTCTTGGGCTTGACAATCGATATTTTCAAGGTTCTAGATCGGTTACCAAATTCACCTAGCCGCTCATCACATTCCCGGCAGATTCAACTGTCACGCAGATCATGAATCTGTCTCGCTACCGATCTCCGCCCGAATGGCACCTTTTGCCGGCTTGTACAGACCTGATTTTCAACAGATTCGGGGTTCTGGTAATAGATTTGTTTGCGTCGAAAAATGCGCATGTGGGGCCAATTATGCGTCTCTGAACCAGAAAGACGACAAAGCCCTATTCCACGACGCTTTTTCCCAGACTTGGAATTACCACCTAGCGTGGATATTTCCTCCTCCATATTTGATCCCCAAGGTACTCACTCATCTCAACCGGGCCAAGGGCCTCTTTCTGTTAGTGGTGCCTCGGTGGGAACGGGTCTTTTGGAGAGCCGATCTCAAATCCCGAGCGCTAGCTGCTCCTTTCACAATCAGGCATCTGAACCGCCATCTAGTAGACATCTCGACGGGCTTTCCGCCTCCCAAAGTACAGGAAATGACACTAGAAGTGTGTGGGGGTGGTCTCATAGCCTAAATGATTGGAACCGTTCCCAACTGCGTGCGTGCAACAGCGTTTTGCTAAGACTTTCATTATTCGTACAGCCAAGGAGTGGAACACCCTGCCTGCGTCGGTTTTCCCGAATTCATATAACCCCAATCTATTTAAGTCGCGAGTAAATAGACTTCTTCTGGGTAAGCTCGTTCCATCGTCGACCTCATCTCTGCCCTTAGGGCAAGATTGAGGTAAAGAGTAAGCCCATATTAAAAAACTGGACCTACTTTCATCGTCCTGGCGTCCCTTTACACGTAATACATACAAAGCCGCATGGCATAGATGGCTAGGATGGTGTAAAAAAATAGAAAACGGATCCATACCGCCCAACCGGTTCAATTCTAGCAATTTTTTTTGCCGATTTATATTTGAATGAAAACCTATCATACAATACTATACTTTTACACAAATCTGTGGTGTCTACGCTCTGTAATACCGAAATATCGGGAGTCTTAAGTGCTCATGTACTGGTTAAGCATGTTATGAAATCTATTGCATTAAGAAAGCCTGTGCCCCATAAGATAACTATTTGGGATATCAATGTTCTCATTTCCTTTTTGTCTTCATATGAATTTAGCGAGAATAACTGTTTTGCTACCGCAAGACACACAGCTATGTTGCTGCTTTTGGTTTCTGGTAGACGTATCCATGACCTGACCCTTCTGGCAGTCAATCAAGAGCATTACATTGACAATACTGATCACATCATTCTATGGCCCAGATTTGGCTCTAAAACTGACCGTTCTGATTTCGGGCAATCGGGCTGGAAATTACTAAGAAATGAAAATACTAAAACCCTCGATCCGGTTTTTTGGGTGAAGCAGTGTATCAAATTGTTTAATCAAAAACGTAATTCCATAAATAATGATTCTTTATTTGTGAATTTGAGAGGTGATCATAAGGCAGCATCGCGTACTGTAATTGCGGGCTGGGTAAAATCTCTCCTATCAGAGGCTGGTATTATTGCAGCTCCCGGTAGCGTCCGCTCAGTGGTCGCTTCCAGAAGTTGGGCCGATAACGTCTCGGTTGACGAAAGAACAATGCACAAAAATGTATGGACACCGTCCCCACCCTTGTAGCACTTTAAAACCTATGTCAATCGAAGGGCCATAGTCATCTTATCATTTTATTGTATGACAGCGAAACTGAAATCCGCATCCGAAAAAAGTTATATCGATATGAAGAAACCGAAATCGGTCACAATAATGACTATGTTACCGACCACGATACTTTTCTTTTTGTAATTATTACTGTAGAATGATATCGTTCGGAGTTTTCAAACCTCTGAACCTACCCATCGGCAGCTAGGTGTGAGACAGGGAGACGTACATACCTCCGAAGCTGTTCACCGCTGTACTGTGGGATGTCTTCAAGGTTCTGGACTAGGGAGAACTAGGCATCAATGATTGTCAATGGCGAGTATACATCATTCACCTTCGGTTTGCTGACGATATTGTGGTTATGGCTGAGACCATGGAGGATCTCAGTACAATGCTCGATGCTCAGTAGAGCTTCGGAAAGAGTGGATCTTAAAATGAACATGGACAAAACCAAGGCCATGTTGACTGCTTAGGTAACACCCACTCCTATCAAGATCGGATACTTTACACTCGAAGTTGTGGACGATTATACTACCTTGGACAAACGGTCTAGTTAGGTAGGTCTAACTTCAAGAAAGAGGTCCATCGTTGAATCCGACTCGGCTGGGCAGCGTTACGGAAGTTGAGCTGGATCTTTTCGTCCAACTTACCGCTGTATCTCAAGACGAAAGTCTATGATCAGTGTGCGCTGTCATTGATTACATACGAGACCTGAATGTGATCGCTCACAATCAGTCTCATCAGAAGGCTTAAAGTCAGAGGTCAATGGAGAGGGCTATGCTCGGAGCTTCTGAGGTTACCGAGGTTACCGACTTAGACCGGGAATTGCCAGACTCAAGTGGTGGCAATGAGCAGGGCACGGCACATCGCTCGCAGAACCAATAACCGATGGGGCCGAAAAGTAAGGGAGTGGCGACCGCGAAGCAGAAAACGTTGCGTTGGAAGGACTTCCACTAGGTGGACAAATGACCTGACCCGACGTTGACCTTCCATCTAGTGCAGGTGTTGTCAGGGCATGGCTGCTTTGGCAAATACCTGCACAAAGTGGCTAGACAGGAGGCGACTCCCGTGGGTTACCAGTGCGACTGCAGCGAGACTACGGCGCGTCACACCCTCGAGCATTGCCCTGCTTGGGTGGTGCAGCGCCGTGCTCTCGTAGCAACAATTGGGGCAGACCGCTCTTCGCCGGCTGTGACCAAGGCCATGGTCGACAGTAGGGAGGCATGGAAGGCAGTGGCGTCCTTCAGGATGTCATCTCACAGAAGGAGGTGGCGGAGGAAGACTCCCTCACTGACGCGATCCGTCGAAGGAGGACTGGTCGGTGGAGGAGGCGCCATGGTGACCTGATGCCACCCTAGGAGGTGCCAGCGTGCGATAGATCGGGGAGTCTATCGTTGTCACATCGCACGGCCCTCATGAGTGGTTGCGATGTCTCAGGTGAGCCCGGACATCGCTGGATGGGTCCCGAACGTCATGCGTAGCAGTTCTTGTGGCTCATCCAACAAAGTGACAGTAGGTTCACGCCAGTGTTTTTAGTGGTTGCAAGCCGCGCCGTCTCCCGGGACGGTGCTGTATGCGTTAGGTATTTTTCACCACTCAACAAAAATAAAAAGGTGATGATGAAGATGACCTGGTGAAGGTTGCGGGGACCCGCTGGATGCGAGATGCATGGGACTGGTGAAGTGGTGACCTCTTTCTCGAATTAAAACCTACTTAACTAGACCGTTTGTCCCAGGTAGACATAATCGTCCGCAACTTCGAGTATAGAGGTTCCGATCTTGATAGGAGTGGGTGTAACATAGCTATTCAACATGATCATGGTTATGTTCATGTTCATTTTAAGATCCACTCTTTCGGAAACGCTACTGAGGTCATCGAGCATTGTTCTGAAGTCCTCCATGGTCTCAGCCACTATATAGTCAGCAAACGGAAGGGGACTGATGTACTCACCATTTACATTGATGCCTAGTCCTTCCCGATTCAGAACCTTGAAAACATCCTCCAGTGCAGCGATGAACAGCTTCGGAGGTATGACGTCTCCCTGTCTCACACCTCGCTACAGAAGGTTAAGTTCCGAGGTTTGAAAACTCCGAACGACATAATTCCACAGTAATAATTACAAAAAGAAAAGTATCGTGGTCGGTAACATAATTATTATTGTGACTGATTTCGGTTTCTTCATAACGATATAACTTTTTTCGGATGCGGATTTCAGTTTCGCTGTAATACAATAAAATGATAAGTTGACTATAACCCTTCGATTGACATAGGTTTTAAAGTGCTACAAGGGTGGGGACGTTTTGGACATTGTTCTTTTGTCACAAGGTAACTGGAGGTCGGGTGACACATTCCGTCGCTTCTATAGGCGTGAGGTCGTTCAGGCCCCTGTTAGCTCTGGGATCTCAAATTGTTTTCGCCCAATTTAATCGAATCTATGAAGAAGTTTACTACATTTTATTTATTTTGTTCATAAATATGACAATTTCTAAGTTCATAATATTTTTATGGTGATTGAATAAATTTTCTTAGTCTCGCACACTTACTGTAACATTCATTGTTACCTTTTGCGCCTTCAGCGTGTGGACGTGCATACCTTCACATTGGCGTCCTCCTCCACCAGGCGATAACAAACAGGTCTCATTATATTTAAGCTTCAAATAACGGTCAGGTGTTTAATGACAGCGTTTTACCCTGAAATAAAACGCTTATTAAATACCTACCTTATTTGAAGCTTAACTTTTATCCTCTGCCTGGTATAATTCGAGTTCGACACAATGACGAGAGCGAGCCGAACGGCCGCGCCGGTGAAGGAGTGAATGAGTGAACGGAAGTGTGCGAGCGAGAGGGAGCTACTAGGGTAGACAGAGAGGTAAGACGAGCGGAAAACAGATAGGCCTATCTCATTATATTTAAGCTTCAAATAAGGTAGGTATTTAACATAGATATATAATTCCGTAGATTGGTAATGTCAACAATCAAACGAGACCAAAAACCATTGATCTATGTCTGTGTAAAATGTGAGTGTGTGCACAGACAGTGTTGTGACTAGTCTATTCCTTTGTTGGTCTCTATCGATAATTTATGTGACGTAAATCGTCATGCACGAGTAATTCTGTTAAATGTCTTATGGCGAACATTACACGATAGGTTTTGCTGTCAGTTTTGCAACGGTAAATTTTTTGATTGACGAAAAACCTACCGTCTAATGCGATGATTGAAGTTATTTTGTACTGACTGACGAAAACCATCACTCATGATTGATGGAATTGATTGACGCTTGCATGACCGTGTGCTAGACGCCTATGGGTCTGACGCAATAAATGCTGTCGGCATGCGACTATATAACCTCATTTAGCGGTAGAATAATTCGAACCATCAGACAAAACATGATCATCAACAAACAAACTCATCAGCTTTAAAATATTAGTATACATACGATTGTAATCTATCTATATTTTATTTTGTTTGTTACAATAAGTACCTACATAATAATATAATCTATTTTTCTAAGACTATGCATTTGTAAGACGCTATCTTAGCTGTCGATATCAACAAAAATTAGGCCATCGCATCACTAAAAAGTGAGGTTATAACTCCTTCGTATTTCTCTATTTGTTATTTCTCAAATACGTCGGTTTTAGGCATGCTAATTCATCTAGATCGTAAATAAAATAATGTTCTCATAATATTTTGCTTAAAGCCGGCTTATTAGGTGCATTGTTATTGCAGAAATAACGATGTAAACAACTTGTAAACTTACTGGTGAAACGAGTAATCCTGGGGATTTTTCTTTTTGGAAGATTCACATCCTGGTACTGCACAAGAAACCATCGTATTATGGTAATTCAATCACGGGTTATCACTGTAGTTCACTTAAATAATTGCCGAAACGCTCGCGTAAACAGTTACCGGGGCCGGTATGGGCCGGTAGCAAATACGTGTTTTGGCCCTGTTTCTCTCTCTGTTTCTCTCTCTTTCTAACACAGCAAAGTTCCGCTAAAGCGGGAGCTCTCATTCACTCTCAAGCCCAATCTACGGAATTATATATCTATGGTATTTAATAAGCGTTTTATTTCAGGGTAAAACGCTGTCATTAGCAACGTGTGCTACAACTATAAATTGCCTTCAACTTTCTACAAGGCGCAATCATCAACGCTTCGTAGCTTGCTAACCGCGCAAACGGTCGATATTTTTTTCTGACAAATGTAATTAAAAAGAAAATCCCAGATAATCTCTTAAATATTAATAACTAGCCCTTGCATTGATATACAGCAGAGAAAAGAACTATTTGGGAAAGTGGACGAAATGGGAAATAAACATTCTGCGAAGGGGACGTTTTGGGAAGAAGTCATTTTGATCCTAAAGGTTTATAGGTAAGTACGTAAGTAAGTAACATAGTCGTAACCTTCATAAAAGTTGAATAAAGACTGCAATCTGCACTGCACCATCTATAAGTTACATGCGGTACATTCTTAAATGAGTTGTGTTAGTGAATTCTGGGGGGACGGCGCGAACGCAGTCCCCACTACCAAAAATTACGCATCCGAGTTATCCACATTAGGGATAATCGCAGGGGTCAACAACCCAACCGCAGTGCAATGGGAAGGCCTCGCCCTGGGGGAACCGCCTATTTGATCACGGTTTCCCGATCACGGTTTCCGGTTTGAGGTAAAGTATGATTATGCTATAGTAACGCGCGGTAGTCATTCGACGGCGGAGAATCTTAACACCGCGATTCAGAATCGTGACGTAGTTGTACAGCGCCATCTAGTTTGAAGTTAGAAAACTAAATCGCGTGGCTGGCAATATGGCGTCACGTAGACCATGCATGATTCGTACACAATGTAAACATTGATTATATTAAGTAGGGGAAACATGGTAATATACAGGCTGTTTGGTGTATTGTGTGCCAAATTAAGATGGTCGACTGGAGGGGTCATCTGCTATCCTTTCAGACCCCTAAACACTTCATACGCCCTGTGGATTTTTTTCATTTTTTATCAGATCACTTAAATTGGTTGAATTCCTTATAAGTCTGTTTTATTATAATATCTGATCTATCATTATTCTCTTACCCTTATTCCAATTTTATTTGGGGTTGACACAGCATGTCTTCTTTCATAATTCTCTATGCTTCAGTTGCATAGAAATCTTGTTTATATCTATGTTGAATTATTATAAACTGTAGTAGTATAATACATACCCAACGGTGATCCAGGAGTGGCAGGTGTACCTCCTAATGATGACACCCGATGTGGAGTGTGACCAGCTGAAGAATGGAAGACAAAAAGCTATAAATACTGTGCTGTTGTAAAGGCTAAACATTTATGTAAAGACTTATTGCTTGATGAAGATAAAAATATCAATTACAATAGAGAATCATATTACAAGAATCAATTACAAATCAATTACAAGAGAGAGAAGAGATCTTATCATACTTTATGTGAATGATTTAAAAGTAGATTAATGATTAATAGCAGCGTTTTACCTGAAATAAAACGCATATTAAAGTACTTACCTCACTGGAAGCTTTATTATGAGATGGCATTTCCGTTTCCCGTCGATTTCTTACCAGTTTTCGTACTTTTATACCTCCATACTTCCGGCTCAGTGGCGCCACCTGGTGGTTGCGGGTAGTTTTTAGTTTTCGTAAAAAGGTGTCTCGCCATTTTTGTTCATTGTCTCATATAACCAGGCAGAAATAAAGGTAAAGCTTCCAGTGAGGTAAGTACTTTAATATGCGTTTTATTTCAGGTAAAACGCTGCTATTAAACTACTTGACCGTCACTGGAAGCTTTATTATGAGATCTGTTTGTTATCGCCTGGTGACGCCACTTAGATGTATACCTGGAAGTATTTTAATATAGGCCAATGTGATAAGTATACAATAAAACTTTGTATTAGTAATTATACATTTATTTAAATATAAATGAAAAACAAAAAATATTCAATAAAAGTACCTAGTGTACCTTAGCATACAAATAATAATTATAATCAGCATAATAATATTTTTGTTTTGTATTATACATTCTAATAATTAATAACAAATTGTTATGTTAATCGATCGGATTGAACAATTGTGTGATGTTTTGTGAATCAATACTTCTCATTATTTCTCGTCTATAAAACTGCTGGAATGTATTAGCTGATCGCCAATTTCCACGAGCCAAAATTTCATCGAGAGGATGATTTTGAAACCAGCTTTTTGAGGCTACAGCAGACCGGGTGCTACCTGGAGTGGCTGCAATGCCAGCATCAATAAACAGGGTCTTTACCCACCCTGCTATCACTGTACGTGAAGCAGGTTTAGCCACACCTCTTAACGTAATAAATAAATTGGTTGATTTTGCCGCATTACGTCTGTCATTTAATAATGTTATAGTTCTTTCAATCCAGAATATAGGATTTAGGTAAGAACTATCAATATTTAAAAACAATTTCCAGCCGGATTGCCTATAATTACTGCTGTCAGTTTTGGAGCCAAACCGAGGCCAAAATATTATACTGTCATCAGATCTTATGTAGAGTTAGATCGTGTATTCGCCTACCAGAGCAAAGCAACAATAAAACTGCAGTATGACGTGACGTTTGAAAAAGGTTATCTGAATCAATTGTGGAATTAGTTAAAAATGAAATTAATTTGTCAACATCCCACACTGGAGGTTTAGTGACTTTTGGATTTTTTAGCGCAATTGATTTTAAAACATGTCTTACTAAAACGTGCGAACTTAACTGACTTGAAGTTTCAGCGTTACATAGTGTAGATACGACTGATTTATGTAAAAGTATTGAATTATACGACAACTTATCAATTAAATATAAATCACATAAAAACTGTGCTAGTTGTGAACCAGGGGGATTCTTTGAATCAAGGTTTTTATTACGACACCACAATGTCCATCGCTTCCAGGCAACCTCGTAGGTTTTTAGAGTAGAGTTTCTCCAAGAATTCTTTAGCAGTGATACCTGAGGACCGTTCCATGTATTTATGGCGTCGGACCACCCCCACATCTCCAAACTTCGAGAATAATGTTCTCGACCTTCGGTGGTGGGAGTCCCGTCGACGTGTCCATTAGATACCTCTGTAGGTTTCTCAAGGTGAATGGAGCCGCGAGCGCTCGGGCTTTGAGATCCGCACGCCAGAATACCTTCTCCCATCGAGGTACTACTATCAAGAATATTCCTGTCGACTGGTTTAAGTGAGACAGTACTTTGGGGACTAGGAATGGTGGTGGAAATACCCAAGCGAGCTGGTAATTCCATGGGACACTGAAGGCATCGTGGAACAAGGCTTGGGGATCCCTTAGATCTAGAGACACATAATTGTATACAACGTGAGCGGTCGCAGAGGCAAATAGATCTATTATTGGGGTCCCCCATTTTGCAAACACTGTTTCTACACAAGCCGGTAGTAAGTGCCATTCCGGAGGTCTGCGAAGGCGCGACAAGTGGTCTGCATGATTGTTGTATTTGCCCGGAATGTGGTGAATGCTGAAGTGTATCTGATGTTGATCTAACAAATTCAGAATCCGATAAGTTATTTCTAACAGGGGTAATGTCCTCGTACCTCCTTCTTTTCGAAGGTAGGTCACAGCAGTTATGTTGTCGCTTTGAATGAGGAGCGAACTTTGATGGAGCCAATGAACTTGGTTCTGAAGAGCGTATAATATTGCTAGCATTTCTTTTTGATTGCAATGCAGCGTTTTCTCTTCTTGCGACCAACTTCCTGACAGAGCCAAATAGGGTAGACGACTAAAAAAATCTAATTAGTCCGTCAGATAGATTTCCAAAAAATATTGAACACGTATTTTTTCTTTTTTCACGTAAACAAAAAATGAAGACGATACAGCGCTTTGAAAAGTCGTGCAACGTCACAGCTTGGTCCAATTTTACGAAACTATGACGTCAAAAACCCCCTCTCCATGATCTTTGACAAGCTTTATTTTCGTCAATTTTTATTATTTTGATAAAACAAAAAACACGTATCCAATATTTTCCGATAATCTAACTGACGGACTAAACAGAATCATATTTTTTTTAGTCAGTCGTCTACCCTATTGTTCAGTTGTGCCCCCCACGCTTGGTCCGACGCATCGGTCGTCAGGAAATTTATTGGAGGAGGGTACTGAAGAGGTGTTGCCTTTTGGCAATTTTGGGACCACCAATTTAGGTCCTCTAAGACACTTTGTGGCAGTCGGTATGTCTTTGATGGTAGGACTGGCAGTGAATTCATGAAAATCAACAACTGTCGATGATTGAGCCGACCCCTTGGGACCACAAAACTGGCAAAGTTTAGAAGTCCTACTATTTTCTGCAACTCCTTCAAAGTTAACTGCTTTTGTTCGAGAGCCCGATTTATCGTTGTGATAATGGCATGAACCTTTTCGTTTGGCAGAACTTTTTGATTTTCCCAAGGTTTCCAAAGAATCCCTAGATAAAGTATGCCCTTTTGAGGAGTAAGAACAGATTTTTCGAAATTTATTTGCCACCCCAGCGTTTGTAATACTTGTACAGTTATTTTGACATGCTCGCGAAGCGTGTGAACATTCTGGTGTACTAGTAAATAATCGTCCAGGTATACCAGGATCCTCATGTTCCATTTTTCCCGTAATGTTTGGGCCACCCAATTCGTGAGCATGGAAAAGGTTCTTGGAGCAGTGCTTAGACCGAATGGAAGACAAGTCATTTCTAGTAATTCCTGGTCGTATACCACGCTTAGGTGAAAATATGCTTGGGACAAATCTATTTTGCACATCCAGTCGTGAGATTGCAGAAAATTCGGAATGCGTTGCATATTTATTAAATGAAAGGGCTCGGTCATCACGTATTCGTTTAGTGATTTTAGATTGAATATGGGTCGGGCAGATCCATCTGATTTTGGAACCAGAAATAGAGGAGAAATAAAACTTGGCGAGGGTAGTGCTTTCATCAAAATTCCTTGCTGTTTCATTTTGTCTACAATTAAAGACATTTGTTCGGAAACAGGGGTTTGAAAGGGGCCCTTTGTGACTTCTGGATAGACAAGTGGGGGCTTTTCGAAAAAAGGTATGCGATACCCTTGAATTAGTTTTAAAATTATTTTTGGTGCTCCCATTTTCACCCATTGTGATTGGTAGTGAATCAACTGACCCGCCCGAAACGGTATCATGTCATTGCTTATACCTTTTTCCCCTAAGGCTTTTTGAGGAGTTTGCACGTCCTCGTGTACTTCCACGTTCGGGCCGCGAGCCTCGATTTCGAAATGAACCTCTAGTATTGAAGTGGTCACCTTGGTCATTCGAGGAGTTCCCTCTGGAAGAGTAATGTGTATGTTGGCCTTGGCATTGACCTTGATATTCACCCCGCGAGGGTGGGTTATGACAGGTATGCATATGCGTCCCTGGGTCATGAAATTGAGTTCCACGCGATGGAACTATCGGCTTTCGTGCGCCTTGCCCCCGCGAACTCAAAACTCACTCAAACTCAAACTCAAATTCTTTATTTCAATTAAGCCTGTGGCGACTAGCGACATCTATCGCAACACCTGCGTACTAACAACGATTGACAGAAATCCTACATCGCGCTATCAACTTTATCCGCGAGTTCCGCGACATAAGCCTATATAGGAGTTCCCGACTTACAACTGTCGGGCAGTTAGCCCGCCAGACACAACACCCGTCCGGTCGGAGGATCCTCCCTTTTCAACGGGGGATGAGGAACTTTACACCCTGTTCCTCATGACCCCCAAACTGGTGACCCCGAGCATGAACGTCAGCGCAGCCTTCGTGCAACTACTTCAGACGTCGTCACCACTTCCCCTTCGCCTTCGAGCAGCGAGTCATACCGTCAGCCAGCAGCCACGGCTTCATGGGGTATCCTGTCCACCAGCATGCAGCGGAAGCGCATTCCTGGACATCACCCCCAGCCTCATCAGCGACTTTGGCACAGCACACTGCACTTCGGCCGGTCAGCAAGCAGAGACGCCCTTCTCTCCTGGTCGACGCAGCAGCCAGCCACTACGCAGCACTGCACACTCCGACTCACTGGAGCATACGCAGCATCACGGCAAGCACTGCATCACTCCGACTCACTGGAGCTAATATGCAGCATCACCCCGACTCACTGGGGCATCACCGCAGACAGTTCCGACTCACCGTGAACTATGCGGCATCCGGTTCCGACTCACTGGAACCTTCCACTGGCTGACAAGCGCCAAGACTTAACCTGCTTTCGACCTCCGGTCTCGGAGGGGAGTGATGTGGCGACTAGCGACATCTATCGCAACACCTGCGTACTAACAACGATTGACAGAAATCCTACATCGCGCTATCAACTTTATCCGCGACATAAGCCTATATAGGAGTTCCCGACTTACAACTGTCGGGCAGTTAGCCCGCCAGACACAACACCCGTCCGGTCGGAGGATCCTCCCTTTTCAACGGGGGATGAGGAACTTTACACCCTGTTCCTCATGACCCCCAAAAGCCATTACAGGCACTTTTGAATGTCAGAAGAACATTTCACAAAAAAAACGAAACTACGAGTGCAATACGTCATTCCGAAAGCCACCACGCCGAACCACACGCCACCGAATGCCCGCAACAACGAACACTGCAAGCACGAAAGCACGCAGCGACGCAAACCGCAACAACGAATGCTCGAGACCCCGAATCACGGAACAACAAATGCACGCCGCAACGTGCAACCGCCGCTCCGCGACCCGGAACCCCGCGCACCCGCCGCCACGGCACACGCCGCCGCGCGCCCCCGCACCCACAGCACTCGCCGCCGGTAACATCCGGCGCCGCGCAGCCTGACGCAGCAACTCCCGAAACGACGCATTGCACTCCTACGCTACAGTCACAATCACAAGGCATAATAACTTGTGAAAGTACTGTAGTTGCCAGTTCCCTAACGTAGATCTCATGAAGAAGAACGGGCAAGAAACTCCATGGACACTCTTTTAAATCAGAATTTGTTACAAAATCTTGGTACATTATATCATTCATGTTGAGATGGTATATTATGTGAGAACTATGTAGCAAGACGTGCAAGTTAAGAGCGTCCAGAGTAAAGATGTAATAAACAAATCAAAAAAAATCTACACCATGGCAACTAAGGAATGACCAGTCTCCACTGACAGCGCCCGTTCACGAACATGACGCATGGATCAGCACCATCTAACTCAACCATTTTGAAGGGAACTAAATGATCCGACACACCCGCCACCATCAGCGAGACATTTGAGTGAGCATGACATTCTCTCAGCCACCAGGGCAACGTCACTAAAATATAACTAAATGTAAAAAGTGGCTTTATAGTACATAGTACTCACACATGTGCCATGCAATTATACAATATTAAGACATTGAATCTATACAATGCAAAGATATTTTTACAATCTTCTGCAGCCTCTACAATAACTTCACATGATAGTCGATTTTTTTGCCCCTAAGGTTGTGGAGCAGGACCAGCATTGAGCGAAGCATTTTTATCATCAATGTAATCCCCCAACTTATAGTATGCTTGCCTACATAGTGTGCGTTTTACACAAGTTTTAAATTTCGTCTCACTCAGTTGAAGAATGTGAGGGGGTATTTTATTGTAACATTTTAAACAGTACCCCATGAAAGATGAGTCTACTTTAGCTAGCCTGAAACCTGGCTGAACTAGTTGGTCCCTATTCCTCGTATTATAGTGGTGTCTATCACCTCTTTTGCTAAACAAATGCAGATTTTTCCTAACGTACATGATGTTTTCATAGATGTATTGACAAGGTACTGTCATGATGTTAATTTCCTTAAACAGTTCTCTCAGAGAATCGCGCCTTCGTAGACCATATATGGCTCTAATGGCTCTTTTCTGCAGAATAAATATAGACTCGATGTCTGCAGCCCGTCCCCATAGTAAAATACCGTATGACATAACACTATGAAAATAGCTAAAATAGACTAGTCTCGCGGTATCTACGTCAGTAAATTGGCGGATTTTCCTAACAGCATATGCTGCTGAACTCAGCCGTCCTGCAAGAGATGTTAAATGCGGACCCCACTGTAGCCTCGAGTCAATCGTTATCCCCAAGAAAACAGTTTCATCGACAAATTCTAGTGTCTCTTGATTCAATACTATGTCACAATCAGTACTTTTGACATTTGGTAGAGCAAATCTTATGCACTTCGTTTTTTTCCCATTTAAGACCAAATTATTGACGGTAAACCAATTATGAACCTGCAGTAGGGCGTTATTTACGTCATCATGATTTGTGGCACGTCTGTTTACCTTAAATATTAAAGAAGTATCGTCGGCAAACAATACCATTTCAGGTTGGTTTTTAAATAAATGGGGTAGATCATTAATATAGACTAAAAAGAGAAAGGGACCTAATATCGAACCTTGTGGCACACCCATACTTACTTTTAAGCCCGTTGAATTGACACCATTTATTTGTACTTGCTGATGTCTATCGTTTAAATAGGATTTCATTAAACTGAGCGCAAGTTTCCCTAAACCGTAATGTTCAAGCTTTATGAGAAGGGTTTCGTGATTGACGCAATCAAATGCTTTCGAGAGATCACAAAAGATCCCTATGGCATCTTGTGACTCTTCCCACGCAGTAAATATATGTTTTAATAAGGTGACACCGGCGTCAGTCGTACAACGTCCTTTGGTGAAACCATACTGTTTCTCATGTAAGATTTTATTGGTGTTAAAGTGGATGAGCATTTGATTAAGCATCACCTTTTCAAACACCTTGCTGAAAACTGGCAAAACGGATACGGGTCTATAGTTATTGGTGTCTTTACTGTCACCGGATTTGAAAAGTGGTATTACCTTGCTGTATTTCATAAGGTCCGGGAAGACTCCCTGGTCCACACACAAATTAAATATTAAGGTTAAATACGGAGCTACAGTCTCAATAATAGCTTGACAAACTTTAATCGACAGTCCCCATAGATCTTCGGTTAATTTGACTTTAATTTCCTTAAAAGCTTTAGTGACTGCTATGGGGTTTATATGTTTAAATTGAAACTCAACCGGGCAGGCTGAAACGTTCGCTCTAAGTAACTCAATAGAAAGCAAGGGTGATGAATTTAAGGTTTCAGTAGTTTTAAGTGGGATACTAGTGAAGAAATCTACAAATTCTTGAGCAACTTCGTTTTTAGAATTTAAAAGGCCACGTGAAGTCTCTAGAGTGATATCATTATTAATTTTTTTATTTCTATTTGTTTCACTATTGATAATTTTCCAAACCGTCTTTATTTTATTATCGGCGGATTTAATCTTGTTGCTAATGAATAGGGCTTTAGCTACTTTGCAAGCGTTTTTGAAAATTTTAGAGTAAGTTGCAACATATTTATTAAAAGTTTCAGAGTTAATGTAAGGCTTAAGACCGTACAGCTCAAACAATCGCTCCCTACTTTTCCTAATGCCCTTTGTTGCCCAGTCACTGAACATAAACTTAGGGCAAATAGATTTAGTTTTCGTTTTTATGGTATTATTGAACTCGGTGTGAATCACCGAAAAGAATTCCTCATAAAACAGATTTACATTGTCAATAATTTGGCTTGGAATGCCTAAATTACTAATTAAATTATCATTAAACTTATTTAAATTGCTGGGTGTTATTTGTCTAGATGTCATTTGTATTTTTTGTACTGGTGTGTAGGACTCGAAAACTACGGATTGACCGCTGTGATCAGAAGGTAGGTAATTTACAATGGATTTATCCAAGTATTCACAACCACAAAAAACATTGTCAATACATGTACCTAGCAGAATTTGCAGTAATTCGGGTTGGTTCTGAAAACACGTTTAACAGGTTAAATGATTTAAAAAGATGTAAAAATCTACTGGTATTCGAATTTTTGTCTAAAATATTAACATTGAAATCACCACAGACAACTAGAGATTTATGACTAGTAGCAAGTTTTGCTAAAGCATCTTCCATTACTGACTCAAATATAGAGTAGTTTTGATAATTTGGAGGTCTGTAAACGCACACTATTATATGCTTATCGAGCTCAACACAAGACAGTTCAATATTATATTCAACCGATAGATTAACAATATCACTACGAGTTTTAAATTTAATACAATTTTTAATTAAGATTAATGAACCCCCACGAATCTTAGATTTACGGTTAAAGCAACTTCCCACACTGTAATTTGCGTAATTAATTAGCATCTCATAGTCTCTTAACCAATGCTCAGTAAAACAAACAATTTCAAACTTTGTTCTTTCTAAAAACAATTCAATTTCAAGTTGCTTTGAAGAGAAACCTTGAATATTTTGATGAAATAATTGCAAGTCATTCTGCTTAGCCCCTTTTTTACATTTAGGTCTTTGAGAGCCAGAAGGTACATTGTTATGGTTTGGTATAACACTAATGGTACTGGTATCTTCTGTTGTCTTACTGACTAGTTTAAATCATCCGGAGTGGGTCCCAAAACTCCCATGCTAACAGGCAATGAAATCCTACTACTATTGGACCCCACTCGAGAATCGTCTAACGTTACACAAGGATTGAAAACATTGTAAAAAGAATTATTAGTATAATTACTAATATTGGCCGTGTTAATTATAGAACTATGCATCGACATACTACTTATGTCTGAGTGAATATTATAAACTAATAGCCTAGCTATTTTGTGTCTACAACTAATAGGTAGATACACATTACCCCGTGTCAACTTAAGTCTATCAACAAAACTGTTGGTATCAAAGTATATAAGTCTGTCACTATAGTGACCAACTAAGAAATGAACATGCCTGTTTAGCATGTGTATATAATTATTTTTCCTGTTTGACAATTTTTTGAGGTATGGAAAAGCACACAAAATTATTTTGCGACACTTCAACTTTAACAACTCTGTTACATAGTTTGTGATGTCTTCTGTTTTAATTTTTGAGCTATTTCCTACAAATATAGTTACATCAGTATTATTATTATAAACATTTTTAGTTACTGAGGCCACTATCTGTTGGTATGTTGACCCTGGCATACAATGGTTTTGATGAGAAAAATTCAGGTTATTACTTATTAATTTACCTACACCCCTTCCTATACTATCTGAGAACATTATTGAGTAAGAATCATGACTGTTATAAATCTCCGGCTGTACCACTTCTAAATATTCTTGTGTAATATCAGCTGTTACTTGTTTGTGTGTACTGTCCTGAAATGAATTCATGGCCTGGGATGGGTCCTCCATTACCTCAGGCTGGACAGTTTCATTATATAGGGGCTCTGACTGACAACGACATTGACTCATTACTAACTCATTCGCAGCAAGGATATGCTCCCTAATTTGGTTCTGAGAATTCAGATACCTACTGGAAAGGGTACTGAGTTTGTCCTTAAGAACCTGTATTTCAGACTGCAAATGCTGAGTATCAATTTCATAAATTTTTATGCTATCCTCTAATTTTATTTGATAATTATTTACTTTTTTAACTAATTCAACACGCTCTTTCCTTAGTGGAATATATTTAGAAAAGAGTTTATGCTGTTTCTTAAATTGATTACATTTTTTAATTAATCTATTCAGTTTAGCATATTTTTTAAGTTTCTTATTGCTAACTTTATAATTATGTTTTACCAAGGAATCTTCAGTCAGATCAATAGTTATTAAGGAAGAGGGGTTACTATTATTATTCACTAATTCGTTATATAAGAGATTTGTTTGTTTAACCTGAGAACATTCGTTTTCTCTTTGTAATTTTAAAATAAGACTATTGGCATTAATTAACTCATCTTCTAAGTCCGTAATCTTATATAAAGCGAGGGGCGGCTACTTGGTCGGTAAGGCTTATGTGAAGACCTTTCAGTTTTTGGGGGCCAAAAAACCTTGCGAACCCCGCCAGCCTTCTCTAGAGTACTCGTAAAGGCCTCAGCATTAAATAAATAGGTACTAGAAGGAGGAATTTTATTCAGAAAGGCTTTCACTAATGGATCTTTAACTTGGCTCGTTATAGTTTCTCTACGCATCTCAATAGTTTCGGCTCTATGGCCGCAGGCTAATTGCAAAAGGTCTGAGGAAATTTTATGAAATTCACCCTTCTGAAATAATTCGTCAATCTTACCATTTAAATTATCAAAATTCACATATTCTGCATTTTTTGCCCATGAAAGAAGATTGCGAATACCTTCCTGCAATGCTTCTCTTTGTTTTAATACGCAGTAGGATATAGCAGCGTAAGATTTATCAGCATGAGCCAGATGCCGTAAGGTGTCATATGCTTTAACCTCCTCATTTGTTTCTAGGTCTATAAAGCCAGGACTATGATTATACAGCTTTTGTGTATCGGCGTATCGCACTTCTGACCAAGAAGCACTATCAAAACGCTGGATATCTACCAACTTCTTCAAAAAACCATCGGGGGTTTTTGGAACTAATGGTTCTTTAAGTTTAGTATCAATATCAAAAGTGAAATTATTATTGAAACTTACATTTTCATGTTCTTGATTAGAACAATTCTCGTCGCTTATTAGCTCATAAAGTTGGCCACTAACTCCAGAACAAATAGAAGCGTTATCATTACAAGCTGTATCAATATTACTTGTAGTATTAATTTGCATTATTTTGCGAAGCTCACCGATTTCCTTGAAAAGCTTGTCCATCATGTGACTGGAACGTCGAGCACTTTTCCTTTTCTTATGCCGGCGGCGGCGGTGGCGGGACCGCGCTTGTTTGCTGCCTGGAGTGGACGTACTTGAAGAACTAACACTTGTAGCACTACTGCTGCTGCTACTTCGGGTTCGCTTGCGATGCACTCCACTTGGACCGGCCACAGCCTGCGGCTGGGTATCGTTATTACTCTCCATCACTGTAAAAGAATTTCGTTAAATCTCATGCATTGAATTTGTAACAGTTTACGCATTTAAAAAATTAAATTACGAAAATTTACTGGTAATATTCAAAAATAAAAAATAACAGTAGTGATCCGAACGGAAAAAAACCGTTAAAACTTTGATCACGTACAAATTATTCGTAAAAGTGTTACCTCTAAAAGAGGGTACTTACGGTTCAAGTCTTATCCTCTATGCAGGAAACTTTATACTTGATTTGTACAAATGTATTGTATTCACTTAATATTCACTTTCACGAAACTAGGCAACTATCACGGGCGCAGTCGCTGCGCACAAGTTGCTTCGACGGAATATAAAAAGCCAATGAACAAAAATGGCGAGACACCTTTTTACGAAAACTAAAAACTACCCGCAACCACCAGGTGGCGCCACTGAGCCGGAAGTATGGAGGTATAAAAGTACGAAAACTGGTAAGAAATCGACGGGAAACGGAAATGCCATCTCATAATAAAGCTTCCAGTGACGGTCAAGTAGTTTAATTATTGATTATTTAATTAGATAGTTGGATGCTCTATTGATTATAGTACATTATGGTACAAGTGTGTAACGTTGGTGATTACCGCAGAGGCGCCATTGAGACCCGAGCCGTCAGGTGAGGGTCTTAAGAAAGCCGAGGACGGTAATCATCAATACACACGTGTATCATACGACGTTTTTCAACACACTTGTGAAGAAAATAATACTAAAAAGTCATCTTCAACAGTTAAAACAAGTTCTGTTTTTTTTTTCACAATAGCGGGAAAATTTAATAAGCGCGCATCTACAGTTCTACCAACTTCAACAGTTAAAACAAGTTCTGTTTTTTTTTTTTTTCACAATAGCGGGAAAAATTAATGCGCGCGCATCTACAGTTCTACCAAGGTATCTATGCAGGCGGGAAAACACGGAACTAAAATAAATGTACTAAGCTTGACGTAGCGATGCATTTATTCTTGACCAGTGGCGCCACTACTGTAACAATGACGATCGGCCATAGACTAAAAGAATGTGGTTTCTTTATTTTTGACTTAACGCGGATAGAGTTTTAGCCACGGACAAAATGGGGATTTTTTTTTCTTTACAGAGAAAACAAAAGTTATATTATTTGAGTGAAAGATTAATTTATTAAAAACGTATAAGTTGAAATTATCTATTCAAATTCAAAGTTGCATGAAATGGGGAAGCACTAGGTACATTAATTTATTTTTACTATTGAACACGATCTTTTTTGTATCGAAACTTTTTTATGAACGTAGCAACTCAACCAATAAAATTTAAAAAAAAACCTATAACTCACTAGTGAATAATAGCAATGAAAAAGTCACAGTTTGATTATAGGTGTCATTATGTGCCTAATTGCGGTGAAATTATAGCCACTTTATGAGCAAGTGTGTTGAAAAAACTATTTCTGTAACTAATCTACTTATGGGTAGTTATCTGAAGGAATAGGAACAAAATCATGAATTTTGAGGCCTTTCCCAGCAAAGTTAAAGTCAAGTTAGGCCATTAAAAAGTTAATGATTGATGCCATAAGTTTGTCTGAAGTAGTATCCGCAAAATTTCAAACACATGCTTTGGTAAGTTAAATATTTAGTTATAATAATACATTGATTTTGAATGTTTGTTTTTCCGTACATAATAAAAAATCACCTTTGAAATGAATTCTACGAGTCCAACAGAGAATCCCTATCTTTTTACTCAGTTATAGAAGACTGGGAGAAATGGAGTGAGGCCTTTGCCCACCAGTGGGACAATATGGGCTAGTTATAATATATGTATGTAATAATAGTAAAAGGTACTCACTTGGAGGACTGGCAGGTAGCTGCGGGGAGCTCCGCCCCTCGCCGCGCCGGCCTGACGCGGACCTGCTGCGACCAAACCTGTGCTCAAACCTCACATATTACACACACTACTACTTATCTACTCTACCGGTGAACGGCGTAATGATATGGCTTTGGTTTTGCCAAAACGAACCAAAGTTATCCCTATTAGAGATAGACACAGGGCAGGGCCCTACATAGGCTTCATGCTAAAACAAAGTAGGATAAGAACCTATTTTTCTATCTACCAGGCATAAATTCTTACTGATTGCGGAATGTTATCACCCCACTGTGATATTATAATAAATTGTAGGAAGAACTTGATTAATTCCTTTCAAACAATCTATTCTATTCTATTCTATTTTTATGAATGGCAATTGTGCCGATGTCGACAATAAATAAATACTTCAGTCCGCGGTGTGACTTTGACGTTATTTTGACGTTTGTTGGAACACACACCATAGCCTAAAGACTAAAGTATAGATTTTTTTTACTTTCATTAAGCCGCGTCCCCACTGTTGTAGCGAAACGTTCCTGTTAGGATGCGCGGCTCAGGCCTCACTGTCACTCACGAGCCACGGCTGCGTGGCTCGGCCTCACACGCCCGCGGCCCCACTGGAGACACCGATCCGACAACAACCGATCGACTCAGTCGAATCAAGTTGCTAATAACTTATCGTTTTTTATTAACGTTAGGATTGTAGAAAAAGGACTTGGCTAGGCCTGCAGCTGTTACCCATGACGTTTGTCTTATGTAGCTCCTAATAAAATCAGCGGAAATTACAACATCACACTTTAATTTCATTTGTAATAATGCTAGTATAATGGTTATAGCTTGGTTCGTCTTGGCATAATGAAATCTGAATAGATTTTATTCAGTTGGCTGTTTACATGAGTCTTTTCCACAATATAGAATTTAAAAAAAAAGACGGGTTGCACTCCGGGAGTGCCGGCAGAAGTGAAAACTTGATTATTAACGTTGAGCATGTTTGATATTTTGGAATGGTTAGGGAATAATTTTGCACCAATTGCTTTAACAGTATAAAAGTACTATCATTTATGTGGTAGAATACAATATTGATTTATTGCGCTATCGTACACAAACATGACAATTTATATTACATTAAAAATTTAACACTTTAAAACTATTACAATTATTTTACATTGAAAAGTTTATCTCTCCGAAAAATCAACTTTCATCCATAATTTCAACGACTTTTTCACCATCATCATTACCAGAACTATCATCGCCAATCTCTAAAACTGATACGATAGGTTTATGGTAGCTGAAGTAAGAAACGAACAGTTTTGATTCGAACCTATTTAAATCTATATCTATAGGTATATATAAAAGAAAGTCGTGTTAGTTACACCATTTATAACTCAAGAACCGCTGGACGGATTTAGCTGAAAATTGGTAGGGAGGTAGCTAAGAACCAGGAGAAGGACATAGGGTACTTTTTTTTTTTTTTTAGGTAGGGTAGTAGGTAGGGTAGTAGGTAGGTAGGGTAGTAGGTAGGGTAGTAGGTAGGGTAGTAGGTAGGGTAGTAGGTAGGGTAGTAGGTAGGGTAGTAGGTAGGGTAGTAGGTAGGGTAGTAGGTAGGGTAGTAGGTAGGGTAGTAGGTAGGATAGTAGGTAGGGTAGTAGGTAGGGTAGTAGGTAGGGTAGTAGGTAGGGTAGTAGGTAGGGTGGTAGATAGGTAGGTAGGAAAAACGCATTGCAACGCATGCGCGGGTTCAGCTAGTATCTATATATATAAAAGAAAGTCGTGTTAGTTACACCATTTATAACTCAAGAACGGCTGGACGGATTTAGCTGAAAATTGGTAGGGAGGTAGCTAAGAACCAGGAGAAGGACATAGGATACTTTTTTTTTTTTTTTTAGGTAGGGTAGTAGGTAGGGTAGTAGGTAGGGTAGTAGGTAGGGTAGTAGGTAGGGTGGTAGATAGGTAGGTAGGAAAAACGCATTGCAACGCATGCGCGGGTTCAGCTAGTATCTATATATATAAAAGAAAGTCGTGTTAGTTACACCATTTATAACTCAAGAACGGCTGGCCGGATTTAGATGAAAATTGGTAGGGAGGTAGCTAAGAACCAGGAGAAGGACATAGGATACTTTTTTTTTATTTTTTTTTTATTTATTTTTTTTAGGTAGGGTAGTAGGTAGGTAGGTAGTAGGTAGGTAGGGTAGGTAGGGTAGGTAGGGTAGGTAGGGTAGGTAGGGTAGGTAGGGTAGGTAGGGTAGGTAGGGTAGGTAGGGTAGGTAGGGTAGGTAGGGTAGGTAGGGTAGGTAGGGTAGGTAGGGTAGGTAGGGTAGGTAGGGTAGGTAGGGTAGGTAGGGTAGGTAGGGTAGGTAGGGTAGGTAGGGTAGGTAGGGTAGGTAGGGTAGGTAGGGTAGGTAGGGTAGGTAGGGTAGGTAGGGTAGGTAGGGTAGGTAGGGTAGGTAGGGTAGGTAGGGTAGGTAGGGTAGGTAGGGTAGGTAGGGTAGGTAGGGTAGGTAGGGTAGGTAGGGTAGGTAGGGTAGGTAGGGTAGGTAGGGTAGGTAGGGTAGGTAGGGTAGGTAGGGTAGGTAGGGTAGGTAGGGTAGGTAGGGTAGGTAGGGTAGGTAGGGTAGGTAGGGTAGGTAGGGTAGGTAGGGTAGGTAGGGTAGGTAGGGTAGGTAGGGTAGGTAGGGTAGGTAGGGTAGGTAGGGTAGGTAGGGTAGGTAGGGTAGGTAGGGTAGGTAGGGTAGGTAGGGTAGGTAGGGTAGGTAGGGTAGGTAGGGTAGGTAGGGTAGGTAGGGTAGGTAGGGTAGGTAGGGTAGGTAGGGTAGGTAGGGTAGGTAGGGTAGGTAGGGTAGGTAGGGTAGGTAGGGTAGGTAGGGTAGGTAGGGTAGGTAGGGTAGGTAGGGTAGGTAGGGTAGGTAGGGTAGGTAGGGTAGGTAGGGTAGGTAGGGTAGGTAGGGTAGGTAGGGTAGGTAGGGTAGGTAGGGTAGGTAGGGTAGGTAGGGTAGGTAGGGTAGGTAGGGTAGGTAGGGTAGGTAGGGTAGGTAGGGTAGGTAGGGTAGGTAGGGTAGGTAGGGTAGGTAGGGTAGGTAGGGTAGGTAGGGTAGGTAGGGTAGGTAGGGTAGGTAGGGTAGGTAGGGTAGGTAGGGTAGGTAGGGTAGGTAGGGTAGGTAGGGTAGGTAGGGTAGGTAGGGTAGGTAGGGTAGGTAGGGTAGGTAGGGTAGGTAGGGTAGGTAGGGTAGGTAGGGTAGGTAGGGTAGGTAGGGTAGGTAGGGTAGGTAGGGTAGGTAGGGTAGGTAGGGTAGGTAGGGTAGGTAGGGTAGGTAGGGTAGGTAGGGTAGGTAGGGTAGGTAGGGTAGGTAGGGTAGGTAGGGTAGGTAGGGTAGGTAGGGTAGGTAGGGTAGGTAGGGTAGGTAGGGTAGGTAGGGTAGGTAGGGTAGGTAGGGTAGGTAGGGTAGGTAGGGTAGGTAGGGTAGGTAGGGTAGGTAGGGTAGGTAGGGTAGGTAGGGTAGGTAGGGTAGGTAGGGTAGGTAGGGTAGGTAGGGTAGGTAGGGTAGGTAGGGTAGGTAGGGTAGGTAGGGTAGGTAGGGTAGGTAGGGTAGGTAGGGTAGGTAGGGTAGGTAGGGTAGGTAGGGTAGGTAGGGTAGGTAGGGTAGGTAGGGTAGGTAGGGTAGGTAGGGTAGGTAGGGTAGGTAGGGTAGGTAGGGTAGGTAGGGTAGGTAGGGTAGGTAGGGTAGGTAGGGTAGGTAGGGTAGGTAGGGTAGGTAGGGTAGGTAGGGTAGGTAGGGTAGGTAGGGTAGGTAGGGTAGGTAGGGTAGGTAGGGTAGGTAGGGTAGGTAGGGTAGGTAGGGTAGGTAGGGTAGGTAGGGTAGGTAGGGTAGGTAGGGTAGGTAGGGTAGGTAGGGTAGGTAGGGTAGGTAGGGTAGGTAGGGTAGGTAGGGTAGGTAGGGTAGGTAGGGTAGGTAGGGTAGGTAGGGTAGGTAGGGTAGGTAGGGTAGGTAGGGTAGGTAGGGTAGGTAGGGTAGGTAGGGTAGGTAGGGTAGGTAGGGTAGGTAGGGTAGGTAGGGTAGGTAGGGTAGGTAGGGTAGGTAGGGTAGGTAGGGTAGTAGGTAGGGTAGTAGATAGGTAGGTAGGAAAAACGCATTGCAACGCATGCGCGGGTTCAGCTAGTGTCTAATAAAGACCGCATCAATAGTAGTTTTGTATTTCGTTGTGCTAAGATTGCGATCATTCGACATAGTTAAACCAAATTCATTATTTAAAAATTCAATTATTCCGCCATAACTATGCTAACCCATTTATTTTGTCTTTCCCTGTCCTCCGATCGGAACTCCGATTGGTAGGAGGAGCGGGAATATTTTTTCCCATGCCTCCGATTAAGCATCATACAAACATTGTACAGTCTAGTTCAAAATAAATTATTTTTGTATTTTATTGACTGTACAGTCGACATCGTTAACGTTCAGGGTCAAAATGTCCAACTCCCACACGACTAGTCTAAGATCGATAGTTTCCGAGATATAGCCGTTTCAATTTTGACAGCTGTCATCCGAAATGTAAATCTCATTGAGATTTATCACTTGTCCCTACACACAACTAGTCTAAGGTCGATAGTTTCCGAGATATAGCTGTTTCAATTTTGACAGCTGTCATCCGAAATGTAGATCTCATTGAGACCTATCACTTGTCCCTACACACAACTAGTCTAAGGTCGATAGTTTCCGAGATATAGCCGTTTCAATTTTGACAGCTGTCATCTGAAATGTAGATCTCATTGAGACCTATCACTTGTCCCTACACACAACTAGTCTAAGGTCGATAGTTTCCGAGATATAGCCGTTTCAATTTTGACAGCTGTCATCCGAAATGTAGATCTCATTGAGACCTATCAATTGTCCCTACACACAACTAGTCTAAGGTCGATAGTTTCCGAGATATAGCTGTTTCAATTGACAGCTGTCATCCGAAATGTAGATCTCATTGAGACCTATCACTTGTCCCTACTAGATATGAGCGCCGATAGCCAATTCCACGGCGGCGGCGTGGCCTGAAAATTTCCACAGCGGCGGCGGCGTCGCGGCGGCGCGGCCTGGCCGGCCGTGGGCCTTACATATTTTTTTATCAAGGAGAGATTTCTTAAAAAAAAAACTTAAAAAAACCATATTAAAAACCTTAATTTTTTTATATTTCTTAATATAATTTTACAGTCTTTTAAATAATTGGAGATCACGTTTACTGAAAAATAATCATTTTAATATTTTCAGTTAAAGAGAAACTGAGCGTTTTTAATCACAGCGTTATCTATCTTTATAATAAAAACTAAAAAATCAAAATATTTATCAACATAACATTGTCAAAATATGTATATAAGTAAGTAATATAACCCCCGAGCCCCGATGGTGCGACTAAAAATGAGATTGACTTCATCATGTCCAACAAGCAAATGTTCAATGATGTCTCTGTGTTGTCTCCGATCACCGCATGATAAGAGGCACATTGAACATCACTAAAAAGCTAGAAAGGTCACGACTCATGAAGTCTACGCTCCGTCCAGCACAGATCCAAATCCAAAACCCCGAGAGCTTTCAAATTGAACTCCAGAATCGCTTCGCATGCCTAGGAAGCTCAGTGGACGATTACAACGACGGGTTCGTGGAAACTGTCCATACGACTGGGTCTTACGTCTGACAAATAAGATCAAAAAACTGTCAGATCACACTCTCAGGCTCATGAAGGAGCGGCGTGAGATGATCCTGCAGTCTTCAGACGAAGCTCGGCAATACCGGCAGCTCAATAGACAGATCTCCAAATCCTTGAAGAGCGACCTCCGCCGCTTTAATACCGAGCGTATTAAAGACGCGATTGAACGGAACAAAGGCTCCAAGGTATTTGCAAGAGATCTGACTATTGGACAGAGCCAGCTCACGAAACTGAAGACCAACGATGGCAGGATCGTGTCCGCCAAACCGGAGCTTCTGAGAGAGCTCGAGAGTTTTTATGGGCAGCTGTACACGTCAACTAGTCAACCCGTCGAAAATCTAGCAAAAGACCCCAGAGCTAGATTGACCCGACACTATACCGAAGACATTCCGGATGGACGCCTGTACGAGATTAGGATGGCTTTGAAACAGCTTAAAAACAACAAGGCGCCGGGTGATGACGGAATTACGGCCGAACTTCTGAAGGCGGGTGGCAAACCAGTCCTTAAGGCCCTACAGAAGCTGTTTGATTCCGTCATACTCGAGGGGAAAACGCCACAGGCTTAATGCAGGGGTGTAGTGGTGCTCTTCTTCAAAAAGGGTGACAATGCCCGGTTGAAGAACTATAGGCCCATCTCACTTCTAAGCCATGTCTACAAGTTGTTTTCAAGAGTCATCACGAATCGTCTCGCACGCAGGTTTGACGATTTCCAGCCTCCCGAACAAGCCGGATTCCGAAAAGGCTTCAGTACCGTAGACCACATACATACGCTGCGGCAGGTTATACAGAAGACCGAAGAGTATAACCTGCATCTCTGTTTAGCGTTTGTGGACTAGGAAAGCCTTCGATTCCATCGAGATTTAGGCTGTGCTGCAGTCTCTCCAACGGTGCCAAATCGACTACCGGTACATCGAGGTGTTGAAGTGTTTGTACAAAAACGCCACCATGTCAGTCCGACTTCAGGACCAGACCTCGGAAGGTATCCTTCTGCAGCGCGGTGTGAGACAGGGAGACGTCATATCTCCGAAACTGTTTACCGGGGCATTGGAGGATATCTTTAAGGTTCTGGATTGGAGAGACGACGCTCTCGCGACGCGCGACGGCGCGCCGCTTGCTCCACTCGGCGACGACGCGCCGACATGAGCTCACGGCGACGGCGGCGCGCCGGCGCGGCGCTCATATCTAGTCCCTACACACAACTAGTCTAAGGTCGATAGTTTCCGAGATATAGCCGTTTCAATTTTGACAGCTGTCATCCGAAATGTAGATCTCATTGAGACCTATCACTTGTCCCTACACACAACTAGTCTTAGGTCGATAGTTTCCGAGATATAGCCGTTTCAATTTTGACAGCTGTCATCCGAAATGTAGATCTCATTGAGACCTATCACTTGTCCCTACACACAACTAGTCTAAGGTCGATAGTTTCCGAGATATAGCTGTTTCAATTTTGACAGCTGTCATCCGAAATGTAGATCTCATTGAGACCTATCACTTGTCCCTACACACAACTAGTCTAAGGTCGATAGTTTCCGAGATATAGCCGTTTCAATTTTGACAGCTGTCATCTGAAATGTAGATCTCATTGAGACCTATCACTTGTCCCTACACACAACTAGTCTAAGGTCGATAGTTTCCGAGATATAGCCGTTTCAATTTTGACAGCTGTCATCCGAAATGTAGATCTCATTGAGACCTATCAATTGTCCCTACACACAACTAGTCTAAGGTCGATAGTTTCCGAGATATAGCTGTTTCAATTTTGACAGCTGTCATCATTATTATTATTATTAATTATTATTATTAATTATATTATTATTATTAATAATTTTATTATTATTATTATTATTAATTATATTATTATTAATAATAATTATTATTATTATTAAGCGCCCTGCGCTGCCTAAACGAAACAGTAGGCCCAGGCATACATTTTCGCCGCGCCGTAGAGAGGGGATAGCTGTCTACTCTCCATCCGTCTTACGCTTTTTCGATCAGGGTCACGTGGTCACGTGTCCTGACGCGAGTTTAAGATTTTATACCCATCACAGAACAATTTCCCAAAGTGCTCAACGCCGCTAAAGAAGTTTTCACTTCAAAAAAGGAAATGGAAGATGCAGGCTAGTGCGTGTAGGTTGTTTATGTGGTTAGATTCACAATACTATGAAGAAAGCCATATCTAATAAAAGTGTGAAAAAAGGTAGATAAGGAAACAGTTACGGGCGTAGGTAAGTGATAAATTACACTGCAATTTGCAAAATTGTGAAACGAAAAACATGAAAGCGTAAAAACTTACAGTTTTGTGAACCTCATCGTAACGTATTTCGGAAGGCCCTTACGGCAGTCTCCATCGTTCTGGCTTAGGATATGCCCTTTTCACATTAGTAAAATTGGGAACGAAACGAGCTCTATTTCACATTTGATTCATTTTCTCAAATACTCGCATAATGTTTTGTTGATTTGCGGTATGAAAAAGTGATTATGTAGGTTTCATAAAGCAGTGAAGTAGGTACCTACTTTTAAACAGTCTTTTAATCTAATATACTATCTATATTAATAAAAAAAGAAAAGCAAAGAAAAATATTAACATGAACTTTGCGGCACACTACCGTGCACCCAAACTATAAGTGTGGTGAGAACAGTAGGTGTTACTACGTGTCTAAACCTACATGACTGCTTAGTGCTTACCCCCATACCGAATAGCGTGAAGGAATGCATGTGTTATAGACCTCCCGACCGTTTCGGTCGGGCGGCCAATCTTAGCGGAGATTACCCATCGGCGATCAATCTTAGCAGAGATTAGTCATCCGAGACCAATCTTAGCAGAGATTAGCCATCGCAGACCAATCTTAGCAGAGATCAGCCATCGGCGACCAATCTTAGCAGAGATCAGCCATCGGCGACCAATGTTAGCAGAGATTAGTCATCGGCGCGGAAGATATTATAGTGCACAAGTGTGTGCGCGGCACAGGTGCATTGTCTGTTCCTTTACTCTCCTACGAATGGATTTGGACTTCGTACCTGTACTGTGATCTTCGAGGCGTGATGGGCGAACCCTCGCTGATCTGACCGAAGTGTGCAGACTGCCCGTTTACCTGGAACATAACAGCACGCCTGTAATTCCTGACGGGTTTAGCTTTAGGGTAGGTACTTAATATCACAACCACATTCTGCCAGCTATGTTTGAGTCCCATGTAATAGGGGGTGAGCCTGTTGTCATCAATCAAGCTCAGATTTCGTGGCTACTACCTGTGCTACTACTGAGAA
Source organism: Diarsia mendica (assembly GCA_949316265.1). Taxonomy (NCBI): domain Eukaryota; kingdom Metazoa; phylum Arthropoda; class Insecta; order Lepidoptera; family Noctuidae; genus Diarsia; species Diarsia mendica. The sequence goes on from OX438916.1 coordinate 5,545,613, forward strand.
ATTCATGATGGTAAAACTCCATTCCTCTTTGCCCGATCTGAGAATCAAATTCAATAGTCGAAGCATAAGGGCACTTGCCGTATACTCGAATTAACGTTTTACAATCAAAAGTGAGAAATCGGAAAGTGTTCTAGTACACATACTTACAACGATACCTAACCGTAAGAACAGAAAGCCATTCACACCTGGGAAACTTTTAGCTTAAGTTTTTTTTTCCAAATACAATTTTTAATGTTATAACTTTTGGCGACTTTATTATTCAATGCATCCACCAGCACAGTATATCCCGTCGGGACTGCGGGTTGTTCGAAAGAGATACCGCGTTCTCGGTACAAGGGCTAAGAAGGAACATGGGTGGTTTTTAGTCAGTAGAAGTCTGGCACTCCCTACCGCTCTGCCAACAGGAGGAGGAGTCATTTGATGATTTCGCACGCCCAAAAAAAAAGCACAGTATTTAGAGTGCGTTACATTGAGCGTTAAAACTATGATGTGTCAGACAAACAAAGTCAAGCAATATTTTTTTAAGAATATCTATAAAGAGGCAGACCCAAGAAACGTTGGCGTGACGATCTAGACTCGTTCGTGACTGATTGGCCAGAGAAGGCACACTATCGTTCGTGACTGATTGGCCAGAGAAGACACAACACCGAGAGCTGCAAAGAAATGGGGGAGGCCTTTGTCCAGCAGTGGGAGACAAAAGGCTAAAAGAAAAAAAAACTATAAAGATGTCCATACCAAGCTCCTTACCCGGCAGGTGTCGAGTCTCTTCCGCGGCGGGTCGGGTGGCAGCGCGGGCGCAGCGGGTCGAGGTTCGTCGTCCCGCGCTGGTCTCCGTCTCTTGCGCTCCAGTAGTAGGAAGTAGATTACTTTTTCTGTGTTGTGACTGTGGGAGGACAATTGATTAGTTAAATTGAGTGTAGTTGTGATAGAATGTTCTGAAGTTTCTTCTATTTTTTTTAGGAAATGATTTTGTGTAGTAAATGTTGATAAATTTTAAATCTGTTATACCTATACTAATATTATAAAGTTACCTCTCAGACCTCAGAGGAGGTGGCGAGATGACTTGGATGGCTTCCTAGAGAATTGGAAACTAAGCATTCTACTGATTCTACAGCCTGTGTCAGAAAGGCGGTGCGCCTACAGAAATATTAATAGCAATCACACACATGTTGACCGCATAGAAAGGCCACATAAAGACAGGCTCATAATGACAATCCCCTGTGACTTCCAGGCTGCTAGCCCATCTTATGTAGTCTTGTAAGAAAAGTGTGGTCATATTGGGTGTGATTCAGACGTCCATCAGACTAGAACTTCCTACATATTTTTATTAAAAACAAAGCACTCACTGTGGACTCAATAGCTCCTGTATAAGCTTCTCCCTCTGTTTAAAGCAGCCCAAGCTACAGATGGCCTGCAGTACGTCAGGGTCAATGGCCTCTGCAGACGGTAGCACCCTGGTCTGGACCACCTCCATCATGGGGAGTTCCTGTTCCAGCTCTCCACGTCCGCCCGCTGTCACCCAGGGATGTCGGGTGATTTCTGCTAGCTGTGGATGAGGAAATTGGGTTGATTTTGGTAAGTGAGTTAGATATGAAAATTTAATTAAAAAATAAAATAAAATCAAATGACAATTCGTTGTTTGCCATCCTCCCCTTTATACGTCAACGCTGGTGATAAAGGGAGCGATGGCACTACTCTCTCATTTTCCATCTGATGCTTCGAAAGAAGAGGCCTATAGGATGGGAACATGTCGATCGATGTTGATCTATTACTTTCACAGAACAGGCTTAAGGTGGATGTTCCAGGGTACCTTTCAAGGTAACAGGTAACTTTCAAGAATGACTTTTTGATGAAATACTCATTCTTGACAGTTACATGAACTCGGAGGGTTGTAATGATGATTTTGATGATTATAATTCTGAAACTGCATACGTCTTACACCCGCGAATCATAGTTTCACTAACATACAACCATACAACCTAGAACTGGCCTGCAAATCGCTAAAACGTAAGATAATTTGAATTTCGCGGGCTACCCTGGAACATCAACCTTATCGTGCTTTCTGAAGCATGGAGGTTTCATACCGCCAACTTTCAAACTCAAAGCTGCTATTGAGATAACGTTATGGAAAAACCCAATAATTATCACTTCACCCTAACCTGTGAATCGAACCGAAGACCCCACCCACACTTATTCGCGCATGCGACAATAAAACAAATTAATAAAGTAAAGTCCATTTCACGAAAGAAGTCCCGCGGACAGATGGGGAGATATGGAGAGAGAGAGAGAGAGAGAGATAGCAACATTATGTCGCGCGAATACATCGCTGCGTAGTGCGGGACTTCTTTCGTGAAATGGACTTTAAGTAGGTATTTAATTAAATTTCTTCATCTTACCGTCATCCGTTTCTCAGGGTTGACTTCTATCATCCCTCGCAGAAGTTGTTGGCAGTCGGGAGGAACGAAATGTGGTACATGGAATACACCACGCTTTACCTGAAAACATAAGTGAACAGAACGTCATTAATATTAAATCTAACTTGGCTAGCACACTGCCGTGTATCCAAATTTAAAAAAGAACGAAATAGTCATCCTTGATGTTTATTTTTTTTTGGTACATAAAAATAGTTTTTGAGCGTAAAACAACAAAAAATCATACAGCAGCCAACTTTTTTCTTCAGTTTTTCTTGCCCAACCATTTTTATTGTATCGTGGGTGCATTTGCAATTATTTAGAGCCACATACACAAACAACCAGACCCGGAACAATTACTGGCTATACAAAAATTTGTTCCTTAGGGGAATCGAACCCACAATACAGCAGCCAATCGCTCAGCCAATGCGCCAACCATAACAACTAAAATAATGGTCAATTGTAGTTCATATGGATTCTAGAATAAAATTATAATGAAAAAATCAAACCTTTTCAAGTAATTGACGTAAATTATCATCATCGAAGGGTAACGCTCCGACCAGCAGTGCGTATAAGATCACCCCACACGACCAAACATCTGCTCGACGACCGTCGTACTTTTCTCCCTGTAAGTAAAAAAAAATATTTTTAGTAAATATTTTTTATCTGTAGTTACTGTAAAAGGTACTGAGAACGAGAATACTTCAAAGTAACAAGAAAACTATTAATAGTTCTGCATGGTGATCATAATCGGAACTAACCAAAAGATCCTTGGAGCACTGTAAAGTAAACTGTGAGTAAAGACTAAAGGTACCGAAATGTCATTTTAGTTCCCGCCATATTTCTTACCTGTTGAGTTTTGTAATTTACATTATTTGCAGATGACCAGACGGTCCAGACAGCAACAAATAAAATATAATTGATAAATAAACCACAGAAATAAACAAATAATATTAAAAAAAAACTACTTTGCCAAAAATTGTTACGTGGAACAGAGTATTAAAAGACGTGAACATTTTTCATAAGTTGGCAGCATTGAAAGTTTGGTGTGGCCACTTCAATGATGACTGCCTCTAACTGGGGTAATCAATATTTTATTAAGTACAATATAAGTACGTTAAAAAAATACAATGTTAATGTTATTGCTGATATAGAATATCCTGGATGACGTTATTTTGATCTATTATTAATTATGAAGAAAGTAGATTTTTTGATCTATTTTTACCTGTTCTGTTAGTCTGTTACTTTGCATGTATAACGAAATATGATAGTTCAACCAACAACACTTTAATCTCATTTCACTACTTGACCATTCGATTCTATTTTTCATAAAACTAGAAAAGAAAAATATTAAATCATAATATTCTGCCAAGGACGTTTTTTTTGTTATTTTTAGGGAAATTTCATTTTGTGAACAACAGCACTCTCAATATGTCAAACCAACTTTCAACGACCGAGTATTATCCAACCAAATGCGGCAGATACCAACTGTCAGCCGTTACATGAAACAACAACATACAAGTCCTACATGTTAGAAAGAGATCACGTACCTCGCATTTCAATAATTGATGTTTGTAACATATTGATAATTCATGAACGACCGTTGCTTTGATTTCATCAATCCGTTGAAAATATATTTTGTGATAGTGAATGTGATATAAAAATACGTTCAAAATGAAGTCCGCTAAATCGAAACAAAGATTAAACGACATGCGAACGCCAGCTCGGAGTAAACAAAATCTAGTTGGGGAGAGAGATCCGGTACAAGTATATTGTCGACTGCGACCTATGCAAAGGGACTCTGATTCACCATGTATGAAGATAATATCGCCTACTATGGTGCTCCTGACGCCTCCTGCGACTGCTATAAGCTATAGAAACGAGAATGCCAAGACTATGAAGTACACTTTCAAAGAAGTATTCCCGCCCGAAACGAACCAACAAGAAGTGTTCGACAAAGTCGCTTTACCGATCGTCGAAGGCCTAATCAAAGGTAAAAATGGCTTATTATTTACTTATGGTGTCACAGGCAGTGGCAAAACATTCACAATGACCGGTGAACCGCAAAATTGCGGCATTTTACCTCGATGTTTGAATATTATCTTCAAAACTATAAACGACTTTCAAGCCCACAAATACATCTTCAAACCGGACAAAATGAACATGTTCGATATTCAAAATGAGGCGGAAGCCATGTTGGAACGGCAACAAGAACTCCACAAATTCAAAAGTGGAAGGAAAAACCATTCTAATCCTGATTTAGCTATGTCATCATCAGATGTAACTAAAATTGAGGGTATAAATGAAGATAATCAATATGCTGTCTTTGTAACCTATGTGGAAATTTATAACAACAGTGTATTTGATTTACTTGAAGACGGGCCTCCGATAAGTAGAAACTTGCCTGTGAAAATCATCCGTGAAGACGCAGCTCATAACATGTATGTTCATGGTGTAACAGAAGTAGAAATAAAGTCTGCTGAGGAAGCTTTTGAAGCATTCTATTTGGGTTTGAAACGTAAACGAATGGCCCACACTTCATTGAATGCAGAATCAAGCAGAAGCCACTCTGTATTCACAATCCGTTTGGTGCAGGCACCCGTAGATGAAATGGGAGAAGCTGTGATCCAAAACAAGAAGTTTCTTAACATAAGTCAACTTAGCTTGGTTGATTTAGCTGGCAGTGAGCGCACAAACAGAACCAAGAACACTGGCCAACGTCTAAGAGAAGCCGGGAACATAAACAAGTCTCTGATGACACTCAGAACTTGTTTGGAAGCATTACGAGAGAATCAGATCAGCGGGGCAAACAATATGGTGCCCTACAGAGAGTCAAAGATCACACACTTGTTCAAGAATTTCTTTGAGGGAGAGGGCCAAGTACGCATGGTTGTGTGCGCTAACCCAAGAGCTGAAGACTATGATGAGACTCTCCAAGTGATGAGGTTTGCGGAAATGGCTGCAGAGGTTGAAGTTGCTAAGCCACAGATCATTGACATGGCTGCTAACATTGGCCTGACTTCAGGCCGTCGCAAGGCCAACAGACTATTTACGACAGCTCGAGACAATATAGTTAGACCTGAAGCCAGGGACTTAGAAATGGACTTGGGACTTGTGTACAGTCTTGGACCTGATTTCCCCAGTCTAGAACTCAACAGTTCTCAAGCAGCTCATATTATCAAAGAACTCATGGCTCATTTGGAAATGAGGATTAGTCGTCGCGAAACTCTGAAACGCAGCAAAGCTATCAAGGATGAAAGACTAAGATCTGCTCTTTTAGATCTTGAAAAGGATTCTTTAGAAATCAGAAGCGAGAATGCTTCCCTGCGAGGTCAGTTGGCAGCGTCAGAACGAAGGGTGAGAGCTTTAGAAGAACGCTTGACAGCCACAGAGAATGCATCACTCACACATCAAAGAAAACTTAACGAAATGACTGAATACACATCCAACCTGAAAAGAGAATTACAAGACAAAGAGATGATGCTTAGCCAGAACAAATTCGACAAAGAAAAGCAGAAGAAGATTCTAGAAAGGAAATACAACCACAAGATAGCAGCAGAACATGAGAAAGCAAAAGAAATAAATTGTGAGAAGGAAAGATTGAGGAATGCTATTGAAGAAAAGGAGAACAGACTGAGAATCATAGCTGAAGCACTTAACCGAGGAGATAATGATGATTTTAACCAGGGAAAGTTAGAAATGGGTGCACAAACAAGTAATAAAGGAGATGGAAACTTCACTCCAGGCTCTACACCTAGAGCTTTGCCAGCGCATCTACTCACACCATTCAGCTCTAACCCACAGACAAATCACAATCAAAGAGAGACAACTAGGGAAACTCCATCGTCTTCACGTCGTGGCGTAGCCATCGCTAACCCTAGACACCGTCGTTCCATCTCCGCAGATGGCCGAGGTTGGATCGAACATGCTCCCAACAAAATAGTCCCTATGGGCACAGTAATGAAGCCTAATATCGTCAACAGCAAAGTCATTAATAAATTGACCAGTGTTAAAGATATAGCTAACTCAAGGACGTCGAAATACTGCCTCATCTCTCAAGAGCAGGATACTGATGGGGAGTTAGAAACGAAGCTGTATAAGGGAGATGTGGTCCCTACTTGTGGTGGAGGTGCTCAAGTGATATTTAATGATGTTGAGATGCTGAAACAGTTCTCTCCTACAAGAGAGTCTCAGTCACGGTCGCATTCTAATCGTCAGTCTGGAACTAACTGTGCAAGGCATTCTGGCAAGCGTCGGGACACCAATTGCTCTCCACCGCAGACACCTTCGAATACCAGTAAAAAACAGCGAGTGGATGACGATTGACTGTAGATATTGGTAAGATGCTTCCGCCATTTTCTTTTGTCTATATACATTTGGGATTCCTGATCTAATTTACTTGTTAACATTATTGATTGATATGAAACTGACAAAAAGTTAGGTCACTTTTAGATCAGGAATTTCAGATGTATGTCTGTTTATTATTAGTTAATTAATATGATAAATTGTGTGAGATAGTTAAAAAGGTTTGTTGTTATTTTTAAGTTTCGTTAAACATGTGTAGATTTGTAAGGACCTGACTATGGGTTGATTTTCTGGTTGAAAAATAATTTTGTGTGCAAAAACTAGGCTTTACTGTGATTTCCACAATTCGATTTATAGAATTTAATTGATCACTATCAAAAAGCAAGCAGCTAGAAAAAACGGAACCTCTGATAAAACCATAGTTGGGAAAAATTAACACAAAAACATTGATTAGTTTATAAACTTCTTTACTAATGTTATTAGTGGTATGTTTAGGAGCTAAATAGTTAAGATTTGTAATTTTTTAGTTATAGATTTTTCTATTACATTTTGCATTTCTGAAACCCTAGTAGGTATTTAAGTTGGCTGACCAATTGGATTAAAATTACATTTCTAAAAAACTAATTTAGTTATTGTGAAGTTTAGGAATAAAATATAATGTATAATTTCTAGTCAGCCAATTTTTGAAGGGTTACAGAGAATTCCACAATACACGCTTATAGGGTTTGTGATTTTTTTGATATTGAAGACATTTTTGACTGTGATTCAAATAAAATTGCTCATTGTACAAGTACATACCATTTTTTTTTGTTACATTTTTAAAACTGGTTTCATTGAAAATGCTTAAAAGCCAAGACACCATGATAAGATGAAGATAAAAAATCACTAGTAAGTACATCGTACAAAGTAGCCATTCCTTATATTCTTAAGTAGTAAATTAATTACTGTCTTCAATACTATGCCATTCAAAAAACAATTAGTTTTTTTAAACATTTTCAATGAAATTAGATACGTTAAGTATTAAAATACTCGCATTATTATACAAATAGTAAATAAGCCTTTCATTCAACTTTCTTTTCTGTACCTACGTAAATTAGATCGAAAAACAATTAGCGCGTTCGTATTTTTGCAAAACAATATTGTTTAACTTATTTTTTGTTCTGGAAAACCTGATGTTTTCTAAACTGTTGTCTTTGAATTTGAAAATAAACTTTTTTATGTTAAACTAACTTTTATGTAAGTACCTATTTTTCAAAGAATTTATTATACTAAAATGTAGTATAATATACATCCCTAGGCAAATATAAGTTGTACTAATTTAGATCTGAAAATGGTAGACTAGAAAAACGCAATGTGGAACAAAACTAAAGTGGACAAAATCTCTTATTCGTAAATATTTTTTTGAAATGGTGGTACGGTCTTATTCCTCTACATATTTTTTTTGGAGTATAGGTTTGTTTCTGGTTAGTTTAATTAATAGGCTCTACTCTATAACAGCTAGGAGACTAATCACGCAATAGTCTAGTAGTCGCAAGCACGACTGCTGTTTCTGAGGTCCTGGGTTCAATTCTCTGGTCGTTCAAAGTATTTTACGGGGTTTTTCCACTAAGAATTTTTCAGTAATAATCATGGAGTCTAGATTTGTGCCCTGTTGATGGCATTAGGCTCACTCTCTATTACATGGGACCAGGCGAAATGTAAGTGTACTAACGGGTCTACCTCTGCCTTACAATTCGGGGTTTACAAGCGTGATGTGTTAGTATGATTCAAGGTTAATTTTGACTTTTAACTGCACAGCGGGTGAGTAATTAAAACACATTTAGGAAACGGAAATTGATAATCTAATTTAGGGGTGTCTCCTTCCGGTATAAAGGTCGAGTTTAATCTGACTGTTGAACCCCTGTTTTGGTAATGTCATCGTTATTAAGCATTATTTTAACTGCTTAGTTTAAATGGTGTGTCTTTGTTCTTTTGAGTGAGAGTAGTGGCTTTAATTTATTTCGTTACTACTGCTCTCAAAACGGTGTAGGAAAACATCGTGAGGAAACTGACATGTCCTAGGAACCAAAAATCAAATATATGTCTTTCTAGGTAAAAGGGTTTGGGCTGGGCGTTGATGAGTCAGTCAGTCAGGACTTCTCTTTTTATTTATATAGATCTGTCAACCCGCTCTGGGCTCGCGTTGTGAATTACAGCCCACTCCCAGTCGTGGGATCATTGGTGCTTTGTTCTTTCGATCTGGTAGTTTATTATACAGAACATCACAGATAGGCAGAGGAAACTATTAGTTCATCCACATTTCGTCAATTATAGTTTTTTTACGGAATTTCTGAGAATCAACCATGAAACTAGTGTTCTAGAAGTTTCATTTTTATATTCCATGAAAGCAAAGCCCTTACTAATATTTAGCATTTGAAATTGTCTAGTAAGATTGTACCGCCACATCCCACGCTCAATTTCAAGCCCTATTATTAACTCCACTTGATTCAATTTATGTCCACCGGTTTGCGTTCAAAAGTACTTAACTAGATGATTATGAGGATATGGGTTATATTTAATAAACTTTGGTTTAACTGTTTTGTCGACGCCATTTTGTGCGTCCATTGTAAACTTTCCCGCCAAGTTTTTGGCGCGGAATCGTATTAAAATACTTTTCCATTGATTTGTGTGTTTTATTTTTTGTTGTGTTTTTAAAGGTTTAATAATGTTCTGCATCATTCAGTGAATTTGATTTATGCTAAAAATATAAATATCAGACGCAAATACTTGAACAACAGCTTTATAAAACATATGGAATGAGCGTGCCTATAAAATTTTAGTTTCCCTCGATTTTCCAGGGATTCCAATAACAGATCCTGACATGGTGACAATAGGACCACCTCGGAAGTATACCCTTTCGAATAAAAGAATAATTTTGAAAATGGATCATAAATTGACTGAGTAATCGGTGACCATACATCAAAAAAAAATACATACAGTCGAACATAGAACAAGTTCCTTTTTGGAAGTCGGTTAATTAATCAGAAAACAACATTGACGTGAAAATAATGAGATTGCTTAACATTTTAGCTGAAAAATGCATTGACTTGCTGCTAGACTAACTTCGAATTAATATTGCCATCAGTTTGTCTATAAGTCTCGTTCAATAAACGCCCAGTAGGTGGGTAATTGAATTACATTGATAAGTACAGGAAACAGACACTTCATTGTTGAGTAATGTAACGGTCAATAACAGCCGCATTGTTGGCTTTAGGGAGAACCATGATGGATGATTCAGACACGGCTGCTAGTTGTTCGAAAGAGATACCGCGGCCTCGACACAAATGGCTAAGAAGGAACATGGGTGGATTTTAGTCAGTAGAAAATTGAAACTCCCTAACAAAAGACACGGCGTGATATTTTGACAGCTTCATTCATCGCTACTATTGAGCACGAGGACCTGGGTCAATTTTAATAGATTTCAAGGCATAGATATTTCCATTATCTAAGTACAGCCTGTCTATAAAGTCATGAAAATAAATGAGGGCGCTGCGGTCGTGCAGACTCGTGCACATAGCAACCCTGTATAGTATGACTAAAATGGTTTTGATACTAGCACATTATTTTGTACTAGAAGCAAACCTGGTTTTAATTAAAATCTGTTATCTTATTTATAAAAAATACAGAAACCATAAACAAAGATGCGACCTTCATTATAAATTATAATACCAGCCTATTACTGTACCACTGCTGGGCAAAGGCCTCTTCTCAACAGAGACGGCACGAGCACTGATCACCACGCATGCTCAAGACGGGTTGGCGATTTCAGACTTATAATAATAAAATTATAAGTCCAGATTTCCTCACGATGTTTTCCTTCCGACCTTCATTGAAATAAAAATGAGTAAATAAAAGAAAAATGTTCGTACATATTTTTTATTAATGTTATATTTTAACTTTTGTACCACTGTATGCCCATTTTCTCTTGCCCGTTTTGCTGCAATATGTTGTTCGATTAGAGCCTTTCTGTTATTTTGATCTTCTTGTAAGAAAATCCAATCGATTTCAAAATTTTACGCAGGACTTATAGGCTACATTTAAAATCCAGATCTGTTTTAGCGAAATTTTATGTTGAAGTCATCCATTTCTTTCTTAGGACGGCCGGCCTGATCTGTGTTTGCCTTCATCTACAATACGCCTCACTGTACTCTCAGATTTTCCTGAAAGAAAGATTTAAAAAAAGATGTAATATCTAACAGAAAATACATGACATAGCACTGTTTTTATTTCAAACATGTTAAAACTTATTCATATTTAAAATCACCGGTAAATTTGATTACCCAAAAGTATCAAAAGTTAACGTCGCACTACAATATGAGCTACTTACATTTACAATATAACCTATAAATGCGCAATGTAAACAATGCTTATTTTAGTCTTAAAATCGTATATTTAGTAAATTTGTGACTTCTGGTAGATAAAAAACAAACAATAACACGATTACATACCTGTTATAGCTGCTGTTCGAGTATAAATATCATCCAAATTTGATAAAATTTGGTCAGCTTGGTGTTCTAACAAACATCGCTGATATACTTTGAAATAATTTCCCGAGCTCCACTCCTATTTGTTTTCCTCATATTTAACACGTTTTTTCGAAGTTTTGTCGACGTAGATTTGAAAAACATTAAAAAATGCAAAAGATATCAAGATAAATAACAAGTTGATGACAGCCGATGACATTTGATGTACCATGATTTAGTGTTGCCTTACTTTTGAATAATGTTAGTTCCTCAAACATTAATTTCATGACTTTATAGACAAGCTGTACTACTCATACTCTTTTTGCAGTCCCGTTAATTTTGGTTAGGTACCTACCTACTTATAATCACAGCCTAGTATATCAGAGGTCTGCTTTCAGTGTTAGCGAATGCAAGGATAAATAGGTACCAGTATTTTTTTACATAGAATCACTCCAAAACTGACCTCCACAACTTGAAACTGGGTTACTGGGTAATACGATACCCATCAATAAGACTGGTTGTCAGATTTTCGGGTCACTGACTACCGGTAACGACTGTGAAAGACGTGCAGAGAGTTTACTTACTATATTTCCGATAAGACGTGAAAAGACACTAAACGTGGCGAAGGTAAACAACGTCCCGTTCATTCAAAAAAGTCCGTGAGGAATGTCGTTTGCATATTTTCGTACCGGTATCGGCGGCGAAATATCTGCGAGTGTAAGGCTAAGGTTAACTCACTCAAGGGCCTTGTTTGTTCGTAAGCCTTGCACGATTTTGGTAAAGATGAGGACCTGGGTTACATGCCCGGGTCGTACAAATTGTTATTGGGTTTTCCATCAGTTGAGGTGCCCGGTTGGGTTGATAATTATAGGGGTTGTCCTTTATTCCATGGGACTTAAAACACAACTAGCGAAAGGTGGGTAAACTTTAGGTACCTACACCTATGCCTAACCCTATAGGGATTACACGCGTGATGTCATGTTACATTGATGTCATCATCTTCTTAACCTTTTGCCAACTATGTTGGATCGGCTTCCAGTCTAACCGGATGCAGATGAATACCAGTATTTTACATGGAGTGGCTGCCTATCTGACCTCCACAAGCCATATGTTAATACTGGGTAATACGATACCCTTTGGTAAGACTGGTTGTCACACTTTCCGGTCACCGAGCGTCTGTTATTATTTAGCCACGAACTCCACTCTGGCAGCTGAGTACCAGTATTTTACCAGACCTCTAACCCAAGTTAGTAGGTACTGGGTCATACGAACGAACCCCTTGGTAAGACTGAGTCCGACTTTTGGGTCACTGCATGACATCTCGATAGGTCAACCTATGAGACTGGCATCAGCTTTACCAGACAATCCTGTGGATGCCTTGAGTGTAAGGCCTCCAGCCAGGGCATACAACCGGTACAACTTATAGAATAAGTGACTGCACCAAGGGAGGGGTACGAACTTCGGCTTAAGGTGTCACTAGGGACTATACAGCCTTCCTTTGCTGCCCCCTTTGCCCGGGATGGTTTAAAACTACTGGCTCAGTGTCGCGGTCAAGCCCGAGCAAGGGTCGGGGGCCGTGACGCGTCGTGAACAGGGAGTCAGGGACGTCGTCGCGATGACGGCATGATCTACAATGTAGTACTCACTCTAATAACTTCAGGGCAAGCGTAGTGTGGACTTCCACAAGATGTCTCTAGCAGTGACCCCGCCGGCTGAAGAGAGGCCATCCCGAAGTCGGCTATTTTGATGTTGTTCCGCTCGTCCAGGAGTAAGTTCTCGGGTTTTAGGTCGCGGTGGCTGGAAAGTGAAATAAAAACGGTTAATAAGTATTTGTAACATTTAGAAACAAACTGTTTTGGTATTACTCGGTGGCGCGGAAAACATTTGAATTAAATTGCATTTAGTTGCGCTACTCGACGCTAGATGGCAGTAGCTGTATCTCTGCTGTATGCACTGTGGGGCTACCATAATTTAATCTTATTCTAGTGTGGGAAAGCGACAGAGCTGTACAGGGTATCTAAAATGGCGACTTTAGCAGATCACAATATGAATTGCGTTAAAATTCGTAACATTTTCATAGACGCAGTTATACTATTGTGAAACTTCTATTTTACGCTTTTTAACGCAATTCATATAATGATCTGCTAAAGTGACCATTTTATACCCCCAGGTTGTCTAGCACTATCTCTTTTCCATACTGGAATATGATTAAAGCAATATCCTGCTTAGGACGTTATGGTAGGCCACCTGGATACTGGTGATACTGGGTTCATGATCTTTGTTTTAAACATGGATATAATAAGATGTTAATAATTACCATATAGAATGACTGTGGCAGAAGTCGAGCGCGGATATGATTTGTCTGAAGAACCGGCGCGCCTCTTTGGGAGTCAGTCGGCCCTTCTTCACCAGGTAGTCGAACAGTTCCCCACCGCTGACGTGTTCTAATACTAAATATCTGGAAAATAATACAATAAGGAATTAGATTTTGCTATCAAGGGAAAAATAAAAAATGGTAAAGGGTCATCAACATATTATTATAAGGTCATCGCTAACTATGTTTTAGTCTCATAATAAAGGCACATATTTTTGAGTGGGGTCCGGGCCTGCCGGGCCCAGAAAAAAAAGATAGGTACTTACAAATATTTCTTATTCTCGTAAACATCGGACAGTCCTAATACGTGTGGATGTTCTATCAATTTCATAATTGCTATTTCTCTTTCCACCTGAAATAAACAAAGGTATGATTTTAATAAAAGTAACAATAAAAAAATACTGTAAAGTCAGACATGACTTGAAAATTATAGTTCTCATTACTGCCAATAGATGGCATTAAATGAAATAAAACAGTTTTACTCTCTCATTTCTCACTACTGGTTATTAAAATAATGAAAAATATTGTTTGCTTTTTTCCACAGCATTATCTATATAAAATTATGTTATGAGTTCTTTCATAATTAAGTTAGTTTTAGCTACTCAACAACAGATGGCGCTGTTTTAAACTTGTTGCGAACGTTAAATAAAATTAAAATCGGTTTTAAGTACCTTCATCAGCACTGATTCGCTGAGTTTCTCCCTGTTGATGATCTTGATGGCCACCTTCTTGCCGGTCACGCAGTGGACACCCAATTTCACTAGACCTGAAAATGAAAGAAGCAAAATTTTGTTAAATTATATTGTACTAACGGACGTCACGCGGTTTCACCCACGTAGTTCCCGTTCCCGTGGGAATACAGGGATAAAAAGTAACCTATGTCACCCGGGGATAGTGTAGCTTCCCAACGGTGACAGAAATTCCAGTAGTTTTAAGTTTATTCGTTACACAAAAATACTATTAATTTTTTCTCTGTAAATATTAGTATAGAAAACGAGCAGATTAAGCGTGGGTCGGGCTTACGTAGTCGTCTTCTTTTTATTAATTGGTCATTAATTGAGTCCTGTAAAGTGCAGCAAGTGGGCCTATCTATGCTCAATTATAGACTTAAACATAACTGACGAAATAGAATGTAGGTACTATTTTTTAGATAGGTAAGAAAGAAAGAAATAACATTTATTGGTACAGACAGGGCATACCACAATAATAAACATACAAAAATTAAAATGAACAAATGACTTTTTTGAAATAACCTAAAACTATTTGGTACAAAAAAAAATATTTGCCCCACGGCTGCGTTCAGCATAAATGTCAGGCAACTAAGTGCTTGACGCTGGTTTTCGACTGGACCTGGTTGAGAAGTGTGTACGCCGAACCAGTTATGTGATTGTGTGTATACTAAGGTACACCTCTCCCTAACCCTTCGGAGATTATAGGCGTGATGTTACGTTATTTTCATGTAAAACTATAGCCCACAGAAGAGATAAAAGAGGTGTAGTGGATATAGAGAGTGGGAGACAAGCAGCGACACGCGTTCTAATACAAATCAGGAACTATTTCCTTTCTAACCTCTTTTTCTGTTCTGCTCTTTATAGTCATTGGTTCTGCTATAGCCAGGCATTTTCCATCATCAGACAAAATGGTACCTATCAATTTAATCAATCACCATAGATATATTCTAGATTTCTAGATATTGTCCCATGCAACGCCTACGCGTCTGTCATTTATTTTGTTGATAATATCAAGTTGCTATATAGCTAGTTTTACTGCCTAGGGGTCTGACAACTTACAGTGCCTGCTGCATTTAACATGTTTAAGTCATCACTTGTACATGATGAGCAAGCGTATTGCTTTCAGCGGGGTACAAATTCAGATCTATTTTTTCGTTTAAACAATTCTGATCTTTATTTTCTGTATCACAGCCTTTATGTTGATAATCTGTTCCGTGTGTCCGTGCTATTCAAAATCGAACACATTCTGATCGAATGCGTCCTAAGCACTACATAAGTAAATAATTATAATAATTTTCTTTCACACGATGCACGCTGCATTAAAAATAATTACAATTTACGTTTAGACTTAGTGCGAACTGGGCGATCAGTTTCGATATTTCCTGTTTCGGTATTTGCTACTCACATAGAGTGGTTAATACCATTCCCAGAAACTTCTTAGCGATGTTCCAGAAGAATTATTTTCATATAGAATCTGGCAATATATGGTCCTACTTCATGACATTGAATATTAATACCAGTAGTCACTTTCTTTGGAGCATTCCTGTGAGCGAAGACACACACTTTAAAAATACTGTTACGGGCACGGCTTATCAGCCAGTGCCACATGAAGGAAGATGTTACTGTGTTTAGGGTGTCTTGCATCGAAAACCATTTTGGTTCTTTCACTAGAGCTCTCCAGCGCTCTGCGAGTTTCTAGTAGCTCTATGCCTGCCAGTGGACACAGCATCTGTACCAGGGTCGGTTTAGGCAGCCAGTGATTGTCTGGCACGTTTCATTCAGAGCTGTATCCCCTAACTTTACATGGGCTGAGCGACTCCACATGGGGCACGCAAATTGACCCGCAGAGAAAGATAGCGCCAGCCCAGTAGTCCGCATGACAGCAGGCGAATTTACGATACGACTGTTTCATCATTTCTGCTCATAACATTAACATCACGCCTATAATCCCCTAAGGGTTAGGCAGAGTTGTATATAATAATACGAGTAGTAAACCCAAATAACTTCAGTTACGCGTTTCGGTTCCATTTTATAGGGGCAAGTCTATCGCCATCCAGTCACAAATCCAGTCTCCGTGGCTGCTATTGAGAAATTTCAGATGGAAAACCCGATAACACTTTGTCCGACCCTGGAATTTAACCCATGCCCTCATACTCAGCAGTGGCGCTTGCGACCAGTGGAATTAACGAGGCAGTCATTTCTGCTCAATAAATGTATTATCAGCTCTGGTAAGAAAGGAGGTGTCTCTTGATGTGACGAGAAACAGAGAAGTATGAAAGAAGAAGACATGTTGCGCCGACCCCAAATGAATTGGGTTATGAGCCAGAGAATGATGGTGTATTGTATTATCAGCTCTATAAACATCCATTTTAGTTACAAAAACCAAAGGCAATTTTGTAGATAAACACCACCATTCATACGGTATCCTCGGAAAGTGTAACAAGTGGCGAAAGTCAACAATAATGCAGTCTGCTGCAAATGGGTGAGTGGAAAAAAACACTTTTTTACCTACTAGCTTTTGACTACGTCTTTGCTCGCGTTTTAGGTCGAAATCGTGGATAATGTAGCTACAGATTAGTGAAAGATTTTTGGGAATCGGATCAGTAGTTTCGAAGATTAAACCCTCCATCCAAACCTTCAAAAACTTACTTCGAAAACTGCGATCTACCTAAGAAGATACTTCAGCCAGGTGTTCAGGACGGAAGTGGTGCCTGATTTCCGAAAGACATTTCATCGAAAGTGTTTTCTACTACATTACATAATATTATGTCATATCTTCGAAGATCTAAGCAAAATCGGTCTCGAGGAGCTCGTCACTAAAAATAACAGCTACAATTAACATAAAATTACGCCTATTTACCCCGAATAGCTACGCAGAGGTGTACCCCACAGCCACCGTGTCTCGGTCCCGTCTAGAGTAGAGTAGAGTAGAGTATAGGGACTCCGTTTTCCGCACTTAGACTCTTGATCGGTCCGTTGTGCGTAGGTGTCCTGGCTAAGATAGCCAGCCTAGCTCCGCCCAGAAGCACAGAAGTTTCCTGGGAGCTTCACAGGCTTCGCGGAGCGACCTCACCGTTCCGAGGATTTGTCTGCGTTGAGTAGCCACGACCTCGCATTCCAGGATGACGTGGGCGGCTGATTCTTCAGCATCAAAGCAGCCCCTGCAGAGTGGGCTGTCCGTGGCGCCTATGGTCGGTCCCGTCTAATATAAAGGCGGGACCGAGACCACGGTGGCTACTAGCAAGTTTCTGATGAAAAAACTCAACAGTCATTCAGACCTCATGTTCAGTTCCTCATGTCACGTTTATGACCACCAGACCAACGATGTCCCACCCATGTAATAGTCGCCCTCGCCAAGCCTATTACCTATTACTTCTTCTTTTATATATGACGATGATACATTCATGATACATTTTCTTTTCAGGATCCTACTTCTACTGGTCCTAGACATGGTGATCAGTTCGTCGACCATCATGTATCAGCAGGCTGCCATACAAGCGGTTCCACCCAGCGTTTCCCTCTCTCCAATACGTGATAAGCAGAATTCTGGCAATTTTATTAATATGAGTGAGTATTTTGCTACTGTTTTTTTTTTTTTGTGGAGGGTGGAAAACTATCAAATGACGTCTCCTGCTCTGGGTGGAGTGGAAGGGAGTGTCAGACTTCTACTGACTAAAACTACTCTTGTTTCTTCTTAGCCCTTTATGTCCAGGGCCACGGTATCTTTCGAAAAACCCGCAACCCCAGACAACTCGCAGCCCCGAAGTAAATTCTACCTACAACGATGTTTTGGCACGAATGAAGACACTGTTGGGAAACATTTTTGTGAAATTCGTTTTAGAAATTGTATTGGAAAAGCGAGATGGCAGCTTAGGTTCCGAATAGCTAAGCAACAAGAAAACCATGTAGCCCTGTAAATATTCGAACCATCCGTCGTAGGTTTTTTTATTTATTTATTACTAGCGGGTACGTCACGCGGAGTTCCAGTTTCCGTGGGAAAACAGGGATAAAAAGTAGCCTATGTCACCCGGGGATAGCGTAGCTTCCCAACGGTGGTTAAATATTCAAATCGGTCCAGTAGTTTTTAAGTTTAAGTATTCGTTACATATGTACAAAAACGAAACCGACTTCAAAAAAAAAACATGAAAAAGTGAAAAATAAACTTTAGAAGAAAAATCAGTTTCTGAAGTCGGTGACTTTTGTTTGTTTGATTTCATTTTTTTGCCACCGACTTCAGAAACTGATTTTTCTCATTCATTTCATTAATTTTTCACTTTTTCGTGTTTTTTTTTTGAAGTCGTTTTTATTTTTTGTTAAAAAGTTTTTATTTTTCACTTTTTAGTGGTTCACATGTAAGTTCACATGTTCATGAGTCATAATGTGGACAATGTAGTTTTATTTTTGAGTTTTGTTGATTTTTCAAAAACCGCTAGTCCGATTTCGATAAAAAAAATATGGGACCATTTGGAAAGTACGCCCTTTCCAACAAAAAAAGAATTTTTCAAATCGGTTCGCAAGTGACGGAGTTATGCCCGAACAAACATAAAAAAAAAACATTCGAATTGAGAACCTCCTTCTTTTTTAGAAGTCGGTTAAAAATAGAAACCTTTCGACTTTTTAATAAAGATCCTAACAAATGTAAAACCACAACATCCAGATTCCCGAAAAATAAATCAACTCAAGCCGCAAACAAATTAATTGACACCGGTGATTGGTTCAAATTAATTATCACCAGCCAATCGAATCACTTGACCTACGTATTGCGTTTAATTTTGTAGCGTTATTTAAAGGGGTTTATGAAGTCCCGTCGGGGCTGCGGGTTGTTCGAAAAAGATACCGCGGACTCGGCACAAGGGTTAAGAAGGAACATGGGTGGTTTTTAGTCAGTAGAAGTCTGACACTCCCTTCTGCTCTGCCTAAGAGCGGGGGGGGGGGGGAGGGTTATTTCATAATTTTCCACCCAGGAGTTTGTTTGGTGCTGTTTCCTTACTACCTACAACGATTCGACTGTCAGTTAGAATTGCAACTTTCAATTTACAAAGCAACTTCAAACATCATACCGCAACAATACGATGAAAACGCCACATTCTCAACAGAAAACGATTTCAAAAGGCTGAAAACTGTTCCCAGCCTCTATTTCCTGAGGCCTTGTCAACTGTCAACGTTTCCGCCATTTTAAATATTCGGGTCACATCGAAGCACTATTGGAAATTCAAACGGTTCGAAAATGGAATGTTTGTTCGCGGATTTTTACGTTTGTTCGCGAAAACAGTTCGAATGCGGAATGGTAATGGATGATCGCTTGTGTTTTTTGCAAATTGGTTTGCGTACAGTGGCGATTAATGGATGCATTGTTTTAACAAACGTTGCTCAAAAATGTAAGTATCATTGTTTCCCTGTATGGGCTGTATGGGTACATGAATGAGGATGGACTGTGTGAAGGATGGTATGGCTGGAAACTGTACTGAAATGTGTCAAAAAAATATAAACAGGGGTCTCAAACATTCGGATCATTTGAATAACAAAAAGTAGGTACTTACACGTAAAGCTGGGAGGGGGAAGGAGAGTTGGCCTTAAACCTCACGACATGTCACCAGAGGAGAGTAGGAATAAAGGTGGCCTACAAACGTGTTTAAAGGATGGCCCCAAGGCATACGATAAGAGAGGCTGAGAGGCCAAGTCTAACGGGAAAGACGACCAGTGAGGAACTATATTTTTCGATGGTCCACGATGCATCGTTCAATGTATAATTTATCCTTATCCATATTATTCAATACGAAGAGTACCCGAACGGAAACATAGAACTAAAACTCCAACACAGTTAATACTAACAAATATACCCCATCCGCTTTCATTAAAACTTAACAAATGCGTCTACCAGTGGTTGAATTTCAAGCTATTCCAAGCTACATTGAAAATTATTACACAACCAGGCGGTCTGCGCTTGGAAAGCTGCCCGTTTTATAAGCAAAGAGAGCCAATCAGTTTTAATAACTGCTGCACTTAATATCACAATATAATTAATATGATAGCCTTCATTAACGAAGCCTGACAAACGTCAGGAAATATTTGCAGGTCTTCAGGAGTTTATTTTGCTTGGGAAAAGGTGAAGTTTAATAAATGTGCTCGATGGAACTTTCTACTGACATTCATTTAGTGAATTCTGAATTGATCCCACTCAGGTCATGGAGATGAATACAGTCTACTTAATTTAAGTAACTTAATTTAATGCACATACATTAAGTGTATCCTCAATTCAAATCTCACTTTCGAGATAAGGTTTGCTGTAAGAAAACCCAATTCTGGGTTAAGCTCGCCTTTGTACATAAGCTTTGTAATTTATGTTTATTTTTGTTATTTTATGTGTGCAATAAAGAATAAGAATAAGAATAAGAATGAATAAAATGCCTTCAAACAAACACGGATTTGTGGTGCTTAATTAAGGCGCATGCTCCTTGCAAATCCGTGCGCGATTGGAGGACGCGTACTCTGAATTGAACACGAGTTTGTAAAGGCAGTTAGCGCGACAAACCCGTGCGTGTTTCAAGGCAGTACTGCCTCACAGTGAACACGGATATGGAAATACGCGTCCCGGCTGCCATTTGTAAATCTTTGATAGTCGTTTCTTTGGTAGTCAGTGGCCCGAAAGTCAGATAACATAATCTTACCAAGAGGTAGACCCAAAAGTTGATCGGTAAATAATGCCTTGTCGCATTAAGTCTGCCTATGAACCCCTCTTGTACATCATCAACTACATATTAATGTTCCCACTACTGGGACACAGGCCTCCTATCTTTGAGAAGGAATGGGCTATTATCTACCACGCGGGCCCAATGCGGATTGGTATACATCACATGTCTTCGAATTTTTTGGTTCTAAGACATGCCGGTTTCCTCACGATGTTTTCCTTCACCGTTTTTACCCGACTACGGCGAAGCCAAAAGGAAGGGTAATGATTTTGGCAGTCTATGTATGTAGGTATGTATGTATGTTCCACCGTAGAGCGCCTCAAATACTGATCGGATTTTAATAAATGAGGTGTCAATAGATTCGTAAGAATATCCCGGGTGACATAGGCTAGGTATATAAATTTTATAAATTCTTTTTATGACGGAATTTAAATGTCAAAAACTTACTTCAAAAATATTAAATATAGATAGGTAATCATAACATGTTTGGTATCAAATGAAAGGTCTTGGAGAGCAAAAACCAATATTTTATTCGTAGTCGGGTTTTAGATTTTTAAACTTGTACTTGTTGAGAGCAGCGGTGATGAAATAAATTACAATGACATGTACAATTGTACATGAAGTATAAATAAATAAATACATATTATCTATTTCAGATGCTTTTTTGACCAGCTCCTTACTGCAAGCTTTGGTGGAAGAATCGGAGAACAAGAAACGTGTTCAGAGATACAGAGCGGTCACGACAAGTTAATAAATGAATAGACATGCACTTCAATGGTCTTTTATTTTTATAACATCGTAAAATCCCCAAAGGCCCACCGAATCCAATATTTCTCCAGATATAATATGGTAAGGCGAGCTTATTGCCATCAACAGGGAATAAAACCACTGAGGAATTCGTTACTTCACGCCTGAAATCCTCGAAGGGTAAGGCAACGGTGTACCTACATACATGACGACGGTAGCTCAACTATTTCGGGTTCATCTTTGTCAGAGTCCAAGTACAGCATGGCGGAGGTACGAAATAATAGTCTCAACACTGCTTACAACTGCCTATTTATTCACTTCCGATAACAAATTAACAAAATCTCAAACGATCAAGCTGATGGAAATGGATTAAAGTACGGAAACGCGGTCAGTTCGATACAGGCGGGCAGAAGAACCGTTCGCACTCGTGTCTCACCAAAAAGTAACGTCCCTCAAGTCAAATGCGTCTAACGTCAACGTCAACCGACCACTCACAACTGACATTTGACATATGACAACTGACAGCTGTCATCTGTCAACCGAAAACTGACAAACCAGACCTGCCACGCTCTGCATCGACCTCACCCAAGCTCACTGCTTGACGTTTCCGACTTTAACGATGATAGATCCGAAAAACGATGATAGATGGCGTTATTCTAAATTGTCAACTCTAAATATTGTGCCTCGGTGTTGAATCTGCGACACGGCCATCTTGACATTTCACACGTCCTCGTGTGAGGTATCTGCAACAAGAATTCACGGAAAGTAAATCGTCCCTTACTCGGCCTCCCTGACCAAGACTTCGGAGTATTAACACACACACACAATTCAAAACAAAATTTTGTTCTGATCCATAATCTCATCAAATCTCAAAGAAAATCTCAACATTGAAATCAACATTCTTCAAGAATCATCAACTTTCGACCAAATCTAGTATCCGATCAAATCCAGTATGCAATGCTCTGCTCGGTACCATACAACACACACAGCTTCCAACAGGCAAGGCAACCATGGTACCTCCATTCGGTACCCAACCTCAACACATCTCATTGCCTCCATCCGGCAACCATGGGACCTCCATCCGGTACCCAACATCAACTCAACTCAACACATTGCCTTTATTTAGCACCTTTAGCTACATTGCCATGCTGAACGTTGGTCACAGCCCTCAAGTAAACACTTACACGCGTGCAGCAACGAACAGCATTGCAATGTATGCAATCTGAATCACTTGCATACTACATTTGCATCTTTTACCTCTCACTTAAGGTCTGACCCCTTCATCATCACCCGATCTCGTTTTGTCAGTGTCTATCGTGTCAAAGTCAAATTTACAGTCAGCAATTGCGTCACATGCCTCAATTGACCGTATTTTCTCAAATCGTATCTCATTTGATGACATTATGAACCGAAACTAATCTCAAATAATTGTCGGGTAAAACGTGAAATAGAATTTCTAAAACATGAGCTAAAACAATTCAATCGGTCTCAACAGAAGTCAAAATTTGTACAGTTGGCCTTACAGAAGTCTGCTCAATACCAGTCGTTCGGCCATTCCTGGCCCAAGTGGGTGGGGAATAAAAGGTATTCTGATCAAAATCATTACAGGTTCTAACGAAAATCAAAACATACTCTTTCTCTCAAAGCTGACATGTCGAACAATACCCATACTCATTCAAATAATAGGAAACTCATTAAAATATTGCAGTGCTCATACTCTGACTTCCATCCGGTCATCATCATCACACTTATAGCCTCCATCCGGCCATAAGCATCAAAACAATCGACCTCCATCCGGTCTTCATCATCACACTTATAACCTCCATCCGGTTATAAGCATCAAACCAATCGACCTCCATCCGGACATCAACACGTAACCTCCATCTGGTTACATACACAACAGGCAACCTCTGTCCGGTCACCTTCACATGTAACCTCCATCCGGTTACATACACAACAGGCAACCTCTATCCGGTCACCTCCACATGTAACCTCCATCCGGTTACATGCACAACACCATCAAGATAATCATTTCGAGCCTTTACCAAAATAATTTTTAAAGTAGGGTTGTTCAACATGTTACTTTATTTTTCCTGTAACGATACAGGTTATAAGAAAACTCTTACTATGCTAGGTACTTTAAATGTTAAGTTGACCACTTAGTATTCAACTAGTCTTGTTGTAATATGGGATCTAGAAATAACTAGTAAACAAAGATGAATATGCTGTCAATAGATTAATTAATTGGGAACGAAATTCTAACGGAACATCTGTATCAACTGTATTGAAATCAATTTGAATATTAGAAGCATTCTTGAGCTTATTTGAAATATCACATAACCTAACAACCTTTTCACGACACAAAAACAACACTATCACACGTCTAACTAACGTTAAATCCTTGTTGTAAAATCTCAACGCCAATTAAAATATCTTTTTTTTTAAAACAACTATCCGGTACAACATGAAATAAAATCTCTAATAGTAAATCGATAATCATAACCTCAGTAAATAATTGTGAAGTACAAACTATCATGACCTATCCCGGGTCAATTTACAATGTTATTTACACGCTTGCCACTGAACTGTAACTAGGGCTTGCAATATCCGTTCATTTTTACTATCCGGATAATACGGATTTTAATATTTTACTATCCGGAGTATCCGGATAGTACGGATAATACGGATATTTTTTAGTTTTTATTTGAAATAAAAGTAATAAGCTTTTGTAACACGTATTAAATCAGTCGCTCATACAAAATAACAGAAATAATAACCTATACCTTGAAAAAAGAAAGAAAATTGTGTTTATTTGGTAAAAATACCTTAAAAATTAACAAAATAAATTTAAAATAATTATACTAATAATGCCAAAACAACCAACAATGCCACACAATTATTGTCTGAATATCGTGATAAATCTGGTCATTAATGTGTATCAGGTAATTTACGTTACTACTAGTACTATGCAGGCCTTACGTTTCATAATTTAATATAGCCTTTACAAACTGATCTGTTGCTACTAAAGAGTATCGGTAGTTCGGTGCTATATTTCAACCGAACTCTCTTTGTAGTCGTGTTCTTCATTACTGAAGGTCGTGTCCCTGATGAAAGTCCTTCATAGTTCGTACAATATGTCTCCATTTCTCTCGATGTTCGGCTTTCCTTAGAGCAGTTGTAACAGAGAGTCCAGTGAGTGCAGTAACTTGGTCACACCAACGGTTAGGTGATCGGCCGCGGGGTCTCTTTATTCGATCTTGCCCACTACGATTAATTTGTCTAGGTCATCTGGTTGGCGACGGGCAATGTGACCAAAATACCCAAGAATACGCTGGAAGCACATCGTTGATAGTCTAGTTTTTATGTGGAGCCGAGCGAGTATAGACTTATTTGTTATTTTCGCGGTCCATGGTATGTGGAGCATTCTTCTCCAACACCACATCTCAAAGGCGTCAATTTTTTCCCGGTCTTTTGCTCTAATAGTCCATGTCTCTGATGCGTATAGGAATATTGAGAAAACCAATGTCCGGACTATTCTCACCTTGGTAACATTGGAAACTTTCCGATTTTGCCAGATGCGAGTTAATTTGCTCATAGCATTTTTGGACATCTGTGTCCTTCTTCTGATTTCCTGTTCACATCCTCCTTGATTAGACAGTAAAGCTCCCAGGTAAACAAAGTCACTGACAAATTCGAGATCCGAGAGTTCTCCAGTTTTTGAAAATTTACCAGTCTATCAATCACCATTACTTTGGTTTTCGATTTGTTGACAGTGAGTCCAACCAGTTCACTCTCATACTCCATTCTACGGAAAAGGTCAGCAAGTTCTGCCTGCCTCAGTTGACGCAAAAAGAGTAGTGTCGTCCGCGTATCTCAGGTTATTGATCTTTACGCCACCGACAGAAATGCCTCCCTCCCATCTTTTCGGATAATGTATTCGCCATAAATGTTGAAGAGGATTGGTGACCGAACTACTGCTGCTGAAAAGTTGCACTAGTTCGGTCAAACGGACTAACAACCGGACTACTGCTACTAGAGGGTTTATTACATTTAGTACACCAATAGCCATTAACACTTAGTTAAGTAATCCTTTTACTCGGTCTTCTCACAGAACCACAAACATTTAACATTATCGTCTTCCATTCATTAGCAAACAAGTCCAGTCCAGGGTTGGTCTCCACGAGCGCATTGAGCATCGTAAGCATCTTCTTCTTCTTAGCGTGTCGATGGCAATCTAAATTGTGTCAGTTCAGAGTTAGGCCACTAGTTTAGCACTTTCGGTGGCGTCCATAAGTACCTGTATTAAATAATCAGCAGGGCACGATATCAAGTGACCCATAGTTTGAGGAACAGCACCACATTTACACTTCAGTGCAGAATCATTTAATGCTATTTTTTTTGCTGCGACCAACCTGGGTGTGAAGTCTGTTTTAAGACTTCCAGGTCAGGATAATATCCAAACACACGTTTGTACAGATAACAGAAAAAAATCTTTTGCACCTTTTTCAGCTTAGGTGTATACCTCGTGAGGATTCCATATCACGAGCTTGCATCGTTTCGAGCTTGCATCGAACTAATGCAATAGTTATGTACTTTATTTACACAGATGACAGCTTTTCAATTAATATTTAAAGGAGAAATACAACTATCCGTAAAATCCGAAAAATCCGGATAGTAGTGCGAATAAAATCCGGATTTGAAAATGTTCGGATATCCGGATAATACGGATATCCGGATATCCGGATTGCAAGCCCTAACTGTAACGAAACATTTTTGATCAGAGAGCATTCGGCACCAGAATCATAGTAAAATGGATACGACTCACCAGGTATTCATCAGCACACCGCTGGGATTGCTCACATAGCAAACTTCAACAAGTCGCTCGCTATTTGCCTCTGCTGCAGGCTGCAGGCACTGCTTGGTCAGCCTGCCGCGCCGCCGCGCTGCCAACCACGCGCCGCCAAGCCGCGTCCCGCCGCCGCGCCGCCGGCGCCGCTTCCGTAGTAAATTCTCAACGCATCGTGACGTCATCGCACCATTCTTCGTATTTTCTTCAGCTCGAGTGAATCCCGGTTCTGATATCGCATCACGGTCTTCGCGATCGTCATCACCATACGGGGCGCTCCAGACTATAAACAGCTCCTTAAAATCGCTCCATTTCACCCCAGGACAAGATATGGACGACTGCCATGACGAAACTTCTCCCATGAGTCTCGTGGAATTCGCTGCGTCCCCTGTAGGCACGCCACAGCGCCGGTTTCACGGCGCTGCTGTCTTCACAGCACCCCGGCGGTCCATCCCCACCAGGTGAGACCAACGGTTACCCGGAGGAGGCCCAGCGGAGGACAACCAGCGACGGAGGTGCCGACTTACGACGCACCTACAGTGGATGTGTGACTCCCGTTCGTCCCGTTTCTCCCATATCGGATCGATGACACACATGTCGGCTGTTGCCAACCAAGCACGCGGGACAATATTCCGTTTTTCAGAGTCAAAATGCGGTAGGCGAATATCCGGACTCGCAAAAGGTGTCTTCATTGCTTGCACAATAGCCATAAAGTTTTTGTTTAGCTGCTCGAACATAAAACACCACATTTCCGTTTCTATGTCACTTTCAGACGCACGCGCATTGTCTTTACACTTTTCCGGTCTAGCACTGTCACTTACACTATGTAGGCGTTAGAGTTACATCCCACTTCTGATGACGACGGTAGCTCAACTATTTCGGGTTCATCTTTGTCAGAGTCCAAGTACAGCATGGCGGAGGTACGAAATAATAGTCTCAACACTGCTTACAACTGCCTATTTATTCACTTCCGATAACAAATTAACAAAATCTCAAACGATCAAGCTGATGGAAATGGATTAAAGTACGGAAACGCGGTCAGTTCGATACAGGCGGGCAGAAGAACCGTTCGCACTCGTGTCTCACCAAAAAGTAACGTCCCTCAAGTCAAATGCGTCTAACGTCAACGTCAACCGACCACTCACAACTGACATTTGACATATGACAACTGACAGCTGTCATCTGTCAACCGAAAACTGACAAACCAGACCTGCCACGCTCTGCATCGACCTCACCCAAGCTCACTGCTTGACGTTTCCGACTTTAACGATGATAGATCCGAAAAACGATGATAGATGGCGTTATTCTAAATTGTCAACTCTAAATATTGTGCCTCGGTGTTGAATCTGCGACATACATAATAACGGCACAGTCACAATTGTCGTATTTTTCATTGAGAAATTCCTGACGGAAAAATCTAAGACCTACTCCATGCTATATCATTCCAATATAATTAAAAAAAAGAAGCGTCCGACGAATTGAGAACCTTCTCGTTTTTGAAGTCGGTTAAATAGTTACAGTAGTCCTCCTGACCGTTTTCGGAAATGGCCGCCAATTTTAATCAACACAAGAAATGATTGTGAATATAGCTTTGAAGTCAAGTGAAAATTATCCATCATTGCTTCCAGGCACCAACTCAACTCAATACAAAATTGAGAAGACACTTACTTAAAATGGATTACAGATTTCAATATTTTCTCTGAAAATAATAAAAAAGTTCAGAAAAAAGTATTACCTGTTTGTCCCTTTCCCAAGGTCTTCTCCAGCCTGAAAGGTCCCACATATTGGTAGACCTCTGAGGTCCCTGTCGAACCTCCGCCCTCCATCTTCACGCTTCACACCACAAGGTCCAATCACAAACATAAAAAAAATCACATTTCACCAACATAGTTCAGTCTTTTCGCCGGTAGATGGCGTAGTACTAAATTTATAGTCATTTTATTTTTTTAAATCGAGTTTCCGTTCCATTTGACGTTTTTTTTTTTATTATTTTTATTGTTTGTATTCACATTCACTAGTGTTGTTTTTTAATCTGAAAAGTTAACGTTGTTTTTAAATATTTGTGTAAATTTTATTAATTGGTTTTCGTTGTTAAGATTCCTGTGCCTCAATAAGTAATATCACATTATTATACGGTAAACCACCCTAATATCGGCCCCTTTAACCTTTTTCAGTTTTAAACTACTCATAATATCTCAATATGTTATACAAAGTGTTTGCATAGTTTTTTTCCTATTGTGAAATTTAATTGGTTTCTTATTCTTACGTACCTAAAACTTTGTAAATAACCTAGTTGTTTAATTATTATGATTTATTTTATCAATACATTCCGGTTTTTCCCAATATAAAATCTGGTCGGCTTTAGGCAAAAGGGGCCGGCCCTTTTGCCTAAAGCCGACCAGATTTTTCCCTTATATCGGCATATGCAAAATGTATGGTTAAACCCTAACCAGTGAGCAGCAGTGGATAAAACGGCTTAGGTATTTGAAAAAAAACATCAAACAACGATTTGTCAACTTTTTAAATCTATATTGTTCAGTCTTCAAAATTATTATTGATTAGGTATAAATAAGATCAACGTCAAAAGCAACGTAAATTGAGCTCAATAAAATCAACGTCACAAAATACCTACCTAACATTTAATAATTAGGAACACATAATAGGTGATAATAGATATAGGAGTACCTATCTTAAAATGTGCAATGTAGTCATACCGTAGTTAGTACTCAACAAAATAACAAAGTAAGTTAAAATAAATAAAAAACAGGACTATTCAAAATTTAGGACTATCACACTAAATGAATAAGGCCGTGATGGCAGGTAAAATCTTCTTTTGCAACATCTATATAATTTCTGCCATGCTGCGTTGTGCACACCAAATGAAACCATAGGACAATTAATATTCGATTCGTTTCTTCCTTTCTTCACGCTCATGTTTTATTTTTTACTAGCTGATGCCCGCGACTTCGTTCACGTGGAAATTTTGATGAGTGACTGTCTCGTTGATTGAGTGACAGTGAAATTAGTGATAGCTTTGATTTCCACAGCAGCTGTTCCAGATCTTCAAATATACGACAACAGAGAGTGCTTATCAGGCTGAACAACTCTTGCTAAGACGTCATTCCTATATAATAATATGTTATAGTGTAGCTGGGCTCTTGGACTTCCACATCAGGTGTTCCATATCTTCAAATTTTATACGACAACAGAGAGTGCTCATCAGACTGAACAATTCTTGCTAAGACGTCATTCCTATATATGTTATAGTGTAGCTGGGCTCGTGGAGTTCCACATCAGGTGTTCCAGATCTTCAAATTTATTCTCTGAGCAGAAAATGCTCATCACGTAGAACAATTTTTGCTATGGTACCATTTTTGTATCTCTTATAGTTAAGCTGGTCTGTTGCAGTTCTGCATCAGGTGTTCAAGTTTCCAAGATAAATTATAGCCTATATGTTGCCCAGACTTAATATCTATACAACAAAAAAAAACCATTCAAATCCGTCGAGTAGTTCCGAAGATTAGCGTGTACAAACAAACAGACAAACAGACACACAGACAAACAGACACACAGACAAACAGACAGATTTTTTTTTTTCGATTCGTGCTCTATTACTGTTTCTAAACCCCCCTCAAATTTTTTTTTTTAATATATTCAATGTACAGACACAGTTTTTTTACTGTTTTATTATATGTAATATAGATATGTATATAGATATAGATAGATTAATTTTCGTCATCTTTTTCTTGAGTAAACTGTTTCCATTTTTTCGAAGATATGGCTAATGGCATTGGTTCCCCCTTAGACTTTCCTTTCTTGCAAAAATTAAGAGATTTTGGGGATTAACAAATTCTTTGAAAAATGCCCCTCTGCCGGCCGGTTTTAGGATTCGTTGTTAAAAAATGATTGCCTTATATCGGCCGGGGCGGCCGATATTTGGATTTGTATTAATAAACAGAAACCTAACTCCGGCCTCCTAAAATTACCACAAAGCATGATTTTTTTATTAAAATAGATATGTAAGGCGATTCTTTATTTTATTCGATTTCGAATTCGAAAACAAGCAATACTCATTACTTTTAATGAATTTATTACGCTAAAATCGCTTATCCCAAAATGTCGTCCACAGTAGGTCCAGGATCAAAAGGCACAGGATATGCACACGCTCATAAGCCTCCGCGTTCTAAAGCCGACTGAATATTCTATATCACACAGAGCGCTGCCATGTTGATATTGTCTATTGTGTATGACTTAAGGTCTATTTTGGTGCAATATTATCCTAACATTATGTGAAGCTTTTTAATTTACGCCACGATTTCTTCGTCACGGCCGATATTAGGACGGGGCCGGAATTAGGGCAGTTTACCCTATCTATGGGTAATGTTAATGTCTGTGGTTAATGTTCTTTAAAAGTATATACCTAGAGAAGACGAAATCAGCATCTAACTCGCTCAAAAGCAAAATTTAATGTTCTGAGCATAAAAGTTACACTAACTCAAATGCAATAACCTCGACTCAAACTATAATTTGAGTTACTTTGAATAAGTTACGAAGTGAATTTCATTACACGTCGCTCGGGAACTTGCAACGTATGAAATGCAAGTTTTGATAAATGTTTAAAACTGTCGTATGTAGCTGTGTTTACAATGTTCCGGGTCAGGGCCTTTGGGGGGTATTTTCTAATGAACTCGTATACTGAGAATGCCCTACCTAATAGTCTTCCTAACCGTTTCGTTTCCTTTTTCTCTAATAGTCCGATAGGACCGCAATCCGACACGACTGGAGAGAGATCAGGCGCAGGATGCTTTCCGAGGCACGGAATAGCCAAACGAGTCCAGGTGCCTTACCATGATCTCTTAAAGCAGTCTTTTTTTTTTCTTAATCCAGTGTGGAAAAGCGACAAAGCTATACAGGATGTCTAGCATCATCTCTTATACGAGTATTACCATCACAATGCATTAGTGTGAAACTGTGTCAAGTTCTAACAAAATCGTCGCAAGCAATAATTTTTCCATCCTTGGGAGGGCATTCAGCTTGCGCGCTAACGAATAGAGCTCATAATCTTCACCGAAGTCAAGAATCTTTCCGGAAAAAAACTTTTAAACTACGATTTACGGCCCGTTGTATTCGGTTCGAATGTAAAAATGGCATAGTAGCCAAGACCACGAGACAAATGGCCGAATCCTGCCGGAGTAGTATCGATCGTTTTATATTTGAAGCAAGGTCTATAGATTTCTATTAATCCCTTCTGAAGAGTTTTACAGGAAGTCAGGACTCCTCTCTGTGCAAGGGAGTGTCACTACGAGGGCCCAGTTGGGAAAGGCTGTCAGCAAAAAAAAAATCTCAATTTTGGTTTTAACCACCATGCAGTGGGCAATCGTACAAAGTAGGTAAAGTGCTTGCCTCAGTCGGGGGTGTGCGCGAATGTACTTGTATCTCCCGGGCCCCCGACACATGGTATTAGTAGGAACAGTGGGTTTTTAGTCGGTTAGAGTCCGACATAACCCCCGCTCGCCCCAGGCGGAGGGTATCCATGAGGATCTTCCAACTCAAAAAAAAAAAAAGGGTAGAAGTGCTTGCCTACATAATAAGCAGGTACATACATCTCAATTTGTATAGAAAACACACCTAGGACAACACTCTGACAATGTCTCGCCGTACAATATTAAAATCTGCGTCCCAGTTCCTCACACGCTACGCAACAGACAGAGCGTGGTGCAGTGTGATCATCGCCCTAACACACAATGTTTAAAATGTTTGGTCCTCATTATATGATTTATTTATTTAGATACACCGCTCCACAAAATCGATTATCCAGATTTTCGAATATACGGAAATTACCCCTGGTTTTAATTGGTCCGGATAATCGAAATTCTGTTGTACATTCGTTTCGCCGCCTCCGTACGACCGCGCGTACGACTGGTGTCATATTAGAAACGCCTAAATGTCCCACCATTATCATTGATGTCAATTACTCAAGCAGCCATGATGAAAACAAAAGCAATTACTTATCTAGAATGCCTGTAATAAAGGTACACTCACTTCCAAATATTACCAATTTGATGCGGTAGTCCGGTCAATATTAGCTTAGGGTTGGGCGAAAAACAAACGAATGGGGTTGGATTATTATTGCATCATATAGAAATGGGGACCATAAGCCTCCCCTGTTGTTATAAAATAAATTATTGAAAAAAGATCGCATTGTGAGGTCAAACCTCTTTGAGTGTCCTGTTCGAAATTCGAGCAGTAACAGTATGAAGGCGGGAAAATGTTGTGAGGAAAGTTCAATGAAACGATGGATGGACTGTGTGAAGGATGGTATGGCAAGAAAGGAAGTGTAAGATGAGATGACGAGTAACAGACAAGTATGATAGAAGAAGATAATTATGTTGCGCCCACCTCAAATGAATTGGGATAAGGGCAAGAGTATGATGAGTTGATGACTAAATGGAGGCGGGAATTTTCTAGTGAAACGGTATTTTCAAAGTTTTAATATAATTGTGAATGCAGCATCTTATGGGAGAGCGAAAACAGATCTCTATAATTTTGACAGTGTCGCAAAGTCAGAGATCTGTTCTTCTCTTTTTCTCTTGTTTCTTTTGTACAATTTTTGTGTAACGTATTTTGATTTATTGCCTTGTTAAACTTACTGTACCTACCTAGATTATAAGTGAATGATGTGGTCTCCTATAATTGGAAGCTCACACTTGTATTTGTCCCTCTTATGTATACTTGCATGTGATTGTGTAGTTTCTGTTGGAGATCCAATAAATAAATAAATAAATAAATAAATCTGTTCTGTAGGTCTAGTTACCCATCAACATAATCATGGACTGGCTATTAATTGATAATTCTGTAAAGTTTAGTCAAGTAAGCGCATATAATTAGTTCATTTTTTTAACCGCTTGTGCTCGAATTTTAAATTCGACATTTTTTTTTCACCACGATTGATCGGCGCAGCGGGTCCAATAGACAAAAGAAAAATGAATTAAATAACTCATCCCGCGGGTCCCAAATGAGCAAAAAAAGTTGAATAACGGACCGCATATCATCGCAAAATCGTTTGAATTTCGAAGGTAACATGACATATCTCCCAAATAAAAACGATGGATTTTTAAAGATTTATTTAACTTTTCCGGTGTCTTGTTATAAGAAGTATAAGAACAAAAAAAAATCCGCCTACAGACACGGCTTTTAAAATTGTGTGTTCCTATACCATAAAAGGAAACCCTCCATATTGCAAAATATAATTAACCGAAAAATTTTTTTTTAAACAAACGTAGCGAGTGAAATCCCTCTGAAAGATACTAATTAAGTATAGGTACAGTAAGCCTGAATGACGGCTACACAGTTTGGAATCAATTAACGTAGCCCTAGACACCGTTTGGGTTACTGAATTGGGTCAAAAGAAAGGCTTTTAGGAATAAGTAGTCCGCATCTCGCTGGATTGTTGCCAGCGTTAAAAAGTCTTAGAACAATGCGTTAGACTACCTATTTCTCTATGCGGAATGAGAATTTATTCGAATGTTAAAATGGTGGCTTTTTGTCGTGTTCTAAGAAAATAAAATGGCGGGACGAACTGGATGTCTTCCTTGAGAATTGGAAAGAATTTACACAGAATCGCGACCGTTAGGAAGAAATGGAGGGAGGTCTTTGCCCAGCAGTGGGACAATATGGGCTAGTCATAATAATATTATAATAAATATAACATCATGCCTGTAGTCTCCATAGGGGTAGGCAGAGGTGTACGCAACTTTCACCAGTTAGGTACTACTTATATGTTTAAGTACCATGGGCTATCTGGAGTCTAGATCCGTACCCGGTTGAAGGCAATAAATACCTGAACTGAATACCTAACAAACAGCCACAAATCCAGATTCCGTAACTGTCAAAAGAATTTATTGGAAAAAATTAAATTTGAAATTTAGAAATTCCTGAATATAAGGTCCCATTAAAATAGGTGGACAAAATTTTAGAAATCATTCAGACCACCAAAATAAGGATAATGGTAAAAAAAGAAATTAAGAAAAACGCATTAGATACTTACAAAAAAATAAAACAGCTAGCGAAAATACACTAAAAGTGTTAGTTATCCAATATTTTATGTGAAAAAAAACACTCTAAATCAGTGTTTTTTTTACTTGGATATGTTTGGTTAGACGTACTGAACGCTGTGTTAAAATTTGTCCACCTATTTTAATGGGACCTTATATATCAAAATAGCTGACCGATCTGGGAATTAAAGCCAGAAACTCTTGCTCAACAGTAGCGCTTGCAACCACCTAAATCCAAGAGGCAAATTAAAAAAATAAATCTTTGTAGAGCACTTACTTAAGGCGGAGATTTCTTAATCGTTCAAAAAGGTGGTTTTTTAAAGCAGTGTATCTCATTAACCGTAAATAATTTTGACAAACAAAAAAAATATGACATTTTCAAGACCTTTTCGCATACCGTGATGGAATTCAAAACATAATTAAACATACTTTAATGCACGAAAAAAATCTTCAAACATACCTCTTAACAAATTTTAAAAGCTGTTTATCTCTTCATTAACAAAAATATAACTATAATTTAAAATACACCATAAAATTTCAAATGCCAAACTGCATCCAGTGATGGATTGTTTTTTATTAAATAGTTAATTTCTAATTTTATACGATTTTATTTGCACTTTTAATTAAAACATGCTCTTGCTGGCAGTGTATCGCTGATCACTCTCACGCACGGGTAGACGCTATTGCTAAGCTCCTCCCACTCGCTCAAGGTCGTTGGCGTATATCTGGGCCTTAAGGCCGGGTTGCAGTAATTTTAAGATTTTTGAACCTATAAAAATCGAACTAAATACGAGTTTTTTTAATAAATAAAAATCATTACATAAAAATTGAACATACTCTCTAGTAAATCGTAAAGATAGAAACGCGATTTAGAATGATCGGCTCGATACTTTTTTTTATCAAACATGACTCTAAATCACAATTTCAAACGTGTACTGCTAAGACATTTCATCATGTATATAAAAGTTATATCAATAGATAGAACTTTTTATTTTGAAGTAAATGTTGAAAACATATTGTATAATTTCTTTATAGTTTTTCTCCAAGAAGCAAAAAACAGTCAAAATTTAGGCATTATATCGCTCGCGCGGCAGGGCGGGGGGCGAGGTCGTGCGTACATAAAAACAAAGTACTGCAACCTCGCCTTAAGCTATGACGTAGGAGTAGCGGTGGCCCAGTGGTGGCGGCCCCGACTTACGAACAGTAAGTCGTGGGTTCGAACCCAGGCAGGCGCATTACTTTGTGAAAATTTCATCACCGTTGCTCTCAAAACGGTGAAGGAAAGCATCGTGAGGAAACCGGCATGTCTTAGAACCAAAAAAATCGAAGACAGTGACATCTACCAATCCGCACTGGGCCTGCGTGGGATTATAGCCCATCCCTCTTCTAGAGAGGAGGCCTGAGTCCCTGTAGTAGGAACATTATAGGCTGATGATGATAAGAGCACAATAATACAATAGATTTTGAACTTTAACGCTGATAATTAAGTAGATTCAAGGTTGATAGGGAAAAGTTGACCTACTAGGTATATTTAAGTTTGTAAATTATTTATAAGGTTACGGCATGTAAGATAAAATAAGGACGGTGATTAGCTACTACGGTCTCTTTATCATATGCCCTCCTCTTCCTCATTTCGTTAAGGTATTTTCGTCCTAATCACCGCACGACCCTACACAATTTTGCTAAAATGGGGGCGACCATTTTTCCCACACACAATTTAGCTAATTACATTGTTATTAGACCACCAAACCAAGAGCTCGTTTAGAGAATTAATAAGCTGTCGTTACGCTTAAAAAGCTATTTAGAGAGCTTAGCTATGATGCTGTTAGAATAGGGATGTTTCGCGACTAAAAAAGTCGTAATTTTTTTTATGTGTTCCTTGCTAGGAATTTCTCCTTCTCCTGTATCGTGGGTGCGCTTACAAACATTTAAACTCACATACACAAACACACCCAGACCCGAAACAACTATCTGTAGGCCTTACAAATATTTGTTCCGTGCGGGGATCGAACCCGCGACACGCAGCGCAGCAGTCCAATACTTGTATCCGTATAGTTCTACTGTTCAGTTCAACTAGTAGGACTAAACGGAGAAAAAAATCCATTTAGTTCTACTATCTGCTGTATGAATTTTAATTGAACTAAACGGACAAAAAAGTTCTTTTAGTACTACGGATACAATGCAGTCCAATAGGTCAGCCACTGTGCCAACCGTGCCGACATTTTTCTCATTCTTCCGCATCACATGCCCACGACAACCGATTTCCACACAACTTTTTAGTCACCGTCGCCACTTTCAGACTTCCTTCTTCTCTTCTTCTTAGCGTGTCGATGACAATTTAAATTGAGTCGGTCCAAAACTTGGCGACGAGTTCGGCACTCTCAGTAGCCTTCATCAGCTCCTGTGATGTGCAAGTAACAGGACAGGCTGGACACGATATCAAGTGCCCCATAGTTTGTGGGGCAAGACCACATTTACACTCCAGGGCAGAGTCATCTATGAATCTCCACCTGAACAGGTTTTCCTTGCTTCGGCTTCCGAGACTTCCTCTTATGTACTCATTTAAAAGACGCTTTTCCAGTCTCTACAAAATCTTTATTTACTCAGCATTACCGTTAATTACATTTACAGGTAAAATAGTATAATAATTATAAGGCCGAAATCTAGGCGCGTGTGTTTAATCAGATTAGGAACAAAGAGCCTGGGGTAGCCAACGAAAAAATGTAAAAGTTCAAGGTTTGCCGATAAGCTAGTTGTCAAACGTGTAGCTATGTCGAATTGAATAATGAGATGAAACATAAAGCGATATTTCTAGCGTGGTAACGGCCTCCGTAGGCGTATGTCTTGTGTGTGACCCGGTGGTCGTAGGTTCGATTCCCACGGGAAGCATACTTTGTAAAGTTGTTTCCAGTTTGGCTAGGCCATTGCAGGCTTGAATCACCTGATTGTCTGACAAAAAGATGATTCCGTGCTTCGGACGGCACGTATAAGCAGGTGGTCCCGGTCGCCAAACGGCGATCTTCAAACCATGTCAGAGGCCTGTGGCAGTTTAGAAACTCTGACACTAGGCTTTGTGGGGTCGTTAGACCTTACTGCCCACACGATAAGAAGAAGAAGCGTGGTAACAAGTAACATAACGCCTGTAATCCCCGAAGGGGTAAGCAGAGGAGTAACTTATAGAACAACCACATATCACCAGTTATGTTTAAGTCCCTTGCAATAGGGGGGCGAGCCTATTGGCACAAATCTAGACCGTAGCTGCTACTGAGAAAATCCTAATGGAAAAACCCATCACTTTATTAGGTTATAGGCTTAGGGAAATAGGTTATTGCACAACAGTGTTCTGGCTGCGCCACTGTCTGACGCAACCAGAGCACTTTACAGACTAGCTATGCTAAGATTTACCTAAATAATAGATTTTAATTAGTTTTCTGTTTTAGTATTTATAAAAAATTGTAAAACCAACCAGGGCGGCATAATCGCATGTGCGACAAAGCCCTTTTTATTGAAAAAAAAAAAACACTTTGCCCGACCGGGCCAATCGAACTTAGGATCTCAAGCAGTAAACCAACAAAACAGTCGGTCAATCCAATTTAAATACATCTTTGACGTCTCCAACACCGTTATAGCTGACATAGACTGAGCCTACTTTAACTTGGCCCTTATTTGAAGGTCACAGTTTTCCTTTAGAACCTATAATTACCAGAGGTTACTCCTAAAAATAGGCAGGTCAACAACCTTAATAACAAAGACTGTCTGGGTCTGTTACTAAAAATATCTGTATATGTCTAGCAATGTCTAGGCATCTACAGGATCCTGTCGGGGCTGCGGGTTGTTCGAAAGAGATACCGTGGTCTCGACACAAAGGGCTAATAAGGAACATGGGTGGTTTTTAGTCAGTAGAAGTCTGACACTCCCTACTGCTCCGCCCAGAGCGGGAGGAGTTATTTGATGAATCCTCCTCCAAAAATAAAAATCATCCAAAGGATTAGTAGCCAGTCTCCTAGACTGAACTGAGAGATGCCACTTCCAGAACAAAAAAAAAGGAGTTTTGTGGGCAGAAAGGAGTGCGGTCCAATCAAGGTTTAATGCACTACCAGTTTTTGCGGAACTCTCATTGCAGTGCTGCAGGGACTCAGGCCTCCTCTCTAGGAGAGGGATAGGCTGTAATCCACCACGCGGGCCCAGTTCGGGTTGGTAGATGTCACATGTCTTCGAATTTTTTTGTTCCAAGACATGCCGGTTGAGAGCAGCGGCAATGAAGTAATGCGCTTGCCTGTGGGTTCGAACCCACACCCCACCGCAACCACAGCCACTGGGCCACCGATGCGCTCGCGCGAGTGCGAGATTGGCCGGAGATAACCGCACACAGACACAGAGAGAGAAGAGTGAAAAACTATGTGGAAGGCCTTTGCCCAACAGTGGTACTATATAGATTTATAAAAATGTTTTACCTAAAAGCTGACGACATTTTCAGTTACTTAATAAATTTTTTCAAATGTCCTTGTCTGAAACTATAGTCTACATTGGCATATATAACTGTCAGTACAGGGTCGTTTTCAATGCAATGTCATTATCGAAACGCCCTTGCTCTAATAAAATGAGTACCTAGAACGTAGATCGGTTTATTAAATACTTGGAATTAACAACAAGTTAAAAGTTCTTCTTTTCTTTTATTAAGAAGAGAAGTAGGCCCTGTCATGCTGGCAACATTTTTTCTTTAAAAGAACTTTGCCCCACCCTAGAAAATTCTCATTAATCGTTTATACACAAACATTTAAACTCACATGACACAAATACCCAGACCCGGAACAACTATTTGTAGGCCATACAATACTTGACGTAAATATTTGTTCCGCGAACCCGCGACACGTAGTCAACTGCTTGAGCCACTGCGCCAACCGTGGCATCAATTTTCGACATTTGACTTCGAATTTTAAGAATAAAACTTTTCTCAGTAATCAGACCTTACAACCGAAACTCGCTAATCGCCACAAGAAGGAGCAGAACACTTCGGAATTCAAACACTGTGAATAGATGTCAAGTGTGAACACTAATTTATTCGAATTATCCGCATACACTTCGGTTTGATTCGAGTTTCAAAAATTGGGCTTGAAATAAATCACCGGTGTCACTCATTCTATGTCAGTTTCGTCATTCAGTAGCAACCACGGTGTCTAGATTTTTGCCCGGTTGATAGCAATAGGTTTACCCATTCATTACTGACTGAGTTGTTTAGGTCTTATAGGCAGTACCTACTCTATTTACTGGTATTCAGCTACATCCGGTTAGACTGCAAGTCGATCCAGATTCAAACATAGTTGAGAAAATGCTAGACAGATAATGACGATGGCAACAGGCTCGGCTCGACCCTATAACTTGGGACTTAACATAGCGTGTGTGAATGTTAAGAAATTATGTTCCGTTCTAGGTAATTATCCGACCTGACAATTCTTCTCTTTTCCTCAGAGTAAATAGAAGATTATCTAAAAATATTGGATAAGTACATGTTTTTTGTTCTAAATAAAAAATTAATAAAAATTGACGAAGATAAAACGCGTCAAAGATCATGAGTGCATGGGGGCTTGTGACGTCACTTTTTGGTCAAAAATGTACTGAAATGTGATTATGTGACGTCACACGAGTTTTTGAAGCACTGTCTTCATTTTTTGTTTACGTGAAAAAAGAAAAAATATACCTATTTCTAAATCTGTCAGACTTTCTTACTAGATTTTTTTTGTTGTCTACCCCATTCTATGCCAGTTAGGCACTAATTACGGGGACATGACCTCCAGGTTTTCCTCTCAAGAGGTTATTAGCCTAACAATTACTAGTAAAATACTTGCTAATTCAGGTTTTATCGTCATCAGATCGGTTTCTACGCTGAATGGCTGGTTATCTGACGTATTCCAAAGAGGTTCATTCATGTTTTAATCAAAGGGTTTAAAATGTCCACTTTAGCAGATCATAATAGGAAAATAATATGAACTGCGTTAATATTCGTAAATTGGTCACAGACGCAGTTACTGTTATGAATGGTCCATTTTACGAATTTTCTCCAGATCACTTTTGTTACAGCAGTGACCATTATTTTTATAACATAACATCGCGCCTGTATCCCCCAAAGGGGTAGGCAGAGTTGTGCCTAATAGACACCCACACTTCGCCAGTTATGTTTAAGTCCCATGTAATAGAGGGCGAGCCTATTGTCATCAACCGGGCACAAATACAGACTCCGTGGCTGCTACTGAGAAATTCCGGATGGATAAAACCCAATGACACTTTGCCCGACATGGGAATCGAACCCAGGACCTCATGCTCAGCAGTCGCACTTGCGACCACTAGACCAATGACGCAGCAGTCATTATTTTTTGTTTATCCGAAAATCGATCTAGCGTGCTGGTATGTAATAGAAAGAAAATAGCAATTTATTTCGTGTTCGTAGCTAGTAGGTATTACTTGTTGTAAAAAGATCGATAAATTCTACACTTTTGCCGACGAGTTTAGAAAACGGTGTTTATTTTAGATTTTGTTCTAAAATAGTCTTTTTAGGGGTAGAAACTATTTTTAGAACGTAAATATGGCGTCTTTTATTTTTAAGTATTTTTTTTAAGATGTTTTTCTT
The DNA here is from genome assembly GCA_949316265.1 of Diarsia mendica. Taxonomy (NCBI): domain Eukaryota; kingdom Metazoa; phylum Arthropoda; class Insecta; order Lepidoptera; family Noctuidae; genus Diarsia; species Diarsia mendica. The sequence continues at coordinate 5,586,897 of OX438916.1, forward strand.
CAAATCCAAGTCAGTTTCATTTTAAAATCATTAATCTTTCACAAAAAAAATACTGTTGCGGGATAATTAATTATGAAAAAACATGAATGCAGATTTCCACACATTTCCACAACCGAGGCACAGGAATCGTTTCGAAGTTCCAATAGGACTTTATCCGAATTCGCAACACTATTTTGTTAAAAAAGACTTACTGAATTATTAAGACCACTACACAATCTAATAATAACACTGAATTCCGCATACAACGTTTCATCTGCACGTCACTAGAAAATCAATATAGTCTGTCTTGGCTATAGCACTTTCGTTTCACAGAGCACATTGATGCGTATCCGAACAAACTATCACTTGGCATATTCCCGCACATTTTCACTTTGAATTAGGAATTTTAATTTGTTAAAAAAATTGTAAAATATTACATAATAATGTGGCTTCAGATTTAATGTTTCCGTGCGGGCACCGTACGCTCAACGCTCGGCTATTGTCGGGTTACGTCGGGTGGTTCCGTCGGGGGTGGAACGAAGTGAGTCATTACCCCTCGAGGGGTGGTTTTTCGTTCCGTTCCACGAGCGAGATTTGATGGGGGAACTATTTCTTATTGGAACGTTTTATATTAAATAGAATTTTGTGGATTACTAATCGAAATGGAGAAAAATACATAAAGACAAGTAAAAAGTTTCAAAATAAAATACAAGATAATGGGTAGGTACCTATTTTATATTTTGTAATGATGAACTTGTAATGAATTTTCACGCAGCGATGTTTATTTTGCACTTAAAACATATAGTAACTTAGTTTCATTAATAAAATAAACATTAGGTATTTCTGAGGGTATTTCATTCATAATAATGGTATGCAAATCAACATGTCAAACTTTGTCCCAAATGAAACCAAATTCATTGGCTCACTAATACCACTACCTTTACTTGAAAGGTGACAACAACGCCATCTATTATTGCGTAGATAAACTACCTATGTAGTACATTGGACGTCCTGCCTCCACAACCCAGTTAGTAAAGGGTAGTGACATGATACCATGATACCCCTTTTGGTATGACTGGTTGTCAGAATTTTAGGCCACTGACTGTCTGTAACGTCTTTCAAAGATCTACAAATGATAGCCCGGACCAAGGTCTCAGAACGAATGAAACTCGGTTCGAAGCGGAACGAAGGGAACTTCGTAATAGCTGCATGCATGGTCACCCATCCACAGATAGATTATCTCCGGTCGTTGGCTCCTAGTGAAATCGTCATCATTATCAGCCTATAATAGGCACTCAGGCCTTCTCTCTAGGAGAGCGGTGGGCTATAATCCATCACGCAGGCCCAGTGCGGGTTGGTAGACGTCACAGTCATATCTTCGAATTTTTTGGTTCTAAGGCATGCCGGTTTCCTCACGATGTTTTCTTCGCCGTTTGAGAGATAAAATAAATTACACAAAGTAATAATGCACCTGACTGGGTTCGAACCAACAACTCACTGTTCGTAAGTCGGGGCCGCCACCACTGGGCCACCACTGCTCTCTCTCTCTCTCACTGAAATCGGCTTATATAGATCAAAATCTCTTAGGATTGTCCATAATCTAAGGCCCAGATTCAAAGACCACACTTTGACTTTACTTTGACTTTACTTTGATGGAAAGATCTATTTTCACGCAAAAATATAGTTCTTAAAGGCCCAGATTCACAGACCACACTTTGACTTTACTTTGATAGAAAGATCTACTTTCACGCAAAAATATATTTCTTAGTCCTGTCAAGCTGTTCTTTACTTTCCAAAAATCATACTTTACTTAGTAAAGTCAAAGTGTGGTCTGTGAATCTCAGTCTAGCCTAACAATGTAAGAACCAAGGCAACCAGGTATAGCATTATAGGAACATAATAGGGAATAAAAGAGGTACTTATCTATCACTACATATTATAAAACAAAGTCCTCCATCGCGTCTGTCAGTCTGTTCGCGATAAACTCAAAAACTACTGCACCGATTTTCATGTTGTTTCCTTCAATGGATCAAGTGGTTCTCGAGGAAGGTTTTAGTTCATAATTTGACGCGGGCAAAGCCGCGGGCATCAGCTAGTCTTCTATCTTCTATCTATATATATAAAAGGAGAACTGACTGGGTGACATATCAACGTACAGCCGAAACTACTTGGGCTAGGAATGTGAAATTTTGCACACGGCTTCCTATTATAATGTAGGGGAGCACTAAGAAGGGGTTTTTGGAAATTTAACCTTTAAGGGGGTGAAAAGGGGGATGAAAGTTTGTATGGAAAATCGTCACTTTTGTAGTTGAACCGACATCCACGCGGGCGAAGCCGTGGGCAAAGTGCTAGTTTTACATAAAAGGCGAAACTGACTGACCGAGGATCAACGCACAGGCCAAACCCTAAAGGGCTAAAAACTTAAAATTTCGCACAATATTCCTCTTATGACGTAGGCATCCACTAAGAAAGTATTTTTCAAAATTCAAGCCCCACGTTAGTGAAACTGATATTTCTGACATCCACACGGCTGACGCCGCGGGCAAAAGCTAGTTTACTCATAATAGGGCTTCGAAACAAACAAGTCAACCCTCGTCTCGTTGACAATGAATAACGTATGTCCTTTTGTTACGTGTTAACTCCCTAGACTAGACATTTTCAAAGAATAATAACTATTACTACATAAGCTATATGTATGTAGGTATTACTAGCTGATGCCCGCGGCGCCGGCGTCGTCCGCGTGGATGTCGGTTATCGCGACTAAAAGTAATCTTTTTCTCTCCCCCCCCCCCCCCCTTTCATCCCCTTACAACCCTTTTTCGCCAAGTAGCCTATGACCTTTCTCAGGCTCTAGACTATCTGTGTAAATTTTATTTAAATTGGTTCTGTAGTTTTGGCGTGAAAGCGCGATAGACAGACAGACAGACCGACGATCGACGAGTTACTTTCGCATACATGTATAAGATTAGTAAGGATTATTTACTCTTCTTCTTCTCGAATGACTTAGGGCCCCACAGATTAACAGTCCGCCTGCAGTTTCTGGTCCTATCCGGCAGACTTATAAACCTCGGACGGTAGTCCGAGGTTTATACGTTTCTACTCACAAAAGCGATTAATTGCCTGCCGGCAATGGCCTGGTACAACATCAACGACTACACACTAGCAGTTGCAATTGCAAGTCCGCAGTTTCCCACCGTACGACCGCGCACTGGCAATGGGAGAGGCCTTTGCCCAGCAGTGGGACAGCGTGGGCTGATCAAAAAAAAAAAACATGTCGATAGTGTTTAAGCAGTGTCTCAATAGAATAGTCATTGACTTGCCACATGTTATAGTGACATTGAAACGCTATAGTAGGACTATAAGGTAGCCTGTAACAATATTTCAAGTGAAATCTGACAGTTGTGTCTATCGTGTTTGGCTATCGAACTGCCATTGTGAAGCCATCGAACAACGACACCTCTTTTCCCTATTGCATAATAATGTCTGTAGTGTGTCGAAGAGTGTCAATGGCGAGTTGCTTAACTCTAAGTTATAGAATTGGGCCCCTGTACAGCTACCTGGAGTCCTGGACAGCTCTGTCGTTTGCGTCATTCAAGTCCCGAAGTCAGAAGTGTGCAGTTACTTTTTTATTTTGAGCAATAAGTACCACCACACTATTTTCAAACCATTGTAACTCGTGAAACCAGAAAAGCGTCGAGACAATGAAGCTCGACGAGGTCCCAGGGAAACAATTCAAAATCCGTCTTGGATCCCGCAAACAAAATTTTTTGATGCAGTTAGGTGGCCTCCAAACTCGCATTGTATCCGAGATGGGTTGATTATACCCCATCTAGCTAAATTGGATCGGTAACGGCCCACTTTTATAAGCTTTTTTTTTGGGACAAGCCCGTCACACTATTCCCAAACCAATGTAACTCCTGAAAGCCACAATCAACAGTGTCGACCACCAGAAAAGCGCCGAGACGAGGAAGCTTGACGAACCAACTCGACGGCCAACTTTAGTTGTAGAAAGTCTCCCTTGTTGCTTGAGTGGAAGCAAGCGCGACTGCTGAGCAGAAAGTTCTTAGTTCGGTATGGCTGGTTTCCCTGCGATGTTTTACTTCACCGTTGCGAGAGCAGTGGTGATTTAATAAATAAAACGAAGTAACGCGACAGCCTGGGGTCAGACCATCTTAGTTGAGGCCGCAGTTATTTACTGCTGATCGTTATTCTGAATAGTCCAAGAAACATCATCTTTATTTCTTTAAAAAAACTTTACCCCACGCTAGGAATTTCTCCTGTATCTTTAGTGCGTTTAAAACATTTAAACTCACATTGTAGCGTTTCTGACGTTCTGCGCCTAAACCACACAAATACCCAGACCCGGAACAACTATCTGCCATGTACAAATATTTGTCCCGTGCGGGGTTCGAACCCACGATACCCAGTCAATCACTTAGCCACTGAGCCAACCGTGCCGCCAACTGGGGTCTAAAATGGCCCTCTTAGCAGATAATAATGGACCGTTCATAAAAGTAAAGACTGCGTCTGTGACCATTTTACGAATTTTTACGTAATTCATATTAATATGATCCTAATCATGATCTGCTAAAGTAGCCATTTTAGACCCCCTGGTATGATCCATAGTCCCAATGACCTTAGGTATCCCGTATCGCAGCAGACGGAACGTTACTAAAGGTTAATTTATGGTATATATAATGCAAAACAACAAGACACTTACTTACGTGAATTTACGTTAATTATTCCACTAACGTTTAAATTGAAAACGATTAAAATGTTACTTATAGGTAATCACTGAATTGTTTACACTTGCAAATTCATTGACCAGCACGTAAACTGTTATAATTTATTTCAATGTTTTATTTATTAAAAGTCACCATTTTGACTCCAGGGGTCGTAAACGTTTTGGGTTTTTTTTAAATTTTTGTGTCAGTATAGACAAAAAAACCTATGTTATGAAAGCAATAGGAGTAAATGTAGCGTGACGATGGACACAGGGGAGAATGGAAGAAAAGATGATGATGAAGTTCGTATAAAATTTTAATTTATAGTTGGTTTTTTCATGCCAGCGTGATTGCTAAGTACGAGATCTTGAGTTTGAGGCCAATTCAGGCTAAATGGTAGAGATTTTCTATCATCAGATTTTTTTTTCAATTTCAGAAAGATTTCCATCGAAATTCGTTCGTGACAAGGCAACAGACTGACAGAGTTTCATTCGCATTTATATTGTTACTAGCTGTTGCCTGACACCGTCTCCCCCATGAAATTACTACAAAAATATTACTTCCCAATTCCAATAGGATTTTATTAACAATTTCACGGGTTTTAATTTTTGGATACGGTACTATTTTTCTAAAATAAAATAAGAGCCTAAGTTAATCCTTTAAGATATCAGGTATCCAACCAGTAAAAGTTCCATCAAAATCAGTCATGCCGTTTCGGAGATTAGCTTCATCAAATAGACAGACCGACAAAAGTAAAATGTTTATTTTTGTTATAAAAACTTTCATATTCACTCAGGAAACATCATGTTATTTTAAAATTACAGACAGACACATTTTTTTTTGAAGGGTGAGAAATCATCAAATGACTTCTCCCGCTCTGGGCAGAGTGGTAGGGAGTGTCAGACTTCTACTGACTAAAAACCACCCATGTTCCTTCTTAGCCCTTGTGCCGAGGCTGCGGTATCTCTTTCGAACAACCCGTAGCCCCAACGGGACAAACAGACACCTCAATTTCGTTTATCTGTATTGTATGTACTTAGGTAACTTAGGTACCTATAGATTTATAAGTACCTAGGAATTTTAGTAGGTATGGATCGAAAATGTTGGTTATCTCTGTCCATAATAACGGAAACAAAAAGTACTAGTAATTTCCAATGTCATTGTTAACGTTCATTTGAAGTTTATTATTCTAGTAGTTCACAGGTCCCGAAACAATGGGTAAGTATTTTTAATCCATTTATTTTACCTACCATTTTATAAATCTTGTGGGTAAGCGCGTACTGATGGGTTCGATTCCCAGGACGGGTCAACTGGGACTGGGGTAATAGAGTCTGTCAAGCGAGTCTAGTCCCATGAAAAAGGCGGCAAATTCAAAAATCAACACTGATATAGCACGCTGAAAACTTATTGATAGAGTCTGTCAAGCGAGTCGAGTCCACAACCCTTTTACTTTAAAATTCAAGTATCAATAAGTTTTCAGCGTGCTATATCAGTGTTGACACCTGAAAGATTTTTGAATTTGCCGCCTTTTTCATGGGACTAGACTCGCTTGACAGACTCTAACAACTAACATTTATGTGCACATGGATACTGCCCAAATAGGGAATCAAACCGTTTGCTCATTTAAAATAAATTGCTGACACGGTTGGTTGATAAAGTGGCTGAGTAATTAGACTGCTGCGCTACGTTTCGCAGGTTCGATCCCCGCACGGAACAAATATTTGTATGGCTTAGAGATAGTTGCTTCGGGTCTGGGTGTTGGTGTATGTGAGTTTAATTATTTGTAAACGCACCCACGCCACCCACGATACAGGAGAAATTCCTAGTGTTGGGTAACGTTTTAAAAAAAATGTCACTACGCTGAACGCTGTGTTCAATGGGCCCCGAAGAAGGGAGCGTTCAAATATCGTAACGCAATTTTGAAAGATTTTATGACCCCCCGTCCCCCCATGTGACGCGCCGTCATGTGTTTCTGTACTAGCTAGTAAAACAATACGTAACCACCGAGTAACCATTTTCACGTAAAATTTGAAATTATATGCGACCTTGCTGAAGGAATTAAGAAAACAATGTTACGTAATGCGTAGTTCAAACCCGCTCCTGTAACGCATCGTAATATTTTCCGAGACCCCTCCCCCCTTTCCCCCAAATTCGTAACGTAAAACTTGAACGCTCCCAAAGTGATGGGGTCACCGAACTAACTCACATCTATCGATTTTTTCAGCAAAAACAATAAACGTGTACGACAAATACCTAGGATTGACTCAGGAAGAGTTCTCAGCCCTGGGCAAGCGTTATGCTGATTTCCAGGACTCCTGCAATGACCTAGAGAAGGCACCAGTGAAGGTGTTCTCTAGTCTGTCGGAGAAGAGCTTGGCTGAGCTCTTACTGAATAGATCAGTTAGCATGGACTTGGAGAAGAAGAAAGAGGAGGAATTGAAGAGACTGGCGGTAAGTTGAGGGAGTATTCCACTCTGTCCCACCATTTTTAGGGTACCGTACCTCAAAAGGAAAAAAACGGAACCCTATAGGATCACTCGTGTCTGTCTGTCCGACCATACCTCCCCCCCCCTATCTCCGAAACTACTGAACCTAAAATTGTGTAAAAATACAGGAATTAGAGTCTAAGTACGGAACTAGCAAGTCCGACTTGCACTTGGCCAGTTTTTATTTTTTAGGTACCTATGGGAATTAATTTATCGAATTAAGGTGTTCCGCTCTGGGCGGAGCAGAAGCAGTCCTACAGTCACACCATAGGCTATCTAGCTGTGCGATAACCATTGGTAAGACTGGTTGTCAGACTTTGGGGCCACTGACTACTTACCTACTTAACGATTATCAAAGATCTGAATCTCGAGGAAAATCGGTATGTAGTGGCCAGTGGGTGACCCATCCACGAACCAACCTATGCAAGTGCGGCTTAACCCAAAGATCGACCCAACCGGCTGTTATTATTTAGCTATTACGATCAATTAATAGGGGAAATACCCTAGTGGGGTTACCACTGGGCATCCATCCATTGATCTAACTACTAAAAATTTATTTGTTCACAGCAAGCCGCAAAAGAAAGAGAAGAAGAAAAAGCAGAAGAGAAATCAGAAGATACAGCAGAAGAAAAGGCACCAGAGACTGAAACTGAGAAGTGAATTGTTCTAGTTTAATTTATTTATTCATTAAAATGTAGTTAAGGGTTATTTTGTCGTTTTTTTCACTATTAGTAGTACAGACGGCAGCAAATCAAGCTACTACAATCTATCAAATATCTTTAATAGTTTTTCAACTGAAGCACTAAAACATTAGGTTCAAGGTCGATTAGGAAGATAGTTTCAGGTAGCTGTTTTTCTTGTTTTTAGACAGTACCTAGCTAAGTCGAAACTAACGCCGTTAACTTATTTACTTTTTTTTAATTTCACAATATTTTCAACATTCACATCATTCTCTTTAATTGAGCGCCAGATAGGTACATCCATATCTGGTGGGTTTCTTCACAAAAGCTGATTGTATATTTAACGAATGAAAACCGCTTGTTAATACTAATATATTCTTTAAACGTATCCTGACGTATCCCAACTTTAAAATAATAAAATAAAATAAATAAAAATAGCTTTATTTTTCCTTCTACAAGTTTGACATAGGTTAGTGGTTAGTATTACAAGTTTGACTTATTTTTAATGTTAGTATTACTTATTATTTTTCTTGATTTCGATTAACAGTAATGTGGTATTTTATGTACAAGGACCGCTAGCAAGAGCGGTGAAAGCCTCCTACATTATCCCAACCATAGAGTAAAGTAATATATCGGGTAATCCCAACTTTAGGAATCATAAACCCCTTGCTTGCTATTCATAATATGTCAAACCAATCCTATCGGGCACCAGCTGTATTTTTTACCCGACTGCGGCGAAGCCCAAAAGGAGGGTTATGTCATATGTGTTTGACGTGTATGTATAGTATGTCCGTTTCTCATGTATAAATAAGTTTCGTTCCGCGTTCCGCCACTAGATGGCGGCAGTGTAAGAAAGTATCCGGAATAAAACTTACAAGAGAAGTTAGACGTAGGCACAGTTAATAATTATAATACACGTACTTAGGTAACTTTATATTTTGAGAGTGGGTACAGAAAAGCGTTTATGGTGTGAAGTATGATCAGGCTAGGAAGAGGGTGACTACAGGGACGTCGGCTACTACCTAGTCCGTTTTTCGGTTTTGAGCGAGCAACCGATTAACTCGGGAGATTATACTTAGTTCACAAGTGTGTGCTGTGTGCAGACTTTTTTTTTAAGGGACAAGCCCGCCACACTATTCCCAAACCACTGTAACTCCTGTTAGCCAGAATCAACAGTGGCGACCACAAGAAAAGCGCCGAGACAATGAAGCTCGACGAAGTCCCAGAGAAATGATTTAACTGTCTTGGATCCCGCAACGAAATTAATCAGAAAAGAATAGCGGAGGAGTAGGAAAAAAGGAGTGTGTGCAGACTTTATAGTATATTCCTCTACTTTATAGTCTGCTGTAGATATAAGTTCTTAGAGAGGCACACGTGCTCCATCAGTCTCAGACCGACCGACACGACTGGAAAGAGATCAGGCGCAGGAGCAATGGCTCGTGATTTATAGAGCAGTTATGTAATAGAGTAGTAACGAAGAAGAACTCCGCCAACTTCAAATAAATTGGGATGAGGGCAGGAGAATGATGATGACGGTGTTACCGCTCATTCCTGATCGGTAGAACACGACGTAGAGGACATGTCGAACTTTTGCGGTTCAAGTTACCACGCTGTATCTAACCAAGTTGCACTTGTCTTGCCAGGTTATTGCAGTCAAGTGTGAATAGGTTTTTATAAAAAAAATTGTGGGTATGATAATGACATGAGTCTGAAATAAAGTTTAATTTTAAACAGATGGATGGAGGAATAATTTAAGATTAAAGATGTTTCTGTCCAGTGGACAATTAATAACCATTGTCTGCCTAGTGTTCAAAGGAGGTGCAATCAATAAAATAAAATAATAAATCCTCTAAAAATATATGCCAACTTTATTCAACTTTAAACATAAAATGGAAGGTTACAGGAAGTAAATATATTTAAACCACTAGTTATTATAAAAAAGTATAATTACTCTATAATAATACGTAGCAATATGCTCTAATATAACATTGTTCATGGAATTTTTTGGCGCCAAAACTAGCTCGGCCATTTTGTTTTTTCAAGTAACAGTCGAAAATGTTTACTAGCAAAGGAAATGGCATTCCAGCACCAAAATATCCATGTAGCAGTGAATATGTAACCCTAGGAGTTGTCTGTCAAGATCTCTTCGTCATCATCTTCCGGTTCAGCGAGGTCAGGATGACAGACTCTGATATGGAGATTAAGATTAATTCTTACGATGAAGCTTTTACCGCACGTAGTACATTTATGCGGTCTTTTCACGTCATCGTCAATGTGAGGAGGGTGGGCTCTTGTAAGATGAGTTCTGAGTAACGATGCATGCATAGTTCGCTCACACTGAGTGCATTTCACATGGCAGTCTATTGGCTGCCCTTCATGTGTTTGTCTATGCTTTTCCATAGTGATTTTAGATACAAACTGCTTGTTACAACAGTCACACTTGAAATTTTTCACTTTAGTATGCTTTTTCATGTGTATCTTCAAGCAGTTTTTAGTAGGAAACATGTCATCACATTTAGAACACTTAAACTTCTTAATATCATTATGTAGCTGCATGTGTAGCTTCAAATAAGCTTGTCCTGTGAAGCTTTTGTTGCAAATCTCACAGTTTATAGTAGAAGTTAACGAATGAGTTTGCATATGACTTTTGAGAAATTGAGCTGCAACAAAACTCCGGTCACAGACTTCACATAAATACTTTTTGGAGGTAACACCTTCATGCTTGCTCCTGTGAATATCCAAGTGGTACTGAGAGTTCACTTTCACATCACACTGATCACATTTGAATTTCCGTCTTTTTTTAGGACCTTCTTTGTGATGTACTGGAGGCTCGGGCTCCAAAATCGGCGAGTCCTTATCGTTTCCATGGAACTTCTTGTGCAGCATCAAATATTCCAAACCTTCAAAAGTGAGATCACAAACATCGCATCTATATCTCGGTTCATTTTGTTGCTGCTGTTTCATGTCGTATGTCACATTCTCACCACCATTGTAAGCTTCGGCCATTTTTTCGCGTTTTACTGACGAACGGTTATCTTGTTTGTCACTAGACGCCGGCTCCATCATACTCTTCATCCAGTGGTCTTGAATGCCAACACCGGATTTCGTCTCCATTTGGTGTACCGACGCTTCGCAGATGCTAGCGCATATTCACAAGTGTGCGATATTGATCCATAAATACTGATATTCGATTCACAAATTCGCGTAAATACACAATTCTAGCGTATACAACGCTAATCTCGCTTTGTTTACGCTTTAGTTTTGAGGATTTCACGTTAAAATATCAGCGGTAACACAAAAGGGAGCCTTGTTACAGTACCATAAATTCCAAAAGAGAAGCGATGCGCGTTGGTTTTTTTCGAGCGGTTCATTGACAGCGCTAACTTTTTTTATTCTTGACAAGTTTATTATTGCCAATGCAAAAATTTGATTAACCCTGAAATTACGAAGATAATTTATTTTGACATGTAATTTCAATTTTAAATGTAGATCCAGGTTTACGTCTAAATTAATTACTAAACAAGTATGCAAACTATTCTTTACAGACATGATCATTAATTATTTTCCCACCCGTGTAAAATGCCATTATCAAAATCTGACAGATGGAAAATGGCGTCTGCGATGATACGCGGTGCAGTGTTGCCAACTTAGTGGATTTTCCACTAAATCTGGTGGTTTTGACTTACCTTTTAGCGGACAAATATCGGTTTTAGTGGCTAGTGGATTTTCTAGTGGAATTTATTGGTACCAAAGAGTCGTATCAGTCCGAGAATAACGATGATGACACGGACGGAAACGACTCATCTGAAGATAATAATAATAATATTCCACAACTATCACACAACGCCATCTAGTCCCAAGCTAAGCAGAGCTTGTGTTATGGGTACTAGACAACTGATAAACATACTTATATATTTCTAAATACATACATATTATAGATAAATTACACCCAGACACAGAACAAATGATCGTGCTCATCACACAAACATTTGTCCTGGGTGGGAATCGAACCCACGACCTCCGGCATAGCAGTTAGGGTCACTAACCACTAGACCAACAGGCCAGTCAAAGATAACTTAATAATATAATTTGATGGACATCTTTTAAAAAATAGGTTTTATTAAGTATTTTGTTCTTCCACAAAAGCCATGAATTAATAGAGAGTTGAAGTTGAAGTATTTTGTTACATTATATGTCATTTTCATGTTATTGCTTTAGTAAAAGTTTCAAAAAAATGTTATTTTCTTTAGTAAAGACCAAAAATCTGCCAGAAATAATGGTTAGTGGAAATTTTAGCGATTTTTTAAGATGGTGCGATTTTTTTAGTGGATTTCTGGTGGTTTTAGAGGTCGATTCTAGTGGGGAGCTTGAAACTTCGATGGCAACACTGACGCGGTGTTTATTTTTATTTATATCCTTGAAAACTTGAGTTTTGTCTCGATAATAATGACAATGTTTGTGTAGTGCCGGTAATGAGTAACGTGTCTATAGAAATGGCTTCTAGCTCAGAGGCTCCTGCTACGACTTATGTCGATAGTTCGTCCGATGATGAGTGTTTGTCGTCTGTAAAACGAAAAGCCGAAATAGCTGAAGAAAACAGTAGAAGTTGTAATTATGACGGGGACACTGATGATGAGCCTATCATGGCTGGGGTGCTGGTTACCGTGGAAGTTGAAGAAATGGACGAGGACTGTCCGCTAGAGTTTAACAAAGTATGTTACAATATTATCATTAAAATTACGAACATTTCTACACTGTTCCTATTTTCGGCCTTGTTAACTTGTTTTTACACTCTATCTAGCTCTCAAAAATACTTTGCCACTGGTATGTGCTCTTTATCATAATAACTTTTTAAAGTTGAAACTCCGAAAAGAAAAATGTTTATTACTTTTTCAAGTACCTACTGTTACTTGAAAAAGTAATAAACATTTTTCTTGCATGAATTTACCACAATTTATTATATTTAATACAAGGTAATACTACCACTTTTTACTTTGATATTTCTATAGGTAGTTGAAAATATTGTCATACTTTTATCATAGAGATTTTGCTAGAAGTATTTTTATTTAGTAAATGCACTGATAACATAGTTCTGTTATCACTGAATAATGAAACTTATTGCCTTAAAAATAAGTTTTGTTTTTGCTATAATTATAACAACTTATTATATGTAATCAATAATTATTGAACTTACTGGTGGGAATATTTTGGCAAAAAAAAAACAATTAGGAAAATAATAGGAACTGAACTTTGTGCTGTATAAAATAAAGTTGATAATGGGAAAATGTTAAATAACAAAGTATCTATGTGTTCAACAGCAGGACAATACCTTTGTTAATGAGTTAGTTAATTGTTATTTATCAGATACTTAATATTTACAAAATAACATAATGCCTCTAATCCTTGAAGGGTTAGGCAGAGTTGTACCTAAAAAGTAATACACTATTTCACCAGTTATTTTAAAGTCCCATTTATTTACATACTAGCGGACGTCCCGCGGTTTCACCCGCGTAGATCCCGTTCCCGTGGGAATACAGGCATAAAAAGTAGCCTATGACACTCAGCAATAATGTGGCTTTCTATTGGTGAAAGAATTTTTAAAATCGGTTCAGTAGATCCCGAGATTACCCCTTACAATTTAACAAATATACAAACACACAAACTTTACCTCTTTATAATATTATATTAGTATAGGAAACTTTATGCACAACAAAACATACAAAGGCGGACTTAATGCCTTGGGCATTTTCTACCAGTAATCAGGGTTGGAAAAAAAACAGTTTTTTTTACATTTTATAAAACAAACAGTATAAAATGTTTTAAACAGGTGTTTTTTTGTTTTTTTTCCTAAGTTAGTTATCATCCATTTTTAATTGATTAAGCCTTATATAATTCACTTTTATACTATTTTAAAAACTGCATGACAAAAATTGATCTTAATTCAATACATTCTGTATGTTCTGACGTTGATTTTTAGTAGGGAAATCACCTGAACTTCTCTTAAAATAAGGGGAATACCCAAAACATATAAAGTGCTGGGAATTCCCCGATGGAGTGTATAAAATAGAGCGGACTTTCTTTCTGATTTTTCATTTAACAATAACACAAAAATATTTGGATTTATTCATTCTGATGTACGAAACAAACTTGGTAACGAGAAAGCTGCAAAACTTGTCACAGTTTTTAAATACCTTAATAAAAAATAATAAATGTTGTCTAATCTGCTTATTAACCAACAAATATGATTGGACGTGGTCGTTTTATAATAAAAATTGTTAACTATTGCTTGATTAAGGATTTTAAATATAAAAAATTGTACATGTTTGAATGCCAAGTTAAAAAGCCACTTTAATTATTAAAAAAAAATGTTTAAAGTTGAAAATAAGGAAAAATATAACTAGGATTCATTTATTTTTGCAATTTAAATTTGTTTTAAACCCTGTTTTTTTTTATAACGTTTTAGACATTGTGTAAAACATGTTTTAAACAATGTTTTCAAACACCTAATAAAAAACGATGTTTTATTTGAAACTGTTTTAAACACTGTTTAAAACACATGTTTTAAACAACTTGTTTTAAACATGCCAACCCTGCCAGTAATAAATAAAAAGGTAATAGGGCACAACCATATTGCCATCATAGAGCAGCGGTGGCCCAGTGGTGTCGGCCCCGACTTAAGAACAGTAGGTCGTGGGTTCGAACCCAGGCAGGCGCATTACTTTGTGTAATTTATTTCATCACCGCTGCTCTCAAAACGGTGAAGGAAAACATCGTGAGGAAACCGGCATGTCTGTCAAAATAAAAAATGTGACATCTGCCAATCCGCACTGGGCCTGCGTGGTGGATTATAGCCCATCCCTCTCCTAGAGAGGAGGCCTGAGTCCCTGCAGTGGGAACATTATAGGCTGATGATGATGATGATGATGATAATATTGCCATCAACCAGGCACAAGTCCAGACACCATTACTGCTACTGGAAAATTTCTGATGAAAATCCCAATAACATTTTGCCAGACCTGGAATGGAACCCTGGACCTCTTGCTCAGAAGCCAACTTGTGAGGCATTCACAAATACAAATACCACAAGTTATATTAATAAAATGGTAATATTTCATGTAGTTAGTAAACCCTTTTTTTTTGGTGGGTGGAAAATCATTAAATGACCCCTCCCCTCCCTGCCGCTCTTGGGCAGAGCGAAGGGGAGTGTCAGACTTCTACTGACTAAAAACCGAACCTATGTACCTTCTTCTTGGCACTATTGATGCCAAATCATGCTAAGAGACTCAAGAAGGCTGATATTGTGCTGCCTGATTAAGCAGAATTTGGACACTGGTCCTCATTCTGTAAAAATGTGATGTATCTTGCCACACATCTGATCATAGTCAGTGATGACTGATAGCAGATATGAAGAGGAACAAAAAAAAAAAATGTTCCTTCTTTGCCCTTGTGCCGAGGCCACGTCATCTCATTCTATAATCCGTAGTTTTATAACTCATGTCGAAAAGTTCTACTGAGTTTATGAACATGATTTGATTTACTATGACTTTTTTTACTGACCAGTCCTACCTGAACTTGATTTAAAACCTTTTTTCCATTATCTGTAACCCAATTTTATGTTTTTCTCTTACATTTTTCAGACTGAAAAGCCAAAAAAATCAAAAAGGAGAAAAAAGCAAAAGGGTAACAGCGAGAAAGTCAGAAAAGGGAGATCATTCCGATGTTCTGTTTGTGAGATGGAGTTTGACACCTCTGGAGACCTCAAGACACATGGGCTTGAACATCAGGTTAAAACAAGGTAGATATTTATTTAAAAACATTTTTCTTATATTAACATGGTCAGAAATCGCTCAGTTTATAGAGTTATGGAAGGAGCAAGTGAAGGCTTTTGGCCAGCATCATTTAGGCTAGTAAAACAGATTGTGAAAATATCACTGCTGTAAGTTGACAGGCCCAGTCGAAACCTTGCAGCAGTGGTTCACAAACGCACAATTAGGCCTGCTTCCTATTTTATCAAGAGCGGAGTGTAAAGTTCCTCATCACACATAGCAAAGGGATCCTCCCTTTGCTATGTGTGATGCCTCCAACCAGACGGGTGTTGTGTCTGGTGGGCTAACTGCCCGACATATCAGTCAGTCCGGGACTTTCTAAACGGCATTGGAAGCAAGGGCATGTCATTTAGTTCACATGTGTTGCGATAGATGTCGCTGTCGCCACACCTCACCCTACCCTCTAATTGTCAGCTATTTCTTTACTTAAAGTTTATTTTATTGCATTATTTTCCAGACACAAATGTGAGATCTGCGGCCGTTACTTCAAGAAGGCGTTCAGTCTCCGCATGCACTCGAAGGTGCACATGGAGAAGGAGGGCCCTAAATGTCCACTTTGTGGTGTCAAGTTTAATAATAAGAGTTATTTGGTAAGTACTTCTTGCTGTTTTCCTAGTACATAATATAAATGCAGTAGGCATCCACTTAGCCTTTTCCTATGTTGGGGTCAGCTTACCAGTATTTTACATGGAGCGACTGCCTGCAGTGCTGGCCCAGTGGTGGCGGCCCCGACTGACGAACAGTAGGTCGTGGGTTCAAACCCAGGCAGGCACATTACTTTGTGTAATTTATTTCATCACCGCTGCTCTCAAAACGGTGAAGGAAAACATCGTGAGGAAACCGGCATGTCTTAGAACCAAAAACTCGAAGAAATGTGACATCTACCAATCCGCACTGGGCCTGCGTGGTGGATTATAGCCCATCACTCTCCTAGAGTGGAGGCCTGAGTCCCTGCATTGGGAACATTATAGGCTGATGATGATATGCAGTCGTCATCTGCTTAGCCTTTTCCTATGTTGGGGTCAGCTTCTACTCTAAAGGGATGCTGCTCAATACCAGTATTTTACATGGAGCGACTGCCTATCTCACCTCTATAACCCAGTTAGTAATACAATACCTCTCCCTGGAATGACTGTCAAAGATTTACAAATGACAGCCAACGTCAACCGCTGAATGTGCTTCCCGAGGCACGGAGGAAACTTGCTATTTAATGAGTCACGTATTGAAGAACCAACATAGGCATTTTTTTTTGGAGGGTGCACAATCATCAAATTACTCCTCCCACTCTGGGTGGAGCGGAAGGGAGTGTCAGACTTCTACTGACTAAAAACCACCCATGTTCCGCGGTATCTCTTTCGGACAACCAGCCCCGGCAGAGGCAAGGAAGACTTGAAGATGAAAAGTCAGAGTTACTCGAATTGGGTTCTAACTCAAGACCTGTCGGAAAGCGATCTGATCTTGGCAGTCCGACGGTCACAAGGCTTGGACTATATACATATTTCTCTATTTGTTTTTCTATATATTTGCTTTTGGCCGAAAGGTGTCGTTTTCCGACGTTTCCGAGGATGCGCAGCAAAACACGACGCCGACGTTATGTGTCAAGTTTTTGCTATACTTTAATATGTATCAGTTTGATGTTTTTGTATTATCTTATTCTTTGGCTTTAGTTGCCTGAAATAAAATGATTATTATTTTTTACTCTCTTTTCTACTCTAGGCGCGACACATGCCTACCCACGACAGAACAGAGGAGTGCGAGACATGTCAGGCCAAGTTCCACACCAAGTCTCAGCTCAAGAACCACACGAAACAGGCGCACTCTAAGAACAAGAGAGGCCAAGGGACTCCCATGTAAGTTTTTTACTATTTATTGGTCGCTACGAGGTGGCGGAACGAGAGAGGGAGAGAACCTCACAACGTCCCAGCCGCCGCGGAAGGCGCTCCGGGCGTCGGGGGTCACGCGATGACCTCCGGCCACCTACTACGCGGGCCTGTGGACGGTGAGTAACGGGCTAGCTCGCCGTCCGGCCGTCGTCATGACGGCAACAGACCGTGTCCAAGGCGCCAGAGTGTTCCACAAGCGACACAAAGAGATGTCAGCAAGGAGCCCGCAAGGGCCGACGCCCGTCGGGGCTGTGGTTTGTCGAAAGGTTAACGCGGCTCCGACACAAGGGCGAAGAAGGAACATGGGTTTGGTTTTTAGTCAGTAGAAGTCTGACACTCCCCTTCGCTCTGCCCAAGAGCGGGGGGGGGGGGGTCATTCGATGATTTTCCACCCACCAAAAAAAAAAAAAAGGAGTGCGAGACATGTCAGGCCAAGTTCTTGTGAAATTGTGCAGGGAAAAAATGCGAATCAGTTATTAAAAATCTGCTATGTGCCCTTTGTGCCTATTGGCCTTTTTCTGATCTGTTCTGTCTGTTGATATGGTGGGAAGTGGAAATTATGTTTTTCCTACTCCTCCGCTATTCTTTTCTTTGGTTAATTTCGTTGCGGGATCCAAGACGGTTGAATTGTTTCTCTGAGAGTTGGTCGAGCTTCATTGTCTCGGCTCTTTTCTGGTGGTCGCCACGGTTGATTATGGCGCGCTGGAGTTGCTGGGGTTTGGGAATAGTGTGGCGGGCTTGACCTAATGAGTGGCGGTAATTTCGTACATGTTTTTTTTTTTTAAATTGGCCTATTCTGCTCCAATGGAAAGGCCTCCCCCCATTGCTTGCCGACTCCCGGCCTCGTTGGTCTAGTAAAAGCGATCGCGACTGTTGGGCATGAAGTCCCGATTTCCGAGTTCAATTCCCGGGACAAAGTGTTATTTTTTTTTTTTTTTTATTTGCTTGGCTTACAGCTAACAATACAAAAATAAATAGTAAGTTGTTCAACGACAAGCCATTTACAAGCCTCCACAGTTGGCAGTAAAGTAATGTTGCAAGAACTTATTACCTATGCATAATACACTCATAAATATAGAATTAAAAAAAAAAGAAAAAAAACACAATAATTATAAACTATTATTGAGTTGACTATTATTGTTTACTATTATTGTTATTGAGTTTTGTCATCAGAAATTTTTCAGTAGCAGCCACGGAGGCTGGACTTGTGCCTGGTTGATGACCCCCTGTTATATGGGACTTATACATAACTCCGCCTGGCCCTTCGGGGATTAAAGGCGTGATGTTACGTGCTAGCAATCATCATCAGCCTATATTACTCCCACTGCAGGGACTCAGGCCTCCTCTCTAGGAGAGGGCCCAATAGAGAGATAGCAATATAGATAGAGGCTAGCAATGAGACCCCTGAAAACATAACTCCAATATAGTAACCATAATAATTTCCAACCAACTTATTCCAGGAAAACCCGCCATCGAGACATAAACCAAAGCTCCTCAGCGGGCGACAACACACAGTCAGATCAAGACCAAAAAATGTCAGACGATGAGACCAAACCTACATTCTTATATAGCGAGTTCAACACCTGCCTCAAACGGGAAGACTTAAGCCACCCCACACAATGTGCCATCGTCAGTAAAATGCATAGAGGCAGATCAGTCTCCGATGTCTGTAGGCTATACCATCTGACCCCAGAAGTTGTCAACGAAATTTGGGAAGACAGAGAGAAGTATGCATTACCTAAGAAAGCAGAGAAAAAAACGACTAGGTATATGAACAGTATTTTAGATACGAGAATCGTGGAGTGGTTTCATTCTCAAAGAGCGAATGATATACAAGTATCCGGCAAAATGCTACAGGATGTAGCCGAAGCATTTGCCAAAGAAAGTGGTTTTGTAGCTTTTAATGGCAGCAAAAAATGGC
The DNA here is from genome assembly GCA_949316265.1 of Diarsia mendica. Classification (NCBI taxonomy): domain Eukaryota; kingdom Metazoa; phylum Arthropoda; class Insecta; order Lepidoptera; family Noctuidae; genus Diarsia; species Diarsia mendica. The sequence goes on from OX438916.1 coordinate 5,606,396, forward strand.
TCGACAGGTTCAAGAAGAGATATAGTATTAGTTTGAGAGGAACGCCCTGTAAAAGGGACTATCATAACCAAATGGAGTCGAAATGGAAGAACCATTTCTTTAGAGAACAGTGGAGCGATGCTCGGTTAGGTATCCCAGACGAAGATATTTATACTGCAGACGAATTCGGCTTCTATTACAACCCTTCTAAAGGTCGAATTAAAAAACTAGCAGGAAAGAAGTATATACAAGGCTATGTTAAAGACAGATTGTCAGTTTTCCTTTGCGCGAATATGCCTGGCACAGATAAAAAAAAGTTACTTGTCTGTGGTACTGAAGACCCGTTGTTACATTCCTTTAGAGATCCGGATACGTTACCTGTTACTTATATTCGACATTCTCAAGCCCATTTCACGACACAAATGTTCGAAGAATATGTGAAATATTGGAATAGAGAGCTACAGGTGAAAAATCGGAAAGCAATTCTTGTCTTAGACCGAGCAACAATACATTCTAAATTGCAATTATCTCATTTAAAACTAGTCTTTGTTCCTTGGAAAGCTGCCAATGGTTTAATACCAATGAAAAATGGCGTTTCAGCGAAATTTCGGGATGAATTTAGAAGGTTAATATTAGAAGAAAAAGCCATGAATGTACTTAGAGGTGTCGACAGAGACCTAACATGCTTAGAAGCATTAAACATGCTAGAAAAAGCCTGGGAAAGAACGCCACCGGAAGCCATAACAAAAAGTTTTGTAGACACAGGATATGACGTTACTATACCAGACGAAATAATAACCGTAGACAAGCCAAAAGTCTATGAAAATGACGAGGAGGTTCTAGCAGGTATGTTGAAAGACTATGATGTAGAATCTTACTATACAAATGTAAGTAATTTAGATCAATATCTGACAGTTGACGAAGAACTAGTGACAGGTCAAGGGACCAATGGGTCTGTCTTTGGTGGAAACCATAAAGTAACAGACCCATTCAATTTCGCTGAAAAAGCGAAGGAGGATTTAATGCCTCTGGCCACAGACAAACCCGATTCGGAAGAAAAGGAGGTTTTAGTCAAAAAGTCTAGAGCGTTGCAAGACTTAGATATAGTGCGGAAGTATTTGCAGTCGAATAATACTTCTTTTGAGACTTTTTGTTGTTATATGGAGATTGAGAAATTTGTTATGCAATCTGTTATTGGTTGACCCTGTTTTTAGTTATTTTTGGTAACCCATGGTGTGATTTGTGCATTTTTAAATGTGGCATTGTTTTAGGGGCTGAGGGTAGCCAACGAAATTCAAAAGGGGTAGCAAGATTTTTATTTGGAGCGTGATCTACCTAACTTTCGTTATTTTTTTCGATATATCGGCTAAGCCACCAACGCCATACAGGTTTTGTAAGCGGCCGTTATTTTGAAAAAACAAATGGCGATTCTATCTCTATTCTATCAAGAATAGACAAAGCTCTTTCAATACAATTTGACGTGAAATATTTCTACAATCTGTCATTTTGTAGACTCTTCCGTCACTTTCCGCTTTATACAAAAATCTTGCTACGGTGCCCCAACCCCAATAAATCAAAGCCCTGTTCTTAAAGTTCAAATTGGTATAGTCTTGGGCCGTCGATAGATAATTTCAAACCCGCCAAAAAAAAAAATCGGTATCGACTATCTTTCGGGTCTCTGCGATTGGACGGTTTTATCTCTGGAGTTTCCGGTTTTAGGCGCTTTGGAAATTGTACTTTTAACTCCACCATGGGATACCATTTACCGCCTTCATGATTAAAAAGTCAAAATAACCATAGATTTGTTAAAGAATAGTCATAATTTTTATTTTTTGTAAAATTTTCGTTAAAAATGGTGTTAAAATTTTTCTTAGATTCGAGTAGTGAGCTAGCTGAGTCAGAGTTAGATCTAACTTTTGAAATTCTATTTTAATTATTAGGATAATAAATTGGATACAAAGCGGTCAAAAATAATAATACATGTTGTTATGATCACATCTTGTTAGAATTTAAAAGGATACTAGCTGATGCCCCTCGCGTCAAATTATATACTAAAACCTTCCTCGAGAACCACTCTAACCATTTGTGAAAACAACATGAAAATCGGTGCAGTAGTTTTTGAGTTAATCGCGAACAGACAGACAGACGCGGCGCAGGACTTTGTTTTATAATATGTAGTGATAGTATAACATGACGCATCTATTCCTCGAAGGGTTATGCAGAGATGTTCTAAGCCCCAAGTAATAATGGACAAACATATTGATTACCAATTACCGGGCACAAAGCATTAATTAAATGGTTAACCCATAATATATAAGGGTTAACCCATAAAATGGTCCATAATAAGGCAAAGGGAATATATTTCCCGCCATTTTTTTCACCTCAAAAATTAAATAATTTGATCCTGTTAGGTATTCTATGAGTGTACAGAGCTTATTTAAAGACTTATCAATCACTCATTAAATATTCAAAAAACACAAAAAAAGTAAAAAAAACTTAAAATTTATTTTCTACCAATTATACCTATGCCAATTTGCCTTTATTTTCCGATTGCCAGATCGTTCTGCCTTATTAAGGGTTAATCAAACATGGATTTTATAAGTCTTACCAGTTAATCTTTTACCCATATTGTCTCTGCTCTTAATTTTTTTAACTGTCACTATTCCCTTGTGCTCAAACAATGTTAATAAAATCTAAAAATGTTATGTTGGTTTGTGTACGCTTCAAAAACTCAAAAAGTTTTGCACCGATCGAGCTGAAATTTTAGAATGATTATAATCCGCATCAAGGATTGTTTTTACACTATCCACGCGGGCGAAGCTGCGGGCATCAGCTAGTTTATAATAATAATATGTGATTATGACAGCATGTATCAAAACAATTCAAATGTCTAGCTCTAATTTAGGAAGTGATCGCATTTATCGACTTGGAATTGACTTGAACAAATGAGAAAAAACTTTATGAATTGTGTGTATGACTGACTAGAATTGAGTTGTCTCTTCAGAAACCTCTTTTCTGATGATTACCAGTAATAGTGCAGCACGGGAAAAGAAGACATCGAAATAACTCTCCGGCTGCCATATATAGGTCTTTGGCAGTCGTTACAGGTAGTTAGTGACCTGGAAAGATAACAGCCTCACCATATTGACTTACCACGTATAGACGACAAGACGAACATGCAAAAAAGTGCCTTAAGTCTGTCGACTTAAGGTACTTTTTGGCTTGTCGTTTTACTATACTGTGGCGGTCAAAACGTTATAGCACTCGGCACGTAAGTTGAAACAAAATGGCGGTCGTTCGCGGAGCTACAATCATTATTAGGAATAACCATAGACAAAAATATAAATTGGAAGTCACACGTACAAAAAATTAAATCAAAACTTTCCAAATTTTTATATGCATTTCGTGAAGTTAAAAAAACCACAAATTTACAGACTGCCCTGGTTACATACTACGCCTATGCTTTTGCATGGCTTAGCTACGGCATTATAATGTGGGGATGCAGTACAGATGCCCTTTCATTGTTCACCGTTCAAAAGAAATTTATCCGAATCTTAGTAAATATACAACAGATAGATAGCTGCAAACCCCATTTTATAAAACTAAATATACTTTCTCTTCCTTGTATATATATACTTGAAATATGCAAATTCGCTCACAAACACCAAGACTTTTACACTAAACGAGAAGACATACAAACAAGATACACACTACGAAACAAAACACAACTCAGCCTACCAACATCCTGCTTAAAAATACACTCTACCAGCCCTCTGGTTATGTCAACGAAAATATATAATAAGTTACCTAAATCAATAAAAGAAGAAAAAAAGCTCCACCTATTCACGAAAAAATTAAAAAACCTATTATTAAGCAAATGTTATTACAGCGTCAACGAATACTTAGATGATAAATCTTTGAAACTTATAAAATAATCAAAATGTGTTGTACTTATCTAATTGTTAACTACTTATTTATAATTTCGTTTTTCCATTTTCTCCATAACTTTTGATTTTTATTTTTGTATTGAATATTGTTATATTGGCACCTACAAAGTAAAGGTAAATATGTGATTTTATGTTTGTATTTAATTTTTGAATTTTATTATAAATTTTAATATTATAATTTTTCTGTTAGTAAATGTTAAGCCGTATGCTTAACATAATATTTCTTTTGCTGTGCCCGACAGGGTCCATGATTGTTTCTTTTAAAAATGTTTACCACCTAAGCCTACATTGTGGAATGCAATAAAGAATTGAGTATTGAGTATTGAGTATTGAAAATAAGTCGACTGAGACCCGATAATGTATTACAGATAACATCCCGTAAGTTGAATTATGATCTTGAATTTCAATTTTCGTTCGAATCTCACTCTATTTTTGTCATTTTACCTATGCGGACGACCGCCATTTTGTTTCAACTTACGTGCCGAGTGCTATAACTGGTTTGTAAACATACAACCCAGTTATGAGTTATCAATCAGTTGTCAGTTATGATACTGGTATGTAACTTCAACCTTCATCCAGTTAGACGGGAAGCCGACCCCAACATAGTTGGGAAAAGGCTAGGCAGATGATGAAGGGTAGGAAAATGATATTATGACACATGGAAAAAAAGTTTCTTCTGATTAGCTCAAGCTTTTTTTTACGTCAGTAAATGTGGGCACTCCTTTATAACAATACTGTTAAAAAAGTGTTTGGGCACTAAGCTCAAATCGAAGAAAAGGGAAATTATTCCCCAAAAACTATATTTTAAATTTTAAAAAAATGGCAATATTACAAATTAACTATCAACGAATCTAGCTTTTACAGATTTTAAATTTTTATACACGTTTGTCGATGGTTAAAATTTAAATAAAATAATGGTAAGTAGTAAAATTTTTGTCGTCAAATTAGATAGTTCACTTGATATAGATTGTAGATGGAGCCACTGTTGATCGTATTTTTTAATAGCATGAAGCTAGAAAAGTTTTATTCTAATTTTAATACAGTTTACATACATAATAATGTCTGTGACCATTTTTAGAATTTTAACGCAATTCGTATTATTTTCTTGTTATGACCTATTTTCCAAAATGGTCCCAGGCGCAGTTACTATTATGAAGGGTCCATTTTAAGCTTTTTAACGCAATTCATATTATTAATATTATGATCTGCCAAAGTGGCCATTTTAAACGCCAAGAAACTAGCGAAGACGCGTATCGAAGGATGTGTGTGAATCTATACGGATACGAATAGTTCCTTATTCGGGGTTGCCGGTTGTTCGAAAGGGATACCGCGGCCTCGGCACAAAGGGCTAGGAAGGAACTTGGGTGGTTTTTAGTCAGTAGAAGTCTGACACTCCCTACCGCTCTGCCCAGAGCTGGAGGAATCATTTGCTGATTACCCACCCTCAAAAAAAAACCTATATAGAAAATGGAGGATCCTCCGACCAGCCTTCGTAGCATAGCGATTCTATCTTTATTCTACCAAGAATAGACAAAGATTTTTCCGTACAATTTGACATGGAATCTTGCTACAATCTGTCATTTTGTCGATTCTTCCGTCGACAAAACCTGTTTCTTCGGTGGTCATGCTAAGCTGGCAGGCAGGTGTAATGTCCGGTACTTACTGCCCTAAAGTTGTCGGGATATTCTACGTAGGATAACTTTACTTGCGTGAGAATTTCGATGTTAGTTCTTCTTTTATGACATAGATGGCGCTGTAGTACTTTTTGTTCTATTTTGATATTCCTTTTTGTAGTATCGCTATTGTTTATTTTTCACAGCTTGAACTAAGCTAGCTATGTGATTTATTAGTTCCACACACATCCCTCGCTACCCATCCTCGTACCTCCTTGCAAATGATTTTCAACCATAAAATTGACGAATATTAAGTTCAGAATCGAATTAGAAAATTTGACAGTTTGCGGTAACTGGATGCATTGGAGACTACATCACTGTTGAAAAAAAGCCTTAAAAGATTTGACTCGCCTACGTGTATGCATTTCAGTAGCAGTATTCAGCAATAATTATGTTAAAAAAAGATTGCTTAGCAAAAAGGTGAATGAGTAAGGTGTCATGTATTATCGCTACAAAATACAGGGTCAAATTGAATTCCCTAGGGAAACTACCTAGACGTAATATCGATACCGTTTGCTAGCTAATTCAATCTTACTTTGTATAACTAAGGCCATAGGAACCATTTTCCTATAACAATAAAAATATGAAAATGAAACCTGCCTTAAAACCGATGTTTCTAACGTGGCTCCATCTAGAATAAATCGAAATATTTTCTTCCTTTTATACTATTTCTATTCTATCTTGCCTGTTTTTGTTATATACGATTTTTTTTTATGTATATACATAGCGAGATTTATTATACATTAGCAAAACAAAAGTTATATGTTATTTCTTTTTTGTAAATATATATTTGATGTAAGATAAATTCCAATTTTATTGTAATGAGCAGGTTTTGTGTCAGAGGGAAATCCATTCAATGTACTTATGTATCAAATATAATGTCACCGTAAAATTGTAAATACCGTTAGATTATAATTTTCCCTGCGAGATTGTAAACTTTCGAAAGATTGTAAACCATAACACGCTGCTTACGATTCAACGCATTATTTTTAGAGATAGATTATAATATATATTATAATCTAACGGTATTTTCAATTTTGCGGTGACAATATACCACTTTGTGGCTTTGCTTCTTTTCCATTTAAATGGTTAACCCATATATTATGAGGGTTAACCTGTATAATGGTAAATGTAACATATGGGTTAGGTCCAACCAGTTAAACTCTCGAATTATCGGTCCCAGCTTCTGTCGAGTGACTCTGTGACTGTGTGATAATTGAACCTGAACAAATTTTGTTAAAACTTCTTCAGATAGAAAATAAAATTTGTATCTATAAAATAAAATATTTAAAAAAATATATAATAATTTTTATTATTATTATAATAATTGCACATTGCATTGTGCATTTGTCTTCTAACATTTAAAAACATTGTGTAAATGCATTGAATGGATTAGTGTTGCCAGACTACTTCATTTTTGAGGTACCGATTACTACATTCTCGCACTCATTTCTGGTTTTAAAATGTTATTGTAACTTTTTACACTATTTTCCAATTAAATTATTCTCTAGTGCTAACATTTTTGAGTTTGGCAACACTGTTTAAAGGTAAATGCACACTAGTGCAGTTTAGCGCTTTTGTGGCACTTGGGTGAAATTGTGGCGTTATTATTGTAGTCTGTTAAAAGTGTTATTTCCTAAAAAAGAAGTATTTTAAGAATAAACGATTTAAGTGTCAAGTCTTATGTTGTTTTATTTGATAACGTAAGCTCATGGCTGAAATAACTGCCGCACGTTTCGATCGAAGGTCAAGCTATACGGGACGGGGTCGGCCCGTGGATGGGAGACCATTAACTACTAAGGCATGCTAAGCCGTTGGTTATCGTTGCGGCTATCGTTTATAGTTCGTTAATTAGACTGGGTGCCTGAAGACCGCTGCGCGCTGTCGTAACCGTGACAGGCCCAAGAAACGCTGGCGTGACGATTTGGACTTCTTCTAAACGGATTGGTCGGAGATAAGGCACATTGTAAACAAACTTGGAAAGCCATGGGGCCATGTGGGAGATCTTTCATCTTTGCCCAGCAGAAGGCCAGAGTCGGCTGACTTACAAAAAGTCAGTAGGTAGCCCTTAGGTCAACTCACACCGAAAGAGCGGCGAAGTGCGGAGTCACGGAGTCCCGCGACTTCTCGAGCATTCCAGCGACTTTTCGAGCAGTCGCGGGAATCCGCGCGCCTTCCCGAGCCCACCCGCGATGAATTCATGGGTCGCTCTCCTATGCGCAGTTCAATTTCAACAAAACTCGAGGAAACTTGTGTTTAAGCAGTGAAAATGGGTATTTTGGATTTAATTATTATTGCACATATAATTGAAGAAGAAGAGGAAGAGGCCGAAGAGATAAGGAGGGAAATCATCATTCATCCTCCATCACTTCTGTATTTGTTGCACTGAAAGGAATGAATGCGAATGCTCGCGCGCAAGAGACGGGCGCGAGGGGCGGGATATTGCCAGCGGCCGCTCGCGACTGCTCGAATATTCTCGGGACTTCCCGCAACTTCTCACGCAGTCGCACGGCTCCGTTTATGGAATTCCCCGGAATTCCTGCGGCGCCGCGGGCATCCGCGCGACTCGTTCGAGTTTCTCATGCGATAATAAGTATTATGGTAATGATAATAAAGTTAAAATTCATATGAAACTGCGCTCCGCTTCGCTGCCCTTCGCCGCTCTTTCGGTGTGAGCTGACCCTTAAGTTTGCCAACCAGTCTTACCAAGGGTATCACATTCCCCAGTAAATGGGTTGTGGCGAATAGCAAGAGCGAAAGAAGAATATGTACCAAACGAGGTTGCTCCATGTAAAATACTGGCAAGTTTGGCTGGAAGCCGATCCCTTTAGTTGGGCCAATATGGTAGGCGGATGACAAATGAGGTTCTAAATAAAAAAACACATTAAAACAAAAATTATTTTAATAACAATAATGTAAAATAATTATGTACAACATTTAAATTGAAATGTTCAACTTAATAATTACGCTACTAAGTTAAGAAAGGGTTGGGGGAATTCATAAATTATTAAATAAGTAGGTAGGTACATAATTTATGTGTGATATTAATTGAAGCTACAATCCTTTCACAATTATTTTAACTCTGATAACAACAGAGCAATAGCAACCTTATAGTGACCTAGTTAAAGATTACAGTAATTTTGACACACTTGAAATCCAGCAAGTTTGGATCCAAGAAATTGTATTAGGTGACAATAATGTAATGAGTAAGTCATAATAATGTGACATGCAAACATGTCACTGTTTGCATGTCACATTATTATGTATCTGGACTTACATACTTAAACTTTGTAGCAAATAAATTGATTTGGTTTTTTTTTTTACCAGCATTCACAAACTCGGTGGTAGAAAGAGAAACGCTATAGTTTTATTAAAAAAATTACATTAAGTAACACTAAATAAGAGGTCAATAATAATAATAATCTTTGAAAGGACTGTAAATGGAAGCAAGTATTTGCTGTTTCTTGTGTTTCTGTTTTCATATTTTGTAAACGGCTCGCTCGCTAGCATGATGCCGCTCAAGAAGGCGGCAAAATAGATGTTATAAAAACGATTTCATTATGACGTGAATATGTAAAAATGCTGACTGAGTCACAGTAAAGTTTCTAGTCTATCTAAAATTATTATTGCTATGTGATGAATTCAATATTTTATTAACAACTATTGATTTTTTATCTATTTAAAGGCCCCTTAACAGTCAAAACTGGTAGTAAACATTGGCACAACTTAGTGTTGACTTTGTGGCAATATCCTAAACATTTTAGAAGGGCCACGGAAGTAGAAATGGTTACCAAATGTACATTATTCGAACGAGCAGATTCGGGTAGACCGAGTTCCAAACGTCGACATCCGAAGTCTCACAAAGGTAACCGATATTGGAAAGCGCGTTATGGAACTCAAATGGGGTTGGGCAGGACACCTGGCAAGGCGTAGAGATGGCAGGTGGAGTAAGGCTGTCACCGAATGGCGTCCAAGAACGGGTAAAAGAAATGTAGGTCGCCCAGCGGCGAGATAGGCAGACGATATAGTTGCCATCGAGGGAAAAACCTGGATGAGACTGGCACAAGAACGTGGCGTTTGGCACCAGAAAAGAGAGGCCTATACCCAGCAGTGGGTGAATTCGGGCTGTGGATGATGATGATGATAATGCAGCACCACACTTATATAAGGTCCCATTAAAATAGGTGGACAAAATTTCAGAAATCATTCAAACCACCAAAATAAGGACGATGGTAAAAAAAATAATAAGAAAAACGTATTTAAGTACCTACTCATAAAGGATGAGTTTGTTCTAGAGTGCCGGCAATTTATTATTTAAAGTCAAGAAAAAAAATCACTTTATTTAATTTATTTTTGTTTAGATATCTTAGGTTAGACCTACTGAATGCTGTGTTAAAATTTGTCCACCTATTTTAATGGGACCTTATATAATTAATAAATAAATATATTTTAAATTTTAGGGCGCCTTCAAATTAGCCGCAAAGAGCCGCGCGGTGGCAGCGCGGCTGCAGCGCTGCCGCCGCGCTGCTTTGTTAATCCATATAAAAATCGCGGATTTAAAACCGCACACCCGCAGCGCGGATGTAGCGCTGCAGTCGCGCGTGCCTTATTTATATGGATTAACAAAACAGCGCGGCTGCAGCGCTGCCACCGCGCGGCATATTTGAAGGCGCCCTTAAGGTATCAAGGCCCCGTTATCAAATCTTGCAGATAAATGATTTTGCTATTGTATGGTATTGGTTCACACCACAGAACTTATTTCTCAAAGATAGATGTTCCAACAAAACAAAATATCCAACTTTACTTTGCAATCCTCCTCTCCTCTCTTCTTCCCTCTGTCTATCTATGCACTATTTTAACGTATAAACACGATGACTAGTTGGATGTTTGCAGGGATGGTGACACATTCCGTCCCAGGACATTTTCTTTGTATTTCAGTTTCTTGACGTTGGTTGGGTCGTTGAGAGCTTCTTCATCTACTAGCCGTTCTAGTCTTTGGTCTTGAACGGGCTCTGAAATTATGGAAATATAGGTGCTGTAGGTAACCTTCGTCAAAGAATTAGCATTGTGATTCAACATGGTAGTGCTGCCAGTCTTCTGAGCATGTTCCCGGTTGACAGCAATCCGGAGGAGTACTTGGATGCCTAAGTGTCCTATTTAGTTGTTGTATTTAGTAGGTAGTTACTCTTAGTTTTCATTTTTAATAATTACTATTTTTGTTTAGATAAGGTCCATTCACACCAACTGCTCTGAGAGGAGAGCAGTTTTTTTACCACATTTAAAACAGAGTTTTGAATCATTGTGATTAGATTTATTTTTACACATGCCACTTCTTTTGTTTTTGAGTGTACTGACAATACTGACATGTCACTCTGTTTTAAAAATGATAAAAATCTGCACTCCTATCTGAGCCTGTCGGTGTGAACTAACTCTTAGACTGGAAGCTATGTTTTGGAAAAACTGTTACAATGGTATGCATGACAGACATTGGACTTGTCAATGGTCCACTTATAAAAAAGTACAGAAACTTGTTGTTTACTTACTGCTAAATGGCGTATATCTATCAGACAGCAAGCTTTCCAAGTTATATCCTATGACTCCCACAACTGCTGCTACTGGCAATGTGAAGTATGGGGCATTTGATCTTAAGAACTGGAATATTATGGGCCACATCTGAAATAGACAATCATAATATTTTTTTAAAGGTTGAGGCTAAGAAGACTAAAAGCTGGTTAAAAAAACTGGCCAAGTGCAAGTCGGACTTGCACATGACATGAAGGGTTCCGTACCATGACTTCTTACAGGTTTTCCTGTAATCTATATGTGTTGAACTAATTCCTGTATTTTTTTCAGAATTATAGCCCCAGTAGTTTCGGAGATAAGGGGGGGGGGGGGGGGGGGGAATGGTCGGTCAGACAGACAGACAGAAACACAAGTGATCCTATAAGGGTTCAGTTTTCTCCTTTTGAGGTATGGAATCCTAAAAAAAGATAATGACCTAATAATTGAACAGTTATTATTTTTACAACAATTAGATTTAAGATCATTTTTGGAAATCTCTTAAAATCTTTTCAGTGGTACAAAATTGGCGCGCACTATGATAAAAATTCCTTCATGTGTAGATCTTTTATACAATTTTCGCAACATAGTAAAACACTATGGACTATTTGTTATCAAGAAATCCTGTGCTGTGAAAAAAGTATTGTAAACCGCAAAGTATAATCAAAAGTTTTAAGGTTATGTAAGCGGTTTATAACATTACTTGTGTATTTTTATACTGAAGTGAGAATAACTTACTTTTGATGTTAATAACTTCTGCTAATATATAATTTAGTGAATGACTATCCTATTTTCTGTGAAAATAAATATTTTTCACAGCGGCATCCACTGAATAACAGCTGACTTATTTGACAACGACAATCAATAATCAATAGGTAATCACAGATTACATATTCTATATTTGACTTGCACAGTTTGGTTTAGAAATCTTAACGTGCATGATGTAGAATCATGAATATGAATAAAAAAAATATCTCGGTTCAAAAGCTCATAATTTTATGGCAATATTGGTTCTGTGAACATCATCATCATCTTCTTCCTAACCTTGTCCCATCCCATGTTAGGCCATGTTACTTGTCGACAGATTATGGTTACTTGCATTTGGGATCAGTTAGATTTGTTCTTTCAGTCTTCTCTGTAATTTGACACGAATTGACACGATATCGTTGACTCCTCTCCTTTTTCTTTGCATTTTTTATAATACACTTACTAACATTTTATTTTAGATAGTTTATTTCCGAACGATTTTATTTTTTATTTTTAAATGCTGCTGTCATCATACGACTGTCAGAAGATAATTGCAAACATAACCTCAAAACATAGACGCTTAATCGCGAAGTAAATGAAATAATGAGTTTATAACTAAAAATAAACCTTACTTAGTTATTTATTTATCAAAAATGTCACAAACGCAACTCCTCAACTGCCTTTCCAGGCTCCACATAACGAGAAATGAGTCAAAATATTTACGTAACTATGTTCAGATTTTGGTTCGAAATAATTCTTCTAAAACTGCAAAACAGAAGACCGCTGCATCTGTGTATCGTGCTATGAATATATTTGATAGGAATGCGAAGGCTTTACAGAGAGAAAGGTCAGCCAGAAGAGACGATTATCATCTATCTGAGTATATCAAAGAAGAGGTTGGATATCGGACTGCCGATCGAGTTTTAGATATCAAACGTGTATTTAAGAATGCTGTGGAACTTGGTAAGTCAGTCATTAACTAAATTAAATTGAATAGAAGTGTTTATGTTATGGCAAGCTATGGTTTTTTTCATTCAGCTGACAACTTTTCTGTCATAAACTCCAATAAAAAAAAACAATATGTAAGTAAAGATACTTCGCTAATAATAATGCTAAAATAATGGACTGGTTAAGATTATTTCGGTTAAACAGGCTTTGAAAGGGACTAAATAAAATCCGTTCAATAATTTTTCCAAACACAAATTGCAGGTGCGAGTCGTGGTTACGTGTCCCGTCACTTCTTCCCGGACAGCGTTGAGAAGGTGACGTTATGTGACACTTCACAGACGCACCTTGACAAGGCTATAGTAGCAGATGGTGTGCAGGTTGAGAAAAGAATTATGGATGAGGAGAATATAGATGTAAGTACACAATTTCTCTTTCTTCTTCTTTGTATGTTAATTTTGTTTGATATTATCTGACGGGTATTTAGGAACTCAGAATGAAACTATGTCAGTAATATTTGCTTTGTTATCTATTAAATTAAAGGCAGCTAAATTCTAGTCTGTAAAATATTCAAGAAGGTTAGAAAATTATATTTTTTACAAGTTAGCGGCAATATTTATGCAAAATGAGAATATTAATAATAACATAAAGTTGTTGTGTGTTGGCTATCTTTAAAAGTTGGCTAAGTAACTTTAAGAGTAAACTATTTTTCTCGGAGCTTCATGAAATAATCATAAAAAAGCAAGGATTTAATAAAACACTAAAGAAGTTGACCATGCATGTGGCATCTTTCGCGTTTTTCCCCTACTGGGCCCAAGAAATTTGTAGTCCCACCATCACTAGATATTATAAAACAAAGTACTCCACCGCATCTGTCTGTCTGTTCGCGATAAACTTTAAAACTACTGCACCGATTTTCATGCTGTTTTCACTAATGGGTAGAGGGGTTCTTGAGGAAGGTTTTAGTTTATATAATTTTTTGACACGGGCCTCAGCTAGTCTATATATATATGTAGGATCAGGATTGCCGAGCGGTATGTCGTCAGGGTTTGGAGTCCCCATTTTGGGAAAAACAAGTCTGTATATGAATTACAACAGAGTTTATTCACAGTGGGCACACAACACGATAATTAAAATTCACTTAAAACACACTGGTACACAATACACATTGAAACACAATAGAAAATAAAGACAATAAGGCGAACAGACTTTTTAAGGTCAAAGTTCGTACAGTGGTCTAGCCACCCTAATGCACACGACAGTTTTGTCGGGAGCAAGGAGCTCTTTACTGAGTCGAATCCGAAGACCGACTGACTAGCTTACCGAGCGCTCGACCTTTTATAAGACGACGCCGCTAGCTTTCTAAAAAGTTCCCGCCAACAACAACTCTGTCCGTTGACGCACGGAAGTACGTCACGTCAGTGGCGTGCCAGCAATTATTTGGAGGTAAAGCACAATTTCCAAAAAAAAAAAAAACACTTTTTGTTCCGAATTCTGACACTGGTTTTTAATAACACTGGTTTTGTTTTCTAATATTTAATTATGACTAACACTTTTCGTATTTTATATCCTGTCAGAAAATTTACAACTATTTCAATAAATCAAGTTGTCAGTATCATGTAAAATAATATATTAACAAGAGCCATCTATTGACATAAACGCAACAACTGAACTATTTGAGTCAAAACGTATTTCGCTCATACACAGTCGCTTTGGGCAAACCGCTAGATGGCACACAAAATAATAAATTAGTTTATATCTACTTACTTAGACTTACATAAAGATGAAAAAAAATGTTATTACTCACAATGTATACAGCCATTACTCTTTATTCTTCGCTTCTTTACCATGGACAGATGACAAACAACAAAACACACTGAAGGCAATTATTACTAGATAGATTTACAGATACATAGGTGCCGATTCTCTTGTCACAAATTTCTCTAAACTAGACTAAAAATCATTAAAATTTAGTTTAATCCTGTCAAACGACGTTATCCATTCTGAAATTGACTAAAGTGACATAGCTTAACTAAATTATAGTCTGACAGCACTAAGTTATTCAATTTAGTGAAAATGGCAATTTTGCTATTCTGAAATTGACGTTTTTCACCTAAAATTATGATTGTCAAACTAAATCAGACCATTTTTAATCGCGAATAAAAAGGTGTGGAATAAAATTAGTTGACATAAACTAAAATTTACAAAGCATATTTCTCTATTATTTTTCGAAAGTTTGGATGACTTTGAGTTAATTATGGAAGCTTATGTGATTGCCGCTGTTGGCGATGCGGCAGAAAGGTAAGTTTAGTGTTATTTTATTATGATACAATACAAAATGCATTCGTGAAAACTTACAAAGGATTTGTACTGAACATCTAATGTACTTGCTACATTATTAGTTGGAAAAGAAGTGGATAAATGCACTTCTCATAATCATAGCCACTTCCAGGCTCTGAGTATTATCTAATAGACACTTTCAAGAAAGAATTCATTTGGAAAGATTGCGAGACCAATCCAACCAATTCCAAATGGCAGAGGAGAAATTTAAAAAACTCTTTAGACTCCCTAGAGCGGGAGCACTTTATTTGGTGGATATGCTAAGGAATCCTCGGTTAGATGAAGGTTTTATCCCCAAACACCGAAAGGTTAGAACAGTTTTGTGCAGTAATTCACTTGCATATACAAGTTTTTAAGAATTTATAGTTTAGTCGAGTGGTATCTCACTTTTATTATATTTATGGGTGATCTAAACCTAGTCATTACATAATTGAGATCTTTCAGTCGAAAACCGCACGCCCCTCCACTAAAATTTCTTTACAAACATTTGAACGACCCACTGACCGAAAAGCAGTGGCGCAACATGCATTTTTAGAATGAAAAATTTCTACCTACCTACCTGTATGATAATAGAACTCATTTGCAGATTCTAGCTGCACTAAATCTGTTTGCTCAAGGCAGTTATCAAACAGCTGTTGGGCAAGACAACTTACTTGACAACTTAATTCTTCTGAAATCTAAATAAGTGTATCTTTGCAGACGAAGAAGATATCGATGGCAACGAGGATAACAAGCAGAATGCTATTGTGGAGGATCAGGATGCTATTGTAGAGGATCCTGGCGCAGACTTCCTTGCTGAAGCAAGGGAAATTCGGCAATTACTTGTCAATAATTTTAATTAAATTAAACATTTTATTTCTTTATTATTAAAATTTTAATTTTCTTATCACCTTATTTATTAATTAACCTATCTAAGAGTGGCGATTAGGTTTCTATCACAAATTGAAACCGCATATTCAGTTCATGTTTTGTATAAAAAAATAATTAACAAAATACAATAATCAACAAAATATGCCAAATATTTGCCTCTTCTCTACAGAGAAGGCACGAGCACTGATCACCATGCATGCTCAAGACGGGTTGGCGATTTCAGACTTATTAGGTATATTATAATAATTATAGTCCAGATTTCCTCACAATGTTTTCATTCCAACCTTCATTGAAATAAAAATGAGTAAATAAAAGAAAAATGTTCGTACATATTTTTTATTAATGTTATGTTTTAACTTTTGTACCACTGTATGCCCATTTTCTCTTGCCCGTTTTATAAAAGAATTGAATTTTTTGTCGAATTGCACTTATTTATGTTGAAGTCATCCATTTCTTTCTTAGGACGGCCTGATCTGTGTTTGCCTTCATCTACAATACGCCTCACTGTACTCTCAGATTTTCCTGAAAGAAAGATTTAAAAAAAGATGTAGTATCTAATGGAAAATACATAGCACTATTTTTATTTCAAACATGTTAAAACTTATTCATATTTAAAATCATCGGTAAATTTGATTACCCAAAAGTATCAAAACTTAGCTACTTACATTTGCAATCTAACCTATAAATGCGCAATGTAAACAATGCTTATTTTAGTCACAAAATCGTATATTTAGTAAATTTGTGACTTCTGGTAGATAAAAAACAAACAATAACACGATTACATACCTGTCATAGCTGCTGTTCGAGTATAAATATCCAAATTTGATAAAATTTGTCCAGCTTGGTGTTCTAACAAACATCGCAAGTCACATTGCTGATATACTTTGAAATAATTTCCCGAGCTCCACTCCTATTTGTTTTCCTCATATTTAACACGTTTCTTCGAAGTTTTGTCGACGTAGATTTGAAAAACATTTAAAAATGCAAAAGATAACAAGATAAAATAATAACAAGTTGATGACAGACAGCCAGCCGATGACATTTGATGTACTATGATTTAGTGTTACCCTACTTTTGAATAATCCATGGTATAATAATATAAATAATCTTAGTTCCTCAAACATTAATTTCTTGACTATACAGACAGACTGTACTTCATTAATGATTACTGGTATACAATTTTAAATAAATATTTGATTTACCTCAGGTTTTTTTTTGCAATTCAGATCATTTCGTTCACTTTCATTCAGCTTTTGTCTATGGTCTACTGCAATCTTGGTCTATGCTTTATTCAACTTAACGAATGTCAAACTCGATTTTAGGTGTGTCAAAACTATATTTAAATTTAGAGAATCTTGTTTTCAGAATAACTTACCAAAACCAACTAACTAAAAATAAGAAATTTTAGTTTTAGTTTAGGTTAGTTCGGTGTACAAGAGAATCGGCACCATAATCTCGCTCGACACATATTGTAACTACCGAGATAAAGCTGTTTCAATTCGTGTTTTACCAAAACTACAAAATGAAATAACAGCATTCAAATGTTTATGAGAATTTTGATGTATTTTCATGGCACCAGAGAAGTTATTTAAATCATCGTAACCTGATAAACTCCAAGCATTCTTTTCATTCGAAAAAAATATAGGTACAAGGCCAACAGAAAAAATTGTTTTTATGATAGCAGCCCACAACCCATTGTACATTGTATGCTGATCGATTAGTACCTAGTATTTCTTTTAACTTTCTGAGAAATATTCAAATCAGGAGTAGGTTTAGGTGAACAAAAGAGATTATATTTATCTGTAAAATTTTAAGTATTTACCTTGCCCAGTAACGCTTTCACACACTTTAATCCATCACAACTAATCACAAGGAACTATTGTTTGCGTTTTCGAATTCATTTTCGTATTAATCAACTAACTTCAATCAAAAACTAATCACAAAACATAGTTAAATTCTAACAAGAAACGGAAAAATCAAATCACAATAGAATATTATTGCATCATCAACCATCAACGCTCAAGACAAATTTGAACTAAATCGAAATTCCCTTCAAACAAGTTCAATCGCGTCGCGAACTTGCATTCACACACTCATTCACATTCTCTCGCAATCGCAATCTTTAAACTCAAACGTTCAAAGCATGCTTGGAAATTGTTGGAAATCCTATACATTTTGTCGTAAACCCAGCAAAAAGTATGTAAACAAACAACTCTAAATTATGTTCGTAGGATAGAGAGGTCAGAAAAGCAGTTCGAAATCGGATGGTGTGACAGAGAAAGGGCTAGTCGAGCCCGATCATGCCCGATCGATCTGTTTGATCAATCGGCTGAGGTCGGGAGTCGGGACTTCGGGAGACATATTAGAAGAAGTTTGGCAACGTCGCAGTGCGAGTTGCGCGCGAATGTATTTTCTGGTTTATTTTTTTTTTTTTTTTTTTTTTTTTTCTTTATTAGTAAGAACCAAGTTCTTACTAGTTAATTGCAATCTAGCCTAAGAAGACTAATAAACAATTTAAATCTAACTTATTATGCTACGTTATAAATTATGTTAATGCTAAGAATAGTGTCCATAATTAGGTATATGCACTTTTACACACGTTCGTAACACTTCCTTAGAGTCTGGTAAAATTGATAAAACACTTTGTTCATGTGTTATATAAATAGCACAACATTGTTACTATTATTGATTCACTTACACTACACTAATTCAAATGGTTTAGTTCTCTTTAGTCTACGCACTATGTCTGTGTTGTCTAACAGCTGGATTGCCTCAACATTCACGTGTCGATGGAGTCTGTGTTCGTGGGCTTCAGCAAATTTTTGTGTGATGGTGGTGACGAATTCCATGTCGAGGTCACGGTGGAGGTCATCGTTTCTTATGTACCAGGGTGCATTTACAGCAGCCCTGAGTACTTTATTTTGGAACTGTTGAATTATTTTGACGTTGGTTGGCTTAGTACAGCCCCAAAGTTGGATACCATACGTCCAAATTGGCATCAGAATATGCTTGTATATTATCAACTTATTATGTATTGATAAACAGGATTTCCTTCCCAGTAACCAATACAAACGTTTATAACGAATATCGAGTTCCTGTTTTTTCTTTTTGATATGGGCTTTCCAACGCAACTTGGCGTCGAGAGTTATGCCAAGGTATTTGGCTGTATTAGCATAAGGTATTTGCATACCATTTATGTAGAGTGGGTGGTAGTCACTGTGTTTGTTTGTGAAGTTAATGTGAACTGATTTTGACTCATTCAGTTTGATCTTCCACTTTTGTGTCCAGTCGTAAACTTTGTTCACAGCTAGTTGAACTTTCTCTACTGCTTCTCTGTGGCTTGATCCGGTGGCCATAATAGCAGTATCATCTGCAAAGGTCGCTATGGTGCTGTTTTCCAGCTCTGGGATGTCACAAGTGTATAACAAGTACAAAATTGGGCCAAGCACACTTCCTTGAGGCACCCCAGCTTTTATGGTTTTTAGCTCGGAATATGCGTCCTCTTGGCGTATTCTAAACATTCTTTTAGTTAAATACGACTCTAGGATATCTACAAATTCTGGTAGCATGCGTCTGAGCTTAAATATGAGACCCTCATGCCAAACTTTGTCAAAAGCTTGCGCGACGTCTAAGAACACGGTAGCACAGACTTCTTTATTTTCTAGCGTTTTTTCAATAACATTAGTTATTCTATGTACCTGGTCTAACGTTGAGTGCTTTTCTCTGAAGCCAAACTGGTGATTTGGAACTAGGTTTTTATCTTCTATTACTGGTTTTATCCGTTTTAGTAACAGTTTTTCAAATAACTTTGATAGTACGGGTAACAGAGAAATGGGTCTGTATGATGATGCTTCGTGGGGAGGTTTCCCAGGCTTCGCAATCATAATGACTTCAGCAACCTTCCATGGCTCAGGTACATATTTTAAGATAAATGAAGCATTTATTAGTTTGGTCAGCTTTACTATGGCTTTGCGTGGGAGGCGTTTTAGAATTTCCCCTGTGATGAGGTCGTAACCGGGAGACTTTTTTGAGCTAATGTTGTTTTGAATTTCTCTCATTACTTCCTTAGGAGTCACAAGCTTGATTCTTTGGTTTTGTGATAAATTTACACTCTCATGTATTTCTACAGAGCTTTCGTTGGGTTGAAAGGTTTCTTCTAAATGTTGAGCAAATCGGAACGCCTTTTGGTCATTGCTTATTGCCCATTTTCCGTTGCTATCTCTGATGGGCGGTATTTGTATAATCTGCCTTTTTAGATTTCTCGTCGCTTTCCAAAGTGAGTAATCCGTTGATTTGTCATTGGTAAGCTGAAGAAGGTTGGTATTCAGAGATTCATCCTCAAATTGTAGAATTTTTCTCTTTAGTCGTTTAGTTAGGTTATTTAGTGTTGTTTTATGACGCGGGAACCTTGTTTGCTGCCACAACTTCCTTTGTTTTCTTTTTTCTGATAGTAAATCTACAATTTCTTTAGGATAGATAAATCCCTTATATTTGCGTTTTAGCTGAGGTGTATTGCTCCACGCACATTGTTGAATATTAATAATAAATTTGTTTACTTCTGAGTCAAGCTGATCTTGCGTTTTTATCGGAGTTTTAAGGTCGATAATATTATCTAGATCAAGAGCAAAACTGTCCCAATCTGTGGACTTATTAACCAAGGTTAAGTGGCTTTCTTTTAATAGGATTTTTTGACTTAGCATTAGTATAATCGGAGAATGGTCAGAGTTCATAGTAAAACTTTCCTCCAAACTGATGTAATTGGTGGATATATTTTTGCAGATGAAAAAATCTATAAGATCCGGTATTTTCTGGTGGTCAGTGGGCCAGTATGTAGGTTTGCCTGTACTCATTACTTCACAATGTGTTTCTTTAACTGCACTTAAGAGCTGTCTTCCTTTAGTTGTAGTAAGTCTTGAACCCCAATGCGTATGCTTAGCATTAAAATCGCCGCCTAGGATAAATCGCTGGCCTAATAATTCAAAAAGATGTAAGTATCGCTCTTTTCTTATCATGTGCCTAGGAGGCGAGTATATGGCTGCAATGGACACTTGACAAAACTTAGTTTTAACAGATACTGCCACTGCTTGAATGTCTTCTTCTTCATATTTACACTGCACGTAGTGACTAATGTTTTCTTTAATTATAACCGCACTACCCCCCCTGGCAGAGTTGCTAGGGTGGAGGGAATTATATATCATGTATCCTCTAAATTTGATAAAAGATTGCTTTGTGAAATGCGTTTCGGAGATTAAACACACGTCTATATTTTCTGTATCTAGGACCGCCTGCAACTCATGCTGATGTTTGAGGAGTCCATTGGAGTTCCACGCCATTATTTTAAGTGTGTTATTCATTTTTGATTATTCAAGACAGCTGTTTTAGTGCTGGATTCTAGCTTCTCTAATCTCTTATCAAATGAGGTAATGCACTTCAAGATCTGGTTTATCTTATCCTCTAAGTTCAGAGGTTGAGATCCTTGTTTTGCAGCTTGTGCGTAAGTACCAATGTTGGTTACTTGCATGGTTGGTTGTTTTGCAGTTGACTGGACCCTTGCTTTCTGCGCCTGTTTACCAGGGTGTGTTATAGGAGGAAACTGTTGGGTATTAGGCACCGTAGGTTTCTTTTTTAAAACTTTATTTTTCATAATTTGCATCTGTTTGGCTACTTCACACCCTCTATAATTGGCAGGGTGAGGTAGGCCGCAGTGGATACATTTTGGTTTCTCTTGCGGAGATTTGGTACAATTGGCTGTAAGATGCTTGCCAGTGCATTTCACACACCTTGGCTCTTTTTGACAATATTTATGTGTATGCCCATAAGCTTGGCATCTCTTGCATTGGGGAATGAGTGCTGGATTTTTGAGTGGATGTATTTCAATTTTACACCCTAAAATGTACTTAATGCCGTAGATTTTGTTGACATCTTCATCGTTATAAAATGATAAAACGAACATGTTGAGTGGTTCTTTGGTCTTCCAGCTCAATTTACTATCTACCTTTTCTATTTTTAGGCCTTGGGTTGTTAAATCTTCCTTAATTCGATCTGGTTGGCAAGAAGAGTGTAGTTTCTTTACCACAACTCTAATTGGTCTAGCCTGCTTGTTTTCGTATGAATGCCAGTGGTAGTCTTTTTCAGACAAGAACCTAGCAATTACTCTATATGAGTCTTCTGATTTGGCGTTAACCTTCACACAATCCCCATTCATCATTTTTGCTGTAAATGATTCCGCTGGTTGGCTTTCAATTAACGAATCGTAGAACGTTTGATAGTTCTTGATTCCGTCTATTATGATTGGCGGTGGTAAGGGCACTTTTTTGACCGAAGTCACTTTCTCATTTTTTTGATGATTGTCTTGTTGGGCGCTTCCGGGTTGTTGTTTTGGAGAGAGGGAGGTGTTAAGCTTCCTTTTCTTCCTGCTCTTGGCCCTAATCCACTCAGTCTCTTTAGCAAGGTCATCCTCGTCTGTACAGTATTGCACGTCGTTTTTTGTAGTCTGAGCAGGTTCTGTAGTCCCTTTTGTTTCTTTAATGCAGTTCAATTCTCCTTGAAGTGTCTGAACTTGTTCCTGCAGGGCATCAATTTGTACATTCAATTTACGTACCATGACTTGCAGGTTTTCTCTATCTGTTTTCTCTTGGAGATAACAGTCATATAACTGCCTTTCTAGGTCAGTTTTAATAGTAATAGACTTTTTTGTAGCCATTATTAAGTTGTAAGGCGAGTTTAACACCTATACAATAAGTTATTGTAAACACTTCATGATTTCCGCACTTGTAACTAGGTCATGACACTGACCCCGATATATTGACGTAGGTACGCCGCGACGCGACGTTGTTGTGATCCGTCAGCAGAAAACTCTCGCGAAAGAGCTCGCGCGCGCGATCGTACGTCCGTGCACTATACTAGGTAGACAACAACAACTGGTTCTGGTTTATTGAGTACGTAAACCTGACAACGTCTGTACGAGCTACGCTGTACATGCCACTAACTTGACCTACATTATGTATAGTGAAACGCTGCATATTGTATTTACTTTACTGTGTACTTTACATGTTATTTTCAGTAGCAATTAAACCTTTATACCAATCGGTTGTCTACTCAATCAACATAACATCCCACTTACAACATCAACATAACATTTTCACTGTTGGGAGTTACGCCCCAACATTTGGTCCTTCGAGCAATTTAGTGTTGTGTGACTTATATCTTTTACGATCGCGAATCGGTTGGACTGGTCTCTCACAAGCGAGTCGCCCCAGTAACCAATTGAGAAGGCGCATATCGTAGAAGAGAAAGGTTGCACAGTACCAAGAACCAGGAGTGTGGAACAACAGTCGACGCTCGCAACAGAAGAGTTCATCTTGAAGTCAACAAGAACAACAACATAAACAACATGTCAACAGCTGATTTATTCCTGAATCAGAACGAACTCTCCGACAACATAAACAAGATCGGAGTAAATATCAAGAAAGATGGTTGGGACAGGAAAAACCCCGACTATTTCAAACGCCGTATGGCAATGTTGGAAAACTTGTGGTCAGAATATCAATTCAATCATGACCGCTTGTCTACGGAACAAAGTGCAAGTCATCCCTACTTTACGAATGACTCCTACAACCAAACGCTGCAGTGCTACAACGCAGTAAAGGAGCTTATTCTTCAACAACACCAACAACTAACGGCCGTCGCTCGTTCTCCAAGGGAGCAGCCGGTACAAACAAAAACAGTGGGAGGTGCCAACCAACAAACAGGAGAAGGTACCTCAGATCAGGCAAGACAGGGACAAGAAACCTACAAGGAGGAGGTGGCAGAACAAGCTAGAGATGACAATCAAGAACATCAAAACAGAGAACCCTCACCTCCTCCTACTCAACAAGAGCAAAACAAACCTGCGAAGAAGGATACGGGATTCAATAGAAAGCTGGACGACATGATGCGCAAACAAACGGCAAACTTCAAAGCCTTCATGAGAGCAGTCGCGAACATACACGTGGAGTTTTTATCTGAAAGATGGGAACTTCAAGACGCTCTGCAAACACTCCAAACGCGCTGGTCAGCAATTGACAACCTTCACTGGGAGATAGAGTGCGAAACCAACGGAGAGAAGATTATAGTGTACGAAGAACGCTACAACAGGTATGAAAACCAATTTCACGAACTAAAAAAGGCTTTGAATACCAAGTTGTGGTCCGGCGCTCAACGTGAGAAAACAACACCAAAACTAGAGATACCTGTATTCAACGGTAACTACAACCAGTGGATCCCGTTTAAAGACCTTTTCACAGAAGCAATACACAGCAACAATTCCCTTTCATCTGCTCAGAAGATGCAGTTTCTGAAGAGCAAGGTACAAGGCGAAGCAGAACGCTTGATTCAACACCTACAGATAAGTTCAGACAACTACCTCGTGTGCTGGGATATCCTCAAGCACCGATACAATAACGAAAAACTTATCTTCACGTCGCACATGAACATGCTGTTCAATCTGCCATGCATGCAACAACAGTCAGTGGCCCAAATAAAGAAAATTCATGACGTCAGCATAGAATGCTTACATGCGATAAAGAATTTAGGAGTGGATGTCGGCACTTGGGACCCGATTCTTGTACATATATTATCGCAGAAATTAGACGCAGACACACATTCAGAGTACAATGACTCGCTGAAAAATTGCCGAAAGCTGCCAATACTGAAAGACCTGTTAGATTTCCTAGAAGCGAAGTTTACATCGTTGGAAGCATCGCGTCGCAAACAAGAAAACAATCAAAAACCAAATACATCATCGAGTCAACATCCAAATTCTAAAAAACAATACAGCAGTAATCAAGCAACTAGCAACAAGAAACTTACGAAATCATTCCATGCGTCAACATTTCGATGCCCTCTTTGCGATGACGAACATGGAATGTACAATTGTGCGAAGTTTTTAGAAATGCCAAATCACTTAAAACTTAGCACAGTAAATAACATGAACCTCTGCGTAAATTGCCTGTTCAGCCATAACGGAAAGACATGTACGTCAGCTCACCGATGTCGCAAGTGCTCGGGTCAACATAACACATTGATACATGATGCATGTATTAAGAACAAAACAGAAAAACAAACAAATTCTTCACATGTATCAAAGGATGATGATACTTCAGAGATACTACTAGCAACCGCCGTAGTAAACATACAAGCTGCTGATGGGACCAAAATTAAGCTGCGAGCCCTCATCGATCAAGGGTCTCAGATATCTTTGATCACGGAACATGCCGCTCAACTTCTCGGTGTCAAACGCGAGAGATGCAAAGGAGTCATCTTTGGAGTTGGACAGAAAGAAAACCACTGCAAAGGAATGACAACAATTACTTGCAGTTCTGTCTACAACGATTTCAAGTTCCAAACGTCTGTCTTCATTATGAACAACTTGATTAAGAACCTGCCAAATAAGACCTTTGCAAAACCATCTTGGTCTCACATACAGAACATCCATCTTGCAGACCCAGACTTCCATAACAGCCGCCAAGTGGACTTACTATTTGGAGCTGACATTTATTCGCAAATCATGCTGGGAGGAATAATAAAAGGCGATGACGTCACTCAACCTATGGCACAACAAACACACCTAGGTTGGCTTTTATGTGGCAATGTCAAAACTTTTCACTGCAATGTGGTCATCAACAATCTGGAAGACATCAAACAGTTTTGGGAATCCGAAGACATCACGGACCAATCCAACCTATCGGTAGAAAATGAAACATGCATTGAATACTACACCAACACTACGCAACGCTTGGAGAGTGGGAAATATGAAGTCAGACTGCCGATGAAGAATGAACTTCAGAGCAGACTGGGGTTGTCCAAGCCAATGGCTATAGCCCAATTCAAAACATTAGAAAGAAAGTTACAAAAACAAACACATTTGGCAAATGCCTATAAAGACTTCATGGCTGAATATATTGATCTAGGTCATATGAAGCAATCAACAGTCAGTAACAAAACATTAGAGTGTTTCTTGCCTCACCACGGCGTGCAACGCGCTGAGTCAACAACAACAAAGTACAGAGTGGTGTTCAACGCGTCAGCAAAAACATCTACAGGCTGCAGTTTGAACGACCTCATGTACAAAGGCCCCAATCTCCAACAAGACTTACAAACATTATTGATGAAATGGAGGCAATACAAATATGCGTTTACAGCGGACATTGAGAAGATGTTTCGTGCTATTTGGGTAGCCCCCGCAGACCAACAACTGCAACAAATTGTATGGCGGGAATCGCAGGAAAAACCTCTCCGCTCATATCAACTAACAACAGTAACATACGGTACCAAGGCCGCGCCGTTTCTAGCCATGATGACACTCAGGAGATTGGCGACAGACGAACGTGAACAGTTCCCGGAGGCATCAAAGGTGCTGGAAGAATCATTCTACATGGATGACCTCGTCCATGGGACTCATACAATAGAAAATGGAAAGAAATTGATCGCTGATTTGAAACAATTATTAAAAAAAGGAGGTTTCAACCTTCGGAAATGGTCGGCTAACTATCAAGACCTTTTGGGAGACATCTCCGAACAGCACAACAACAATAAGATTGTCTTCAACTTCAGAACGGAAAACACACAAAAAACGTTAGGCTTGTGCTGGAATTCAATAGAGGATAAATTCACCTTTCGATGCACAATTTCGAACGTAAACAAGAAACAGACCAAACGCAGCCTACTAGCCGAAATATCAAAACTATTTGACCCACTCGGCTGGCTGGCTCCCGTGTCAACAAAATTGAAATTATTATTTCAAAAACTATGGGATGGAAACTTACAATGGGACGACGAAGTGTCCGACAACATACAGGCGGAGTGGTGCAAGATACAAGCGGACGTAATGGCGATAAACTCTTGCGAAATACCTAGATGGCTTCAATGTGGTGAAAAGCAGACAATGGAGCTACACGGGTTCAGTGACGCCTCCTTGGATGCATATGCCTGTGTCATCTACGCACGGACCAAGTCATCAACAATACTGGTAGCCGCGAAATCGAAAATTGTACCACACCGAAAAACAACAACATTACCAAGGCTGGAATTGAATGGAGCGCACCTTCTTTCACAACTAATGCGCAAAGTCCAACAGTCATTGAATCAATATGAAGTACACGTCTACGGCTGGACTGATTCCATGGTGGTCCTGGGTTGGTTACAAGGAGACCCATCCCGCTGGAAAACATATGTGGAAAACAGAGTACGAAGTATTACTGACGTCATACCACGATCGTCGTGGAACTACGTCAAAACAAAGGAAAATCCCGCTGACGCCGCAAGCAGAGGCCAATACGCTAGTCAGCTAAAGGAAAATCAACTGTGGTGGCAAGGGCCTACATGGCTACCATCGCTAAAAACAAATAACATTGAAAAACATAACTTTAATACAGAACAAGAAGAAAAAACAATCCGAAAACAAGCCAATGCAGCCCAACATAACATTGAAAACCCGAGCATTGTGGAAAAATTATTGCAAAATCACAGCTCTATCGAACATATAACTCGCATTGTCGCATGGATACTCAGAGCATTGAACCCGAAACGGCAACAACTGCCGAGATATCTGACGTTGCACGAATTGGACAAGGCAACAAAGGTGCTCGTAAAACAAACACAACAGAAATCATTTGACACAGATATTTGCTGTTTACAAAAACATAACACGGTGCAGTCTAACAGTAAAATAAAAGCGCTGACTCCGTTCATTGACCATCAAGACATCCTACGAGTTTCTGGAAGATTAAAAAACGCCTTACTAAACGAAGACATGAAACATCCGATGATCATACCACACGACAGTCGATTAACACATCTTCTCATCGACCAAGCTCATCGAATGACGTTTCACGGCGGACCGAGACTGACCCTATCACACTTACGTCAGAAATATTGGATCGTCGGCGGAAACCGAACAACGAAGATGCAAATCAAAAAATGTGTGACGTGCCGAAGAAACAGCCCAAAAGCAGAACACCAGCTGATGGGTAACCTACCGAGCGCACGAGCAAATCAAGCGCCGCCCTTTTACCATACAGGGGTGGATTACACTGGATTTGTGGACGTCAAAATGAACAAAGGCAGAGGAGCGAAAACAACAAAGGGCTACATTGCAGTCTTCATATGTATGGTGACCAAAGCTGTGCATATTGAACTGGTATCAGATCTCACCAGTTCAGCATTTTTGGCAGCCCTAAACAGGATGGCAGCAAGAAGAGGCGCCCCTTGTCACTTATACAGTGATAATGGAACAAACTTCGTCGGCGCAAACCGTCAACTCATGGAACAATACGAGGAAATCGAACATACATACAAAAGCGACCAACTACAGAGGGAAATCGCGGAGATGAAGATTGAGTGGCATTTTAATGCCCCCGCTTGGCCATCAGCGGGAGGACTGTGGGAACGAGCAGTCAGAAGCCTAAAACACCACTTAAAGAGAGTAGTAGGTGAACAAAAACTAACATTTGAGGAGTTTACCACAATCCTAACAAAACTGGAGGCCTGCTTGAATTCCAGACCTCTGTGTCCACTAAGTGAAAACATAGACGATATAGACTGTCTGACGCCAGCACACTTTTTATCGGGTAGGC
Source organism: Diarsia mendica (assembly GCA_949316265.1). Classification (NCBI taxonomy): domain Eukaryota; kingdom Metazoa; phylum Arthropoda; class Insecta; order Lepidoptera; family Noctuidae; genus Diarsia; species Diarsia mendica. Next base: position 5,635,070 of record OX438916.1, read on the forward strand.
CGGGCCTGACAGTTATCGAAACAAGTGAAGATGCAAGAACAAGATGGGAACTAACAAGAAAGATTTTCGTAGAAATCTGGAAGAGATGGAAGAACGAATACTTGTGCCAGCTATCAGCTAGATCAAAGTGGCAGGAACCACGGAAAAACCTGAAGATAGGCGACCTGGTAGTTATTCATGATGACCATATACCAGCCGGAAAATGGCTCATGGGGAGAATAACAGAGCTTCACCCTGGGAACGATGGATATGTTCGGGTCGTTAGCCTAAAAACAAAAAATGGGCACATGAAAAGACCTATTACGAAACTATCCGTCTTACCTGTCAAAGATGACGAAACTGCCGAACCGCAAACTACTTCAAAACCAAACGATAATGAGTCATACCTACGAACAAACAGCGAGTCGCAAAGTTCACGACGAGGCAAAACAACAAACAGAAAAATAAACTTCATTGGACTGGTCATGGCACTGCTGTATTTGCTAAATCCTGTCGCGGCCGCTAACACAACAAACATTGCCGAGCTTCAACAAGGTCTATACTTTGATAAAGTGACCAATATGCAACTAATACGCGGCGAGTGGAAGATTATCGTGTACTACGACGTCAAGCCCTACTGGCAAGGTATAGAAGTATCCAGTAAGTTCACCAATCATTTGGAAAACATCTGCGAGAAAATTAAACAGAAAACACAATGCAACGTAATTTTAACGCAACTACAACACTCGACCGAAGAAATAGGACACTACAACCATATGTTGCTGAATCCGCAAGGCCGAGTGAATACGAGAAACAAACGTGGGCTTATTAACGGTGTCGGTTCCATCGCTCGCTCCCTGTTCGGAGTATTAGATGACGAATTTGCAAAACAATATCAAGCAGACATTGACCTGGTCAAGGCAAACGAAAAACACCTGGCACTGTTGTTAAGAAACCAAACATCCGTGATCGAAGCTGAATATAACTTACTGAAGAGGTCGGAAGACGCAGTTGAAAAACAGTACAAAATGTTTAACCAACATCTGCTAAACCTCGAGAAGTTTACGAACAATCTCCAGAAGGAACTGGACTCTCAAGAACTGTCCATCGAATTTGTGATGTCCGCTATTACGGCAAATAGCCTGATTGAGCATCTAAGAAACGTCCAGGAGACCCTAATAGATACTGTCACAAACATCTACAACGGCAAGATGAATTTACATCTCATCGCACCGGAACAGCTTCGGCATGAATTGAACATAATCTCGGGTCAATTGTCCAAGGATTTAGTCCTACCTATCACCAACATTCAAACAGAGTTATTTCGCCTGTATCATCTTCTACAAGTAAAGGCGAAAATGACTGAACAATACCTTATAATCGAGGTAAAGGTACCCCTAATCAGCAGAGATAACTTCGAGATCTACCGAACAATACCAATACCTAAAAACCATGACTTGGATATGGTCACCCTAATACCTATTGCTGAAATCTTAGCAATAAACATTCAAAAGGATTCGTACATCCCAATGATGGAATCCGAAATACATCAATGCGTGCAAAATGACGCGACAACTCTACTGTGTTCACTACAAAAACCCATATACCGCATGAAGTCTGACGAGAGCCTCTGCATGAAGAACAAGGAATCTCTTAACTGCGAAACCACACATGAAACCTGCAGAGACAAGTGGTTGGAATTAAACAATGTCAACAATTACTTATATTTTTGCTGTCAACAATGCAAAATTCGTATTATTTGTGGGCATCAAGTTTCTACGCAGCTACTACACAAGGCCGGCGTCATAACAATAAATGACGATTGCATAATTAGTAGTGAAACTTTTGCTGTGTATCCTCAAAGACAGCAAACGAACAAAATTCAAGCCCAAGTCGACGCAGGTCCTGCAGAAATTCCTTCAATCAACAACATCATAAACCTACCTGTACCGGTTTCAAAACATCTTCAAGAGAATGAGACGGCATCCGAGCAGAGAGTTTTACTGCAAAAGCTTGGCAAACAAATAGAGCAACTGAAAGCCGCAGCATCAGAAGACATCCTGTCAGATCGTGCAACAAACCACGATGTCCACCAATACGTTGTCATCTACCTATTAGCGGCGGCAGCAGCATTCGCGGGCGTAATCTACGCTTATAACCGCCTACGCAAGCATTGGGCGAGTCGACGGAAACCAGAACCTCCATCGGTTCCCAACCCGATGCCCCGAAGAAGGTCGACAGCGAGCATCGCGGACAACGCCTTATTTGAGGTCACCGACGACAGAAGCGCAGCGCACTTATCGAGGGCACGCGCACTCGATAAAGCAACGTCGCCAATTTCGCGTTGTGACCTACCATAATAACTTATGACTTTGTCTGTTTTAATTTTTACATTTTAACTTACATTTTAACTTTATTTTAAAACAATTTTCGATGTAACTTATATTTAAGTTATCTTTGTGAGTGGGCAATATGTACGAGCTACGCTGTACATGCCACTAACTTGACCTACATTATGTATAGTGAAACGCTGCATATTGTATTTACTTTACTGTGTACTTTACATGTTATTTTCAGTAGCAATTAAACCTTTATACCAATCGGTTGTCTACTCAATCAACATAACATCCCACTTACAACATCAACATAACATTTTCACTGTTGGGAGTTACGCCCCAACAACGTCGCATCAATACGTTCCGTTTTTCGCGCGGCATGCAGTTTGATGATAATGATTATAATATTAATTTTGTTTTTGTATTGACCGTTTTTTTTTAATTCGTTGTTTTATTAAGGCAAGCTGTGCTTTTCTGCTTCTATGGGAGTACCGCCACTGCGTCACGTGTTTACAAGACACATAAAATGTGCTAAATCTAATAAGATTTTACGTTATACAATAATCAAATATTACAAGAATAATTATTGTAAATAAATAACTGTGAATTACACAAAGTAAATCATTTAAAATAAAAGCAAGGTCAACATTTGTTTTGAACTAAACTATTAGTCACACTTATCGAAATAAGTAGCCAAAAATCATTAGAGTGTACACTAGGTACTTAATAAATTATGTTATGATTTATCAGACAATAAATAACAGTAAAAAAACACTTAAATTAATAATAACAAAATTAACTGGCAGCAAAATTTCGAATTACCCACATTGTAATCGACAACGAACTCCGACACGGCCAGAACTGACGTTCTACACGACCTCGGGTGATTCTGAAAAACAAAAATCTCATGCGAGTATCGATCGGCCTTTCTGACAAACAAAAAGCCATAACAAAATGGATATTGAAATGAAAAATCCTGAATTAGTCAAATAAAACTATTGTCAAAAGTAGTTGCATCGCAACCATTAAAATCATCAAACTGTTACTGACAATACATAGCTCAACTAAAGTAGAGACATAGTCTCCCAGTCGAAATCACACCATGGGATTCGACAAGTAATCTGGAGTAGAATAGACAACCCGCATAGGCGTCAACATAGACAACCCGCATAAGCGTCAAGTTCAACAACCAAATCCAGGAGTCAACATAGACATCCGAACAAGAGTCAACATAGAACATCTTGTAAATTCAGCTATACTATGTCAGCAGCAGATGAATCATCATCAGTGTCAGTATTGACATCATCACTAACAGTAACAGGACATTCAGGCATTTTTCGTACACGATCATGGGCATATTTTGTAAATTCTATTGCTATTCAAAGCTTTTAACAAATATCTGTCACCATCTAATACTTCCAAAATTCTATAGGGACCTTTAAATTTAGGATCTAATAACAAATTCTCCAACTTGAAACTGACAGATTTACTTCTATCTCATCACTGGCAACAGACATCAAACCCAAAGGTCTAGCAACTCGACCAATCAATAAGTCTAAAGGACTAGATTCAGTAACCCGCAATTTGATGCGCCAATCTGGGTGGTATGGTACAACAAAGAATACTTTGTAAAGGAATCAATTAAAACAATGATGTAGGTACTCCTTGAGATCAATCATCCACTAAGTTTCCCTGTAACATCTACATGCACTGTGTGCAAAGATAATTAGAGAACATTCACCCCCAGAGTCATAACAAAATGAAAGCGACTCACCAGATTGCTATAAAACACCGATGATAGGTCGAACATCACAAGCTTCAACTCGCTTCACAGCTGGTTGGCTGCTCGTAGGCTGACTCCCAGTATCTTCACTCGAACCTTCCGGCTGCCTTCCAGTCGCTTTAGGGCAACGAGGAGCGACATGTCCCGCTTCCCCACAGCGGTAACAGACTATCTTCTTAGATGTCGCCTTATGAGACGAGCTAGTTGATCCAGAAGGCTTGTTTGATGTCTCGGCCTTCTTACGACAGTTGGTAGATTTATGCCCCACTATACCACAAAAGTGACAAACTATTGCACCTGGTTTGGACTTCTTAGGTTGTGAAGAATCTTGGTCAGAGGAAGACTGAGATTTTCTCTTGAGGTGGGACAAGACACTCAATTCTTGTTGCAGTTTATTCCTTGTAAGCACTTCAGTAGTAAAGGCAAGTCGATGAGCACGAGAATCAAACTTTGAGACATGGGCCAGTACAGTGGAAACAGCAACGTGTTCGACATCCAGGCTATTCCACTTGGAGGTCAGTGAAGTGACTTGCCGACTAGCGTATGCGGCTAGAGATTCTCCTTCTTTTGGCTGACTACTATGGAGATTAATGAGGGTAGCAGCCACAGTTTCCGAAATGGCAAAGCGAGAGAGGAAGAGACTCTTAAAGTCTGTCCAGGTCATCCCTGCGTATGAGACTTGGGAAAGCCATACATTGGCACTGCCCTTTAAGGCTTTAGTGAGGGCAATAATAAGAGTGCCACCCTGAAGAGGTTTTTCCGATAGGCAAATATCCACCGTTGCACTCCAAGCATGAGCATCGGAATCGGGTAGGTCTGGGTCAAAAACTGGCAAAGAAATGACAGCAGACGAGGAAGACTGCGTCTTAATTGCTTCAATCAATTGAATCATATTTTGATTCTGAAGCTCTAACATAGCTCGCCATGGATCACCAACACCTTCCGATTCCCGGGCTAAACATAATCCCACTTCTGATGTAGGATCAGGATTGCCGAGCGGTATGTCGTCAGGGTTTGGAGTCCCCATTTTGGGAAAAACAAGTCTGTATATGAATTACAACAGAGTTTATTCACAGTGGGCACACAACACGATAATTAAAATTCACTTAAAACACACTGGTACACAATACACATTGAAACACAATAGAAAATAAAGACAATAAGGCGAACAGACTTTTTAAGGTCAAAGTTCGTACAGTGGTCTAGCCACCCTAATGCACATGTGCAGGTAAACCGACAGTTTTGTCGGGAGCAAGGAGCTCTTTACTGAGTCGAATCCGAAGACCGACTGACTAGCTTACCGAGCGCTCGACCTTTTATAAGACGACGCCGCTAGCTTTCTAAAAAGTTCCCGCCAACAACAACTCTGTCCGTTGACGCACGGAAGTACGTCACGTGTTTACAAGACACATAAAATGTGCTAAATCTAATAAGATTTTACGTTATACAATAATCAAATATTACAAGAATAATTATTGTAAATAAATAACTGTGAATTACACAAAGTAAATCATTTAAAATAAAAGCAAGGTCAACATTTGTTTTGAACTAAACTATTAGTCACACTTATCGAAATAAGTAGCCAAAAATCATTAGAGTGTACACTAGGTACTTAATAAATTATGTTATGATTTATCAGACAATAAATAACAGTAAAAAAACACTTAAATTAATAATAACAAAATTAACTGGCAGCAAAATTTCGAATTACCCACATTGTAATCGACAACGAACTCCGACATATAAAAATGTTATGTTGGTTTGTGTACGCTTCAAAAACTCTAACCGCCTTATTACAAAAGGTAGTTAAACCTGGTTTACCTTAGACCTGGTTTATCTCGCATGCTGTCACTTTCTTTTGAATATTATTGAAGTGAGACGTCATGCGAAATAAACCAAGTTTATGTTAAACCAGGTTTAACTACGCTTTGTAATAAGGCGGTATAAGTTCTGCACCGATCGAGCTGAAATTTTAGAATGATATGTAATCCGCATCAAGGATTGTTTTTACAGTATCCACGCGGTCGAAGCCGCGGGCATCAGCTAGGTTAATATATGTAAAACAAGAAGTAAATAAGCCTATTGTAACTATTATGTCCAAAGATATAATTAAAACACGAAATTGGGTAACTGCATGTTTATTCAGCTAGGTAGCCTGACACAATGTGTAGATTCAAACGTACCCCCAACTTAGTTCATCTTATATATCAACAAGAGAAACAAGTACCCTCACAGTCTATACTCAAATTCATACGACAAACTACAATCATGTACATGACAGTAACCTTCTCTAATAATAATATTTTCTTGTTTAGCTCCCAGATGAGAGTGTAGATCTTCTAGTATCTTCATTAGCGCTGCACTGGGTGAATGACCTCCCCGGCTGCTTCGATAGGATCATGAAGTGCCTTAAACCTGATGGGGTGAGTAGCGGTTGAAACATTTCTTAATGGCTCGACAGCCGAGCGAGCGTAGCGAGCGTTGCAGCGTTAGTAGACGGCGAGCGCTGTACCCAAGATTAGGTGTTGTTTACAGTACCCTGCACCTCTCATCGTTTTGCTGGATTGTTACCTACATCAGTGCCGGATTTAAACATTTGCCGCCCGTAGGCTATTCAGATTTTGCCGCCCCTACTGCTACTACCTCTGCAATTCGACACCCTAGTACACTGTCTTAATAATAAAAAAAAATGTCAGTTAAATTGTAGTTTTTTCATTTGTGTACTATCGTCCACATTAAATCAGCTTTTTCCCATTACTAATATGAGTGTGCTCACGGGGATCGTTGTTTAAGTCTCTAAATTATTTAAAAAAGCTATGATTTAGTGGCAGGCGCGGTCTTAGTCTAAGATTTTGGGGGCAGTCACCCAGGAATTCGGTTGGAAGGCCAGGAGCACAGGTAATGGTAAACATTCTGAAGAACCTAGAGATTTCGAAGAGCGAGCGAAGTGAGCTCGATTTTTTTGCATTCTGCCTAGGCATGATTACTTTCTTTTGTGCAGAAATTGTGTTAAAAATTTATAAAATTTAAAAAAAATTACGTTATCAATGGCCCACTTGTATCGAACGACGTTTTTCAATACACCTTCATAGAAATAATATAATAAAACAGGTTGAGGAGAAAATGAATTTATGAGAAATCCTAAAATTTTTGAATTAAGAACCGACTAAAAATTGGTTCATAAAAAAGAAGTAGCGTAGCATGGGTTTTTGCTGCCAGGTGGCCCACTCTAATTTGGCCGTCCCTCTTTTTCATTATTAGTCAAGAAAGCAAGCACAAAGTCAAGTATTATTTTATTTAAAAATGTTACACTTCGCACATCGGTTAAATTATATTTCGTTTCAACAATTCATAGAGATAGTGAAGTTTTTTTTACGATATATGCATGAAACTTCAGAGTACAGGGCACTAAAATGCAAGAGCGAGCGAAGCGAGCTCGAAAATTTTAGTGGCATGCAGTAGACCGAAATATTTACGCAAGGTTAGTTCAAAACCCCATCGGGGCTGCGGGTTGATCGCAAGAGACACCGCGGCTTCGACATAAAGCGCTAAGAAGGAACATGGTTGGTTTTTAGTCAATAGAAGTCTGACACTTCCTTTCGCTCTACCCAAGAGCGGGAGGGGTTATTTGATGATTTAACACCCGCGAAAAGCCGCCCTAGGGCAGTGGCTTAAAGTAAGGAAAATACGCACTGCTTGTAGTCAATAACTGATTTGTTTTTTTATTTTTTATTATTGATTTGAGCGTTCTTTCGAGACTCGTTTTTTAAGGGATTTTTTAATATTTTTCAGACAAAAAATATTTTTTGGACCAAATTTGTCGCCCCCCTAAAATCTGCCGCCCTAGGCTCCAGTCTACTCAGCCTGCTAGTAAATCCGGCAGCAGTGTCTCACCGTCAACCGTTGACGGTGAGACACTGCCGCCCGCGCCGTTCGCCTTCGCCCGATGCGCTGCTTTCATCTATCACTCACGCGATAATATCGGTTTCGATAGGAATGAGTTTCTAAAGGGATTTATTTAAAGTACCTAAGTACTTCTAAAAAAATATGAGAAAACCAGTGGACGTGTTTGACTTATCCGCTGAAATCGAGTGACCGTCCTCTGAAATCTGCCGCCCCTAGGACGCTGCCGCCCCTAGGCCGCGGCCTATACGGCCTATTTATAAATCCAGGACTGACCTACATAATTGAGAGGACTGGCTGGTTAGATGCAAAGCAGCTGAATACCAGTATTTTAGCGACGTCCTATTTGAGCTCCATAATCATAAGTATTGGATAATATAGCCCTTTGGCTTTGGCTTACCAAAGCCAAAGGGCTATATTATCACGCTGGGCAGGGCTATATTTAGTAGCACGAAAGTCTGGCAACCAGACTTATCTGGTTGCCAGACTTTCGTGCTACTTACTACGTTTAGCGACTGTCAAAGATCTTCAAACGATAACCGGGACCAACGGCTTATCGTGCTTTCCGAGGCATGGAGGAAACTCGGTATGTAATGAGTGGTCACACATTCACGGACCAACCAGGCAAGCGCGGCTTATCTTATCGGTCCTAGCGGCAGTTATTATTAAGCCACGACCTCCTGTAAAAGATTAATTGATTGTCTAACGGTGTGGTTGGACATAGTTCAGAGGGCATATCCCTCCCTTCGGAGCTGTGGGTTGTTCGAAAGAGATACCGCGGCCTCGGCACAAAGGGCTAGGAAGGAACATGGGTTGTTTTTAGACAGTAGAAGTCTAACACTCCCTACCGCTCTGCCCAGAGCGGGAGGTGCCATAAAAAAAGGGCTTATTCCTACAGGAAATATATTAATACTAATATTTCCTATTCACCCTGCTCTTTCCAGGTATTCATGGCGTGTGTATTCGGCGGCGATACACTCATGGAGATGCGTCAAGCGCTACAGTTGGCTGAGGGCGAGCGCAGCGGTGGGATATCACCTCATGTATCGCCTTTTACTAGGGTCAGAGATATTGGAGGATTGCTTACTGCGTGAGTATCCTGACATTTTGGATTTGTGTGCATATATTACTTATTACAAAAGGACGGGAGCATCCTGCCTAAATGGGTAAGGTTAGAACTGTGACCAACGCAGAATCGAGCGAGCGTAGCGAGCGGTGCCTAAGCCTACGCCAAAGTGCTGCCCGTATGTATGTGGTCTTAGAGTATCTAAGACTACATACACTTTGCACTTTGCTGTCGAAAGAGCCAACTTCAGCTGTTGACAGAGGCAACTGCGTTTACTGCGTAATATTTACAAACGTGCAATTGTCTATAGAAATGCGTATATAATATCCTCCTATACCACCGTTAACCAAACTATCAAACGGCATTTTTTTAGCGACTGTACCACTTTTTTAAACACAAATAATATTAACGTAATAACGCAAATAATCTAATGATACCACATATATCAAGATCGGTTTAGGCGTTTAGCAGTGATGGTGGAAGAAAGAAACTCACAATCATACATACATGTACCCTAAAAACATAAGATTTTTTTTTTGGGACAGTCATGTAAAAAAAGATGAATGACGGTGATGACCCAGTGAAATAGTAGATTTTACAACAAGTGCACAAAACGAACCATTTTTATCCGAGACTTTTAGCAGCCCGACCCGAAGGCGAGGGCTGATAGTAATGTCGAGGATAAAAATGGTTTTGGGGACGAGTTATAAACTCTGCTTTTCACTTCGAATGCGAGGAACAAAACAGTAGTATAACATATTTCTTTAATTAAAATTCAAAGTAAATACTTTGAATTTTAATAAAAACTGTACAAATGTACAGTTTTGAATACTGAAGGAAATTGTTTTTTTTTTAATCTTACGAAATTGATATTAGGCTTGCAGACCTTTATAGCCTACTATTAAATTAATTTTGTAACAATAATTTTCATTAATTAATTAAATAACTTACCGTACTTGAATTTAAATTTTAATATCTTTTAAGTCTTAAGGACGCATTCCCGATTGATAAGTCAAATCATTACTTTTTAAACAAAAGTATGTTTATTAAATACAATGCTTTGCATTTTTAAAATGTTTTTGCTGCTTATTGTAGATAGATGTGCAAGGTACAATTCTTAACTATAAATATAATTTTAGATATGTCCAGTTTCTCAATAAATGTACCGAAGTGTTTTAATTTACTTCGGTACATTTATTGAATAAGAATTGTACCTTGCACATCTATCTACAATAAGCAGCAAAAACATTTTAAAAATACAAAGCATTGTACTTAATAAACATACTTTTGTTTAAAAAAGTAATGATTTGACTTATCAATCGGGAATGCGTCCTTAAAAAACACATATGGCAAATAAATTAAAGTAAATATTATAAAATAACAAATTCTATCCATGAACTTCTTAATGTGTTTGGCTGTATGGCTCATTTTCTTTGCCTTACTAAAGATACATTTATGAGTAGATACGTTAATGCCCTTGTGCACAAAATTCGATTTTGTGCAGCCTATATCCTGCACAAATAAGCACTTTCAGAGCATGAGAAATGAAAAAACCTTTTTAAAACCTTTTCTCCCAATTACAGGAGCGGCTACACCCTACAAACAGTGGACGTAGAATCCATAGTGATCTGGTACCCCAGTATATTTGAAGTCATGAGGGACGTCCGGGCGCTAGGCGAGTCGAACGCGGCGTTAAATAGACCGCTACGAGTGTCCAAAGACGTGTTGTTTGCAGCGGCTAGCGTTTATGATGAGATGTATGGGAAAGTGAGTATTTTATCTTATTAACATAACATAACATTTATTTATTTTCAGGCTACTTTGGCCCAAAGATAAATAAGACAGACTAACATACATAATCTAATAAATAAAGAGAGAAGTCCTGACTGACTGACTCATCAACGCCCAGCCCAAACCCTTGGACCTAGAAAGCTGAAATTTTGCACAGAGGTTCCCTTTATAATGTAGACAAGGAATAAGGAAGGATTTTTCGAAATTCAACCCCTAAGGGAGTTAAATAGGGGATGAAAGTTTGTATGGAAAATTGACATTTTCACGCGGGCGAAGCCGCTGGCAAAAGCTAGTTATGATATAATACAGCTTACTAGCGCACCTTGAGCTAAATAGTAACAGCCGCTCGAGTCGATTTTCAGAAACCGCACTTACCTAGTTTGGTCCGTGGATGGTCCACCCATTACATACCGAGTTTAGTTAATCTCTTGGTCCCGGCTGAGGATCTGTGACAGTCGTTCCTGTCGGGTCAGTGGCCCGAAAGTGACAACCAATCTTACCATAGGGTATCGTATTACCCACCCCCCGGGTTGTGGAGGTCTGATGGGCAATCGCTCCATGTAAAATACCGGTATCCACCTGCCTTCGGTTAGACTGGAAGCCTACCCCGATATAGTTTGGAAAAGGCTAGACAGCTGATTATGACCAATATATATTGTTGCCCATCACTTCTGAAGACTTACTAGCTAATTTCATTTATCGTTGACATTTACAGGAAATGCCTGACCGAAAAGAGCGCGGCGTTCCAGCCACATACCAGATCATTAACTTCCTAGGTTGGAAACCAGACCCGACTCAGCCTAGGCCCATAGAGAGAGGCACAGGACAGGTCTCACTGAAAGACTTACATAGGATCGATGAAATTATAGACAAACCTAAAGTTGTTAAATTGACTGATGAAGATATGAAGTAAATGGGGAATAGGTGAACCAGAATTTTCCTAACCGTCACCAATTTTTTATAAGAGTTAATATTATTTATTTTAATTGAAACCAGAAGTTGTAAATATTGAGTAAATGTTGTTTTTGTAAATAAACTTGTTTAAGATTTCCTACTTTTTTATTGATTGACAAATGGACATTCTCTATTTATTTGAAATCGCAATCGATTTAAATAATTAACACACAGGAGTCGGCCCATGCGGGCCCCTGCAATGTTGCTGACATCTCTTTGAGGCGCCCGGGGAACACGCACGCGTCGTCGACATGGCCTAACATCGTCTTTGGCCGGTAAAACACAAGGTGGAGGGACACACAACGACCCACAAACAGTTAATCATCATCATCCACAGCCCGAACTCACCCACTGCTGGGCATATGCCTCTCTTTTCTTGTGCTAATCTCCACGGTCCTGTGCCAGCCTCATCCAGGTTTTGCCCCCGATGGCAACTATGTCGTCTGGCAAAAGAAGTGTGGAGATGGTCGCCGCCAGACGACCTACACTTCTTTTGCCAGTTCTTGGACGCCATTCGGTGACAGCCTTAGTCCCCCTGTCATCACTGCGCCTTGCTAGGTGTCGTGCCCATCTCCATTTGAGTTCCGTAACGCGATTCCCAATATCGAAAACCTTTGTAAGTCTTCGGATTTCGACGTTAGGAACTCGATCTATTAGTTTTATGCCGAGGATGGAACGCTACTTGGCTCACCACGTATCAAGTACATAATTCCCTTTCACTCTGTATGTGTGTGTTTAGTCCTCATGACAGCGTATTTAAAATAATTAATTAAGTATCCTTTTCCCATTAGTACCTAAATCGGTGTCCTGCCTATTCGCCGAAAATTGTTTCCCAAATTTTCACTTGCCAACCAACGTTTCGCCGATGTTTCACTTTGACAACTAACGATTACCAAATTTTTGTTTGACAACGTTTCATTTGGTAGAATTATTGTAAAGCCGATTATTATAAAGACACAAAACGTTTGGGACATTTATCATTTGGCAAACATTTTACTAGGCAACACAACTATTAGACGAATGACGTTTTGTCAGTGTTACAGTTTCCTTTTCATACATTGATATATTGATAAAAAAATTACGACTTTTTTCATACATTTTTTATTTAAGAATATCAAAAATAACATTAAATTTTTAAATTGGCAGCAATGCAGAGCAATAGTTTTTCCTCTGAATATGTAGTTTTGTGTTCGAGAAATCTTTGGTTACGATAGGTTAGGTTAGGTTATAACAAACAACGGCAGAAGCAAATTGCTTTTGTAAAAGGAAACGTTAAGATAAGTTAGGTCACATTAAAGGTTAGGTTAGGTTAGGTTATGACAAACAACGCACGAGCCGAGCGAGCGAAGCGAGCGTG